>LS997565.1:9182504-10516254 GCA_000469685.2 Haemonchus contortus
CGCCTCGTAGGCTTAGACCGCGCGCACCCCAGAATCGCACGAATGGTCCCACACCCCTCATGTGTAGGCTTGCCTTAAATACAAGAGCAGAAATATTTTGGAAATGGAAACCGAAGGTGGGGCGCATCCTTTGGACAGGATCGATAAACGCCCAAAGACTTTAAGCTTCATCGTTTTTATGAGCTTAATCACACACATCATTATCATTTCATTCAAATGAGTCTGGTGTCAAGTGTATGACAACAGTTTCGTTCAAATGAATTGGGTGCTCTCTATGGAAGTTCACGTTTGCAGAGCTTTGTGCAGGTGCAAGTGATGCTGCACCACCACCATCGTACATTTGCAAGAATTTATTGAGGACGAAGAGAACAAAGCTTCTTATTCAATCAACCTAACAAGAGGTATCTTAGGAAGTGACGTGCAGTTGTACAAAGTATCGATAAATTCTTCCGCAGTAATATTCGTGATACTTGAGACAGGGCGATATACGAAGTAAACTGGACGCATGATCTGGAACAGAATCGTTTCTGAGGTGTTATTCAAAGGGAAACCTATGTAAGCACAGTAGCCATTATTTGCTTCAAAATGATAAGTACGCACTTTTGGTGAACGTGAAAGAATCACCGTAGGGAAGGAGGTGTCTATCGTACCAAGCTCTTCGTTGTGCCGATCCACTTGGTAATGCACCACTAGATCGCCATCGTCCTGCAAAGTACTTTGGCTTTTCTTTAGAAGCTCGAATAATGTGTGAAATGTTCTTGTGGTAACGTACGAATTTCTTCCTCAGAGATTTTCTGAGAAGCTTCTTATGAGGTTCTTCATAACCTCCGAACAACTCGTATTCAAGTTCACCGGTAGTTATGCATCCATCTGCAACTGAGAAAGCAAGGCACAGCAGAGCGGTCAAAACGATAGGATTCATCCTTAGTGAGAGTCAGAAGGTTCATAATGATCCATTCATCCAAAGCTTTTATACCCATATTCGTTATTTATTTAATTACAAGCACATTGTGAACATAGCTGAACTGCAGTAACAAATGCTGACTATGCAAGTTTGTCCGTAAATTCAAGAAAGAAATCGCAGCTTTTTGTAGAGTCATTCAATGATTTCTTGAATGGTAACGAACGGTTACTTCCAGAAGTGTTGGGCGGATAAACTCCAATCTCGTGGGGATGAAAATTTGTTAAACAGTCTTGCGCTTGGGAGAATTCTAGAGAGAGAGGGATTTCAATTTTGTGGAATGGTTGAACATCTTTTCATAATACTCAACCATTCCCCCTAAATTGAAGTCGATAGAAAGACGCCCTCTAAATTCACATTACGTGTTATCAATTAGTTGCATAAGAAGGTTTCCTTACAATATGCATGGTTGCTGATGTGAAACTCCCAATATCTTTCAGATGGAGGAGGCTCATTCAATGCCACTTGCAATCATTGAAGCGCGAGAAGATGGAAGGGCATTATGAAATTCCTTGGGATTTTTGTAATAACCGTATAGGAGGCTATTAAGCGATGCAGGGAAAAGCTTGAATCAGAGACAAACCAGGAAGGGTAGAAAGGTAGAATGCTTCTGAATATAGGGCTATTAAAATGGTCCGTCTGCCAATCGGTCGGGACCCTGGGTGACATATCAAAAGGAAGTCAACGGGCACGGCTTACAGGAGTTATCACGATGGAAGAATGTCATGCAGAAGCCTCAATACCATTCCTATCGTATGCTCCATTCCCGATCTCAATAGATTCTGCAGGGCCAAAAAATGCACAAAGTCGCAGACCCACTTGAGTGATGACACGCAACCCTTCGTCGTTTTCTCTGATCGAAAATTTTTTTACGATAAAACCATCCCTCAACAACCAAAACGTTCGCGTTCCGGAAAGAAACATCCAGCGTGTAATATCTCACAAAAAGGTTGCTATCAGAACAGTAAAATGATGTTTTTCGAGGAAATCACTGGCAAGGGTAAGCCGCCCATGGTTTCTTCGGTGCAGGCATGAAAATTGACCGAGACCAGTACTCAAACGGCGTATTGATGGAAGTAAATGAAACACTGATCCGATTACCTTTCCTGAAACACCTCATAGTCCTTCCAGCAAGACGCTTCTCCAGCCCAAAGAGCCAAGCTTGCCCGCGAGTGGTGCCGACGACAGCTGCCCGACGTCATTGGTGAAGAGGAATGGTCGTCCTATTTTCCAGAACTTGACTCACTTGAATCCCACGAATGTTCCCTGATTAGAAGAAGACCTGTCGAGTTTGCAGTCCCAGTTTGGAGTCCTAGAATACAAAAGCTGGAGGACGGCTGGGAAGAAATGGAGAAGGATACCTGCGTGCCACATGCGATCAAGTCGAAAGCAAACTTTGACTTCTATTCGCGCTCACGGGGGATATTTTGGAATGCGACTTTAGCATGTTGTAACACATAGTGTTAGCTAGCGTGCATAGAAATTCCATCGTCTTTAGCAGTTGAGAAGTTTCAATTATATTGCTATTAATCGGCGCAAATAATTTTGGGACACCCTGTATATGCAGTTCGTAGCACTGTGGATTACCGCTTTGAAAATATCAATTACTCACGCTATGTATGCAACATACCCTCTTATAGCGTACACGACACAATAAATAGCCCTTTCTGAACCGATTGTTATCAATTGATGACAACTAGGTATCTGATTACTGATAAAACCACTTTGTCATGATCCGATGCGTTTTGTTAAATGGTCAAACTTGAGCACTGAGTTCAAGGCTATGGGAGTCTTTGACGCTTATCGAGGAGTTTTTCCCAAAATATTCTCATCTCATCGTTCGCTGGGATGTACCGAAGTCAGTTCTGTAGGACGTAAACTCTCATATAGGCCTAACAGCCGTGGCAAGTTGTGTTCCTGTGCGACAAGTAATTCTGTTAACTGCTATTTACTTACAGACAACAGCGCGATTCAGATAATTTTTTGCTTTTCCAATTATGAGGAGAAACATTTTTAATGACGTGTGTTTTAGTGACAAAGCGCCACAACTCTGGGAGTGCTCTAATTCAACCAATCTCAAATTGTCTGAGAGGTCCTGTTCCTTAGTAGGAAACCAAGATCTAACCATGGCATTGAAGGTTCCCTACAGTGCTGCTACAATTTACATAAATTCAACTTCACCACATTATTTTGGGATTGTGAAGGAACTCCTAATCGTACATGGAGCCACATACATTAGTTGGACTTCAACGCTGCTCACCTATAGGCGCTGGTGTAGTCCATCCCTGAAAGTCAAGAGGGCAAGAAGTAATGTACGTCTAGCTTGCTAATTTACACTTCATGCAGATTTTTAGAAAAAGCTCTTGAACTTCCAAGATATTTCTTCTCCTACTTTCATCCCTCATGATAGCCTACATTTTTTTGAGCTTCATTGCGCTGACACCGACGATGAGGAAAATGTTTAGGTTACAAGCAGCATCCTTTTTTGGCCTGCTCAATCCCACATTCGCTAGTGATTAATGCCAACTGTGTTAACGAAATGCTTACAACGTCACAACGCTATTCAGTGCAGATGGCTATAAAATTGAGAAGTCAGCCGAACACTCAGCATACTTTACTCTCCTTCTGATTCCTTTCATCAGTCCTCAAAGATGAAGCCGATTGTCTTCGTTATTCTGTTCTGCGTAGCATATGCAGTAACGAAGAAATGCCCACATAGCCGCCAACTTAATTATGAGAAGTTCGGCGTTTTCAATGAAACCCGCCAACTTTACTCGGATGTGTATCAGAAGCAATACGTATGTTACCAAGATCATTTTATAATACTTACAGTCTTGAGGCAGAAAACTTGAACCCTTTGCAGGATAAAGACGACATCGTCATCGAATTCGAGATGTATTACACCAGCAACGGGTACAGCGTAACATACCATCCCGCTATCATACTTTCCCGCGAGGTTCGTGTATAACATTAAAATGGCCATCAATGTCAATATTTATAATCCTCACTGTTCCAGTATCATCACTAACAACTGCTAAACGAAAAACTTTTTCAGAGGAAACCTGCAACTTATTTGATATATGATGCTACAAAATCGGTACCTCCAGAGGTCACTAGGGAAAAATTCATAGAATTTTTGTATAGTTGTCAATAGTTCGAAGAAGGCATAAAATTTGTGATTCTATGCGCTGTCAATGTGTTGCAACAATAGGACATGTTAGGGGCAGGAATACTCTTCTGCATGGATCTATGGCTTTAAAAGCTGGAATTCAAAGAAGGTTTGAGTTCCATAGAGTGAAGCATCGTGCGTTCAACGGATAGACAGGAACGTTCATGGCGCAAAAGTCTCGAGTTATCGTAAAACAGAAATACGGGACAATCAAAAATTCCTAAAACGGATATGCCGTCCACTCCCCTGGTGCAGCCCAAGAACTAGAAGTTACACGAGAAGAAAAATGCTGAGATTCATTGATAGTCGGACTTAAGCACGGTATCGAGGCGCAGGATCGGGATTCATTCTATGTTGTAATCAATTTAGGGGGTATTTGCTGATTGTGAGATCAAGAGTTTGCAACAAAAAAGTACAATCGAGAAGCTACTGAGAAATTTTTCGTTGCAAGCAGAAATTTTATAGGAAATTAATATGCGTAATATGTAGTCATGTAGAGGGCGAAGGGGAACGCTTTACTTTGATTGTATCCAAAGTGAAACAGAGCGCTTGCACAAAAAAATTGTGGTTTGAGGCCAACTGAAGAAAAACATTTACGTGCGCTTGCTACTGAGCCACCTCTACCTCTTCAACATTCCGGCTTCTGTCAAGGTCGAAAAACGTCTATCTATAAAAGAAACATGAAGTGTACAAATTTATGGCTCAAGGCCTGCTTGAAAATTTCAAATAGTTGAAATAATGTACTGAAAAGCTGATGTATTTGTTGAGCGTTCACTAGCTAAGGGGAAAATGTTTGCTCTTTAACAGTGGTACGGTCCTACAGTATGGGTGAACAAACAAGTCGATCTATAATAGAATAGGTTCGTCACAAACTATGCATTGACTCCAAAACCCGCTCAGGCAATGTCGTGTCCAGAATACGCTAATGGACGTTCCGAGAACCGAATACATTTTTTCGCTTGTGGTCAGAGTTGTACATAGAGAGGTCTGTTGTCCCGATCAAATGGTGCGTAGCTTATTCACCAAACTGTGGTATGTGCACCTGCCCACCGAGTACAGAATCTTTACTATCTCAGTCTACATTTTGCAGATTTATCCATTTATAAATACTTTGGTCTTTTCGTTGCGACCGTGATTGGAACACAGATAGAAGGAGGAAATGCCATGTTTTTCTCATCCGCGCTGTTGGAAAAATACATATCGAATTCGAGGACTAGATCGTCTTCACCCTCAAAGGTTATGGCCCAAAGCTGCACCGCTATTTTTCAGAAAAGAATGTGAAAAATTTTTGGAAACGTAGGTAATTTTTTCGGTGCATTTTGGGAAAAAGGGAGTGAGATTTATTCCAATCGCTGGATTTCTCAAAATCAATTTGACGGTGATGTGCAAATCCTCTGTTACTATATGTCTGAAACGTCTGAATAATAATATAGTATGTTCCGCTTAATCCATCTACGCTGAAGAGTGTGCTGAAGTTGGAAGCATGTAGTCATGCACACAACTGGCATTTTGTAACCATCAGTAACTGTACAGGGTGCGCCATAAATATGGTAACAAAAATATTGGCCTCTAGAAACCGTAGTTCATGTTGAAACATAACCAATTTTGGTGTATTATTTACTGTGCATCACATCTACAAAACGAACACACCGCCATCTTATATAACTATTTCCTGTACTAATTATAGCTCAAAGTTTCTCCGGCTACTCATCGACAGTGGCACGCAGAGTTTCTTGGAAAATTCCAGCCCAGGCTTTTTTCAGTGATTTCTTAGGAGCAGCAGCAGTGGTGCGTTTTGAAGCGCAGGCTTTCCTCTCTAGCATGGACTATATCTGGCGACCCATCACATTGTGGTCCGGCAAATTCGTAGGAAGATTGCAAGCTGGGATTGAGTCGCGAACATTTCCTCACCACCAGTCTTGGTCTTTTCCCATTCGTGAGCAAGTGCAATGCAGTTTTCAAGTCGTACCATTAGAAAAATCTTTGACCCTCAGCTGCATCCTTCCAGAAGAACCCTTCTTAAGAGGGTCGGATTAAGCTTTGTACTTTTCTCGAACAAAAATTGCGATATCGCTGTGATGGTAGGGATTCTAGCCCAAACTATCATAAAAGAGAGAAAATGGCTTTGAGAGGCGGCCTGACTCTTCTCATCGGCTTCAGCACTCGTAGTGGGAACTATACGTGTACTTTGAGATCTCAACATTTCTTCCACGCTAATCACTCTTCAGTGAGAAAAAAGTCTGCCTAGGCGCGTGCCGCACGCAAGTGGCGCGTAACAAATGTTCTTTCTTTTCAACTTCCTCTCGTCAAAATGCTTAAAAGGCTTTCGAATCCTGTTTGGATACAATTGTATTTACTCAGGGTAGAGTCTATCCTTTGAGAAGAACATACAAACAAATCAGCTGTCATTTTTCACGTGTTTCTGCATGTTCTGCATCATACTCCTTTCCAAAAAAATGTCTTCGGAAAAAGGGTCGTATAAGAGAGAAGACCACCATTTTGAGATTTGTTTTTAACCTGTCTACGCTACACGATTCAAGAGGCTGTCATGTGGGAAATGTTGAATTGAGGAACGATCCCGGGGAAGGATTCACCAAATGCGCGCAAAAGCGGAACGGTCGGTGGTTGTCTGCGAGGCTCCACCATTTTTCGGAATTTGACGAGGCGGGGGTAACAAAGAACATATGTTGGCTAAGGTATATCATGAACATAAGGGGAGGTACAGTTTTGGAGAAACTCGCCAAACAAGGAAATTACGCACATCCGAAAAGTTGTTACCATATTTATGGCGCACCCTGTAGAATTGGGCAGTCAACAAGTGGATGTCGTTTGAAAACAAAAATATTTTCCATGATACTGGGGTAATAGAGTTCAGCGAATGAAAATGTATTATGAAAGCAAAGAAAAGCATGGAAAAAATGAAGGAAGTATTGACAAAGTTGGAAGCCCCTTTGAGGGTCATAAGGATGGCAAGTTCATACCTCCCTACGCTGTTGTCTCTCACGGATTATGTCGAAATGCACAGGTGAACAGCGTTAATATGGAAAAGATGCAGGAAGTTTCATGAAGAAGTTTGAGTTTTCCAGAAATTCTGAGATCATTAAAATTGACTGACGCTAAAAAGCTTTCCCTTTTACATATGTGGTTTCCCTAGTTATTGCTTCCATATTATTCGACATTGACCAATGCCTTTTCCCATAGCATATGCTCAACCGTACACCTACCAGTATTTACAGAATGTCAGCTGTGGTAAACATGGGCTTGCAACGTCGAGACACTTCCTTAATTACGGATATAAAAGCTTGGATACATCCAAAGTATTATTATTCACATTCTGCAAATTATCGTTATCGAAACTAGAGGATGGTTCCGATCGCTGTGATCGTTATGTTCTGTATTTCATTATCACTAACGGAGAAATGTCCACCTGACCCTTATTACGATTATAAAAAGTATGGAGATTTCGAAAAATCCGACAAAAAGGTTATTAGGCAACACCTCGGGAAGGACTTCGTACGTTGACGATTATTTTGCTTTTTTCTACCATTGAATTTTTCTTCAGGAAACTAAACACTTTGCAGACCAAAGGCGATTTATTTCTCCAATTTCAATTGGATCTAGATCCTGATTGGATAGGGACCAAAATTTCTGTGCCTACAGTCGTTTTTCCTCGAGATGCGGTAAGTAACTCTACTGAAGAATTGCTTTCAGTGATGGTATTCGTATTAGGCTCTCTCATTAATGTATTTGCTGGGAGGCACAGTTCACGATAGCTTTGAAATGGGTAGCTAAATAGAACTAATAGAAGTTATGGCGCAGAATAATGCAAAAATATCAAAGATAGAACGAAAACGACGTATTTTGAGAAATATGAGTTTCTAACAAAGTAGTAAAAGTATGGTTTGGACGAGAATGTGTGTCTGTAACCGTCTGTATGTCTCTTATGTATGTGTACTTTTCCTTAGCCGCCTAGCGTTTCATTGTGAATGATGCAGTCCTAGTGAGCCTGATATAACTCTGCCACTTTTGGGCATGTACATCCGTCAAGGCGAGTTTGAAAAACTTGCAACCAATTTTCGAAAAAGTCATACGTGCTATCCCTAGGGGTCAGTTTCGTCCAAGGGGGGAGTCTTTGGAATCATTTTCATCGCGAACTGTGCCATCAATAAAATCTCTACTTTAGGACAAGGAGCCTTTCTTCTACATATATTATCCCTCGAAATCAGGCACCAGTGAGCAATTTGACAAAATGTCTGCGGCAGAATTCATCGACTTTTTATACCAGTGTTAACTATTCAGAAGATCTTTAACGAGGCAGATTTCATAAAAATTTTGGTTATGATTTGTGACAATCACGAGTACATGTGTAAGAGAACAAAGAGCACACAACTTTCTTCGATTCACCCTCCATGAAATTCGAGGCGAAAGTCAAGAAAAATATGATCATCACAGTGAAACTAGTCAAGAAGAGAAGGTTAAAGAGTCTCAGGAAACCGTCCTTGTAGTTTAATCATACTGTGTTTCATGAAATAAGAACTGTCTTGCAGCATTTGTCACTTTTGCGAAGGTGGTGTACTGACAAATGGCGCACTATCTCACACGCACGGTCACGGGATCGAATTCCGGATTGATGCCCGCCTGGGCCAACCGAGCCTTCCATCTCTGCGGGGTCGGTCAGTTGGTACCAGACTCGTCTGGAAGTAAAAGCACTGACTTGCACGTCGGCTGGCCACCGCAAGTCATTGAATAGGTCGCATACGCACTCATTACGCCACTACGATTCTGAATGGTAGTTGAATGCGGGGCGCATCCCCCAGACGGGATTGATTAACATCAGAAGCTTTATCCTTTATTTGTCACTTATTCATCGAGTCGAGTTTACAAATGCGAATCTTCCCTACTGAAACTCATCCACTCAATAACCAAAAAAAAAACAACTGAGAGCTTATTATTATACAATAGATCTAATAATGGAGTGCTGACTTTGAAACTTTGAGAAATAGTCCAAAATTTTGCGCAATGTAGAGTCAGAGTGGAAGCTTAAGGCTTCCTGAGGTTGCATTTTTTGGATTCTATTTCGGAGGTAAAGTTAATAAAGGGATAACGTTTTGGGTCGTTAATTAATCCCGCCAGAGGACGCGCCCACTCATTCTACCTTCATTCGGGACCGCAGTGGCGTATTGAATGCGGATATAGCCTATACAATGAATGGTGGAGATCAGCCGATGTACAAGTCAGTGCTTTTTCCTTTTGACTCGAAGGATTTCAGTGACGACCAAAGCCTTGAAAGTATAGATTCACAGCATCACCAGCTTTATTTAGCCCCATTCATGCCGCGCTGCTATTTATGCGAGAATTGAAATTTGCCAAAGAAAGTAACATTGTTGTCAATTTGTTGGATACTATTCTCCTCATTCAAGTCATGCATGACGACGAATTTGAAGTCTACAGCTGAAGATGGCTATTCATCTTGAACAACAGTAGCGCTCGGAAATCTCCCCTCAAACGCTTTTTCAGCTGTACTTTCCAGTCGTACCCCCTTTCCTGCTGGATCTAGTCATGCGAAATTTCAGTATGTATAGAATGGATGTACTGCGAATATTGACCTTTGTTTCTCTGCAATCTGATCATGTTCCACGGATTTCAAAGAACTTGAACTCACAATCAACTAGAAATGAAAGATGGAAGACAAATTTGTGGTACAGAAAGAGGATAAATCATGATATCGTTTGGTGGAGCGTCCAGAGCCTCAGATATTTTTGCTGTGTTGCCACAACATATGAATATGAATGTGTGGTGGAATCTGTCATCAAATGGGCCTGGAACGCACCATAGTGAAAGAAATAATTAACTGAAGCATTACCTGGAAATTGCCAAGCTTCTTCTCAAAAGAAGTTCAGAGATAATTTTTACGTATCCGGATTTCGACGGATAATCAAAACGATCGTACAGAAAGGAGAATCGGTGTATTTGAAAAAGCAACGGTCTAAAAATGTAATGAAATCGAGGGCTGGACGAGTTCCAAGCAGAAAAAAATGACGTTAAAAGGGAGCTCCCTGCAATATGTGCGATCGCAGGCAACTAACTTTATCGACTTGTCGCTAAAGAATCCAACTTCATCTTCTTCTATTAGGTTGACCGGAAAAATTCCCGCCACGTGTTTGATCGCACCATATTAGCCTTGCATGTTATGTATGTTATGTTATGTTTGTTACGTTGCTAAGGCAAACGTAGTGTAAAAAGATCACAACCTTCTGGAAACAACTCAAATAACGGAATAAATGTAAGGGACCCATGTAAATAGACAACACGTAAAATAAGGTAACATGTATGTTTATGACTTATTGTGGGGTGTGCATGAAGCACGCAAGGGACTCCTTCACATCACTACCTCACACTTACACAGCTTGCATTTGGATTCCAAAGTGCCGCCCAAGTTTCAACTCAACAGAATGCATCTGAGACCTTATTTTCCTTCATCAGTCTAGCTTAAACTCAAAGGAAGCCCAAGCCAAGATAGTGGATACATATGGCGCTGACGCTATCTCTTACGACACGTGCAAGACCTGGATGAACAAGTTCACGAAAGGAGATTTTTCTCTTTAAGATGCTCCAAGGTCCGGCCGGCCGATTGAGTTAGACTTAAGCTGCAATCCACCGTGGAAGAGGATCCGTAGGCCACTACCAGGGAACTTGCAGCGATGCTCGGAGATGCCCAACCAACTGTTGAATCTGGGCTGGAGAAGTTTGGAGAGGTTCCAAGTTAGTTCGTTCCTAAAATATTTTTGAAAATTCAATGGCGGGAAGCTTTCCGGTCAACCTAATATTATACTTCTGCATTGTGAATATTCTGCTGCAGCTAAGTTATGCAGGAAATGATTGCAGCAGCAGAAGGAATAGCAAAGAATAACAAAATCGAAGTGAATCATCTCCTCACTACTTGGCGATCCGCTGGTTGCATGCTGATCGAGTGGGTAATGGTGCAAATACTGCAACCTGCATCGCCTCTACAACTCCCGGCATTACATCGGTCGATGGGCGTTGCATCCGACCAATTCGCTGACGAGGCTCTTATCATGCCCAAGCTCTTGACTTTTTGAGCCCGACAGCGTCCTTTCTGTTATCCTCGAGGGCCACTGGGTAATCCTGAGGGAATTATAAGGAACCATTCATATCGTGAATTGTGCTTTTGAGTTTGCCACTTGCAACTCATATAAGACTCGAAAGATATTCGATTTTCTAGAATGCATTTTATATTTTTTCGGATTTGATTTGATTTTGATTTGATTTATTACACGAGTGATTCGTGTGAAAATGAACAACGGGAAACAAGCAAGAGCAACTACAACACAATGGAAATCGACCTAAGAACTACTTATGCGTAGTTACTACACCAAAAAAGAACAAGAGGTAGAAAAAAAAGCTATAATATAACGAAAAGTGAAGTACAAGAGTAAAACAAAATGTGAAAAAAGCAATATAGTAGGCAAAGGAGCAATTAATATCAGCGTTGGGTCAAGAGCCTTTTGAAGTGTGCGAGCGATTTGGGCGCTGGGCCTCGCTTGATAATTTTGTTAAATTCGATACCGGCACGGTGGCAGAAGAACTGGCTCCTATACCTAGAATTAGGTCTAGGTATAAAAACCTTGGTGTTGCCCCCACGAGTACGTGAATCACCAGTAGAGAAGAGCCTAAGCCTATCTACAGAGACCACACCACAGAGGATCTTGTAGAGCATGAGTACATCAAATCGCCTCCTTCTACTTTCGAGAGTTTGCAGACCTAGAATTTGATTCCTCATGGAGCTTTGCGGAACTTTCGTGTAGTCATATCCATGAACCCTTACATTCTTTTCTGCTCCCGTGGAACGCTTTAATTTTTTGCGTTCCACTGCGATGACATGTAAGAGGATGTTTTCGTTTCCGAGCAGCAACCATTTTTGGCTTGCTCAATCCTACATATACTGACGAATGCAAGCTGTGCTCATGATTTGTTCCCAACGTCAGAAAGCTATTCAATGCAGGTGGATATAAAGCTGAGAAATCAGCGGGATATTCAGTACATATCCTATTATCCTGCTGGTTCTCTACATCAGCTCTCAGTTATGAATCCGGTCGGTTTAATCGTTCTGTTGTGCGTGGCATATTCAGTAACAGAGAAATGTGCACATAATCGTCAAATTAATTATGAGAAATATGGTGACTTCAAGAAAGCCTTCTACCTTCCTTCCAAGGTGCACCAAAGGGGTTACGTACGTTAGCGAGAATATTTTACTTTTTTTGAGGATTAATGCAGTCTCGGCGAAAAACCAAAACCCTTTGCAGGAGAAAAACGATCTCGTTCTCGAATTCGATCTGTATTTGCCGAATCACGAACGTACGCAAAACATTACATTCCATGCTGCTGCAATCATTTCCCGAAAGGTTCGTACGTTACATTATAAAGGCCATCATGGTCAAAATTTTACACGATTTTGTGTCCGAATTCAAACACTCTATATAAATTTTTTTCAGGAAGTGCCTCCCACTTATCTCATATATGAGGCTTCTATAAGGAAAGCTCTAGTACTCTCCGCAAAGCGATTCATCACTTTTTTGCACCTATGCCCGTAGTCCAAAGAAGTCATAAAACTAATGATTCTATGCGTCCTCAATGTATTGCAACAGGAAAGAAACACACACTTGCATGGGCCTATGAGATTAGAGGGTGAAATTCGACGAAAGTGTGTTCCGTAGTGGAAACTGCTAAGAGGACAAGGCCACACGGTTGGCGGAAAAGGTTGAAAGGAGAGTGTTCGTACTCGTTCTGTGAACTCCATTAGACTTATCCTTATAGAGTTGAATCGGCGGAAGTATTGCTTCCCGATATTAAAAAAATCATAACCAAAATCAAAGGAAAATAGTTGATGGTCATAATGAAAATCGTCTTCAATAACTATTGGGCATCGAAGCTTAGCCTGCAAAGGATTTCATACGCTGGACGGTCTCAATGACTGAATGTTTGGACTGGAAGGAGTGTTTTAAAAAGAGAATAGAATTCCTCAGTTAGTAGGGGATGGCTGTTGAATGGTTAACAATCTGGACAGGAATGTCCATTACAATCCGACCCCGAAGGAAAAAATGGAAGTAAAATTGCATAGAAATGCAACAGAAAAAGAAACAAGAAAGAAACGTACAGGTTCTATCGGTAGCTGACTCAAAAGAAACCCCTTCAAGCTTCATGCGAGCCCCCAGCAGTGGCGGTGTCATAGGGAGGACCGCGCTCCTTAAAATTGAGTCCACCCTCAAGAGTTCTAAAGTAAAAATAGGAAATGGTGGAAAGAGTTTTCAATTCGAGTGTGTACTATACGCTATACCACCGTTTGGCAGTGGGCAACGCGCTCCTCAATATCCAAGAACTTCAGAGTAAATTTTATTCGCACGAAGGTCACTTCTCCAAACTATTGGAAATGTCAACATACTGCCGGAAGAAAACTCAGCCTTCGCTACGAACCTCTTTAGGAACGTTTGTCACTACTGACGAAAAGTAGAAACTCGGTCCAAGGAACTGAATCGCATTTACTTACTGATGCTTTTCTGAACACAACCTTGACCAAATGGTTTTTGAAGTCCTTGTATCTTTGTGACGTGGTTGTTCCTGATAGACCAGTCTGTTTCCTCGTACTACAGGCTCGGTCGCAGCAGTGGTTACAAAAAGTCAGCTTTATTGATAAATTGCTTTTATATGGAATTTGGAACAGCGTCACTGATGGTTACAAAAGCTTAGTGAAAAGTGGAACTACAGGTTCATAATCGTATAGTTCTGGTCACCGAGAATTCCCGAGAATCGTCCTTTCGACTTTTTGAAGCTCAGAAAGTTAAAATAGCCATGGGAAGCTTCCCCGTATTTTAGTCTTGAATAAACTCTCGAGCCCATGTTGGAACAACTCTGTTTTCGATCGAAATCAATTAAAAAAATTTTTAATGGAAACATCAGCGCTCGATAGAATGTTCAAGATTTAGTTCTCGAGTTTTAGTCGCGAAGATGGCGAAAGCGAGAGCGCAAAGACAGCTGAACTGGAAGTTGTCAAAAATCTCAGTCCCATCCAAAAAATTGTTCGGGATCACTGACAGCCGCGTTGGGGGCAGACACAATGGGCCCGGCATTTTCTTCCTCGTAATCGATTTAATGGATTTCTATTGTTCATAGGATCCAGTACTTGAAAAACCAGCAAAAATGCCCAAACGAACAGCAATTCGGAGCCATTCTTCCTCAAACACATTGAAAACACTTAGAAACATAATTACAACGTAGTAATATTGAAGACAGCAAGGGATCAGGTTAAATACGCAGCTTGAAGGGCTACACAAGAATACTTCGCGATTTGAGGATCGTTCAAGACAAGCCTTTGCGTGCCCATGCCCCTAAACCACCTCCGCCTATTTACCATTTCGGCTTTCGTCGTAGTTGAAACAAGACCATGTATTAACTGTGTCGTTACTTCTTCCCAGGGCAAACGGCAGTGGTTCCGCTGCGGCCTCCTACAGGTAATTCAAACCTTCTCCTTCACAGCGCGCGACTGCACGCGAGCCGGCGAGCTCGAGCCAGGTTCGTTTTACTCTCTCAGTGTTCCTATATGCTCCTCACGCTGCGCGTTTTCTTCTTCTCAGCTCCACATGTAACTTCAAGTCAACACGTTTTTCATGCTGATGATCATCTCCTCAAACATTGGTGAAATCCTGGCCGTGAAGCCGTACAGGGAGTAGGATATTGAGAAATGATAAATAGTAACACACCCACGGTTCAGTTCACAATTCGATGCACGCCTCAGCAAACCAAGTTTTAGACGTCTCTGAGATCGAGTATTCAGTACCAAGCTCGTCACGAAGACGCAAACGCTGACCTGCGCATCTGCAAGCCATTGTGTAGACCACACATGCATTTAGAAAACTACTCGATTCTGATTAGAAGTGAAAGGCAGGGAGCGAATCCCATAAGCGACCGAATTCTGCATATAATGAGATCAGTCGAGCGCTGCGCCAAAAGCTTTGTCTCTCACATTTTCGTTTATTTGCGAAACTATAAAAGTCATATCTTCGAATTCCAGTCTCCAATTCTATATATCTATGCAGGTGTGTGCTCTCGAACCCTAAGGCTGCTTTCATAGTCAGCCTGCCGGCCCGCGAGCGCGCCGGCTAGGGTCTTCTACTCGGCCGACGGTATCGGCCAAGATTTAGTAGTAAACAAGGGCAAGCGCCGGCTCGTTCTCCACTATTGCAGTATATTGGAGTACATATGTAGAATCACAAAATTTATGCCTTATCCAACTTCTAACACATATGCAAAAAAGCAATAAATTGTTCTCCAGTTAGCTCTACAACTGTCGTTCTTGAAGCATCATATACCAAAAAGGTTGAGGGCCTTTTCTGAAAAAAGAACTTCTATTGAGCAGCTGTTAATAATGACACTCAAGTAGAAAAATTATGAATACTGATACTGATGACCTTTTTGATGTCTCAGACAAACCTCTCGGGAAATGATGATGGAAAAAGGGTAAGTCATGTTTTCCACACCCATCTTGCTGGGAAAATACATATCGAATTCGAGGACGAGATCGTCGTTATCCTGTAAAAGATATAGTCTTCCGTTAAAGCTACACAGCTATTCTTTAAATAAAAAGAAAAAGCAAAACGTTTTGACGTACGTAATCTTTCCGGTACACCTCGGGAGGAATGGGGAAGGATTTCTGCAATTCGCTGAATTTCTTGTAATCAATTTGACGATTATGTGCACATTTCTCTGTTACTGAATATGTCACACAGAGCAGAACGACCAAAGCGATCAGATTCATTTTTGAGGGCTGATGAAGGGAATCAGTAGGATATGGGGGTATATTGAATATTCTGCTGACTCCTAAACTTTATATCCATCTGTGTTGAGAAAAAATTTGACGTTGGAAGCATTTCATACACACAGCTGGCTTTTTGCAACCATCGGTGACTATAGGATTAAGCAGTACACAAGGGTATGCTGTTTGGAAACAAAAATATTTCCTCTAATGTTAATATTATAGAGTACAGAAACTGAAAACGCATCGTGAAGGCAGGGCAGAATTTGGGAAAAAAGACGAATTTTTTCAAAAGGTCGGAAGCTCCTTTGAAACCTATATGGAATTACAAGCGGGAAGCCGAACAACATCCCTGAACACGTCCATTCCTTCTTCCAGAGATTATGTCGATATGCACAGTTGAACAGCACTGGAATCCAGTAGATGCCAGAGATTGCATGGGCGAGTTTGAGCTTCTCTGCAGCTCCAAGATTATCTGCTACTACTATAAACCTACATATTAATGTATTTTGAAACAACACAACAGGAGACGTTCAAAACCATGGATACACCGTAGCTTCCTCATGTTTGATGAGGTGAATACTACTACTTGTATCAAGAAAAAAGCCGAATTCGCAGCCATTTTGCACGAACAGCGAGAGGGAACTTTCAATATCTTCTGTGATGCGATGCACCACCAGAACTGACAATGATCAAAAAATCCTTCCAATTTTTGAATTCTTTAACGACTCTGGGATTGATGGTATATTTACTTAATCCCCATGCAAGGCTAATTTCATTTTTTTTTCTTTTTCTCTCGTATCCTTTCGCAATTCTCTCGTATCCTTCCACTTGAACCATGGCTAATATTCTGACACTGCTACTGAAGGCCTGGGAAGATTCGTCGCGTCATGCTCACCGAAGAAGGAGGATGAGGAGAAGGAGAGGAGAGCCACCCCACGAACTAAACGAGATCCCCCAGAAGCCTTTGCCTTTCACATTTTTTCCTAGTAAATAGTTTACTTCTTCCATATTAGTCGACGACAATGCCTTTTCTGGTGGAATAGGCCCATCGTGCATCTATCAGTATTTACAGAATGCCAGCTGTGGTAACCTTGGGTTTGCAACGTCAAGACACCATTCACTAATGATGGATATATTAGGTTGAGTCATAAGTCCTCGGACAATGTGATAGTGATGACTTCTAGCGATCATAACTCGGGAAAAAGGTGACGGAAATGAACGTGCGAGGCATGTTGGATAGAGTATGGAAAGCTCTTCCAAACGCCTACTGGAAAAGGCACCTAACTGTTTCCTTTCTAGTAACTGTGCCTCATGATTTCAAGCCGTCGCAACTCCACATCCGCAACACCATCATATTTATTTTTTTATCTGGCCATGAACCCGCGGCAATCGATAGAGGCATGAGGGACGTTCACAAGCAGGAGGTGTACAATTTACAAGTGGCACTAGAAGTTCGCATCGGGCGACTATTCCGTCGAAAATGAAGACCGTCCGGGACACTCAATGAAGTTGGATTTGAAAGTGCTGCGGAGCCAGGTGCAAGCCGATCCGTATCAAACTACTCGTGAACTGGCAGCCACCCTTGGGGAGTCAGTCCACAATTCTTCGTGAATTGAAGTCAATCGACAAGGTGCGAAAGCTCGGTCCATCGATGCTTCATGCTTTGAAGCAGTATGACATAGACCGCCGCGGAGACGTGGCACTTTCTCTCCTCACGCTCAAGGGCACCACACGTGGCTCGAGTACCTAGCCACCAGGGGTGCGAAGTCGAGCCTCTTTTCTAATGTTCACCGGCGTGCTCAATGGATTGACAAAGGTGCGCATGCAGAAGACTCCCCCAAACCCAACGTACACGCCAAGAAGGCTATGCTCTGATTCTGGTGGAGCGCTCTTCGTGTCGAATAATGGGAGCTGCTAGACGAAGGATGCACAGTGATCGCACACGTCTACATTACGCAACTGAGGAATTTGAAGGCGAATCCCGAAGCTACACGTCCACAGCAGCACAAAGTTTACTTCCAGCACGACAACACTCGCCCTCACATTGCAAGAACGACCAAAACTGAACTGACGAATTTCGGCAGGACAAGTTTACCACGCCAACCATGTTCCTCAGATCTGGATCCCTCGTATTACCATCTTTTTCCCCATCTTCAACGTCATCTGGATGGTCAGGACTTTCAAACCCGCGACGACATCAAAATGGCACTGGTTCAGTTCTCCAAGGGCCAGCTCCCAGCATTCTAAAGCAAGGACATCTCGATCTGCCCAAGCATTGGCAGAAGACCACCGATGCCAATGGGGCATATTTCAAATGATTCGCTATTATCGTTTAAAAATTGTAAGATAAATATTATCATTGCCAATTTGTCCGAGGACTTATGACTCAACCTAATATAAGGTTTGGTACATCCGGTGTATTATGACTCATATCCTGCAAATTATCTATATCAGACCTTGAAGATGAATTCGATCGCTGTGGCCGTTATATTCTGTATTTCACTCTCACTAGCGGAAAAATGTACTCCTGACCCTTACAATTTCGATTACGAAACGTTCAGAGATTTTAACGAAACCGACAAAGAGGCCCTTAGGCAAAACCTCGACGAGAGTTTTGTACGTTGTTGATCATTCCTTCTTTTACCCATTAAATCTCACTCAAGATTTCAAGACCCTTTGCAGACTGATGGCGATTTTTTCCTTCTATGGCAAACGGATGTAGATCCTGATTATTATAGGAGAAAAAATGCCATTCCTACCGTCGTTTTTCCTCGAGATACGGTAAGTAAGACTACATGGACAAATGCTTTCAAAGATGGTTTTTTAGATTCTAAGGTATCTAGCTCAAGGGGAAAAAAGTGGAAGTTATTCTGAAGAATAGTGGAAAACTGGCGAGGAAATTGCGATAGTTGGCGTAATTCGAGATAAATGGGGCTTCAAAAAAGTAATAAGAAAGGGTCTTGTACGATATTATGCGTCCGTAAACGTTTGGATGTCTTTCACGTGGGCGTACTCTTCATCGGTGTCCCAATGCTTGTGAATAATGCAGTCGAAACAAGGCTGACATGACACGGCCATTTTTGGGTGTGTACGTCGGCCAGGCTGATTTTGTAGCCCTTGTGACACTCTGTCGAGTTCGTTTCTCGACCCTACAATGTCTTAGTCGCTACCTCAGAGGCCTCGAGTCCATCCCGCAAATAATTCTTGTAAACAACTTTTGTCGTAACCATAAGTGTACCTTCGATAGATTCTCTATTTCAGCGCAAAGACCCTTTCTTCTTCGTATATTACCCTGCAAAAACAAACACCAGTCAGCAATTCGTCGAAATGTCTGCGGAACAATTCGTCGACTTCTTGTACAAGTGTTAGCGAAGCAAAAACTTTTTGGAAAGACAGATTTCATAAAACTTGTGGCCAAGAATTGTAACAATCGCACGTGTACAATGAAATCACAAACATGTAGTTCCTTTGGAGACAGCCTCCATGATGTTCTGGGTGGAATCCGAAGGAATTGTGGTATTCACAGTGAAACTACCAGGGAGAGAAGAATATAAACTCGTAATCGTAGGAAATCAAAAACTATCGAGAATGCTTATTATGATAGATCATCTAATAACAGACTGCTGCCCATCAAAACCCTCAGGGTAAGTTCGGGGTATTTTACTTTGTAGAGTTCAGTCCAACTGCAAGCATGGCTACCTTGCTGAGGTTGTATTGTTTGAATTCAATTTTGGATTTGAGGAGCTCACAAGAAACCAGTAACGTCCTAATATAAATGCCGAGACAAAAGATGAGACTTTTGAATTTATATTTAGTCCATGCAAAGACTGAATGAAGCCAATCAGTATTTTGTTATTCTCAGCCTGAATGATATCTTGTCTATCAATTGAAACAAACAGGAGAATGGCTCTGGAGAGCATTTGATACGAGTATTGTGCAAGTGGTAGCAGACACTCATCTCTTAGTGTTGTCCTTATGGTTAGCATTTCTTACCGGATCTACTGGCATTCAAGACTAACCATATTTTCCACAATTTTTTGCTTAGCAGGTGGGCAAAACGTAGTCGTGATACGGAGTCATCAGAACCAACTCGACCCTGAAATTCACAGCTCTACTGCTGATCAACCTAAGTTACTGTCCAGGTAAAATAGAAGATCGGCTGAGAGTGCAATCCTATGCAAACGCCACAAGTTCAATTATCTCTGTACACCCAAAAAAATTGCGGCAAGCGGACGCGGTACAATTTTCAGGCCCAGATTAATAAGCTGGCTGATGAAAATCTCGGCGATGCTAGGATAGTTTCTGAGTGAAGCCAACGACAAACATATTTTTACCTCTTAGCTGGAGTAGTTACACCTAGCGTGAAAATCTTAATTCATAGACACTCCTTCTGAACGTGGACCGAATGAAAGCCCACTGCTCGAAGTTGGCTTCATTGTTTGAGACAGCTACACTCGAAAAACTGAAGGAAAAACGTAGTTGGATTAAGGAAGTTTCTCAATTTGAAAAAAGTTAGTTGCTTCATACCTGCTCGTGTGGTGTGCAGCTATCTCTTTGCGAGAGTATTCTCAGATGTCAACTTCGGATAAGTATCAACATGCTTTCGACCAAGCTAAGTTCTGCAGAGCATATACTTCGCTGTAGACCTCAAAAAACAGTGTAAAAACAGTTAGAATTTTGTAAAATTGTAAGTGTAGGGCATGCAACCGATATTAAATGGCATTGTTTACTTTATAATTGTCCGACCTTCTATTAGCCTTGTTTTGTTGTTGGGGACACCCTGGGTAATGACCCCTTAAGACTCGGGAGTAGGCGCAGTACCTACGGCGCCTACTGATGGTAGTGCAAAAGTACCCCTGGTCACGCATTTGGACACGCCCACCGCATATAAATAGGATCGGGTCAATGACATCGGGTCGGTCTGTCCATCATTTATTTTTGTATATTGATATCTCTCGCTCTCTTCTTAGTGATATTGACTTCTTTGTTTCGAATAACTTATTGAATTGCGATAAACTATTATTGCACAATTGTGATCGGTTAAGAAAGGTCTCGGATCCGAGCTACCTAGTTATCCGATTTAGTTGATTCGTAATATACAAGTACGATCGCTAAACTTCACTTGAGGGCCAAGCCGGTGACTTGGATTGAAGTTCGCCATTGCAGATAAAATGTCTACCTCTACAGCAGTCGGAGTCGACGAGCTTATGGAAAGTTTCAATGAGCCGCAGTCGCTGAACAACTGGGCATTTCCATAAAATGATCGCCGCGCGCTCATCCGGGAATGGAAGTAGCAAGCGAATCACATTCCAATACGGCCTATGCCGACAGCAGGGTGATCGTATTGCCAGGAAAAGTTGCAACCGTGCAAATTCGCAGCGGCTTTCGCAACGGACCATGTGTGTTTTGGTCAGAAAATCCCCGCGTGGAATCCGGCGTATGTCTCGTTAGTCAAAGCAAGGCGATACTATCAGTCATCAATCAGGGCTCTGAACCGTGGGGATAGGCCGAGGAGAGAACCTGGGTACCTGGTCAGCAGAAACTTGGATTGATCCAAGGATAGCGGATGTTCCAAGTGACATGATGGTTTTACATCAGCACGCTGTGTTGCAAGATGCTGAAAGGATCCATGCACTCATGGATATACTAAATAAGAATCGAAAGGCCGGGGTTATACCTGAGGAACTGCGTAGAGTGATCGAGGAATACAACGATGTATTCGCTGTTTCAGACAAGGAACTAACACAAACGAATCTGGTAACCCATGACATTGATGTGGATGGGCATTTGCCGATCCGGCAGAAAACCAGACCCGTCCCGTACGGTATTCGTGCTGACGTAGACATCATGCTACGAGATTTTAAGGAGAGAAATGTGATTGAGGACAGTCAATCACCTTGGACGTCCCCAATAGTCCTGGTGGCCAAGAAAGATGGTACCACAAGGTTATGTGTGGATTATAGGGAAGTCAGCGAAATTTGCAGGGAAAGCGATGGTTTACTTCCTTGGATTTAGCTAGTGGATACTGGCAAGTCCCTTTAACTGAACGAGCGAAGGAAATAAGTGCATTCACGACAACCTCTAGACAATTTCAGTTCCGAGTCTTACCGTTTGGTCTGACCACCGCAAAGATTAATGGACAAGGTGCTGGGCGACGTAATAGGTCCCGAAGTATCAGTATATATAGACGATATACTTATCGCAACGGATTCGATATCTAGACATGTAGATGTCCCGGTAAAGTACTATTAGCGTTTCGTCATGCAAAACTAAAAGTAAAGCCGCAGAAGTGCCGGAAAATGGAACCCAGTCTTGAGTTTCTTGGGCATGTGGTGGATGCTGACGGTGTAAGGGCAGACCCGGAGAAGGTTTCCCGTATAAAGAATTATGCACGCCCGCAAAATGTGGCACAATTGCGCAAATTCCTGGGTATGGCAGGATACTACCGAAAGTTTGTACTGCGTTTCGCTCAGATAGCTAAGCCTTTATATGAGCTTACAAGTTCGAGAAACTTGTTTAACTGGTCGGAGGAACACAGCGTGGCTTCCGAGGCGCTCAAAAAGGCATTGACCGAAACCCCAGTTCTAGCGCAGCCAAATCTAGAAAAGGCAAGAGACGGATCTCGACCCTTCGTTATCTATACAGATGCTAGCACAGCAGGTATCGGAGCAGTTCTAGCACAAGAAGGTGATGACGGCCTGTTACATCCACTATTTTTCACATCTAAGCACTTGACTGGAGCTGAGAAAAATTACCACGTAACCGATCAGGAAGCGCTGGCATTGATATTCAGTCTAAAAAAGTTCCACTACTTTATTTACGGGATTCGTACAATAGTGAGGACTGATCATGCGGCCCTCACGTCGCTGTTTGAAAGAACAAACGTTTCTCCTCGAGTGTTATGATGGGCACTGGAAGTTCAGCGTTATGATTTGACCATAGAATTTGTGAAGGGAACCGCAAACGTGGTGGCAGACGCGTTATCAAGGGGGCTTCCACAGCAAATAGCTACCGAACAAGGGTAGCTACAAACAAGGGTGAGATCGAAAAAGTAGTTTGCGCTATTCAGGAGACTGATTGGCTCAAAGAACTGCGTCAGGACCCCGATTTCGAAGGACTGATTAAATCAGTTGAAAATGGTCAAATTGAGGAAGTAATACTTCCCAGACACAGCAAAATTCTTAGCACCGCAGATTTTGTGTTGCAAGACGGAGAATTGAAACTTATTAACGAAAACGGAACTTTAGCTGCAGTAGTTCCACGCTCACAAAGACGAGCAATTTTCGACGAGTCACACTCTGGTGTTTTCGGCGGTCACTTTACCGCCAAAAAGATGTTTTTGCAAATGAGGAAACATATTTTTTGGCCTGGGATGTACCAAGATTTGGTTAGTTGGTGTCGCGGCTGTCAAAAATGTTTTGTGACGAATAACAGGACAGAAAACGTTCCACCGTTACGCCCGATTGAAGTCACAAGACCGCTTCACATAGTAGGTGTAGACCTTCTCGAAATGGGATTAACAACGAAAGGAAACCGCTATATAGTGACAGTCATAGATCACTTCACCAAATACTTGGGAGCATACCCAATAGCGGATAAAAAAGCAGAAACCGTTGCAGAAGCCATTTTTAGCAACTGGGTTTGTGGTGCCGGAAGATGGCCCGAAATGCTTCTTTCTGACCGCGGAGGTGAATTTGAAAATGAGCTAGTGTCAGCTCTTTGCGAAGTTATGGGTATTGAGCAAAAATTTACGAAAGGGTACTGCCCTCGAGAGAATGGGTTGACGGAAAGGGTCAACGGGACCATAGTCAGAATGCTCAAAAAGAAGACCGAAGTAGCAGCGGAGTGGGATAAAATTCTGCCTACAGTAGTCTATGCTTATAACGCCACCCCGCAACGTGCAACAGGGGGAAGCCCTCATTTTTTGTTGTACGGGCATGACCCAATATATCCGTCAATGTTGATTCCGTCCAAACATCTATCACCTTATATCGTAGATTACGATAACTACAAAACAGAGCTGCTCTGTGGACTGAAGTTAGCGCGAGAATGCATAAATGAAAACGCCAAAAGCTATCGCGAAAAGATGAAGCTGGCCTACGATAGGAGATATAAAACAGCGAAGTCCGTGACATTCAAGACCGGCGATCGAGTCTACATGAAGTTTCCTGCTGAAAAGGGCAAGTCGCGGCATCCCAAACTAGTGACGGACTGGTCTGTTCCCTTTTGAGTTATCGAGGCAAGTACCAATTCTGCTCTCGTAACATTGATTGGAGAGAATGAGGAGCCGGTCAGATTGCAATTTGATCACCTCATTGAGGTACCCAAAGAAATTGGCGACAACCTAGTCGTAGGGGCCACAGCACGTGCAAAACGTGGTAGAAAAAAGAAGATTTCGGCGAACAATAGAATCTTGTCGATTAAACGTTTCGATTTCAGCATGGCTCTATCTACAAGAGATGACGTACGACAAGTCGATTGGCATTGTCCCGGCGGTTTGGACGTAAATGGACAACGTGTGACCTGCGCAGTGAATATGAATCTCG
The DNA here is from genome assembly GCA_000469685.2 of Haemonchus contortus. Lineage (NCBI taxonomy): Eukaryota > Metazoa > Nematoda > Chromadorea > Rhabditida > Trichostrongylidae > Haemonchus > Haemonchus contortus. Next base: position 9,207,011 of record LS997565.1, read on the forward strand.
GAAGCATTCTTCCTGGAGTTGTACTACCCTCATGTGTGTTCTCTTCGCCGTACGAGCTTGCTCGTTTGTTCTCTGTTGTCACTCAGACGCATATACCAGAGAATTTCCGCGTTGCGAGGTTGATTGATACATCCTATGACATACTCACGCCATCTTCGCTAGGCTTAGCGATGTCCTTCTATCGACCCGTTGCATCCATGTGACCCTCGCCAGTGTAGCGGACGCCACAACAACGACCTCTGTGTTCCATCCTCGCAGTCGTACGGATCCGTACAATTTGCCCAGAATGTTCTCGGAAGCGGTACTATTCGCCAACTCACACCCCTGGAGCAGCGGCAGTGAGAACCTCTTGAAACCGCGTCGCTCATTGGTTCTTCTACCGGAAGGATTTGAGGAAGTTCTGAGCTGTTTCGAGACAGCTTCCATGACAGCACAGTCAATGAAAACGCTGGACGACGTCGATCCGAGTTGGTTCGAAGAGGAGCTGTCTGCCGTTGTACTCTTTTCGCCAGTCCGATACGAAGAGCCGTTGCGTTGGAAAAACGTGTGGTACTCACTGATGCACGCCATCGCAAAAGGAGCGGAACTTATAGCGCTCCCAGGTCCACAAGATGACGAAAACTGGGGCAAAAGTGTCGACTTGATCCGAGATTTTATGGAAGAGACAGCAGCCCAACGGCCAATCCTCAGTCAGCGAATGAAATGCCTTCTCCCATACAAGTCGAAGAATAACATGAGAAATGCACCATTCAGGATGCTAGCCGACAGAATAAATCTTGTGACTGGCCCCCACTATACCCAAAGTGCGGCCAAGAGATTTTGGACAGCTACATTAGAAAAACACAACTCTCTGTTACAGCTGCCCGCCTTTCATCGTGTTACAGTGCCGAATCAAGGATCAGCAAACCCCATGGACATCACCGATGTTCATCTTCTTCGTCAAGGCCGTCACACAGTCATCAGAACCACCACGATTTTGCACGACGTTCGTTTCGTGGTCAAGGAGGCAGAAAAACCTGTTGTGATAAGCGCAGTGGAAGCGCTTTGTATTCCCGGGGGGGCCCATGTAAGTGTAGGCATGCAACCAATATTGAATGGTATTGTTTACTTTATAATTGTACGACCTTCTATTAGCCTTGTTTTGTTGTTGGGGACACCCTGGGTAATGACCCCTTAAGACTCGGGAGTAGGCGCAGTACCTACGGCGCCTACTGATGGTAGTGCAAAAGTACCCCTGGTCACGCATTTGGACACGCCCACCGCATATAAATAGGATCGGGTCAATGACATCGGGTCGGTCTGTCCATCATTTATTTTTGTATATTGATATCTCTCGCTCTCATCTTAGTGATATTGACTTCTTTGTTTCGAATAACTTATTGAATTGCGATAAACTATTATTGCACAGTTGTGATCGGTTAAGAAAGGTCTCGGATCCGAGCTACCTAGTTATCCGATTCAGTTGATTCGTAATATACAAGTACGATCGCTAAACTTCACTAAATAACGATCTTATGGTACCTTGCAACGAGTATGATGCCTGAAGGACTTTGCGTCATATCTCTGGAGCGGTGAATTGGTGCCAGGCTCGTTTTAGATGATAAAAGTAAAAGGGCTGACTTGTACATACATCAGTTGGCCCCAGCAAGTCATTCTATAGGCCAGATACACGACGATTCTGAACGGAAGTCGAAAGCAGGAAAAGCATCTCTCTGGTGGATTGGACAATGCCCAAAGACTTTATCCTTTACCAACAACTGCACCCATACGGAGCTCCAAAACATTTCATTGCTGATCCGAGCCTTTTGAGATACACATTTACGGAATCCCCATATTCATGTTGACACAAGCATGCAGCAGCGCCATTCGAAATCGACAGAGTGAAGGTCCCCGGAAAGTATAGCCCTGATGAGCAGTTGTCTGACAGTATGCTTTACTATAAACGTCACTGCATGATCGCAATGCGACTAATCCTGCTGTCACAAATCACTTTGCCTTCGACAGCTAGAATTTATTTATTTTTTATTGCACACGCGTGCGCCAATGAACAAAAATTACTAATACAGTTTGAGAAAAAGAACATTCAATAGCAAGTGGATACAAAAAAAAGTTAAAAAGCAGTAGCATGGAAGAGGAAATGGAGGCGACAATAAGACGCCTCCGCAGACACACTTACAACGCCAATGCCCGAACTATGGAGAAATCATTCAAGAAGAAAAGACCTTAAGCCAGGAGTGCCAACTCATGCCCCAAGCATAGTGGATCCCGGAGAGCTCACAATTGAACACTAAGCCACACATGAGCACCCACATTTTGTTATCAGGAAGTGTGTGGGATGCTAAGATGGAGTCATCACACCATATGAAATAAGACGAGAGCAGAAGAGCAGATGAGTGCAGGTCAGCCTAGGCAACGCAACTAACCAAAGTTAGCCCGGGGCGGGCCAAGTAGGTACCCCAGGCGTAAGACCTAGGCCCAAGCGACGAGTCATAAAGATCAAGCCACTTGTTGACCTGCACCCTGGACTCTCGTCATAATTGGCAAGTGCATTGTGGATAGTGGCTATGTAAAGCAAAATAACAGAGTGAGCACCGAGTACTATAACTATGGCAGAGCAGCACTCAAGGCAAAGGCAACTACATTTGCAAAAGAAAAGGAAGAAATTAGTGGCCAACGCGAGTAAGTGCGGATCTGCGGATGCAAAACGACTTGAATAATCAGATGACCATAACAATGAACGTTGGAAGATGAGAAACATTGAACTCATTAGCAGGCTGATCTTGACGAACACCACAGTACAGCTCAGCAACGTAAACAACATGACCCATCAGGAGCTAGGAAACTGAAAAAGAGGAGCTGAAAATCATCACTGGGCAATTCCGAGAACTTGGCCGAGATTCACCTTTTGCAATCTTCTTTTGAACGTGGTACTATTACCAGCCGCTATAACATCAAGAGGCAACAGATTAAACCAACTAGCGCATCGGTTAAAGATATTATTAACGGCTAGCGCACGGTATCTGGCATCCGAAATGGAACAGTAAAGATTAAACCTACCTCGCCTCGTACCAGTGGGTCTAAAGATCCAGTACTTGCTGGCACGTAGCTTCAACTCACAGCGCAGAATACGAAAACAAAAAACTAAGTCAGAGATTGCACGTCTATATTGCAGAGAATGAAGCCCAAACAACCTGAGTCGCGCATCATAACTGGGTAAATGATTACGACTATGATAGCGAGCATTTCTATACCATAGGAGACGTGTTAAAACACGCTAAACCCTTTCAATTTTTGAGACACTTTTCTTGGTAGATGGGCTCCAAACCTGTGAGCAATATTCGACATGCGGCAAGACGCAAGCATGGTAAAGGCGTTTTAGCAATGTCACATCAGAAGACTGCACATTGCGAAACAAGACGAATAAATTCCTGAATGCTTTCTCCACTGCTTGCTCAATGTGAAGGGAAAACTTTAATTTTGAATCAAAAAACACGCCAAGATCTTTGATGGATTGGCAAGCTGCAAGCTGAACACCATTTACGAGGTGGGCAGTTGTCTGGGAGTTGCCAAAATGCATGGTCATAGATTTTTTCAAATTGAGAGGAATGTCCCAGTGTTCAGCCCAGTCAGCCATTCTTTGAAGAGATACCCTCAGAGCATCTCGAATAATCCCACAATTATCCTGATTGTAGATCGCATATATCTTGATATCATCGGCATACATTTGTATATGGATATCCGAGGATGTCTTGAGAAGGTTAGGTAACTCCATTGTGTAAAACAGAAATAGAGTAGGTGACAAAACTCCTCCTTGCGGAACACCACTCAGACAGGGAAACCTATTCGAGAAACCACATTTAAGTCTGACTGTAAAATATCTGCTGTGTAAGTAGGATCTTAACCAAGCTAAAAGGTTGCCACGAGTTCCAATTTTTTCCAGTTTGGCTAGCAGTTTAACGTGGGAGACTTTGTCAAACGCTTTGGACAAGTCGAAGTAGACCATGTCAACTGACTTGCCTGAACTAAGAGCTTTGCAAAGGTCAAATAATGTATCAGAAAGATTAGAGGTGGTTGAGGATCTGGGAATGAAGCCGTGTTGTTCTGAAGGAATAAGGTGATAACTTGAGAGCCAGGCTAGTAATCATTCATTGACTATTTTTTCCATCACTTTGATAGGAGTCGGTGTAAAACTGATTGGACGGAAATTGCTAAGCAAATTAGAATTGGGCGACTTCTGAATAGCAGTTACAATGGCATCCCTCCACAGTTGGGGAAGATCACCCGAGAGGAAAGAGAGATTGAACATAATCGCCAAGGGCTTAGAAAGGGAAGTATGGCATTTCTTGTACACTAACTGTGGAATCCCATCATAAGGTTCGGTAGTGGAAGGATGTAGTTTTTTGAGGATAGCAGAAACACTATATGGATGGAAGCTGCATTCAGAGCAACTTTCACTGACATACGGAACGTTATTCAGGTGCCAACCATCTGCAAACTCAGATGAGTAGACACTTGAGAAATACTTAGCAAGAGCCTCGGCCTTCTCCACATCACTACGATATACTACTCCACCTTCATCGACTAGAGCAGAGGGAAACGTGTAAGACTTCAGCTTGTATCGGTAGTAGCGGAAAAGTCGTTGTAGGGAAACCTGAGTTCCAAGACGACATTCATAGTTAGATAGAAACTTTCTCAAGTGGTAGTCCAAGTCGGAACAAACTTTTTTGTAGAGGGAACTGTTCAAAGGGTAGCTCAGCTCATGGAAAAGACGCTGCTTTTGCTGCAGTAAATTGTCAATATGAGGAGGATACTTATGGCCAGGGTTCCTAGGGAACTTGAAGGGAACGAAAGCCGAAAGACCAGTATAGATAACGTGGCAGAATCTATGATAAATATCATCCATCGAAGAATATTGGTCAAAAACTTCCCACCAATCTGTGTGGAAGAAAAAGTCATTGAGACCAGCAAAGTTTGCATTCTGAAAATCAGGGACTGGGAGGGCAAGAGAGGTGCAAGATAATTCAAGGATATGAAAGGAAACAACTGCATGGTCAGACGTAGCAAGAGGAGGTAGTATGGAAACATCGCGAATATTATCCGTGGTTGACAACACAATATCGAGGACATTCCCATTGTGGGTAGCTTGTTTGACATACTGCTGAGACCCACACTCACGGAAAAAGTTCAATTAAGCAGCTCCGGTTGAGTTCAACCCACTAAGCAAACTCCAGTCAACATGGAGGTTAAAATCACCAGAAAGAACAGTATTGATGCGAACAGAAAGAAGATCTCTCAAAGCATCGATCAAAGTTTCATCATCAGCACTACTGGAATCGGGTGGGCGATAAACCGTTATAGCGCGAGTATAGGACGATTTGACCGGACAGAATAGGTCTAAACAAATGCCCTCAGCTTTGCCATGGCTGATATTACAAACAAAGTCAACTTGAAGATTTCCTTTTACCAGACAACAGACTCCACCGCCTTTACCCCTTGTCCGATCCATGCGATAGAGAAAATAGGGAAGGTTCATTGTTATTTCAGAGTTTAAAACTTTACTTTTTAACCAGGTTTCTGTGATAAACAAAATATCAGGTTTAACGTGAGAAATGAAAGAATGAAGATGACAGATCTTGTTTACTAGACTACGAGCATTAATTAAGCAGCATTTCAATGTGAGAGAACAGTGCCAGCTGCAAGGTTTCCCGAGCTGTTTCTAGGAAGGTTTTTTATATGCACGAGCTGATCCTTGTATACCACCCATTCCTTACTGGACAATCCTTTGTTGCGATCACGAGCAAGTTGTCTCAGCATAAAATCCCTCTGCCTTCCCTCCAGTGTCATACTTTTGCGTATAAACATGGAAGGAAATCCAGCATTACGGAGCAGACGAGCATTGGCAAGGGCGATTCGGAAGTGGGAAGATGCTGGGAGGACAACCTTAACAAGACGGGGGCGCTTTGGATCAGGTTTACCCATGCGATATACCTCGCATGGGCGGCATTCAACCTTCAACGCATCGAGAACCTTAGTGACCTTCTCCTCCAGGTCTTTTTGACGTTCAGACGGCCGGAGCTCAGTCCCTGCCTCCTCAAGACCATAGACAACAATGCTCCTAGCCTTTTTTCGCTATTGATCGACTCCGAGAATTCTCTCGGGATTTTATCCGACAGAGCAAAGAGGAGAGGTTCAAGGAGAGGGTCCTTATTACGCTCAATGATAGTTCTGAGAAGATCTGCCGCAGATATTTATCCAACTCAAGCTGTTGCTCCTGACCACGAGGCAGCTCTGCAGAAATCACATCAGCTGGAGCATCGAGGCATGAATCTTTAGAAGAAACTTTCTTCTGATTCCTACGCTGATTTTTGACCATTATAGTACGCAGCTGATGAAAGGTGACCAGAAGAAGTTCACGAAGGAAAGATTAATGACTTCACAGTAAAAAAAATTGCTACGGAAGTCGTAAAAAGGCTACGGAAGTCGTAAAAAGAACAAACGGAAAGAGAGCCAGCAATTGAACCGACCGCCTCGCAGATGAGAAAGAATGAAATTGATGAATGCCAATTTCGAAAAATTTCTGATATTTTCACGCAATAAGTGAGTTTGACATTTTAAAGTTACAGATGGAGGCCAGATAGTAGAACGCTGTGCAGATAAACCCCAACATTGTTAAAACCTTCAAGACCATCCTGAGATTCATACAAATCACTGTGAGGCCATCATCGGACCACTCATGGAAACATGAGGTCATTCACTGAGATATGGAATACAAGCAAAGGGGGAGGGGTTAAACATAACTGGCAAAAGGCAAAATACTCGTAATCGACAAGCAGCAAGGACATTAAGAGACTACAGTCATCTGTACACGGCGGAGAGCTGGAAGCAGTGACGGCTACCGAGCAAGAAATCGATTTATACATAATCTAACTTGTACTATAAACTTTCTCGATTCATAGATATGATGGCTCTCTAGAAATGAGATGATGGACGTAATTTCCCTGGATGAATAGCACCCCAAAGAAAACGGCAGTCGAATCTCACATGCTAAAGCATACGTGGGGGCTTCGCTGACAATGATTTAGAAGCAGTGTTGGCAAATGTTATACTGCTACTGGAGGCCCAGAAAATTGGATTCACGCTTACGAAATAGGAGGGCAAGGCGGAGGAGAGGAAGGGGCATCCCACAAACGAGATTAATTCTTCGCCTTTTACATTATCCGGTTTTTCTAGCTAACAGGATACCTCACCTCTACCATATTTTTCGACATCGAATGCCTTTTTCGTGGCATAGGCTCAATCGTACATCTATCAGTATTTACAGAATGCCAGCTGTGGTAATCTTGGACTTACAGCGTCAAGACACTTCCTCAATCACGGATATAAAAGCTCGGATACATCCAGAGTATTATTATTCACATCCTGCAAATTATCTATATCAGGCCTCGAGGATGAATCTTATCGCTGTCGTCGTCACTTTCTGTATTTCATTCTCATTAGCGGAAAAATGTATACCTGACCCGTACAATTTTGATTACGCAACGTTCAGAGATTTCAAAAGAGTCGACAAACAGGCTCTTAGGCAAAACCTTGAGAGGAATTTTGTACGTTGGTGATCATTTCTTTTTTCAACCATTGAATCTCACACAAGGTTTCAAAGCACTTTGCAGACTAGAGGCGATCTTTTCCTTCTATGGCAAACGGATGTAGATCCTGATTATTATAGGAGAAAAAATGCCATTCCTACCGTCGTTTTTCCTCGAGATGCGGTAAGTAACCCTACATGAAGAAATGCTTTCAGTGATCACATTCGCACTAAAATTCGCATTAAAGGCACCGTTCACAAAAAAGTTAGGGTACTCTTTTTTGACGGGAATTGATAGAACCACTCTAGAATAAAGCGATAACAACGAAAAAAGCGCAAAAAACGATGAACAAAAAGAATAACAAAGGGTCAAAAAAAGAGCTGGAAAGGGGGGTTGGGCGAGTTTCACAATGAAATAACGGCGGTTAGGGAGTGTTCGGGCGAGAATGCACGAAGGCGACGCAATGTCTGCAAAACAGACAACACACCCAGTTTGCCTGACAATCTGACTGGCAGACTCGGGTATGTGTACGAACGTGCGTCCGAGGATGCACGCGGCAAATTGCGCGGCGAAGTTCGTGATGATTTGAACGACTTTAGCGCCCATCATTGGGGTCCAAACTTAGAATGGAGTGGATTAGGAGGACCATCTAACCCTACTAAACTACACTACCTCGAGTTTGTACCCAGAAAATTGGCGCCGCAGTCGTACAAATCATCACGAACTTCACCGCGCAATTTGCCGCGCGCACCCTCGGACGCACTTTCGTACCGTCCCCCGGCAGACTCTGGCAATTTGCCAATCAGCGTATCGATTTTTCGCCAACTTCGCTCCAGTGCGAAGTGGTGGAGGACAATTAGAACTCGTAGTCAGCTTAGCGAGGGGCGGAGGCCTCCCGTCCCCCACTGTTCCTGCCCTTATTGAGCCCTATCCAGCCGTTTTCCGACCTCATTCCTGCACAAATGGTATCAGAGGGGGCTACGAATTCAAACCATGTGCAAAACTCCGAAACCACTTTTTCGTGAACAGTGCCTTTAATCTCTCTTATCAATGCGGCTCTAGCTTGAAGGCACAGGTGCTTCTAACCATAAGGTATCTAGCTCACGGGAAAAAAGGAAGTTATAGTGAAGAATAGTGGAAAATAGCGAAAGGCGAAGATCGACGTTCGAGAAGTATAAGGCTTCGAAAAAGTTGTAAGAAAGGGTCTTGTATATCATGTCTCTAATGTGTATGCAATCTTCTGGATATCTCTCACGTGAGGGCTGCTACTTCTCGGCTCCTGACGCTTAATTGTGAATGATGCAGTCCCAACAAGACTGACATAACACGGCCATTTTTGGGTATGTACGTCGCCCAGACTGATTTCGAAGCCCTTGTGACGCTCTGTCGAGGTCGTTTTTGACTCGACAATTTCCTAGGTGCTATCCCTAGAAGTCACAAGTCCATTCCACGAGTAACATTTTTGGACAGTTTTTATCGTTAACTGCGTCTTTAATAGATTTTCTATTCTAGGGCAAGGAGCCTTTCTTCTTTATATATTATCCTGCGAAATCAAGCGTCAAGCAATTCGTCCCGATGTCTCCGGGAGAATTCATCGACTTTTTGTACAACTGTAGCTATTCAGAGAAGCCTTAACAATGTTTGTGGTTGTAAATTGTAACAATTGCAATTGTATAAAGAAACGTAAAACATATAGCCACTCTGGATTTAGCCTTCATAAAGCCAGGGCAGAATTCATGGAAAATATGATCTTCACATTAAAACTATTACTAGGAGGAAAAGAATGCAAACTTGTCAGGGACCTTTTCAGGAGCGTGATCATACCGCATTTCGTGAAATAACGGTTGTCTTGCAGTATATTTATTACTTTTTTATAGGGACTACGTGTACTAGCTCATTACCTCCCTACTAGAGCAAATTCATCAGGAAATCAAAAAATATGGAAAACGCTCGTTACAATGAAGCATCCAATAGCTGACTGCTTCCCTTTGAAATTTTCGCTGTGTAATGTATAGTCACGAAAAACGCTAAACGGAAAGAATATCTCCGAGTGCTCTAGCTATGAGTATCCAGGTCGGGAAGTCAACATGATGAACGACCCAGCTCCGGAGCTGTGCATAAGGAAACGTGCCGCGTGGGGAGCATTCAAGAATATCGGAGGAGAAGTGAAGAAGACAAAGAACATCCGGCTCCGCGCTTACCTTTTCGACATTGCTGTTCTACCTGCTTTGACGTACGCCTCAGAGACTTGGACTCTACGAAAGCAGGATGAGCATGCTTTCAGCGTTGCTCAACGCGCTTTGGAAAGGACGATGCTGGGAATTTCCCCATACACGCAAGTGCAGAAGGGAATCCGGAGCTCTAAGCTCCGTCGTCGAACGAAGATCAGGGTTGCCGTTGATTGCGCCAAGAAATCGAAGATCATGTGGGCCGGCCACGATATGCGATATAGTGATGACCATTGGACCAGGGCGGTTACTGACTGGATCGCTCGGGACATCAAACGAACTCCAGGAAGGCCGCCAACGAGATTGTCATAGTTCTTCACGAAAGCTCTGAACGAAAGGAATGTTGGACCTCGTGTCCCTGAACGATGACGATTTACTGGAACACTCTGGCTGACGAATGGAGACGACGAATGGCGCCCGCTCTAGGAAATCGATGATCAACGGGACGACAGGTGGTACAGTGTGCAGCCAGAGTTCAAGCATGACTACCTTGCCGAGGTTGTATTGTTTGGATTCTATTTTGAATGTGAGGAATCTAAAAAAAAGTCAGAAAACTACCAATATAAATGACCAAGTTGATCTGTTCTACCTAATAGGCGCCATGTGTTGAACTTCTACTCGGAAAGTAGTGACCTTTGGATGTACATATATTTATTCCATACAAGGACTGAAAGAAGTCAATCAGTTTCTCATTATTCTCAGGCTGTTATCTTGTGTGAAATCAATTGAGCCGAATCAAAAAATAGCTTTGCAGGGAGTTCGACCCGTGAACTGTGAATGTGATATAACAGGAAGATCCACTTGGTGATTTTTTTGTAGTTGATATATCTTTCCGAAGGTGAGCCAATTGTCTCTCAAAGCTGACCATATTTTTGGTAATTTTTTGTCCAGCAAATGAGCAAAATTTCCCTCAGGCTCAGGCGATATTGATAAATGCCCGAAGACTTTGTCCTTTATCAATAACGGCACCCGTACAGAGCTAAAAATCATTTCAATGCTGATCCAGGCCTTCTACATCCGCAGAATCACTAGGTTAACGTTGGCACAAACTCGCGCAGTGCCACCCGAAATCGAGGGTAGGGAATCAAGGTCTTCGGAATGAATAAATAGCCCTGATGACCGTCTGTCTGATACTGTTCTTTTCTACAAACCCCACTGCATGACTATTGTTTTGCGACTAAACCTGGCGTCGCGAATCCTTTCGCTGCTGTTTCTCAGCTGAAAATGAAAGTCTGTCTTGGGTTACTACTGGAATTTTCCCGGGCCAATTGAGTTTGGCATCTTAGAATTGCAGATGGAAGCGAGTTGGTAAAACATCGCGTATCGGTCCATTACATCGTTTTAAAATCATCTTCTTGAGATTTATACAAATTTGATCACCGTGAGGCCATCATCAGACCAGTCATGACAACATGAGATCATTCAGTGAGATATGGAAGACAAGCAAAACGAGAGGTTGAGCGTAACCGGCAAAAGGCATAATACTCGTAATCGACAAAGCAGCAAGGCCATAGAAAGACTAGAATCATCTATACACAGAAACTCGGAAGCAGTTATGGCTACCAAGCTAGAATCCGATTAATCATCAGAAAAAACTTTCGATTCTCGGGCTCATAGAAACGATGTAACCGTTGGACCACTTCGCGCCGTACACGTGGGTGCTTCCGTCCCTTCGTCTTGCCAAGACAGTGCAGGCTGCCGTTGGACCGGCAGACGCATGGAAATTTCTTTATCGGATCGATCCCGAAATGCTCTTCCTTCATTACTGAAACGGTTACAAGTCGGTTAAGGCCTATTCCCAAAAGTCACCCTATGCATAACTGGCTCGAGTCCAAGGAATTTCTCCGTCTCACTAACTTCCAGTGCGTTCTGTGTGACCAGACGCTCACCATCCTCAATGTGAATCTGCTCCCTTGGGAAGTTATCCAGCCACCTATATCGGAACTTTTCAGTTCCCGCTATATCGAGTGGAAGAAATGCAGGTGTGGTTTTGACCGCTCACGCGGAGAAAATCCGCTGTCGCCACAGGCGAGTGTCAGTAGCGAATGAGTCTTATTGATGTCTTCCTTATACTTGTGATAAGGAAGATCTCGTTATACTGCTACTGAGTCACGACTCGCAGTGCGGTATATATGGCAAAAGGTCATTAGTTATGGACGGACACTTATCTCTACCGTTCATCTTTGGATTTCTTTGGAAAATCCAGAACGCCTCATGCTTTTTCTTGCCGCAATTTCCGCCTCCTGCGCTAATATCGTGCACTTAATTTCAAAATTGTTGTTGTTGTGCTCCTCAGTTTTATGTCTACCAAGCGGCTTCATCAAGCTGCCACGCCTCATACCTGCAAGATGGAACGACCGGCGTGCTCCCGCGATTCGTTTCCAACAAGAAGATAGGAGCTAATGCAATCTCTCTGAGGATCACCCGATGATACTGGCCATTTATCGCTCGATTGTGAGTGTAGTGATTAAAGAGAAGCAGCGTGTATTGTATACAGGGTGGGCCAAAATTATGATTACACAGAAATCACATCGCAGAAAATGAATATAAAGCTAATAGAGCAAATCAATTTCATAAAAGTGTTTGTCACTAATCTCTTATCAAAATATTACATTGAGACTGGGATCTGTTGCTTTCTGCTTCCACCCAACCCCAGAGACGACGATGGACGGCATTGACGGTGGCACGCAGCTAGGGTCATCGAGTTGGTCCCGGCTTTTTGCTAAGCATTTTCGAGATTATTTCTTCTCTTGTTTGGGGTAAAGGATGCTTTCATCCCAGAGGCTGATCACATTGAGACATTCATGGGATTTAAGTCAGGGCTCCAGAGTGGTCACTGATCGAAGGTTATGAAGTCAAAGAACCCCTCCCACGAAATTACTAGACAAATTCTGTTTTGCGGTCAGGAGCTTCATCTTGACAATATGACTGGTTCGAATAATCAAAGTGTCCTATTGCGCACGAAGAGATCAAACAGGCCTCCAAACCAACTTTCACTCCATAAATTACAAGAATAACCGGTGTCTTTGCCTCGGCGGTGATGCTAGCTTAGGCCATCACAGAAAGTTAGTGAGTCAGGCGCTGTATCACTTTCATTTCTTTAAGCTTTATATAAATGTTATCGCTCTACTTATTAAGCACCTACTTCACTGTGAATCTCTTTTCGTCGGTGAACAGGAATTTCGTAGAACAACTTTTTCGGATGCGACAGGGTAGCTTTTGTTAGCCAACCTTTCTCTTCTCTTTAACCTGCTCTCTGGGGGAATCAGTTTCTGATTGTATAAGGGTCTCGTTGTGGAGGTGATGCTTCACGATTTCACGCAGAAAATTTCGTGACATATCCATTCATTTGGTCATTTGGGGCTAGGAATGAACTTCGCTGCTACGCAGACCTTCGCCCTGCTTCATTAAAGCTCCCACTAAATATAAACGCAGGCCTCTTAGGATTACCACTCCCATCTGTAATTGTTCCCAACTCCCGAATGCGTCTTATGGTTGAATGCACCACCTGCCTTGTTACGCTAGGTCGTCTGTAGATGCACCGTGCCAAAAGTGCTTGTAAATGCAAAGCGACGTTTAATTCACGGACTTGTTACGCTTATATTATGTTAAAGATCTACCAAAAGTTTAGTATGATTAGAAAGGTAATAACCTAAGCTACTCTGAAAAATGGAAGAAATTCAATGTATTGTTATGAACTCAGAAAAAATTTGCAATGAACGTCAGCGCGCGCTGTAATCATAATTTTGGCCCACCCTGTACTTCTTGAAATGTATGTCAAAAGAACGAGCTTGACAGCGTCTTCTGCAAGATCAGACTTGGAGGAGGATTGAGAGTGAGCCGAGGAAGATTTGCAATTCCATCCGGGCTGCAGCAAAATCGACCCCAGTTGCAAAGTACGACAAGCTGTGGAATTCTTTTCATAGGAGTAACCACAGAAAAGAAACCCATCTCACTACAGGTCCTCCTCACAGGGGCCACGAAGCTCGCGACGAAGGTAATGTGACACGGTTACGGTTCTTGGTGACACTCGTCTCTCCTCTGATGCTTTGGACGTGTTGAATCTATTTCCGCCTTTCTCATCTGCGCAAAACATAAACGCACATACATTTCGCAAAGTTGTTGGAGGTCTTCAGCGGTTTAGAGATCTGCTGCGTTCTGAAAGCAGTCAGGATTATGAGTCGCCTAATTCTAATTGATAGCTGCTGTATCAGTTCCGCGTAATTTCATCAGAGAACCCCAACCTGTGCCCGAGGCTGATTTAAGTTTAAAATAGTACCGTCAGGATTCCTAACCGTTCTCAAAAGAAACAGAAGGGTCCAGAATACGAACTTAACGTGTAAGCAAAGGCAAGGGTTAAGAGAATTGCGCGAGTTAAGATCTAGTCGTGTGGTGGATGTATCAAACTTTTTCTCGGACCAACGGTAGCACCAACACGATCAGATTAACAAGTTTATGATAAAATTGAACACACACAGAATACGTGAACAACGGTTATGAAAAAAGAGTTCTTTGACTCTTGGGGTGCCGAAGGGAGGGTGAGAAGAAAACGGTCACTTGTGGTACCCGCCGCGAGTCGACTGACTTGCTCCTGAGGCTTTCCGGCCTACCTGGCTCAATGAGTTAGCTGATGAGTTGGAAATCACATGCGAGATGGGACACGCGCTCTCTTGATTGGGGGCACATCGTACCCAGACAATGGTACTTTACGCATATCAGTCAGCGATAAAGGTGTCGAGTTTGTTGTTATGTATCAACACACCGAGCCATAACCGAACTTTACCTCAACGATTCTTCTGTTTATTGTCGTGCCAGTGAAAGGGACTTTTCATCACAGTGTAGTCGCCTCAATCATATATGGTTGAGTGACGCTAAATCTGCAGGCATTGATATAAGGTTGGTCAGTAGACTCAAATTGCATAGAACCAGCTGTCCAGTTTTCTGCAGCATCATTAAAACACATAAACTTTCCTCTCACAAAACGCTGTCAACATCACCGGACACTTTCAAAATTCGGCCTATTATTAGTTGTGTAGGGGGACCAACTGATAGGACCTCGTGGATTCTCAGTAATAATGTAAGCCAGCTGTTGACCATGGTTCCGTCTCACCTGTCCAATACTAAGCATTTCCTCGAGCTACTACATAGCTCAGACCTCGGTCGGAGCAGTGTAGTTGAGTCATTTGATGTATTTTCGCTTTACACTAATGTCCAAAACGAGCCGGCACTACAAGCACTATCTGAAAAGCTTGACAGGATGCTAATAACATCAACACCTTTGGACTTAGCAAAACACATATAATGACGTTGGTCAAAGAATGCTTGAGCTGTAGCATCTTCAAATGGGCAGGAAAGTGCTTTTCTCAAGTGCAAGGCCTTGCTATGGGACTACGGTTGGCACCGGTTCTTGCTGTATGCTTTATGGGAAGAATTGAAGAGCCGGTTCTAGAAAGGCATCCTTTGATGTACTGCAGGTATATTGATGACTGCTTCATCGTATCGTCAATTCAGTTCGAAATGGACGAGTGTTTTCGAATCATTAATGAGCGGTCACAGTACATCAAACTTACTCGAGAAGTACCACATGACGGATGGCTCCCTTATCTCAACACCCAAGTCAAAGTGTCCAATGGTGTTGTTAGCCTGAAATGGTACCGTAAAACTAGTTCCAAGAATATCTTACTTCACGCTACATCAGCTCATCCACAAGCCGTCAAACGTGCAGTCGTTAACAACATGTTGAGGACTGCAACAAGTGTCTGCACGGGCGAAGCTGAACTTCACAAATCGCGACGTTCAGCTTGTGAGATAGCTGCTCTGAACGGTTATACGGTGCCACAAGTTCGTGAAAAATGTCACATCAGCACGAAAAATGCTACGCGAAATAGAAAATTACCATTGAGTCTTCCTTTTATCTCTGATGAAGTCAGCACCGAAATACAGCGTAGCATTTTCAGAGCTGGACTGCAAGATGTTGTCCAATTAGTAAACATCCCTAATAACAGGATCAAGCACCGCTTGGTAGCCATAAAAATGAGGAGCACAATAACAACAGTTTTGAAATTAAGTGCACGATATTAGCGGAGGAGACGGAAATTTCGGCAAGAAAAACATTAGAGGCGTTCTGGATTTTCCAAAGAAAGCCAAAGATGAACGGTAGAGTTGAGTGTCCGTCCATAACTAATGATCTTTTGCCATATATACCGCACTGCGAGTTGTGACTCAATAGCAGTATAACGAGATCTAGCCTTATCACAAGTATAAGGGGAAACAGCAATAAGTCTTATTCGCTACTGACAGTCGCCTGTGGCGACAGCGGATTTTCTCCGCGTGAGCGGTTGAACCTTGGTGAGTCGCTTGCAAAATACGGGTTTCGAGTAAATCTTCAGTTTGCAATAGAGGTTAAGACGCTTATTGGATGGCGTGTAAATCACCTCGAATTACTAGGCCTCTGAAGACGACGATTGAGTCGAAACGTTAGGCTGTTTGAGTGAATAAATTGTTCTACCTAAAAACCTCGTGTGGCACAAGATAATAATTATCACAAACAACAGCTATGCCGAGGTCAAAGCAAGAGAGAAATTCGAAACTGAAATGTTTCTGAAAGTTTCACGCAATAACAAAGTTTGTCATTTTGACGTTACAGATGGAGGCCAGATAGTAGATCTGGATTGTGCAGATAAACCCTGGTGTTGTTAAAGCTCTTAAGACCATCCTCTTAGGTTTCATAAAAATCCATTCACCGAGAGTCCATCATTTTACCAGACATGGAAACATGAGATCATCCATTGAGATGTGGATGACAAGCAAAACGAGAGGTTGAGCGTAACAGGCAAAAGACGAAATACTCGCAGTCGACAAAGCAGCAAGGTCATTAAGAGACTAGAATCATCTGTAGACGAAGCACGGAAACAGTTATGGCTACCAAGCAAGAAATCGACTGATACATATTCTAACCTGGAGCTGAGAGCGTTTCCAGATTCATTGATATGGTGGCTCTCTGGAAATGAGATGATGGAGGTAATTCACATTTCCAATCCTTAATGAATAGTACCTCCGAGAAAGCAGCATTCTAATCTATTATGGTAACCGGCGCAGTACACGACAATTTTGGGTTATCCAGATTGTGACGAGAAATGAAAGAGAAGGTGAGGAATAGTGCGATGAAGACGAAGAAAGTGCGCGAATCGGTGTTTTCAAAGTGATAAAAGACTTCGAAAAAATCGTCAGAAAGGGAGACTGGGACCCGAAAAACGAAGTAGACGGGCTGTATGGACGAGCTATACAATGTGTTTCGTGTGGGTTCTGGTGCGAATAGGGCGGGGAACTCAGAAATCATTTGATGGAACCTTCAATTTCGGCCGATATTCTTACAGTACTACTGGAGGTCTAGAAAAATTCGTCGCTTAATGCTCACAGAAGAGGGAGGGAGAGGGCAAGGGAGGAGAGCGCATCCCACAAACAACATTGATCCTTGTTTACAAAACACCAGCTGTGGTAACCTTGGGCTTGCAACGTCAAGACACTAATCCCTAGTGATGAATATATAAGGTTGGGCAAATTCGGAGTATTATAACTCACATCCTGCAAATTATCTATATCAGACCTCGAGGATGAATCTGATCGCTGTGGTCGTCACTTTCTGTATTCCATTCTCACTAGCGGAAAAATGTGTACCTGACCCCTACAATTTTGATTACGAAACGTTCAGAGATCCTGAAAGAATCGACAAAGAGGCCCTTAGGCAAAACCTCACGGCGAGTTTTGTACGTTGTTGATCATTCCTTTCTATACCCATTGAATCTCACTCAAGATTTCAAAACATTTGCAGACTGACGACGATTTTTTCCTTCTATGGCAAACGGATGTAGATCCTGATTATTATAGGAGAAAAAATGCTGTTCCTACCGTCGTTTTTCCTCGAGATGTGGTAAGTAACACTACATGGAGAAATGCTTTCAAGACGGTATTTTTAGATTCTAAGGAACCTAGCTCAGGTGAAAAAGTGGAAAGTATTCCGAAGAATAGTGGAAAAATGGCGAGGAAGTTACGATAGTCGCCGTATTTTGAGAAAAAATGGGGCTTCAAAAAAGTAGTAAGAGAGGGTGATGTACAATATTTTGTGACGGTAACAGTCCAAATGTCTCTCACGTGTGCGTTCTCCTCGTCGATGTCCCGATGCTTCGTTATGAATGACGTAGTCCAAACGAGTCCGACATAACACGGCCACTTCTGGATATGTACGTCGGGGAAGGTGGTTCTGAAAACCTTGTGATGTTTTGTCGGGGTCGTTCCCTGACCCGACAGTGTCCTTAGTGCTACCCTGAAAGACCTCATGTTCATCTCGCAAATAATTCTTGTAAACAATTTTTCTACTTTAGAGAAGCGAGCCTTCCTTCTTTGTATATTACCCTGCGAAATCGAGCGTCAAGCAGTTCGTCCCGATGTCTCCGGGAGAGTTCATCGACTTTTTGTACAACTGTAGCTATTCAGAGAAACCTTAACAATGCAGACTTCATAGAAATTGTGATTGTAAATTGTAACAATTGCAACTGTATAAAGAAACCAAAAACTTATAGCCACTCTGGATTCAGCCTTCATAACGTTAGGGCAGAACTCATGGAAAATATGATTTTCACATCAAAACTACTAGGAGCAGAAGAATGCAGACTTGTCAGGAACCTTCTCAGGAGCGTGATCATACCGCATTTCGCAAAATAACTCGTTCCTGCCCTACATTTGTTACCTATTTATAGGATTGGTTTCACTAGTGAATTACCTCCCTGCTAAAGCAAATTCACTAAGAAATCATTGAAACCTACAGAGTAAGTTTGGGGATTTTCACTGTGTGGAGTGCTGTCAGATGAAAGCTTGACTAGGTTTGGTGAGGTTGTGTTGTTCGGATTCTTTTTGGGGTTAAAAATTTTAAAAGATGTCAGAAAAAAGCGAATATGAGTACAACTGGTTGATCTTCTCTACCTAAAAGGCGCCATGTAATGTACTCAACTTCCACTTGGAAACGTCGGTACTTTTGAATGCATATTTAGTCCTACAAAGACCGAAGGGAGTCAATCAGTGTCTTATTATTCTCAGGCTGATATCTTGTGTGAAATCAATTGAGCTGAATCGAAGAATGGCTCTGGAGGGGATCCGATCCGCGGACTGTGAGTGTGATAGAAGCATCACTTGACGCTGTTTGTATGGCTAACATATCTTTCCGGTAATGAGCCTATTGACTCTCGAATACAACCATATTTTTGGTAATTTTTTGTTGAGCAAGTGTGCAAATTCCCCCCTCAGATGGTATTGATCAACGCCCAAAGACTCTAACCTTTACCAACAACCGAACCCATACGGAGCTGAAAATCATTTCAATGCCGATCCAAGCCGTTTTACATTCGCAGAATCATTATCTTTATGTTGACACAAACTCGACAGTCCCATTCGAAATTGAAGGTAGGGAATCAAGGTCTGCGGAAATCATAATTTTGATAACCGTTTGTCTGCTATTAGCTTTACTTCGAAGGCCATTGCATGACTATCGCTTTGCGATTAATCCTACCTTAACCAGTCCTTTTGCTACTGCTTCACAGCTGAAAATGAAAGTCTATCTTGGCTTACTACTGAAATTTTCATGGGCCAATTGAGTTTGGCATCTTAAAATTACAGTTGGAAGCGAGTTGGTAAAACATCGCGTTGGACCATTATATCGTTTAGAAATCATTTTCTCGAGATTTATACAGATTTAATCACCGTGAGGCCATCATCAGACCAGTCATGACAACATGAGATCATTCAGTGAGATATGGAAGACAAGCAAAACGAGAGGTTGAGCGTAACCGGCAAAAGGCATGATACTCGTAATCGACAAAGCAGCAAGGCCATTATGAGACTAGAATCATCTGTACACAGATACGTGGAAGCAGTTATGGCTACCAGGCTAGAATCCGATTGATCATCAGAAAAAACTTTCGATTCTCGGGCTCATAGAAGCGATGTAGCCGTTGCACTACTTCGCGCCGTACACGTGGGTGCTTCCGTCCCTTCGTCTTCCCAAGACAGTGAAGGCTGCCGTTGGAACGTCGGACACATGGGAATTTCTTAACCGGATCGATCCCGAAATGCTCTTCCTTCACCACTGAAACTTTTTCAATTCGGTCCAGGCCCATTTTTAAAAGTCACCCTATGCATACCTGGCTCGAGTCCAAGGAACCTCTCTGTCTCACTGACTTCAATTGCGGGTTGTGTGACCAGACGCTCACCATCCACAATGTGGATCTGCTCTTTTGGAAAGTTATCCAGCCACCTAAACAGGAACTTTCCAGTTCCGCCATATTGGGGGAAAGAAGTGGAAGTTTAGTTTCTACCTTTTCATATGCTTGTGGTATAGTCCAATACGAATCGCTCCCCAACCAACGTTGACACCGCCCACTTTTAAGGAACAGTTTGTCTTTAACCAAGGAGCGCAGTCACCAACGGCCATGTCTTCGAATGAGGGCATCACTCCGAAAGTCCTGCGCTTCGAAGATGCTTGCGTATAGTCTGAAATGAGGATTCGAGATGAAAGGAATCCGTCCGTTAAAATCGAATCTGTTACTCACCTGAGATGGCTCTCATTACGGGGTTCCGCACAACGACTATGATCTTCATCGCCGGATTCAAGGCTCGTATTCGTTCAGCTGCTGTCCTGCTGTGGAAGTATGCTGGGCTTTTCTCGATTGTCAGCTGGCTCCCTTTTGAAAGTGGCATTTTCTCCCTGGAAGGACAGAATATTATCGATGCAGGACCTCACTCTGATTCAGGTTGTCTTATTTCCTATATACCATAGCATAGGGCAGAGCAGAATTGGGTATGGTGCTTACACCATATGTACGTTAGGAAGAATAAATCATGGATCGGTATCGCAGGAGGTAAACCAAACCTTTCACCTTACCGGGATCACTTAGTTGGTATCACTCCCTAGCGAAAAATTGTAAGCCTTGATTTGTGCCACAGTTACCCGCGATTCACTGATTAGGCTATGAGAATTGATCAAGGCCTGGGAACCCTATCTTTTCTTGGCAAAAATGGCGACGCGTTGAAAAATCGGCCAGTAGCAAAACTAGGCCTAGCAAAAGAAAGCTGCGGTGCCTGGCGAAGTCTAGTCAGGGTCATGTACGTTGGCCTTCATTTCCCTAATCCCCCATTAGCGATTGTCAACTCTCATTTATGGCGCACACATGAAGAAGCCATAGATGCAAAATGGCTCTTGGTTTCCATCGTGACCATTAGTCGGCTTCAGCCCTTCACGGACAGTGACTGATTTCTACGAACATGTTTCTGGCCGACTTGCTTACGTGAGTTGCTTACGTCGAGGCAATCAGTTTTGCTGAACTTCAGCCGAATTGGTCAATAGATACTACTTTCGAAGGAGGAGGCTGAACTTGACAGCGGAAGCAAGCCACTCGGAAATCGGTGATGAGAAGTGAAGAAGTGTGGGGTCTAACGAATGGAGGGGTGACGTTTGATCACAGGAGTCCTTATACTTCGGGTCAGAGGGTCCGGCAGCAAATAATCGAGTCCGGCCTATGAGTCGCACCTCAGTCTCAACCTGTCCACTAATATGGCACAGCCTCAACCCAAACCAGACCAATGACGGACCAAGCTCCACCACAACATCCTAGCTGTCGGCCCTTTAGCGTTACAAGTACCCTACACCACACAATTTTCTTCCATTTACTTCTCTACTGCCGAAAAATCTCATGGTAATAGAGGAGCATTCTCAACATTTCAGACAAGAGACGACTCGGTAATGGGTAGTAATGCTGAACAACAACCCGAAGGGTTTAATTATGGAGGCTTAATGTTCTTGTTGTGATGTCCATGTCCGCCCTTATACTCTCCGTTTCCTTATAACTAATTCACCACTCAGAAACTTGTGATCTTGCAACGAAGTTCTGCCATACTGTAATAGAGTGCCTTTTGGTTTTTGGTCGATAGAAGTTTAAAGTAACAGATCAAAATTGAAGTATTCAGCTCTAATTGTCGGATAAACTCGAGTTTTTTTTTACCAAACATCAGTAAAAAAAACTTCTAACAATAAAATCCTTTGCTAGGTCAGCATTCCTTACAATCTTGAGTCAGTTTCAAATGTATGGCGTATACCTAATGAAAAATGTTGTTCTTAGAATAAGGAAATTCTAATTTCTAATTCTAATTCTAAAGAAAAGAAAGAGTCTGAAAGACTGGCTGGTCGAAAAACTAGCGGTCTCAATGGTCTCTGCCAATCACCCGGCCACCAGAAGTCGTCACCCAATTGCGACCCTGTCCACCCTCATCAGCTCAACTAATCACCCGCAAATGATCAGCTGCGATTTGCATGATTTCGTTGTCACTTTCACCATTATAGCATCTCTCTTTCCAAACTGATCCCTTGTCGAGATAGAGTTTTGTACCAGTTATCCATCACTACAGCAGACAACGCCGGGTTCAGATCATCGTAACAACAAACATAATCGCTCATCGAGTACCGACAGTTGCCCAGTAGCTGCCCGTTCTCGGGTCAGCTTGCCGATGAGGTAATTTTATGATGCCACGGCTAATTGGGATGATTTATCACGGTAGACTTATGATAGGACCGGAAAATATGAATTTGCTCTGTAGGACCAGGAAATTTGCTTAGATGACAAAAAAAAATTGTGGTTTTTGGGTGAAAATCGCTCCACTTGCAGTTTTGCTGTGACTTAAACTTATAAGCCATGTCTAAGTAAAAGAGGTTTGGTTCATCTTCAAAAGACACAAAACACTTTTCACCAAGCTTTCTATTATTGCCGTATCATTTGTTCATCAGTGCTGCAAGTCGGGAATTCACTGAAGGGGGCTCCAATCGAGGTTATAGGTGGCATCCCGATAACCTATTGTTTCCGACAGAGTAAAATACCAGTATCCCAAAAAACCAGAGGTTTTCCTTGTGCTGGTTCGGGTCATTCCAAGTATTTATAGACAAGCTTTTCGTCTAAAGGCAGTACGGTATTCACGGAGCACAAAATTCAGTCGACAGGAGTAGTGTCCTCCTGTATGCCACGTTTCAGTGATACTCCATTAACTTCAGGATCCCGCTGCTGATTTTGCCAACCTAGAGATGCTAACCTAATGGGACAGCTGACAGTACTCCATCAGGAACCTTACTGCTGCTCCAACATACTCTAGAGGTAAAATATCGTTTTTTGCTTCAGGAGGAATCAATATCATTTTTTACCTATTCCTATTTCAATCAGAAAGGATTTTTTAGTTTCAAAAAGGTTTTAATGCGAACTTTCACTTTTTTATTTAAGTGAATTGGAAAAATCATGCTGAGAACAGGGAATTTTCAGTGGCAGTTTTATCGATGCGGTCGTGATCATTAATCCATGTTTTTGCTAGTGACCGCTATTAAGGTTGAGGTCGACCATGGTCTTTCCCGAACGCACAAAGATTGATGTGACAAATGAAGGAAGGGGCGATTCCCACGATTTTAACTAATAGCCATTACAAGTAGAGAGTTGAACCAGTTCCAGCACCCTTCATTCTCATCAAAACACTGGTTTGGAACGTAGGCTCCTGGGCAATTTCATATCCCTCTTTTCTAAGACAGCCCTTTTTCGTATACAGACTATGAATCGGTCGCAGCAAGTCAGCGTTCATATCCGATTTAACGAACCCAACGACCGTTTTATGGGATTAACTAAACGCGCCAGAAACCACACAAAGACCCAAATGGGATTGCGGAAACGCTGAAGAGGCACTACTGCCTAAAGCGCTGCATAGTCGTCAGGAATTCAAGGCGCTATTCGCTTGACTCGAAATGACTTCCATAAACCGTGCATGCAGGCTTTAATCAGCCATCCCCAATACTAAGTATGCATATCGATCGGAGAGCTCTACTCACGAGCACATAACCTTTGACGAGTCGTCTCATCTACTCAAGTATGCATGCTCGGTTCAAGAGCGTGCGAAATTGTCATCGTGATGCGCATGATGGAAATGGAGATCGTTTTACACTCGCTACAGATGGCCAAGAATCAGCATCGAGAATTCCCAGTTTTCTCGGTTTCACTGACGAATACCTAGTCCCTTCCCATTCAGTGACGCCGAATAGGGAAGGGAGCAGGTATGAGTGGTGAACAGAAATCGCAGAGCTATTAACCAAGAAAATCTTAAACGGAATGATTTTTTCCAAAGCCCGGAACTTTTTTCCGGTAACCTTCTGTTGCTGTTGCCGTGAAATGGCGTAGTAATTCACACAAATTCTTGTGTCCGTGAGAAAAAACCTGGAGTTGCCTAGCTCATTCTGGGAAATGGACAAGACATTCCAAGCTGTTCCTGGAACAGCAGCTCTCTGAACTTCTTCAAGACCTGTAGTAAGAGTATCCAGTTCGGTGGGGGCACCTGCGAATCTCTTTCGCTTCAGTAGGGAACCTAGCTTCCTGAGTTTCGCTCTGAGATGGCCACTTATCCAGTCTCAACAACAACCCAGTGACTAATCCTAACTACTTATGTCAATAATGGTAAGATCGGAGTTCCCAGTAGGGTGAGATGGCAGTTGCTCAGGAGGAAGACAAGCTTCAAATATACCAATGACCAGCAAACGCTGAGTCGGTATCGCTATGTGAAAGGTAATTCAAAGCAAACTTGTTCAAGGTCAAATAGCAAACTCTTTTCTTTTGCCTCTCTAGGGAGGAAGGAACTGGTTGACAAGTGCTACTTTCATGTTAGGTGAACTCAAATGAACCCGATCAGTTCATCCCTTTGGAGCAAAACGTCCTAGACTTTTGCCTTTTACTGGTTCGTGCCTCAGAGCTACTACTCAAGTACCAGGGAGGTTAGCAGAAATAACGCCACAACTTTCATCTTATCGGATTCTAGTGGCTGTTTACTAAGAAGTCAATGAAAATTCGTCCAAATAAAGAAGGTAGGGACCATAAGTAAAGCCCTAGTGAAGAAAAAAGAATAGGAAGTCAGATGGCAGCTTAGCCAAGTGCTTGATGAGTCCTACTGGCACCATTACGCAATGGAGGATCTTCTGCACAAGCACGTTACGGTAAGCCATCCGTATGTTTTTGGTTGCGCGAATATTTGGATGTGTATATATGTGTGTGGTTTGTTGATTGAGTGGTTGGCAAGTAGCTGCGAGGATGGGTTGCCCTTTAATGAGGAATAGCGTCTTAGGGATAATTATAGCACTGGGAACACATAATGTGATTAACCTCAATGCTAATAGACTTCGACTGGCTATTCCCTCTAGACAGACAGCCAGATATGAGCCTTGCAGAACAAATCATGAATGAAGCGCTTCCTTCTTCTCAACAGACCAAGGGAGAGATGATGGAAGATTCTTAGAAGGGTTTTAGTGCCCATTGAAAAGGTATGATAGAAGTCCTATCTTGCTCGAGGGATCTAGGTTTTTCAGTTTCCAAATGATAAGACAACAGCTTTTCATTTCATTGATTTTCCCAAATTTACCAAGAGTATTGTCATGCCATGTCAATCCCCCGAAGTTCACGCTTTTTGATGCTTTTCTGTTTGATATTGACCATTTTAGAAAATCATACTGTTAAGTTTTTTTGCTGTTATCACGAAAATGCACCCAGAAAATAATAAACATCTAGTAATAATAGTCACTTTCTTTCACTTTCTATTTACCACCGTGGGTTCTATCATCTACATCTGATTTCTAGCTTGATGAACTTTGAAACGTTGCAATAGAAAACCCAGGAGCAGTTAAAAAATGTGAAAAAAAACTTAGAACAACAGGAATCCGCGAAAAGGACATTCATGCTATTATAGTAGCGAAGAAAGTAAAGTGAAAAAATTAGAGAAGGGCCAGAAACTACCGTATAGTACAGAATAAGGGTCCTTAGGGGTAGCTAGTTGGGGGGGGGGGGGTTTAAGCACATAATTCAGACAACTTGGTAGGTCTGAAAAGAGTCATGCTTTTGTTTTTCTTATAAATGTGATGAAGTATTTAAGTGCGCACTTAATTCGGAGAACTATGTATCTACGCAGGGTTTTTTCCGAATTAGCTTTCATACCCACCTAAGCAAGCTACTAGTAAAAAAGAAGGTACAAAAATCGGCTCTACAAAACTGAAATGAGGGGTTAGAGCTACAGCTGATAAGCGCAGACTGAGTCTGCTGTATGTAAAGTATAGGGACTACGCAAAGTAACAGAGACCAAGCAGATACAGTTGGCTGGAAGTTAAGGGTAAACGATCAGGGAAGGGTCTTTGAACGTTACTAATCGACTCAGTAAACAAAAGAGATAAGATCACCAACAGGAAAAGAAAAATTGAAAAACTTACCGATACCATTCGAGTCCTTTATGATAGTTCTTGTCGAAAAAATGCACTTCGGGTCCTGGAGCTCGAATATTCGGATTTATTCGAAGAAATTCAAGCAATGCTCGAGTGCCAGCCTTTTTCACACCAACAATGATTGCTGTGGGAAATGATTTTCGCGGCAGTTCCACAGGAATGGCAACGGACAACGTCATTAACACTACTTGTTGTGATAGCCATAGTAACATTTTCTGAAAACATCATTTACTGCTAGACGTAAGGAGTTTTTCAATGGTGGGATGTAAAAAAATTGAAGAAAGCACAAGAAAAAGATCGTTTTTCAGGGGAAAGATCGAATGTCTGAAATGTTAGAAAGAAATCGATTTCATTGCGTACGAGTAGGTTTTTCACGAGAATGAAATGTGAAACGTCTATGAGACCACCTAGTGAGAGCGATGTTCGGGTAGCTGCAGTGGGCGGAGGAATGGGCGGGACTTTCCAAAGCTTCTAATGCGTTCCGGAATTTGCTGAATTTATAGAGCAAGGCCAAAAAGTTCAACTAGATGTGAATGAACTGAGAATGAACTGGTTAATTTACTTGGGGTGAGCCATGCATCGAAAGTACATTCAGGATCCAGAGCTGGATTGAATGCACACAAGATCTATGTAGGCAATGTCTTTCAAGTACGAAGATACACGAAGATACTGGAAAACATCCTTCAAAGGACTGCAGGATGTTGGAAAAATCGGAATTTTGTCTGATTTTCGCAGGATTTGATCCACTGACTAATGCTTGAGATGAGTATAGAGCAACCAGCCGCTATGGCTGCCTTTCACAGCTGTTTGACGCACAGTACCTGCCCCCTCAATGATTCCTGATGACGTCCTTCACCATACTTCACGTTTCGTGATTCAGCTGGAGCCTTCAGAAACTAGTTTTGATGAAACGTATTGAAAAAATGCTCAAGATCTGAAAAAAATAGCACGAGAGTCTCAATTCAGTACAGAAAAAGGATACCCAAGGGCTTTCTAAAACTAGCAACTAATTGTAAGTTTGTTTTACACAGCCTCACGCTCACCAGAAAAGTAGGTGTGCATGTTGGACAAATGCCAAAATGTTTCGTTGTAGTTTGAAAAACTTTTCAATTTTTAATATAACACTATAAACTATGCTTTAGGAGTTCGTTTGGTACAGCGTCTTGGCGAGAGCCCAGAGTGTCCAAGCGATCGTTCCGGTAAATCGCAAGAGGCGATTCAACCCGTCAAAACTGTCATTTTTTCATCAGCTTTTTTTCTTCCGAGAACCGCTACGGACGTTCTTTCTAAATGACTGCTGCCCGTTTTTGACCTTGACGAATGTGGTTACTGCGGTAACTGCCATGAAGCATCTTTCCGCATCGCTTCGATTTAGAACATCTACAAAAACTGTGAACGAGACGACTTTAAAAAGGGCGATGTTCAAAGGTCAAAATCAGCAGGGGAACTTGGCTTTAATTGCATGGAAAGTAATAAAATATGGCAAGGGATATCAGCAATCGTCTGCTTGGGAGGCAATTTGGGAGTGAGGGTTAGAACCGAGGTTCTTAGTGCTATCACTATGAATGGGTAACGTATCTATGAGTATATTACCCTGGGGATGAGTTGATGTAATTGATAGGGGTTGAGCTCGATTCCCACATGTGCATCGGGACGATGAGGTCTCGAGCAAATTTTGGGTTCAGGAAACGAATGCACACGGTAATCCCTCTCCCTCCCTGCTTAGTAGTAACCGGAAGACTCAATTTCATTCTGCAACTGGCATTTAGCGCAATTAGCGCCGATGGATGCCAGCCGTATGGGTTGAGTGAGGGTGAGGTGAAGTGACGCGTAACTACATACTATTCATCACTCAACCGTAGTGTTTCAGACATGCCCATTAATGCAAGCTTTATAAAATTAAACGGAGGCAGGTGGAGCTTCATCACTGGTTACTCAAAAGATGGATCAACCCAGAAAGTAAGGGACAGATAGCTGAGTCGCGTTTGGTGCCAGATAGGAGACCTTAGCGGTTTTCGCTATTAGTCAAGGAAGAATAGTTGCATGCTGGTTCCATTTTCCACTGGTGGCAAGTAATTTATTATTTGCGGGCCCAGATGTGACATATTTCCCATTATCGGACCTGATATCTCGAGCAAAATAACTTTTAAAACAACTAGAGCCCTGATTTTTCTAGGATCTGAAGGAAAGGAGATCTCTCTTGTGGAAGCTGGACTTTATTCGATAATCAAATGATATTATACTTTTAAAGGCAGGTTGCTGTCCTCAGTGACAATGCCAAACCTCCCACAATTTGAGTTTTTAGGTAGTTCCTAAACGAAAAGAATATTCGGGCCTGAATTTATTCGTCGTACTCCCCGGCCTAGAGTCGCGCGACGACAATGACAAGCAGTTTGGCCTGTGCTTGATGGTTGAAATATATAGCTTTCTACAAAGAACTTTGGTAGAAAGCTGATTTTTACAGGATTTAAAGAAAGTTCAGTGAAAAGTAACTTTATACTGCTTCTTAACCCAGAAGCTGTGCAGCTGCCTTAAAAGGAAGAATGGTGAAAGTGTCCATTAACACGACGCCCATGTCTCGATTACATGACCTCAGTGGGCTCCAATAGACATCATGGGCCGGGTGTCGTGAATGGAAAATTGGCAAACATATGTTGCGTAGACAATATGGCACCTTTTTTGAGTCCCCGGCTAGTAGTATCAGATCACATGGATCGCTGAATAGCGGTAGATCCGGGTTAACCCGATTTCTTAGGATAGTTTCTAGTTTTAGTTTAGGATAGTGCTGTTGCTGCAGAGATTGACGATAACCCTGGATTCAGGACTCAACTGGGTTTTCCAGAATACAACCGGAGTTTTTTAGAAGGCATCAGGAGGCGGCATTATTGAAACGGAAGAACTTAATTTGGCCAGGGCCCCGAGTGAGTCTCAATTTCCCACGAACTGATAGCGCGACATGGTTAGGTGGTGTGAACAGCAGTTTCTCAGGGTGAGCAGGCGGCCAGAATTATTCACTTCGCTAGTCAAAGGTGCCGACAAATTGCTGTCAGTACCGCAGAGAATGGCGGTGAGAGGTTACGGGTATAAATCTCGCAAAGATCATTATGCCGAGAAAAGGTAAGCGAGAAAAGAAAAGAAAATGGAATAGGAGAGAAGAGATGAAAAGAAGAGCACCGTAGAGAACCCGCAGGGCACAGTTATTACTATGAAGACACTAACTGCTACTGCCAGTCAAAGATTCACTCATATTTGACGGTTGCAGAAGGGAAATGACGGTAACAGACAAAGTCAGTCCAATCATTCCAAGACGAATGGCTGCGTTGCTGATTTGTGCAGCTGTTTTCAGGCACCCTGATTACTTGTAATTACTTCCCACGCTATAGACCAGAGATCAAGTCAGAAAGCTACAGGCAGGCAACGTTATCTTCGAGAGATCGGAATAATCTTTTGTTTGCTCCTTGAATTGGATATGTGACTATCAACGAGAAGGCTATTGTTCATGGCTTGCTCCCGTCGTTGGTATGGGCCCCCACATACAACTTCGTCCTGCATTTCAATGGCTTTTAAATGAGAAGCGTTCGAATCGAAAGGCTGTAAAAGCAACTTTGAATAAATTCATAACGCCATAGATCACAATGCCAAACCCACACTGCTAGGCAACTTGCTAACTACCGGAAGATCTACCAACATTTTTATTAAATTTATTTTCTCAGTACGTGAAGTTTAATCATGCATATAGAACGAAAACTCAAGAAGCATAATCCTATTATATCTGATCATTTCGTCTATACTTCAGGCAGACGATAGATAGATACAGTATATGGCGGGTGGGTCGTCGTCCAGAACAGCTACTTGATAATACCTGCACTTGTTCGTCTCTCGGGAACACTTGCACTTGTTCGGGTTCCTTCGGGACAAACACCTGAAAATATAAAATCATGGGCCATCTCCCACTCGAAATTAGGAATCGGCTTATTTTACAAGTAAAAAAAAAAACGGTGCAAAGTAGAAACAATCCTACCAAAATCAAACCCTATTTCACTAGCGTAAAACAGACATAAGTAAAAATTCACAGTTGGAGAATCCACGTAGGAAAAGTTTTGAAAATTCCTTCAGAGACGTAGCCTTCTTGATGAGCCTTTTCTAAAGTTGGAAGGCACCGTACACAAAAATGGTTTTGCAAAATGCATAAAAATATGGCTGCCTTGATACTTTCCACAACAGCTGGATCCAGAAATGACGAAGAGGAGAAAAACACAATTAATGCTAAACACGAAGTGTCGTTGGATGTGTTTAGACCATTGCCATAGCTTTGTCAAAGTGAAATCATATCGCAGAAATTCTCCTACTTGTACCCAAGTTTGACAGCAAGATCGATCGCCACATGAGGTGGGTGGAGAGGGTTTTGTGATTATCACGCCTATTTCAAACTACTGGCACTAGGAAACTTTCTTCGAAGTTTTAATTGTTGTGAGGGTGAATCGCAATCATTTTTGGCTTTCCAGACTTTAAAAAAAGCGAAAATGCCGAAACTTAAGTCAAGTAAAAGTTTGTTTGCGTTGTGTTGTTTTGTTTGTTTCTTGGCCACAAGTTTTACCAAAAGTTTCACAATAATTCTCCTACCTGTCTTTTCGCAAATCCAACCGATATAAGCACGGACATCTGCGAAGTAGCTATCTCGTTCTGTAAAAAATCACATATGATGAGATCTTATGAAAGGATGTGAAAGCAGCGCTCGGAGCTTCTCCCAAGGAAAGGCAGCGGCTGGAGTCTATCGAACTAGTGGTGGGCGAGTACATACTTTGGCAGCTGTCTACCTAATAATCAAAGATTACGTCGGTTTTTGAGAATGAATCGGAATATATCCCTTTCCCTTACCCCTTCGCCCTGCTGCCTCTATTTCCTTGACATATCTACAAAAAGAACGCTCTACTGACAAAGCCATTAGCCGGGATGCATTGCTTGATTCTTTTCCCTTTTAATAATCACTATGTCTGGAAACAACAACCCTCTATGGGCAGGTTGAATACTAACAAGACTTACCGTAAACCCTCTCCAATGGAACATCGCAATGTGGTTTCATTGAAGAGGTGATTCCAACTAAGACATGTTTGCCTCGACTGTTGATCCGAACTAATGGTCCACCACTGTCACCCTAAAGTCGTTCAGGATCCTAGAACAGTCTCAAAACTCGACAAAAACCGACCTCAATTTTGGAAAGGTTCGCTCAAAAAAGAGCCTTAGAGATAATCTCTAATAATACAGTATTAGCAATAAAAAGTAGGACTTCTATGCAGGCATCCATGTAGTATGTTCGTACAGATATCTACACACTAGTAAAAAATCATACTTCACCTTTGCTTTCAGCTTTGTGAACAGACTGCTGACTAGGCAAAGCTCGAAAGGAAGACTAGGCTGCTGTTCTAGCTTGCGCTACACTTTTTGAATCCTATTTTTTCTTCTTTTTTCCACCACATTTTTTATCCTATTTTTTCTCTGAAGCACAATTCACAATAACTTTGAGGACGAAATTTCAGTTGTCGAAATTGTGCAAAGAGCTGGTCTTCTTCCCGAAAACGGCGTCACGTTCGCCGCACCCGTGACCTTTGCCGCCTGCCGTGGGAATTCGGGGAGAAGTTCCAGCACCCGTCAACAACTGCCTTTCACTGTCGCTTGGTAAGTTGTTTGAACTTCTAAATTGGTTCCTTAGTGAATTATGCAGCTTCTACAGTGCCGATGAAATTCACCCGCACAAACAAACGGGCAACCTTTGGGCCTTGACCACTCCCTATCTAGGCCATTTTCCGACCTGACAGTGCCATATATGTACGACATACGGGTGACGGAAGTTCTCCCCGATTTCCCACGTTCGTTTTGCGGCTTTTTCTAGTCCCGCGGCCTCAACTACAATTACCGTACTCAGCACGCCACCTCGTCAATTGATAGGACGCAATGATTTCCGTAGACTGCATTTCTTTTTTAATTAGTTCTGAATATTTTCTTCTGTTTCATTTTCGTCTTTATGTTTGTGTTTTTGATTGTTTGGAATGACGCCTTCTATATTATCGAAGATCAAGACCGCATAGGAGTTGAAGGGAGTGGCCAAAATTCAAATGATTAAAGGACTCCGGAACTCCCTGTTTAAGCACTCCAATCACCCATCCCGTTTCTGCCATACGCGGTGGGTGCGGCGAGCCCGACGCAGTGTCCGGGGAGAAGATACCGGACCTATGGTATTCAAGGAGGTCACACATCAATCCTAGCAAGACATCACACAAGCCCTTCTTTATCATGAATTGTGCCTTCAGTATGATTTTCAAAACATGAACCACGATCCTCAATCACTAGGCAGTCGGAGTAAATTATATAGTTGCAATGTAAAAATTCATAACTATTCGACTTCAGCACCTACAGTACAAACAGATCTTCTGGGAGTTTTTGTTCGAATCATCTTCCTCGCATACGACACCTCTTTTAATGAAAGGTCAACTGCTTGGAGGTAGTTGAATAACGTCGGAGGGCGAGGAGATGCAGCTGTAACACCTAGATTCACTAGTTGAGCGCTCAATGAATGATGATGTCGACTTATCATTTTGATTGAGCTCTGAATCAAAGAACTAAAGGTTTGATCATAAATTAAGTCTTCTGGCGTCAATCAATCCTGTTTTGCAATGTTCATTCGCGCTAACTTCCACTCTATTGGTGGTGGCATTTCGAATGTTCATGAAGTGCATACAATGAGCTTACCGCGGATGCGATAGTGGCTGCCGGGCGCACCGCGCGTCACAGCGGGTGCTTGATGCGCGTTCCTTCAAACAGCATAGTCAGTCGGTACTAGTCTCTCACCACGACAAGCTGGCTGTCGGCAGCTGGTCGGTATTGCCTGGTAGGAAGTTGCCCCCGCAAGGCAATGGAGCGCCAGTTGAGCCCTACCGGCATCCAAGCTGCCCCTCTCCGAGGGAGCAGCCATCATCTGTTGGATGCTGATGAGGGAGGAGTGCAAGAATCCCGCCGAAGCCAATAGGGGTTCTGCTGCAGCTTTCCCAGAAGGAAGTTTGAGGACCGAAGGTAAGGTGAGTGTCGTGTGCTCTTATTTCATGCCCTTATTTCAGTGAGAAGCTCTTTTAATTTTGTGTGTATTTCATTTTTACTCATTTCGTATATTGGTATTATTTCCTTGTCATGCTGTTCTCCTCCTGGTAGGGTTATTGCTTGAAGGCTACTCATTTATTCCTCCCCGTTTGGCATTATACTACTTGGTCCTTCACTGTATTGTCTCAGTAATGTATGTATGTAGTTGTGTAGTGCGTAGTTTCTTAGTAATAAGTCAGTGTTCCTTCTCTTTGAACCTCTCTTGGGAGTAGGTTAGGTAGGGCACCGTGGAAAGTAGGTTGTGTTGCCTGTTCACCCTGTCGGTCCCTGTACCATGGCAGGCAAGGTTCGGGGCCTTCCCCAGCCGGGAACTCCTTGGCCCCCGGAGCTGGTCCGCTACCCTTTACAGGGCAGAGAACAGGCGTGGTGGTCCAGAGAGCCAGCAGGTCTGAGGCTTGAACTACTGTCCAATAGGAGGCCCAGTTCGCGGTAGAGGTACAGGTCAGGGAGTTTGTTTTTCCAGATGGGTTTGTACAATTAGCCGACTCTAGAGATATTGAAGACTTGGCTGGTCTAAACCTCGCTACGCAAGTATTTCCCGACCATACCGCGGCGGTTTAAATCGCTGCAACTTGCCGCTCAGATATAATCTTCGCTGAAGGTTTGAGGCCAGTGGGTGGCAAGTAAGTAGTCACGTGCTATCGTAATCCCAAAATGTACCCAGCGGAACCGGTGAATTCGTTCAACGAATCCTTTTATCACCCTTATCTTAAAGTACCAAGCAAGGCAGGATAGGTGCGAATCACTCGCTGAAAGTGGCTTTATTGTATGTTCTGCTTTTTCCGAATTTGCCCTAATTGGCTGACTCAGGCAATGGGGAGAACCAAGGTTATTTCTGGGTGTCCGATAATTATGTCGAGAAGACGATGTCTCTGAGGTATTTCTGCCTTAGATTCCATCAGTTCTATCAAACGTTCCCGTAGAAACACGAGTCTTCCATCAGCAAGAAAAGCTTCAAAATGAAAAATGACAAATAGCTGTTTGGGAAAGTGTAATATTTCTAAGAAAAATACTGATTCACTTATCACACTTACGATCTGTTCCGAAACCAATTGCCGTCAGTGTTGGATCCAGCGGCTCGTATGGTTCAGGCATACAAACTGGTGTACCTTCTTCTCTTCGTACATTTTCATTCAATTCAATTACTGCTATGTCGTTTTCCCGTGTACAAGGATCATATTTTTCATGATAAGTAATCTATAAATGATCGATACTGATCACTAACAATATATAATTCAAAGTAGAGATTGAAAAATATGACGAATCAAAGAAATGTGAAGTAGCCCACACACGTCCTTTGCTTTACGCAAGGTCTGTTCCGTACAAAGCTCTGGGTGAGTACATATCGTTCCGATGTAGATTTTGAAGCGTGCCAGTGGTATACCCCAATACATATCACTTAATAGAGTCAAATATTCCCGGACAAGATGCTCTGGGCCCCCAAAGCAAACGACTTACTGCTTAGCTTCAGTATGTAGTGCGCAATAACGTTCCCAATAGCGAGTTTTCTGTATAACACAGTGAGCTGAGGTCAGAAGATGACGTCGAGAGATTTGCACAGCTGTACATCCTGATGATTCTGCATCGTATGCTGCAATGGAAATTGGAATTATGACCAAGGTTTTGTATGTAATCAAAGAAACCCAATTCATAAGCATCAATTGGTTGAGTATGACTGACTGAGCTGACCTTTATAAGCTGAAATAGCTGCAATGAAGGGAAACTCGTTTTGTCTAACCTTATATCCATCGATAGAACGAGTTCGACGCCTATCTACAACAAACGAATCTCATTTATCAGCAATCGCAGAGAACGGCTGACTTTATTCGAACTTTACGTGGAATTTTCATTTGTTTTCTCTTCTTTATAAGCAAAAATAAAACATTCATGTATAAATAGAATTTTTTGAAAATTGACCTCGAGCGAAAAATAAGCAGCTAGTGACTATATATATAATATATACAGGGTGTCCCAAAATTATTTGCGCCGAAGCTCAGTAATTTTTAAGGTAGAAATAATCTATCAAATTCACATAATCCGTTATTAATTAGTTGCATAAGAAGGTTTCCTTGCAATATGCCCGGCTAGTGATGTGGAACTCCCAATATCTTTCAGATGGAGGAGGCTCATTCAATGCCACTTGCAATCATTGACACGCGAGAGGTGGATGGGCATTATTAAATTCCTTGGGATTTTTCTAGTAACCGTATAGGAGACTATTAAACGATATAGAAAAGAAGATTGGATCAGAGACAAATCAGAAAAGGTAGAAAGGTAGAATGTTTCTGAAGATAGGACTACTAAAATGGTCCGTCTGCCAATCGGTCGGGATCCTGGGTGAGCCATCAAAAGGAAGTCAACGGGCACGGCTTACAGGAATTATCGTGATGGAAGAATGTCATGCAGAAGCCTCATTACCATTCCTATCGTATGCTCCAGTTCCGATCTCGACAGACACTGCAGGGTCAAAAAAAGCAGAAAGTCGCAGTCCCACTCGAGTGATGACACGCAACCCTTCGTCGTTTTCTCTGGTCAAGAAATTTTTTTAGATAAACCATTCCCCAACAACCAAAACGTTCGCGTTCTGGAAAGAAACATCTAGCGTGTAATATCTCACAAAAAGGTTGTTATCAGGATCGTAAAGTCATGTTCTTCGGGGAAAGAACTGGCAAGGGTAAGCCGCTCGCGGTTTCTTCGGTGCAGCCTTGAAAATTGACCAAGACCAGCGCTCAAAGAGCGTACTGGTGGTAGTAATAAAACAATGATCCGACTACGTTTTCTGAAACATCTCGTAGTCCTTCCAGCAGGAGGCTACTCCAGCGCACAGAGCCAAGCTTGCTCGCGACTGGTGCCGACGACAGCTGCCCGACTGACTTCATTGGTGAAGAGGAATGGTCATCCTATTTTCCAGAACTTGACTCACTCGAATCCCACGAATAGTCCCCGATTAGAAGAGGACCTGTCGAGTTTGCAATCCCGGTTCGGAGTCCTAGAATGCAAAAGCTGGAGGACGGCTGGGAAGAAATGTAGAAGGATACCTGCGTGCCACATGCGATCAAGTCGAGAGGAAACTTTGATTTCTATTCGCGCTCATGGGGGATATTTTGGAATGCGACTTGAGCATGTTGTAGCAAAAAGTGTTAGTTAGCGTGCATAGAAATTCCATCGCCTTTAGCAGCTGAGAAGCTTCAAATATATTGCTATAAATCGGCGCAAACAATTTTGGGACACCCTGTATATATACAGTAGCGCTCAAAAGTCTTCGGTGAAATGGTTCCTCAGCCGTACTTTTCAGTCGTAACTTCTTTCCTACTGGATCTAATCAAGCAAAATTTCTATATTCGGAGCGTGGATGTATTGTGAATATTTACCACTATTAACCTGCAGTCTGATCATGTTCCAGATATTCCAAGGAGCATGAACTCAAAATCGACTGAAAATACACATGATGGTCCTTCTAGAAACTCTTTCCTTTTTGCCCTGTCTAAAGTGTACAAGCGGTAATGCCGAACACAATAGATGAGAAAAACGCACATAAGGTGCGAATAAGTGCAGACGCCAACAACTTTAGTTTTAGCAAAATGTGCTACCGCAACAAACACCTTACTCTACCTGTGGATATTGCAGCTTTGCAGTGAATTAGGGTTGGGTAGGATGAAATATGCTCTAGTTGGACATATCCAAATTTCGTGTCATTCGGTCTAATAAGAAAAAAGTTATGAACGAAAAAGCGTCAGAGCAATTCACCGAAGACTTTTGAGCGCTACTGTATATATATATATATATATATATATATATATATATATATATATATATATATATATATATATATATATATATATATATATATATATATATATATATATATATATATTAGGCTGAGTAAAAAGTTTTGATCGGAATTTTCATCCTTCTCTTGATTCTTTCATAGGACCACTCGCAAGGATTTCGTTATAGGTTACGTTAGATGGTTCCCGGACCTGCACTGTGGGGGCATATATAAGCAGGTCCTTGCATATGTTTCGTAATAATGACCCCTGTCAACCGAAGCTGTCTGAGAGCTATCATCTTTTACGAATTTCTGCGAGGCCAAAATCCATCGTCGGCTGTCGGAAATATCTGTTGTGCATTCAGAGAAGACATCATGTCTCAACCCACGGTACATCGTTGGTATCGACAAATTCGTTCGAGCAATATTTTGTTCGAAGGTCAACGTTGTACTGGACGTCCTCCTGCCTTGAATGACGGAACTTTGCGCACTGCTCTAATGAAGAAGCCAAATGGTACTACTCGCGATTTGTCGACGGCACTCGGGTGCAGCCAGGAGGCTATCGTCACCCATCTCCATGGCTCCGGCTACGGAGATATACTCTCAAGATGGGTGCCTCAGGGTTTGAGCGACTCGGACAAAGCATCACGGGTTAGTGCGTGACCTTCTTTGCTTCTTCGTCAACATAGGAGAGACTTTCTCAGGGAGATCATTACTGGAGACGAGAGCTGGGTCTTTCATGTGAACCATAAGCGACATCGCCAGTGGATGCCCAATGAGGAACCACTTCCAAGACAGCCGAGAAATGGACAACATCAGAGAAAGCTATTGCTGTGTTGTTGGTGGGATTCTCAAGTCATGCTCTATTTCGAATTACTGCCTGAGGGTACCACCGTAACCGCCGAGATTCACGCGTCTCAGCTACAAAGTGTGGCCGACGTCATTTGAAGGATGCGTCCGCAGCAAAGAAATGTTTGTCGTCTTCATGATAACGCTCGACCGCATGTTGAGAAATTGTCTCGTCAGAAAATTGCTGAACTTGGATGGGAAGTGCTGCCTCATCCTCCTTATTCGCCAGATCTTGCTCCGTCCGATTACCATATTTTTCTTGCTTTAAAGCATCATCTTCGCAACAGAAAATTTGATGATCGCTCGGAACTCGAAACTGAGATTTCCAGCTTTCTCGAATAGCGGCCGCCACAGTTCTGGGCTTCAGGAATCGAAAAACTGGTGGATCGCTGGACATATGTTGTGGACCACTCTGGAGACTATATTACTAACTGGGACCCTCTTTTAATGAAAATAAGACTTTTTGAAATAAAGATGAAAAACCGATCAAAACTTTTTACTCAACCTAATATATATATATATACAATACCCTCCCTAATTATTCAAAAAAAGGCGAAAAAGACGCGAATTCGCGTCTTTTTCGTCTTTTCTCTATAACTAGGTGAGTTTACACTTTTTTCATGTATGATGTTATATAGTTCGACTCAGCTCGTCGAGGCCTATAAAATGGTGAGTTCAAAATTTGGAAAACTTTGATTTTTAAGTCCTCGGTCCACCGAAGTTCCTGGGGGTACGTCATTAGCGGCGACGCTCGCCATAATTATAACCAGAAGGCATTCTCCTCAATTGAAAGTATTCAGTGAGTTGTAGGGCAGCTGTCATATTTGAAAACTAAGCAGAAAGTAGACCATTGCATTACTCATGCTTTTCTGATCATTTTGGTACCATTTTTTTCCGAAATGGACGAATTCACTCGTGCACCATTCTTGAACGATAGCGACTTTTTAATTTGAGAAATAGCAAATATGAGTTGATTCTCAATGCTAGTAAATGATCTACCTACACTTCAGAAATAGTGGTTCTCTACAGTATGCATATTGTATGCACGAGTTCAATAGTAACAGAGTTTTTATCGTCCAAATTCCGGTTTGCGGCATATTTTCGCACAAAACACACGTTTTCTTGCGTTTTCAAGTAGGATTTTCGATGTTCATGAGGAAGTTACGCCTATCATCGGAAGTATTCATACTAAACTTTTTGAGAACAACCACGGATATAAGGAATAGTTACTTGTTTGGATCCTCAGGCTTCATAAATAGCTTCCGATCTCAGCCCAAAGCACAGGAGACTGAACCACATATTTTTTATTTGAACTAAACGTATGAAATCCTACACCGTTAAAATCCATTTCCAAAAAGCTATTCAGCGGTATGAAAATCAACTAACGAATCACACTTCGAATTAACACCTTTAGCACCATATTTCCATTCTACTGCACCACCCGGCCACCCAATTAGGCATGTGGCTCGAGTGGCCGAGGCAGCATATTGATTGATTGCCTGTTTGCTTTGATTTGCGCCATCAATCGAACATTCTTGGAGATTTGCTCTCGTGATTGAATGTGCACAATTCTAACACGCAACTGTATCCACTAAACCTCACTTTGCAGATTACGATATTTCTTTTCTACTGGGGTTGGGTCATACTTTTGGAATTCATTTTATGAAGTGATGGTCGTAATTCTCGTTTGCATTTGTATCATTTCCACCTTTTACATTTCTGGGAGCCGATGATGCATCGTCTTTCCACAGAAGCTGTTACAGCACCTTGAGTCGATCCCAGGTATTGTCCCTCGACCTTAGCGGCTCCCACAGTAATTACCGAAGGAGTTTCTTCGCACCTCGACAATAGCCTGCCTACTAATGGTGCCGCAGTCGTAAACTATTTTACAACCTACACATTCGAATGCAGCCGCTATTATCTCTTTCTAGTGAGCATGATAATGATACAATTATTCAAGTTGCAAAGTTTTTGTTGCAAACACAAGAATATCCACAATTACTATGAAAAATTCGCGTTGTAGGAGGAGTTGTCACAAAAAAATCACATTTCTTGAAAATCATCTTGTTTTGCAAAGCGAGGTGAAACAGTTGCGTGTTAGAATTGTGCACATTCAACCACGAGAGCAAATTTCCAAGAATGTTAGATTGATGGCGCACATCAAAGCAAACTAGCAATCAATCAATATGTTGCCTCGGCCACTCGAGCCACATGCCTAATTGGGTGGCCGGGTGGTGCAGTAGAATGGAAATATGGTGCTAAAGGTGTTAATTCGAAGTGTGATTCGTTAGTTGATTTTCATACCGCTGAATAGCTTTTTGGAAATGGATTTTAACGGTGTAGGATTTCATACGTTTAGTTCAAATAAAAAATATGTGGTTCAGTCTCCTGTGCTTTGGGCTGAGATCGGAAGCTATTTATGAAGCCTGAGGATCCAAACAAGTAACTATTACTCATATCCGTGGTTGTTCACAAAAAGTTTAGTATGAACACTTTCGATGATAGGCGTAACTTCCTCATGAACATCGAAAATCCTACTTGAAAACGCAAGAAAACGTGTGTTTTGTGCGAAAATATGCCGCAAACCGGAATTTGGACGATAAAAACTCTGTTACTATTGAACTCGTGCATACAATATGCATACTGTAGAGAACCACTATTTCTGAAGTGTAGGTAGATCATTTACTAGCATTGAGAATCAACTCATATTTGCTATTTCTCAAATTAAAAAGTCGCTATCGTTCAAGAATGGTGCACGAGTGAATTCGTCCATTTCGGAAAAAAAATGGTACCAAAATGATCAGAAAAGCATGAGTAATGCAATGGTCTACTTTCTGCTTAGTTTTCAAATATGACAGCTGCCCTACAACTCACTGAATACTTTCAATTGAGGAGAATGCCTTCTGGTTATAATTATGGCGAGCGTCGCCGCTAATGACGTACCCCCAGGAACTTCGGTGGACCGA
This sequence comes from Haemonchus contortus, assembly GCA_000469685.2. NCBI lineage: Eukaryota > Metazoa > Nematoda > Chromadorea > Rhabditida > Trichostrongylidae > Haemonchus > Haemonchus contortus. The sequence continues at coordinate 9,247,888 of LS997565.1, forward strand.
GGACTTAAAAATCAAAGTTTTCCAAATTTTGAACTCACCATTTTATAGACCTCGACGAGCTGAGTCGAACTATATAACATCATACATGAAAAAAGTGTAAACTCACCTAGTTATAGAGAAAAGACGAAAAAGACGCGAATCCGCGTCTTTTTCGCCTTTTTTTGAATAATTAGGGAGGGTATTGTATATATATATATATATAATATAATGAAATATTATATTATATATATATAAAATATATGTGAAATGCTTTTCTTTCATAGCTTTTTTTCTTAGTTGACTAAATCGCGCGAAATTTGGATATGTTTAACTAGAGCTTATTTCACCCTACTCAACACTATTTGACTGCGAAGTGCAATAACCACAGATAAAGTAAGGTGTTTGTTGTGGTAGCAGATTTTGCTAAAGCTAAAGTTGTTGACGTCTGCAGTTGTTCGCACCTTATGTGCGTTTATCTCATCTATTGTGTTCGGCATTACCGCACGTACACTTTAGACATGACAAAAAGGAAAGAGATTCTAGAAGGACCACCATCTGTATTGTCAGTCGATTTTATTTTCATGCCCTCTGGAATATCTGGAACATGATCAGATTGAAGGTTAATAGTGATAAATATTCACAATACACCCACGCTCCAAATATAGAAATTTCGCAAGATTACATCCAGTAGGAAAGGAGTTACGACTGAAGAGTACGGCTGAAGAACCATTTCACCGAAGACTTTTGAGCGCTACTGTATATATATAAATATTATAATATATATACATATATATATATATTATAAGACATAACGATCAAAGTGAAGGATGCGAGTTTTGGGTGTCCATCAATTCCATCCATGGAATGTGCCCCGCGAATGTGACTCATACAATGACTCGCGGTGGCCAGTCGATGTGCAGGTCTGTGCTCTCATCCTCCCAGGCAAGTTTAATACCAATTTACCGACCCGGAAAGTATGGAAGGCAGTTGATTGGCCTAGGCGCAAATCGAGCCGGGATTTGAACTTGTGACCATACGTGGGTGATAATGTGCCACTTGCACCTACAGCACCTCCACCCATACTAGGGTATATCTAAATGTAATATATGATAGTTGAGCATAGTTAGATTCCAGATTGTTTGCTCACGACACTGCCTAATAATACGGAGACCGAAGGGAAATCGGGATTCGAAGCCGACAGAATTCAAAGTACGGTAGTGTAGGCTACTAGTCTGGCTGAGGTACCGGGATGTGACACTTCCCGCCCCACTCACCACCTAACCCCTCCCGTTAAGCTTTCCATCTCTGTTTTTCCTGACGCATCGTATTTGTGATTATTTTTCTCTGATTGTCTGGTGTCTTTTCTATCTCGTTGGGTGTGTTCGTGAGTAGCACACCACAAGGATCGTCAAGGTTTTTTGAGCCACTTTCTGAGGGTGTGAAGAGCAAACCAGTTTGATGACATTTTTCCAATCTTTGCTTACATTTCTGACACCTAAACTTCAATTTTGTTGATACATATGGGCAATAATTCTCCGAAGAGTGGCAAACTAAAAAGCGAATGATTCCCTACTTTCTTTTTTCCAGACATCGCCTAGCCCACTCGGAATGGAATATGTCTAAAGATTTCAAAAACTTCTCCATTTTAGAAAATTCTATTATCCATTTTTCTTCCTTCTTTGATGCCATAGGCGTGGCAATTAAGAAAAAGGAACCAGAATAAATGGGTTTTTACGGATTCAAGTTGCAGCTGGTTCTGGGTTTTTCCAGTGCGCTTGAAGAAGATCGGAAGAAATGGAATCCAAGCTATGTTCACTATTACTGATTCCTTTTTTAGTAACTTAACTTATTTTCCATATGAAAATATTCTGCCCTCTTTGAATCAATATTTTTTTGAATATTGAAAGTCAAACATATACATAGTTATGTGATGTACCATTAGGTCCGTAAAAAAGCCTCTCTGCCTATCATATTCATTGCAAAGTTCCCGACTCTAATTTTTTCCGAGATAGAGTAATTCTCACGGAGAAAATGAGCTCCACATTCTTGCCTGATTTGTTCATTCTCTTCGAAAGTTATTTTGTCAGAATAAATCATAGGGACAAATAGGACGATTGACCATGATTGCATCTGAAAATGTTTCGAAAAGTGTGAAATTTTTACGACTGTATGACCAAATATCGAGGTGAAAATGTATTCGTGTGGAAAGCGCTAAAACGTAGAGATGGTGGGGTAGCCAGGGAGTCTGAGGGCCTGTAATGCTTCTCAAGAACGTCTGTCGGGATTTTTTTGAAACAAGCCAGAGTTTTTTAAACTACATTTTCACCAACATCGAATCTTTGTCGAGAAACGAACCTTTGACTATTCGAGGAGATTAGAAAGTAAAAAACCGAGACGAAATGTACCTTTATTGCTCGAGAATAGAACACGGTATCAAAACGGCTGAGGAGATGCGCTAGTCGATAAAGTACAGAAAAGCGATGACTGTCGTTGTTACTCACAACCGCGGTGGCGCTTTTTGGCTTTGTCCTTTCTATTTCAACCCCCCGACAATAAATTAATTACAAAAACAATCGTACCAATTCTTATAGTGTAAAGTTAAAATTTATGTTCTGCCAATTCTGTTAAGGATGGCTCATGCGGAGAAGTTCTAGTCTACAAAAAGCAGGCAGATTGGGGGTATAGGCACCAATATTGCCCATGTCTACCTTCTTGCATAGCTGCACCGTCTGTCTTGTCCTTCACGAAAAGTGTACATACCCCTTCCGATGGCATTAACGAATCACGTACTTGGGATACGCCCCCGCATTCGACTTCCATTCAGAATCGTAGCGACGATCTATGTGCGTGTGTGGCCTACACAATGAGTCGTGGTAGCCAGCCACTGTACAAGTCAGTGCTTTCTATCCTCCTAGAAGAGAGTGGTAGCAACGCACCGACCCAAGTGGCCCAGTGTCCTCGGCCAGTATCGATCCATGGTTTTTTGTATAGACTGCTATTAAAAAAGCTCTATGTTCCAGAACATAGCTATATCTCTCAAATGCAAATCGAAAACTGTGGAGTCATTGGAAATTTATGGCAAAATGTTTTTCGTCTTTCAGAGAGAGACGTCATTATTAGGAAGATTTATTGAAAGGAGGAACCTTTCTCAGGGAACTTTTTCCAAAAAAATATCTCAGGTAATCAAGGGAGCTTGAAGTAGGGCATTGCGAATTAAATTTTCTAACAAAAAGAAGTTATTCACTTCTTCATCACATCCTGAGCTAACTGAGAGATACCAGTACATCTTTAGAGTATACTATAACGACTGAGAGCTGTCAAAACGAAGGAAAAAGGCAAGACATTGAGAAATTGGGCGAGTCCAGCTTAAAACAAGTAATTAATCTGTCAAACTACTTCGGCCTGTTTGTTCTCTTTTTCCGAATAAAATTCATGACGACCATTTCAATGAAACAATCGTCGCTAAACCTGTTATGACCTTTTAAATAGCCCTGATACACTACAACATAGCATGGGTAAACTGTAACAGTAGAAGTGACAGTACATTCGAAACGAATAAAGTTCACTTTGATCAAATTTCCAAGAAATCAGAAATATGGCTATCTCAAGCCTTTCGGTTTAATCGAATTCGACGAATTATTTTCGTTGAAAGGACCCAATTGGGAAACCTAGCTTCCCCCGCCCCCAATCCTAAAGGCACCGTTCACAATAATTCCGATGTACCCTTTTAAGGGTAAAAGCGGATGTCTCACATGCGAATCGGTCCCGGCAAAGGGTGCAATTAGTAAAAAGGTTAATTGGATTTTTATTGTTTAACTAAACATCAAGTCGGAAGCGGATTTTTTTGTTGAAGAGTAGAGCGGAGTAGAGAAAAAACGACGAAAAACCTGCACCATCCACTATAGATACCGCTTCTTTAAAGGATCAGAAGTTGTACGAGATTACCATAACAGAGTTGTTGTGAGAGGTTTATTCGGACGAGATTTCAGTTGTTGCGATTGCATAACAGCTGACTACACCTAGCCAAAATTTGTAAAACTTTTCTACTGTCATATACATGTACCATGTATGGCCGGCCGTATATGGTATACGGGGAGGAGGGAGGAGCGGTAGCCACTGATTTCCCCTAGGAGAATGTCCCAGGTAACATTTTGATCGTGGACTGCGCCCATTTCACTGTAAAGTCTGCAAGGGTAGTGCAATGCATGAGTAGCGCCCGGAAAAATAAATCTAAGCTCATACCCACGAAGGAAATCCCTTTCCTTACAACTCTGCAGAATTCCGAACACGATTCCATCGCGAACTACGATGACAATGAGTAGTTAGCAAAAGAGAACAAATCAGAGTGGAGTAAAGCATGACTCTTGGAATGGAATGTGGAGATACAACATTTGGAACGAAAAGGGAAAAGAGAACTGAAGTTCTACACAGAAACAATAAAAATCCAATTAACCTTTTTACTAATTACACCCTTTGCCGGGACCGATTCGAATGTCATTTTGCATTTGGTTCCAATTAATTGTGATATATTAGTTGGAAGCATGAAAACCTGCCCTTGTCAGACTGTAACAAACGTGACGTCATTTATAAAATGGCTACATTCAGAATTGGCGCATTGCCGACGTCCATTGACTGCACCCTGCACAGACTTTGTCAAACTAGTGATATCGATCCACCAAAAGCCGCTGCCTACGGGCGTCGCGCGGCAATACCGCCGCAAACCATGAATGGAGCCAGTCGCAGTAAAAAAAAAAAGGTGATCGGCATCATTCAAAAGGTCAGATAGCAATAAAGCCCTACATATGGCAAAGACGGCAGCGTTTTGCCAAAGCTAAAATGAAAACCATGGTGTAGTATTAGGAATATGAAGAAATGAGAGGTTCTGGTCATAGCGGGAGTGACGATTCTGATTCTCAGGAGTTTTATTGCGTAATCACTGGAAGTCAAGGGTTTCCATTAAATAGTCGTAAAACTCCTTATGAATTGAACTATACAATCAAAACTCGAACCATTTGAACTTTGGAAACCACTCTTAACGCCTCTAAAACTCCCATATGGGAATCTATGCCAAGCCAGAGAACAAAAACCCAGTTGAAGTGGATTCCATTCCGAAAAGAACGTTCTGGAAACGTGACTTGTTATAGGGAAAATTGATTACATGAAAGAAATCTGTTAGGCAAAGTGATGTTTTATACGGCGATCATGATTTCCAGTGGAACTGCCGTTAGATGGGCAAAATTTTCAGAGCAATTACAGAATACTGAAAGGAAATGTGAGGTAACAAATTCGGAAAAGAACTGTTTTAATCGAAAACTGTACCGAAACTTTTATGGATTTTCAGTTTTTTGTCGGGTATTTAAGAGTATGATGGATGGGTTCAAGGGTTGACTACTCAACAGTTAAGTAGCATCAGTAGTTTTTTCGCCTATCGCTATCATCGCCCCGAACTTGACGGTATGACTTTTGCTCTCCGACAAAAAAGGCAAAACCAGTGAAAAACTAGCTTGGCGTATATTTTTTCTGGGGATCGGAGAATCATTTGCAAATTTAGCTCGGGTTCGAAATCATTCGAGGACATTCTAGTCCCTATGTTGCGTAGTTCATTTTCAAAGGCTACAAAGGGATTAAAATGGTCTTAATGGTTTACTTTACCCTTTTAGGGAGGGGTACTGTAAAAATTTTGTCAGAGTTTGGAAAAATCATGCAACTACCAAATAACTGTCATTGGGAAAACGTTCAAAGGAGATAATAGTTTGAATCCAGTTTTATAGTCAACTCAAATTAATCATCAGATCTGAACATCCCGAACAAATCCCGAGCGGTCAATTGGGAACATGGGCAACCTGAATTCACTTTGGTATGGGTTTATTCAAATTGCAGTAACCAAGTGAAGGAAGTTGCTGGCAGAGAAGAAACTTATCATGAACCAGTTCTGCACGATGCAGTCTTTTAAAGGTATATGCAGTACATGGGGCAACTCCCTGCCAGGTACTTGTGAAAAATCTTTATCTCTGGGAGGTCTGTGGGCTATCTGAGGGATATAAAAGTAAACAGCCTATCAAATGTAAGGTTAGTAGTAGCACACCAGCCACCTTGTGACTCATAAATACTGAATATTATATAGCAGAACGTGAGAAATATACACTTAGAAAGGCAATTTATGACCGGTTCTCCATAATGGTGACCTCCCATGACTTCGTCATCGCCCATCTTGATATGGAGTTCTACAAAACACTTTTTAAAACAAATTTGCTTACCTCAGACAGTTCATTGTATAATTGAATTCTCAAATTTAATATGTTATGAGGTTGAAAACCGGCTCAAATTACAGTTCGATGAAAGTGTTTTTTTCCAATCTGTCCAATTTCTGACAGGTTTGCTGGTAATTACATTAAATACAAAAACGGTCATGATGTAGTGGTTTTTCCGATTGCTTGCTAAACGTGCACTAAAATTTTAGCATTTTTCTCAAATATTAGAATGGCTTCTTGGAATTCCCTTCATACTATGCATGTAATTTCTGCTACCATCTACACAAGCGCTCAAAAGTCTTCGCCCAAACGCTCTTACGCCTTTTCGTTAATGATTTTTTTCTTAGTGGAGCGAATCGCGCGATATCCCATATGTTCAATCAAAGCGTGTTTCACCCTACCCAACACCACTTGACTGCAAAACAGTAATATCCACATTACTAAGAGCAAGGTGTTTGTTGTTTGTTGCGATAGCAGACTTTGCTAAAAGCAAAGTTAGGGAAGTCATTGGCACCCTTGCGTTGGCACACCTGTGCGTTTTTCTCATCTATTGGGTTCGGCATTAGCCGGCATTAGCGCTCCTACACTTTAAACATGGCAGAAAAGAAAGAACTCCCAGAAGGACCATCATTCAATTTCCAGTTGATTTTGAGTTCAAGCTCTTTAGTATATCTGGAACATGGTCAGATTGAGGGTTAATAGTGGTGAATACTCACATTACAGTCATGCTACACATATCGAAATTTCTCACGACTAGTTTCAGTAGGAAAGGAGTTCCAACTGAAAAGTACGACTGAAGAAGCCTTCAACCGACGACCGAAGATATGAGCGCTACTGTAACTGACTTGAAGTTAAGAGTGAACTCCTCGGGCGTTGGTCAATCCCAACTGAGATATGCGCTCCGCTTTCGACTTCCATTGAAGACGTAATGGCGTACAGGATGCTTGTATGGGGTATACAATGGAATGCGAAGATATGCTGATGTACGGAACAGTGCTTTCATCCTCCTAGACGATCCTGATACCATTTGATAGCCATCGGAGGATGGAAGGCTCGATGGTCCTGGGTAAACACCTATATGGAATTCTTTAGCTTTAAGCTTCAGCTTCACCTCCAACGCCTAAAGTTGAACTTGATATACGTTTTTTGCATTTCACGGAATAGGCAAAGCTCGTTCATATGATCTTTGCCGAGCTAGCTCTTTTACAAGGATGGACGAGTGTTGACGACATTTGGACGAGTTTTCCGTCGTTGGTTTGCAGGATATTATCCAATAATGAGAGCCACCTGACTTCATTAAAACGAACGTTTTGATGTGGCATTATCCTCTACAAAGTCCCTAAACAAGTCGTTTCTTGGGAAATTGAGCAGCAGTGGGAGTCGGGACCACTTTAAACCCATGTTGCTCCCTGGAAGAGATAAAGGTCCATGTGGTTTGTCGTAGCAGTGCGGGACGTCTCCATCAGAAAGTGCAATCGTGGTGGGTGAGCTGGATAAGCAGTTTCGTAAATACAGCAAAGTTAGTAAAGTGATCTCTTCTTTCCTTCGACTATCAAGCGGCAGATGACGTCGGAAGGTCCTCCGGCTGAAAATCACCCGAACGTTACTCAAAACTGAAAAGTTCTCATGGAATCGGATCTGGGCCAAGGACTCAATGGTTTCGTTCTTTGAAGTCTTGTACATAGTTAAAGTAGGTACCACGTGGTGATCGTAGTATAAAGGACTGGAGCGGAGAAAGCCAAAGGAAGCAAAAATGACAAAGACAAGGAGAGAACGATGTAATGGCTGCCTTTGTAGTTTCCTCTTTCTTGTTGGCTTGAGTTTCTTTCACCTTTATCGGTAACAATAGCGGTTTTCTAAAAAGTAAAATTATTAAAACCGGTTTCCATTAGGGGAAGGGTTTGTAGAAAAAGATTTTTGAAACCTCTCAAGCATGGAGGATGGAATTTTCGAAAGTGCCATCGAATGTTTAATACCAACACTCTAACCGACATAAGGGGTGGCCTGCGACCGTGATGTCGGTTGTCCTTCCTTTGAACTCGATCAGTGAAGCCCTTCACTGAGAGTTCAGGAAAATTCATGGGACGCTTGGTTTTTCTAACACACCTTTCATCCAACAGAACCTAATTATATTGCATTAAATTGGCTCCCTAGCAGGTGAATTTCAGTATAGGGCGGTTTGTGTTGCTCATGATAGGAGGAGGGAAAGTTCCCAATCATAAAGACAACCTCAAAACGATAAAAATCTCTGAAACAACCACCCATTCTGGGTGGGTTGACATTTCCCTGACACTAAATTGTATTCATGTGGTCGTAGACGTTTACTGCACTCAGTCAGGCAAAATTTATATGACTTATAATTCTATTTATTTCCCATTTGATGTTTTGATTTAGTATTTCATCCTTGCCATTCCCAATCCTTGAAGGATGAACGGTATTGAAGATTTTGAGCTCCAAAAGAGCCCTCAATGCTACAGGAACGTGCCTTAGGTTTCACAGGGGCAAAGACGCTACTGCGATACCTAGCACATAGAAGCGGGTGTGGTGCAATATGATCGAAGTTGTCGCGTCGCGGCGAAAGAGACGCCGCGAGCAAAGGAATGTAGCAGGATGCGATGCAGGTAAGAAATAAAAGATAAAAGAACAAAATTTTTGGCGTTGATCAACCCCATCTGAGGGATGTGGAAGGCTTGGTTGGCCTGGGCGGGCATCGATCCGGGATTCAAACCCCTGATCGTGCATGTGAGATAGTGTGCCACTTGCCACTATACGACCTCGGCCCGGTAAGAAATACAGGAAGAAAAGGACTAATGTTAAAATCATTAAAAAATAATAGTCGCATATCCATTGAGCTGTAAGAAGAATGCTAGAATTTTTGTAACGAAGCGACTGGTCCGCGACTGCCGCGCGCGGCTTAAACCCACACAAAAGCGATCCTACTGCCCATCTCCCTATCGAAGCCAATGTTGATCTGATTTGAATGATTTATAAAATTATTGGTTTAGTTCGACAATTTGAACGTTATCAAATCAATGATTTCATGAGAATTTAGTTCAATCAGAAGGATGTGTGTGCAAAAGTTAGAACCGTTTTGATTTCGTGTTCATTTGTTGTGAATTGAAACGTATGCCGAAGAACCGGGTAATCTTCGATAGGGGGAAGGGGTGGGAAGATCATTTACTCTTTTGTGAAGGGAAAGAAGTTGGTGGTCCGCCAAAGGTATCAGGTTTCCTTTCTTTAATATCCTTCGAAGTTCGCTGTCGCGGTCTATGAGAAACCTGAATAGAACGCGACTGTACTGAGATTCATTTCTGCGGTAACGGAGTCATACGGTATGTCATTTTCCTCGACCTGACCCCCTTGGTCTGAGGCTGAATGTGATTATGAAGAGATAGGACATAAAGTGCAGTCGAACCTAAAAGGAATACCAACAGTTGTATGTTTCTGGCGATGTGAAGAACAACTGGAGAATGAAAAGCGGTTTGGAGCCGATCGCCAAGGACCATAGAGTCCCAAAAAACTCCCAGAGGGAGTCATAAATGATATTCTGGTGGGACGGAAGTCTCTGCACTGATTGCTTGAGCGCGTATGATCAGATTTCTCGGATGATACTTCCTTCTCTGAAATGGTCAGAGAATTCAGAAGTATAAGGGAGCCCACTGGGCTACGGAATTTCAGCTTCTTTCTGAACATCCTGAGAATGCAGAGAACTCGCAGTTTCTACTCAAACGAACTCAAACTCTTTTCGCAACATGTCATTCATCGAGGGGAAAAACCCTATGGTGTAAACGAGGTACCAAAACACACATGGTCTCTCAACGAAACGAGTTCCTCAGTGCATCTGATCAAAGAGTGAATAGAACTTTTCAATAGCCTGAATTGAATAGTGAGTTATGAACTTTGATAGCTCTATTACAAGTGGTAAAGAAAACCTGAGCAAAAGTGGCAAGAAATTCTAGTTCACTATTTTGTCGCACTTCTTCTTGAGCTCTTCTACTTCCACATGGAAGTGGGACTCTATTTCTAGTACGTCCACGCCACATTGCCCGGCTAAATACCTAATTCGGATATACGCCATCCAATTTCAAGTTTTCAGACAAGGTATTAAAGGCTATCTCTCAGACGTCTTTCAGGTACCCTTGAGGTACCGAAGGCGTCGGTCTCTGTGCTTCTCGTTGACACTCAACAACTCGAATCGGAACTCCGGGATAGATGTACGTGGAAACCCGCTGGCGTTGATCTCATGGTCTGCAGTGGCTTGTTCAACTGAATCGGTGTTCGGACTCTGGCTGGCGGGTTCTTTTTACCTTCCAGTCACAGTCCGAACATTGTCACACCTGAAGCCAGTCACCCAACCTAGTCAGCATAAGCGGGCGTTCATGGATGGCCTTCTGAAAATCTCGTGAAATGGCATCCATGACAATGATGAACCGTAATGGGGAAAGCGCAGGGTCTTGGTGCACCCATCAACAAGCTCCCTGGGGACTTTGTGCAGAAGCATGGCCCAGCGCCCAACTTCGCGAGCACGCGAAACCTTCCCCAAACGAGTTGAAACCACTGTCAAGCTCTTTTCTAGCAAGAAAAGAGCGGTAAATATTGCAGAGATGCAGATTTAGTCCGTCACACAACAGTTCCGAATTTGTTTATTTGCTTGTTTAGTCATTTGTCAAGCCCGGCACATCATGGACATGGATACAGTGCCGAATTAAAGGAGATCCAAGGGAACACCGCAGCAAGAGGAAATTGGATGAAACACAAAAAAAGGCATGAAAAGATCAAAGCGTAGATAGGTAGCCGGTAATGAGTACAATTCTAATTAAAATAAAAAACACTGGATTCAGTTCCACCTGAAATGTAGTCGGCATAGGGTTGGAACGATGAATTTGGTACACTCGGTGATACTGGAACCAATTAAATGAAATCAGCCGTGCCCTGTCAGTACTCCTTTGCCTTTGCATTAAATCATTTGTTCGAGAAGACGTCTTGAACACGACCAAATTCTACGGGTGAACAAGGGTACAGCAAAGAACACTGGGTCCAAAGATACTTAGGAGATAGACAGGCAGGAAAGATATCGATGAATTTCAACTTCAACTGCGGTCAGAACTGTCTAGTCTTACTGTTATCCTCCATATAGTGAAGATTCTTGCTGATTGGTGGAACTCAGGACAAATCCACGTTTGTGCGGTAACTTCCACCCGGAAATCGCGTCGCGCTTGCCGCACCCGTTCGCGCGCAGTCGCGTGTTATAAGATGAAGGTTTGAATTTTTAGTAGAAGATTACGGTAATCGCCTTGGAACTTCTGTCACTTGCCATTGGAATCCGGGTAGAAATACTGTCATCCGTTCCAGATGAAGCTATCCATAGTGAGAACTGATAGTGTAACATGTGAAGGAGCCTAGTGTGGTGGTCCTCCATCTGAATTCTCCCTTCTCTTTCAAATCTATAGCTGTGACTGTGCGGATTTCGAGAGAATAAGGGAGAGGATAACTAAGTGAGGTCAAACTGTCATTAAGGCTTGAAAGTAGTGGAATGATTGTTGATTGGTTACTCTTCCCATGCAGTAAGATCACTGCGAAATCACGTTGTCATGCGAATAGCCTGAAGAGCAAACTACTCCTTTCCTACCACATTGCCCAGCACTTCCAATGATCAAAGTATCAGAAGCTTCATCGTAGGTACAGATCACCCTGATACATAGGAATTTGGCTAGGATCAGCTCCTGTAGTGATGAAAACTACGGATCTTCGACTACGGGGCTGTCGTTTCTATAACACAGAAGATGCATTTCGCCCAAGCACTTCGACCTTCTTCCATTCCATAACACTTTTACCCATTACGTCACAATCCTGTAGTCGTGGTTCATTGGGAAAAGTCAAATTGAATCCTTTTTCTATCGCTGTGGAAGGTAATGACGCGTGAATCAGCTAGTAGTTATGGGTTTGTTTCTTTCGTTGTGCTGCTTTACAATGTTGCACAGCAATTGCAGCGTTGTGATTATACTTTTGATTTGTGCTTTTTTTTGTGTTGGGTACACGGCTATCGCTCGTTTAATAAATAAAAATAATAATAATAGGAATAATAAATAATAATGATAATAGTTTTGAAGTATTCGAGCATTATGAACACTCCATCTGTCACAGGATAATGTGTAAGGATTCACTATTGTGAATGTCTTCTTCGTACAACAAAAGGGCTTTTGAAGACTTCGTTGAAATTATGGCCTGTAACTCTTTTGAGGCTCGCTTAGAGTCATACTGTCGACGTAGTGTACATACTAGTATGTACATAGGATGCGGTTTACAAAGAGGTCGGAAAACGACAGCGACTCTAACCAGGAAGCCACTGATGCTTTCAGCACTGATAATCGAGTGGCTAAACGTTCAGAAACCTTTTTTTCGACGTCGACGATCGCTCCAAGACGGCCCAAATAATGACTATGAAGCTGAATTCGGTGACTCTCGTCATTCATTTGGGCCCAAAAGGACGAAAGGATAAGTCTCTTCTGTTGATCAATCCTGCCTGCGAGATAGGCCTTTTATTCAGGATCGCAGTGGCGTTTCAAATGCGTATGTAGTCCCAGCAATGACTTGGGGTGGCCAGCCGATGTACAAGTCAGTGCTTTTATCGTCCCAAACGAGTCTGATACCAGTTAGGCAAAGCTGAAGGGGTGGAAAAATTGATTGGCATTGGCCTGGACCCGGTTTGTCGCTACAGCACTCTCACCTAGCTGTGCCTTATAACGCAGCAATTATTAACCTACACTTTAGTCGGTCGGCTAACTCATGGGAGTCGCCGATCCCCATACTATTACTACTGGTGGTCCTCCACCCACATGATATCGGTGATCAAAGTTTGGCCTGACGCAGAAACCTATTCCCTTTATGTGAGTTTTTGCGCTCAGCATGATCCTCAGAAACGAGCAGTTCACAATGGCACCCCATTGGGGGCAATGGAGGCGTGAACATTGGCAGCCGCTACTGCTATAAAGTAGCATTACTACATAGGATTGTGCAATCAATAACAGTCTATCTCAATCGAATACATTTCCAGCTGAACAGCCGGTGACGGCGACAACGGGCTTTGCATGAATAATTTTCGAAACTTTATTGGGGCTTACTCCAACTCGCCAATTCGCACCTCTCCGTCGGACAGCTGTAACGGTGATGACCCTTGTCGCTGTGCCACTTCCACTCTTCCTGTTGATCACCATCCCCAATGTCGTCATTGCTGCTTTAATCCAATGTAAAAAATGTGACTACGATTTTGAAACTGAACAAGAAGTGTAAGTGATAATCTATAATCTCAAAATTTATCGCCTTCCTAATTCTTGTTCCTATAAAAGTTCGGAGTTGTAAACTAGGCAGTAAATCGAAGGAGAAAATACAGCCACAGGGTCCAAGTATACCATTCCATTGGGTTTTTGAATGAGTAGCTACATCGATGTGTCCTCAACCTTTCTCATCCACCCTTGAAGCACTTGGTTGCCCATTTTCTCAGAACAGCAACTCAAAGTGGGGTAGTGGAATGGGAGCTCCTTGTCATGCATCCACTTATTTAATTGGGAATCAGTTCGTCATCGTTTTCGGATTTGTTAAATTGCTCCTGCACTCACTTTCTATTACCTGCCTCCCACATGTCGAGTGGTTTGGGCACCTATAGATCCATAAACTCAAAGCAGAATACTTAAGCGGTCTACGATCAGAGCTAAATAATGTATAAGGCAGAAGCTTATACCCTTCCAACGAATTCTAGAAGTAGATTACCAGTTGAGGATCCTAGGATTCCCTAAGTGATCTACAGTGATTATTTAAAGCCAAAAATTCCACCTAAATTCAAGTATTCTCTCCATAATTGATTATAACGGCTCTTTCAGATGCTGGGAAGATTGTCCAGGAACATTATGCTTCTATACAGAATATTATTATGAACAACCACAGCGAGTTTTCAACAGAAAGGTAAGCCGTAAACTCGTTTAGGCTTGAATATCTTCGTCAGAAGTTCACGTTCGCTTTGACATCGGTGTAGTCTAGTATTGCGGAAAATTCGTTTTTCCCTTCTCATAAAGTTTTTTTCTTCAATTAACCAAGCATTAGAGCGGACGTGGTGTAGGGGCAAGTGGTCACAACGACACGGTCGCGGGTACAAATCCGCCTTGGCCAAGCAAGCCCTCCACCCCTTCGGGATCGACCGGTTGGTATCAGACAAGTCTGGGAGGATAAAGGCAGTGACTTGCCCATCGTCTGGCCATCGCAACTCATTGAATAAGCCACATGCACAGTCGAAACGCCATTACGATTCTGAATGGAAATCGAATGCGGGGCGCATTCTTTGGGTGAGGTTGATTGAGGCCAAAAAGCTTTATCCTTATCTGTTAACAGAACTTTTCGAATTGGGTGGCTGACTCCGATTCTACCCGTATTTGGCGGCAGTGTTTGACCATTTATTATGTGGGAGTTCACTTCACATTTTAAAAATACGTGAATGATGTTTGCATAATCTTCTGGGAACCGCCAGCATTCGTCATAGGAACATGACTCATCGAACACATTCGGTGGAATAGGTGCCAATATTTCAGTAACACTTAGAGAAGTCCCAACCACCATTTATGTGTACCTTTCACTTACTATCTAATTTAAGGCCAACTTCATTTGCAAGACAGTAGGTCCTAAATCATACATTACGTAAAATGTACACAATGGAAAATGCACACCTGTACCTTTTCCAGCATCTATGTGAAGTTTCGTTTTTCGTTTCATCCTATTCGGAACGAAATACTTTGTTAGTTGAGATTCAGGGTTAATCCTGGAAGTCCTTCGTGAATCCGGAATCAATTCGTCTTTCTATGAGTTCAGACCTCCTATCCCACAAACTTGACTGTTTTTCTCTTTTTTCTGAAGGAAGGACTCTTTGAACAAACTATTCTAAAAGTTCGAAAAACTACTGATTTTCTTGAAATTTCTTGGGTCCTTCCTTTTGTTCTTTCTCGCCTCAGCCCTGTTTTCTTTTAGTTAATTCTTGCCTTCGTTCTTTACTGCCCAATGCTTCCTTTACTCCTCTGGTCGCAAAAGTTGTTGTGATTCCATTCAAAATTGGATATTTTAGGGTTGCCTCAGTGGCGCTCCTCCAGCTACCCTAGGTTGTCGCAGTAATCAAAATGGTCAGCTACTGTGTATATGCGAGTAAGTGAAAAGAGAGATCGCCCTTCTCATTTTGCAACAGGGTCGAAATTACTCGTTTCAGCACAGACCACTGCAATCGCGATCCGCATACCCTGACGAAAGAACCACCAACTCAACTGCAATGGCAGGTCTGTAAACGGCAAATCATCAACGGAATAGATCCGCCACCACGATGGACACCTCCTTGTGCGGGGAACTATTGCGTCTACAGAAGGAGTAAGGTAAGGAGCATTCACTGAAAGCTGCCAACGTCGTTCTTTCTTTATTACTCGTTTGTTGACATTCTAGGAGTTCCCTCTGGTAACTTTGAAATTTTATTGTAGTTACACTTCCTCTTGAACTGGTAAATGGCAAATCAGCTTTCATACAGGTCTGAATCATATTATTCTTGCAGTTCACATACGACAATGGTACCAAAGGCTATTCCTCCACGAATGAGTGCTCCAATAGTAATGATTTTGATTTGTTCTCCAGTCGGGTGCCGTTCCTGTTCTACCCAGAATCCTGCGTCAAAATGGAATATGGAGGACAACAGGACGAGACGATGTGTTACGGTTCAACGGTTTGTTTGGGGTCCTTCTATGAGTGGTGCTGCTTAAGATCTATAGTTTTTTTCTAAATGAATATATTTTTTAATTACATTTTAGACTTTTGTTATGATTTTATTTTTGATTTTCCAACATTTTTCTTCATGAAGTATTCTTCCATTTTCACCTGCACAGAAGCACTAAGCAATCACGTTTGTTGGCTAGAAGACTGCTAGCCGAGATAACCCCTGAATGTCTACAGGAGGAATTGATTTCAGGCTGACGACACTGCTGCCGAATACCCAACAGAGGGGCTGGTCGAATGCCATGCAGATTTTCTATCTAAAAATTTACCATATATTCCTATACGGAAGCTCTGTACAGGACAATTTTGTGTGATATCGGCACTGCCGCAAGGTGATGTGTACAGGTACGATTCGAGATGAGGTGACTATAAGTCCGATTTATTACCCGCACTAGTTAGTAGGGGAATTCCGAACGTTCAAAATTGAGAAACGGCTAGAACAGCTCGTTCCCGATGATTCTCATAATACGTCAACCGACACACTTGTAAAGAAGATCTGTGCTTTTGAAGGCTACCCTATAAGCGAAACTATGCGCTTCTAAATTGATCAGAAACCGGACCCATTGTCACACGTCCTTTCATGCCTTCCATAAGCTTTTGAAAAATCAAGTTATTTAAACCATATGGTGCTTTGATGTTTCAGAGGCTGCCTGACGATTGATCAGAGTAAGGCCGATCGACAGATGGCTGTAAGCAATTTACGCTGAATCTATCCGTATTACTTGGTTTTTGTTTACTCTTTACGTAAACTTGTGCTGACTTACTTATCATTTTCTTTTGTTTTGATTTATGTTCAATGCGCCTATTTTAGCCTGGTTACTATCGTTCCTATAATGGTATAGAACAATGGATATGTGCAGCACCGAGCTGTAATTACAATCTGCGCAAGCTGGAAGAATCGTGGCCCGAAGAATTGGCCGAGTTCAAGTCAGTGACGTCATTATTTTTTTTTCAAAAATTTTTGAAAAATTTTGGAGTTCTAGGCGATCCTCAATCTAGCTCTTTGTCTTTATGAGAGCATGTGTATTACCGGTGTGTTCTGAAGAGCTGTCCGCTACCCGTACTAGCCACGGAAGCTCCAAACGAATCTGGTATCAAGTATCTAACCCCAGAAGGATGGAAGGCATCGTTGCCCTGGGCCAATGTCGATCCGGGGTTTGAACATATTACCATGCGTGTGTAAAGTGCTCTACTTGCCTCTACACCAACTGCATCCATATGTGAGACATGTCAATCAGTTATTAAATGGAAATAAATGAATCAAAAAGTGAGCAGAGCGGTACGTCGTCAGGTGTTTTTAATATTTATATAATTTACGGCTATAATTTTACCGTTTCATAAACTCCAAAAACGTAAAGAAGGAAACATAAGAGTTGTCAATCTATATATGGCCTTTTTGTCTTGTCATGACCTGCTGTGGCCTCTGATCCCTACCATCAGCATTAGGGGGGTTGACGTGATAGGCGTGACAGAATATCGATAGTAACGCACACCTCCGATTTCACTTATATGGTTTCAGCCGCAACCAGCTTCCCTTCTTTACTCGTCCTTTTCTCATGATCCAAGATCCTTTCCTGACGTATGTTAACCCTTACAATTAGGTTTTTCCGGATGGAAGCGAATGTCATGCTGTTCCCCTAAGTTGTCCCAAATATTACCACCAAGATTCCTGAAGTTTCAGTTTTTTCGCTTTATTTTAGGAACATCAGTCGACTTCATATTGAGCAACTATTCGAGGAACTTAACACGGCGAGTACTACTACACTCGGCAATTTATTGTTCGTTGTTACTTTATGTATTGTGAATTGTTCTCTAGTGGTTCCCTTTGATCGTATTTAGACGTTTTTGGATCATTTATAGTCTTTCTATATGTGTTTTCACAATGTTCCATGTATACAGTGTGTTCTCTCAGAAATTACGGTATAATTAAACGTTTCAGGATTATCTGAGCCTCTTGCCCAACATGCCAACGATTCCCCGATGGTTAGAATTTAGCGTAAAGATCTACTACAATATCTGAACATAAGAAAATCGATGTCTTTGGGAATAAAGCGAAGGAAATATTGAAAAAACATGAGATTTTACTAGTTTTTCCTTGGATGGAATGCCCCTGAATTACACGTATTTTCCTGAATCCTCGAATTCTATTGAATACCCCTATAACTCATAACCTACAGGGACCATAGAAATTTGGAACTGGACAGATAAAATGGTTCCCAGAAGTTTCAGTTCAAGCTCAGGAGCTACCGAATGCCCTAAACTCTTGAGAGCTCTGTATAACTCGAGATTCAATAACTTTGGATTTCCCCTAGAGTTGGCTTGATCACTCCTTGAGCTGATGTCTATTTCATCATTGTAAGCAGCTACCGAAAGTGCCTCCAAACACGCCAAAGAAGTCAAGATCATAGAGCAGATGTAGGTGGCGCTAGTGCCACACAAGCACTGTGGTGATGAACCCCTGGGCTAATTCTACCTCAGGCACTCTGCGATTTCGTCACTTTCCATCGAGTCCTTCAAAAAATATGAGAACCTGACATTCACTTATACCGCAGTTCACTGGATGGGCTTACTATACATGGTAGCTAGCGACTCTATGAAAAGAATTCAAGTGAGACGCTCATATCAAGGTTGGATGGGCATGCTTGTGGAGCATAGAACTAGTATGAAGAAATTTCTGTTTGTTATGATAAATGCGCAACCACCTCCAAAATCCAAAGACAACCAGAATCCACTGAGTAGGTGTAAATCGATGGCATAGAAAACGTCATGAGATACTGCCAAGTTATAATCGAAACGGCCACTTCTCGAAACGAGAGGATGCCGATGATTAGCGACGACTTGAGGCAAGATGCCTTTATGCATGACTTCACGCGCTTAGATGTTCCTGCACCGTAGCCAGTAGAGAACTGAGAACCTGTCTGAAGTGACATATCTGATAACAGCCAAGTTGAACTCAACCTGAATCCAATGTCTTTTTTAGCGCAATTTTTCCCCTAGCTCATCTCCCTATCTCGTGTCCAGCAGAAAATTCATGCATGCATGCTCATTCATGTTATCGAGTGGAGTGTCAGGGAGGGTCGAGTTTAGCGGCTACCTGTCCAATGGTCCGAGATCGAACATTGTCTTCCGTTTTTTGTTCTTACCTCAAGAAGATTTTTTATGAACATGGTTCCCCTTGAAATGACCGAATCATGTTGTTCACCTTTGTTGATCTCTTTGTTGGTTTGAGGTCGGCTGTATGATTCGAAGCTTGTTTGAAGACGTTTGAAGAAGTAAACTGGCTGAAAGACCTCTTACACACCAATTATCCTTTGAAGGTTTTTTGGACGCAAAAGAATGCTTGGCGCATACCGAAACGCTAGGAATAAAGCTATCTTTCGGCAACTTTTTTGGTAATCAAAGAGTTTTCATTTCTATTGGTTTTCGTTGCCTTTCTACCTAGATGTGATTTTCACCGACAAAAAGTTATGAGCTTTTCGAGTTCCGTCGCACAGGTACCAAACGGGCTCTTTTTTGGGGTCTTTGGAACTCACAATGTGAAAATCAAAGGATTGAAAGCTTAGCGCTGTTAGATTTCTTCTCAAAGATACACCATCTGCTCAACTCTGACTGAGAATATGAATAGCTGGGAAAGACGGCTAGGTGGGTCTACTAAAGGGACGTGGTGTGCAATGACCCAGTTTCCTGATCACGGTGGCATTTCTTGACTCATGCTCTTAGCATTCAAAAGCTCAACCGGCCCCAGCGAAACATTTTTTGAGCAACTGGTGAATATGTCAGTGATTTTGAATTACTCGAGAAAGACGCTATCTTTCAAATGAAAGTTGGAGGGAGTTCAGCTAATTTCAGCAAGAACAAGTTCGACCGTGCTCATGCCAGGCCTCAGCCCTAGATCCAAATCAACCCTGATAGCCTAAAACTTTTTGCTTTACGAGGTTTTGGACCTCATATCACGCTTACAAATGAATTTTCCGGGGATAGGCCTAAACTAAAACTGGCTGCTTGGTGCTTTTCTAAGATGAGATTTTTCAAGCTCCACTCTTTCCCATTCTCACTCTATCGTCTTTTCTTGCTTTCTTTCCCATTTAGTGAGGCCTACTCTTCTTTTTTCTTGATTTGCTTTGTACTTTCAACAATTTTCTTGATGTAAATGAAGAGTTGGGGAAAAAGCATTGAGCTTTGGCTGCTATACCGGAATTTCGTGTGGTTCAGAGAATCAGCGAAGGATTTCTGCCAAGCATTCGGAACGGCTATCGCTTTGGACTCCGCTCGGAGCTCAGTGTTCGTTCATTAGCACCCTCTCTAACGCGGCGAAACGCATGGATGGGAGGAGATAATTAGAATTATTCGATACGTCTTCTCAATATCACACACAATTCCTCAACTAAACATAATCACTCAGGGATCCTTAGCCTCATGGCTGCATATTCCGATCTGACATCGCCTGGGTGCAGAGCAGTAGGTCTCTCCTCAGTCAGGAAAGGTCATTTCGGTTCTGCGCCCTCTTTGACCATGACGCTATCGAAATTTAAAATTCTTTTCTCATGCTTCCCTTCTTGGACAACTTGCTAAAACTTATTAATCTTCACATTACATTCCTGGGCAAAGTCCTAGTAGGTAGTATTCGAGTCAGTTAGGCACTCGTCTTATGTTGTCATTGAGGGAAAGGCCGATCCGCCGTACTTGTCCAATCTACCGTTGAAAGCTCAGTTGAGAATTTACCGTAGTTGCTATGACATGCCTTAACATCGATTTTTCGATTGTAAGGCATGCAAAGCAACTACGGTGGAACGGAAGTGCAGCTGCTCCGCCCACAAACGCGATCGATCCTCCCACTTTCTTGTCAAACCTCCTTTTTGGCCACATTCAGTGCAGCTGTAAATCTCAGTCATGTAACTGCTAAAACAGTATTCCTAAAAAGTGCTTGTGTTGCCCCACTATGGAAGATCTAGCCTTTTTCATAATCGTCGCCCTTTCCATCTATGTACATCATCTTCTGCCTTCTGCTGCCACCGTACTCTTGAGGCGGTCTTTTCTGACCACATTCTGTCGCCTCTTCCTTAAGGTTCTGAAAAATTCAATTCTAGGACGAGCTATTTTTATATCGATCAACCAAATTGGCATTCCACTGCATGCATTTATGCCTTTTATGTCCTATGGAGTAATTGCCAACGTCTGCTCTGCATAGGCGTTTAATTACCATGAGAGCATATTGAATTAACTAAGCGCCTTAATTAGGCTCAGGCACGAAATTCATAATTTCGACCCCCTAAGATAGCTGAAAGTTCAGGGATGGCGCACATTTACTGTTAGAGATCCCGAGCTATTCTAAGACCTAGTTATTCTCTGTGAATGCCAACAACATTTCTTAACGAATGATCAACACCTGGCGCTTTATCCGCTTAATCCTTCTTTTATCTCGTGCTTTCAGGAATGAAATGAATAACGCTCAATGAGGTTTCTCGAGACGTTTCAATAAAAGGAGGGGGTTTGTTTACATCTCATGGCCCTTGGGTCGAAAAAACATTTGAATGTGTAAATAGTCTATACATTGATTTATAACAGGCAGTCGTTCCACAAACTAACCTTCGTCGCTAATTATACTTCCCAAACCATTATGGTGAGGGTTAGTTAACCTCAAAAAGTGAAGACATGGGAGTAGCACCAGACGGTGCAGGAATCGCCCTCTGATCCTGAAAGGCAATTGACTCATTGCCGTAAATAGCTCCAATGCATTTTTAGATCCCAGTTTTTCTCAAAACCTGTTGGATCTTTAGAAGAACACTATTTTTTAGAATCACCCTATTCACCCGTTTTTTGATTTTTCTAAGTATTTTTGTTTGATTGTATGGAATGAATTAACTAGACAAACTCTGGATTCTCATAGTTCGTTTATTTTCAAAGCCAAAGGGCACTCAGAGAAGCTCTTCCGGGAATGTTCTTCTCAGCTGAACAGCTCAAGGTGTTAACAGCTGAGTTATCATAATCAATCATAATCGTATTATTGACGGCTCTCGAAATATTACGCCGGGAAGAAGTAGCGCTGAAAAGTTTGTAGGGGGCGGGACTTGAAATGACATCTGTCGACTCAGCCGTCTTTCGGCCAACCTTCGCAATCCGCCCTCAGATCAATCTTTGTCGCCGATTGAACGTATCCACGGTCAAACGCAACCTCATACACACAAACACTCACCGACATACGAACATCCTACACTCAGTCATCTGTCCATTCGTTATGTTCGTCGTCACTATGTGGTTGGAGGCATCGATTGGATAACGTTGGGCAGCACAGCAGGCCAGCCAGCCAGCTTAAGCCGGAAAAGCAACAGGTCGGACAACCATGCGTTGACTTGTAGCCTTCGGTTCGGCCATCACAACTTTTATGGTATGGGTAACGGAACTGACGCACAGCATGGTCAGTAGGAGTCGAGTGGTCGAGGATCGGGCGGAAGAGGAGGAGCTCGGGGCGGCGGCAAACTCTGGTCACTACGCTGTGCCGCCTCGGATTGTGCCATCACAGCTAGGCTACTCACGCTATAGCTGTCACTCCCTTCTAAATACGCCTAATTTGCTTGCTCCCGCATCTTCATCATCACTTATTGTTGAGCCGTTTATTTCCTTCTTATCCGCATTTCGTCATCCCCTTGATGATCATCCTTCTTCAACTTTTTCCCTTTTCCTCTCCTGGCATTCATTCCCTTAGCCAAAACTCCTTCACTTACTTCCTTTCCAGTTCTTTTTTCACTATAATGTAGGTGTATACTTTTATTTTCGGTTTTTACGTATTCCGTCTTTAGGTTTGCGCCATGCACTTCACCTCTACCAAGGTCGGGGTGGCTCACTGAGGCCAATTTTGACCTATACCCGAATTACGCTCGCTGTGAACTTCCCGGATGAGATGGAACGTATGAGTACTTGCCAAATTTCCAGTCCCACCCGAAACCGCGGTATAAATAAATGTATGTAACAGTTAGGATTGTTTTCAGCTGTAATTTACACCTGTCAAAGTCCACGTGCTTAAAGCGCGGCCAGCTGTCTCTACTGCTTTTCCATTAAACCATTCGAATGACTCCCATAACAATTCTTTTCACGAAGCTTATCTTTCCTTTAACTCGGCAACTTTTTCGCCACTTTACTTCAACGAGTCCATTACCTCCAATGGACCCTCTTTGCAAAGTCACTGCATTTCAACCTTACCAGTGCCGTTTCTTTGTTAGGAAAGGTTTGTTTGTCATTGCGTGGCTAAGAAAAGTTCGTATTTGATCGCTGGGATCATTTTTTGTGTGGGGTAATATCATTTCAAGCTTTCGTAGGGGTGTCTCTTCGTGGGGGTAGGTTAAGATCTCTCTGTACAGTAAGGTTTCGGATAGATTCTTCCTGCATACTCCTCATATAATATATTTTTCAAAAAAATGCGAGATGCCCTCTTGTTATATTCAGTCCTTACCTTTTCTCCTTGCAAACTTGTTTGTCTTTTTTCGTTTCACATCGATTTCGGCTATTTTTGTGATCTGTATCACCACATCAGGTTAAAGACCAACACGTATTTCTTACGAGTTATTTTCAGTTGTTCAATAGCAAGCAGTCAGTTTAAGGGAAGGGGTGGGGGTTCTTTTGAGTTTATACTTTTTCACACGATTTCTTCTGAGTATTTTTTCAATTTTAGTAACATTCCTCCTAAATGCTTAATCTTCCATTGATATTCTTACCAGGCTTTTTTGATAGTGTTTTCCTTGGGTAATTGATGTCAAACACGAAAGCTCGGAGGCTTTCCTCCTTTTTCTTCTCTCGCCCTCACTACATACCTTTGGGACAAATTTTCATTTATGTAGCCATTGCATTACCTATTTCCTATTGCCATTCATGAAACGGTTTCCGCCCTCTATTATACGAGTATTCACGCTTATTGACAATAAATCGTGGTGTCGCCGTCGCCGCTTTGTTGATTCGAGTACAAAATCAGTTCAGGTTTTTCTTATCCAATAAATTTCCCGTTTCAATTTTATTCCCTTTCCTCGGGTAACTTAACTGCCCCATTGAGTTTATTTTATGGCTGGCAACGCTGGGATCCCATTGAGCTACTGGCACAGGTGTAGAAAATAGAAAAATAAAAAGAAAAATATGAAAAGTCTATGGTCATGACTAAGAAAATCCATCCGCAGCTAAGCAACACCCGGATAGGGCATATAATCTTCAATTCATCGATCATGGACGCATGGCTAGCCCGTTGAGGTCATACTGGTGGATATAAGATGAATAAGTAATGAAGTGGTTCATTTCAGAATGGGATCTGTCTGGAATTCCGGTTCCCACAAAGAAATTTTACAGACACACATATTGAGGGGCTCTGGGCCAAGGTGGTATTATTCTAAATGGCCCGTTCCCACGCAATCTGCAATCTCTGAACTGAATCCCGGATCCATTCCATTTATGCCAATCATGTCTTCCCTCTCACTGATGTCTGACTTTTCGGAAAAAAAGGAAACGCTGACACCCGCACAGGTCCTATTCGGTTAACTTTTTTCTCCGGGTCGGAAGCGCATTCAAATGTCATCATGATTCCGGAAGGAACTTGTATGCTTGGCTCAAAAGGGCCGGAAAAACTGGGGATCCCGTTATTTGATCGAATTCCTGATCTAAAATCTTCCCTGAAAAGTCACAAATACCCCTATTTCCGCATAGTCTAAATCAATCGGTGTCACCGTGATTGATTTTCTTCCTACTCAGTCTATTTCGAGAAAAATTCTGATTGATTTATTCGTTGGATTCTGTGAATCGTGGACTTGCAAAGGACTTTCTCCTCAATCTTCCAATCTGCTGAAAAACTCAAACAACTGTGTTCGGTTGTGTATATGTGTGTCTGTGTTGCTGCCGTTTTCACCAATTGTTCCCGAACTTTACACCAACGTAATTTCTCCCACAAATGATCAAATGGAAGAGTGCAGGATCTTGAAAAAATCACATAAATGGCAAATCTAATGAGTGTCGTGGCTGAGCAGTAGGTCTAGAAGGCTTCCATAGGGGTTTGTTGTGCTATGACGATGATTTGATTCCTCTATTCCTCCGTCTGTTTATCCGAATGTTGTTTGCGGGATGCTGAGAAGTGTTTCTCACTACGACTTCATTCTATTCTAAGAGCTAGAAAAGCCCTTAGGAGTTGAGCACAACGCGCATGTCAGTGCTCAAGTGGAACGAGGAAATCTAGCAGTATGTAGGGGAAGGAGGAGGAGGAGACGGGGCTGAGGTGTTGGGGAGGGGCTGCTGCTGCTGCTGCTGCTGCCGTTGCTGGCAGCTTCTGCTGCTGCCTACTCGCTGCTGCTCTCTCAACTGTCCGGGGCTGATGGGCTGGCTGTGTGTGTGTGTGTGGAATGGAATGGACTCCTTGCCTTCGATTAGCCGCACTTTTTCCGGTGCATAGCTAAACGAAGTGCAGCTTGTCGTCTCATCTAGAATTCTCCTTCTTAGTTGCCTCCTGTCTCTTTCCTGTTCATGGTTGTCTATCCTTCCCGTCGACATTTTCAGCCGAGCGTTGTCCGTTTCCTTCGACGTGTGCAACTCCCTCAGCTCTTAATGTGATAGCGAATTCTGACCAGAACGGTATGCTCTACCATTCATTTCAAGACCTTCCTGATCCCGTTTAAACGTTTCAGTCGTTTTCAATAACTTGCATTTTAATGACTTCGGGTATCACGTGTTCATTGGGAGTTTCATCTGGCTCAGCCATATGGACCTTTTTTTTATCGGTGGTCTGTTTGGTCCAAGACTAGCCTAGATGAAAGACCATCTAGCCCTGAATTGTTCGAGTACCAGGGTTATGTATCATTGTGTCATACGTGTCTTCGATATTGACTGGAAATGTGGTGCATGGCGCATCAAATGCTCTCCTCTTTGCTATTTTTTTCTCCTTCTTTCTTTGCTTTCTGACTTTTGGTTCTCTACAAGGATAACTGTCGATAACACTCTTTCCTTCGATGCTGTGTAGTCATCAATCTTTCAGCTCCCATACTGACAACACCGAATTTCCGGTTTCCGGTTTCCGAATTCCTCAGAATGTTTATCAGCTATCATTAGACCCTGTTTACATTGAGTTTTTATACTTATTTCCCTGGTTTCTAGGGCTTGCGAGCAATTACTTCAGCAATTACTCAATCGTTTATAGAGTTAGTGATAAAACAGTTATGTCAAGACGTATGAATCGTTTCCGAGCAAACCAAATAGTAGTTATTGAAGGGAATGAATGCGCCCCGGCTTTCATAGGATTGAATGCAACCAAAAGTCTGGGAAGGAAAAAAAAGAAGATGAGGAAAGGAGGTAAAAATGAAGTGTATTGGCTGGAGATGGTGATAATGATGCATTAGCTGTTCTATCCTCGTGCTCCTATCCACCCATAGCTCTTTTCCTGCCTTCCCGTAACTCTTGCCCTTTTTTCTAGCTGAAGAAAAACTTCGGTTCAAAATCCAGATACAAAAAAGTACAGGATTTTTAGGCCATTTTTCCTTGCCTACAATTTTTTTTTCGATCGCCCATTTTCTGAACCATATAAATAGTATTTTATCCATTCTCCCAGGGAATATTCGTGATTTCTACTCGAAAGACACTGACCCGTCTTATGTTAAAGGCCCCACTCGTTCGATCCCCATTAGAAATTGTGGTGATGCCTGAATGTGTCTGAACCACTATTCGATTTACTACTTGGCCCCACACTGGCTCTTGTGGGCATGCCAGTTTCCTTTTCTTCATAAGTGTCTGACTCTCCTGGCTGATTCCTGAAGGGTTGAGCCTCTGATGATTTGGGAGATGCTCGATAATTTCCTGGCCCCCAAAGTATTGGTAGCTGCGGTACCTTCCCAGACCTCAAGCTTGCCCGAATAGCAGTGCTGTCACTCTGTTGGATCTCAAGAACTGCCTTTAGCCCTAACCCTTACCAGAAAGGGGGCAGGGTGACCATTCCTGTGAACCGGACAACTGCTCTGCTGAACTGCTTGGGCTGCTGATGATATTAAATACATGAAGGGTTGCCCCTCTCACTATCCCAGGGAAAAAGCCTGACCCAGCTAATCAGTGGGCTTCTTAATTATACTTCTGAAACTCCGAATGGAAACTGCATCTCACAGGGGGTTCCGAACCATTCCACTTTTTGTAAGCTCTACACTTTTTATCAGTTTATAAAAACATCAGTTTATGCAAACCAATTGCCTCATCATGTTGCACCGAGATAACGACCACTTTGCTTTCGTTTTACATCCTATAACATCGCCATTAACATCATGAGCCCACCCTCTGTACCAGCTGTTATCTAGATATTAGAGAAAACATTTGTTTTACCACAAAGTATTGCATTGTTGAAAAGCTACCGAGAGGAAAGATACTTCTCTGCACCAGGTGAATGTGGCTGGATTCTCAATTGTATACACAAAGCAATTCCAATAACTCAACCACCAGATGGGTATCTCAAGAAAATGCCTTCAAGAATCCAACCTGCAAGCTAAAAGTTCTTCTCTGTGGATATCAATGGTGAAAGACCTATATGATTCTACGAGTCGAGCTAAGTGAAAAGTTGGACGAAGTCCGAACCCAGGGGAAAACCCGTTCCTTTTAGGTTCCGTAGGGTAGAGATGCGAACGGTTGTTTTAAAATTTGTTTTTCTTAAGCATAACGTTTTCGCTTGTTTATCGCACTTGTTTCCCTTGATGATGAGCAGATAGGAAATGAGACATGCAACTATCGCCGGCTACCTTTCAAAACAAGCCGAACTAAAGGGTCCATTTTGGCCCTCGACATAAACTTCGACTACTAGGCTTGATGGTCTTGCCGCAGTGTCATCGATGACAGCTCGGACTTACAAGGAGGAACTGTAGTGCGATGGGTAAAGACACTCCAGGCAATCGCAATGGCATGTGCTTCATGTGGCATTGTAAATTACAGGACTATCCTATTAGACTGACGATTGGCATGCCTTTCGAAGGGATGACAGGGATATCCCCTAGCATGACTGGAAAATTCCCAATCCCAAGATTAGTATCACTTGAAGGACCAATTGCAATCAGGGTTCAGTGTAGGTTACAGTAGAACGTGCAATGGGTTATCGATCAATATTGATTTTTGATTCCATTGATTAGTTAGTCATGAACTTTGCATCTTATGGGCTCGTCGGAGTTAGTTTGCCGAATGTGTAGCTTATTCTAATGTCATGATGAAGCTCTCCGAACAAATACTCTTCCAGCTTGTTAACCATTCAGCCTGACAGACAACACTGAAGCCACACTGCCCAGGAATCCTATTATTATCGCAACCAGAGGCAGAGTGTCCGTCAAGTGCAATCATGCTGCCACCGATGAAACAAACTGGCCAGCTTATCGCCATATTTTTCGCATTGTGCTGAGATCTGTGCGATAAATCACGTCAGCTGCTTTCACTGAGGATTTTTCTTGGAGCTTTCCCATCAACGAAATTTAGCCCATTTCCCTACCAAGTCAAAAGATCGGCATCAAAGTTCAAACCATCAGGAAAAGTAGCACGAGGCTTGGTTGAAAGGCAAGAATCGAGTAAAAGAGAAAGCACTAGAGTGTAATAAAGTTAATGGTTCGTGATTGCCGAAGAATCGTCAAGAATTGGCTGCTTGAAACTCCCTTTATGTACTTGAGGCAGGCTCCTTTATGTCGTCGTAACCCGTTTTTCACCATGCCCTTCGACGTCAGAAACCTTGAGAGTTGAATATTCAACCGAGTCGTTTTATTTCCTTCCAAACTACTGAGATACCTATGCCTCCGAATGGAACCAAGAACCAGTGCCAATGAAGAGAACGGAAATCCACTACGGAATCAAACTCCTACCTTAATCTCACAACTAGTTCATCCTCAAGCAGTCGTAAAATGTCGCAAATTGGCGTAAGTTAGTTGCACATAGCAATAGGGTGTGATATTGGGTTTGTACGGAAGGAAGTTGTGGGTTCGTACAGTAGGAAACTCAATCCGTACTGAAATTTTGTTCTTTTTAAAGCAGCGGCTTCCATTACCGTAAAGCTCGCCACGGTAGGGAGCGCCGCTGTTGACAATTCGGTACGGTGACAGTTGGATGGATGAATGACGGTCCATCCATCCTTTTCAAGATTGATTTTTTCTTTTTTGAAAATCATTGAATAAGAGGGATTCTCATCGTCTCGAAGGCAGTGAAGAGCTGGGGCACGATTATGAAGTAACAACTGGATTAAATAGACCATTGACTGTTCTCCTGACTGTTCCCATTCGTCCCTTTCAGCTGAGCCCAGTTCAGGAAGTTCTTGTCTCGAGAGACTTGTGAACCACTAGTTTCTCTCAGGCGCATTATCATGCTGGGAGCAATTTTGTCGAAATTGTTTTTTCGTACCCCCTGTTGCGCTTATTCTGTCCATGTGTATGTGTGTATGTTCCAGTGTTTGTCTAGCCTACTCTCACCTCCTGAGAAGCGATCAATTTCGAGACAATTGCTGAACACAAGTGCACCCTTAGGGTTGGGCCTCTATTGTTTGAAGGCTACAGAAAGAAAAAAATAAAGCAAAAAAAAAACTTCTGACTTCAATTTTTTTGAAGAAGGGCGGACGAAACCTTCGCGGCATGACCTTTCTGAACTTACCAACCGCTTTAGGGACTTATTGAGATCCTGAGCTTCCCCCATCTAAATGGCCCATAATGGGAGTAATGATTGACGTGGCACCTTGAGGCCCCTACACTGGTTTTGAAAAACCTTAAAATAATCAACAAGTAGCTAATCCGAAATAACTTCCACATGTCAGTGTCAAGGAAGTTCAACAGCCGTCATCCTTTCAAATGGGCGGGTGTGGTGTGATGGAAAAAGGCGCGGCTGTTGGACCACGCCTGCATGTTAGACGGCTCAATCGGCATCCTTTGATCTTTTATCTAAACCTCAACTTAGAAAGCGCTAGCTACCCTTTTTGCCATGTTCGATGAGTAGTGAACTATTCCATTTATAGATAACTGGTCAATTAGTTTCGAACGAGACACGCATGCATGGCGTACTCCACGATGACTTTTCTTACAATAGCTCACATTTCTCTGAAAGAAAAATCAAGCCTGAAAAAGTAGGGATGAGGGAGAATGGATTGAGATTGTAAACAAGATTCTTTACTAACTTGACTGCTTACTACGAAGGGTTTGATTTGTTGATTGAAGCCAAGAAATCTAACCCCACTCATGCTCTGCTTCGTCCAGGTTTATTTTCTGTCTTTTTTCACTTTTTTCCGACTTTGGATTGAAATTTTGGTTTTTCTGCTGTCATCACTAGTTTCAAGCCATTTTTTGTTGCTGTCATATCTACATAACTAGCTCTTTCTCCAAAAATATAGGCTTGTAGCATTCGATCTTCGACCTGTGAGAGGGAGCACTGATGAGTTCCGATAGTTCGAAAGATAAAAGCGGTCTCAGAAAGCATCAATCCAAGTTCTAATCTAGCCTTAGGTTGGGCTCTTCACTCACGTCCCAGAATCTATGCATCCACAAGCTGCTGACAAATGACATCCATTCATCAGGTGCGGCGAAGCTTGGGGAAGCTGGTTTTTAGGGGAAGCATTGATAGGCCTATTATTTTTAGCCCTGAACTATGCATTTGATTGATCATAGGTTCCACTAAGGATGAAGTGAGAAGTTCCCTTCAAACTTGGTCACTATTTGCTACTACTATCGCTGGGGAATCTGAGTTTTCTCTATAAAATAAAAATCGTTGAGAACAGTGACCTGATTCCTGGACGTGGGGGGATTCCTGGCTTACACTCCCCATTACCATTAGTCCTCAACTTTGGATATTCATCATACTACAAAACTAGGGAAGTGATCTCGATTGAACTACCAAGTCATTTTCTTGCAATTGCAACGTCGGACGTGAAAGCAAGTGCATGGCGCATTCTGTGCTCACTTTCTGGCCTTCCAGTCTTCTTCGTAGGAAACATCAAAGCTTGAGGGAAACAAGGAAGTAATTGGATGCCTACACGATACCTATTATCTCCTCCAATGGGGAAAAACGGCCTGAATATGTAGGCTCACAATCAATCTGTCCAGAATGCCAATCGCGCAGGTTTTTCAGATACATCGCATCCTAACGGAAATCCCATTCATTCTCTTGCTTGCTCACGATGCTCCCTCTAATTCTACATCTCCAACTTCTACGATTCAGCCAATATCTTGACTTACCTTTTCGAATGAAATGATCCAGTGGCTCAAGCTCTGCTACGCCATATTTGATCGGTTGTTCATTTGTTTGGCTGACCCAAGAGGTTCCCTATCACTAAATCGTCAATGAGTTGGATTTTTTCGTAAAATTTTCGAGTCGGGCGCAAGTTATATCATTTTTCCTAAATCAATTCAAATTTTGTAGAATCACTGGGCAAACTGGACACGATGGCGCAATCCATTATTTTCCGTCTATTCTCCGCTCTTCGTTGATATATCTACTTTGGGCGCCGTTTTCTTGATAGTTATTTCCGAACAATCTATCTCTAGCTCTTTTTTTCTCCGAGATGTTTCGCTTAGCATGCGGCGACCTTCGTCCACCCAATCGATATTCACCTTCTTCATAGGCTGTCAGCCGCGGAATGGCGTCCGTCGCAGCTTGGCTGCCGTTCGCTCGCGCGGCCGCCATTGGATGGGTGCCGATCGCGCGGCAGCCGATGCCGAAAGCGCCTATTGCCTTACAGGTACAACTTTTCCACGTTTTTTTTATCATCTTCTATGAATTATCAAATTTCCATTTCAATTTTGTATTCTTACTTGTGTTTTATTTGAAATTTAATTTAATCTGTGTAGATGTTGATGTTGGTGACAGCCCACATATACAGGACTTGTTTTGATTTGATTTTTTAATTAAATTGCGCCCGCATCCAAACAAGCCTTTCTCAGATGCCACCACTGTTTGGACTATGTCGTAGTACTCACTGACTGAATCGATTGCCCTCAAATTCGGTTCTAAAGAGGAAATTTTACTTCGTCGAAAGATTTAGAAGTCAAATTTTGGAACCATATTATTTTTGAGATCTCGAAGTCATTTTTCGGGGTACTGGATTCCATTGGCCTTCCCCGGTACCGACAAGAGGTGGTACTACATGGGATAACGTGGGTACGAACGGGAGACCGTATGTCGCGAGGGGGATACTAATAGTAATGTGAATCTCTAGCAATCCTCGTGATGATCATTTCAGCTCCATTATCATTTCCATTAGTGAGCGTTTATGGGCTCCCAGAAAATGCTTCTGATGGGCCTTTCTCACGACCAAAAACTGGGTCTAATGCCCTACCCATCGTTCAAAAGAGATCCTCCCACAACCATTCCGCCTGAGTGTTCCCTGCTCAAAACATCGCTGTTCAATGAGCGAAAATGATGCTATTAAACAGTTCTATGGAGGAGGAGAGAGAGAGGAAAGGCAGAAAGGGAGGTGTTGCTAAGTTGCGGTGATTCGGTATGCGCATCAATGGCTAGCCATCAATCAGAGAGGGCTGCTATTTCTTAGCTTCTGTCACGACATTGCGCTGGTGCTCCAGAATTCCAAGGCAGATTTGTTTCATGCTGCATTTCGGAGATGCACAATTAAAGAAGAGGTTGGAAGGGGCGGTTCCAGGGAGGCATTTGTACCAGGATGTGGGCAGGATTGCTGAACTTAACTGTATTGCGATAATGATTGTCATACCTGTATTTATTACTATATTAATGCGGAAGTGGTGTAGTGGCAAGTGGCGCACTCTCTCTCACGCTTGGTCGCTGGTTCGAATCCTGGATCAGTTTCACCTGGGCCAACCAAGCCTTCTATCCCTCCGGGGTTGATTAATTGGTACCAGACTTGTCTGGGAGGATAAAAGCGCTGACTTGTACATCGTCTGGCCACCCCAATTCATTGTATCGGCCACATACGCATTCATCACGCCATAACGATTTTGAATTGAAGTCGAATGCGTGGGCGGATCCCTCAGACATGATTGATTAATGCCTAAAAACTTTTTGGACTTTACCAATGTTTAAAAAGGTTCTCCATTCAATTTCGGGTAACTCTCTCACTCAAGCCTACTTTTCTGAAGCTATTGAGTTATGTGTCTCCGCTTCGCTTATGTTTACCAAGTCGGTTCGGTCCCTGCTTCTGTCAAGGATCTAGGCTACCTCAATTATAAAAGCAGTTGGCAAATTTTTTGAATTTTGATGACGGAATGCCTAACATCACTTGAGAAGAAATTCGATAATGCCGATGACATTGACGCGAACCGTTGCTTGCTGTTAACCGCTGTACAAGTCCAGCAAGGAGATAAACCCGTGGTCTACCTCAAAAACAGCTGATGAAAGCATTCGTATTCGTCATGTTCTCCACAGTCCGCCTGTTGAGAAGATTCCCATTTAAGATTACCTCAAAATAGCTTTTGAGCTTGATTTATTCCAGTTTATCAAATCTCTGAAACTGGCCTTTGGTTTTTTACCATTCATGACTATCCTAATGACGTCATTCCCTTTCCATCATAGAGTTTTTTAATGACTCCAATCGAGCTTCTCTTCCCATTTGGCAAGGGCATTATTCTAATCAAACAGACAGTTGTGGCAATTTCACGGAGCAAACCATGTAATTGCGTACAGAGTTGTTATACTTAAGGAAAGTGGATCATGAAGGAACCGAGCGAGCTGTCCCTAGGGGCATTATCGGAAACTTGTACTTGTTTGGATAGAAAATGACCTGACCTATCTGATTGCCTCTATACTAACTGAATTTTCCAGGCTTCCTAATGCAGGTCGTTTAAGGCCCTATTAGGTAGTCACCGGAGTGGTGATGGCCCTCATTCCGGGTATGGGCGGAGACTACTTTGTGTGACGATTGATAGTTGCTCTTAACTTACCAGAACGCTCTACTTCTCAGGCTACTGCCAAATAATGAAGGAAACCCATCAATGGAGAAACAGGGTGGTCCAAGCTTCTGTATTTATTGCGCCCACTGTTCTGATTCATTTTGCCGCCCTCATGGCATCTATCAGTGGTGGGTGATTACTCCCATTGCCTGAGTTCTGGACTATACTCTGTAACCCGTTCAAATTTTTCAATTTTTTCAAATTCAAACCAACCCGACCAAGTGATTCAACTGTGAGAGACATGAGACTACTGGCTTTGACTGAATGGTATGATACAGTCTTTAACCAGTCAATCCAAATGTTACTGCTTTGGTTAGAGACACACCGGAAAGCCTCAAAAATGGAGGTGTAGAGAGGATGTATGGCTAACACGAAGAATGCACTTCATCGATTTTTTAGCCCTTCATCAGTTCACATATAATCGAGTGGTATGGTATCCCATCAAAGGAATAGGCACTTTTAGGATACTGTAAAATTTTCACTAATTTAGTCAAGTTTCCTTGAGATTCGTGGGGTTCGATACTCGAGTACTTGATTCACCTCTTCATGCAACCAAAGTGGCTGGATTAACATGCTCGCATTGATTTCTCAACATCTCCGCATCCGCTTTCCGTGGTAATCCTTTTATATGGCGGTATTGAAAGGGCAATCAGACCACTAACCCAAGAGATTTGAGCTTAATCGTTGAAGAAATCTTCTCAAGCTGCCCGAATGTCAGAGGGCGAAGGGTTGATGTGGGAATCTTTAGAAAACGTATTATCCGTGGATTTGGGGTAGAGTGAGCAAGTCCGGATACCCTTCAAAAACATGGCACTTGTGACTGGGACGAAATCAAATGCTTGGGCGGATACCAAAACGTTACTGATCATCACCGAAAATTCTAACCCTTCCAAAATAGTAACCGAGTGGTTCCTGGAAATACCACGGTAAATCTAACCTCCCCAGGTCGAAAGAAATGATTTTCCCATCACATGACCATGACAGCTGTTGATTCCGGAAGGGCCGGACAACTTGCCCTTTTGGCAAACAGCGTCTTACAAATGAGAAGGATGTAATGAGTTATTCTTGCAATTACGGAGGACAAGGGCAAACTAACCAATTTTTGGTGAACCTAATTTCTCAAGTACGAAGCCAGTAAAAACTTCAATGAACGATTCTAATGTTGTTAGAATGTCAAGTAAAAGAAGGGGAGCTGTAGTTACTTACTGGGATACCTAGAGAGCAGCCATATTGGATAGTTGGGAAGCGTTCGAAAAGCTTCCATCGGGAAACGATCTGGAAGTCGTTAGAATTGAGTAACAGGGTGTAATTAATGAAGTGCTACTCATTACTGAAAATTTCTCGATTTTATGGATCAAGCCGTTTTAGTGCTCCACCCATCTTACATCCTTTCGGGGTTGCTAAAGCTGTGTATGCGGTCTAAAAGGCGGAGAATGTGTTGTGGTCATCTTCCTAGTCTATCTGGCTTTGGCGAATGCCTATAGACCTCTAGGAATTCAAGGCTTTGCTGCCAATAATTACAGAGATCTCCTATCCTCTGTTCATTGCTCTAGCACAATCGAAACTCGATTAGTCATATACAGTAACGCTCAAAAGTGTTCGGTCAAACGCTCTCACGCTTTTTCGTTCATAACTTCTTTCTTAGTGGAGCAAATCGCGCGAGATTTTGATATGTTTAACTAAGGCATATTTCCAACACTCCAACATCCAACACTATTCGGTTGTAAAGCAGCAATATCCACATAATTAGAATAAAATATTTATGCAGCAATAGATTTCGCTAAAAGCAAAGTTAGTGACGTCTGCAGTTATTCGCACCTTATGTGCGTTTTTGTTCTCCACTTTGTTCGGCATTGACGCTCGCACACTTTAGACATGACGAAAAGGAAAGAAATCCCAGGAGAAAGAGCATTTGTATTTCTAGTTGATTTTGAGTTGAAGCTCTAGGATCTCTGGAACATGATCAGGTTGCAGGTTAATGGTAAATATTTACAACACACCCATTTACACATATTGAAATTTCGCATGATTACATCACATAGGAAAGGAGTTACGACTGAAAAGTATAACTGAAGAAGCGATTCACCGAAGACTTTTGAGCGCTACTGTACATCCATATGTACCATTAGGCAACTAAAAAAGTTCGTGCGGTTTTTTCTAATTGATTGTTTCTATACGACGTATTAAAGAAGTGATCATGGTAGGAGGGTCACATTGCATATGCTTTGAAGCTTGTTTTATGCAGAATAATTCAGTGTGCAGAATCTTTGGCAAAATCAACCAGCTTTGGCGAACAGAAAAGGTGTTGTATTCCACCAGGACAACGTCAGACCGCCCACAACAATAATCACGCAGGAAACTTTAGCACGTTTACAATGGGAGGTTCTGCCTAACCATCCGTATTCACCAGATCTTGCCCCAAGCGACTATCTCCTGTTTTCGGCCCTGGATGATTACATGGGAAATCGGCGTTTCAAAGTAGAGAAGAACTCGAAAGGGAGCTAGATCAGTTTTTTAGCTTCAAAACCAAAGATTCCTTTAAAATTGGAATATACCACCTTGCTTTACGATGGGAGAAAGTCATTCTTGCAAGAGGAAGCTATTTTTCAGAATAAACTTAACTTAAACAGTTACTTTTGTGTATTTATTTATCCATTTGCAAAAATGCAGGAACTTTTTTGGTTGCCTGATATATAAGGTGACCTTTGTCTTGGTCTTGTTCTGGCCACCGTAGATGCCGTAGACGACTAGCCCCCAGTGTAGAGCGGCTACAGAGCTTTCAAATGTCTATCAGATAGAGTTTTCGCTTTTTACCACAGTGGTAGGACTAAGGAACTCACCCGGGTGGTTATCCTAGAACCTGAAACTTTAAAGGGAAGGTTCACGTTTGATAGCTGGTTCAGCCTACACAATTAATCAGTTTTCTATCTCCGCTTGGTAGGCTTGTTTGCCCTCGAACTTGATATATCGCCGCTAAGGTCCACATTCTATGCTTTGGTTCAATCTGTAATAATGATCAAATAGACTTGGCTTTCGAGCAGATGGTCTTGGATTGGACCCCCAGCAGGAACTGAATAATCTTCTTTCATGACGGGCTACTATAAAAGATAGTCGTTAACAAGGAAACGTTCCTCGAAGAACTGGTCCTCCCACTGAGATGAGTGGGAAGCAAATGTTGTAGGGACCCTTCGAATCAAACAAATTGAGGTGAAGTCAAGAGCCAAAATTCTGTACTGTTTCCAACCGGAATGGCATACAAAATGCGAAGTGTTTTGCAATTTGCAACCTCTTTCCCTTCCAAAGTGTTTCCTTTCCAAAAAGATTCTGGCTACACCCCTACATTAGTGACATCTCTTTCGTCAGAGCGTGTGGATAAAACTCTGGATACACAGTAGTACAGTGGCGACGATGACAGAGGCTAGTTTGAGATCTGTGGAAAAGAAAAAATGAGAATACAAAACCCTTCTTTTAATGGTTTCTTCTGGGGTTGGACGAAGTTTTGACGATGAAGTTTCGCCTCCGGCGGATGCTTGTACGAACCCTTCAATGATTCAGAGCAATGAATGGTAGGGGCATGTACCGGCCTACAACAAGCGTGCTCTATTTTGCATGATATCGGCCTCTACAAGGCATCTGAGCACATCCTCTCCTGAAAGTGGGCGTTGGGTCCAAATTTTGGGCACTTACTGCGCCCTATGTAGGTCCGCTTTTGACCCTGAAATACCCTGAAGGCCATTCTTGGAGGTCACGGATCTCTTCTGATATGGGATTCTTGAGATACATCATTCGCAGACATTCGCCTCAATCTTTCATTAGTAAAAAAGCTCACCCCTGAAATTTATATCTACCGCCTGACCAGCAGTTCCGAATGGTGGCTCCCCCGTATATCCTGTCGGACCTCTCCCCATTCCTCCCTCTCTGCCTACTTTCTTCATAAAAATAATTCCGCCAGAACAAACTTCTTTGTGCTGTCTGCATTCAACGAAAATAAGCTTTTCTGTGGAGGAGTTTCATAGAAGGCTGCTAATCACCTTAGCTTGAGCAAATCATGGTCGTCATCTAAGACCTACAACAGCTGTTTATTGACCAACTCCTTGTCATTCTGTAGTTTTTTCGTAAGTTGGCTGTAAAGTGATTAGCAGCCTTCTATGAAAAACTTTGTACAACAGCAGCCATACTTCCTGATAAACGTGCACCGCTTTCCTTGAAGTTCTGCAAGTTACAAATTGCTGCATCGTGCATAGCAAAAAACTAACAAAGCCATTTTGTCCCCGTGTTCCAAGAGGAATTACAGACGCTCCTTTGAAGAACTGTGTCCCTCTGATCAAACCTTCACCTTTTGGTGCTATCGATGTGTGGTTCTGTTTAGGCCGGATAACATTCAAGTACTTTTCTTTCCGTGACTGGGATGGGATACATGGCGTATTCCGCCGCTGTGGTCCTCAGAATGTTCCTGAGGGAACGTCACGAGGAATAAAGCTATTGATAATCCTTTGATGGAATGGGCCACGAACCTGACTTTCACAGAAAATCAGCGGACGCACAGCGACACTGAAGGCGAATCAGTCTCAGGAACATGTATGAATCCAGAGTGACATGCAAAACTTTCATCATCCCAAAGAGTTTTTGCCAATTACCAGTTCTCAGGCGGCTGGAAGGTACAGACTGGACAATGATGTGCATCAGAATGTCATCCATGAAATATCTTTGTGGTAGACTTCATTTTCGACCCCACCGGTAAATACTATAGAAGGACAAAGTGGTATGTCCACCGAGCTGTCCGTTGATTACTTAGTGACCAATTTTGGGAGCATCCTTGAAGGAATTCTGGCTGAAATCTTCTAAACGACGTTCATCTCCTGACAGCTGCTCTGGCCCTGTCCATCAGTGACAGTTGCCGATGTGCAGAACTGAATTGTCAATTCGGTGTCCTCTATGAAACGTGATATGTACGTGCTAGTCGGCTAGGGTATTTCCCCGCCGCGCCAGTAAGACGACAATTACAGCCGATAGCCAGCAAGCAGCCGGTCGACCTGCGGCTTATTTGCCGGCCACCGCTGGCCTGCGGCGGCGACACGGTGGCAGGGGAAGCTGGTGGAGCAACGATTTGAAATCGGATACGGCTAAACTTATCCGAGTGTGCACTACAATCCCACGATATCTCATGGCGACACGTTAAACCCCAGATTGCAATGTTCTGAGGGATTCACTCTAGGAAATATAACGTCATCCGCTTTCACTTCCTTGTACTGCATAGCAGTGGACCACCCGATTCCTATGTTTCGAGGGACCACCTTTCTAGTCTGTCCATGTGCCAGCAGCGGTTTTTGAGTTATCGGGTCAACAACAGGTAGTCTCAAAGGTCGAAATCGTCAATTTCCAAAACTGTAGAGATGAGGAGGAGAAATAGTCGTCTTTTCAACAATTTGAAGGTGTTACAGGAGATCAGCAGCCTTTCTCACTGTAGAGGTAAGGTATATGTCACTTTTCTCCCTCCAGAAAGAGCGTTGCACGTGAGCAATTGATGGAAAGGTACAGTTGAGAGACCAGTCGAAGTGAAAAGTCCCTTCCAGAAAAATCTAGAAAAGGCTCAATCAGAATGAAATCCAGTAGGTCGTATATCTGCCTTAGTAGAGTGCCTCACCGTCGACTGCTTAACTATCAGATTCACAGGTTCAGGGGCATCCCTAGGTTCTGACCGTCTCAGTAGACTTGGGTTTGGCTTAAATTGTAAAAAAAGCAATATGCGCTCTAACAAGTTTTTGAAGACCCATTTGTCTGATCTGGTAGTACCAAAACAGGGTGCACAGTGCTCCTTTTCATAAATAGTCTGGATCAAGGAACGCCATCTCTGTCACCTAGAACGAGAGCTTCACCGGCTGTTATCTAGTTTGCCGGCTTCTCCTGACCCACACTAGAAAACAATCGTAGTAGGAAGCAAAATTTGGTTGAGTAATTGGGTTATTCTGGATGAAAATTGGTGAGCGATCATGTGATTGTACATCAAAACCCAAGCTTCTGGACCTTCTGAACCCAGCGATGATAGACTTCTGGGGTGATAGACCCTGTGAGTCCATCTTATTCTCTAACGAGGAGAATCTGAGCAGAGCTCTCAAACCTTCTCTTGGAAGTTTCTCTTGGAAAAAAATTTCAAAAACCTCTCTATGATCTTCTAGAAATATGGATCCGTTTACAAAAATAGAATCCGCTCAATTTTGAGGAAATGGATCTATACCTCGCAGATAGTAAGGCTTTTACCTTATTCGGTCAGTAGATGTACTTCGTGGAGTAAAAAAGATTCACAGTGTTTCACAAAATAACTTCAAGAGCCTATAGCTCACCAATTGTTAGGAGAGGATGGAGCTGACCCAGGAAAAGTCAATCTCAAGAACGCCTTGACCCTCAGAAAAAAGGGTTCGCGGAAAACTAGAATTTAAATTTTCTTACTCCCATTTATTTCATCTGGATCTGTAATTACTAATGGCTTCCCTGTACACTACCGGGCTTTCTGAAAAGTTATTTTTGTATTTTTTGTTACGCTATCTTGAACCAGATGTAATCATGGGTGATCGCTCATGTTAAAACAATTATCGATTGGTTTTTCCTGTATCAGAACTGGGTGGTTTGCACAGTTGTCTTGTGAGATTTAGCTGCTCCTTGAAATAACGTTGATGTTACACCGTTGATGAGTGCACGCACTTATGTTCAATGAATCAAACGGAACAACGCGCAGCCACTTGCCATGGATCGATAGATGTACTTGGAATACGCCACGCACTCACCTGTTATTGAAAATCGTAGATTTCACAGTCCACTTTAGCTAGTTCCCTTGGGGAGCCAGTACAATAACCAGTATTTCTATCGTTTTGTATAAACTCCGAACAGAATCGCACTGAACATTAAGTAATCTGTGGAACTATTCCTATCCTAAGAAATGCGGAAGGCAAAAAAGAATGGTCTTTCATGGAGAAGCACTTTCCAAGTATTTGTGCAAGTACATTCAAAGAACATCTCCATTATTCTCCTAATTTTATCGGAGCTAGAACAATTTTATTCTCCAAAAAAGTGCTCAACTGAAGTGCTTCATTAGAAATTGTAGAAAAGGACAAAATTTGCATTCGACGGCAATTTTCTGCAACCCACCACATCCATTTAAAAACCAGAGGAACTCTGTGTGAAGTCGGGCCATTCTGTAAGGTCAAGATCTTCGAAGGAATAGGAGGCTGTCTATCCCCCCCCGAAGCTGGTGGGCCAAGCTCACGAAGAGCAGTATACGATATACAGCGCTATGTGGCTTATCTGGAGGCTTTTACTATTTTTTCGAATTTTTTTTCGGCATTTTGTACTGCGTACACGAAACACTAAAATGAACGACCTCATGAAGAATAGGGAAAAAGGAAAGGCTCCCTATAAATTGAGGTTCAGTATCAGGAGGCTCCACTGAAAATTTTGATACATTTGCTACCTTTATCAATCCTACCAGTATTCCTGCCAACCGAACCTTCTACTCCAGCTGGATCTTCCAGTCGGAACCTGACACCGCTGGAAGGGTCAACTAGGTCTGTATGGAAACCTGCGCAACGGTGTGGAATATTGGGTGCCTCACTTCACCGCGTAGTCCAAATACGGGATTGTTTAACTCCAGCAACTTTGTCTCAACTATTTCTCTTATACTGCTATGTACCAGTAAGTGTAGAAGTTCAGTGCTAGCTTCTAGCCTGCCGGCAAGCTCCTTCTGGCCCAGATTCGGAACCAGAGGATGCCATGTAACTCCCCAGATTTTACGATTTTCTGCACCTTCCACATGATTCCTCGATTCCATCTTAGCGTGTGCTAGGAACTGGTTTGAGTTGCAACAACTGGACACTACGCACCTGTTCAGCCAAAGACGCCTATAGAATGTGAACGACATCTGTACTATGTTGTAAGTAGATGGTGCCCTGGCGTAGGTAATTCGAGCACTGAACCTTTGAAAAAGAAGCGGCGTGCGACAATTCACTACTTGTATGTAAGCGGAAACGTGATGATGGAAGCGATTTTGAATGCCTTTCTAACTTTAACTGCCTTTGTCCGCTAAAAAGCTATAATGACATTCAATGTCGGCATTCCAATCGCTATTCATTGGAAACGGCATAGTCGTTACATATTCATGTTATTCATCTCAATAAGGAGAACTTGTACAAGATTAATACAACAATTCACAGGAATACTTATTGAGAAGTATCCCCTGACAAAAGTTGCAGGGACCCTACTAGTTTGTGAATGACTCACCCAGTTTAGTGAGGTAAAGATCTTACACTTCTGTCCCTCAATTCAGCATGATTTTGCAGGCTTATGTGGTACAGAATCTTGAACTTCAGAAGTTTAAAGCTTTTGGTAATCCTTCGCTCGATTCCGCGTGTGTGCCCTGTGCCCCAATTACTCGAAATCCCTCAACAGGCCTGATTCTGTGGCCTATGATGGCTCACTGGAGCCTGGTACTGGTACGATATCATTGTCAGCGCCCTTATCTTCCTGGTTATTCTTTTGCCAATCAATCAGCTCAAAAGAACGACTAGTTTCCATAGACGGGTAGCAACTTTGGAAAAATCTTTGGAATCTGGGAAGATTCCAGGATTCAGAGATTTTTGAGAGTGAGGGTGCGCCCACCGTCTAGCACATTCCCTCCGAATGTACGCCTTTGAACTCACGCAGTGAATAATAGGATCGTATCGTACCTGTAGAGCCGCAACTTGCGTGTCTTTGAACTTATTCTTCAAAATTACCTAGAGAGCAGTAATTCTTTTTTCAGTCAATGCTTCCTTATTTCCATTACCGCAGTTATTGAAGTCTTTGTCAGAAGACCTGTATATAATAGATGGCAAAAACAGAAAGCCAAAAAGTGGTCTTGAGTATGAGCCTACCGCTGCTTTCTAGCGACCCCTGCTTTCTACAAGGATTTGAAGTGGGCAACGTACCCCAGAAAGGTCTACCTATCACCGTGACTTTATGAATTGACCACTTATTCCAATCACGACTGCATTATCAATAAACTTTATATAGAACCAATAGGTTTCCTTGCTCGAAATCATTTCATAAATTATCTGCACTCCTTCTATGACCACAGCTTTTATCTCTGATTTTTAATGATTTTTTCGGATGCTTTCACTTCCGTCGACCCTTTAGGAATCAGAGCTATCAATTATCCTCTCTATGAATGAAAATCGTAGGGATTCGATCTGTCAATCATCAAAAATTGTTTGATTTCAGGCAAAAGACCTTGCCGTTGACCATGTATCCGATGAGAAATTATCGATTAACATCTCGGGAAGAAAATTTGAGACGTGGAAAAATACGTTGGAAAAGTTTCCTGAAACACTACTAGGATCCAATGAAAAGGTTCGCTTTTTTCTTTGTTTGAATCTTTTAAAAGTTCTTTTCCGCAAATTCTTTGTGGTCCACTGTGTTTTAGTTTTTCTACCGTAATTACTTCAAAAGTATATTTATTTATTATTTCGTCACCCCTCGAACACCGCTGAGCTCTTTCACTCAATCCAGACGCGTAGAAGCTGAGATCGTAGATCAAAATAGTGTTTGGATCAAGCTCTTTTTTCCAAAAAAAGGTTCGAAATTCAAGAAAGAAATTCTCAATTCATCTCGATAATAGCATAATGACTTCTTGAAGTAAAAAAATTATTCATTCCGATTCAAATAGAATTTTTCCAGCTTAGCCTAAAGTTTTAGGAATTTTTCTATGATGAGGACACGGGAGAATATTTCTTTGATCGTGACCCTGATATTTTCCGACATATTCTAACTTTCTATCGTACTGGAAAGCTGCATGTGAGTTTGGCAGCTTATTCTCATAGAGCACTCCTCATGGATTCGAATCGGTATGCTCAAGACGCGCGCTGTTGCGAAGCGGGTAGTGATTCAATAGTTTTCGACGTTCCGCGCCTCAAAAAAGGCAAAAGTAGCCGATTCGTACGCGAAATCTGAAACATCAGCACTATATCGGGCTAGTAAGAATAGATTTATTGAATATTTTCAGTATCCTCGACATGAATGTCTCGTTGCATACGACGAGGAATTGTCATTTTTTGGCATTATGCCAGATTTAATAAGTGATTGTTGTTATGAAGATTATAAAGATAAGAAGCGAGAAAATCAGGAACGTCTTCTCGAGGAGCAGCTCGAGAGCATCGACGCGACCAAGCTCAAACAGTCCGTTCAGGTGGGTATTCCGGTGTCCACGTACCCATTCAAACTTGCTGAGTGGACAGGACCCATCTCGAAACGAGCCACTCTCTTATAATAATCGATTTATTGATTTCCAGCAAAAGATGTGGGCAGCGTTCGAAAACCCCCACACGTCATCGGTCGCACTTGTATTCTATTATGTCACGGGTTTTTTCATTGCCGTTTCTGTATTATGTAATATAATAGAGACCATTCCATGCTGGTTAGTCCAAACCAATCAATTAATCAATAGCCTGTCTGCATCATCCATTTTTTGCATCAAACAATTTCAGGTATGTAAATGATACCCCTACCTCCTGTGGAGATGCCTATGAGAGCCAAGTGAGTGAAATGCCGTTTATACTTTCTTTATAGACCGTTCAGGAAATCGATAACTTACGTAAATGCTTCAGTTTTTCGTGTTAGATACTGCTTGTGTTATCATATTTACCATAGAATATTTATTACGACTATATGCTGCACCGGATCGATGTCGGTTTTTGAGGTGAGGTTATCCGTTTGATTGTATTTGATTTTTTATTTACATTCTTGTTGTCATACGATCCGCTAACCTCGCTATTGGTGGTCGCTTTC
The DNA here is from genome assembly GCA_000469685.2 of Haemonchus contortus. NCBI lineage: Eukaryota > Metazoa > Nematoda > Chromadorea > Rhabditida > Trichostrongylidae > Haemonchus > Haemonchus contortus. The sequence continues at coordinate 9,292,592 of LS997565.1, forward strand.
GCTTCCGGTGCTCTACATAAGAGCCGATATTTTGGATGAGAGCCAAATCTTGAGCCTCCAAGCCATCCTGGAGCGAGGTCCGTAATTTCTCGCACACAGTTCGTCCATCGTTTAACGAGATCGTGGTGACGACTCTTCATGCCCCTGCTCTCGTCTTCTTGCCCTGTGTGTAGTTCAGAGAATGTTGGGCATGACGTTGGCATGAGCTTCCACCATACGTTTCCAACTCCAACCCATCATCTACAGAAGCGTCAACTGGGAGATGACGCAGACGCGATACCTCCTGAGGCTCATTTCACGAACAGCTATGTGAATATGCACTGTAATTGATAGCGGTTCTAGATCCATAATGAGTGTAATCGACGTGGTGGCAATACTACCATATTACATCGGTCTCGGCTTGCAGAACAATAAAGACGTGTCGGGAGCGTTTGTTACTCTACGAGTATTTGTGAGTTCAACTTTTATCTTTACGTAATTCATTTCTTTCCACATACCGGGCGAATGATCTGATTTCAGCGAGTGTTTCGGATCTTCAAGTTTTCTCGGCATTCACAAGGTCTTCGAATACTCGGCTATACACTGAAATCATGCGCATCTGAGCTCGGATTTCTGGTGTTTTCGTTGGCTATGGCGATCATTATCTTCGCAACGATTATGTACTACGCCGAGAAGAAAGTAAACGATACAAGGTAGGGCCTGCATTTACGTTCGTACAACTGATCTCGTTTATATGCATCTATTTTTTGTTTTCCAACATCTCTAGCAGGTTATGCGTAGTTGCCTAATTCCGAACGCTTTTCGCCAATCTTCGTTGGAGACGGGGCGTCGTCGCTTGAAACAATAGCGAGAACAACCCACTAAATAGTCTTTTGTTGGAACTCGAGGAAACGAGATTACATCAAGTCTTTCCAAAGGCATTTCTGGCTCGGAGATATCGAAGTAGGATTTTCTTGCGTCGCGTCGCAGCGAAGGCATAGAGCGATTGAGAGCTGTACGGTACCGTCGTCATCATTGATTGTTCTACAAGGTTTTTGCCGTTGACCGAAGCTGAGACATTGCCGAAGACATGCTAAGGTGCAAGGTTTTCATAGTTGAATTCATTTGGGAGAAGGCGATTGTTCTGAGAGTCAGAAAGAACGAACACATGACCATGTACGTATCGTGGTCAGGTCCATCGGATTGGAAGGCCACTATATCCATGCACATGATCGTGCACAGCAATTATCAAGAGTATTACAAATTTGGAGGAAACCCCTGAGAACAAAACAGATTAACATGAGAAAACAACAAGAGAAAACAATCAATCAATTTCAATGAAACGCAAATTGCCCCAGGAGTATAGTAATGATGCAGTTCGGTGTTACATTCTCATGTTCACATGGCTCTCTCGCCCATGTTCTTACACATTTAATCTATGATACCTTTCCTACGCATATGAATTCATCTCAATATTTCTCAATAACAATGTATCCGTTCAACCACCCAGTTTTTTAAGGTTTACCTCGATCCCGGCTGCATTCTGGTACACGATTGTAACGGTGAGATTTTAGTCATGATGATCTTTGAACTAATTACTAATAGCTTTTGATACACATGAATTTTTAAAATTCAGCTCACCACACTTGGTTATGGTGACATGGTACCGTCAACGGTTATGGGTAAAATTGTTGGTGGGATCTGTTCATTGTCTGGTGTGTTGGTGATCGCGTTACCGGTTCCGGTGAGATAGTTATTACCAAACTTCCTCAATCCATTTGCTTTGCTAGCTACCAAAATCACTTCTTAACGATACTTATTTGTACTGAGTGTTAACATTAAGGTTATTGTAAGCAACTTCTCGCGTATTTATCACCAAAATCAACGCGCTGACAAACGAAGAGCACAAAAGGTTGGTTGAAGGCTCACTTGACTTCGCTTCAATAACTTCAAGCATTCAATAACTGTTCCCATTTTTTAGAAAGCTCGGCTGGCCAGAATCCGAATAGTCAAAAATGCCTCCGGTCAAGCGCTATTCAATAAGAAGAAAGCACATGAAGCTAGAATGCGAGCATTTGAACAAGGTTAGTGAGAAGCTCGGCATGAACTCATTTCAAAATGTGTAGCGCAGGCCCATCAGCCGAATGAGTAATTAATCAGACCAATCCTTCTAAGAATGCTCAAAATCTTACTTGCGAGGGCTTCTGGGTGGCAAAAGATATAGGCGATGATGGTAAAGGCACTTATCGATTAAGATTCAGGAGTCTCTAGAAGAGTAAGCCCAAAGTCTCCTCTATCACGCTAGCGCTGGTGGCTCATGCGTCGGTGGCGAGCTAAAGGTGGCGTTCGAGCCGTTGTGATCTAGCTAAAAAACTTACGCTGACCTCTCACTCTTTCTGCCGCACTGCCCTGAGCCTAAGCGGTTTTGTTTTCTTACAACTAGATGGGGCGTCCCGGGAAGATCCGGAACAAACTCGTGATTAACTAAACATTATCAGTACGACAAGCAGGATAAAACTTAACTGCATATATGTATATAGACTGTTTTCGAATGCGATTAAAAGCTAAATAACTTTATGAAAGTTGAGTAAGATTAGTAACTGTGAAAGTACTGCGATTGCAAGATAATATTACAAATGACCTGACCTGCGTTTTGGCATGGTCAGGCCATGACGAAGGCACCCAAGATTTCAATTACTTGCGACGGATTATAAATTTTAAAGAACAATAGACATGTAACATTGGAGCAGAAATAAGGGGATGGAGTAAGTTAGGACAGCGACGAAAGATGACTTGCAATGGCGCCAAATACGTCGCTAGTTTAATGTCACGTGGCATCCCTTACTGTCGAATTAGCAGCGTGAAGAGCCTTCTCGGTGCGAGGGGACCTCGAAGGCTGACTGAAAGGCATAACACTTTCGGAATATATGATGTCTTTGATTCGCTAGGCATAGCCACATACCAAATCAATAAATGAGAAGAACAGAATCTTTTCTAGGTCTGATTTCACTCGATGCTCTGCGCGATGAGGACATCTTCGAGATCCAGCATCACCATCTGTTGCAATGCTTAGAGAAGGCAACCGTAAGTTTAATTTCGTCCCGACGTCGCAATTCCTGCAAAGCCTTTCAACAAAGGCTACAATTAAAGTTTGTCGGCTCAAATGGGAGAGAGAATTGGGATTGTCAAAATTCATTTGAATGTTTTTTAATTAAAATCTGCTTTACCTGTTGTAGCTGAACAAAATTCCATTGCCGTTTAGGAGCGGGAATTTGTTGAAAGTGACGTCACGTTCAACGATGCTCGTTCAACACCACCCATTTCCGAAACATCATCATTAAGTACTGTAAAGATGCCGAAACGGCGGCGAAAATGGTCTGTTTTTTTTTCTACGAAAAACGGCTCATCGAGGAAATACTTTTCCCAGTTTTAGTTTCAGGTGCTGTGGGAAAGGCGAGGACGAGACGACGGAGGAAGATGAACGACCAACCAGGGTGACATTCAATCAGAGTATGAACCAGGTGAGATTGATGATTTTTCATCGGCTTTCTCTTAATTGTTAGTTATTGATGCTCAGAAGTAGGCTATGCTTGGGCCCAGGCTTATGCGAGGCATTTGTGACCCCTGATCTGGGTACTTCAATATAAGTGTATAACATGACCGTGTGTTAAACACTATCTGCATACTCCTTTTAGTGCAGCTTCTGTCCTATTTAGAAATGGTCTCAGATTGCTCGCTTTCAGATTCATGAGAGAACACCTGATGAGAAAGTGGAGCTGCCTAACATCTGCGTGTCACAGCTTTAACAATCGGAGAGCCTTCGCAATCCAGTTCTATGAATTCTTGCCATTCAAAACTTTTCTTACATGCTCACTGAATCTAGGAGTTCCCAAATCGTTCTCATACTGTGGTCATTACCGGATAACAACAAGATTTACCCCGTTAGCTGTGTTTATACTTGGGGAACCCTGCAGCAAATATGGCAAGAATCGAAATTCTGAACAGAAAATTGCCGTGATTTCACTTCGTTTGTTGCTAATTCTAGCATAAGGTAGGGAGTAGTAGTTGAGTAGTAGCATGAATCAATAGTGGGATTACGGTAAGAATATGATGCTATTTTGCACTGTAGTTCGCGATTGAATTGATATTCGCGTAGAGGAGACACACGTTTAAAATAATTGAATAAGATTGGGATGGTCCTAACGCGTCGTATAAATCGATACTTAAAATCTGCATGGGCGGCCGCCATTTTTCTCGCACAGTATGGACACAGCCTACGTGTAAAATATTGATTAATGTGAACACGGTAATAGCCACAGAGGTTTGCGGTAATTAAGTCTCAACTGAACCAAAATCAAAGTCTGTTTGTTTGTATAGATTAGTATCTAAATCAAACACTTATTCTAGTCAATTTTGATCTTTCATCCAGTCGCACATATTCATAATTTACATATGCAAAAATTTCTAATCAGATTAGATCTTACGGGTGAATTGATTTGTATTTTCATGATTTATTTATATTACAGATTATAAGTTTCGTCGTGAAAATGAATGAAAATGTGTTTCAACGTTTGTTATTGGAAAAAGTGATGTTTAACGATAATGATATCGAAATGGCAGAACAGATGTCGCGGGGTGTAGTAGAGGGACCGACTATTAATGAAGCTGAATCGTTCGTCGTAGTCTACGCCAACACGAAAGTGAGCTCTAACTGGTAAGATTTCAGGGAGTAACATCGGGTTTAACATTCGTACACGAGGGCAATGCCACCTACACAAAGGTCTCCAAAAATCGAAATCTCTGTACGAATAGAAATGACCAATGACCAATCGAGATAGATGTAACTATCTTACTATCCCATTCAAAATTGGGTTGTGGTGAAGTATGATCGAGATTGTCGCGTCGCGGCGAGAGAGGTACCTCGCGCGAAGGAAAGTAGCAGAATGCAGCAGCGAGTAAGAAATACAGAAACAAAAGAACTAACCTTAGAATCAGGCCAAAAATAATAATCGCATATCGATTGAGCTATGAAGAATGCTAGAACCGTAAAACGAGGAGATGGTCCATAAATGCCGCGCGTGGCGAATCGATTACATAAAACCGATCCTACTGCCCAGCCCGTCTTCCCTCCAGAGTGCGCATGAATTTGAAAGGATGGTGGGAGAAGTAAAGAGCTGGCTCAATCGATATTGTTTTTATCGAAAGCTAGTACAGTTGATTACGTAAATGCACTATGTATTTCATCATACCGACTGCAGAATCTGCTGCTTGACTTCTTCTTGAGCTGGATCAATATTACACGGTCGGAGATTCTTAATCGTAATGTCGAAAAATTGGTGCCAATGTTCAAATGTTCAACGAATGAATGTTAATCCGATCTCCTTGAATATCACTAGAAGATCAGCTAATTATTTTTTTTGCTGCTCATTTTGTTCGATAGAAGTTAGAGTACGAACTTCACTATGTTCATTGCAAGCAGAAGTTTATTTCTCTGATCTAACACTCCGACGACAGGGATCAAGGTAAGTCACGCAGCAGTATTGTACTAATCTGATCCCAAGAGTTTCCTGGTTCGGATTACTCTCTTGGGTATGTACGATCTTATGCGAGGATCGATCTTGGTTTTTCGACTGTCAAGCGAAGGCGAAGCGGCCTAGACGTTAACTCGATCAAGTATGAACTTTAGAAAGGCTAAAGCTAGCAAGGCACAAGAAACACGAACAGTTCCGGGATTCTCCTCCTAAGTCGACCAACATACTTCGAAAATTTTATTATTTATTTCGATAACAGGAGAAGCAAAAAAATATGCAGTAAAAGTGTAAGCCTAGAAATGTGGAATCCTGAGATCAAGGGTAAAATTGGCAGAAACGCTAGCAAAATTTAAGAAAAATAGGGCATACTTATGTACAGTCAGCATGGTAACACAACATCTAATAAAACAATGAAATTTTGGGGAATTTCCGGAAAGTCCTATCTGCTCACTCAGCTATTTGGGAGTGATTCGATCATACTGTAATCCCGTGCTGAGACTTTCACAGCAATTCATTTTGGTTCACAATTCAAGGAAAACGCCACGTGTTGTGGGCGGAATCCGACTATCACCATACACCCGGTGATGTTTGTACAATGGCAACAGAAAAATACGCCCGTAATCGTCAGAATATGTCCATTATCGTCTAATTCCTGCATGGTGGCAATGAAGCATGTCACCGATGGCGTTACCGCACACAATATGTTGCAAACCTAGGGCACTTAGCCCATAGGATGGTCGGCAGAACTGTTCGCATTGAGGTCCTCTGGAAAGCGATGCCTTCGGATCTATTTCGCCTTTTCGAAGATTTCGAACTCACGTTTTCTGAGCGAGGCCTTTGTATCGACAGCATTCCGTGTTATCTTTACCCTGAGAAGCGCATTCTAGGTAAGGGGCAACGCTGAAGATCCCACATAATCCACGATCCATTGCTGATCGTACCTGAAACGGGTCGAGTAGAAAAATGGAACCTTCTAATCAACACCATTCCAACAGACCTCAGCTTGGGTGATATCATAGCGGCAAAGCGACAAACAGCCAGCAGGAAGGTTCTTTCTTCGACAGCAATCCATCAGAGCTATAAATAAGAATTTTAGGACCATTGCAAAGTTCTGCAGACGAGATGTGAGCACCCACCGTGGCTGGCCTCCTCCGAACTGACACAAGGAGTGAAATCTGGTGCGACACCACATGTAGGTTGGGTCACTGGCGGTATGGGCACATTGGGTTGAGGCTGCATTGGTTCTAAAGGTTTGTTGAAGATCGGCCGGGGTTGCGGTGGTAACGGTGTCGTTGCTTGTCGTACTGGTAGTGGGACGGTAGTGGCAGTCGGACGTGATCGAGGACGGGATGATCGAAGTGCTTCAATTGTAAAATTCGGTAGTCTTACGTAATACTTTCATCTAACACGGCTAAATTACCATTTTTGGACATCCTAAAAGGCTTTTGAGTTGTCCGAACATGATTGATGAACTGTAAGCAAGACAATTATTAGGTCAATACAAATAATATGATTCGGAAGCCAGTAGAACCAACCTGAATAACTTTTGGTTCAATGTAGTCAATTATGCCGGCGGGTATCATGTTGGCTTTTGATGGTGCTATGGAAAACGTCTTAATGAGCGTTTTGTCATCTGAATAATCAACTTATAACTTCAAAGATCCCTCAAAAATGATGGGTGCACTGTAGGGTATGAAGGCAAAGGAACCGAACAATCCAGCATGTTTTTCGTTGATGGGCCGCCGAGCTGAGCTCACTCCTCATTGGACTAGTAAGTCGTCCAGCCAACCAGGAATGAGCTAGAGTTCATCAAGCATCACCGGTTTGTAACTGGCGCAGGCACAACCTTTAATTGAGAATCTCCCTGAGCAGGTGTCCCACTTGGGCGAAAACTTGGAACAGACATGGTAGGCTGATAATTTTAGAAGAGCACGGCGGAATTTTTGACCTGGACTGGCTAATGATTCTTTAGAAAAAAACAAATGCTTGTTTCGATTGGGGTTTGGGATTGGGATTTTGATTGGGGTTTTTCAAGAATGCGCCGCACATTCGACTTCATATGGAGTTTAAGTAGTGAATGGATGAGTGTTCGATCGGTTCAGTATTTTGCGATTGCCAGTCGATACCTAGTTCCCCATGAACATCACCCACATGGCCAATTGACAGCACCCTTTCCACCCTTTCTTGATGGAAAAAGGTAAGGAAACGAACCTGGCTGATTTTCGCTTTCATCGGGTTTTGACGAATCTCCGTCGACGGCGTAATGCGGTGGGAGCTTTGCTTCTTCAGGCCAGGTAATCAGCTTCTGCGCAGGCAATACCTTTACGTTCCACCGCGATGATGAACTGTAAACAAAACAGTGTAAGCAATTGTAAACAACGAAGTAGGAAGTGACATCAAATCGTTGGAAATGGATTACGAGCGGTTCGGGTAGGAACTATAGAGTTTTTATGTTGAAATGTTAGCATTTTTCCAGAAAAGTCGCAAACGCTTGTCTTGGTTACCTCCCCAAGGCGAGTATCATATAGGAGCCAAGCGATAGCTGAAAGCGGCTATTGAGGTGGAGGATCCAGTCATGAATTTGTGGAGGATGTTGTTGAAACAACTCTTTCTTCTGTACCGCATTGGGCTGCTCCTCCTTGTAAAGGTTAATTTGCTTATTCGTCTTCTACCTAACTTTCATGCGAATCCCCCTCCCCCACAGAACCAGTTCCAGTACTTTGTTAGGCGACTACTAATTTTAATAATGGACGATTCACTCGAAACTGCGAGGAAGAGGCGTTTTCTGTTACCTGGTTGCTTGTTTCCTAACGCAAAAGAAATCGCAAGTGTGGGTCAGGAAGTGCTGTTGCCCTTGCCATCCTGGAACTAGGAAACCAGCTTTTCACGTCGAGTTATCCAAAACCAATCGTTTTCACTACAAATCTCGATCCAGCGCCTAGCTTGGGATAAGTGGGGCAACACTCTTTTTCTCGGAAGAAGGCGTCTATCTACTCTTTATTTTGAAACATTTTTTCTCGCTTCGTAAATCCCACCGCAGAAAAAATGCGACAGCACGCAAAAGAAAATGGAAAGTGAGCGTCTCCTAAGAGAAAAAAAAGCAGGATCATCGACTGCTGCTGGAGAAATGCTAAAGATACAACGTGACGGTCGGGTCAGCTCCAGCAGCGGTGGTACTTTCTGCACCATAAATTTAATTCGCAAATCGAGAGTTACATTAAACAAACAGTAAAAGGGCATAGCGAGATCAAATGGGCAGCAAAATGAGCAAGTAAATGAGTTATGCTTTTGGTGAGATCCGCAGGGTCACGGCCTCGAAGTTCTTTAAATGAGACTCAAACTGTTGCCCGATTCCTAAATTATCGTATGGGTGGAATCAAAAACTTCTACAAACAGTCATCGTTTTTGTACTGGTCAACCCACATAAAGAGATGAAAACTCGTTCGTTTACTGAATAATCTGGTTCTGCCTGAAACGATCGCTTGTTGAGGGCTGTACTTCTTCTTCAAGCATCCCTCAAGGCGAAACCACCTCCGATAAACGGAATTCGAGCATTCGATCACAACTTTGCCGGCTTTCGCGTGTTAATCTTGACCTCTTACACCTCGACTTCAAGCCGGGCTAATAAAATTATGTCATCTCCCTCATTACCTATCAGATCTCTTCTTCCGACGAATGATCAGAGCACCTTGGCCTTTACAATAGAAAACAGTAGCAGATTCAGTAGCCCACGGATTAAGTGATACCGTAGGCTCCGACATGGACATAAAGTGGCAAGTAGGCTCAGCAAAGAAAATCGAGAAGAAACAGAAGAAAACAGGTAATTCCTGTCGCAGGTTTCTGAGAATACGCGATCCAAAGAATAGCCAACAAATTGCTGTGTTTTCGCTCATTCATCTGTTTGAAATTCATGTTAATAAATGAATAAATGATAAAAATACTCGATTAAAATTACTCTGAGCATCGAATAGCCATAGGGAACACAAATTACGGAATTCCGTTCAAGGGAATCGAAGAATAATGAAACTGTAACATACGGCTGCTCTAATGCTGTCGATTCGCCTCTTGGAGGACCGACTTCTTCCGATATAGAGCTCTTTGGCATTGCTATTCCACCAGATTGAGAAGACTCTCGCGTGAATACGACAGCTAAAAAGAAAATTATAAGAATAATAAAGCAACGAAACTAGTAATTCGACTGCATGCTACATTCCTAGATGCAACTCGAGTCAGGCTACATACTCAGACGGTCTTTCCTAGGAGGAGGTTGCAAAAGCGCCTCTTATTAGTCAAAGAGGAACATTTTTCTGGGGGAAGGCGTTTCAGTTGTTTACAAATGAGTAAGCCATTTGTTTTCAATGATTAATTAAGTAAATAAATTAAGGCACTCTCTTCACAGGAGCGCAAGCGGCAAGCAAACAATTAATTCCGTTCCAAAGACGTTCATTCAGACAGAAGTATAAAACTTCTGTGGTCCCAACAGTAGTCAGGTTAAAGGTCATGTTGCAACTTTCTTCTCCCAGAACGATCTCAAAGACAATTCCAACCAGAACTGCTGTTCACTGTGAAGAAACGTTATGTCTCCACAACAGTTCACAGTAGACTCTCATCCATGACCCTTTAAGTAAGCCAGCAAGCTACACACGTAGTCTAACCATTCCTCAAAAGCTTTTGTTAGTGCGTATGGTACTACTGAGCTCTTGTGGTCCCACCGACAAGGCTACGTGAAAAACTAGACAGAACCTTTCTTCTCTAAAAAGACGTTCACGGACGATTCCAAAGCAATTATCCCCTCAATGGAAGCATGAATGCGACATGCGGATCACCGCCCTGATTTACAAATGGGTGAACATACGTAGAATCGTTGTGAATGTTCAGAGGATGAAATACTGAAACTGCAAGCTGGTCAAAAGCCGACCCTCAGGAAACACAACTTCACTGTTGGGATCAAGAAGCTCTATAGCGCACCTACTATGTCAGCGGTAGTACGACAACTCCCGTGTTACTAGCATAATCTAATGACAACCTTATTGAAGGTTTCTGGGTGAATATGTTTTGCTGCTCACCGGGGTCCGTTCGGTCTGCAGTCCTTGTAGTTCCAATTCTTGCAGGTGGCTCCTTCTCGTTGTCATCATCATCATAATCTCCGATAACGACTAGAGACTCTGGAGGTCTGATAATTCTCGGATCGGGTGTAGTTCTGACTCGATGATGCATAGACTGTAAAACTGTGATTCAGCCGAAGCATATAAGTTAGTATGCTAGTTAGATATGAGCAATTGTCTCGAAAGTCGCGAATAAGTGGGGAATCTCTAGTGGCAAGGTTTTCTGCTGGGGGAAAAGAAACGGTGCACGATTCTGACTACCCACACCCTTTTCGGGATTAGTTCCCGACTTTCGAAACATTATCTTCTCTACCTTAACAACTGTCGAGTGGACGACGGGAATATCGGTGATTTCTGATTTGGCGATCTCTTCATTGTCATCAATACTCGGCTCAAACGGGATCAGCGTCGGAAACCCTGTGAGAGGCGATTGTGTAAATGGCGTATTCTTGAACGCCAACGGTGGAGGCGGCGGATTTGCAGACGGTCGCAATAGTTCAGCATGACCGTCATGAACAGGTGGTAGTTGTTGAGATGGTGGAATGAACTGGTTTGACGGATCCATTGGTGGTGGAGGTGTCATCATTTCGATATGGAATGCTGGCTCTGGACCTGGATTGAAAACGGAAGTTAGTCAGTTAGCCATAAAGCATTGAAGCTCCTACAAAGCTGCACCCATAGCCTTCCTAACGATTACCCGGAGCAGGTTAGTCAGCCCAAAAAAGCTAAGTGGGCCTGATTGTTTCTAGTTTTCAGGGGGTTTTGGTAACTCGAATCATGAGCAGTCGAAACGCCAAATATTTCGCATAATAGCCTATCGTGATATTCGCCGCGCGAACGTACCGCCCTTCCCTCCAACCTAAGGCTACACACTCGCTCTCTACAGTCAGTCATTTGCGACTGTGTCGGAAAAGGGGCAAGGTTTCTAGGATGTGGACACCAGTGAATGTTGTGATCAACAAATAGGTAATGTATATGCTATTTGAGGTCCTTCTGGGTAACGATGACCCCGTCAACATCAGAAGAATCTTAGATTACCCACCTCGTCTTATGTTAGCAGTGTTTTCATCTGGAACTCCAGTTTCTGAAAAGTTCTTTTTAGGTGACCATCGCCTCCAAAATCATAAGAGAAATCGTGATACATCACCAAAAAAGTTGATTCCACAACAAATACAAAATTAAAATTCCTCGAAGTTAATAGAAACCTACCTTGTACGCCACATTGAACATCTCTGCAGTGATCGGCGCAAATGGTGCGCACTCTTGTCGTACAACAAAAAGCTATATCTATCCGATTACAGTCGAATACGGCCGAAGAGGAGATATCGTCGGCCCAACAGTAGGCGAAGACCAGAAAAATAGTCCCGAGTAACCGCATACTGGTTATGGATACCCTGAAAGGGTAAGATGACAGCATGGATTCAAACTTCAGCGCAAATCAAGTTACGGAGCAGAGAATTCTACAAAATTGATTACATTTCCACAAAAAGCAAACAAAGCTGTCCGAACCTAAAGATGGTGGCAAAACTTCGGCCTCGGAAGGGAATCGCACCCCTCCCGTAGCCGCACATATGAAAACAGCCGTAATGAAGAAGTGAAAAGTAAATGGCTAGCCCCATTATGCGTGATGAATATTCATGCAGGACGGTTCAATTCATAGTGAGATGAGATCTTGGAATACTTGAGTAAAACAAATACAAAACAATCTGTACGAAAACAGATAGCATTGACTGATCTAGAAGCAAATCCGGATCTACGAGTAGAACAATTAGAATGGAGCGATATCTACGTCCGTCCATCCAGCTGGCTAGCCATAGCATCGCAAACTGGATAGAAGCCAAGAAAAATCTCTCGAAGACAGCTTAAAAAACGTTAAACGCTCCTCTAGGTTAATTTGAAGTTTGAAACTCTTTAGAGCTCTCTTTGAGAGATCTTTTCCATCTGTCAAAACTCATTACATCAGTAACTATTACTGCTCTAAGTGCCGTAACAAATAGCGGGTAAAACAATATCCAAGAGTACGGGGAAACGCCGGACTTTTCCAGAAGTTACGGTGTAACTTACAGTAACGTCTGCAAAGGGTTTGATCAAAAAAAAAAAGATTAAATAAATAGGTGTGTGTTAGCACAAAAGTAAACTGCTAAGTATCCGTTTGTACGTAATCAGCCCTTATCTGATTAAGTGATCAATAACAATAGCTGCAGCAGCTGGTCACACAGGATTCAGCTTCAGCCAGTTTCCTCCGATAGGCAATCTGATGAACGAAGCTGATAATAGTACACAGATACTGTAGAATGAACGGAAGCCAAATGGTGGAATCATAAAGGATAAGTGGTGCAAAATACTCGATCTGTACCCTGTTCGAATGGCGCCATAGCTTCAACGATTATCTGGATATCGTTATCATTACCATTAACATAATCGTTTAAGGATGATTAAGGCTGAAAGTAACCTTGGGGATGATCTGAAAAAGTTGTTGGAACGATTTCCGGTCCAGACAGCTATCCTCCCCATTCGTCAGAAAGATATGGCTCCTGCCAGAAGTCAATCCAACTATTGATTCAGACAACTTGGCTTTTCTTCTCTATTTTTCATTCCTACGCTTCCAGAAAATTCCCCAACTATTATGCCATATTGAAGGATATCCAAAGAGTTCCGTGGTGAATGTGATTGAATGAAGAAAAAGGCAACAGTTGTTGAGACTCTTATTCGACTTTACCATCAAGATGGGGCAAGAATTCAATTTGAAGAGTTGCTACTTAATAGAAAAGCCAAGGAGGATTGAGGGAGAGATGGAATCAAGGATGAAAATTCTGTAAAAAGCCTATTGTTCTACGAAAAAGAAGTAGACGTCAAGAAGAGATTTTCGCGGATCACAATCACTGTAACCACCCGAATGAAGAAATTGAGCGAAACAGTAGAACGAGTCCATGAGATATAGAAAAAACATGTGTGTCTAATGGAAAGCGAAAGAAACTCTCCTTCTTAACGTTCTCAGCTCTTTACACAAACGATGACGGGTTTCTTGTGATAATGGCTGTAAAGATGCTAAGGGGTGAAGATTGATGCGAAGCGTGCGTGATGTAATGGTATCACAGTCGTTAGACGAGAAAACCTGATTATCTGGTTTGGTTCTATTCGACATGCATGATAAGGCTATATAGTAAGGCGTGGGAAAACTTGGACTGATATTACTTTTACTCTCTTCTACTGAAAGTTACTTTCAAGAGCAGTTCAGGTCAAACGTTGAAGCCAGGAGTACAATGCTTCAAGATCCTGGACCTTTCGTGAGTGTTTTATAAAGTTGTGGTACTTAATAGCACCGGAAGTATCTTCATTAAAGCAACATGGAGAGTTCAGAGGTGTGGCTAGAGCACTTTTCAGGGATCGAACCAAAACCTTTGCTGAATCAAAGGAATTGAGGTGTAGCTTACTGGCATGTACATCAGAAAAAGGCTAGCAGTGCGCGACATGTGATAAAGCGAAAGAGAGAGTTTTTCTTCCTAAAAGCTAATTAAGTGCTATCGCTGAGAAAATAATAAGATGGAACGAGAACGAAGATTGCTGCTTCTATTCATCGAGCAGTAATTCAAAAGAGAAACTAATGGCATCCAATCGAAAGTGTTTCGAAAAATCAAACGGACACAAGATGAGTCGATGGAAGGTGGTCTATTCCGGCGTCTTACCTTCGTCGTCGTCGAAGTAGCTGATTTCCTGCGTCCTGAGGCATGAAGTGGGGGGAGGAGCAATTACTAAGGCCATATCAGAACCGGAATCAATGTGTACAGTGCAGAACGAGGGAGAAGCTTGTCAATTCAATCGTTACACCTGTTAAGCAGCGGAGAAAAAGAAAGTGGATAAAACAGGATGGTTGCAGTGGCTATCTAGGCATGAACGAGCTCCTACCGAAAATCATGTAGCGGAAAGTAATCATATAGATCGTTGGGCTTATCCCAAACAGTGGAGCCGGTTGCTATTTCAAACATCTGTTCAACAACATTACAAAAAACAGCTCTCAACTTTTAGATATTCATAGTACTAAGTAACTGAAGAATAAGAAAGGAGGTCCTGCGCTCACTATTTTCTCAAAAATAGTAAACAAATCAATCTCCTTCGGTTCCTACTTGACTTACCAATTCAAATTTCGATACACTTTGAAATTCTAGACAAAACCTACATGGGTGCGTTTATATTTGAGCTATTAACTTTAATCCTCCCTACATTTTTCACACCAGCTTTGCCCTGAGTGAGAATGGTTCCGCATCCGGTTTCATTCATTCTTTCCGCTAAACATGCCCCATTCCGTTTGCCATTACAGTAATAAGAAACATGGCCGGATATGCAGTTTTTCAAAGTTTCTTACAAGTCTAGCTGCTGTGTTTTGTGTTTACCGCAAGAAGGATAGCCTGAATGTAGCCTTATGGAACTGGATTTCTTCGAGCCGAACAGGTCCTGCAGTAAATCGCTTTTGAATAAACTTGCAAGTGGGAGCTTAACGTCTCAGGTGACGACAACCACTTCACTGGCAATTGCCGGTGTTTGTCGCCTTGGAAAACGTCATCAATGAAAGCTACACCAAGATGGTTCCAGAGCAGGTCATCAGGGGAACCTACACGTACCCCACTTGGTCCATTTTACAGATGAAACCCATAGCGAGGAAGTTATTACTACCAATACGAGCAGTATTCAGACGTGGGCTGCGAGTAACACCGTAGGGTGGTCACCGAGGGAGAAACCAACGAACATTCTACATTTACTACCTACACGTACCCCACGTGGTCCATTTTACAGATGGAATCCATAGCAGGAAGCTATCAGAATCAATATCCAGAGTATTGAACCAGCTGCTATCATAAGTATTTCTCCTTAGGAGGTCGGTCGATGAAGAGGGAGAGTGGACGAGTGATCGAATCAAGCAGCGCTCTATAAAGTTGATGGGCGACTTGTGAAAACGACCAGATGCAATTTATAGATCTGCAAGAACTGTTGCCTTTGTTTTAGCAAAACTAGTTGCCATGTCAGAGGTGTTTCCTTTCTTTTGTGAATCCCCAGACTAATCTTCTTTTAGGACTCTTCTTCTGTGCGACTTTTTGTCCTACTCAGGGCGTCCTTTTTTGAACTCATCAAACAGGAAATTATTGAGCCCCAGACTTTGACAGCAGACTTTGACATTTTGACGTAAACATCGTCAAAGGATCAGATCTTGAAGGCGACTGACAGCAGAAGTGAAAAGGAAAAAAGATTCAAAAAGAAGAGTAGAGAAAAGGTGTTTTGAAATCGCCTATGATGAATAGAATAATTCCCAGAAGCTCGAAGTGTGATCCAAAATCAAGGAAATGTAACACTTTAGGCAATTCACGCACTAATTTGAGTTCAATACGGTGATGAGGTCCTTTCTAGTCACCAAAATCTAAATTTCTCAGGCTTGCATGAGTCTCCTGCAAAGAAAAAACGAAAGTCGCCCCGTGTGTCCAAGAAAAGGCACGCTAACAGACAAGGGCCGATGAGCTTTCAAGTAATTCTCAACAAGTGGGTGCAGTCCGACCTGAACTGGTCATCTGGAAGAAGTAGAACCGGATCCGTAAATGTCACTTCAGACAGGGGTTATTCGATCAACAGAAATGGATTCAGCCAGTAGATTGTATGCCATATCCCACTAACGAGACATGTTGTGAGAAGTAGCCGATATGATCGTCCGTTCGAATGGGAATAGCCTAACCGGCTCTGATGCTACAAGCCAATGAATACAAAACCACTCTTTGAGGCATCAGGTGGAACAGAGGGATTGATTGGATGCGTATCACCAAGGGACTTTTGGTCTGGGTATGTAATCCTTAGTGAAATGATCCTTCTCTCGAAAATACTTTCAACTAATGGAAGTGATACTAAAAGTAATGATACCAATAATTTGTTGTAGCAGTGTGGTTGGAAAAAAGTAAATTTTATCAGATGTCGATCTGGATTTACAAAGTTTACCATCACTGTAGAGTAAGTGGATGAACCTTCGTGCATGCCGGACCAAGTCTGAACAGTTCCTCAACGGGTTTCACTATCGTTGAAGCGTTGACCACTTAGGACACAGTCGTCGTGACCGACCCCGTAACTGCTATTTATAAACTCATATATGGTTTGTATAACTAGGCCAGATAGTAGCGTTGCATAGGGCCAAAAGAGAGAAAACACCCAATGAAACATTCGTGATGAGATGTGCGGTCTGGTACTACATGAATCCTTGTAACTATTTGGATTCATACGAGCTATATGCATCAGTTGATGGCCTCTTCTGGAATAGAGGCCGTAGTTCCCGTTCTTCAGTCGGAGCAGAAGGTAGTTGGACGACCCCAAGAAAATAGACGGTGAGGATGACATGAGTGGGGAACGTTCTGTGGAACATAAGATGGCTCATAAACAGTGGGTAATCCATATCTATTGCTTTTCAGATGACCTTCAGAATGGAACCTCTTCACTCCTACGCTAACTAACATGCCATTACTACCTTATAGATCCATGGGGTCTCAACCTTGGGTGAAAGAACGGGGTAACGGTAGCCCCGGTTGCTCACGATGGTAAGACGGATACACAAGAAAGCTTTCAAGATTATAGCTCCTACCTCATCAGTCGCTACACATACATATACTCGTAAACAACTGTCACAGAAGGTCATGGAGTTCCAGTACACACCACTTTCCTTTGACGCCCTTTGATTGTTCATCACTTTCGAGCGTATCCAATTCGGCGAGAAGTTCCAGTTCATCACAAGTGGCAGGAACAAGTGACTCATGGGCAGGTTGCTAAAGTCTCGTCTGTGGCTTTCGCTTCCATCAGCATCAAAAACGGGATCAACCTGGCTGTGAAGTGAACGTAACCAGCTGACAAGCAGCCGTGTTCCCTTAATGCCATCGTTGTTCGTTCGGTAAACGACCATACATCTACGGCGGTGACGCATAAGCACTTTAAAGGGGGCTATCAAAATCCGGTGTGGGAGAGAGGGTGAATCACGTTTTTGTTCTCACTGAGAAATATGAAGCGTAATCGGATAAAGCAGGAAGAGGGGTGGAGTAATTTGAGGGCGTCGATTTCAATCTTCGAATGAACTTGTAAGGGCTTAGATCATCACAAAACCCGTTTCCTGAGAAAAAAAACTTTAGCGAACGAAGGACCAAACTTGAACAGGTGAAGTGAGGCGGGGGCCCCGAGCATGTAGGGACTTGAAAAGGTATTTAAAAATAGCTATATTCCCCGATGGACGACTTTCTTCTTCAACTCTTTGTTCTCTCCTTTCGGCCTTTGAATCTCTTTGGCTCAGCTATGAAATTGGGTGGTGCATCTCGGAAGGAATGAATAAATAGGCACTCCATCATCCGACCTTACCGTTTTGAGAGAATTCAGAACGTCGGATAGGTAAAAAAGGTAAAATGGGCGTATTGATTGAAAGAAAATGGGGGTATTATGAAAAAAATTTTCATCTCTCTCAGAAGGAATGGAGATTGAAGCTTCAATGAGTAGTCTTGTCGAGGTGAGCCTTGCATTTGACTTGCACCGAGTTTGCAGGATATGCAAATCAAATGCTGGTAGGACTACACTATGTTGGGGCCCACATCCAGATCAAAAATCAATTGCGCATACGGCAATTTCGGCGCAAGTCGAATGCATGGCGCACTTCGACAAGACTACTTATTAAAACCTCCCACCTCCATACTTTCATAGAGAGCTGAAGAGAATTTGTATAGAAATTTGCTTATATGAATGTCAAAAAGTTGGAAAATCCAAAAAATTCTGGAGAAATGGGCTCTATGAAATGATTATTGCCTTTCCCAAATAGTTTGAGATACCGCGATTCAGAGCAAATCTTTGAGTGAGTGCTAAGTGGTTACTAGTTGGTAACCTAACATATGTTGGGAGAAAAGAAGCAGGCTGTAGGAAGCAAGAGCGGGTTTCTCGAAGGATCGACCATTTTCTTCCATCCTCTCAATGACTTAGAGAGTCTTAACTGCTTAGCTTGCTGGTAGCGCACTTTCTCAACCGGTTCTTTGGTCTGACCATGACCACTGCTTCTTTGCCGTTTTTCTCAATCTCGTCTTTATGGAAAATCGTGAAGATTCGATCCCCGGGGCAGGTGCATGTGTGTTAAAGCACTGTTTGCCACCAACATTCCCCTGAAGAAATTCACCATAGAGATGAATAAAAAGGCAAAAGATGATAGGTAAAGTCGGAGGATGTTAATTAATCCCGTCTATAATCGTTAATCTTCTGAGGGATGCGCCCAGCATTCAGCTCCCATTCAGAATCGTAGAGGCCTATTGCCTACGTATATCGCCTATACAATGACGGCTTACGGTGGCCAGCTTACGAGTGCAAGCTTACGTTTTCGCCCACCCAGACGCATTTGCTACAAATTAACAGACCCCGAAGAGATGGAAGGTTCGGCTGGTCCAGGCGGATATCGATCAAAGTTTTGAACCCGTGACCATACGCTTGAAATAGTGCGCCTTTTGCCACAACACCTTTTCCTCCCTGGAAAAAAGGATAGTCAGTATAATTGTAAAGAGAGTGTTACGTTACTTTAGTTCGCAAGGTTAACGTATTACGAACAAAACTTCGGATTTTTGGGTAGTGTAAGCGATAAAGAGCACGACGGGCTAACATTCTGGAATAAGAACGGGTAAGAGTCCTTCCTGAGGCCGAAGTTTTGCCCATAACTCGCCAAGCTGGTGAGAGTTGAGGTACAGTTAACGATGATCTCGAAGTACAGTTGAAAAGCGGTAGGATTGATGGCGATTTGTGGATCGCTGGTGAAGAAAGCGAGAAAACTCGTCGATTTTGCTGAAAATTAGGCTCCTCAATAAAGTGAAATGGAGGTTGCACGAGGCTGGCATTATGGAAATGGCATGAACGAGTGGTGTTCGAACGAGGTTTTAGTCGTTACAATTGCACAAAGAGCTGACTACATTAACCCAAAAATGCCCATAACTGCCTCCCACTGTCATCATGGGTCACGACTACCTGTTTGCATTTCCAACATGAGCTCCAAAGTGAATGGTACAGCCTCTACCGAGCCGTGAAACATGTCCCTTTTTGGGCTTGACCGTCAACGAGGCAGGACTTCACCCCACCCAGGTCGTTTTTTGACCTGACAGCGCCTCATAAGGCCTTCTTTGAGTTCACGGGCCTGTTCTAATTCCAAACCTTGGAAGCCGTTCCCATCATGAACCGTGCCTTTGAGACCGGATTCCGATAAATTTTGACTGGCTGTTGGCTCCTACTTTTTAGCTGGGATTCTAATCAATATGCCTCCTCCTATGGATTATACTGATGGTCTATGAAAGCTGTCGCAACAGCTGCACGACGTCGAATAATGTGAAGGCTTTACTTCAAATGATTAAAAATGCACGAACAGATAGAAAACGGTGAGAACGGAGGATTGACGGCAGCACATGGAAGCATCTCCATTATTTCTTCTGTTTCTATGACTTGCTTGCCAATCTTGCTTTTTGTCTAATAGGAATTTTCGGTCGTTCCCGTCTTTTCCAGTTTCTTCTAGCAAACCTCAGAACATTGGAGCTTGATAGAACCTTTACACTCATCCTGCGGTGAAATGGAAATCGAAAGGTCCTACCGGATGTCGGTCGATTCCTTAACTTAACAGAATCTTTACGGTGAAAGCTAATCAGTTGGTTCTAAACGGTCCCCCTGACGAGTAGAAACCTCTGGAAGCCGGCACTGATCAGTAGTCATTAAGGTCCAATGTATTCGTGGCAATTTGCTATAGAAATAGAATAGATTGAATTAAATGATTGGTATGCCGGACCAGAGGAACTACCGAAAGTAATGGAGAATTTTCAAAACTTTCTATATAACAAATAGGGCGAAAAGGTCCACAAGTTTAAATTTTTCGCCGTTTTTTAGCACGAATTTTTTTCCAGCAATTCGTTTTTGATCCCGTGCAACGAGTCGTCTTTGGCGTATGATAGACAAGTAAACAAATAAATGAAAGTGAAAACGTAATTCGGGAGCCACCTCTCGTCTATGAAACTTAGTGCTAGTGCATGGAAGAGGAGGGTTAGCCGTCTTTGCAAGCCCGTAATGAGGCCATTTTAGGAGGAACTACGCTAACACCCTTCTGCCTACTTTTTGGAAACGAACCATTAGTCATTTGAGTATTCATTTCTTATCTCGTCTCGGCTCTTTGCACCAGGTAATCATCTCACCCACGCTGGTACTCCTCAATTCCAAAATTCCGCCAAGAAAACTATTTTTCGTTGGCTAGAAAACGTTTCCAAGCACCATCATAAGCCCCAAAACCAGCTACCCCTCTTTTCTTTGTTCTAGTGCCCAGTAGTAGCAAAAAGAGGTGTTTCCTCCACCACCTCCCAATGAATCACGGAGCGTTTCATCTGAATAGGAAATAAATAGATATGGCACTGATAATTCCTGATTTCCCCTACAGCTTTTCATAGTATAGCGGTGTGGCGGAATCATCAGTGATAAGACTAGCAATTGCATTGATCAGATATCAGGTTCACTTAACGACCCCGTCGTTTACTCACACTTCTTTTCGTTGGCTTACCTTTTTGGAAGTTCAGTATTAAATATTACCGTCGCTACCGTAATTATTCTTTCTGATTCTAAAATTTCTACGTCTTTTTCCAGTAGGCCAAGACATTACATATAACCGACTTTATGCGTTTTGCATTTTCTCATGATGATCTGATCTGAATTCTGGGAATACGAAGCTATAAAGTTTAATTGCTGATAACAATAAGGAAAATTGTAATCGATCCAAAACTTTGGTAGATATCATGCGTGTGCCAAAAGTCACATCATGTAGAAACCAAATCAGTGATTGCTTCAGAAACTGTTGCGATAATCGCAATCGCCCTGCCACGGTTTCCATCTACATTGGTAATTGAATCCTCAGCATGTCTGTGAACCCTGTACCTAACTCGAAGCCCCACAATCTTACCCTAATACCGACTATGACGTCGCTATTCAACTCGTTAGAGTTATCGTTTTTTAAATTCTATGAAATAGCTTTTCAGGCTACTTCCTCCCACAGTATCCTATTCTTCCTAGTCGATCAACGTGATAGCAGCTGCCAGCATGGCGGTATGTCAGTATGCTCTTTGCAATTCTGCTCAATAAACTCGTACGGGACTTTTGAACTAAGGAAGTTTTAACTACTCGATGTAAGGATGGATGGAGCGGCATACTGTGAGGTTGATGTGTGAAGTTAAATGTAAGCATTGCTCTTTACTTCAAGGGTGCGAGCCACATTCGTGCGAACCCGAAAAAAAAACTTTCACATCGATCCTTTAGAAAAGAGATGAAGAGATTCAAGAAGGATGGGATGGAGAGGTTGGAGACGGGAGGAACGGACTCAGGTACACTCAGGTGCCTGTGTATTTTGTATAGCTCAGATGCGATCCTCTACCCCCTGCTCTCAGATAGGTGGAGAAGCTTGCGAGTTATGTATCTGAAAGCACAAAGTGATGGTGTATAACTGGGGCTAAAAGCTCAAGTGAGAATACGTCGAAGGTGCAGTGCCGGAGTCAGAAAGCTTCGGGATCATTAGATTGTAAGCCTTCTGCAACTATCAGAGGTATATACTTGCAAGTAATACTTCTAGGAATTCTGCAAAGAAAGTCGGTGACTGTCGTATGGTCCGTGCTCCACCTTCTCGTCATTTCATCAAAGTTGAATTGAGGTCATTCCAGAAATTCAGCTTTCAAACAACCATTGATTATGCACTTCAAATGCAGTACTATTGGATAATTATTGCCAATGTTCTTCTAAGTCTCGAAATCCACTAATATGAAGTCGAATACGCGTGAAACGCCTTTGTACCTCACTTGGTCACAGTACTGGTGTAAAGGACTGAACTTGGTGGTGATCGGTATGTTTGTTGGTTGATTCTACAGTCCTTTCATATCCTAATAGCATGGCAAAGTTGTTTTTAGTGCTAAAATTTGGTCATGGGCTGAACTCGGTTCGTCACGCTTTCCAATGGGCTGGTAGACCAGTCCAATAGATTTTTTTACCAGTGAACCTATTTTGTTTTTAACAATCGGGATCTGATGGTCGTGGATGAATGGCGACTGACCAATAAAAGAATAAGCTAAACCACGACAAATCTGAGAATATATTATGCAGGCCTTCAATCATCTGCGCAATTCTCAGGACGGAAGAGTACATGGCGCAGCCTTGCAAAGTCGATTCCCTCACTGGTTGTAAAGCACAATAACTTTCATTTCCGTTCAATCGGATTATCACTTCGCATTTATTCATTCATTCAAAGGCCAGTTCAGATCGATATTCCAGATGGGGTAAACACTCTGGTTCCGTTGCCTTTCACACCTGGAAAGTACAAAAAGTGTTTGGCTCGTACGTTGCTCTTTGTTTGGTTTTTACTGGTCCGATCATCGTCTGGTCGCTATTCATGAATTTTTTAGGAATTTCTAACCTGTGAAAATATTTTTGCAGGGTTCAGCCTTTTTTGAGGCATTTCTTGGCACTATTCCAAGATCGATTTGTGATTTTAACGAAAAGTTAAAAGAAAGTCCAAATGGAGTTCCAGTTTGAGCCGAATCGATTTCCCTCTACCCCAGCCACTTTGGTATTTTCTTTGCGCCTTGTCGCAAAGCCGCTTATACAACAATATGTCTGCCGGTCGTGTTCGTCGTTGACTGCATACTCCACGTCCGGATTGATCGATCTTCCATACCATCGCTCTTGAATCGATATCGATCGAATCGAGGTTACTGTAGCACTCTTTCCTTCCGTTCAAGATTTCTATGTTACGATTTTTTTTTGAGATTCAGCGGACTTTCCATTCCCGAACGCGACTTCTTCAGTGGTGTAACTAGGATCAGCTCAGCTTCCAGTGAATAGTCTGCTAGTTCGATTAGATCGATGGGTATTGATCGATCTGTAAGCAAATACAAACAACTGACATCCCCATGCCAGTTGAATGAATCCAGTAGATTTCGCAATTTAAAACGGCTTTCCATACAACTGGTGGCTTTCAATGCGTCGACCCGGTGCGATATCGTCTATGACTAGGCACTCAACAGTGCTGAGGTAAGATCAAACCGTTTTGCTTCGTTGAGAACTGCTTGGGACGGGAATTGGTTGAGGTATTAGTTGCATGAGCAAAGCTACACGTGTGAAGCCCATTTGTAAGAGTTGCTTCCTGTTCTTTTGGCCATACCGATTACCTGGACTTCGCTAATCTGGGTAGGGCTCCGGTGGTAATCGCTCCAGCCCTGGAGTTCATCGTTCCCTTTGAAACTATAATATCTGTTACCATATGGAAGATCAAGTTCGTGAGCTGACTTCCATGCTACGGTATTTCCCTAGACCAGCCTAATATGGGCTCACGAACCCTGGAGGAAATCTGGTTTTACTGCTTCTTTTTCACAAGGTGTTTCACAGGGTCACAACAGACTGCATCACCGATTAGGTCCGCCAGCAAAGCTGAGAATGAGCTGGCTCATGATCTCTAATTTCAATTCCTTCCAATCCATTTCCTTCTCCACGCAATCCTTCTTCTCTCCCTCTACAACCAATGAGAGAAGTGACTTTGCGAGTCTACGCCATGTATTCGTCTTCCACGGTTAGCCCTTTACTACTGGTTGTCATTAGTCAAAGAATGGAATAGTTCCCAATGAGTCGAAGAACAGCTGCTTCAGTTCCTCGACCATTTCCTCTTTTTGAAATGTGCCGAACTTCCGACATTGGTCAAAAAGCCTAGGTTGAAATGCATACACAGTTTATGCAATGGCATGTGAGCCGATGTGGAAGTCTGTGTCTCCTTCTCTTTGGAGATGCCTAACGTTTGCTGAAAGCTCAATTTGCTGGCATCCATACAAGATTTGGTTCTGTCCTATTAACTAAATGTGGGAGTAAAAGGGATTGGTATCGACTGGTCGCTCAAGGATACGCTACGCTTCCAATTTTCAAATTGGAATTGCGATGGCATCGTATTAACTGAGCCGTGGAGGCAGTTAGGTCTGCCCTACCTACACTGTTCAAGATAGCTTTCGTGAGCGATTTCGAGAAGGGTTTAAGATCACTTTCAGTTTTCACCTCTCCCCTTCGATTCTTACTTCATACCTCGTGATCCAACTCATTCTGTACCAAGCCTGAGTCGTGTTAAAAATGGGTGACGTATAAGGTGGCAATGGCTACAGAGTTAAGCGCTAGTGGGAAGGACTTTCCTTTTTGTTTGATCAAGCCTTTCTGCGTACCTCTACATACTCATTCACAGTCGTCGAGATCGAGGTACCGTCTTACTCCCAAACTCTACAGGAACTCGCCTAATATCTTGTACCCTCAAATCTGATGGCTGAGTAGATCTAGTCAGTTGTCTGGTAAATCAAATAGTTTTCAGTGTCTGACTCAAAGCAGAGAAACGGGTTCTTCAGTGCATGAAATTTTTTCTCTTCGAAAAGAGGTTTAATCATAGAAAGTGCATCCCGTTCTTTTCCTAACTTTCCTTCCCTGAAATGGTAATCAGGGTGAATGACTGGGAAACTTTTATTTTCTCATCTTTATTCACTTTCAAATACGTTTGTGCACCATTTCAATGACAGTTCATTTATTTGTTGATGGAAAGAGCCATCAGAGGCTATTCTGCTATTTTTTAACAATATAAATGATTTGTCAAAAATACAATTCTCAAGAGGTCCCAGTGTTTATCACAGCCTACCATTCAGGTGATCTGATTGGTCCGTAACTTTTTTTGCATTTCCGTGCATCTGCAGAATAACCAATCAGACATGAAGCTATGGAATTCTCATTAGAAAGGCTCAAGAGGATTCAGAAATGCCCTTTTGAGGACCCTTCTTTTAGCATCATTCCGGCAACCGATACCATCATCAAGCCTGGAATGAGTTCAAATGAACGAATTCAAATTACGGTGCATGGAATAACGATACAATGACAGCTAAGATAATTAACTGAGCAGTCAACTGCCTATTTATTCGATTTTTATCGGTTTATTTTTAAAATTTTTATTTTTTTTTTTGGTTTTGCATTTCCCCACGAAAAGTTATTTTCCGTCCACTACTAAAAAGGTCAGCATTCGTGCAGTCTGTGCTAGCGAGTCCAGTCTATCCTTCAGCCAGATGAATGGCTAACTTAATACTTGATAATTACAGGAAGTAATACTCTACTGGGCACCCTACCTAATCCTGTTTTCCCGGGAAAAAGTAGCAATCTAAGCCTGTGAAGATATTGATGTAGCCCCTACTTAGACTTCTTCTCCTTAACAGGCAATCGAAAGAAAAAGATTCGATCGAGGTAAAAATTGTGAATTAAGAAGAAAGAGCTCAATTCAACGCCTTTTTTTCGATTTTTCCATTCAACAGTTTTTGAATAACATTTTTTGGTTTTTTTCACACCTCAACGATATCGCCCAGTTTTTACGCCAACTACTAAGTGGGAAAAGGAGGTGATGGGGTCCAGCGAAATCTCACCTAGGCATTCACTCTTTTTGAACACTCTGATGGGTTAAGGTGGTCGTAAACGAGGTGGGATCCGATGTTCAGGGTTTTCCCTTCCAGTTCCCTTGTCTGCTGTCGGCAGAAATTGCAAACAACTTCCATCCTGGCTAAATTACTTGAGCTGTTTCCTTTTTCTTTATCGATTTGCCCTTAGCTACAGGCAGAAATTACTGATGACGAAATTCACTTTCAATCCATCTGGAACTTGGGGCCTAATTGGACCTGAACGGAAGATGGATTTTTCCTAGACAACTTCTCTCGTTTTCCTTCAGTGTGTTCCCATTTCGCACTCATTTTGCCCAACAATGTCGACAACATGCGTTAACAACTCGATAATCTCTTCGAACAACATCGAGGTACTTCCAAAGCCTACCAACAAACATCTACCGCCCTTGTCGATTGGCCGGACCTTTCTATCGTGGTCTTTCAGGCATCACAAATCTTATTTCCTTTTCTCGTTTTTGCGGTTCCTTCTAAATTTCAGTTGTGCCCCAGTTTTCCGAGAATCTGTGAGAAATGGTATCGCTTTCTAAGCCTAAGAGCGTGAAGCGATTTGAAATCGAATCCCGTTCTGACTAAATAGGCTATCTATCTCATCCGGAGGTTCTCTAATTGCTATTGCTAGGACTCGTCTGGGAACATAAAAACACTAACTTGTGCATTGACTGAATTTGCAAGAGATATTTGTACTCAAACGGAGGTTTTAACCTATTACAAGCATTTGGGAGGTACTTGTAGGTAGCTAAGTATCCCAGAAAGGTAATGGAGTATCGTCCAGGACGTAAAAAACGTGAACGTTGTTGTGAATACGGTCTACTACACGAGAATGGCGTAGAGGCGCTTGGTAGGAAACGTTTGTTTGAGATCTCTGGATGAATAATTCACCATTTCCACTTTGTCCTACGTAATCCTGCAGGTAGGCTAGTCGCCTCAACTGGAACTCGATCTACAGACGGTGTATGTGATAGCAGCGCTTCTACCTTTTTATATGGCCGAGCCTAGCCAAGCATGGTTCATTGGCAGAGTATATTGAAAAAGTTGGGTCATCTTGTGACTTTCTCTTTTGCTTGGACAGAAAACGCTTCGGTACTTTTATCAATACCCTCGAGCGCTTCCTTCCTTGAATTTCTCACAGATTAATTAGTTTCCAGCTATTTTGTGGAGCGCAAGGAGAACTTTATTTAATTTCGCTGAGTTTTTACTTCATGAATATAGAATGGAAAAGCTCATGCATTTCTCAGCCCATTGTATGGAACGATTTTTACTCGTAAGTGCAAAGGCACTTTGATGCAGAGTAAGCCGAAATAGTTGCTTCAGGGCTTAAAATGACTGTTACCACCTGGTAGTTTCTTGAGGTCAGAGAAGGTTCGTTTGTCTTAAATAAATCCAATCAACTTCCATGAAAATGGCCTGGGCACTGCGTTACCTCATGGAAGCTCCCTCATGACCCTATAGGGAGCGTGTTGCGCTTGCCAAAGAAGTTGATGCGTCGTCGTCGTACTACGCCATGTACCTTTCCCATATCACATTGTCGATCTATTATTTCCCTTCCTGTTTCCCGTCGATAGAGAACGTGTCGTCTGATCGACCACCCGCCGCCAACGACAAATTTCTTCGTTGGCCACCAGTTGTGGGCGTGGCCGTTTCGAAGGCTGGGTACGGAATACATGGCAGTCGTTAGTGCTTTGCTCTTGGCTCACACGTTTCTGTCGACTCACTACTAATCAATACCAATCAATTCTGGTGATTCAAAATGGTATGTGCTCAGCCTACCTTTAAAACATGGTTTTTTTACCTAGAAATTTGTGTGGTTTCGATTTTTACTCAGTCACTCACTTTGCATTTCTTATTAGAAGTCCGATCTATCGATCACTCTAGAAGGGTCGTGATAATTGTGATTCTACAGACATGGCATATTTCATTGAGCATCTTAGCAGATTTAATCTTTATTGATTGACTCCGATTTTTATTTATTTTTTAACAAAAGTTCCACCGGCCCTTTTCTACCCCCTTGCCTCTGACAAGAAAATATCAGAAGCAGTTAATCAACCGCTGGTTCATAGGCGCGCTTAGAAGTCTTGGCAAGCTAATGAGGCAATCACTAACCGGTAAAACATCAAGAGCGTTCTGAACGACTGAACTGATCCAAAATGCGCCACATGTTCGAGTTCTTTCAAACTACGGTACCATTTGAATGGTTTTGACCTCGGTTACGGCATCAGACCACTAAGGATCATCAAGTGGCCCTGAAGGGTAAATGATCAATAAAGTAATTGCTATGAATGAATAAAATGAATCGTCTATCTTCGTTATAATATCTCAATCTATGAAGTTATTCTTCCTTTCCGTCATTTACCAATGTTTACTGGTGAGCAGGTTAGGTCTGTAGGTCAATATGGTCTGTTTATGACTGCTTTCCATTCTTTCTTTCTTGTAAGATTGTCTAGACTGGATACATTTCCAGGGAGGTTTTCAAAATTCCATAAATTTTGAGTAAAATGTTTCTGCAATTATTGAAGGAATTCGCATGTATAGAGTGCCTTAGTAGACTCTATTAACGGCCATTTTACCTTATCTTCCTTTATGCTGCCGCTAAACGATTTCCCAGAAGCATCGAGGCTGATAGGAATGTATCATGAGAAGCAATGTTTGCACGAAAAGACCTCCTGGAATGTAACTAGAACACGCATATCTAGCGTGTTCAGAAAGAAACTAATCACTCAGCGAAGGACCTCTTTTTTGTAATTTTGAATTATGTTACCATATGTACTGAGGTTGTTTAGTAGTTAAGTGGCTGTCTGAAGGTTTCCACTCGTATAAATCAATGAAGCCTTCTGTTGCTCATGATTAAGACATATTTGGGAGTTTGAAATCATCCTGACAGTTGGTTGATCCAGGTATACCAATGTAAAAACAATCACAGGTTCCAATGGCTCTGGGCGTAAGTTGAGTGCATGGCGCATTCCCGAAATATTGACAACCACTTTATCACCATTTTTCCATTTCCCTTGAAAATGGGCTTTTTAAGAAGAGCATAGAGAAGAAAGCGTGAAGGCACTTTCTACGCCTTTCTGCCATGGCCATAACTGTTTCAGTGCGTTATCATTGACGGGCAAGCTCTCCTTTGAGGAACACTCACATTCCTTAAGCAAATATACGACCCACGTCAGCCAGCTTACCATGCTGTCGAATGGCCAGCACAAGCCACCCACCCACCCAACCATCCTACGCTACATTAATCGCATTGGCACCCGGGTAGGCAAATTGTGTGTGTGGGGAAACATCTCGCTAAACATCACCAATGGGCCATAACATCCTGATGTCAATATCCATAGAGACTGATAGTCGGCTTTATAATCTATTAATGGGTTTGATGTAACATCATCTTTCCAAAAATAGCCATTCACTGGGCTAAGTACCGTACTGATGATAAAGTGTCAAATCGTGCGGATTCTCCAAGGGCGTTGTCATGTTCCGTGTAGAGTAGTGAGCAGGAGTACCAGATCTATACAGTAGACTCAGTCGAAGGCCAGGTAGCCGAACTGACTACCGGCTGACTGTAGGTAGACAGCGTGGGTTTGGGCGAATGATGTTCGGGACGACGTCGCCGTAGTATTCTCTAACTGTAAGTTCCCCAGATTAACCTGAAAGGTGTTGAGCGGGTACAGGAAAATCATACTAACTAGATCAATAAGTGTAGGGTACAGGAGTTGAATCGATATCCATCGAGGTATGCAACCGTCTCTGAAATGCACCACACATTTGATCAATGCTTCAAGTCCTAGGGATACAAGGAAGGAGTAATTCGTAGAGCTGAGGGATGGTGTGTCAAAAGATTGTTTTAAATGTGTGCGGTTGATAAAATCCCATACGAAACTGGCCCTCTTTTTTGGAATTATGCATGAAAGGTATATTTCACTTTCTCATTTGAGCGAAATTAAGACTATCAAAGGCAGCATATCCCGTAAACCAGCCAGGAAAGCACCTGGACGGCTTTTTGATTGTTTCTCGCCCTTATAGCTTTGAGTTTTCCAGTTAAAGTCGATCGAACAACTTGTATGCTCCCAAAGAGAGAAAATTTCCGATTTGATCAAATTGAACCATTAGGTTTGGCGTACCCTAGCTTCCATCTGCGTTTCCCAAAGCGCAATTCTGAAAATCCCTCCTACTTTCCCATCAACAACTTCATCTATCATTATCAGTGCAAAGAATATTTCCTATCCTTAACCATTTCCCCTACCACGTCCGTTCCATGTAGAAGCTTTTTGTGCTATCAAATGCTCCCATGATATCATTTGCATGACGTGTGCATGGCATATCTTTTCGTGGAAGTTCTGATGAATCCATGAGCAGGTCTCACTTTCATTAAGCCCTCTATGAAGGGAAAAATATGAAGCTGGATAGTCCTAGATTTGATTATTTTCGATTATAAAGTCTTATCATAGCTCTTCGGGATATGATTATTATCAAAACCTTGCTGAGCTATGAGAACACCATAATGTTCTCTTCAACTCACTACAAGCAATTTGTATGCCAAGCACTCAAGCGCACAAGCGATCTGTTGACGTACACCCTTGTAATCACGTCATTCGAACCCAAGATCGTTCCACCTACAGGTTTTCCGGGATGATTTTGAGAACCGTGTTCAACCTTTTTATTTTCACAGTAAAGTTATCATTCAGAGATGCTTACTGTAGGTTTATTTTTCTACATTTTTGCTCATTTATCCGACTAAAGGTCAGCAATGCTAATGCTATGGTAAAAGGAGAACCAGGAGACCAATTCAGTACAGAAATCATTCAATTTTATGGGGTACGCCATGCATTTGATTGTTATTAGCAATCTGTAGCGTGATATAACAAAGAAGTGAAGAACAAATTAAAAAAAGAGCCCTAAAGTGATGCATTACGTATTCAACTCCCCGAGGGTACGAAAAGCAAATATCTAGAAATTTCGACAAATTTTCGGCTTTTCAGAGTATCGGTGCAGTGTTTACCTTTCAAGCGACTGTTGGACTCCGCTTAATGTCATAGTTATAATAGCTTAGTCGTGAGCTCTTCTTATCATGCAATGCCGGCAGAGGCGTGACTATTTCTCTATGTGTCCAATCCTAAAACACTCAAGTATATAGAATATCCTGCAAAATAAGACGATTGTGGAATGCCCTGCAGTAGTAGATAATGTTTTATGGCAAGTCGAACCCTAAAACCAGAAGGTATTTGAAACAGATTAAGAGTAGAGAAGCAAGAACTCGAACAAACCCAGTTAACCCGCGGTTTGGCATAAGTACCTTTCCTACTGTCGGGCGAAGGGAGAGTAGAGCAAATGGAAAAGCTATCGTATAGTTTTCTGGCTAAACGAATGGACGAACTGTGGATTAAGTTCCTATAAGAACGATTGAATGCCTCCAGTGGCACAAGACGTGGGAAGGAGAGTGGTTATCACGTGAGATGGGCGTAAGGAACGATTTTGGGTAATCGATTTGCCGCACGCGGCTGTCGCGGACCACTCATTCGCCGTAATTACAGCTCTAACGTTCTTCGTACAGCTCAATCGATATGCGATCATTATTTTATGCATAATTCTACTATCAGTACTTTTGCTCTTGTATTTCTTACCTACTGCTGCATCCTGTTACATTCCTTCGCGCGCGACGCCCCTCTCACCGCGACGCGACCATTTCGTTCCTAACGCACCACACTCGGTTATCACGAGTTAACCAGAGCAGACGTAATTGCTCCACTGAATGGAGGTCGAGTACTTGGCGCATACTGAAAAACTGGATAGCTCCTATCGGTCAACTATTATTCCTTCCTTAAACTAAATTGTGTGGAATCTGAATTGCAGAAGAAATCGTTTCCGCGGCGCGTCCCAACGTGCAATGGTCTTTCGCCATCATTTCCGTCCTTTTTGTTCTTTGACTGGTTTCAGCGAAACTGCCTACCTGGAACTTCTTGAACACCCCCTTCAAATGATGGAATCTTTTCATCGACGGAAGATAGTTAACCTGAATTGCGTGCTATAAGGTCAGTATCCCAGAAAACCCTGAAAGTGACAGCACCAGGAACTCTGCAGGCATATATATAGTAACTCATCCTGACTCACATGATCGCCTGCAATCTCCTACGATGCTATTCCTCAACACCTTCTGAAACATTGCCTGCTGATTGTTGCTATATCTCTGAATATGACTCTACCCTTAAAGGCACGGTTCACGATAAAAAAGGTTACTGAGTTCTTCCTTTAGGAATACTCAGTGCCCCCCTTGGGTGGTAGAAGGGACCCTCTCGCTCCCACAATTACGGCACTTAGTTAGGGCATAGTGGAAGTCCCGTTGCTGCCGTGGTTCGCTTTCCCGCCCTCGATCGATGTCACGTTAGACGAGTGTCGAGACAATACAGATTGCTATTATTCGTTCTAGGACCCACGCACAATCGGCTAATCGCCGAGTGATGAGGCGATGTTTTTCTCCCATTCTTCTTTCTTCTGTTTTTCTTTTTGCTGCCGCGATCCCTTATTTAAATTCCTACTCCTAAAGGCTGAAAAAGGTGAGCTTCTTCTGCTGTGACTAGGATTTTTTTGTTTGTTTATGCTAATAAGTGAATGAATTTTCGCTTACCATTGTCTGTTATTCGCACCAGGACCCACACGCGCGCAGTGAAACACACTGTATAGCTCGTCCGAACGCCCACTCTTCTTCATTTTTCTGGTCTCACTCTCATCCCCTATATTCGACCTTGTCTTCCATTTTTCATCATAATCTGGATTACTCAAAATAATCGTGAACTGTGCCTTTAAGTCTATTTAAGAAATTCCGAAACACAATAGGAAACGGGAACTAAATCTGATCTCAAAATATCGTACGATGTGATATTATGTGATAAGGAGTGATATGATATGTTATCCGTTCAAGGTAGGAAGAGCGGTAGTGCCATGTAGTCGCTATTGTATATTCGGTCGATGGGCAAACTTTTCTACCCATACCCTACTAGACGTCTCTCCCTTCAGGCTTGCTAAATGTGTACCGCACTTGCTTAAGACGCGCTCATTTTCTCAATGAAAGTCGCATGTATCGGCCTGTCTCCAAAATCCCATGAAATTTTTATTTTTCATTTTTTAATTTACAATTGCAAGAAGGAGCGGAAGCTATGGTACTCCAATGGGTCTACAATAAATTGAGCTCTTTCGCATAGTAGGTGCACATTAAAAAGTCCCTAATCGTGTTCAATCTCGTTCATATGAGTTTTTGTAACACCCTTGGGATTCAGATCTGTTGAAAATGGCGTTATTCATCCCTTCACAATGTTATTATGTGATATCTTTCGGCTATTACTTGTGCCATATCCTTTTTCACTTGTCTCATGCAGATAAGTGAAGAGAGAATATATTATGAGTTTGTTGTTGTCTTGAACTCTTCACGAGGTTTTTAAATAACCTTTATTAGGCTGACGTTTCGGCGGAATCGCCTTCTTCAGAGCCTGAAAGGATCATATCAATCTGTGATTATCCGACCAAACGTCTCCACCAACCCACTAAGTTCGAAACCCCCAGGGCACGCAGGTGGTCGAAAGGAGAACCACTCACCGTAACTTCGTGGATTCTTCGAAACCACCCAACTAGTGGCACCAACCGACCAGTGTCAGCGGGGGTACGTCTTCATCAAAGTCTGTCAGGGAAGGCCAATCTTATATAAGGCCGTAGCTCCCGCGTGATTGCGAGGCATTCTTCCCTACGATTCATTTTGGGATCGGTGACCTGTATCCAAAATGCCTCGAGGGTCTTACGCGCGCACACTTGCGACTCCTGTGCTACGACCTCCACGGTGACCTCAAATACGTCTCCGTTATGCTTGTTTATCCGATGGCTCCCTAAGGCAGTAGACTTTTTTAATCGTCTCATTCCATCTATGTGCTCCTTGACCCTCACGTGAAGTGGTCTTGCCGTTTCTCCTATATACTCATCACCACAAACCCGGCAAGTAATTCTGTACACCACTCCAGACATGTTACAATCACCTTCCCTTCCAGCTGGACAAACCACACAGTTTGAGGTCGTACATAGGCGATCGTATATCCTGTTACGAATCAAGCGCTTCTTCAGATTGAAGGGTGGTACATTTACAATAGCTACTAAATTTTCCAAACCCGATCTCTTCAAGCACTTTCTAATGGAGGCGCTGACCTCATCAGAAATAAATGGTAGTAGAAAAGGAGTCTTGCCTTCAATCGAGGTACTACCATGTCTGAGGATCACACCACCAGAAGAAGCTCTACGTGAAGTTGGAAAGTTGTAGTAGCCATTGGACCAAGCTATATCGCGTGCCATTTCAAGCGACTCTTTTCGCTCTTCCTCCCCAGTGCAGACCTTCCTAGCGGTGCGAAACATATTTCTAACGACCGCTCGTTTCACGTAGAAAGGATGAGCTGAGTGATAATGGACAATGATGTTCTTATTGCTAGGCTTTCTGTACCACTTCGTAACAATCATATCACCCTGTAGCCTCACTTGAACGTTTAAGAAAGGAAGCCAATTTCCGGTCGGTTTCTCCCGTGTTAACTTAATGTGCTCTGATTGTGAATTAAGTAGGCCGAAACACACATCTACTTCTTCCTGTGACGCACAGACTATGAAGCAATCATCGATATATCTGCAGTAAAGTAAGGGCAGATATTCCAGTACAGGCGCTTCAATCTTGGCCATAAAGGATATGGCCAACACAGGCGCCAATCGCTGCCCCATAGCCAAGCCTCTAGTCTGTGCGAAATACCTTCCCGACCACTTGAAAATGTTACAACTGAGGCACTCCTTCACAAGTGTCATCAGTTGCGATATAGACAGCCCTCGCATACTAATTTCGTTCTGGTGCTGACTAAGAAGCTCGAATACGGCTTCCATAGCAGACCCATTGCTGACATTTGTATAGAGAGCTTCTACGTCGAAGGATTCCATAACGCACGAACCACTGGGGTGCAGTGCGAAAAGGCGATCCAAAAACATTTGGGTGTTAGTGAGATGGGAAGGAATGAAGTTAAGGAGCTGCACTAGAATGGTATTAAGAAACCATGCGATTCGGTCAGTAGGACCACCCACGCAGCTTATTATAGGACGGACTTTTACGGAAGTGGGATTGATTGAAGCCAGGTCGTCTGCATCTAAAAACTTGTGCGTCTTTATGAGCAGATACAGGACTGGACAACAAGGCGACTCAAGTTTGAGCCGTGTTGTTAAAGTTGAACTCAGCCCTGCAGACCGTGCTACTGAAACCCACATCCGATTTAGTCCACGGAGCTGCGTTTTGAACTCCTCATGAGAAGCTGGGCGATAGAGAGATGTGTCTCCCAGATGGTGTTCTGTTATTTCACAGTCGAGTTGTCTGGGAATTACTACAAACTCTCCCCTTTATCACTGACGGACAACCTTATAGTTCGAGACTTTATCAGGTCTCGAATTTCCTTAATACCACGTGCTTGCTCCCTTGAAATATTAGATGTGATGTTTCGCTTTCGGAACCTACTCAGCACCTTAAAAACGTCGTCGGCAAAAACCCGGAAATTGGCATCGGAGTCAATGTGTGGTTCCTGTTGTTTGAAAAACGTAGCTGGGAAGGGAATGTTGAGCACATTTCTTACCTGCTCTGCCATTAAGGAGCCGTTATCACACCTAGCCCTATAACGGAGCCGATCTTGAAGTTCGTGTAGACTGCACATGATTTTTCGCATGACAGCTGTGGAAATGGGCTGCGAAGGTGAAAAACTTGGGCCCATTTCCAAGATCGAACGAGCGCAGTCAGATAGAGGGAAGCCTCCCAACACAGTGACTCGAGACTTAGACGAACTCCGCTGGCTAGTCACGTCGGCTTTATGATTTCCCGAAACCGGTTCAGCCACGATGCGCGATGATCCCCCTTTAAAACCACATGTTGAACTGCAAAGGTCATCGAACTTTCTCTGTAAGGTGGCTTTAACCTTAGATCGGATAGAATCACAAATTGATATAGATCCACTCACTATCCTCCTCCAAAGGTGCTCCTCCAAGAACTGTGCACAACAATGTTCCTTTGAAACACATTTGTTTAACAAAGTAAACATGTTATCACGCTTTGCTCGAATTGCCATTCGAAGCAGTTTCATTTCGATGTCCAGCACTCTTGAGTCGCACCGTGAGCCGCTGAATAGATCGCCCAACTTCTTCTTCGAAATGAATTTCGGAACCACGCGGTGATCCAAACAGCGACGGAGAAAAGTGATCCCTTGACGAGCTAAGACAATTTTCTGTCTTAGCGATAAGACTTCTTTTACGAGCCGTTCGTATCGAGCTGGCACATCGCGAAGTAAGTTCCATGTACGGCTTTCTATGAACCTCGGCATGATTATATTATGAGTTTGTTGTTGTCTTGAACTCTTCACGAGGTTTTTAAATAACCTTTATTAGGCTGACGTTTCGGCGGAATCGCCTTCTTCAGAGCCTGAAAGGATCATATCAATCTGTGATTATCCGACCAAACGTCTCCACCAACCCACTAAGTTCGAAACCCCCAGGGCACGCAGGTGGTCGAAAGGAGAACCACTCACCGTAACTTCGTGGATTCTTCGAAACCACCCAACTAGTGGCACCAACCGACCAGTGTCAGCGGGGGTACGTCTTCATCAAAGTCTGTCAGGGAAGGCCAATCTTATATAAGGCCGTAGCTCCCGCGTGATTGCGAGGCATTCTTCCCTACGATTCATTTTGGGATCGGTGACCTGTATCCAAAATGCCTCGAGGGTCTTACGCGCGCACACTTGCGACTCCTGTGCTACGACCTCCACGGTGACCTCAAATACGTCTCCGTTATGCTTGTTTATCCGATGGCTCCCTAAGGCAGTAGACTTTTTTAATCGTCTCATTCCATCTATGTGCTCATTTAGATGCAGACGACCTGGCTTCAATCAATCCCACTTCCGTAAAAGTCCGTCCTATAATAAGCTGCGTGGGTGGTCCTACTGACCGAATCGCATGGTTTCTTAATACCATTCTAGTGCAGCTCCTTAACTTCATTCCTTCCCATCTCACTAACACCCAAATGTTTTTGGATCGCCTTTTCGCACTGCACCCCAGTGGTTCGTGCGTTATGGAATCCTTCGACGTAGAAGCTCTCTATACAAATGTCAGCAATGGGTCTGCTATGGAAGCCGTATTCGAGCTTCTTAGTCAGCACCAGAACGAAATTAGTATGCGAGGGCTGTCTATATCGCAACTGATGACACTTGTGAAGGAGTGCCTCAGTTGTAACATTTTCAAGTGGTCGGGAAGGTATTTCGCACAGACTAGAGGCTTGGCTATGGGGCAGCGATTGGCGCCTGTGTTGGCCATATCCTTTATGGCCAAGATTGAAGCGCCTGTACTGGAATATCTGCCCTTACTTTACTGCAGATATATCGATGATTGCTTCATAGTCTGTGCGTCACAGGAAGAAGTAGATGTGTGTTTCGGCCTACTTAATTCACAATCAGAGCACATTAAGTTAACACGGGAGAAACCGACCGGAAATTGGCTTCCTTTCTTAAACGTTCAAGTGAGGCTACAGGGTGATATGATTGTTACGAAGTGGTACAGAAAGCCTAGCAATAAGAACATCATTGTCCATTATCACTCAGCTCATCCTTTCTACGTGAAACGAGCGGTCGTTAGAAATATGTTTCGCACCGCTAGGAAGGTCTGCACTGGGGAGGAAGAGCGAAAAGAGTCGCTTGAAATGGCACGCGATATAGCTTGGTCCAATGGCTACTACAACTTTCCAACTTCACGTAGAGCTTCTTCTGGTGGTGTGATCCTCAGACATGGTAGTACCTCGATTGAAGGCAAGACTCCTTTTCTACTACCATTTATTTCTGATGAGGTCAGCGCCTCCATTAGAAAGTGCTTGAAGAGATCGGGTTTGGAAAATTTAGTAGCTATTGTAAATGTACCACCCTTCAATCTGAAGAAGCGCTTGATTCGTAACAGGATATACGATCGCCTATGTACGACCTCAAACTGTGTGGTTTGTCCAGCTGGAAGGGAAGGTGATTGTAACATGTCTGGAGTGGTGTACAGAATTACTTGCCGGGTTTGTGGTGATGAGTATATAGGAGAAACGGCAAGACCACTTCACGTGAGGGTCAAGGAGCACATAGATGGAATGAGACGATTAAAAAAGTCTACTGCCTTAGGGAGCCATCGGATAAACAAGCATAACGGAGACGTATTTGAGGTCACCGTGGAGGTCGTAGCACAGGAGTCGCAAGTGTGCGCGCGTAAGACCCTCGAGGCATTTTGGATACAGGTCACCGATCCCAAAATGAATCGTAGGGAAGAATGCCTCGCAATCACGCGGGAGCTACGGCCTTATATAAGATTGGCCTTCCCTGACAGACTTTGATGAAGACGTACCCCCGCTGACACTGGTCGGTTGGTGCCACTAGTTGGGTGGTTTCGAAGAATCCACGAAGTTACGGTGAGTGGTTCTCCTTTCGACCACCTGCGTGCCCTGGGGGTTTCGAACTTAGTGGGTTGGTGGAGACGTTTGGTCGGATAATCACAGATTGATATGATCCTTTCAGGCTCTGAAGAAGGCGATTCCGCCGAAACGTCAGCCTAATAAAGGTTATTTAAAAACCTCGTGAAGAGTTCAAGACAACAACAAACTCATAATATAATCATGCCGAGGTTCATAGAAAGCCGTACATGGAACTTAGTGAAGTGAGAATTCTGAAATTGACAAGGTTGCCCTTTTGTAGGTACTATGATTGTGTTATAGTAACCATTTTTTATTGGATTGCCTCGAAGGTGATGAGAATGGTAACCAAAAAAGTCTAATCAGCTTGATACAGAACACCTGGCAGTCTGAACGCCTTCATTTCTCTTTCTCTACCTTCCCATTTTGAAATCGTAGGCTAGATTGGGAGTGTTTTTTCAAAATCTGCGACGGAAATGACAAAGGGCATTCGCCTCCTGCAGAGCTTGGAAAGGACAATGACCAAAATAATCATAGAGAATTTAGCATTATCCTATGATATTAAATTTCAATTACTATGGAATACAGAAAGAAATATTGGAATTTGTAGGGTTATAAAGGGGGTTATAAAGAATGGTAACACCCAGGATTACTGCAGTATGTGAGAATCGAGTGATGGGTATTAACCAGATGTTTAAGGGGCCTCAAAGATCTCAGGCTCAAAGCCATAGCCCTATGCTATCGCTTTGAAATCTTCCTGGAACAATTTCTACCCATTGGGAAATAGAGAAGTAAAAACAAGCGGCATAATTTATGAAATTACCCAATATATAAGGACAGCAAGGCTCAAAAAAGGCGAGGATCAATAGAGACATACTAAGTCCGCTGAGATTTGCAGTAACCTAACATGCCCCATTCAACTGAATGACGTGACTTCTTATATTGTGATTTCATATCCAATGTCGACTCTTTCTTCAACACTTATCCTCTGAATGTTCTCTGTGGGAAGTTTCATTCCCATGTCGTTTCTGTTTTAATATTTGTTGTTTTCGTGTGGGTGTCAGCCTATCAAAGCTACATATCTCATGCAATGTTCTGAACGAACCCTTGCACCCTTTGTGAGGTCAGATAGGCTTAGATTGATAAGTTGGCCAAGTCATGCACGATAGAATCGCTGTCTAAAGTTCGCTTGGGCGAGCGAGGTGTTACATATATTACCGCTCGGGCGAACGAGGTGTTACATCCTTCCGAAGTCGGTTCAGCAGTGCCGATTTCGCCTGGGAGGTCATAAGCGCCTTATAATTTGTTTCCAAGCTGCGCTCACTCCCAGACTTCCACTTTCCTTCAGAATTGTAGTGCCGAATTTGGCTCACACAACGGCATGCCAGGGCGAACTCTTATCAGAAATAGGGCTTCCACATTTCCAACGCTTTACCGAGGAAGAGTGGTGTTGATGGAAGATCTATCGGCTCAGGGTGGTAATGATTAAAGACCTTAGCACCATACGTGTAGCCGCAGTCCCCCCAGATTCTTCCAATCTTTCTCGATGTCTCCGAAGCTGTTTGCAAATGCACCCCCTCATACAGAAATCGTATTGGTCATTTTTTTTCTCGGACCAATTCGGTCATTTCATAGGTGAGGGCCTCGGAGATGAAGTGAAAACCTCGTTTGGAACAGAGTTTTCGAAGCAAAAATCAAACCTCGGTGATGCTATTCTAGTCACATCTATTTCCAGTCAAAACCTTATTGGGCAGTTTGCTTGGACTTTCAAAATAACCCAAAGACAGACTGACAGATTGGTAATGACTGATATTATCGTCGAGCGAAAAAGTAATGTTGGCGAACTGACCTTGCCATAGAGTGAAAGGCGGTCGAGAAATTTAGAGGAAAAAAAATGTTGGGCTTCCCTTGAGTGTGAACTTCTTGAGGGAAATGAAGAGTTGGCAGGCTTCTCCGGGACTCGACATATTTACCTATATGCACCGTTTCCGGCCGAGCGGGAAAATTTTTCTGTGTCTGTTGAACTGGAAATTTATCGTGTAGTATGCCACTTTCATGAGGTTTCACTTAAACCGGTTTAGAGGTTCGTTTCTAGTCTGAATGCCTAGACGAAATGGGTGATTTTTCCACCATTACAATGTCTAAGTGACGAAAAAGGTCTAGACGGTCTGCTAGGGAAGAGTTCGATATACTGAAGGTGGTTGCCGTTGTTACGGGATGCTACCTCCTATGGGAATCCCATTAAGTCTTCATGGTAATTTCTTTTGCATCCAGTTTCCACGAGGTGCTTGTTTACTCATTTATCCGGAAAAGATGGCGTTGATATGTAGAAAATCCAGCTTCTAAATTGTAATCTTCTAAATATACTGTAGCGCATTAGATTATAGCTGCGTAAAGTAATAGTTATGGTATCATCATCATAAACCATAAAGCCACGAAAGCGTTCATAAAAGGCCATAAAGAAAACCGGATAAATGTCTAATTCGAAGGAAGTTTTTGAAGTGGGTCATGCATTCTGCACCTTTGTGAATAGCCTTAAAGGAGATTCCGTCTAGGCCTCCTTTCAAACAACTGTTCATAGGGGTTGCGAGGGGTACCGCCCATAGTCTACCGAACTAATGCGGCCCTTACCCATCAATCGCTTCATGATTGAGACTTTCATAGTCCGGGAAAATGTCGAAAATGGAATTTGACGTACTACCTATGAAAACGTCCACGCTTATCGATATGGTTGAACAATGCTAAGGTAGTAGATCTCCAGTGAGGAGAATTATTTGAATTAGTCATGAGTCCTCTGCACTAGAACTCGACTTTCTTATTTTACTACCTTTCTCATCTCACAACCGGATGATTCTTCTAAAGCTGTGATGATCGTAATGGCGGGTCGGAGGCCGAATTGTTAGGGGTAGGGAATACCTAACATCCGAAGATTCGGTCTCCGATTCCAAAGCTATGCTAGTGTTTGTCTGTGAGTGGCGTTATCCCTAGCGCCATCCGCCAAATGAAATGATGAAATGTGGATGCTCGTCAATTATCAGCATATAGCTCGTAGTACCTATCTGACCTTCCTGTAGTGCCTACTCCGTTCATTCTTTTTTTTTTTGTTGCACCTGACTGGAGATCTTCCATACCTTTTGTTCTGAACCATACTTTTTCTTAATTGAGTGCCGGTTGTTGAGTTAATGTGATCTTGGAATTGTAGTTAGCGCACCTAAGCGTGCACCAAATAAATAAATAAATAAATATAAAACCTGTTACGCAGAATGAAAAGAGCAAGCCAGTTTCTCCAATTCTGTGTGATCCCGCTATCATTTCAATTTTGCACAATACTCATATGCATGGCGCAATCCTGAGCCAACACTTCCTTCTACCATTCTCTCATGTGTGAAATGTGAATGACCATTGTAAACTGTCACCTTGGGAAATTTACTGACAGATTTGCACACATACGGGGATGGCATAGTCGCCTCTACTGACACACACTTTGTCGTAGTGGAAACCCGATTGATAAGGCTGTGTGAATGATCGATAAGGGTATCGGGAACAGCCTGATCGATAGCCCTTTACCAGTTTTGCATGCATCGAAATCGATGTTAGCATCTGCATATCCTCCTAGACAGCTATAAGACTTCTCCTGGAGTGCTCCCAGTGTTATCCGGACGGCTCTGGCGGGGTTTGGGTGACTGACCTCCTTCGGAATATCCTCCAAATTCGAATTATTCGAATGATGTCATCCCAGTGTACGACATTTTTAGCTCGTACATGATTTATTGAGGGGGTATGTCGAACGCGTGTATGTGTGGGTTTGGTGATTAAATTATCGATCAGTTACGATATCGGTATCAGTCTCACACGTTGGTTCTATCGATCGATCGGTTCGAGGATTACACGAAAGGCCTACAACGACGACGACGACGACGCCCGACGGCGTCAACGTCGTCATCATTTCCTTTTATGGTGAAAATCAGCTATGAAATATGCACATGCAATCGAGTTGAAACGGGGTGGCCACCCTTGTCTCCTCCTCCACCCAGATTGCTGCAGCTGTTTGTCACTAAGCGGCTAATCGTTCCTTCTGATTGCTTTTCTGGTGGTTGTTCTGATCAAAATCAATCCTACCCTGGTTGTTCATCATGGCATGGTGGGAATCCTATAAATACAGGCTAGTTTTCCAATCATTTGCTGGTATTTTTGCAACAATCAATGAATCTAATTATTGTTTACTGAAGCATCAATTGACTTCCTCGTCAACATTTCAAGTTATTGGAATTTTTTTGAAATTTTAGTTTTTACGTATTGCTTTACTGTTACTTCTCTCGTTCTGACATTATTGATTGAATAATTACTAATTATTTATAATGTAATGACACCTATTCAATTCCGTTATCATGATTGGAATATTATGATTGCATTTTTTATCATTTAATTGTCCTTATTACTTGTTTTCATGCTTTTTTTTACCTTACACAACTTACAAAAACCATGGTCATTAGGGTCAATCCTTTGATTTTTGTAGGGTTTTCAAAGTATTTCGTCCAGAAAGGAAGGCATTCTCGATAGTTCATTCTATAAGAAAGGATATATTTCACTTCCACCAGTTGAAGCCCTGTATTTGAGGCCCTTTATTTCCTGACGAGAGCTCCCGCTTACGTTCTGATGGAGAAGTCTGAATTCTCTTTATCGATTTTCTGACCATGAGAATTATTTTTATCGATTTTTTGAAACTGCTTCAAGGCTGAGGAATATTTTTTTCCAAGTGTCAAATGAATCGGCATGGTCCTTAGCTTCGAGGTTTTTGCGAAAAAAAGATAAAAAATAATGAAACTTTGAGCCTTTTTGAAACTGGTCCCTATCTACCTATTTATTGTTTATGAAGCAAATTTATCGAGTCTTAATCCCTTTGAATCTTCCATTTGATCTTATGTAATACATGGCTCTCATAGATGACAAGCTGTAGCTTCGGTCCATTCTCAGACTCTCATATGGTATTCATCGATTTTTCATTCATTTTCAATTCTCGCTAGGGAGCCTTTTTTCATTCTAACCAGGGAATTCAGAAATGTTATACTTGTGCCTTTCTGGGCTTCTTATTTGTTATTTATTACTGGAACGCATCGAGCAGAGGTGGGCTAGAACCAATGGGTTCCTTTGCACGCACTCTGCTCTGAGACCAAACCTTGAAACGGGTTCGCCCAGCTCATCCTAGTGTTTCTGGTCAGAATGGGTCCTGATATTCAGTGCCCCATTCAAGAAAAGTAATCGCGGTCTCCTACATTTTTTTACTTACAAGTCACACCACAAAGGTTACTGCGATTCCGAGCAGAAGACGAATGCGTGGATTAGTCCGTGATTTCGAGCTTCATCAGCTGTGGAAAATTCCTCCAAAAAACTTGTTGCTATTTCGTCTTCCTTTTTTGTTTTGCTTTAATCCGAGTAGCCACTGATACCTCTGTTCTTGCTAGCTGTATCGTTTACGACGATTAACGGCATCTTCTGCCGGATCTACCATGGGCTCGGAGAGGTCCTGACTGTTCCTTCTCCCACCTTTTCTCTGGAGCTCTCTATATCCCATGAACTTCGACTTCTTGCTGGAAAGTACATGAAAGTCTATACCATTGATGATAGAAATATTTGATAATTTTATAGCTTTTTCGGTTTCCTCGGGTGGTAAGGAAGTTTTTTTTTGCTAAGCTTGCGTGTTCTTGAACTTGTCTAGTTTATCGGATTTCCTAATAATTGTCGTGGTTCTGGATTCGATGGATAAGCTCTTGAAAATCCCCTTGCCTCCCTAATTACTCTATTCATTTCAAACCTTCTTCATCTTTTTTTGAGAGATTAGTTGTCAGTTTTCGTCGCTCAGAAAAAAAGGAAAGCAATTTTAATTGAAGAACTGGAAAGGATTTTGAACAGCTATGAGGAACATTGGACGATTGGCATTAGAAAGCTATAATATACATGTTACTGGTTACACCATGTGGTGACTGGTGATTGCCAAGATCGTTACAAGGCTTTCTTCTGGACGGATCCTTCCTGCAATCCTCTTTTTATTTCCTTTTGATTATCATTATTGACCATACCATAAGTTTTGAAGTCAGAATTAAGCCGGTAATTCTGGTAGAGATATGAGGATCGTAAAACGGGTCCATCCTAACCGTGTGCCCGATTGCTTGTCAAAAGATGCCCTGGAATTACCGTAAGTGGATCCCCATTTCTCATCTGAGGTCTCAACAGGCCTCAAAGTCTTCAATCTTTGGTTATGCCTAGCATTTCATGAATCATTCCGTTTTCATCTAATTTGCATAGCATTTCGACTCGTCGTCGATTTTGCTTTCACATCGGCCCTTTTCATTGTTTTTTTTTTTCATGCAGAATTTCCAATTGGTATTTACAATTTCCACGAACTGTA
Organism: Haemonchus contortus; assembly: GCA_000469685.2. Taxonomy (NCBI): domain Eukaryota; kingdom Metazoa; phylum Nematoda; class Chromadorea; order Rhabditida; family Trichostrongylidae; genus Haemonchus; species Haemonchus contortus. Next base: position 9,337,591 of record LS997565.1, read on the forward strand.
CCATCAGCTGCTTCCGGCTTAGCGCTTCATCTATTCGGTGATAGAATCGTGGTGTCACCTTCATTGATGAGCCCCAATGGTTACTTTTGATACAAGATTTTGATTACCTTTTTTGTTTATTACTGTCCGTCGTTGTAAGAAAAGAAATGGGTGATGTCTTCCTCCAAGCACAGGTGCAGATCGTTTCCTGCTTGGGACCAGATTTTTTTGCACAGAACAAAGCTATAATTTAATGCGCAGCTTTAAGTAGCTTTATGGGGTTGCGCCATGCATGCGTCGCCCATCAAGATAGAAAGAGATTTTCGAAGCCGTACGCAATGGGCCCAGCGATGCTCTTAGAGTCAGAATGACTATTTCCAATGTGGCAAGCACACTAATGATTATGATTATGATTTATTATAGGAAAGCAAAGAAAACAACAAAATGGCAGAAAGAAACACAAACAAGTTACCGATAAGCAGTAATTCAGACTAATAGGGAGCAACAGTGGGACTTGCGTGAAGAGGGGTTGGAATTCGGCTCGGAAGGGCAGTGGCCGCCAACACTGCAAGCTCGTACAAGACGACATACGTATATAGAACTTCGGATACCATCTTAGTAGGTTCCCCAACCTGCCGAAATCCAAGCCAGCGTCGCAGACGTCAAGGGGATAGTGTTATGCAGAAAAAATCAACTACTTATAAAAAAAAGTGAAAAAAGTAGGCATAAAGTAGCAGTTCTGTGAGTCAACAAAGTCATCAATATAAAAGCAAGGTTAAGTCGAGTCGCTTCTCTGCCTGATATGTGATAATGAGTACAGGAATGGCTTGGCTAAGGCCTATTTGATCCCTCAGGTGCTCTTTTTATCATCAAGTTTTTTCGTGTTGGCTGAGCATCTTCGGCTGCTTCGATACTGCTTTGTTACTCCTTTCGACCGCAAACACATCATAAAAAGCGACTACATTAGCATAAAAGCATCATAAAAAATAGCGCCACTCATTTTTTCTAGTATAGACATGCACTTGACGTCTATCCTTGCCCATAAAAACTATAAATGAATAGCTGGACCATAAATGTCTAACAAAAGCTGGACAAGTGTGGCTCAAAATGTCCATACCTTGTCCAACATAGACATCGTTGTGACTTATAGGATTTCTCCATCAACCATTTGAGTCCTTTTTTATCACAAAAGTTTTCCCATCCTTAGAATTCTGTCGGGGCAGATCAAAACTTTACATCTGTTGGCCATTCTATGAGAAGTAGAGGCTTGCTATGCATTACAGTACCGCCCACTTTGCTATATTTTCCTTACCATTTTTCCTTATTTTCGCTTATTTGTAATCCGTCTTTCACTTTAAGTTGAAAACAACGGTAGCTTTCGGGTTAGTCATCTTCAACTGTTCTACTTCAGTTTACTGAAAGAAACCTTGGGCCAACTTAACCTTAACCACGGTATCCTGTCGTCCAGTTAGTCGCCTATTTTCTTGAGCAGGCGCCAGTAGAGCAGGCGCCAGTAACATCTCTACGTTTCCATCCACTCCTGTTGCGAGTCAGAGTGGTCCAGTGGATCGTCCTCTTTCGAGGGGCATAAGGCAGAGTAGACTCTGAGGCTTTTGTGAAAAAGTCTTATCATCGCGCTGGTGGCCTTTTTATATTCGTTTGACGTCCCGAGGGACCCAGTCAGTAACCGTCCTGGTCCAACGGTTATCTCTGTATCGCATAACGTGTCCGGCCCTCTGCTACCATTTCACTCGATAATTTATTACTATTCGACCATCGGTTTTGTCCACAATGTTCAGAATGTTTTCAACTAGACAAATTCCGTTTCCTGGGCAACACTCTGTTCTACCAAAAAGCTATTCTGTGGCCCACAGTAACACTCTGTCGCAGTGGGTGACCAGTCAAGATGGGGCTAACGAATCGGACTGGATACAGTAGCCATCGAGCAATAACGACTAGAATTTTGAATTTTCGGTGAAATAATTGTGAAAGTTGGGATTTTTTGTTTTCACCAAAATGATCACAATTTATCATGAAGAATATACCAAAGTACTGGACTTACAAGTACTCCTCACCACCTGAAGACTCTTCCCACCAAATCTGAGAGCGTTGTTGTACCTATCTTACCTCTAGATGGGTGTGGTTGGCACCAGACATCTGAACGAGGTATCCCCATTCCAAGTTCTCGTCAAAAGTTTCTTACGGCACATTAATGACCCTCTCACGATTCTCCCTTTTTGACGATTAGCAGCGGTTTCGATTGATTGACTAATGAACATTGCGATTACTTTTTTGTAACGGTCGTCAATTGATGGGCTCCCACCAGAGGTGATTCACCTAATTGTAGCAACTTTTATGATTTTCTGTTTAAAAATATCGCGTTCTCCATCACCGTGCTGCCTAGGGAACGATCGGTCGGCCGACTGGCTGCCGTTGTGACGTGGCCGATTCTTGAATCGTGAATCATCCACCCGACAATCGCTACATTGCCGCTTGTGTGCTATGTGCGAACTTTGCGAGCACTTTTATCGAAGTGGCTTCATGGCTTTTACTTCCACCTATCGAATCCATACCTGCTACTATTTTTTTTCTGCATTATTGTTTTACATAGAGCTGGGAATGCGCCATGCAGCCACGTCCCGATCAAACTTGTGTAGCCATCTGAATGTGTGTTGGGGTGTTTCTGACTTCTTTCGATATTCAGATGAGGGGCAATGCTATTATTTTTACTTCCAAACTAATTGGGAAAAAGAGTTACAGGAGAGGTGGATTTCAAACAGGCAACTAGGATAGGACCTATGAGTGACTGGAGTACCCCTAGCGGAAAACGCACGTCCCAGTTTCTCGTACATAGCAAGAATCCGCTTCTCCGAATGCTTCCTTAAGCCGTGACCATTGAAAGGGACTTTTTAATGACCTTTAATGACCTCTGTATTTTGGTGAATCGAGTTTTGCGGAGTGAGCCACGCACTCTGCTCCATTGGAGAGTTTGTATCTGCAATACGTGATCATGGAAAAAGGGCCGTTTCTCAATCATTCAAAGGGTTTTTTGATTCTCCAGATGGGCCAGGCTTCGATGATGGCCCACATTACTTGTCACGACTTGATGTCCCACATGGCGTACATGAAGTACTGCGATTTCAGTCTCTACACCGCCTCGCTCATACCCTTCCATCGACAGTTTGCTAGCAAACATCCTATACTATGTTACTTCGCTTTTGCAGATTTGCTCGGTAATTAGATGGTTGTCAGTAGTAACTGTCAGCTATTTAGGAGCTACACATATGGCTTGAATTCTCAGAAATCTCTAATTGTAACGTTAGTCATGCATTCATCACCTTCCTCAGGCTGTTTTGCACCTAGCAAAGGGTTCTCCAACCTAAATCTTACCTTATCACTACGTTATCGCTACATATTACCTCATTTTATCATTCTTTATCCACCAGTTGCCAAAGAAAAGTTGTTGTTCAAGTATGGGATTGCCTTCTCGAGCTCTTCACTGAGGTTTGTATAGAAGCTTGATTAGGCTTACTATCGGTAGGTACTGTCTTCTTTGAAGCCTGTAAGAGCGGAAAACAATCTGTGATTACCCGTATGAACGTCTTCACAGCCTTGCAGGAGTTCGGGGCCCTCAAAACACCCATATAATTTGCGGTAGGACTACCCGCCCTACTTCATCAATTCCTCGATACCCATCATTAACCGAACTGGGACCATTGCTGGTTGGGACTGGTCGCTATTCAAGTTTAATGTTGGAGATGCACGGTACACAATTTTACAGCACTACCGCAGCGCAAACTTTTGATAGCGATAGCTTAATGGAATCAGATCGTACTTCCTAGGACCGATCAGAATCCCTACCTTTCATTGCCTTGTAACTAGTATTATATCTATCTAAAAGGTGAAAATTATCAATGAGCCTAAAAGTCATTGCACAAGCCATAATCAAATGTCTCTGCAATTTCGAGCAGATGTCGAATACACGGCGCATCGTAATGTGACTAATAGACACCTACTCACCTATCAACTCTGCCTTATAAGGACGATGGTTTGCATGTTGGTTTCGGGAAAATGACGTCCCTTGATAGTTTTCGGTGGGGTTTTTACACGGCCCATTGCCTTCGATTAACAGTGCATAAGCAGGAAATGGGTGGTAGGAGCAGAACGGCGGGATAAGAAACGGAGATATCAGGAAGGTGTTGAATCCGGTCTAAGATTTGGATAAAGTTCGCAAACCCATGAATTTCTCCTTGTTCCGTTAGGAGGTTGTTTCCTAGGAATCTCTCCAACAGCCTTACCTTCACTCGCTATTACCTCTGAAGTTTTCTGTAGGCAGATATCGTCAGCTTACTTCGAGGGAGTCTATTCTCGAGAAACTATTTAGAGGGTGTCGAAAGGTAACCGTCACATTCCTCGCAGTTGGATCGAAGTCAGAAATGGGAGATTGAAAGCCTGGACTATCGAACTGTCCAATGTGTTAAGCTTCTTTGAGCAAATGCTATACAGGAAATTTGACACGAGATTATGGCCCATAAGGGTCCTAACTACTTCTAGGAAACTTGTGATTTCTGCTTGACAGCTCTGAATGTCCCTAAGAGGTTATGACGTGATGACCTTTTCCATCACTTTCCGATCGACGGTACTCGCACGTTGCACCACTCCGAACGATTTTTTCCACGTTTTACTGCTCTCTTAACGGGTTCAAAGAGGGCTTTTCCTTCTTTTTCAAAATGGAACATGTTGTCGATACTGTATTTTATAGAACTGATTGATGAAGAGCATTTTGCATGTGGTAGGCATGTCTTGTTTACCATATGTTTACCATCGAGTTTTTACTGAGAGCCGTGATCTAGCGTAGCTCTGCCGAAGATAGTCTGTCTGAAAGATTCACCTTTCGTCTGAAATAATGCTTTGTATGCCTTTCAAACGATTAAAGATGCAATCACCCAAAAGTAATCCTTCGAGGGACGGGAGTGGGGAAATGGGGAGAAGGGGACGGGTGCAGAAGGCGTGGGGATGTGTAGGAAAGAAGGACTTAAGGAGCATATTTGAAAAATGGCAGCTAGTGCACAGGATTTTCTGGAAAATTCCTTTGAACATGGCTGAATGGCACTTTTTTTGCCAGAATTAATAGAAAATTTGCGTAATCCCCAAAAACAATGTGATTTTGTTTTTCACGCAACTGCTTTGGTATATGTTCTCTTACTGTCTCTTTACCATTGCACACCTTCCCACTCATACGGAATGACAATAATTTAACAAAACTTCTCTCGAATACGATAATTTTACCAGGAAAAATGGCTGCTCTAGTACGTCTAAAAATGAAAAACCAAGTAATTGATAAAGCGCTGATAACGGGGGGTGCGTCATTATGCGCCAACACTGGATGGCATTGCGATTCGCGACTGCCATTTTGTAGCAGAATCATAATGGTCTGCACATATCTTACAGAATGTCGATAGTCAATATTGATTGATTACATCGATTTTCCAACGAGTATCCTTTTCGTAGGGATTTTCTACTTTCAGACATTTACTACACTTCTAATAGCTCTATGTTTCTACCACTTGTACATTTTTCCTTTTCCAATCAGTCATAAAGCTCTTGTGACATGTATGCTTACTTTTGCTGGTGTTGTTGATTATTCACTGTTAGTATTTACTATTATTATTAGTCTTTTTATAATCATTTCCATACATTACTTTGACGTTTCCTCTGAATAAGCAAATGTCGATTGATGGCTTACAGTAGGATCTGCCACCCTTTCCACAATCTCGTATAAGGGAGGATGTTTCATCGTGATCTTTATCTTTATCTTTCTTTTCTCTATCCTTTCCTAGACCACTTAATAAAAAAAGAATTGCCTTCACTTCAACACACTAAGTAGTGGCAAAAAAGGTTTGCGTACAACTTCTTCACAATCAGAAGTTTCGAGAATCTTGAGAGATGTCAGATGTATGGCGTAACCCAGAGAACAGCTGTATGACCGGGTTTTTCTTCCTCACGAACGAAATTCGTACACTTTTCTGTAACTAATTTTGATATGGTAATTTTTAATATGAATGAAGGACATTGACAAGTTCCCAACCTGCTTGACTTTTTTTAATTGGATTAAATTTGATATTTTTATTTATTTTGTGCTGCCCTTAAAATGTCCTTATATTGTAGTCGACACCTTTTTGCACTTGAAAAGTTCTGCCGCAAATGATCGGCTTCCATCTTTTCATGATAGTCGAAAATTCTGATAAGCCATTGAATGATTTCAAAATTCATTTGAAAAATCGATTTTCAGCATGTCGCTTCCATTTTTGCGTAAAAGCTCGTTGTGTATGAGCATGGACGGTGGTAATACATCATTACTACATTTTGGCGACATCATCTCGCTCTACACAGAGGAAACCGCTGATTTACGAGGTTTCCTGAGCACATTAGGGTGAGTTCAATTGAGATTTTAAACTTTGCTCTTCCATTGAAGAGGCAATTGTAGGAGCAGTACGCTTAATTATCATTTTAATGTATATCTGCCCATGGAATCGCAATACTAAGGGGTAAAGGAGGTTGACATTTTCAAAGGGGTGTGGTCTGAACTGCTATGGACAGAACACTTTTGGAACAAAGCTATTGTAGTCCCCAAAAAACCCCACATCAAGACTATTTTGTCTAATTGTAGCGATACTGCTCGCTTAACAACAGTATCTGTCCAAAAAAAAGTAAGAAAAGGGGGCCTGAAATGCGTTTAAAAAAGTACTTTTAAGTAAGGAAAGAGTGCACAAATATGCTTCAAAAATAGTTTTTATCCACCTACATATTTCCATATTTGTTTGATGTAAAAAATTAAATCGTTTCCCTAAAAATAATTTTTGGTTATTCTCCTGAATACCTCCTTAAGTAATTCCTTCTAATCGTTTACTTGTTATTTTAACGTAGTTTTTGTACTAAACGTTTTAACCCATTGCAATAAATAGTACACCAGGAGAACTATAATTCAAAAATTAAATCGATGTTTTCAGCCTGGTCGATGATCGATGTATAGTGGAGCTACGCGATGGGCGACCAGAAAGCCCACCAAAGAAGTTTAGAGGTGAGGAAATCGGGGCAAACTCTGTTTGTTTCGTTTGATTTTTTGTGTTGTATCGTTTTGTTTTCCATTTTGCACCATCCCATGATTTTGTAATTCCGTATTGTGTTGTATCGTTTTGTTTTCCATTTTGCACCATCCCATGATTTTGTAATTCCGTATCGAATGAAATTTCTCTGATGTCTGTATGCATGACTTCCCGGAAACCTTGAAAGCACCATTCTGAATAATGCCCTTTCCTTTCCAGATTGTCTATTCAAAGTGTGTCCAGTCAATAGATATGCAGCTCAAAAGCAGTATTGGACAGAACAAAAACGATTTATCAGCGGTGAATCGACATTTGACGATGATATGATGAATAAATTACGAATAGCCGCTGAAAAGGTACCTATATTCCGTTTCTTTTCTAATTATAATCTATTTCCCTACGATTTTCTTCATTTTGCTTAATTTTTGTAAAACGCCAATAACTGAAAAACATGAAATATCGTCTGTGTGTCCATTGTTTATAGACCCCTTTTGGGGTGCGCCTTGTATTCGTTCGAACCCTCTCAGAGTTGCACTTTGAAAGAACGGGGTAGTTAGCCCATACAATGACCTACTAAGCCCAGCAGGACTGGCCAATAAGGGCGAATATTCAATGAATGTGTGTGTTGTTTGTATAAGGTAAATTAGATATGTCAACAAGTGACCCCGAACAGGCTCAAGGATACAGGATTCGGCCCAAACGCATACAGTATGGTGGCAGCGCCACTTGCACTGTTCCATTTCCCTTAGCTCCTTCAAAAATGCAGCCTGTCCAGGAATATGGTGGGTAGGGGTTGTCAGTGATACATAACACCACTACAGAGGAGACATTGGCCAGCTTATTAATTCTTTTTCATTTCAGGAGAAAGAACAGAATGAATTGGAATTCCGTAAAACACAGGGTAATGTTATCCAGTACGGTACTACCGTACAATTACTTCATGTAAAATCTGATAAATATGTAACCGTACAGAAGAATTCGCCTGCAAAATGCGAAAGAAATGCTATGAAAGTGAGTTTGGTCACTGAAAATCGTTATCGTTCCCACACTTTTTACTATCGCTATTTGTGTGTCTACTATTTATCTTGATGTCGCCGAACATTAATATGATTATTATTTGTTTTGACTTGATGTTTTGTTAACTGCTGTTTTAACGCCGCAGTACGCGATCCGAAAGTCTCACAAGGTTGGCGATTTATGGACAAAACTTCAGACTCAGATGGGACTCGAACCCGTACTTGTCCTTTCCGGGGACCGTGCTCTTATCCCTTACACTACCGAGGCCCCGCTTGCCCTCGCCTTCTTAATGGCTTCTATGCCATTGCTTATCAGCACTCACACATACAACATGTTGAGCCGGTCGGCCAATATCAGCACTGAACCGTTAAGTTGTAAGCTTTACATGTTAGTACTTGTTTTGACTTGATGTTTTGTTAACTGCTGTTATTTCGCCGCAGTACGCGATCCGAAAGTCTCACAAGGTTGGCGATTTGTGGACAAAACTTCAGCCTCGGACGGGACTTGAACCCGTACTTGTCCTTTCCGGGGACCGTGCTCTTATCCCTTACACTACCGAAGCCCCGCTTGCCCTCGCCTTCTTAATGGCTTATATGCCATAGCTTATCAGCACTCACACGTACAACGTGTTGAGCCGGTCGGCCAATATCAGCACTGAACCGTTAAGTTGTAAGCTTTACATGTTAGTACTTGTTTTGACTTGATGTTTTGTTAACTGCTGTTATTTCGCCGCAGTACGCGATCCGAAAGTCTCACAAGGTTGGCGATTTGTGGACAAAACTTCAGCCTCGGACGGGACTTGAACCCGTACTTGTCCTTTCCGGGGACCGTGCTCTTATCCCTTACACTACCGAAGCCCCGCTTGCCCTCGCCTTCTTAATGGCTTATATGCCATAGCTTATCAGCACTCACACGTACAACGTGTTGAGCCGGTCGGCCAATATCAGCACTGAACCGTTAAGTTGTAAGCTTTACATGTTAGTACTTGTTTTGACTTGATGTTTTGTTAACTGCTGTTATTTCGCCGCAGTACGCGATCCGAAAGTCTCACAAGGTTGGCGATTTGTGGACAAAACTTCAGCCTCGGACGGGACTTGAACCCGTACTTGTCCTTTCCGGGGACCGTGCTCTTATCCCTTACACTACCGAGGCCCCGCTTGCCCTCGCCTTCTTAATGGCTTCTATGCCATTGCTTATCAGCACTCACACATACAACATGTTGAGCCGGTCGGCCAATATCAGCACTGAACCGTTAAGTTGTAAGCTTTACATGTTAGTACTTGTTTTGACTTGATGTTTTGTTAACTGCTGTTATTTCGCCGCAGTACGCGATCCGAAAGTCTCACAAGGTTGGCGATTTGTGGACAAAACTTCAGCCTCGGACGGGACTCGAACCCGTACTTGTCCTTTCCGGGGACCGTGCTCTTATCCCTTACACCACCTATTATTATTATTATTATTATTATTATTATTATTATTATTATTATTATTATTATTATTATTATTATTATTATTATTATTATTATTATTATTATTACACTACCTATGATTATTATTGTTTTTGTAATTATTACTACTGTCACAAACTTTTCGCACCCAACCTACTACTTTTTAATTTTTTTCTGATAACGCTTTTACTAAATCGTCTCATTTACCAACAACATGCTCTTGAACTTTTTCCAGACCTTTTTGCAGGAATTGAGTTCACTAGCCATTTTCTTCTTGTCGATCTATAAAAAAACCCTGAGCCACTGATCTCTCTAAGGAAAGCTCCATGTAGCATATTGATAGCTACTCGAAGTATCTATATTTTAAATGAACCTAAAAAATTTGGAACTTAATATTTTTCATGCTCCTAGGGTTTTTCGGTGAATCCGGTTTACTTTCTATCGTCCACAAGAGATTTACATCCCTCCTATCATGCACACTACTCTGATGTACTTTGTTCCTGATATTATTGTTTGCTGAGTCTTCAAATAGCAACTTGATGAAGAATTGATTATTTCTTCAGGTTTATCTTGATCGAGCTGGAAATGAAGGCAGTTGGTTTATTATCGAGCCAGCCTATAAGCACTATGTCATAGGAGACAGTGTGAGTGAACTTTTTATCATACCTATACCCTTTTCTATCAGCGTAACGGTAATAAGGCAAGAAAGGGCACATTCAATCGTTTCTGTTGTCAGGGGCAATTGAAGTATTCACGGCGAATTGACCACATTCAAAACACTAATTATAAGGATCACTACTGAAAATTTTTGAAAAGTGTCTAAGCTTGGGATTTTGCAAGAGTCGGTTATCAGTGGTCATGGTTTGAAACTATCACACAAAAGAAATACTCTAAAATATAAAAAGAATAAATAAAGAGTTATGTAGATATCACGCCTTTTTATTTTTTTTTTCTGCGACAATATGCAGAACTACCTATTTGGCTCGTTTAGACGACTTTTTTTCAAAAGTAGCATTGTATCTTCCCATTTACGTTTGAATCGAGATCTTTCCAATCTGAGATCTTATCATGGTTTCTAGTTTGTTGGACAGCCTCATTTGGGCTTTTGAGGTCTCAATTTTTTTACTTTTAGGTCGCTGCTGGCAACAAAATTTCTTTAGTACCGTATTCTGTAAATAGTCAGACGTCTGGCCACGTCAAACATCAACTTCATCTGAGTCATTTTTTACTGAAAGATCATCAAACCGCCGCTGAGGTCAGTTACACTAACATCTAGAACATCACGATCAATTCTTAGACATTCCAAAAATTCCAGGTGAACTGCCTTAACGAGTGTACAGAATGGCAAGTGTTCATGTTCCTGTTGTTCAACGAAAATCAACCAGATATCGTGAAATCGGTGGGGATCCTTCGTATTTTTTGATCAACTCAACTAATTTTCTCTTGACTACTTTATAATTGGTTACTATAGGGCTAAGAGACTCCGACTGCTTTTCATGGTCTCAACCCCCTCCAGGACTATTGATAGGATTATGCATAAGCCACAGTCGGAGCCGTAGATGTCTGCAAGTTACTCTACGGCGCCAAGAACTGGTAGAATGTAGATATCCACTCAAATAAGGCTATTCGCCGCTGAATTTTGTTTTTTTCTAATTTTCTTCGTCATTCTGGGCTGTTACTCGAGGTTTCCCCCAATACTGAAACCGCTCTTGTTGCTACCCTAACCCTCCACTTTCATGGACCTGAATCTTGATGTCTTGAACTCACAAAAACCGATTTCCAGGGCGACGTCGTCCGTCTCTTCCACGCCGATCAGCAGACATTTTTGACGTTGGATGCAATTCCGAAGACATGCCCACCACAGGATGTTGTCTTCCTTCGAATGACAAATCGACCATCAGCTGCTGATGCAACCAGTTCGAGAGCATTGTGGGAAGTCCAGGTGAAATACTGCTGAAGAGAAAACTTGTATGTTAGAGAAACGGTTGGCACACGGAAAGTATATAGTGGAACTGACCAGTGAGAGCCCCAGGCTCACTTTTCGCAGTGGAGCTACCAGTCTGTAAGCAAGCAAGCTGGCATAATGAAGCTTTTCCAACACTATCGTAAATAGGCAATTTTGTCCATGAAGCATGCAGCCGAAAAATTTGTTCATGACCAAAATTCAACGGTTTTGAGAAAACTCGATAAAATTGAAATTGAAAATGTAGCCTGTGGATTCCAACGATGTTAATCCTATCCATGTTGACAGTATTCCTATCCAGGTTGTGCAAAAAGATGCGTATCGTGGTGGCGCTGCGAAATGGCGTGAAGTCTACCGATTCAAACATCTCGCTACCGACATGTACTTGACAGCTATTCCGGCCACATCGCCGGTGAAACCAGCATCAAACGGAAGGCGTGCCAGTCTTCTACATATGAAGTAAGATTCCACTTATTCATTCATTTACCCAACCATTTATTTTGCTGTTTATTTGCTATTTACTTTCTTAGCCCTCAAGATCTCTCTTTGAGTGATTGCTTACCGTTGCCATTTCACTTGAGGTTCAGTTCATAATTTGGATTTGAGCTTGGAAGATTGCCTCAATTGAATACGATGAAGGCGTGATTCTGAGTGGGCAGGGGTTCTTGCAACCAATACCTTGAAAATAAGTGCTCTCCGAGTATTTATGAACAGTTTTTCGGGACAATCAATTAGTGAATTACCAAACTCCTTGGATGCACTGAGCCAAGTACTGTAGCTGTCTGAGGACTTATGGCTTACACTCTTGGATAAGCCAAAACGTTGTACTGAATGTGTACGTTTGGGAAGACGAAATCAAAAGGGGGTAGCAGTTCGTGGGCTATTTATATCTGGGATTATGACGTAGGTGAATTGTAACAGATTTCCGTGACTTTTGCGGTATGAATAGCAAAACAGGAGTATAAAGGGATCATAGTAGCTGAGACTAATTGTAAGGTATATTTTCAACTGCCGCACCCAGATCTCACCCTATGGATCACCTAATGATTCCTTGCAACTTGTATAGCTGTTATCATATTTTCAAAACATTAGAGTTGCTTTTACAGCAAGCATAAAGGAACCTTGGAAAGGTGAGTTATTCGGAACCAACTATAACTAACAAATCAGATTTCGCAGTTCACGGATTTTGTGATACAATATTCTTGGAAGGAAGGATAGGTGGGAGGGTCGGACCATAGGGATTCCTGGTCCGTCAGGGTGAAAGAAAAAAGTATGTACAGTGATAGACGACACACCAGCTTGCCTGGGCCACCGTATCACAAAATCTGCGAACATCGAAAAATGGCTAATGACTGACTAGCATGCCTCTGTGTTCAATGACTAACCTGCGTATGTCTACTACCCACACAATGCTTTTTAAAGTCATTACCCTTTTTAGTAACTGAATATTCGATGAAGTTTTTTTCTAACAAACACTATGAATACCTTTTATTTATGTGCGACACTTTATTGTTCCAGGACGAAAGGTGAATTCCTGGCACCTCCACCGAACCAGCTGTACGCCGATGGACCCGGTAATTGTTTTAAACTTATATGATTTCCTTTCCTGGTGGTCAGATACAATGTGATTTCTAATATGCACTAATGGTTGGTTATGAACAAAAAAATCTGCATCATTCAGGAGATAGTTTTTCTTTGTCGTGGAGCTCTTAACAATAGTTGTGGCAGTAGTTCGGTAGTTATAAGGTCTTTATTCAAGCGGCATCTTAAAGGCACCGTTCACGATAAAAAAGTAATTGAATTCTTACCTTATTAATACTCAGCGGCCCCCATGGGTTGTAGAAGGGACCCTCTCACTCCCCCAATCTCGACGTCCAGGGCATAGTGGCAGCCCCGTAGTTGCCGTAATTCGCGTTCCCGCCCCTCGATCGGTGTCACGTTAGACGAGTGTCGAGACAATACAGATTGCTATTATTCGTTCTAGGACCCACGCACAATCAGCTAATCGCCGAGTGATGAGGCGACGTTTTTCTCCCATTCTTTTTTCCTCTGTTTTTCTTTTTGCTGCCGCGATCCCTTATTTAATTTCCTACTCCTAGAGACTGAAAAAGGTGAGCTACTTTTGCTGTCACTAGGGTTTTTAAATTTATTTATGCTTATGAGTGAATGAATTTTGGATGACCATTGTCTGTTATTCGCACCAGGACCCACACGCGCGCAGTGAAACGCACTGTTCAGCTCGTCCGGACGCCCCACTCTTCTTCATTTTTCTGGTTTCATTGTCGTCCAGCCCCCTTTTTAACGGTTTTTTCGAAGCCTTTTTTCACTCTGGAAACGCCGATGCACGCAGTTTCTTCACCTCAGTCGCACTAGTTTCGATATTGCCTTCTATTTTTCATCATAGTCTGGATTACCCAAAATTGTCGTGAACGGTGCCTTTAAGCAATGAAATCTCGATGCTTGCGATGAATCGCCAACTGCATTAGTCTTAGTGGGAACCGCCTCCTACCTTTCTTCCTGAGACAAGCGTCTTTCCAGTAATATTACAGAAAAATTTATAAACTGATGCATAAACAGGGTAGACGAAGAACATCCGGTATGCGCAAAGCTCTCCACTTCGACTCGAAACATTTGAAGCCTAACTTCCTCTATTTTCCTTTATATTCTAGCTAGGTTTCATTTTCCTCAAGGATTTCCTAAGCAGTTGTTAGATCCAAAATCGAGGAAAGTCTGGATTGATCAAATTGAATCCAGAATTTGGTTTTTACCCTTACATTTCGTGGTAGCGATGCTTGTCGCCGTACCTCCCGTGATTCATTCGTTTTCCCTCCCTCCCTTACTAATTTACAGATGAAAGTTGATTTTCTAAAAATGAGCCTTCATTCTTCTCACTTCAGTGAGTTGATTGCATTTGTCGACATTTGACTGGTTTACTTCTGAAGTTTTCTCTAAAATATAGGTGTTTGTTTACAGAAAGCACGGAAGAATGCAGTTCGGGAACGTACTTCCTAGTGCCGGTGAAGTCTGACTTTCCAGAAGCAGATCGAAAATTACTGTTTTCTCTGGATCCAGGCATAATGCCGATGGTATGCATCATGATCGATTTGTTTGGGCTGCAAGGCTACTGTGATATCGTAACTTCTAGAACAAAGACGTACCGAGTAAGTCGTATGTCCGGCTGCAACACGAGGCTACGAACACATGGGTACATGCCACAAGTGCCACTGAAAAGCAGAACTTGTATTATAGTAGGTACGGTAATGGATAATTGAGAGTTGTTTTTGAGTATCGAATTGCTATTACAGTAAGAATGAAAAGGGTTGGGTACGGGTGATCTGTGAAAACAATCGAGTGGACAAAGAGACATTTGCATTGCTACCAGTTCATCCGAATGAGGTTCGTCATCACTTATACCCTCAACTTTTAATCAACTCGAAAGTTTTTAACTGTTAAGGTCCGTGACTTGGACTTTGCAAACGATGCGTGTAGAGCACTGCGGAACTTTATAAGACACATCAAGAGTGGAGATCCAGTCACCAAGGAATCCATCAAGTAAGACGGCTTCTTATATTTCATATCTGGTGTCATTTTATTGCACTGGTACTTATTTGTTTACTTTCGTTTGTCTTGGACTTTCTGTTTTGTTTTCTGCTGATCACACCTTTGTTTCTAATTTTATACTATTCCAAAATCAGAAACAAAAGTATGATCAACAGGAAACAAAATGGTGTTTTTCTTTATGATACTTTCGATGCCTCTCTCCATTTTATGACCGCTTACCCTTGTATCACCAAGAGTCAGACGTTGTAAGCATTAGCTGAGGAAAATCTTTAGCGACCGTATTTGCTGCTAATGAATGCTCGCGTTCACTTGTTACCTACATCTGTGGAACACCTCAATATTTCCCACGTGATGCTTCGGATAAACGCTGTCTTTCGATCGGTTTTCCGGTCCTTTTCGAGCTAAATGAAAACCATGGATTTTCCTTCTTTTTTGGAAACATCTCCGCACCTAATCCGATTTCTCTCAGAATTCTAAATAGAATTACTTATTTTTTCAAATTTCATTTATTACTTGACCAATGATCTACTCCTTCTCGAGTTCCTCTTTCCAGCGTCACGATTCAACTGCTTACCGAATGTATTTACTTCGTTACGAATACCAAAAATCATATGATGGATCCATTGCAAATCAGCGATTTCACTCCGTCTAGGGATCGGCAGAAACTGCTCCGAGAACAAGAAGTTCTCGATCAGGTATGCCTCTAAACGAGTCCTCAATTCGGGAAGCGCCAGCTGAACGTCATGATCAAAAGCTGGGTATGAACCATCTTTTTGTGCAACATCCTGCTCCACACAACCAATCTTAACAATCGGCCCGCTGTGTTCCGAGGTCCTTGAAGGACAATTAATATTGACACTCACGGTTAGCTGTCTCAAATGTCTCTGATACTGACAGGCTCCAATTATTTAGGTGTTCCAACTTTTGAAAGCGCCTTTCATGCCTCGACAAGGGCTCACTGAAATCGGACCCTTGCTTAGTTCTCCGTCGGAGCTCGGCGAAACCCGGAACGAGGTTTTCAAGACGATGTTCCAGTTGTGCTACAGCCTCTTAAGGTATGGATGTTACTAGAGAAATACCGAAAATTCACAAATATGGTTTCTCCTGCATACATCGGGAAGGTCACATTCTGGTTTCAGATACTCGCAAGTCAGCTATCGAAAGAATCAAGAGTTTCTGGCCGAAAAGTTTGGACAAATTCAGGTGAGCTCTTTATTTGATCTGGTGAAGCCCTACCCGCCCATCTACCTATGCACCACCTGTATGATCCGGGAAACTTCAGGAGCAAATCGGTTTCGATCTACTCGCCGAAGATACCATGACGGCTGTTCTGCATAACAATCCGAAACTGTTAGAGAAGTATGTGAAAACGCCACACGTCGAACGATTCGTCGAACTTGTACGGAATAACCGATTGGGAAAGTAAGTCATCACTACCGTAATCTCGACGAATCCATACATTCTCTGATTTTCAAACAAGTTTTTTATTTTCCCTGCAGGGACTTCAGCATATTGGAAGGCATGCGGTAATTTTTTGAAATCTTTACGGTAAGCAAATATTGTGCAGTGGTTGTGATGTGATGTGCTGAACATAGCCTGCTGAGGTTTATCATTGGAGGAATCGAACCTAATAAGCAGGCATCAAACAAAAGCCTACAAAAGTCTTTTACTGAATGGTAGGGTTCTTGGTACAGAATGACTTCTGAAGTTGCTTCACCAAAAACTCCTTACTCGCTGGAATCTTTCTTTGATCCGAGTATCGTGGTCCCTGTTTTCGAGTTTCGTATGTCGCCATTTTGACAGTAGTGTTCAAGGTTATCAGGCAATCAGAAACAGAGTACCTTTACGCGAACTCTGCTTCCTTTTTGCACTGGCCACACCCGCTGTTCTAAGGAGGGCTATGAAAAAATAATCAATTTTTGAGACTAAGACTGATTACCAAGTACGACATACTCATTGCTGTAGTTCCTGAAGTAAACTTGATAGGCTGATTACCCTATGGTGACCAGGCCCATTGTAAGTGATCCCTGCATATCACCTATTTTAAATGGTTTCCAGCACAATGAAGGATGGAATCAACTCCCTTAACAAAGCTCCCCACTGGTAAGCTGGATTGCTGGTGCACTGGGTCCGGTTCGGTATGGTATTATGCAGATCAGCCTTGGCGTGCCTGAGTAAAACTCGTTCATAGTCACAGTACTTGGTTCTATACCATTTTAGGTTCCTCGACTACCTGGCAGATCTGTGCGTATGTCGTGGTGAGGCCAATAAAAAAGTTCAAGAATTGATTTGTAATTCAGTACTGAGCGAAAAACATCGCGATATTCTGATGGAGACGAAACTGGTCAGTTTGCTGCCTTCAATTACAGTATTTTCTGGATCTTTGGGATTCTATAAAATAACAGAGTGTTAGAATTAGAATAGGGAATGATTACGGAAAATCGATAATTATCTTGGACCGCCGTTGTTAAGATTGACGATGAAGTTCACATTGGCTGGATGGGTCAGCCACTGCGGAAGCTTGTAGATCTAGCCTACAGTTCCAGAAAAAACACGAGTGATGCCGAGTTTTTGGACTACTACAGGTAATTCGAGTAAAAATTGAAGAGCTATTTACTTTATTATAGCTTTCGCCCCTTCTTTCTGAATGCAGATTACAATACCGAGTCGCTGTGACTCCCGGAGCATCTCTATGAGGAAATATCTTCAAAAACCCAAATTTCCAGGCATCAACTGGATCTGTTGGCACAAATGTGTCAGGAACAACAGTACTTGGCCATAGATCCGCCTCCGGAGCGCAAACTTTTGAACATTTCCCAGCAATTACCGGCAGACCTAGTTTTGAGGTATAGCCGATTAACAGTACTCCGATAATTTCCTCACAAGACCCACTCCGTTCAGATGTATGTCGGACTCACGACTACCCTGTGAAGTGCGTGCATCGTTTGCTCGCCTCATGCTGCATTTACATGTAGTCCGTGGAAGTCCATTGAGTGCCATCCGCCATGCTCGTCTATGGACAGACATAACCAACGAGGTCAAAGTTCAATCGTGAGTTAATCGATATCTTCAAAAAAAGTAGAGATTTCTTTGAAATAATGCAATTCAGGTACAAAACCACTTCTGTCGAAGGTTACAGCGATGGAGGTCGAGCTCGAGTCGGGGACCAATTTGCCACTGATGTAAGTTTTAAAGCTCTCAACAGCCTAATAGGTCGCGGTTCCGCTGTGTGGAGCACTAGCCAACGCGCGCGGTCGCGATGCGTGCGCTATACTTACGTGACGCTTTTTGGCAACCATTCCCTTTCTTGTCCTTTCCAATCGAAAAGGCTGGGAATTGCTTTGTCATACTTCGTTGGGAAATCCGAAAAAAGAAGGATAAACAGAAGCATACGCGACGCGACCGCCCGCAGACCCGTGTTCATTCCACGATTTCATTAGAAATTTCTCGAAAAAATTGTAAGACAGCGGTAGTTTTATTTGAAGGTGCTCAACACAGTCGAAGATTACCTCAATTCATTACGAGACAGCTATCCATCTGGTCCAGTGTTGCATAAAGATGCCGCAAGTGTGGCTCATAACAAGCTCACTTTCGAGGTAAGTTGTAAGTTTGTGGGAAAGTAAGGGAATAGACTCCGCGGGTACTCTATCTAACCTGAGCTTTTAGATGGTAACACTAGCAAAAGCACTCGCTCAATTCGGCTACTATACCTTCGACAACTTGTTGACGCTGACGGAAAATCTTTTGCACATTGTCGACAACAGCCCCCATAGTGCTCAAACAGGTGGGTTTCTAGATCTGCCAAGGCCCCAGAAGAAGGCCGAGTACATGGTAGTAGTTCTGATGGATACAGCCAACCCGACTACCTCTAGGGAATCTCAACCCACCTATTCAACCCTCCTTTTGGAGGGAGCCAACCTCCTACTTACTGTCTTTGCAGCTCGTACCGTATCGCATGGTATGACAATGATACATCGAGTTACCCAGTCGATGATTGGTACTGGTACGAGAAAGATCGGTGACAGTGTCATGAAGGCGTCTGATAAGGTCAATATCGAGGACACAGCGAAGGCTAAAGAGAGTCGTCAGCTGTTGGTCAAAACAAAGCTCACAGTGGCTGAGATCCTTCAGGTAACTACCTGACTCTTAAGGCTGTGGTCAAAATGGTTGTTCGCTCCATACAATTCTGTAACGAGGAAGTGGCCCTCCTTTTTCTCGATTCCTCTTACCCCGAGGCCAATAGAGAACTGTTTCGTTTATAGTTTGTGATGGACGTGCGGCGAGACTACCGTATCACGATGGCATTGTCGTGGTTTAAGCTCAATTTCCCATGCGACGAGGACGGTGTGCTGAACCATACCGCAAGTACGTAAGTTTAGGGAATTGTGGGAAACACCGCCCAATCAGTATCTCCTTTCAACAGCTACTCTTTTTTAAGAACCCCATTTGTTCTTTTGAAATGTATATATTACAGTTATGTAGAGCTTTTTTACAGACATCAATGAACGTATGGCTCATGAGCTCTATGAGGCCATCTATCAGTCATCTGGTCATGAACTTCATTTGGATGGTGGCGATGGTCAGCTGCTGTTAGCGATTCTTATGCAGGTACCGATTGAGATTCTGGCAATGTGCCAATGCTCACTTTTACCAAGTTTCTCGAACTGATTGGCAATAACGATTAGATTTATGAGCTCCATAGGTCACGCGTAGGTTGTCGGAAGGATCTTTGATGAAGAGAAAACTTTGAGATGCCACTGAAGTACCCTGAAAGGCATTTCCTGATAAGGCTATTTCAGCATTCACCGTAGGCTTACGCTAAGGTCAGATACAATACAGAGCGAGGTCCACTAATTCTTTCAGATGACGATGTCCGATTATCCTCCCTTGACAAGCATCGCCCTAAAGGTACTCTTCCGGCATTTCACTCAATATCAGGAGCTGCTGGAAGATTTGAAACAGGTTAGACCATCTTTTCTTTCTCTTCTCAAGATTTTATAGATAATTTTGCGATATGAGGCACGTATAACCAGTAATATTTGTGACTAGCCAGTTGTAGTCCAATGTGTAAGAACCTGAAGTAAACCCATCAGGTCGGCGTTTAGGTTCAACTGTTGGTATCATCGGACGATGTGGAAAACTACCGACAGGTCGATCGTGACCTTTTCATTCTGAAGAATCTAACCGAGAAATCCGAGTTATGGGTTCATGGAGATCGACATCACTCCATTGATGCGAAGGATCAGGAGCATGATAAAACGTGAGCTCCATTAGTCATAGCTCTGATTTGCGTTCATGGCATGTAGCATCTTACCCACCGCTAAAATCCACTATACCGCTAGCAGTTACTCTCAGATGCTCACAAACAACTTTCGAAGAGCTTTTGTATTGCCACTATCAAGAACTTTGCGTAGTGAGCTGATCTTTTACATTCTGTTTAGCCTCGTTCAGAGTTTGCGGCATGTGCGACTTGGCGATTCAGCTGTTGAGCGACAGCGACCTAAAGCGTTTCAGTCAGCTCTTCTACGGCTGGAGCGCACATTTTCGATATTTTGGCTGGCAATTCAGCGCATAGTAATCAAATGTAAATACACGCCGAACAGACAAATTAGTTGTTGGGTTTATACTACGCCGTTAACTCTGAACTCAATATTGCTCAGCTGAAACAATTCTGTAGAACAAACTTACTGGCTTTAATCCATCTGGACTATACTTTTTAACTATACTATTTTAGTATTTATCTGCTTTATAATAAGTTATCCTGTGTGCGTTTGTTTTAGTGGGCGTAAAATGGAAAGAATTCTGAGCTTCATCCATCATGTACATGAGTGGCGGGATAAAGCAAGCGATTGGTTAAGGTTTTGATCTTTGATGTAGTCGTGATTTCATATTTCGCATGCAAAGCATTTTAGGTCGAGTAACGTAACCGATTAGCTCCCTCAAAATGTACCTTTGGACCAGAATCCAAAGGCAAACCGACAGTTAGGGCTGGTGAGGGAGCTAATCGGGTTATGGAACTCGACTTTTGTCGTCCTTCACTTTGTTACTCCTAGAAGATTGTCTATAAGTTGCTGGAATGCCTGCATTTGGTTACGGGGTTACGACTGGGGCCTTCCTGATAATATTAGAACATTCCAGAACGAAGATGGACTTCGAGGAGCACTCATTAATCACTTCGAAAGGCTTTGCTACCGATGAGATTCTAAAGGCCGTCGTCGACATCATTGATGAGCACTATACGGGCTCTCGGAAAGACTGCCTTCGACTGTTGAATCAGGTAAATTATGAAATAAAATAACGCAAACCGTGACTCCGCGATGACGAGCCATCATCACCATGGTGTACGTTGCCGTGACATACACTAGTTAAATCAAGCAAATTTCTAGAAGACAGGGTGATTGAAGTGATTCACTAAGGGGGTCAAATATGAAGTCTCGGAAGAACGTTTCCGTCTTTTATGGGTCCTTTCGACGAGAGTATTGTTCTGCGAAACGTCCGTCTAGAATGATTGTGTATGTCACGGCAATGTATCCGAGGGCAACAAGAACCTTAGGCGGGTCTGTCGCCCAGTAAATCCCTGTTTTTCGCTCTGTGTCATATAACTTGTACTAAATTTTGCGTTTCTCCATGAAATGGATACAGCCATCAATCAATACGTATTTCAGCTACTGATAAGCGAAGACCGTAATCTTGCTGCTATCGCTCTACAGGAGCTTAGCGATCGCACACCTCTCATTGCATATCCTCTTATAAGACAGGTAACTAGAGGATTTCAGGATTGAAATCTGCTGGCATAGGATGTGCGCGATCATTCCAGATTTTGGTACGACTGAAGAAACTCTGCTACAAGAAGGATCGACCGGATAGTATGAACCAACAGTTACTGAAGAACATGCGAGTCTACGAAGTGGTGCTCGAGTTCTTGAGCATACCATACGACAAGGTATTGTTCACTTCAAATACCTCTCCCATGAAAAACCAAGTTCGTTGATTGTGGAACTAACTAGGAAATGTTGATGATGGGTAGACGTCAGTGAAGGGTTCGAGAGCTTCAGTTGAGAAAAACGCTGGCAAAACATTTGATTAGGTTATTGGTCTCCCGGAGTGTGTTGAAACTATCACTCCAAGCAGAAATCTTTTCTTGAAAGCAGAGCTTTCTCTAAAAAAAAGGAGCTTTATTGTATTTACTATCCGACCGATCCAGCCCTTGAGCCTTCCTTGACTCTGGAGAAGCCTAGAAACATTTCCTTCAATTTGGTACTTGCTATTTCCGTCCCCTTATGGCACTCTTCGCGGGACTGATATTGTTTATGGTCCTGTTTATAGCCTTCTGCAATGTGTTCTGTTCAGAAAAACGACTTCGAGATGCCGCGTTTGATTACGCTATCACACGAGTTTCTTCGTAGTTTCTGTAAAGGGAACAAAGAGAATCAGAGTCGTCTGCACAAATTCATCAGCATCGAAAAGGACGCCAAGGAGGGAACGTTGAGAGTGGAAACGGTAGGTGGAGTCGTAGTTTTCAGACAAACCTACTCATTTTCTTATGTTCAGGTTGAAGAGGCTGCTACTTTGGTGGCCATATTCCGAAATAACAGAGAGCTTGCAAGCAATGTTTCCGAAGATCTGATCGCTCACATCGTCAACCTCATCGAGCACAAGGTTGTGTATTTTTTTTGTTTGTCAGTATGCCCTGGCGAAAGGGCAGGGTTCGTGCAGTAGGTGAAGTCGAAGGAGAGGTGTACAAGAGTTAAGGGTTTGGGCTGGTGGATACCCTTTGGATTGAGGTGATTACTGGAGGTGGACCAAGTTCAGCACGCGTGAAAGTCTTTGGTTCGGTGAATTGCGTGAAGAAATTCTCAGAGCATCGGTGAAACTCAACTTATCGGTGAATTTCCACAGTTTTGGGCGTGCAGATTTGTAATACGTCGGAGACATGAAGTTAATTTACCTTTGGCCGTTGTAGACAAGCGTATTTGGAGTGAGATCGCTTTTTCAGTCTCGCAATGCCGTTTTCTTGGAGCTACTTCAATCGCTAGTCTGTATTTATGACAAGGAAATCGAAACCAGTCAAGATAAGGTGGCCACGGAAGTAAGTCCTTGCAGTTTATCTCAGAAATCGCATAGAAACTCGCTTCGTATTTGAATACCATAATTGTGATACTATTTTGGATGAGACAAATGTTACAAGGGATTTGCAGATTTGCTCAGCATCGGATGAGGTTCGAGCTCTCTACGTCGACAATGCTTCGTTCGAACAGCTGGAACAAATGATGCAACAAGCTCCGCCCTATTTGGACAGTTCACATCCACTGAAATATCACATAGAATTAGTTAGGTTCGACCTATCTGCCTCGTCATGGGTACAGTGTGATCGTTAGTGTCGGCCGCGCGCGGTTGCGCTGCGTCGCTTTGCCGAGTGTTCATATTATGCTTTCATCTGTCAGGGCATGCATTATGCATTAACCATGTTTCCGTGGCTGCAAAAGCAGCTAATCTTCGAGTAGGTGCTGCCGCGACGCGACGGCACGCGTCCACTTCTTGTGTACGCATGTGTTCGTGACCAATATAATCACTTCAGATTACTTGCACTGTGTACTCGTGGTAAGAATGGCAGCACGGAATTGAAATGTGCATCTGAGATTCCGATGGATCACATCGTACGAGTTGTCACGTCTCCATCATGTCTCGTAGAGGTCTGTTTGCCTAGGACGTCCCATGCAGTTTACGGATATTGATTACTTATGTTTCAGGTGAAAACTGCCTATTTCCAATTCCTTCTTCACTGCTATATCGACACAGATGCCGAGATGAAAGACGCTTATAAGGCGGAGTATGTGGACTCATTACTTCACAACATGCTCTTGGATGTTCAAAAGGTATGAACAACCATGGGGCAACTCGTCCACAAAGCAGTCAAGGTTCCTCATATTCTGATTTCAGCTTCATAGTGAACTCTCGTCAACCAGTCCATCAACTAATATCGCTGTATTGGAGCAGTACATCTGTTTGACGGTTACGGAGATTTTGCTGAAATTCTTCGAAAAACCCTACAGTGAATCAGCTAAGGTGGACATACATGTGAGCTGCACCCTATCCCTTTTGTTCAAGCACACAACTAACCACCTACAATCACGATGGGTAAGTGATTTGGAATGGGCTCGTCGGGAGGAAACAGGACAAAATCGCAACGAAACTGGACTTTTTCACTTTCCCTCTTCAAACAAGCACCATACCGGTATCTCGTTACTCACAATCGGTCTCTTAGACCTTGGGACATTGCCAGGTACTGATCTCGGACTCTGGTTGCTTCCACCAATCGTTCAACTCATCACCATAGATGCACACGCAAGAAGTTTGCGGGAATGTGTCAGAAATAGCACCGATAGCTGAAGTTTCAGTGAATTTTGGGCACCACCACACGCACGTTAGTTAACCTCTTACCCCCGAAACTAACCTAACCTAACCCCGCACTGTGAAGCACCACTGAGCACCACTGCAAATCTAACCTTGACTGCCCTCACTTACACTATTCTAAAGCTTAAAAACCTTTGTTAAACGTAGATTTAGGGAAAAACGGAACGTCCACGGGCAATAAGGTCGATTTTATAACTTCAGGCTCACAAAAAGATGTTCACAGCGATTCTACAGCAATTGAGCATTCTCCATGCTAGCTGTCTGAAGAGGTCACAGTCGCCAAAACACTGGTACAGGGTGGATCAATGTATCAAGAGGCTCAGGAAATGGGGTAAATCTCATATTTGAAGCCTTTATTTATTAAAAATTCTCCGCCACTTCAAATTGAATTCTTATTCTTATTATTATTTATTTATTTATTATTTCTTTATTATTTATTTTTCCGGAAATTTCAATAACAAGGACTGAAATTCAACCGATCGAACTTTTCAGCTGAGGAAAATAAGATTTCCGTGCCGGCTAGTATCTCGATGCCACCATTCTCGTCTGTTCCGACGGTGAAGCAGCGTTGGCAATGTGCCGCGAATTCAGCTAGGTTCATTAGCCAGGTGAGTCGGGCTACTGGTGATGCAGAATGCAAAATATAGGAATTGATCGGCATCCACTGGCCAAAAGCCGAGCATGAATTTCAACTCGAATCCGTTCCAAGCATGCTTTCCCTTTTAAACTAATATTTGGTCTTTTAACGAATCAACCTGGTAATCACTGATTTACAGAACTTTTGGATTTTGTTTATTCTTTCCCTTCCCAACCATGACTAATTCCATTCCAAAATTAATGAAAAAGCGGAAAAATTCGGCCTACAGTACACTGAAGGCAGTGGGTCTGGCCGCTCTACTTATGTGGAGATGAAGATCTTCCGCCTAGAGCAGTCCCATTCAGTGTGAAACTCCGAGATCCAAGATCTAGAAACCGTACTAAAGTGTTACCGAGTTAACTACTAATCATGCATGCCTCTCCAGCATTCTCTATCCATGCGGAATCGTGCCAATTCATTGATGATGCCCGGTTTTCCTAACCCACGACAACAAACCGACAAAGTCGCCAACGTTGTCACATGCTATCACGTGAGTTGTCTTGAAGGTTTAGAAAATTTTAGTGTTAATTAATCTCCTTTTTTGGAGTGTGCCCCGCTTTCGACTTCAATTCATTCAACGAGATCCCCGAACAGGTCTTATTAATACTACCACCATACGAATTGAAAATTTTCGAGGAAAAAGTAATTATGTCATCAGTCTTCACGGTTATGGTTGAATTTCTGGCTTTTCAGATGATGATAGGCGAATTCAAATTTTACCTGTTGCCGTTACATTCTGCTGAAGGAAGTGTGCTAGTCGACGTACTGCATACGCCAGATCTACTGTTCCCGGTCGGTTCGACACTACGCGAGAAATGTGCCAAAGGAGCCGTTGTCACCAAGTGGGTCTTTGGAATTTAGAATTGATATTTTAATCATAAGAGGGCGGGGTTTGAGCCAGTTCAACAAAGATTGACGTCCCTTCGCAAAAACGTATGTCACGGCAATGTATGTTGGACATATGTCCTCGACACGAGTGCATGCGAACACCGGCACCACAAAAGTCAATGATAGCGATGAAGGGACCCTAAGGATTCCTTGAGGGACAACACATTCTATCTTCCCCAAGTGAATTCAAGTTGCACACACTGAATTAGTCCCAGTTTTCAAGCGGAAAAATGAAAATAATCACTTCGTAGTGCGGATGTATGTCACGGCAATGTGTTTATATTCACGAACTTCGCGCGTAATCTAATTTGACCTATTGCTTCAATAATCATGTGAATACTTTATAAATTACCATAAATATCTTGTTCAGGTTGATCCAACACTGCAAGACATTGATGCAAAACAAACAGGACAATCTGTGCACTCGGGTATTACAAACTCTTTGTCGAATGTGTAGCTGTACGAAGCATAGCCTCAGCGATCAGGTAATTCTATGCCTTTTTTTCTATTTTACAAATCGCATGTACCACTTATAGGAATTTCATGACAACTCGTTGGTTCTTGGGCTCTTTCCAGGGGGGTCTAAACGTAAGCTGAACATTTCCTGGACTCAACTATGGAAATCTCCTAAGATGAGCACGTGCACAAGGGTCAGGGGATGGGGAACGCAAGGACCAGAGCAGGAAATAAAAGGCAAAGAGCAGCAGAGAGAGAGTCGCCTAGGTTCTCCGTTTCCCTACCATGAACGATGTTTTGAGCTGAGTATGTCTTTCGGCAGTCAACTGGAAGGTTAGATTAAAATATGCAGAATTACATACCCACCCTATTCCTTCGTTTCGTTTCGGACAAATGAAATAGTGTACGCCGCTATGAGACGCAGGGTGTTAGAGAGCAGTACTGTAGTGCAATCACGTCCAAAACAACGATTTGTCGTGAAAATCCCAGACGTCCATTTCGGGCATTTCTTTAACATGTAAATAATCACTACATTATCGCATAGGGTATCAGAAATGCAATAGCTCACAACGGTCATCAGCACCTATTGCTACCATTTTTCATTAAAAAGGTAACCGGTGGCGGTCGATTGGGAAAATTATCATATAGTGGGAGCGGGTAGCAGCTTAGGCCATCTAATCAATTAACAAAGCTATTGAAAGATTCCGCAATTAACAATCCGTTATTAACACACCCATCAGGGACGCGCGCGTCTGCGTTGCGGGCTTAGATTGATCAGATTAACTTGATCGGGCAGACCGCATCGCAACCGCTCGCGTCCCGGGCAATAAAAAGGCTATAAATCGCTGCCCTACGGTTTTCTCTATGACCATTTTATCTTTCGAACCTAACCATTTGTAGGAAAGCGAATTTTTGTCCGTTCAGCCTTCGGAAAATTCCGAAATGGGTCTAGAAGAGGAGCAGTTGACGGAGCTTTTTAACGTAAAATGATTTTAATTGTGTGTGCGCCTCCATCCCCACTTTTCAAAGCTTTTATTTATACGCTTACTCCTACATTCTATTTGGTTGGCAGAGTGGGGATGGTTTTCTCGTGTTGAGTGTCCATTTCTTTGCAACATACCAATCATGACATAACGAGAGCTATGGCGCAGCAAGTCTTCTTTGGAGTTCATGAACAGATAATCCTCGTTATTGATCAACTCGGTCATTGATTTTTTCATTGATCGATAACCGAAGCAGGATCAGTTGTAATGTTGCAGAACAAAACCGCTTCCTCCCACACCTTCCTCAAACCTTACTTGAACCTCTCTCTCCAATGCTGAACTGGGACTCCTACACTCACCCTTCCCCAACACCTTCGTAAATCAACCGGGACGGAGGGACGACCTTTTTTGTCTATGTCGCACAGACTTCCTAGGCGTTCATCTATTATTACCCATGACGAACTCTCCCACTCTAACCTATGAGGATGACCCTCGTCACCCATATCTGCAACATACACTTGATCTTGATTGAAAATTCAAATCAGTCAGCTTTAGTGACCAAAAAAAAGAAAATTTGATTTATTACAATATTAGGTAAAAAGCATAAGCAGGCTGATCGTATTGCAGAGAGGGCGATTTTCGATCCGCAGTCATCAGTTGGTATGTGACCTATTCATTGTTTCGAAGCGCTTATGTCTTCTTCAGCTTCCCACTATCTCATTCTAATGTTGTAGAGCATGGGGCAATTTTTGGTTCGATTAGTCAAGCTTGCTGTGAAGCTTGCTAGTTGCTTTGTTTAGCTGGAATTCTTTTCAGTTTGAATCGAAAACCTTTAGGGAAGATGAAATTATTTCAAGGGTCAACAACTTCGATCCAAGTTACTACAGCGATATTTTGGACCACATGGACGGTCGGATCGATTAAGTGATGGTTCGGATGGTGTTAAATGTGGGTTTATGCTCAAGATTATGATATAACTTGTCCCATCATTCACTGGTCAGGATGAACCGTAGCTATGAGTCGCTCTAGATCGGATGAGGTGTTGGGAGGCGGAGCTGTCTGGTACTGGAAGGGTGGTGCTGACAGTGCTTACAGTGTTGACAATGCAGAAGCCCATCGATAGCTTACTACTTCCTAGTCAATTGATGGCTCCCGAGCGCATCTACTGTCCCCGAACTGTTCTTCACGCCCGGATCCGAGGGGAAATAACCTCTCTCAAAGTAACTATACTGTTGTTTTCAGCAGCCGGACTTGCAGACAAAGATTATGAGGTTCGAATGGAGGAACGTTCATTGTACGATATCCAATGTCGCTTGAATGATGCCGGAGCTTCCGATCTTGTCATTGATATCATCACGGAGGAGCCCAGTCGCGAGATTTTCCTGAAAGCTATTCATTTAGCTAAAGCTCTGCTTCTCGAGGGCAATGACAAGGTAAATCTTCCCCGTGAATTCGTCCCTACGGATATTCTGCCTGCAGATTGCCTCTCATCAGAGGAGGGATCGGATCGAACTCAGTCTCTTTTTTTTTTGAATTTCAGGTACAACAATCGTTCTATAACCGTTTGAAAAAGAAAGATGCTCATGAGCCATTCTTCAAAGCCATCTCACAACGAATACAGACGGCACAAAATCGTTTGAAAAGTGATATGATGTCATGCAATGAAAATAAACCCAAAGGAGGCAAGTCATTCTCAGGACCTAAGGGACTGTTTGGCTTCGATTCAAGATATCTGAGTAGGGTAACAAGTCCGTTACTTTTGTTCTTCTACTTCAGGTTGTAATAGGTTTTTAGTTGCGAATGCTCTTACTAACACAGCACCTTGAATACATGTTCATCACAGTGAATTCTTATTTATCATCACATTTCAGCACCATCAGCTGGCGCCAGTAGACGATGTAAGTGTATCCGTGTGTGTGTGCCCTTGCTTGTCGCAAACCAATATATGTTTGCCCAAAAGCTTGACAGTGATTTAAAAGGCGCGATTCTCTAAGCGTTTAACAACTAACGGGAAAGTCGATTTGGTTGTGTCACTTTCTAACAGAACAGGATTAAGCAAACTCCCGCATATAAGGGGTAGTCCGAGTTTTCGGGTTCTTAATGTAGATATTCTAGCTCGAAGCGATGGCATGAATCCTGGCACAATCCGGGTTGTCCTGAAAGTCCCAATCTTCACGCGTGGATGCAGTCATGCACTACGATACAGCCCAATCAAAGTTCTGAGACTTCTTAAGGGCAGCAAAGGATATGCCATACCAGGCGATTAGAGCTAAGAGATCTAACTCATGTCGGAGGGGACCTAGTTTTCCCAGCCGATATCGTCAGTTTAACCTCTACTTCTGAGAGCTTGAACTACACATTGCGATCCAGGCGGTGGCTATTTCCTCTACCCTCCCTAATTTGAGGATTGACTTGAATCACCGCTAAGGTTCTCACATCTATTTGCCCCACCAAAGAAATCGGTTCAGAGAAACCACTGCAAATGTCACATTCAGCGTATGGGCGGCACTTCGTTTATGGTATGAAGGAGTTTAGGAGGTACCAGTTTATGAGGGCTTTGAGAGTAATTTTATTGCGTCTTTCTCCTTCAGTAGGTACAACTCGAATAGTCTCGAAAAGTCTCGTAATTGCCACATGGTTTACTGGTAACGGATGAGTAATGCGCAAACGGATTTTTCTGTTTCTGGGTGGGAAAATTTCCCTGCGTAGAACTCTTTTCTCATTTGGAAGCTATCCTTGGGCTCTCTATTTGTTGATAGCCTTCTTACAATTCTAAAAATTCTATCATTTAATTAGATGGAGATTCATACTTGTAGATTCATAGCGTACTACGGTACTCGAGTAACCCCAAATGAGTCGGTTAGTTAGAGTAGGAGCTGCTGTACTAGGCCGGATTGCTGCCTCTGTGCAAGATAGGCCTGGAAGGACTGGGCGCCTGCTTATAGATATTAGAAAGCTTCTAGATGAAATCTAACCCATTTCCGTTAATCCTTTCCTGGGAGCGTGGATTGCAGGTCCTCGAATATCTGGGAATTCCCTGGAATTAACCTCTGTTGTAGTAGAAGTTCTGTTTCTTAGCATGTCAAGGGCGATTCTCAAAACGATCAAAAGCTGCTTCCACACCTACGTTGAGTTCATGAAGTTCGATGAAGCAGGTGGAATGTCGATTTTGCGCGCGTAACATCGATATCCCTCTTCTACAAAAATAGGCAAAGTATAGTGTGGAGGCAGCTCTCATAAACATGAGCGCTTGCTTGTCTGTCATTGCCTCTCTCCTTACGTTCTTTCTCCAATCTTTGTCCATTTATTGAAGGCTCTCCTCGACACAGTTTTTCCGGCATATCAAATACACAAGTGGACGAACATCATCTACACAGACACAGTCTGGACAATCTACAAAGTTTGTCAGCTTCAGTAATAGTTTAGAACGGGTTCTCCACAGCTTATCAAAATCACATCTACAAAGCGTATGACACTACCGTGCATAAAAGGAAGGATTCATTGAATCTGTTTGTGTCTGTCCCATTTTTCGGCCTAACCGGTTCACCTGTTCGGCCCGATCTTTGAGTTCACGCCTGGAGTCTACTTTCCGTCAAGATTGAGAATGACCACGAGGCAATACGGTTCAAGGTCCGGTGAATTTTAGTATGATACGGCGCGTTTTTTGGCAATATCTCAGATGTCGTTCCCAGAACTTTCCCTTTGGGTTCGATGCCTTACATCTATTACGCTACAAGTTGTTGTTCCAGTTGGAAGGGTAGCCTTTGAGAAGCAAAACAATTTTGACTCGGCCGATCTACTAAGTGAATTCTCAGTGGGTAGATGAAATTGATCCAGAGAAGCTCGAGACAGAAACGGTATCTTGTAGATGTCATTTTGATTTGCGAACTACTACCACTCACATAACCTTGCATGTGTAGAGTCACCCTTGAGCACCTTTCCTTTTGCTTTTTGTCCGAGATTCGATGTCAGCTTTTTCCCTTTCCTAAACTTCCTCTGTGAGCTAGCCGATTGGATGAAGGCCAGACAACTTTCGTAGACAGCAATTCTAAAATATTTCCTTCGTTTGTTCTAGAAACTTACCAGCTTTGCTTGACTTAGAGGGATAGTCAAAGAGGAAGGTTAAAAGGAAGCGAAGTACGTGTGACTTTTTAGTAGCAGTGTTAGTTTTTTTTATGAAAAAGGAATGAGTTCACTAGGTGCACCTCGTAAAAAAGGGGGCGGAGTTGTAATCCCCTAATGAGAAGCATGCTCCATTAGGCCAACTCCGCCTCCATTTCCACAGTGCACCTGGTGTTGCCGTCGCTTTGGATGGTCGTTATTAACTCCAATTAGCCGGCTCAAATTCCAACTATTTTTTTTCTCACGCTTCCTGTTCAGTCGTTCTGAGATTCGCAGATTTGTGCTTTTCCTGGACAGATCGTGACGTCGTTCATTTTTTTCTCAAATTATCTATCTACGTACTTCAGCATCTACCGCCCTTACACCAGTGTCATCAGAGCATGGAAATGGTGGTCCTGGGGCACTGTTTGCTGCAAATCATATCAGGCATCCATCACTATCCGAAATCTCCAATCACTCACACGAAATGACCAGTGTACCTGATCTGTCACCATATCAAGACGACGAACGGTGGGTGGATTCTTTTGAGGCCCTACTTAAGCCAGGTTTGGCTAGACCAGTTGCAACTCAACTCTTGACATAGAGAAGGTGCTTCGGGCAAGAGAGGGACCACCGATGTGGTTAGTGTCCTGCCTGAAGTGCACCAAATCACCACAGAAAGGTGATGCTAAATAGTTGTCCCGAAACTTTAGGTACCCATCATTCGTTATATGTTTTTGAAATTTTGTTTTGGAATTATTTCAGGACCAGTGATGCTCTACCGCCTGAGGTTGCAATCATCGAACCAATTTTACGTGTACTGCAGCTCCTCTGCGAGAACCATAACAACCTTCTACAGAATTTCATACGGAAGCAGTCTGACCGTACCAATCACAATCTGGTCTCTGACACTCTTAGTTTCCTAGACACTGTAAGTACCTCTTGATACGGACACTCCTCTCTCAGAACTTCCGACTGGTTATCGAAACGCAACCGCTTTTAGGTGTGCGGCTCGACGAAGGGTAGTCTGGGCGTGTTTGGAGAAATTGGCGAGCATAACTTCAGTCTCATCACTCAAACGCTTGCCACTCTCACCGAATTCTGCCAGGGACCGTGTCATGAAAATCAGGTCGGTCTAGTCATTCGGTAGTGCCTATGAAGTCAGCTCCTTTTTCATTTCCTTTTCATTCCAACGTAGTTACATTTTAGTCGACTGTAACTAGTTCCCATTGCTGTAATGTATTTGGGTAGTTAGACAACTGTTTGATGATGGATTGCAGTGATGGATACAGGCCCTCTCCCGCTTCCTCTGCTCCTTTCCCCATTCGAAACTTTCTGGGAGTACTCGCGCGGTTTTTTGAACCCCTCGCGCCTACCCTGTTGCCTCAAAGTTTTGTGGTAACAATTTCCTCTATCAGGCTGCTTCGCGACTTCACCATTAAACAGCGGTTAGCCAAGTACATCTCCGTGACATACAGCAATGTTCATATGTAGTATTCAAATATGTAATTTTTTCCAAAACATTTCAGAACACAATGGCAATGCAGGAGAATGGTCTGAATATTATTATCTCGTTGGTGTTGAACGACATCAAACCCTTGGCTGACGACCACATGGAACTGGCACTGGAGATAAAGGCAGGTTTATAATGCTGAATAGCTTTCAAGACTTTTGACTTGCTGAGTGTTATTCTATGACATCTGACTGTGCTTCACATTGGTTTCCAACAAAAACCATATTCAAGATATTTTACAGGATCACTGAGAAAAATTCTGATTTTTGAACCAGTTCTTGACTACATAGTTTCAGAGCCAAGCTTCAAAACTCTTGTTGGCGATTATGGAGTCACGGCATGATAGCGAAAACGCGGAACGTGTTCTACAAAATATGGACAACACTGACGGAGGACCACGACAGCTGGTAGGTTCTTCGAAAATAGTTCAACATCTTGACCTAACTCAGGGGGGGGGGGGGTGTGGGGGGGCATAGGACATATTACGAGGGCGGAAGACGAGTTTTGAAAACTGTATATGCGCTCAGGCCAGTCGATTCTTATACATAGCTATATTACTTTGGAGGTCACCCTGGGATGACGAGCACAACGGTGACCCACGGAGACAATTACGCTAGGTGGAACCATAAATTTGTTGGGCCTAAAGGTCGTGATGAAGAAGTACATGGAGCTGTCACATTGCCTTTACGAACACGTAACCATTACGGTAGTTCTAATTATGATGAGGCGGTGTTGTTGAGCGTTTGACTCAAGCGGTGCGTTCGATTTCCAACAATTTTTAAACAAGGGGTTGATAGTTTTCTCAAAAACAAATGACGGGAGGTCAATGAGGCAGCAATTGACAGCTCAAGAGCTAGAAAAATTGTTTTCAGGTGCATGCGCTTACTCAAGCTTATGAGATGGCACACTCGAAGCAATATGAGATCGTCCAAATGCGGCGAGAGCTGTTGCAACGGGCAAATTTCCATGACGGTCCGACCAGTGTCGTTAGTCCACTGATAAAAACTGAAGCAGGTATGACTTGTAATCTGATTGATTTGGTCTATTATTGTGACAGAACTGAGGAGTGCCTTATTCTGCAGGGTGAGGTTGAAATGGCTTGTCAGCGGACTTCTTAGGCTAGACGGTCGGAAGTTCTCGGAGGGTTCCCTCGCTCAGCAGCTTTTGAAAAAGGTTTCCCAAGAGAGCAAGCACTCGCAACTCTCTAGAAAATGAGTTCAGTAGAATGGAAAATCGACCGACTCAGCTAAACGCATTGACCGTTACCATGACGCAACAGCTTACACAAGCCTTCCCTCATACAATTCTCGGAGTTGAAAATTTTTCTCTAAGTTGTGTACTGTTGTCAGAAAAAACACTTTCTCAGGAGTGAAACCGCCCACAGGTTCCCTTTCAGTAACATTGCCGGAGATTTCTGTCGACGCGTCTGGAACAGTGTCCATACATGACGAAGCTACTAAAGTGGATATGAAGTACGTGGCTGATGACGCTTCAACTGTCGACCCTAAGGAGGTATGCTTTCGTAGTTATATATTTGCTAGCTATCATATCAGTTAGATTCAAATTCGTACCAATGCAGACGACCTATCAGTAGTCGGGCCTATGAGGGGGAGAAGGTTCCCTTCCTGGAGCACTTCGCCTTACAGTTTCCCCACTTTCACATATATATCACATTCAATATCTGGGCTCTTATTCAACAGAGTGTGTAGGTAATTAAGTTTATTCTAGGTTGGTCACAACATCTACATTCTCGCTCATCAGTTGGCCAGACATAGCCCCGAACTGGCTCAATGCCTTGATCCCGATGACGATAAGAAATCTGTACAGACAAGGAATGCACTCGAGTTCTACAAGAAGCACACTGCACAGATTGAGGTATATGTGTTCAATATAATCACACAATTACAATGTTAAATTACATGCCAAATGACTACTATAATGGTAAAATTTCAAGACGAATAAAGTACCCTCACAGTTCCGATTTCTGTACGGGAACATAGGGCTAGCTTCGTTTATACTTCCCTTCTTCAGATCGTCCGTCAGGACCGCACTTTGGAGCGCGTCGTATTTCCCATACATGAGATTTGCTCATTTCTCACAAAAGAAACAAAACAAAATGTGTATAACAATACGGAAAGGGACAATCAGGTACCTACCCACTAGCTTTACTTCCACAATGTTTCCATCTGATCCAATTCGATTTGGGTAGCCGACGATTAGTTTGCAGACGTCTTTTCGTTCTCCCTCTCTCTCTTTCTCTTGCCCTCCCCCTTTCTCTTCCTCTTTCCCTTTCTCTTTCTCTTTCTCCTTCTCTTTCCCTTTCTCTTGCTCTTTCTCTTTCTCCGTCTCTTTCCCTTTCTCTTTCTCTTTCTCTTCATCTTCCTCTTCCTCTTTCTCTTTCTCTTTCTCTTTCTCTTTCTCTTTCTCTTTCTCTTTCTCTTTCTCTTTCTCTTTCTCTTTCTCTCTCTCTTTCTCTTTCTCTTTCTCTTTCTCTTTCTCTTTCTCTTTCTCCTTCTCCTTCTCCTTCTTTCTCTGCATTTCGCTTCCTTGATTTATTCTACGACTTTCAATCAGTCTATGGCTCCTAGCCAGCGAGTACTTTCAGGGATCTAAAGTTTCGGAATTTTTCGATCAATGGCCCGCGATGTACCAGGAGATGAAGTGGCAACGCAAGCTCCAAGGTTTGTAGAAATCTCGAACGCCATCTGTTTACGATACATTAAAATATTCATAATCAAATCGTTGGCGACTTGCCAAGATCTTCTTTAGTATGATTCCGGCCAATTTCGTACGGTGTTTCAGATCGACCGTATCTTTCTGCATGCACACAACGCCTACGATTATGGGGTCGTCTAGCTTTTCTATTTGCTGTACTAGTCAATATAATTATTGCTCTTTATTATCCATTTGAAACAGCTGACAGTAAGTATCACCTAAAAAAATTTAATGGTTTTAATGGTCAAGAGAGGCCTTGATCAATCATTTTGTTTTCAGCGGGTCTCTGTGCATCTAATCCTTTCATGTACACATCATCTGTGATTTCTATTATTTTCCTTTATTCACAATGGGACGAGAAGTAGGTTTTACTACTTTACTGTACCCAATTTTCGACTTTTTCTCCCCTTTGGGATTGGGAGGGATTGAGGCGAGCGATGGGGAAGGGGCAAGCTTGTACTTCCTTATCTATCACCATTTTCGAGAAGCGGATAATCGTTTGCCCTATCGTGAGACAACTAACTAGCACGACTGTTTCGCACCCGGTCACTGCGCGCGCCGAGACAGCTATTAAGGGATCGTTTTGAATAGGGAATAATGTCACACACCGAATATAAGCAGAGAATAATCCGACACAATCCTTCAACCTCTCTTTTTCATTAGTCCTCTCGAGTCCAAGTAAAGCGGATGGATCCAAATCAGTGAGAAATAATATAACTTAATCAGATAGTAGTAAAAAATGAAGATCAATTATCGATTTTCAGCTCTTCCTTGGCGAAAAGTTCAAATATTATAACGGCAATAGGAGCTGTGATGTTTAGTATAGCAATATTGCTCATCTCATTATTAGGTGTAGTACCGGCATTATATTTAATAGGATTGGCTCAGGTAATTATTTATTATTTATTTTCACTAATAAACTATTTGGTTATTGAAAATATTAGTTTTGCTTCTGCCTCGAGGTTGTTAGGTGGAAAACTTTATTTTGGCCAACGTTTCGACGGACTCGTCGTTTTCAAAGGCCTCACTTCCACCGCGAAGTGTAGCGCTGCGCTACACGGTTAGTACATTAGTAGCGAATTGTTGGTTATTTTGTTTGTATACTTATTCGTTCATAAAGGAAACATTTTCGATTGAATATTGCTAGACTATTAATAGTTTTCAATAATAGTCTCTAATTCTAGACGATTCTTACGGTAGTACTTGATACACCTTCATACACAACATTAAATTTCCTACAGTAATTACAGTGTTAAACTATTTGTTTACTTGTTTACTGTTACATATTTGACATTATTTAGCTTGCAAATAAATGTATACATCTGGTGGCATATGCTAGCAATAAAGGTCTAGAGGATAAATCGTGGTCTGTACGAATGTCAGATGGAGAACTGCACTATCACATAAGCTATCTGGTCGTCTGTTTCCTTGGTCTTACCGTTCATCCAATGCTTTATTGTCTTTTGGTGAGTATTCTGTTTTATTTGATTTTCCGTCATTTTGGGTGAAGAAAGCGCAGAAAAATCAGCGGATCTTGTGACATACATATAGGCTTCAAGAAAGTAGTGAGAACGGAATTTTTCCGGTTCTGTGTGACCGTTTAGGTGTCTCTCACATAAGCGTACTATTCGTCGGCGTCGAGGCGCTCCAGTGTGAATGGTGCGACCTCAACAAGGACGTCACAACACAGCCACTTTTCGATGTGTACGCCGACCAGGCCGATTTTGGGGCCTACGTAGCGCCTCGTTGAGGTTGTTTTTCGACCCGACAACGTCCCAGGTGCTATCGTGGGGCCTCGTGTTCATCCAAGAGAAAGATCTAAGATGCATTTTCACCATGAACTGTGCCTTTATGTTAAAAAATGTCGCATATACGTAATGTTAAAAGAGAAAAGAAGTAGAGCCAATAATACTGGTTGTTGCCACTCGAAATGAAAGCTGGATGATGACAATCTATAGTGCTGCGGCTACTATGGTACTAGCCTGAGGTATACCAGCGAGAACTAGGTTCGAGGGCAATTTCCACATCCTCGTTCCATTCATGGTGCACTAGGAAGTCGGCGGGACATACCGAGACAGACCTCGGCTCCTTCCAATGTTCAGTATTCCCCCCCCCCCCCTAACTGCCGACGCCTGGTATCTGCTTGTTCACCTCAGGGCATTCCACCCTCATCTCCAATCCCACCAACCCAAGAAAACTGTGTGTTATACTTCTGCAGGATGTTTCATTGGAAATATTTAGCTGTTCGATATTGTTGCCAGTGAAGAAACACTTCGTAATGTGATCGCTTCGGTAACCAGAAATTGGCAGTCAATTATTCTTACCGGTTTGTTGGCACTCATCCTCGTCTACATCTTCTCCATTGTTGGCTATACATTCTTCCAGAGAGGTGAGTTCAACCTGATTGGTCCCCCTCAAAAGTTATCACCGATGGAGTTTCATTTCAGATTTTTCCCTCGAAGTAGATCCATTGGAAGATGATACTCCAGTAGCTACGATATTCACAAAAGATCCTGCTCCAGATACTTGTAGTGCTGATGGTGGCTGCCCAATACCCGCGCCCGTGAAGGAAGAGGAAAAAGACGACAAAAAGGATGGTAAGCCGTGCCCTGCAGGTCAGTACAAGAGTTGAGAGACACTGGACCATTCAAATTCGATTTTTAGACGATAAGAAAATTCCATCATGTACAACACTGCGAATGTGCATCATTACGACGTTGAATTGGGGTTTGCGTAATGGTGGTGGTATCGGTGATGTTCTGAGGAATGTCGGTCCTGATGTGAGTTCGAAATTACTGCACCTCAAGACAAATACGGCTTGAGTTAAGCGAAAAAATCGCAGGGGTTCTGTTCATAGTTGAAGATTTGTGGAAGCGTGAGGTTCGCTTCTACATTAGGTACGAATTGATCTCGTGGACAAAAGATCAACACCTCCAATTTTCCACTGAACTCATTACAGTCTTTTCAACCTTTGTGACTATGTGTGGGAAAGCTGTGTGTCTTACTCACTGCCAATTTTCTAGGCTTTGGAACCAAGGATCGGAATATTCTTTCCAGGAAAGACTCTTCTACTATCGTATCGTCTACGATTTGTCGTTCTACGTGGTGCTCATCGTGATCACTTTGAACCTCATTTTTGGTGTGATCATTGATACCTTTGGTGATTTGAGGACAGAAAAGAATGACAAGGAGGATGTGCTGAAGAATACATGCTTCATATGTGGATTGGAGCGTGGAAAGTAAGTCAACACTATGTTAATCGTTCCTAATCAGAATAACTTGAACAGCAATGCTATCTGAGGAAGTTCCGAAGAAGATTACAGTTCCCTGTGTTGGATTCTCTTGTTTGTGTTCGGGAGGGAGGATTTCGCATCAGAAGGGGCTTGGGGATGCCTTTCCTAATTTTTGGGTTCAGTTCATGTACAGGCGTTAGCCTACGAAAATTTACATAACTGCTCTCAATTCGAAGCAGTCGCTGCGACGTAGTGCGTGCTGGGAACCCGACATTCAAGGTGGATCTGTGTATAGCCTTATACAGGGTCATTACTCTTCAGTATGCGCCACGAATATTCTTTTCCTGAGAAAAGGCAAGACAGTTATCATGCTTGAATTTTGGGAATCTGGACCAGGAGGGAGCATATTCAGCAGGATTGGTCTAGTTACCAGTTAGCACATCACGGGCCCTACGTCTTCCCTTATGCCTTTTATTATTAGTTTCAATTATTGCTTGTTCTGTGGTTCAGGTTTGACAACCGGCCGGTAACATTTGAAGATCATCAAGCCGAAGAGCACAATTTGTGGCATTATCTTTACTTCATAGTATGGCTACAAATCAAAGACGAGACGGAATTCACAGGACCGGAAAGTTACGTTGCACAGTGTGTGAAGGTGAGTGGCAAAGCGCTAGTCCGTTCAGAATCGTAGTGACATTAGAATGTCTGACATTCTTAGGCGCTACTAGGGAATTATACTGGTAAAGAAGCTGTCCCATCTCGAGTCAGCGCTTTTGCCCTCCTATTCTTCTAAGGCAGCTTGATGTCTTCTCCCGACCCTTGACTCGGTTGTCCTGGCCGGGTATCGTGATCAGATCCAGTGCCATAGGTGTGGTAGCGGTACCACATGGCACTACACTCCCTATGTCGCTTGTTAATACTTACTTTTGATCTCGTTATAATTTCTACCGTACTCAAAAAGGGTGCTCGAGTGAAAAAGGTAACGAATCCTGTCTGTCCAGGACCGTAGTAGAACCGCTTCACTGAGTTTTGGGGTCAACTTCCTATCTCTTTAACAACACAGTAAGTCATAAGGCAGAAGTGTTGGAAGCAGCCTGTTTGATCGGTTCATTCAGGACCGTAATCTGGATTGGTTTCCGAGAATGCAAGCGATATCATTACAAGATGGTGACAGCGAAACAGATCAGCCGGAAATCGCTGCGATTCGTGAGCAACTACGACAGCAAGATCAGTCTATACGCGATTTGACGGCTTCAATTGATGACCTTAGACAGGTGATGGCTGGAATCATTCAGCAAGGACGTCGTACAAGTGTAAACTACTAAGTGACCCGTATGTATTTTCAGTTTATCCTCGAATTGAGATCATAAAAAAGTGTCCGTATTAGTTAGCGGAGTGTGGCGGAGGCTCAATATGGATGTGACCGATACCGTAAGGTGTCTTAGATTACTGTATTGTTGTAGTCAAATATGTGATTAATTGTGCAGAACAATTTTCTTTCATTATTTTGTGTGTGTTGATGAAACCCTTAATAAGAAACACGTGTCTATTGTCACATGGTCGTTGTCGGCGTATCAAATCTTCACTTCTTGTTGATTGTTCTGTTGTTTTCATTGATTTTTATATGTACATAAATTCTACAGCGTAGACCATGAAGAAAGGAATTAAAGTTATTTGTTCAGTTACCTTTAAGTTTGATGCTTGTCTACGGACATTAGCCGAAAATTGAGGCAGTAGAACTGCCTGACATACAGTTGACCTGGTATGGTATTGTTCGGGGCGATGTTTATTAAGCTACCTTACAATTTAGCTGAGTGATACCCTCCTCCATACCGTTTGTATTCACTACCATCCTAATCCGGCTAAGAATAGATTTTCTTTCGCCTTGGTCCCACGAAATTGTATCAGAGCAGGCCAGTGCTGATGCCACTCAGAGTGAAAAGTAGGAGGGTCGACTCTTGAATGCACAGTTCACGTTAAAAATGTTTCTCGAGACTTTTCCCTTCAATGAACATTGACCTCTAATGATATTCTAAGGGAATGATTGGCATAATGAGGGGTTAGCCGACGTACATACACCCAAGCCGGACGAGTTCACAAGCGTTGTGAAAGCTGGGAGGTTGCACCGTTCGCACCGGGACCCACACCTTGCACGCAGGCAGCTTACTGCACCCAGTTGTATGCAGCGGCGCGCACATTCGAACAGCTCGTTCAAACACCCTTTCCATGCAACTTTTGTCGTCACATTCTCCTTCAGCCCTAATTTTTTCTATTTTTTCAGAGTCTTATACTTCTCCAGAAGCGTCGATTTTCTTCGCCGCTTTGGCACTACTCTGGACTATCACTTTCGTTACCTCCATTATGCGCTCAAGCTAGATAACCCTGAGTTTTCGTGAACTGTGCCCTTAATCAGGAAGGGTATATGACGAACGAAAACATCGCACCAGAGGTAGTGGTAGCTCACTGGAACCCTACTCTATCAAAATAGATTGAACTGATCATTAACCTCATTTAAGATATACCGAAGTCTTCCGTTGACGCCAAAACCCCACGCACTGAGGCCCCAGGAAGTCTAATCTATAATCTGCCGTTGGCAGGTGCTTGAATCTCTTCAACCTCGCTAGGAGAGCTTTGTTCCCCCTCCCCTCCCCCCCCCTCCCCCCCGTTATTGAAGCTGATTTTGTCGTTCCATTACAACTTAACTTACCTATACTCAAGTGCTTCCTAAATCTGTGAACATTTTGTTTCTATTTTGAATTTTTATTTCCTGATCTACATACAAGTTATTCCAAAGCACAATAGATCATCACCGATATCAACAGGTGAATGATTTAGGAGAACGGAAAGTGCAGTTGCGATAAGAGGTTCGAATCCGAAGATCCCTTATCACTTTTCAGGCTACATGCAAATTAATTATTAAAATCAATGATAACGGACTCGATAAACATAACTGGGTGTCATCATTTGGGAGCGATCAGTAAAGAGCCTTACTAGTAACTCTGCGTACTTGTGGACCCGGTGTTGCCGGCGTATTTTTCGGAACCAAACTCAATGAAGCAGTTTCTGAAGGCATTCTTCGCGGGGCCACCACACCGGCCGACGGTTTGTTCTCCACTTTGGGCTCAGCTGCCTTG
Source organism: Haemonchus contortus (assembly GCA_000469685.2). Classification (NCBI taxonomy): domain Eukaryota; kingdom Metazoa; phylum Nematoda; class Chromadorea; order Rhabditida; family Trichostrongylidae; genus Haemonchus; species Haemonchus contortus. The sequence continues at coordinate 9,379,739 of LS997565.1, forward strand.
GGTGGAGGAGTTTCTGCTGGTGTTTTTTTCTCCACTTTGGGCTCAGCTGCCTTGGGTGGAGGAGTTTCGGCTTGTGGTTTTTTCTCCACCTTAGATTCAATTTTCCTGGGTGGGGGCGCTTCAGCATTCGGTGAAGGTGGTTTAGTCTCCGCTTTTGGCTCAGGTTTTTTATTTACAGGAGCTTTTTGTTCCGCCTTGGCCACCTCTTTTCCCTTGTCTGTTTTTCCTTTAGCTGCTTCAACAGTACTCTTTCGCAGTTCTTCCTTCTTGACTGGAGTTTTTGCTTCTTTTTCAGAAGCTCTCTCGAATTTTGCTTTTTGTTCCATAACCGGTGGGATTTCCATGTGTGATCTCTCCATTTTTGCTTTTTGCTCCTTTACAGGTGGATTTTCCGCGTTAGTTACTTTCCGTGAGGTTTCATCATCGCAAGCAGTTTTGTCCACTGGTAATGGCGAAGGAGTTATTTCAACATTCTGTTCCTCAAGTCGTCTTCTCTTCCTTAGCACATCTCCTCCCCAAGCATTAGGTACGTACTCTGGATGAAGGAGCATTTCGTCTAGCAGAATACGCTTTGCCTGAAAAATGCATAGGTTTGGGAAGCTCAATCCTCCCTCAAGGGGGTTTTTGTCCTGCTGTTTCTTTCATAACCGTGAAAACTCATGCATGACTTTGGTCACCGTCACCCCTCTCTCCCTGGAAAACAACCCTCCTCTTGGAGAACAAGACCTCTCCGAATCAGAATCGGAATAGGATCCAGTCTGCAGATTGTGGCTAGGTGGTTAGATCGTTACCATGGTCTATGGTCATAAATGGTCCTATCCAAAAAACCTGATGTGAAGCGCTTGCCCGACGAACCTTTGTGGAGTTCAACAGAAATATTCGAAGCTCGTTGTCGACGAAATCATCGAACAAATTCGATTTTGTCAGTATCACTTCAATAGCATGAGACAGCGCTTTGTCAATAAGCATAACAACCTGAAGGAAACACTCCATTACTCTAGACAAAAACGACTACGGTATACTCAACTCTTTCAGGGAGTTGAATCAGTGAAATACCCACTACAGCTGCGATTATCTGGTTTAACTTTACGCTCAACTCACTCAAAAAGACCCACCGTAGGCGTTGGCCTCGGATCGGAAGCTTCAAAAAAATTGCGCAGTAGTGTCCGTTCGACATTTTTAATGGTGTCCTCGAGCAAATGATTCCGATGCATGATCTCCAAACCACGTAATGCAATTGCCTCCTGTTCTGGTGTCTGAAAATCTTCCCTTCGGATTTTTTGGTCTTTTTCTACTGGGGTGCGTATCTATGGCGCGTCGACTGAGGGGAGTTCTCCGCTTAAGAAGGTGTTACAGGAGGATGTTGTAGGGTAAGGTGAAGATCAGATGGTAGGCGTTCTCCGGAAAAGCGCAGGAACTCACTCTGGTCTGTATCTCAGGGGAGAAGTCCACTCGGGTAGGGTCTCGGGGACCAACTCAGCTTCCCATTTCGTACGTCATATGTTATAAATTCCCACTTACCACCTTTTCCTCTTGTCTATGTTCTTCGGCAGAAGCACATCGTTGCAGATATGCATTCAACGATATGAGCTCCTCAATTTTCTGAAAAAAACCAAATCAAAAGAAGGGTTAGCTTCGGAGTAAGGCTAGTTTTATCATCGATCGCACCCCAAATTTTTGGACGTTTCAACCGTTGCAAAGGGTGCTTTCAGAGTGCAACGACTTACCGACGGTGTTGCTGGTTACGTACTGGACTGATTGTGCTCCAGGCCGTGTCTTGAGGACGCGTGACCCATTGATGTTCAGTGTTGTCAACACCTAGCCAGCAACACAGTCGGTCGCTCGGTCGGTCGGTGGGTCGTTGCACTCTGAAAGCGTCCAATGGTCGCAATGGAGAAGTCAGAGGGCTAACCGTTGGGCTCAGATGGGACCCGAACGCTTTCCCGCGCTCATATAGCTCTGTGCTCAATATCTCTTACAGAAATACTTCGCTTGAAGCATTCGAAACCGACATTCAGGACATCAAAATGTCATGCTTTCACTAACCTTGTCTTTTTCTCGAATACGTTTTTGCATTCCTTTCATTTGCAATTTCATCTTTTTGTTTGCTAGCTCAAGCTCCTCAATTCGAAGGATGAGTACTTTGACTTCAGTGGAGCTTTCCTGATGATTTTAACATATCATTGTTCTCATCGCCTGATTATGAAATGAATTCGGGTTTATCTACGTCCCCACATGTTGCTAGAAAATATTAGTTATACCTACAGGGTGGCCCACATGAAGTGTGACGCAGAAAACTAGCATCAAAATTATACAGATCAAACCAAATAGGAAACTATTACTCCTACACAATCATCACAAAATTGTGAACAACATATCACATCTCGCATGCAGAATGACCATCTTTCGCTTTAATGCAAGCATCCAACCTCTTTCGGAAGTTTTCAAGAATGCGCGCAATCACTTTCATGCCACGCTTCTACAAGAGGATATTCTTTTGGAAGTTTCTGAGACTTGTGTTTGAAAGCGCAGGCTTTTTGCTCCAGAATCGACCATACCCCAAAATTCAAAGGATTGAGATCAGGGAATTTGAAGGTCAAAACTACTTCGCCCCAAAAACCCGGAAGCGTGGTTTCACAACATTGCAGCATCTTCTTTGCGCTGTGGGCTGGTGCCCAATCCTGTGGAAGGTTCAGCTAACGTTCATCGCGTTCCTTTCCGCCCAAGCGATCACCGCTTCCTCCAGCCCAGAAGCCCATAAGTTGATTTTTTTTATTGCCCGTCACACTTCATATGGGTCACCCTGTATCTGAAGCGATTTGTAACTACGGATGGGTCTACCAAAAGCATTTTCACATGGGTTTTATGATAACCAGTTCCATTTGGATTGTATTACAGAGTTAAACTCAATGAAAAGCACTCACTCGACTTAAACCTCCTTCTGGGCTGGTTTGTTTGCCAGAATAACCAGCCTGAATACTAGATTTTCAGATGAAACGTGAGTAATGGAGTAAAAATTATTTCCTGGTCAAGACCTCCATCGAATTGAGCAAGAAAGAGCATCCCCTTATTGCCGACTTTCCTACTTTCGGAAGTGAAATGGTCTTGAAGCTTTGACATTAATCCAAGGTTGGACTGGCCAATCGCCTATATGAAGTGGAGCATTTTTTGATGGGATCCTGTCCATTCAACCCACGAGTCCACTCTCCTAATCGAATCGAAATAGATAGTGGAAGGGAGTCTCTCAACAATGGTGTTAGAAAAGTACTATGTTCAAGGGAGGAGGTTTTGAAAGGCCCAGGAGGATTTTTTTCTCACCGTTGGACCCGTATCATTCAGACGATTGGAGGAAGAGTTTGGGGTTAAAAAAACATGCCATTTCGACATATCCTCTTGAGGAACCTATAAATTCATGAGAACGATTTGATTCTGATGAGCGAGGCGATCCCTTGGGTTTGTAGGATAACACATGGCGTCGCTGTCGGGATATGTTGACCGCTGATACTGGATCGATTCTTTGGGTAAAAGTTCAAGGCCCACTAAGCCCATCAAGTTTCTACACGCTGACGACTCAAGCATATGGCGACTCAGCATGTCATATGCTAAACCTAATCCTCATTAATGACGAGGTTTCTTCCTGGCATCTTGTCTATCCTGGATCTACATTTCGTTCCGATGTTTGAAACTTTTGACAACCACGATCCTCATCCTCACCCTGCTCTTGATTTCACTGATTTTTTGATCCTGTGCCTCCGATTCTGAGATAGGTTCTGTCAAGTCATCTGTCCTGAAATCCGAGCGCAAAATTAGATCGTAATATCATATACACATTGATTCGGTCACTTCTTCTAATTTGCTGGTGCTCCTTCTATCGTTATTGAAAAGGTGGCGAGTTAGTATGATTGCAGTGCAGGATGGCTTTCAACAGCTTTCATAAGGAGCAACTTCCCTATGAGGCTCCTACGCTCCACCCTGATCCTATTGGTCAAGCTTATGAAAGCTTTCGCACCTCGCGATACAGTAACCCGCTGTGAATTTAGTGGCTGGATGTATCTCGACTCCTGATTCACCTTCTGCATTCACTTTTGGACTTATTGGACGCATTTTCCAGCGTGCACGCTGGCATGACCTCTTCGATACGCACGTATTTCCAACCTAGAGCGGAGGTGCAGTGGCAAGAAGCGCATGGTCGCAGGTTCGAATCCCAGATCGATGCCTGCCTACGCTAACCAAGCCTTCCATCCCTCCGGGGTTGGTTATTTAGCATCGGACGCGCCTAGGAGAATACAAAAACTGACTTGTACTTCGGCTGGTTACCTCGAGTCATTATACAGGCCACATACGCATTCAGTACGCCACTACACCTCTGAGCCAAAGTCGAATGCAGGGTGCATCCCATAGACGGGACTTTCCCTTTATCCTTTTTTGAGTATTTAGCGAGTTTTTCCTGGCCGATTGAGATACCTTCCGTCTCATTTAAGTTAGGTTACAGTATAACAAAATCCCTGGATTGCGAAATGTATCATGTTACATGTTTCCGCAGAAGATTGGTCCTTCTCATTCGTTCATAAGCAGCTGAGCAACCTACAGTTCGAGAGCACCTTTGCCATTGCTATGGCCATTGCTATGTCCTGTATCGTATGACTCCTTTTCATTATTCTTTGCTTTCCACCTAAATATTCAAAACTCTTTGTTATATTTTTTATCAACATTCTACAAAGATGGGCAAAGAGTTTGGTCTCAGACAGGACCCGAACCCGTATTCTTCGTTCCCGGCACTTTTCTCTTTATCTCTTTAGCATCGAGACGTCTCTTCTTTGTACATTTTTGTGATTATGGTATCTTATTCCCAAAAATCATGTCGCGCTCGCCGAAAACAGTCGCGCGCAGCCGTGCGTTTTGAATTCCCACTGGAAGGATTCTTTGGTTGCCGCGGAACCACGGCTGCTCGCCGTGGGAATTCGGGGAGAAGTACCGCCACCCCTTTTTATGATATTTCAGCCATTTCTTTCATTAAACATACGTATGACGATGACGATGATGACTTCCCATGCTGGGTGTTTTACCCATAACTCAATACCCTTGCGAGAACTCTTGGATCCTCACGAGACACGCCAGATCGGTACGACGTTCAAGCTGATGGGCGTCAAGCTTTATCACTCTGCTCATCTTCCACTTATCACCATCCCCATTATTTAGGAGTTCATAACATTACTTCAGCTTATGCGTATGCATTCTAGTGGCAGCTGGACGAGCAACGGCGTTCACATTCTCGAATTCCTCTTGATCTTCAGTAGTTCTCCTATAGGACTGAAAACGTGAGTGGTTAGTAGACGTCTGAGTAATAAATATGTAACAAATGTAATTTTTACCACTCAATCACTTACTTCCTCATCGTCCCTACTTATACCTGAAATATCCAACAACAGTCTTAACGGCAACTGGGAGATTGTAGTGACCTCTCAGGGATGTCTCATCGTAACGGAACCCACCATATTTCATTCTGATATTACGACGTTTTCTTTCGATAGCTGCATCTTCCGCGGTTGGCCCTCTTTCCTCCAGAGTCTAAAAGTGGAAGAGATATCAACCCCTCATTTAAACTTATCAGTTCCAGTTCGAAAAATAACTCACTCGTGGACCTTCTTGCTCATTCCCTGATGATTGACCTGAAAGATAACATGGGAAACTCTGGCTAGAGGGGAAGCTCCGATTCCAATAATGAGACTAAGATTACTAAACATTTTTCGGGGGACGAGTTACTGGCAGTCACCTGAATTTGGGTTCTAAAATCTCCTAAAGTTCACAGGATTTCAAATTCAGCAAACCCGTGCATTTCGATCATTTTTTGGTGGCATGGAAGAGGATTTTCAGAAGAGGCTCATTCATTCATCCATTTGATGAGACATGCCTCTTTTACCCCGATGATGGGTTTCTCCATGAAGAAGTGCAGGAGTGGCTGATTAGTGATTTGGGTGTGTACGGTAACCTAAGATAGTAACATCATAATGAAGTACCGTAGGTAGGTTACCGTACGCGTACCTAAATCTCTGACCTCCTTCTCGAATGGCTGTTCATCGTTCAGGCTCTGCTCTGGAGCCTTTAACCTTAACCGCTAACTGCACCAAGTCCCATCAGAACTAGGTGTATGCTGCGTCTTGAGATGTAAATAGACTAGCAACCTCCTTTTTAAATAGACTGATACCTTTAGTTTGATTTCCCACTGAATACGAAGAGTAGAAAATTGTTCAAGCCCTTACGGGCTGAGATTTTACTTTGTTTTTTGCCTGAGTCCTTCTCGACCTGTCCTGACCGTGCCGCATTTGGTTGTGTTTTATATGATACTGTTGATGACCGTACACGAGCAGTGACCTTCACGTCCCCATCGTCTTCCTAACATAAGTATATTTCAAAAGTATGTGCACACCCAACATTTTGTTCTTTTGAGAATGCCATTGCTTTCTGTAACCTGTGACCTTCACCATTCAATTCCTTGTGTGCGATAACCTACGCACACTTATTCTGAGAGAACATCGTAGCTGCTAACATAACTTTTTATTAAAGAAAATTTTTTCTTTGTTTCAAAAGTATGTGCACACTTAGCAAAAAACAAAAATATAACCGAGATCAGGAGACAATAGAGCCACCTCAGTTTGTGTAGAGGTTATCGACTACGAGGAATCGTTTGAGAATGGTTTCGTTGCGGTAGGTTCTTTAGTTACCTTAGAAATGAAAAATTTTGAGTGTGCACATACTTTTCGAACGGCGACTGGGCCGCTCTTTTTCATACATTGCTAAATTCACTCGAAACCCTGGCAGCTATCGCTCACAACCTATTCCTGGCCGTCCACGTATTTCGACTGCTCAGGGCAACAGGAGAAGAGCCCGTCTTGTGGCAAATCCTTCTTTGTCTGTGTGTCAGATCCGAGCTCAGATGGTTTATCAGTCTCGCGTACGACCGTTTGGCGCCCTATGCGCTCTGATGAGTGTATCACACGAGAGACCATGAAGAAGGCTAGTCGACACAAGACCCGCCACAAGCTGACTAGGCTGGAGTTTGCTCGCGCAGACCATCAAAGAGCCTCCTCCAAAATTCCTTCTCGAAAACACGAGTGGCTCTCGGCGAAGGTACCTTCAGTAAAGACAAAATCCATCCGGCCCATCGATATGGTGCTTCTTTTTATCAGAAAAGATCACTCAAGAGCAAAATGGGTACAACACATTGTTTGTTCTAAAAATAGGAAAATCCTGAAAATTCTCGAACAACCGTACCTTAACCCATGATGTTGCCATGTTCCTACGAGCAAACTCCAGCCTTGTCAGCTTGTGGCGGGTCTTGTGTCGACTAGCCTTCTTCATGATCTCTCGTGTGATACACTCATCAGAGCGCCAAACGGTCGTACGCGAGACTGATAAACCATCTGAGCTCGGATCTGACACACAGACAAAGAAGTATTTGCCACAAGACGGGCTCTTCTCCTGTTGTCCTGAGCAGTCGAAATACGTGGACGGCCAGGAAAAGGTTGTGAGCGATAGCTGCCAGGGTTTCGAGTGAATTTAGCAATGTATGAAAAAGAGCGGCCCAGTCGCCGTTCGAAAAGTATGTGCACACTCAAAATTTTTCATTTCCAAGGTAACTAAAGAACCTATCGCAACGAAACCATTCTCAAACTATTCCTCGTAGTCGATAACCTCTACAGAAATTTAGGTGGTCCTATCGATTCCTGATCTCTGTTATATTTTTGTTTTTTGCTAAGTGTGCACATACTTTTGAAACAAAGGAGAAAATTCTCTTTAATAAAAAATTATGTTAGCAGCTACGATGTTCTCTCAGAATAAATGTTCGTAGGTTATCGCACACAAGGAATTGAATGGTGAATTTCACAGGTTACAAAAAGCAATGGTATTCCCAAAAAAAACAAAATGTTGGGTGTGCACATACTTTTGAAACACACTGTAGTATATTTATTAGTTCATAATTTTGGACCTAAAATTACTACAATACTGGAAAAGGATGTTTACTGCTAAACGGATGGTCAGAAGCATGTTTTCAATGTGAATCAGCAGCGCAGTACTCACTATGATGATCACTGCAAATTAAATCCTCAAGGGACTTGCTAAGGAGGTAAGCAAACCAGCCCGTTTGGCCCTTCTGCTGGATGCATTTCCTTATTCTTCGATTCTGTTTAAGGGTCTCGTAATCCCACTCAGCGAAAGTACGTGGGAAGTCGCTTCGAAATCCCAGATGGAAGTTCTTTATACAGTGCACATAGGGCTGCCGTGCAACTGTGACAGTATGGTGTGCTTTAACAATTGATTCATACATTCGCCCAATGTCTTCCACATATTAACAAGGAAGTTTCTTCCACCTGGGATTCAGAAGTGACTGCCCACGTACTTACCATGAGTGGGATTATGAGACCTTCAAACAGAATCGCAGAATAAGCAAATTTATCTAGCAGAAGGCCAAACGGGCTGGCTCGGTTACTTCCTTGCTAAGGGTTGGGTTGTACGAGCGCATTCAGACTTTGCGATGTCTAGTCAGCTGTGGACCTGTACCAAGTCTTTTGAAGGCATGGTCCACGATAAATATGGTTTTTTAGAGTACTCCCAAACCTGAGACTCCCAAGAATGGCAGAAGGAACGCTGTCGGGTCGGAAAACGGTCCAGATGGGGCTCGGGTAACAGGAACTTCGAAAACGGTTCAGCTGACGTATACACCCAAATGCGGACATGTTCGCAAGGCGTTGTAGGGACTATAGAGGTTCGCACTGGGACGCACACGTTTTACGCAATCAGCTTACTGTAGCCAGCTGTACGCAATGACATGTGAGACGGGCACTTGAACCAGTACTGTGTAATCGATTCGCCACACGCGGCAATCGTGGGTCAGTTGTCTCATTATTGCAGTTTTAGCATTCGTCATACAGCTCGATCGACATGCCGTTATTGTTTTTGGCATGATTGTACTGCTACTTCTTTTACTCCCGTATTACTCACTCAATGCTATAGTTCTGCTTCATTCTGCTAAATTCCTTCGCGCACGGCGTCGCTCTCACTTCTCAATGCACATATATCAAGACAGCTTGTCCGAATATCCTTTCCATGCAACTTTGTAGTCACATTTTTGCCCAACACCTAATTTTACATCTTTTTGAGGTCTTATACTTTCCAAAACGCCGATGTTCGCGTTCCCTTTGCTACTTTTGCTCTATTCTAAACTATTACTTCGCTCGCCGCTGGCCGGTCCTTGTAAATCTTTTCATGTTGTCGTTTCCGAATACGGCTTTGTCGGTTGCGGAAGCTATCCATAAATTGGTGCGCGATCTATTTATATTTCTACTAAACTAACAGAGGGACTCTAATGAGAGTATTACCTCTCTCTCCTTCCGATTATTTTGAAATCTTCGAAACATTTCTCGTAATTTTCGATTCCCTTTGAGGTCGGACATAGCAATTTTTTTGCTAAATAGATGCGATAAGTTGTCTGAATGTACAATGCCTCAATTCCAGAGAAATACGAGTATAACTCCAAGATACCAGCCATATGTTGGCCGTACTAGCAAAAACTGTAAGAGGTGAGCCAGGTGGGAATGCTCTGAAAGAGAGGCAGCAGATGCGTGGACGTAGAAGATAAGCCATAGTGGCTCCAAACTGATCACTGCAAAATATCTTGACGCTGGAAGAATGAGTAGGAGATAGGAGGAGAGCTCAAGCATTGTGATAGGCTGTGATAACAGCTAGGGGAACGAATCATTGTAGGCTTTGAAGGACTTTCTTATCACCCTGTAGCCCTCTGTTCTGGGTATGATGCAAGTATTGCCGCAAAAACGGCACGTTGTGTTCAAACCATTACCTACGTCCTTAGTGCTGTTCTTCTGGAAGTTATGTAACGGACTTTTAGTGTCAACAGCTATGCTCGAGCAAGCTATTGAGGCCGATGTAAACGTGATGTTTTGTAATCGCTCTCTCAAATACGCTAGTAGGAAAGATAGTCGCATGGGTGGTGTATAAGGACATCGAGTGCATTTTCAATTGAAAGTGATGCTTTCCATCTCAAAAGCTTCGAATGAGTGGGGCATAGGGAGGGGAAGATGACGGTGACAGGTCAATCTTGCTGTGGAATGTGCCATACTGTCACTACCACTGACCACCTGGGAGCAAGAGGAGGTATGTGACTGTGATGAGATTTGAATTTGCACTAATAAGTGACGTGGTAACCTCAAAAAAAGTCACAGAACACCGGTAAACTTCTCACGTTGCAGGATTAGACGCCGTCTTCGCAGGTGGATTGCGCACAGAATGAGTCTCACTCATCGCTGAGGTCCCTTCGGAGGTATCTGTAAACAACCGACGAAGTGCTTTATGCGGTGTGTTCAAAAAGGAGCGGTAAGCTTAATAAGCACAGCTATCCTCTCCCTACCCACGAAACTGAAGAGCGACCGCAGCTGATGGACATCATCACTATTGGAACAGCTTGCGTTAATCGAGAGTGTGCGTGAAGATTCGTGCTCCACTGAAAAGCCGCAATCACCTAGTAGGAGAGGGGCACGATCTCGTACGAAGTATTGAAAAAAGCCATGTACTGCATGACCTATCAGCATGACCCTTCAAGTCATCATGGCCACACTAATTATGCGACTCCAGCTTTGTAACATAACCAAGATTAGAGGTAATCTCCATGTTCGCCTTTCTTTAAACCTGGGCATCTGTACTATTATTTGTCAACTCTTCTGTGCCATACAGGTTGTATACATGTCATTATATACCGGTCATTATACATGCTGCACCACCCATGAATTCCACGCACCGTGCTCATGTCGCCCCTCTCGTGTCATCTAAACGGTGAAAACCTGGTTGGAGGGGCATACGCGTGTTCAGGTTTTTTGCCTATGCTCTCCCGCCGAGAGGTTATCCTGTTGGCCTATTTCTCTCCAGCTTTTCGCACGATGTCAGCATTCAACCCTTCCCCGTGCTCCACACCCCACAGACCTAGGCAAGAAACCTCCAATTTCCCGGCTCATCAGAACTGTTTCTTGCCCCACACAGGCTCGCAAAGCAAGCTTCTCCATGCTCCATACCTTACCCTCGCAGATGAAGAGTACACTGGAGTTGTCCTACAACTACGTTTTCACCGTAACGTGGGTCTTCCAGACGTTTTGATCCTATGTTACGTGTTCACATTCTTCCGGTTATAGGTTATAGGAGATCCACAGTAAAAAGACGATTCATAGTCGAAGCTGTTCTGTTGCCAGAAAGGAAGACTACAACTATCAGAATTTACGCGTGGAGCGTTAGAATAAGAAAATCAAGGCTACCTTCGGCAACAATAGTCTTAGTTCCTTAACCTGATTACCATTCGATTGCCTTGTTTACTTTGGTTACTTCATTGCATCAGGGTTTAAAAGTTTAATCAATTCTTTTCTGAAATGTGCGCCGCCTTCGACTTCCATTCAGAATAGTAGTGACGCAATGAATGTGGTGACCCATACAAGACCTGAGGTGGCTAGCCGATGTAGAAATCAGTGCTTGTATCCTACCAGACCAGCCTAGCATCATTTGACCAATTCCGTATGGATGGAAGGTTTGGTTGGTCTGACATCGATTTGGTATTCAATCCTCTGACAATACGTGTGACAGTGTGCCATCTGCTACTGCACCAAACACCCACTCTATAACATTGAAGTGAATTTATCTCTTCTTGGTTACTTGTAAACTTATCGAAAAAGGCACAGGATCACCGCACCATGTAAAGATTCAAGGGTGTTGTGGCAAGTGGCGCACTATCTCGCAGGCACGGTCACGGGTTCAGATCCTGGATCGGTTTCCGCCTAGACCAACCAAGCCTTCCTTCCAGGGGGGCGCGCGATTCACGCGTGACCCCATTAGAGCTCTTCGCGCACGCAGCACCTTTTCAGTACCTTTCTGTTGAAATGGACCAAATAAATTTGCAATAATCCACGGTTTCACCATTAATAGAGCAAATCTCTTCACTATGGCAGAAAAGCCCCTCCGGGATTGAGAAATCACTTCATAGGTCAACAATTTACTTGCCAAACGTTCAAAATAAGAATAACTTCGAATTTTTCCATACCAGAAAACGCAATCCTTCTGTAAACGTGCGTATTTGGTCATTTCTTCACTTATTCTACTTTATACAGGGTGGGCCAAAATTATGATTACAGCGCGCGCTGACGTTCATTGCAAATTTTTTCTGAGTTCATAACAATTCATTGAAATTCTTCCATTTCACAAAGTAGCTTACGTTATTACCTTTCTAATGATACTAAACATTCGGTAGATTTTTAACATAATATAAGCGTAACTAGTCCGTGAATTAAACGTCGCTTTGCATTTACAAACACTTTTGGCACGGTGCATCTACAGACGAACTAGCGTGTCAAGGCAGGTATTGCATTCAACCATAAGACGCGCTCGAGAGTTGGTAACAATTGCAGATAGGAGTGGTGAACCTAGGATATCTGTGGTTATATTTAGGGGAAATGTTAAGGAAGCAGGGCAAAGGTCTACGTAGCAGCAAAATTCATTCTGAGTCCAAAAAGGCTAAATGGATGGATATGTCACGAAATATTCTACGTGAAATCGTGAAGCATCACCTGCACAACGAGACCCTTATACGATCAGAAAGTGATTTCTCCAGAGAGCAGGGTAAAGAGAAGAGAAAGATTGGCTAACAAAAGCTGCCTGTCACATCCGAAAAAATTGTCCTACGGAATTCCTGTTCACCGACGAAAAGAGATTTACAGTGAAATAGGTGCTCAATAAGTAGAGCAATAACATTTATATGAAGCTTAAAGAAATGAAAATGATACAGCGTCTGGCTAACTAACTTTCTGTTATGGCCTGTGCTAGCATCACCGCCGAGGCAAAGACACCGATTATTCTTGTAAATTATGGAGTGAAAGTTGGTTTGGAGGCCTGTCTGATCTCTTCGTGCGCAATAGGACACTTTGGTGATTCGAACCGGTCATATTATCACGACGAAGCTTCTGACCGCAGAACAGAAATTGTCTAGAAATTTCGTGAGAGGAGTTCTTTGACTTCATAAGCTTCGATCAGTGACCACTCTGAAGCCCTGACCTAAATTCCATGAATGTCTCAATGTGGTCAGCCTCTGAGATGAAAGCATCCTTTAGCCCAAACAAGGGAAGAAATAATCTCGAAAATGCTTAGCAAAAAGGCGGGACCATTTCGATAACCCGAGCTGCGTGCCACCGTCAATCCCGTCCATCGACGTCTTTGGGGTTGGGTGAAAGCAGAAAGCAACAGATCCCAGTCTCAATGCATAGTTTTGATAAGAAATTTGTGACAAACCCTTTAATGAAATTGGTTCGCTCTATTGGCTTTCTATTCGTTTTCTGCTATGTGATTTCTGTGTAATCATAATTTTGGCCCACCCTGTATAATTCGCTAAGTGTGTCTGTTGGTGTGTCGGTGTGTTTGTGTGTGTGTTTGTGTGTGTGTTTGTGTGTGTGTGTGTCGCTGTGTGTGTTTGACCGGAAATTCATAACTCCTGTCTCCGTGGACCTAGAGCGTTCAAAATTGGTAGGAGTAAGAGGGACAGGATGGGAACACCTTTGGTAAGTGGCAGGACCGGACTCCGTACACAGGCCGCGCGGCGTGCGCGTTCGAAACTTTGGGCCGCAAAATCATAACTCATGTCCCCGTGGACCTGGAGCGTTTAAATTTGGTAAGAGTAAGGGGGACAGGATGGGAACACCTACGGTACGTGGCAGAACCGGACCCGGTCACAGGGAGCGCACCATGCGCGTTAGAAACTTTGGGCCGCAAATTCATAACTCATGTCCCCGTGGACCTAGAGCGTTTAAAATTGGTAGGAGTAAGGGGGACAGGATGGGAACATTTATCGTAGGTGGGAGGACCGGACCCCGCTTATAGAAGGCGAAGTTTGCGCCAAAACTTTCAGTTTGTCTCTAGGGCGTTCGAACTTGGTAGGAGGCAGTATGGGAACACTTATGGTGAGTAGTAGGCCGGACTACGCCCCCAAAGAACAGGATTTCACGAAATAAATGAGTAGAAATCCTGATCCCGTGGAAATGGAGAGCAATCAATAGAATGGGGCACGATGGGCACACTGACAATAGAAGAAGCCTTAGAGAAGAAGATCCACTCACCACCTCCTAGCGCCTTTGTTATTTACGGTTTAGCTTTGACTTTTTGATATGTTTCACTCGACAAGAAGGTTAAGTTGTGTGATTATGAGGAGATGGATTTGGTTTACTTCTTGCTATTAGATTACGACCGCTACCCAGCAGGGTTTACGGTTAAGTAAAAGATCACGGTTTCTCTTTGCTTTGATATCATTCTTAGCAAAATTTATCCGACCGGTAATAATGTTGGATTCACATTTAATGATGTATCTGAAGAGAAAAGAAGGTACATCTTTGAAGGCAATAGATAGTCTATACTCTCGCTCAGCGAAAAAGCGAAATAACATATTAGAAAGGGGGAATTTCATTAATTCGATATTTTTCGGACAAAGTCCCTTTACCCCAAGAAGGAGGAGAGCCATTAATGGTGGCATTGAGGAACATTGATGGTAGCTAACATAGTGGCCTCAGCCGCGATAAAGTCTCTTAATACTTTTTTCCCTGACTAATCGCCTTTGCGATATTAAACGATGTTCTTTCGTACACAGCGAGATTGGCTTACAGAAAAAATCGCTCCTAATTCGGAGCTAATACTGAGGGTGTAAAGCTTTCAAAGCAACAGGTGAACCCGAAGTGTTATTTACGCATAGCAAATTTCTCACAGGGAGAAGGAGCGCCCGGCGTAGCCGGGCGAAACCATAAGAAGGAGGGAAGCCTGGCGTTAGCCGGGTGGCCCGACTGGTTCTACTTATAAGTTCTTATTTCTTCCGTTATGATGGTAGGCACGATGTTTTAGCGTGTTTTGTCCAATGACCTCATTATATTGACGCGTGAATCGCACCACACCCTTCCTTCCAGGGTCGGTTAATTGCTATCGTCTGGGAGGATAAAAGCACTGACTTGTGCATCGGCTGGCCACCGCAAGTCATTGCATGTATAGGCCACATGCACATTCATTCGCCGCTAGGATTCTGAGTGAAATTCGAATGCGTGGGCGCATCCCCCATATGGTTTATCCTTATGGTTTTTCCTCTTTGTAGGCTTTGAATGGTTCTCTCGAACCACTGAGCTCACAAAAACATCGAAGGCTTTATTGACTGTTCCCAATACGTTTGTGACGTACAGTACATATGTAATACGGAAACTTCCTAGAAAGAAAAGCACGAAAACAGCATGAATATTACAGTACAAAATAATACAATACGTCAAACAGATTATTACGATATTACTAAGATTCAGCTTCAGGTAAATTTGATGATTTCTTTGGCTTCAACAAATCCTTTATAAATGGGAACCATGCAATAACATCGATTAAGTGAAGTACAACAACAACACCTATTAGTGAAATTAAGACAATAAAAACCATCAGTGCCCAAAAACAAGAAGTCGTTGACTGAAATGAGTCCACATTATCGAAAAGTGGTATTATTAACCAGTTTTGTTCTCATTCTAATATCATTTGCTATGCAAAAGTTCACTGCGGAGGTGGTGTAGTGGCAAGTGGCGCACTATCACTAACACATGGTCACGGCTTTGAATCCCGGTCGATATTCGCCTGGGCTAACCGAACGTTCCATCCCTCCGAGGTCGGTTAATTGGAACCGGACCCGGCGGATAAAAGCAATGACTAGTACACCCTCAAGTCGTTGGGTCTAGGCCCCATACGCATTCGATACGCCACTACGATTCTTACTGGGACTCGAAAGCGGGGCCCAACCTCAGAAGGGACTCATTGCCGAAGGACTTTATGCGTTATACGAAAGTTGATTTGTGTGCACCATTAGGTCAGGGCGCGATAGAATGCCAATCGCAGACGCGCAAAATCAATATTCCCCTACACTACAAGAAGAGGTTGAGCGGTCGAAGCGGGCTCTATCCAACTCTGGGGTTGGAGCCTAGTCGCCGTGGATATTGCGTCGAAGCAGATCTGATGGTTCAAGCACAACTTTCAAAGAAGTTCTGGAGATACAGCTACGTCAACAAGAGAAGAAAAGTGATAAGAAGGATAGCGTTGTGCTGATGTGGGGATAGATAGAGGAGTTGGATAGAGCTGGTTGCATCAAGTTCGAACTGGCAAGTGTTCGGGAGCAATCCAGTAGAATCAATTGGATACAGTCTTATGGGGATTCGTGTGCAAACTTCCATAAGTTTTAAAACTTGAGTCGAATCTCTTGATAATCAACTTACATCCCCTTGAGCTGCATCCTCGGCGGCGCCGGATTCTCCCGGTGGTGACGGGGATCTTCTTTTTCCCTTCTTGTCCCTTTTAGTGGACTTTTTGCTTTTCTTTGTTGCTTCAGATTTTCTGAAACTGACTTCTAAGGCTATACTTACCAACAGACATTGTAGAGCTCTATTGGACTTTCAGGTGCGGAAGCATCTTATCTTTTGCGTTCTTTTTCTGATGACTTAAGCAACCTACTTCTTATCTTCTTCTGATGACTCTTTCGGCAATGGACCTCCACGAAGCTGTGGCAGCTGCAGTGGTTGTGGAGGTGGTGGTGGAGGAGGTGGTGGCGGAGGTGGTGGTGGTGGTGGAGGTGGAGGAGGAGGTGCACCAGGCGGAGGAGGTGGAAGGGCACCTCCTGCTGCCGGTCCAAGCTGCTCGTATTCGTCACCCATGCACTAGCCTTTCGATCTGACTTATCCTCGGTAGATGAGAGTCAGCAAAACGATCTTGAGGTGTCAATCACTTTACAGTGACGACTGAACAGTGGCTAATGCAACTACGAAATGCAACTCACTTCACCAGTCTGATGAATAAAATCCTCGATACTACAAACTTCCTGATATTAAGATCATGGGTTTGGTTAGACGTGAGTACTTACTAAGACACTTACTTAATTAAGGTTAGACCATCCTAGTGAATGGTCTACTGCAGAGCTCACTCCTGTGTGCTTTCAAAGCAACACATATTAGGAAGATTCATCAGGTCGACGTGAACCGTGTGTTTGCTGCGTCTGAACCCTTTCTTGTTGCTTTTGTTAGCTATTCTTCAAGTACTGTTGCGACTTACACATAGATAGGGTAGCGATCAAAAGTATTCGGCCAACTTTAACTTGCCGTAACTTTTTTCCAAGTGGAGCGAATCACATGAAATTTTGATGTGTTTAGCTGAAGCATATTTTACACTGTTCAACACTACTTGACGGCAAAACAGCCATATCCACATATTAATTGGGAGGCGTTTGTAGATTGTGCTGAAAGCAAGTTTTGTGACGTCTGCAGATATTCTGACCTTATGTACGTTTTTCTTCTCTTCTGGGTTCGGCATAAGCGCTAGTACTCCTAAGACATGGCAAAAAGGAAAGGACTCCTAGAAGGATCACCATTCGTATTTCCAGTCGATTTTTTGTTCAAGCCTTTTTGGATATCTGGAACATGATCAGATTGCATGTTAATAGTGGTAAATATTCACACTACACCAATGCCACACATATTGAAATTTCGCATGATTAGATAGAGGAGGAAAGGAGTATGACTGAAAAGTACAACTGGAAAAGCACTCCGCCTAATACTTTTGAGCGCTACTGTACATGCACTTAGCTCATAATTACAGGATGGTTTCGAGATCACACAATTATTATAAGGTATTTGCTGGATTTAGCTCAGTATTTGAGGTTTAACGCTCTTTCAATGGACATTGCATAGATACAACACTCTATATATCCTTTACGTTGAACGGGAAACGTGAAGGGTATGAATCACCGGCGCACTCAGCGAAGCTATGGCGCAGAGTGATGACGCGCCGTTGAGACTGCAACGGTCAAAGTTCAAGGTCAAGTTCGGTGTGCCTTTGATGAAACCTCATGCACCACTCTCCTGAAAGATAGTGTTGGAAAGAAAAGAAATCACTTTGAGAGGCCTGAGGTAACCCCCTTTTACCTTAATCCGAGGGTGACCATTGAACTACTGTACTATCGTATATGACAACACAAAGGATAGGGAAGGCTCCGTGTAACAGATAATTACATGTTCCCAGATGAAAAGTGGAGTTTATCGGTGTTGGGCTGGTCTTAGAGCGTTTGAGGGACTTTTGCCCTGTATCCCCTATCTGATAGTCCAGGAAAAAGAAGAAACGAGCTTCTATTTGTTTTTTTTTTGGCGGAATAGGTTTGTGGTAATTATTCTCAAAAATTTTTCGTGGCGTCGGGGACGCAACGGGTTTTCTGGTTGTATGGAGCTCTTTTGTTTTTAATTGTGTGATTACTGTATAAGAACTTGTTTCGGACTGCAAGATCTGCCCTGAAACTGAAAGACTCCTTCCCGGTGAACCTTCAGGTGCGGTCCATGAAAAGGTGAATACATATTAACTAATTACAAGAGCGATGAGTAATATACAGGGTGATCCACATGAAGTGCGACGGGCAATAAAAAAATTATTTCATGGGCTTCTGGGCTGGAGGATGCGGTGATCCCATGGGCGAAAAGAAACGCGATGAACGTCAGCTGAACATTTCCCAGGATCGGGCACCAGCCCACAGCGCAGAGAAGATGCTGCATTGTTGTGAAACCACGCTTCCAGGTTTCTGGGGCGGAGCAGGTTCGACCTTTAAATTCCCCGATCTCAATCCTGTGGATTTTGTTGTATAAACGATTCTGGAGCAAAAACCCTCCGCATTCAAACACAGGTCTTTGGACTTTCTGAAAAAAGCTCTCTTGTAAAAGCGGGGGATGAAAGCGATTGCGCGCATTCTTGAAAACTTCCGAAAGAGGTTGGATGCTTGCATTAAACGAAATATGGTCATTCTGCATGCGGAATGTGATATGCTGTTTACAGTTTTGTGATGATTGTACAGAAGTAAATATTTTCTATTTGGTTTGATTTGTATAATTTTGATTCTAGTTTTCTGCGTCACACTTCATGTAGGTGGCCCTGTACTGCTCTCCTAGTCGTCTGTTGCTCTCAACAGTCTCAACAGTCAACAATTCTCAGAAAGCTATCAATTGGTAAGTATGTCTCACAGTTATCAGTAAAATATGATATGAAGTGATCTGAGAGCAGTATTTATTTATTTTTATTTATTTATACACTCAACTGAGTGCGCCAATAAAGGAAACTGAGGACAGGTGTACAACTACAGAAGAGCCCGACTAGGATCAAGATGAAACAAGCTGAGCTGAGCCAGCAGTGACAGTCCGCCGAATACCAGTATTTATACTGGGCAGGATGCGGAAAAAAAAACTCATCTACGAAGACAGGACCACACATGCTGAACTGACAGCCTTGAAGAAGAGGAATTCAGATAGCCAGTACCCGCACCGGTTGGCCATGGTGCCTCATCCGAGAAGGAGTCACTGGACCAAGTCGGAACTTCGGCACACGGGTATGCCAACCTCCCTCGTGGAACCGACTTGTCGGATACCGGCAAAAGACCGTAATTGAACAAAGGCTGGGCGCAGATACAGCATGGCACAGTGAGTGGGGTGAAATCGTAAACATGATCAAGCTGAATTTAGCAGCGGACGGAGAACCCTAACTCAGCTCGCAAGAGAGGAAGGAAGGGAGCAAATTGAAACAAACACGAAATGCAAATAGAAATGGAAAATAAAAAGAAAAGAAAAGAATAGAAAAGAAAAGAGCTCAATCAGTACGACGTAACAAACAGCGAAACGGAAATGGCTATGAGTAGCTCAGTGGCAGCCAACAAATAGGAGGAATGAGACAAAGACATCGATGTCATTCCAACTCGAAATGATATCTGGTAGCCTATGTAAGCCCTATACAGTGTGAGACAATCCGAGAAGCTGGAAGGCAGATAGGAGTCGTTTGCCACATCATCCTCTGATCACATGGTGGCGCAGCGGGTAATGGAAGAAGCTACTAAACGACCTGTAAATAGCAGACAAGACAGAGATCAATAGTCTAAGTCAAGAAGCTGAAATAAGTTCATCTTCATTAGTTTAGATTTGAAGGCCTTACCATTGCTGGATTGAAGCACTTCCCGAGGGAGCTTCTCCATCCATCTTGTAGTTCGAACGAAAAAGGACTTAAACGACAACGAACTAGTTACTCTCTGAAATTCCTTACACTGCAGGGTGAAGCCATTAGATCTCGCACTACTCGGACGAAAGACCCAGTATTTACTAGGTGTAAGCTTAATCTCCCCGCGAATGATACGGAAGCATAGTGTAAGATCATTGATAATCCGCCTGTGTCTGAAACTCACCAACCCAAACATTTTCAGACGTTCCTCGTAGTCAGGGATTAGGTGGTATTCCGTCTTCGGAAACATTCGGAGAAACATTATTCTCGTGAAGGTTTGCTGGACTTTTTCTAACTTGGAAATGTCTTTCTTTAATGCGGGATTCCAAACTTGGGAGCTGTACTCCAGGTGCGGGAGGACGTATGCCTTATATAACCGCACCAATACCTTGTAATCACTACACAACACATTGCGTAAGATGAGAAACAGTGCAGCAAAGCCTTATTAACCACCTCGTCTATATGAGCCGAAAACCTCAGATCTGAGCCGAAAAAAACGCCCAAGTCTTTCGCGGAGGAACGGAGGGCAAGCTCAGTACCATCGACCTCGTAACTCAGTGGAGGACCGGTTCCAATGTGCAAAACGGAACACTTGTTGAGATTAATCTGTAGTCCCCACTGCTGAGCCCACTTTGCCATCCTATCGACAGATTGTCTGAGAGCAAGTTGAGCTTCATCACGATAATCGGGTTTATACGTAAGGAACACACCAGTAAGGAACATTTGTTTTATACTCATGCGAGAGGTAGCCGTTCAGTTTTGGAAAGTTAGTAAAGTACATTAGTGGTATTAGCATGTTTCCATCCATTAACGGTAACCATCCTGAACTTCAGAAAAAACGGGTATATTAAAAAATGGGAGACGAATATGAACAGTTGGGACCGATTGGCGACTTACCTCCTCCTGACGCTCCGCCTCCTCCATCTCCGTTACCTCCACCTCCACCACCTCCTGCTGGAGATGGAAGGAAACCGTCTCCCGCTACTCCAGGAGCTTCAACAAAATCAGCAGAGAAAAAAGACAAAAAAGCAGAGTGAGTTGAGTTGCTGTTGCCTCTGTTTATGATTGTCACAAACCCGTGCAGTTTAGTCAGTGCACTGATTACCACTGAAGTTAGTGAGATAGGCCTAGGATTGTACATGTCATACAATTGCTGATAACCATTTATCCATGACCATCACCGATTGGATCCATTAGAGGGTCCGCTGTAAACGAGGTTGAATGCCGGTCTCGTGGTCGGTCACACCTATATAATCTTTGAACGAAAAGAGTTGTGCTTTGATCATCCCCTGAACAAGCGCAGAGAGATCACTGTAGATTCATACTCCGCCAGTGAGCGGTGATCAGGGAAGCTATGGTTACGCTTAGCTATCCAAGATCAGGGAGTGGGGAAAGAGGAGGAGGGGGTGTTCTGACACTTTCATGCGATTCTGTGATAACAGTTAGGCTGGAATGGTACTGAAAGGGTCTCTCGGTTCCTCAGTGGCTTCCTTAGGGAAGTTCCGAACGAAGGGCATGGTACAGATTGTATGAAAAGGAATTCTCGATGAAGGAAACTTTATTTTGGCGGCAGGAACGATTGGAGTATCTATAGGTGCTAGCTTGAGGTAGTCAATATTCAACGGAGCATCAGATGACACAAAGCCTCAAACAATGAGCAGAAATACGTAACAGACTGAGTCTTGGCCAGCGTCGAGTTTCAACAACGACAATTAGAACTTCACCTCTTTTGCAACCCAAACTTTTGGGATTCGGTTGTCCACCACGGTTGCCCTGGAAGAAGTACGTTCGCCACAGAATCGTGCTCTCTTGCGAGAGCAAAGAAAAGAGGATTCAGATGCAAGCAATAGGTGTTTGCGGAAGAGTCGATGTTACTTCTCTGTATCTTTGCAGTAAACAGCGCAGTGCAAGTCTTGAAAAACTCGCTAGACGGAGGCTTTTTTGTCCTTACGTTGAAGGTACATAGCAGCTCACAGCGAGCTGGAAACTCTATAATTTGACGAGCGCTTCCTTATGGATTGCTTCTAGGGAGCCCCTGAATAAGGTATAAAGTCAAATCGCTCTGCTGTCGGTTCTTGGTTGGCTTCCGAGCTGTGGTTACTACACTCGTAGCTTCTACACTTGTATAAAGCGTCCTTCTCTTACAATACAAATGCTTTTGCTACATCCACTCGCGAAGTGCTCCAGAGAAACATAACTATTGAAGCAGGCCAGAGGCAAATGCGAGTTTAAATGAACTGCACTGTGATTATTAAAAGCGTAGGACGACTGAATTTCATAAAGTGTGGAAGGCTGTTGGGGTTGGGAGTGCTCTGCCACGAGTATTCCCGTAGGAGCTGGTCTCAGAGAATTTTTTACCTTCCTTCATTAACGTTTAGCATTAATTCAACGTGCGTGTGTTTAGTATTAACGTGCTGCAATACAACGGTGTATTGTTCGTGCACAGTTGAGCGATGATGTTATTCTAGTTAACATTCCGCCTGATAACATCAAACGCCAACTTGTGAGGAACAGACTCTACGACAAGCAGTGCCTGACAGAAGGTTGTGTTACATGTCCAAACGGGAAAGATGGGGATTGCGCTTCTGTAGGCGTAATTTATCAGATTCAATGTGAGACATGTAATTCAAGCTACATAGGGGAAACCGGAAGAGTTTTATCAGTACGAATCAAAGAGCATCTTGCTGGTAAACGGCGCAGTAATGTGTTAACTCCGTTAGGGAAGCACAGAGTGGAGCAGCATGGTGGAAATCACTTTAACATCAAATGTACGATATTGGCTCACGAGACGGAAATATCGTCGAGGAAAGCGTTGGAAGCGTTCTGGATTTTAGCTAGAAATCCAGATATGAACAGCCGAAAGGAGTGTGTGACTATCACAAATGATCTCTTGCCATTTGTGCAACACTGCGAGTTAGTTCCATAATCAGCGAACCGTGCTGATCCGCAATAATATTGCATAAGGACAGCGGACTAAGGTCATTCGCTACTAATGTACTAACCGTGTGGCGTGGCTACACTTTGCGGTGGAAGTGAGGTGAGCTTACCTTTCGGATTTTGGGCATTTTTCGTGCATTCCTGATAGTACGTCAGAATTGCTAGAGCGGAAGAGGCGCTTGGTGGGGTAGTGTACAATCAACACGCTTTGAACCACTTTCAGGCCATTGAAAACGACGAGTCCGTCGAAACGTCGGCCGGAATAAATATTTCCACCTACAAACCTCGAGGCAGAAGTAAAAACTAACGATTTGAAGAACAAACAGACATGCCGAGGTTCAAAAGATGAGAGGACTTGGAATTTAACGTTCAGTTTTAGAACGTCGAGTAAGTGAGGATATAGAGGGCTCTAGAAGACTGCGAGACAGGAGTGCCCTTTCATTCTCTTTATAACGTTTCTCCACGACAGATCCATTTTTTGATCATTCATAGCTCCACCGATAACATATCGCTTACAGTGATGGTTCAAGTGCATCCTCTAGCAGAAAGAAAAAGGCACCAAAGAGCAAAAAGAAAGGTTCGGAGGTCTCAGGAGACGTAGGAAAAGAAGAAGAAGGAGAAGGAGAAGAGAAGAGGGTTAAGAAATCCTTGCATCTTCCAGGAACATACTGTACCCGTCCGTAGTAAGTTCCCAGGAACATACTCTTACACTGCATGCTCCTACACGCCGTTCAGTCAGGAGATCCCACAACCGTTCAGAATGATTAGTCGAATCCGCATATGCATAAGTTCTGAGTCCAACACTTTGTTTGAATTACTGTTAGTTTATGAGGGCTTATTGATTGTGATAATTAATTGAAAATCAACTGCTCCATTTCAGAAGCTTGTGACAAACAATTGTCTGCTATGTTCAGCGGCAGCAGTTATTTTCACAATATCGGTCCTTGTGGGAGTTTTAATCGTCATTCATCTCACTGGTGTTGCCGATGTTGCCCAATTTATCAGTGACACAATGTTCACTATAGGTTTGAGATGACGTCCATCAAGATTTATGAGCAATTGAACGATATCAATTACAAAAAAGAGTTATCAGCTACTGTTGAATTATTAACTAAGGTGTTATGATGATACAAAATGTTAACATCATTACGCTGTTTTTTAATCCATGCCTTTTTTAATTTTCTGACAATAAAGCGTCCTTATTAAGCAGCCTACACTTCGTCCTAACCCTAGGTGAGCAAAAGTTGACTACTTCCTTTAAAAGCACAGTTCACGATAATTTCGGGTAGTCCAGATTATGATGAAAAATGGACGACAAGATCGGAAATAGTGCAATGAAGGTGGAGAACCTGCGTGAATCGGTGTTTCCAAAGTGAAAAAAAGGCCTCGAAAAACTATTATATAGGGGGCTGGAAGAGAATGAGTTCAGAAAAATGAAGAAGAGTGGGGCGTTTGGACGAGTTATACAATGTGTCTCACTGCGTACGTGTGGGTCCTGGTGCGAATAAAAGACAATGGTAAGCGAAAATTCATTCACTTATAGGCATAAGTAAACAAAAAACCCTAGTAACAGCAAAAGTAGCTCACCTTTTCAGCCTCTTGAGGTAGGAAGTTAAGTAAGGGATCGCGGCAGCAAAAAGAATAACAGAAGGAAAAAGAGTGGAAGAAAAACATCGCCTCATCACTCGGCGACAGCTGATTGCGTGTGGGTCCTAGAACGAAAATCTGCAATCTGTATTGTCTCGAACTCGTCTGACCATCTGACGTGACTTCGATCGAGAGGCGGGAAGGCCATTGACGTCCCCGCCCATTGAGTTAACGTGAACTGTACCTTTAATTTTGCACTAAAACGTCTAAGGGAACGTGCTGACGGCATTGAAGGTTGGCGGTGGGAAGTGATGACAATAATATATGGTTTCCAAAATATCTTCTTAGGATGAATATCACGGCTCTGGGTATGACATCTCTGACGCTGTCAGATCGGAAAACAGCTTGGATAAACCCTAAGAACTTAAAGATTGCATTCACTGTACGCCACATCCAGACGTGTTCTGAAAACTTCAAAGGATGCGCCATTTACAACCGTTACAGATCTTCTTACAGAAGAACTGAAGGGGAAGCAAATTATGGACTGTCGAATTTGCTTCCAGGATAAGCCGGGTAATCAGGGTAATAAGAGAAGAATTAGCTGGGTGATCAGCTGAAGAAGATTGCTAAGTATAAACGTGTAGAACAGGTGTGTCGATGAACTCGATACTGTAGTCAGATGTTCGTGAGCGGGAATGAATCCTAACATCTCTTCATACAAACGCGATCATCTCTACATTGTTGGATGACATGACGTGACTGCGTACCACGTGTGCGGCTTGAACCGGTGTAGTAACCGACAGAATCGAGCCCTCTCCAGCAGCTCCGAGCCAACCAGACTCTCTTCTTTTCTTCCTTTTCTTTCTTCTTGTACTATTGACATAGTTTTTTAAAATTTTGAAATGCAATCTGAAGCGCTGGCAGAGATTCTCTGGTTAAGTCCGTCTTACCGTAAAGTTATGTCCTAGTGGTTGACGGTGGAGTTAGGATTGTAGCAGCGCAGCCTTCAGTATTTGAGTTGAGTTACGTATACTCCAAATGGTGCAGCTCCCACACTGTGTGACGGGTTGCATTTAGCTCCACCGACGTGCACTGTTTCCTTCGACCGACTGATGGTCTTCCTGACAACGCAGGATACAGGGCCGTGTGTGTCGTAAGGGTGCGTGATCCACCGGTGTCCAGTTGTCACAACGTGGCCAGGAACGCTGTCCGTCGGCCGTCCTATGGAATACTTGGACCCGATCTCTTTAATTCCGGCGACCGCGGCTATTTTTCTGCCCTCGTCTGTCGCACATTCGTTCACTCCACTCCAGTCTTAACTACTGTGCTTATCTGTGCAACCCCGTGTCCATCACCCAAGGTATTTTTCTCTGCGCTCTAACCTTTCGCTGTTTGGGACGTAGAGAAGGTCCAAGTAGTCACGGAACCCTATAGGCCGGTCTGTCAGTGGGAACAGCACAAGTCGGTGAAGTCCTAACAAAGCCACAGCCGTTTATAACAAGCTATCGTAGTAGAGCGCGGAAGATTTATTGTCGGTTAAGTAATAAACAAACAAAAACAATCCATCCACGGCAGAATCAAAAATTTACTATCAAATTCACTGGACTAACACAGAACAAACACTAAGCGTAAAGAAAGCGTAATGATGTTAACGTTTCGTATGTCATAACATCTGAGTTAATTATTCGACTGCAGCTGCTAACAACTTTTTTATAAGAAATCTCGTCCACTGATTCCTACTTCTTGCCAGTTATGCTAAGGTATAGTGGTGAAAGGTCGATAACTCCAGTGAAATGGAGAGCGACTACAACTGCGACAAACAGGGACAATGTGAGGAAAAGTGCGGCCGCTGTACACAGCACGCAGTTGCAGGTAAAGAAACTCTGAAACACAGTTTTGTTGAATTCACCGGCTTGGTTGCCCTGGGCTAGTATCGATTCAGGATTCAATTCCAGGACCATTCTGGTGGTAATGCACCATTTGGCAATACTCCCTCTATCTAACATTGCGTAATTGGTACTTACCCTCTTTGAAGATTCCTCTTCTTCCATCCCTGTTTCTCCTGTCTGTGTCTCCGAACCTCTCCCACCCTTCCTCTGCGTCTTTCTTCTTTTACTGCTTTTTCTCCGCTTTTCCCTAGATGACGTTGACGAACCACTACTGCAATCAAAATGTTCAAATGTGTTCTGAGCGCAGATCGAAGAACATGTTCTTATTAACAGTTTAGGAGGTTTCCCCATAAACTATTTCCCACAATGTCCGTCACCTCCCTGATCATCGTTTTCTCAAAGTTAAGCAAAATCACAGTAGACTCGTAGAGACGTAGACGTAGCCCAAGCTAGTTCTGGAGAGTCTCATAAACAAACGGAGACGAAAGAAGAAAAGTATGGTGTGTGCCTCTCCTAAATAGAGCTCTTGGTTGATAGCCTAACCGGCCAACTGTTCTGATAAAGATAATGTTCATCTGTCTTCCAAGTCACCCAGTCGGTTGCCGACATTGTTCATCGACTTTTTCAGAATTGCATGACGTGCGGGCCAATCTGGCCTTCGATCCATTGGCCTATGCGACAGGGCACCTTATCTCTCTCATTGACGACTCTAGGAACCCCAAACACCGAGGGTTATATCTTGAACACTCCTTTGCGAGATGGGTAATACCAACAAGTTGCGCCCGCATTCACCTCTACACTTACTAATCTGTCCTTGTAGCAAATGGCAGATTCCTTGACCATCTCGTAAATCCCTCCCATGACATGGCAACGAACGCTGATAGTGAAGGAACATTGTGTTTGACGGAGCAAAGAACCATGGCAGAGGCTCAGCACAAGGAGGAAGCAGGCTTCGGCTGAGTGTGATAGGTGATAAACCAGGAGCTTTATCACCTATCACACTCAACCGTTCCCTTCTTGCCGACGACAAGTTGAAGCATCTACAAAGTGCACCTGCTTCTCGTGGAGACGTTCGTTACCTACAGGGATCCGTTGAATCCTGTGAAAGGCTCTGTAGTGTGGGGCACCAGGAGACCAGAGATGTCGAAGTATACCAAAACGTTCGATGAGGAAGCTACTCTCACTTCGTCATCTCTCTCAGTGAAGAAATGGTAACCCTCGGGAATAGATCGCCAAAGTTGTTGACCAATTCTCTGAAGTCCATCTTACGCTGCTGCCATGGTGGAACTTTGGAGCTGGTGTCTGTCTCACTCTCAGTCATCTTTGACCAGCCGATGACATCAGTTCGATCCCTCAGAATGCGTCTCCGGATTGTTTCATCGTCTAGACGAAGAATGAAGTCACAGCAGCCTTGGTATTAGTATCTTAAGCAGCAGGATAACGTAGACCGGTGCACACTTGAAGTCAGATGATGGTATGCTGAGCAACTCAACTGGACTGTTAAAGTAAGCTTCGGAAGAACGCTTACCGGTTTGAGCAAGCAACAAGCATATCATAGCGCCTGTACCTTTTACCTTTTAGGGTAACCGTAGCCTTAGAAATGAATAGTGGGGAACAAAGCAAAGCTTTACTAGTAAGCAAAGATATCAACCATTTGACTCACCCATCCCGATTTTTCTCTGCATCATTGTCGCTTTTAATTTTCTTTCCTGCATATTTCATCTGTTGCCCATCACTGCCTGGTGCTGGCAACATACGGCCATCACATGAACGTAACACACGACCTTTTGGGCCTGGGCGTGAAGCCATACGGCCATTGTTTGGACGTGCCGCCATATGGTCATTACTTGGACGCCGAGCAGGGCGTGGCGGTGGTTGTGGCGACGGCCGTTGCGGCGCTTTTGGTGGTGGCGGTGGGGGTGGCGGTGGCGCTGGCGGTGTTTGTAGTGGAGGTGGTGATGGTGGTGGCGGCGGAGGCACATCATCAGTCGGTCCTAGCTGTTCGTACTCGTCCCCCATCGTCTAATATGCTCTGTTTCTCTGAAAATTACAGTATTTGCAGTTGTAAAGGAACAACTCTACCACTTCATAAGTGGCTTTCTAACCTGATGAGAATCGGCGACAACCTTACACATGAGTACGAAAACGAATGCATCTACCCGTTGCCGTAAAGTTATGATAACCTCGTAGAACATCCCACTTCACTGATACCAAAAACATCATTTTACTCGTTGATCTCTTAATGAGAGATTTTTATCACAGGCGATACGTAATGCACTGAACATCCTAGGAGCACGAATTCCCGTTAGTTCCCGGTCGAACACGCCCCGGCACACACCCACACACAAGCAAACATAAGCAAACAAACGCACTCACAAATCAACAGATGCACTTGCAAATTATATAAAGTAAAATGTTGAGACTTTCATGAGCGTTAGCACCAGCATCATCCCAACCCACCAGTTGGGCTTTCCACGCCAGACCCCTCAAAGGCATAGTTTACGAAAAATTTGAGGTGTCCTTTTCAGGTTGTTGAAGTGGGGGAGTAAATCGGTTGCGAAGAGAGCAGAAATTTGCCTACTTCGAAGTTTTTTAAAAGTAGTAGAAGTGGAGGTTATACGAGATCACCGTGGCAGGGATGGCATTTAAGGGTATTTGGACGAGATTCAACTTGCTCTCTTTGCGCAAAGAGATGACTACGTCAAGCCGAAATTGTCCGAAACTGCCTTTCACTGTTGCCATGGGTTTATGACAAGTCGTTCGAATTTCCTACATGGGTGTCTCTTGAGAACGTGCAGCCTCTACAAAGCCGTTGAAACCCGTCTGCGATGGGGGTGGCACTCACGTGATACAATCTCTAGCCCTTTATTGTGGCCTATCCAGGGCGTTTTTCGACCTAATAATGGCAGGTATGGTATAAGGGGGAGCCTCAAACTCATACTACATATAGGGAACTGTGAGAAACCACTTTTATCGTTAACCTCGCCTTCAATATAAAAGTGGTAAACTTTGCGGATGAACAGACCTACAGACACACTTACCGTATAACGCCCAAATAAGTGACCAGCAAGCAACTGCTCTACATACAGGGGAGTTTTCATGGACTTGACTTTGCGCTGGCCTGTACCCCTCATGTCTGGGGTCACTTATTTTCGTTCTGTGACAAAGTGATTATCAACAAAGATCTTTATTCAAATTTAAGTGTTTTAAGAGCATTTGAACAGTTTATGGTCTTTTATAAAATCTAACATTGTATTAGGAAAACTGGTGTCAGTTATTTTCATAGATGTAGTCGTCTTCGGTTGCTCCTCCATCCTCTTGAGTTGTTGTTAGCTCTGGAGAATTCGAGAGAGTAATTTCCTCAGTGGTGGTAGCTTCTCCTTGGGTAACAGAATCATTCAGCATCGCCGAAAGCAGTGATCCTGTATCTGTCTCGTTAGCTGCCTTCTCCATCTGAGATTCAAGCGTCGAGAGGTAATACATATAAGCAGCTCCACCAATAATAACAAGTACTACGACCAATGTAAATAGACATGACCAATTCTGAAAGCATTTCTGTAAGCAAAGCCGCCTCTTATTTTCCTGTATTCCCTCGAATTTATGAAGGTTTTCGTCAGCTTGGGTGTACTGTGGAATTTTGCGAAAAAGCCATATTGTAATTAAGCAATGGGGCGTGTCCATACTTTGCGCAGGATCGAAGGGGATGATAATTTACGGGGACAATCATAAAGGTGAATACTGAGTTACTCGTCCTTGAACGAGCCAGAGTCGCAAGGATTCTGATCCGAACCCTACCTACCACTTTCCAGCGTATACTCGTTAAGCTGACGACAAGCAACCCATTGGGAACAAGCATCCATTTATACGTTTTCCACGGGATTATCTCCATTCAGAGTCTCTGTTGGGAGACTGACTGCTTACCGGAGCCGATCCTAACCCGGCTCATGAACAACTTCCATCCGATTCAGTTTGAATTCCAGTTGGCTAATTTTAATCAGAAGTCCCTCGAGAAGTTCCAATGACAAGTTCCAATGACAGTATCAATGAGAGGTGGAGCCTCCCCCCCCCCTCTCCCCAAATTAGTTGTTTGAAGGTTCCTTTGAGCATGAATTATCATCCGATCCGGTGTCGAGTCTCACAAGAAATGGATCTCACAAGAAACATGACATCTGGGGCACTTTGGAGGCCTAATCACAGGAAAGTCATATGTGTTCTTGAATTTTAGGGGAGCTGCAAAGTTATTAAGAGGATGGCCAAAATTACTAAGTTCCTCTAAAACTCTGGAAAACATAAACCCAACTATCCAACCCAAATGGTCCTCCAACCCAACTAGACGCTAACCGGTTAACCTTATCTGCTATATGACAGATAAGTCTGAGTTGGGGGAGTTCATTTAGGATCAACATCTAGTAAGCTCGGGGGAGTTCATTTGGGATCAAAGCCTAAGGATGATAGGTCCTCTTTTCCTTGACTGATTTGCTTGTCCTACACTTGTTGTCATCCCTCCCTCGGATTTTCATCAGAAGTTAACGAAGACTCACGCAAGAGCCTGACGATTGTTGTCTCACAGGCATCAGGTAAACAGAGTAGGGTAATTCTCTTAAATAACCGCTAGTACTATCTGAATATATTCTTATAGGCCTAGATTTCTTCCTCAAGCCTTTTCCTCGTTTCTTTCTTGACGACGATGTTGATCCCCTTCCCTTCGCAGACCTGTCAACATAGATTGAAAGTAACATTCACTACATGACCATGTAAATCAATCGACTCACTTCGATAATCTTCTTCCTGTTCCAGGCTGTTGTGATTCCAAAAGCTGGTTGAACGCCACTTGGGCTGGGGATGGCGTCTGCATTTGGCGCATTGGAGAAGGATAGTTTTGGAGCGGTGGTGGTGGAAGAGGATAATTCTGAATTGGTTGAACTGGTTGTACAGGGCGAGACTGGAGTGGTGGTGGTGGTAGCTGAGACACATTGGGAGTGATACGCTCGTACTCATCACCCATAAGCTGTGAAGGATGTTGCTAGACAAATGTCTGCCAGACTTCTTAGGAAAGCTTTTATACTGGGTTTTTGTTTTTGGTTCAATGAAAGGCAGGCTGATAATTTTATGATAGCGTAAACTAACTAGTAGGTATAGTAACGGCGGATTACTGACTCCAATCGGGAAGGAAGCTTTTGATGGGTCGTATAATGATAATCTCGGAATGGTGTTCGTTGTAGGTTCCCAGAGGACGTCAGTGTCCTCTGTACCCACTATCTCGGCATACACAGGCGTTCCCACTTGAACCACATCGAAATAGGGACTACTCTGACAATCAGTC
The DNA here is from genome assembly GCA_000469685.2 of Haemonchus contortus. Classification (NCBI taxonomy): domain Eukaryota; kingdom Metazoa; phylum Nematoda; class Chromadorea; order Rhabditida; family Trichostrongylidae; genus Haemonchus; species Haemonchus contortus. Next base: position 9,411,593 of record LS997565.1, read on the forward strand.
ATGAAGACTTGGGACTGTCCTTTGCTTGCCCCTTCATGCATATGCTTCCGATGCCGATGCGAACATTTGACCAAATATTGAGGGCGAGCAGGGTTTCTCTTTGATAATGTCAAACAGAATGAAGTAATAAAGCAATTGTTAGTCGTTTTTACTACTCAGTTGGAGTGGTCAATTCCCTACGCGGGCGGCTATGATCAAGGTTCCGGCGAGGACGCCAAGGCATCCATTGATTCAGAAAACTACAATCTCGAAGACTTTAAGAAATGAGAAATACTTGAAAAGCATTCAAATTGGAACCGAAGCAAAGTGTGGTCACCTAACTTGTATTGCTCTACTGCCTTGATTTGGTAACTTCTTTCAGAAGACACCAAAAATGTCTCCACACGCCTCTGCCACGACTCATTCCATTTCATAGACTGTATCAGTAACTTATTGGCCTCACAATTCAATGAATGTACCTCTATCTACCCCTCTTCTTCGCATGGGTCAGAATTCTGCACCTTCTGAGAATTGCGCCCTTCAATGCGGTTGGACTCGGTTACTCTTATGTGATGCTTAGGCTATACCTTCCATGCGCTCTCGAGCTGAGCCAGCACGTTATTCTTTCTTCTTTGTCGTTCTCTGGTATGCAGTCCGAATTCGAGATAGCCACTTCATGCTTCTGTAGAAGGATGGACTGCGGTGGTGAGCAGAGTGAGCGGTACTAGGAAACAGCAAGCTCGTCAGTGAAGGACCCCTTATAGGGTATGGTCTAATCTCCTCTTCGGTCGATGTTCTGGTAGAGACCTTCAACGGTCCATCCATACTAGGGTGTCTTCCAACCTATATCTTGTCCCGTTCTACCGTCTCACTTCCTTTCGTTGCCCAGAGTCGAACAACCGTTTGTAAATAAGTAATTTACATAACAAACAATCAGCACATCGATCGGCACATTTCGACGAAACCTTTTATTCACAATTAATGTTTTAAGGGCATTTGAACTAACACTGATCTTCTGTCGTAAAATCGAGAATAAAAAGTGTGATACTATAATGATCCTGCTGTCGTCGTTTCAGCACCTCCTTTCGATTTTCCTACCAGCTCACTCAAAACAGGTATCTCCACATCTGTATGCATGAGAACAACATAACCGGCTCCAATAGCTACCATAATTATAATCACAAGCATAAGCAAGCACGAGCAACTCTGAAATACATAGGGGTTCTGAAACTTGGAAAAGTTACTTTAAAATGTAATTTCGGGAGGATCCTCAGAGCCATCACGACTTATGATTTCCCCATGAACCTGCTTGGCGCTGCGCACTCAAAACAGACACCTCGATTTAGTAGGCCCTCCTCCTGACCGCTATGTTTTCTGCCTTTTGTTAACCCTTCGTGCACTGGCACATGAGATTTGTGTCTAGTTGACCCGCGTAAAATCGATAGCCATTCCTATGCATGCGCGCTCAGCGAGCGGTTCAACTATACCCAAACAGCAACAAGACGATTAGGATAAGGATAATTGATAGGTGGCTAGTGTTCGAGCAACTTGGATAGACTCACACAACACGGTTGTGCTTCCTCTTCCATTGGCACTACAATGATCGGCTGTTCCATTGAACTACTAGTCGACGATGCTCTTGAAGCAGCTTTCTTCTTAACTTTGGCACTAGTGTGCCTTTCTGAGCCTCGTTTCGGTGCAGATGGCTTCGGCTCCGTCCCCCTATCACAAAAGTGAGCCTATGTTCGTGAATCGGTATAGCCTCCGGAACAATAAAATCTTACCGACGCCGTTGTGGTGGTGGTGGAGGAGGAAGCAATGGAGGTGGTGGAGGCGGCGGAGGAGGTGGAGGTGGAGGCGGCGGTGGAAGAAGTGGAAATGCTCCTATTCCTCCTCCTCCTGGTGGTGGTGGAGGCGGCGGTGGCGGAGCATCACCAACTGGTCCCAGCGGCTCGTATTGGTCACCCATCTGCTAAAAGTCGATCATTGATGCTTCAATCCGAAACTTGGCCTAGTTGAGCTTACCCTAGCTCAGTGGTGACGAAACCTTGCTAAAGAAATGAGTTATCATACTTTATCCAATGGTATTTATACTACTTTGTTATATTCGGCTGCCAAGCGAATGATAGCTCTTGATAGCTACCTACCGTAACCGTATATCTACCGTAACCTTAAGCAAATGGTAACCTGCTGCAAAGGGCACATCAGAAATGCCATTTAAAGGCACAATTCTCGATAATTTTGATGTATCCTTTGCAAATCGAAAAGCGGATGTCTTGACGTAGAGTAGTGCAGTAGGCCAAAGAAAGCAAGAAAATCCGCTTGTTTCGCGAAAATTAGGGCTCCCTAGAAATAAGGGGAATAGAGGTTGTACGAGATTATCATGACAGGAATGGCATGGAATGGGTATTCGGACGAGATTCCAGTAGTAGCAATGGCTCAAAGAACTGGCTACATCGAGCCAAAATTGTCTGAAACTGCCTTCCACTACCGCCATGAGTCATCACAAGCTGTTTGGATTTCCAAGTGAGAGTCCCTTGAGGTATTGCAGCCTCTACTACGCCGTCGAAACTCGTCTACTGTGGGTGTGGTATACAAACAACTCTCTGAACCCTTATATAGCTATCTATCTAAGCCACTAGGCCATTTACCGATCTGACAGCGCCTCCGATGGTATACTGGAACGCAATAGATTCATCCCAGAAACCATTTTTATCGTGAACTGTGCCCTCAAGTTACTATCCAAGTAGATCTGCCTTAACGCTAAACATGAGCACTGTCGCAAGCGGCAATTGAATTAACCGGGTCTATTCAAAGAGCATTTTTTATATGCATTATTCTTTAGGGTAATCCTAAGGGAGAAAGTTCGCGAGGTTGTTAAGAAACTTCTTGTCTCCTCAAGCTCTCTTTCTCATGTCAGGCATTATCACGACATATGTAAATTCATGCTCCTTTTACGGCCTTTTATTGAAAAGTATCAACTATATCATTAGAATGTAGCTGGTCATGTTCGCCGACCATAAACGCAGCTTCTTCCGAATCTCTTTTCTTCAAGGAGTCGTTGGTTTCCCAGCAACACCTCAGCTGCTTATATGTGAGGTCATAGCAGATGGTTCGTACGTCGCGACCACTGCTCCAACTGTGTCACTCTTCTACTCGCTCTTGAAAACACAGTAGATTTTTATTAAATCATAAAGAAGCGTTATGCGTACATGTAATGACAACATTATGTTATCACAGACGATGTCCTCTATCATAACATTACCGTCCTAGTCGAGCTGTACAACAATGAGTGATAAAGGCACCGGGTTCACTAATAATACAACACATTTGTTCAATTTTTGATTACTGGAAACGATTACATTACCGTATGCATGGGTTTAAGTAATTTCGGCAGCACTCTCTTATCGTAACCACTAATCAATACTTTAAATAGTAAAAGGCAAGGTAGTCATCGATGACAAACAGCACACTGACAAGACACGCCAAAAACATGAAGTGAGCATAAGATGGATGGAATACAATGGTCGACGACAAATAGAAAAGAAAAATGATAGAAAATGTTATGAAAGAAGGAAAGAAAGGTGAGAATATGAACAAGATTCGATCGTATGATAGTGTTGGTCTCGACGACAACCTATACAATAAATCAGCCAGATTCATTCACTGAGAACCATACTAGATGAGAATTCGACTAGCATTATACTCTCTTTGGAGGCATCGCCCTCTTGTATTTGATCATAAATCGCCACAGATCATTACGATGTGTACAAAGGCCCATAGAGACAATTATGGCCACCAATGCAGGCAGGGCAAGTGCAGGAATGATTTTACGCCTAAAATACCATAATATAAAAAACAAACATTCTAATGAAACTTACTATTCGAGTAGGTAGACATTGATGAGGCCTCCTATGTGAATTACCTTTCCGCCACCTTCTCCCATGCATCATTTACATGCCCGTCTTCAATTTTGCTCTTTATGAAAATATGTTCAGCACCCTCCCTCTATTACCCGCATGCTTGACTACAGAAGAACCTCCTACCCACCCCCATCTCCTCACCAGTGCCACTTCGGTTACCAGAATTAGTTACCATCGTTTTTTCACTCGGCTCCACAACCAGTTCCAGACTGCTGCAAATGTCCTTTTACACACATTAACAGTTGAAAAAGTTACCTGTACACAGCGATGATCACTGTCACCGTTAGCGCACCAAAAACAGCCGCATAAGTGGCGGTGAACAGGCCAGGATCGAACATGGAACTATATTTTTGAATTACATTCAAAAATATTCCTGAAAATCATCAATTTTATCACACGCAAATTCACACGCAATTTATTCTCAGAAGTAATCGACATAAAGTTGTATGAAAACAAGATATCCGTAGTCAAATAAAACAAACCTGGTACAATGATGTCCAAGGCTGCGAGGCTCTGCTTATTACCGTGGTGATCTCTGGGAATTGTAATGAATAGTGGCGCACGGCTCTCACGAGTAATAACGGCTGGAATGATAACGACAAGTACGAGAAATACCAAAAAATCACGAAAAGACAAAATAATGCAAAAAACAAAAATTTGACTTCAATAGCTGCTCTGTACGACAAGGTGGATAGAATTATCGAACCGATACCAAGCCATACCCAACCTCAAAATTCAGTCCCTTTTGCTGGTGCACAAACACGGATAAGGGAACCTCCAAAACCAGCCCTATTCTTGTAAATGGTTAACGTTATGGGTAACCTCCTTAATTTCTGGCTAATTCAAAAGCTTGTTGGTCATTTACACTACATTGAAATAGCACAGGCCATTACCTTTACTCGAAATTCACTGAACTCACATATCAAATCAATAACGTAGAGCCAGAAAATGTCAAAGATAGCCATTCCAACAAGTAGAATAGAAGCTGCTTGATAACTGACGGCCTGGAAATTGAAATTGATAGAGACTTACACCAGGAGCTCTGTGGTACGCAAGACTGATACGAAAAAAACTCTATGCCATAGAAAGTTCATCTACTAAACTTGTGAAAGGCTAATAACACCTTCTCAACATGTGAATCGGATCTAGTAAGGTGTTTGGTGTTTGAGTTACTGGGCTCCTGGAACTCGTAAGCGAGGCCTCTCTAAGCAAACCTTACAATTGGTAAATAAAGATAGGGTCTTAGAGAAGATACAATTGAGTTGATGTATATTTTTCACACCCCCTTAAGCTCCAACGAATTAGAACACAGTCCTAGATTGCAAGATTGCAAAGGTTTCAACCTTTGCCAAGCCAACATGCTATATTACATTAAATGAATCGCGTAAAATACCTGAACTCGTGAGCAAACAATGTAGATCGACGAAAAAGCCAGGATATCATTTGTGAACCAACCGCCATAGAACTCGTGGAACAATCCAAAAACGATGGAAAATGCCAATGCCGAGTAAACCATTGCTTCCTCATGATAGTAGAAATAGTATGCTTAAATGCACAGCCATTGAATCTCGAATAAACGTCACCTACCATCCAATAACCAAAAACCAAATCTCGAACTTCACATTGAGGAAAAAAAATTACAGAACGATCTTTAATGTCTGAAATGTTACCAATTTCAGCGCTAACCCCTCTTATTGTGCTTACTTTTTGGAGCTTGGCAACAATACCAAAACGTCATTCCTCATCACTTTGGCGTTCCAATTAAAGAGAACGGCACCAAAAACAGATAATCGCCTTAACAATTGCTAATCCCATGAATGTCTCAGTGCTTCCTTGATTACAACACCGGAAAAGTCACATGTCCATAACGATAAAAAACACCCCAAAAAGCCCACTCCACATTGAATGAGTCGATTGTTGAAATGATCAACTGTTGAATGAAGTTCTGAAAACTGTAAAAAGAACCAATTAAGCTCACCGAAGTGAACGCCGAACAATTCCAGTAGTACTATATAGAAAGCAACTACACATGCCCATATCGGCAAATGAACAGAGAAGAATTCAGACCAGATGTCGGAGAAACTGCAACAACAACATGAGAATCAGAGCAGATCCACTAAACAAAAGTGACGGTAACATTTACTAACTTCAGCTTAAGTACTGGTAGACCAGGCCTATTCTTCGGTAGCAAGTTGAGAGCACTTAGTGAATAAGTGAAGAAATTCGTCTAAAGGTATGTGTCCAATGCGTAAAAGAAGTTTAAACCAGATAAAGCCTACCTGTCCGATTTGCTGGTAGATCGCATTTCTCTCTCGTTCGCTATCGTCATCATCTGAATCATCAGCTCCAGCGTAAAGCCGACTTACACTTCCACCCCCGATGGAAACAGAAGACTTTCGGCTGAGACCACGCAAATCATCAGGAAGCGTCATCGAACCAGAAGTACATGGCGCAGAAACTACATAAACACATGGAATTAATCGCAAAAAATATAACAATATGTAAACAGGGATTCGAAGAAGTATTAACAGAACAAACACCAAGTTCCAAGGATATGCAGTACCAAGTAAGTATAATGAGAGGTCCGTTTTCTTTTTGAAAGCTTTTTACCTAATATTTTTCAGTACTCTACAGAAACAGCCCCGACATGGACCTACACATAGAAATACCTCTGATACATATGATAAAGCCCACTTCTTACATTACGCCTAAATTGTAAAGCGAATGAGAATAAGAAAGGATTCCCATGACGGGGAGGCAGATATCCTCGGACTGACACCCACTAGTGCACAAAGGAGTAATCACTTTTCACTAGCATCACAAAAGTGCACATAAAATGCAAAAGTGTAGTAGGTGCAGAACTTGAAGGTAAGAGAACAACATAGAATAAATCAATTCTAGAATTCACCCGAGTCCAAGGAATAGAGCCGCTCCCTGGGATTCCTCTCTAAAAAAGTATTTTATTAAAAACGAGATTATTTCGGATTCAGCTTTATGACAACAATACCACCACCGTGCCCACAACAATTTCAAGCTGTGTTCGGATGCAAAACCTTTGCAGAAGAGGAGAAAGCATTAGTACGACAAGTAGCATTGATTACAAATCTTACTCGGCTGCCGCAAAGGCTACATACAAACACAGCTCTTGACACAGACCATTAACTAAAAAACAAAAAACTGTAACTAACGTCCACTAAATTTCCTATAATAATCCGACTCTGTGGAGCTTCGCGATCGGAGCATGGTTCTCGGTGCTGGTTGTGATTGTAAGCGCCATGCATTATCTAGAAAGTAACAACAACGAAATTATGTGCCAGTCGAATAGCAACGATGTAGCACACACACAACACGTGGAACCGAACCAGGAACTGATAGCAATTAGTAAATTTCAGCAAAAATTCATGCGAAAACATCTAATCACAAGCACCACAAAGTGAACAGAGCTTCATGAAGCAATAGCCACAACTACGTCACTCCCTGTACATATTCAGAAACGTATATACATAAAATATATATATAACGGTACTATATAGGCACCATAACTATATAGTACCCTTATATATATTTTATTTTATATTTTATACCAAAAAAAAACACTGCATTACCAAGGAGCTATTCAAAAACTTGAACCACGAAATTGTATGAGTGTAGAAAGAAAGCTGGCACTTCACACTCGCTCCATTATTTCTGTCAGGGAGGAAAGATTTTTTTGTTCTAAAACACGGCCCAACTACGCGTGCGAGCAGCGACCCTGCACGCAACGAAAATGTGCTTCACTTACACCAAAGTGTGTTTCGACTTCAATCTTCTGTCTCGATGAGGGCATCTTCATGCAATCGCAGTGAACAACTGTAGCGATTTAGTAGGATTCACCAACTAATTTGTCGATACCCTAATTAATACCCTTCCGTTACGAAAATTTTAGAAAAAACTTCCAACGGTCGGTGGCTAAAGGAAGTCAGAGACTTAAAAGACAATAAGGAAAGCCGCGTGTGCGGTAAGCAATTGCTTCTCATATAAAAGCAGTCCTAATAGTGGTTTGCATTTATTTCCGCTCATTAAGAGCCATAAGCACAGGCCAAGCATGCAAGGGATATGGACGTGCACATTAGTGTTCACAATGTTCAAGCACTGCTTCCGCATGAACATTTTTTGAAAAATAAAATCACCATTTCCAGGGAAGATGAGCTTCGGTTCCTCGACTTTGGTGCATGTAAATCGTGATCTCGATAGCATTACCGAAGGTGAACTCTCGCCTGATGATTCGCTAGTGCTTGCCTTTGGCGATAAACCTGCTGGCTTTCGATCTTGATCAGTATCACTTGCATCAGAAGGGCGACGACCATGCTGACTATGAATTGTATCCTGTTCTTGGATATCTGACAGCAGTCCTGAAAAAGAGGGGTCTAGGGACGACAATAATGCTTAAGAATAAAAAAAGAGCGAGAATAATTCAAAATGAAAAGCTCTTCAAAACTTCAACTAGTTAACCCAGTCCTTTTACAATGTTTAGAACCAATTACAATGAATCGAAGATTACAATACTGTTCTTAACTTACATTCTGCGAGAAAAGAGCAATAACGTACGATTCAAGCGTGCAGCTTGTTGTATGTCTTCCACAAGTGATACTTTGCGACTCTCCATTCTCGACTCGTTTCTCGAAGACTTGCGAGAATTTGGCGATGAAGCTGCCTGAAACCCTACCGTTACGTATTAGACAGGTACCACGACAGTGATCATTGAAACCTTCTAAAGAATCAAGGCTTAAATAGAAAAGAAAAACACTCTTACGTAAGCAGCTGAGAAATACCCTCTTACTATAAAATGGAGCAAAAAAACTGCTTTTGCGCAATGATGAATTCAAAGTTCAAGGAAATGGCACATAGTTAAAGTTTCACCAATGAACCCATACCGTGGTTATAGAAACGTAAATTGCAGGAATCGATGAATTAAAATGCAGTTTATTGTCAAATGATCGTAGCTTAGCGACGAGTTTCGACGATCAGCAACAATTTTTGCAACAACTCAATAACTAAACACAAACAAACGAACTAAGCTGAAAGAACGTTCCCGAAAAAGTCAAAACACGAGCTTTGCGTTAATTTTATTCAAATCTTCACAATTCCTAGTTGTGCTTAAACTTCACTTATCAAGCCCTTTGATTTGATTTATTCGCCTCATGAGTAACTGAACAAAATACAATAATTAGGGGTCGAACGATAAGCGATAGTGAATCACCTCATACCGTTTCCAACTAACCTCGATTTCTTTTGCTTTGTCCATTATAGCCTTTCGTTCTAGCTCTATCATAGTGCTTCTCTTCGTTCCCTTGTATATAAGCCATAGTAGACCCGACAATGCGAATGGTATAAGAATAGCTGGTATTGGTTCGATGAAAATTACAGTGGTCGTTTGTAACTACAAAAAAAAAACATTTTACGAGAGATAAAAAGAAAAAAAAGACGCAGCAGTTAGATTTACAAATATCAAACGTCGGCGTCACAGCTGCTGCAAAGTATGACGTACGCGTGCTGTAACTGATACGGCGTCTGTCAGCATTAGACGCTTGAGTTTTTTAAAGATTGTCTCGATACGTTGGTAGAGAAAGTCCTAGAAGGGAAGTGAAAGCGCTCCTCACTTTTCACCATGCAGCCCACCAAAGGAGGGCTTCAGGATAATCATAATCGATCGGACACTAGGCGGTGGTTGTGATAGCGATAGTTAATGAATAATTAAAATTAATAAATCGCTGGCGATACCCAGTGAAAACGCAGTATCGATCACTCTATGCGTAGTTTATGCCTCGCAGCAAAAGATTCTGCCGATTGCTGCTGCAATCGTTTGAAGCCATTGGTATTTGCACATCTTAGAAACTGAATGCTATCTAGAGAATTCATGCGATAATAAACACGTGACTGTAACAGGGTAATAATGACGAAACATGATCGTCACCACCATTAGCCTATAAAGTTCTGCGGGTGCACCTACATCTAAAAAACTCATTAATACGGGACAAATTGAGATAGCAGTACGACTTGGATTTTACCGTATGAACCCGGTTCAACTTCGCCTAATGACTAGGGACATTAGGCTGGACGATGCATTAAAGTTGATAGTGGTATATCCTCAGAAAAACTTCAATTCAGGGGCTCATTCCACCTAATCAAACTATTTTGTTCAATGCAGAGGGATTCATCAAGGTGAAAAAAATATCCCAACACCCTTCCACACACCAACGTTGCCTACTCCCGTATTCTCCTAATCCTACAAATCCATCACAGGGAACAGATGGTTTCTCAGGCTGGGCAAGGAATGCGTAGATTCGACGTTCAGGAATGTATGGAATTAGTCATCAAAACGAGCGAAGCTGTCAAAACAAACAGCACAGAGAGAAGTTGCATGTTTATCAAGGAAAAACGTGATCAAAAGGCATTAAAAACCGGTCTTTTGGGAAGAAGGAACGTCGCCAGAAGGCATATTATACCGCGAAAAGATCATAGTTAGTCCTCGCATTACAGGAGACGAGAAATAGCATCAATTCAGTAAAAAGGGAATTATAATATAAAAATCACCTCAAAAAAGTAGATAGTCGATGCACGATGACATGATTGGAACAACACCAAACCGGATAGAAATATAATGCAGGTTGATGCGGCAATTCTATCGATATCTTCACGATTCATCTTACATCCGCAGCCACTGAAATTAAAAGCCGATCGACAGCACCAGCGAAGCATTATCATGATGAGTACATATATCGGTAGGGCAACAGAATACATGAGAAAACAATCTCATTTTTAGTCAACAGCCGCATACTTTTCTGCTCACTCACTATTATTACCCGCTCACGTCAATGCGGGCGCCCTTGGTCACGCTGTAAACAGCACGTGACACCCCCTTGCTGTGTGTTCCGACATAGCAGTGCAGATTAATTGGAAAAAAGAAAATTGATTAGGGGGGATTGACTCCACTGGAGCATTTAGACACATACAGGGTTGGCATACAGACTTGAAAAACTTGTTCGTAAGCCATATTATCCTTCCAACGGAAAAGTATTAAACACAGCAAAATTGCACAAGTTGTGCTACAGCGCACCTGGCGCCCACCCACGCGTACCACGTCATCTAAACCCATCATAGTCTTTTTACCAAGATGAAATCAAAACAGTGAAGAGTACCAAGCTCTTTCAGTGACAGCAACAGGGGTGAATCACCTCTACTCCTATAAAACAAGGTCTTGTTTTGAACAAATTTCAAGGCCCGCTGAGATCTTCAACTCCCCCATTTGAAATTTGATATCTTCGAAAATGAGTTCTTGCTCCTTAAAAAATCGGGTTACTCCGAGGGCAATCTCAAGCATTTCGAATGCATTGGCTTTTAATGCCGATGTTCGAGCATGATCGATCAGTTGCGTCAGGAGTAATGAATAACTTCCACGTAAGTATCTAATCTCAAACGATTCTGATGTCAGAGAATCAAGTCGGCAGCTAAGAATCCTTCTTGCACAAGCGATTTCCGATTTGACCCTAGCGTACGGCAACAGCGCTCGTCACTGTCACACCTTAGGTCTTTCTTATAGGCTGCATCAAGAGACGATGATCGACAATCTGAGACCGGTAATGGGATTACTTAACCGGTGGCGATCGATAATGAGAATATGGCTGCATCCAGACGACTGACTCTGAATGCAGTCTTGGGATGAAAAAAAAAACAATTCCATTTTGGATTAATGTGAGCGATGCTCCATTAACTATACAAGCCTAAAACACAGAAGCCCTTAACCACACCAATAAAAGCTCGGAGTGCGTTCCAGCTCACCAATCCGGTCCTATAAATGCCTTCGTAATAAAGTGTTCGTTTACTGCCACGACAGGAATTACTAGATTTCATCACGAACGTTCCTGTGCTCTTTGACGCTTCTTGCCGCTTTATAAAGAACCGCACAAACGAAAACATATTTCCCATCATTAGCAAAAAACAGAAAACCTCCAAACGTCAAAATAGATGCGAAAACGCAGCTCATTCACGAGGAGAACATATTGAACGTCAAAAAACGATAACAACGAAAACCGAAGGAACTGATACACAATTTAATTGATAGATGTATGTTCAGGGCAATACACCTCTGATGCCCCACATTTTACATGACAAAGGCGGCTGACAAAGAAAGTTTATTGACTATATGAATGCAGAAAACTACCCACGCATCTCACTTTTAGGAACCAACTTCATGCAACGTAACAACAAATAAACAGTAGAGATTGATAGATATCAGTAACAATTACTCCAGTCAAAACCAGAAATTCTTCCGCAAATGTGTATCACTCAAAGCAAAAGACAATGATTGAACATATGTGGATGAGATGCTTGTTTCAGGGAGACGGCGAGCGAGATCGGCTGCGTGAACGGCCTCCCATGGGCGGAGAGCGACTTCTGTAGATCGGGCTCCTGTAATTGAATTAGGGTTGTACCCTTGGAGAGTTTCAAGTCAGAATGTACTTACAACAGTAACGCTGTTCATGTGGTTTTCGGCATTAGTTTAGATTTCATGCTTGAAACAATAAAGAATGAGGAGCAAGGCATAGTTTCAGAGATGCCAGGATTCTAACGCTCACTGTCCTTCTGCGACGTAAACTTCCTTATCGTTCCTTCACTTTTGTGAAAGGACACAACAAAGAATTGAGCGGCGTTTGCTAGGGTGCATATGACTTGAACTACTGGCAACTGATGATTCATTCAAAGCTCATTTAAATGAAACCACAGGAACGACATCGTAGGTTAAACCCATTCCCTCTTCCAACCTCGGCAAAGGAAAGGACGGAAGGAAAAGGGAAGGACGAATCCACGAACGTAGCTTAATCCAGACTCTTACCCATGTCCCATATGTGGTTTGAAGACCTATTAGCAACCGGATTTCATCCCATCGTACAGCGGTATGTCCAGTATTTTGCGTATAAAGCTTTCATATGTATAGTTCGAAGCCTGCTTCGAACCTCCACTAACACAAAAGTGCATTATTATATCGGTAGGATACCAACAATTGCGGTAACGGCGCAAGCACGGTATAGTGATAGTTCAGCACGCTAATAATGATATCGATGAACTTCACAAAGAGGGTCGATCACTGGCATGTAAGGATGAAGGAACTCAGAAACTACTTTTAACTGAGTTGTTTTAAAACAAAAACCACTTTCTAGTTTCTAAGATACGTTTAAGGGACGCCCATAAAAAGGTGAATTTATTCGCTGAGACAAATAGAAGCATTGCATTTTTCACGAATTGGTGTTGGTATTTTGTTCTACTATTTTGAATTTTGCAAGCAACTGCGAACTACCGCAAAAAAATTTACTGCTTACCTTGAACGAGAACGGCTTCTGCGATCACGGCTTCGAGAACGTCCACGATCACGACGAGGAGAACGCGATCTATATGTGTAACTAAAAAATGATGTCCTCTGATAACAATGAACTTGTCATATGGATCAGGATACGATGGATTAACTGACCAACTTGAAGTGGCGCTGTGGGATGTTGGCTGGTTGAAGACCAGCTTTCGTATAGACGCCACGATGTAGTGACGGGCGATGAAATTTGTGTGACTTGTGCTTTTGTGACAATTCAAAGTTATTACTTGCACTTCAACGCGAGGTACTACGTTGTAAAAGGCATATCTATAGTATGATGCGAGGTGAAGAGTAGAGGTGACCATGGTTTTGACGCAAGCGCTGTGATGATGAAGGGAAGAGATGGATGAGAGAAGGGGAAGCGATGGACGGACGAGTGAAGTCCGCTAAATTACCACAAGTCATTTACCGATAACATCGTGACAAAATGTTCCCATTTTATTTAACAACTCATTCATTACATCAAAGGAAATTATGAATATGATTTCTTAGTGGTATCGATTTAACATAAATGTGCTAAAACCTGTAACCAACTATGCCACAACCATTTCTGAGCATTTCTTAAAGTAGCCCGTTACAGAAAAAGTCCCGTCGCCGTCACTCATCATCAATCGTTGCACTTTTTATTTTACAATCTGATAAGGAACAAGCCATTGTCACATTATACCAACTACGCACAACTAAAAATAACTTAGGTTTACTTTGGTTTACCCAAAAGGTATTGGCATATGGTTACAGCCCTTTAGTTAAGGTTTTATCCCAACACTAGTTTATATTTTAAACCAATCCCGGTATCTCATCTATGATAATTCACAAAGCCTTTTAGATCAAGAGATGTTCTTTATTTAAAAAGTCGAACTCAGCTTCAGTATAAGATTGTACTAGAGCTGGGGTGTGGTGCAGTAGGAACGATATGTCGCGTCACGGCGAGAGATGTCGCGCGCCAAGGAAAGTAGCGAATGCAGCAACGAGTAAGAAGTTCAGGAACAAAAGACTAACAATAGAATCATGTCAAAAGTAATAATCGCACGGCGATTGAGCTGTATGAAGAACGCTAGAACTGTTATAACGAGGCAAATGTAACGCGACAGCCGCGTGCGGCGTATGAATTACATAAAACCGTTCCCACTGCCCGTCTCCCCGTAAATCGTACTGATCTTACTGTAGCCGGATCCGACTATCAAATTATTTCGACTCCTGACTGTCATTAATTACTCCACCACAGCCTTACTCTTCTTTTGTCTAGTCTTTTATTAAACATCGTGGACACTTTACCTGCTTCGACGTCCACCGTATCCACCGCCACCACCAGCTCCACGGCCACGACCATGGGAAAGCTCAACTCGGGCACGCACACCACAAATCCTCCTGTTAATCAAGACAAAATAACAAGAAAACAATGTGAAGAATTAGTAACATAGCAAGTCTCACGTGAAACCACGAAATATAAACAGAGGCTTGTACGACTCAAGAACAACAACTCACGATCCATCCAGAGCCTTCACCGCGTCTTCCGCATCACGACTATCTTCGAATTCCACGAATGCAAATCCTGGTGGGCGACGAGCCACCCAAACCTTGCGAATGCGACCAAAACGGTAAAAGGCATCTTCGATCTAAAATGGCCAAACTGCCGTTTAACTGTAGGACTTCCCAAAGAGACTAGTTAATATCTATCCAAAATTGTTGGAACAAATAATCAGTTATAGCTTGCATTGTACACACCTCCTGTGACGTGGCATCATTAGGAAGACCTCCAACGTAAACCTTGCAATCCATGCTTGTCCTGTAAATCGAAATTTCAAAATACTATTTGCAAATACATAAAACGATACCACAGAAGATCACTAGTAAAAAGCAATGGGAGACGATATGAAGCTATACATGATGCTGCAAGCAGGAACATCGATCTAATAGGTAACGGCGATTCTTGGGTGACATGACTTTGCAAAAAGAGTAGTCGGTTACGGTTAGATTGCACGTAATCGAGTGCGGTCTCAACAAGTGGTCAAAGCAGGCATTAGCATTGGGTGCGGCTATGTCCTTCCAGATAGAAATTAGAGGAAAGCTATGGTAGAGAAAGCCAAGCGCAAATCGAATGTCGCGGAAGCATGAAACTGGGTGGGGACAAAGGATATACGTAATGAACGAAAGATGTGAAGCAAAGATGAACTGAAAGTGTACGATAGTCGTATAGTAGATGGACGGGTAGACGGGTTCGAAACGAGCAAGAGAGAACTGTTTTAAGAGAAATTTCAACATCATGATTTTAAGAATGGGAAAACTGGCAATTCCGTAACGAGTAGGGAAAGGGTGGTTCGGCTAAGGATAGACCGCGGTGGTATAATATGGTTAGTGATAAAAGAAACGAGCGCTTACCGCTTATGCAGTTCTGAATAATTATCAGGACACATGCAAACTGTGACTTGATAGCACAGCAAAAAAGTGTGAGAAAGGTTATTCCACACAAAATCGGGTATCGGTGAAATTGGAGTGGGGTAGGGGGTGTGATGGGTGTGGGCGGGGAGGACACATAACAGTGTTGGCATAACGAGGAACTAACACAATGTTACCTATTAAACCGTGTTAAACCAAGGACATACAACTTCAACCTAAAGCTTAGGAGGAAAGGAACACCGGGATAGACGAGTTTTCACCTTTCCACACGACGTAATCATCTCACCACCCGGTTGCTCATACACTTCTGAGGCCTGGTCAAAAACCAAACCCTCTGCCTAAAACCGCATAAGAGCTCACAGATGGCCAGTGCCAGACTTCTACAAGGAGACGCATCGACATGACTACGCACACGTCGCGGTTCGCGTCAGTTTTTTATAGGACAAATCTGGTTCCCATCCCATCGCATAGGATACGATTACTGCCCGAATTCCATTAGAGGGGGAAAATTCTTTGTCTGATTTTGGACGACGAAGGACTCGCTACCATTTGACAGTGATTCCAAAATACTGAAACAATAGCAATACATGGAGGTGATCATCACGCCAATAATGCAAAGGAAGGCGTATTTAAATTACACCTTATACGCTGTTTTCGGCTTTCATTACATGAGAAAAGCAGCTCAAAAGGTGCAGCAATGGATTGAACGTTAACTTGTTTCCAACTAACCAAGACAACTGGACAAACCAGTCAAGAAACCAAGTTTTATAGTTCACGTTGTAGCCACTAGCTCAAATGACGGAGGACAATATGATACAGCAGCGCATTTCCAGGATAAGCCTTTACGATTGGAGCAAAAGTATAGTCCGAGCGGCCATCCATCACAAAGACGTACGAGTACTATGCCCATACAATGAGGTCGTCTGCCGAAGTAGGCAGTCGCAAAGTGCAAGCGAACGCATCCATTCAATCCATGACGAACCGCGGCTTGGCGACAAGTGCGGACCGGGGACGAGCGACGGAACGTCAGGCGACGAACGACGGCGTCGATCGATATCCAACGCGATCGATAACCTGTGAGACTGATGCTAGGATCAACCCTTCGACTTTGCTCATATATGCCTATTTAATTCGCTCTTGATCGTGAATTACCTCACTTCACAATCGGTTACATGGTGGAGTGATATCCCAAAAGTGCAAAGCAGAACGGACACCATAAAGCGCCATAAAGGAGTGAATTCTGAGCGCGAGTAGGATTGATTATCGATCATGTAACGTGTTGATCGACGCCACACATGAAACCAACTGTCCATAGATCTGGTAATCGTGGAAATCGTGTGATCGATCGTAACTGTGAATTTGAGAAGAACTTAAACAACAAAATCGGACAAACACTACTTGCGACGGTTGCGTCGCGGCCTTCGCACTGGAGCACGTTATTTGAAGTGTCTGAGCACTGCGGGAAGGCTTTGATGAGAGGAGAGTTCCTCTTTCGTAACTCTGCTTATTGGCGGTCATGTAGCGCGCTCGAACACGTTATTTTAAGTTATTACCAGTTGTAAGAAATAATTTTCTACGATTAATGGGCTGTTAAACTATAGTTTAGTATGTATGTCTCTTTCCTGCATGTTTCCCCGTTCATGTTTCTTCCAAGACCACTGATAGGTAGTTACCCACCCCTAGTGAATGGCTAGTGAACACTGTTTGGTTCGGTGTTTCTATTTCTGTTGCATGCTTCCTGGTTTGTGTTCCTTCTGAGACCTTCACTGATAGAGGGTTGAACACTGGTTTGGTGGTATGCCAACTTCTGTACACTTGAGTACATTTCGCATTCTCGGTGCGAGGCAATCTTAATCAAGTGTAAGGACTACATTTTCACCGTGCGTCCGCATATCTTTAGCATGGCGAGTAAAAAAATTAAAAACTGAAGAGAATGGCAACACAAGAAGGTAAAGCATCTTGAGAAAAATTATTAACTGGAAAAGTTTTAATGATGCTGGTCAGAAACTTTGTTTTGTGCACAGGTGAAATGTGAAATGCGAAACGAAGTGGAAATTCTATAGAGCTATGAACCGCGACTTCAATGTTTTTTTCTATTTTGCACAAAATCAACACGCTTAGCCAATTACAACGGGAAGTTTTCTGCCGATAAACTGCTGAGAAACTTAATTATTTTTATTGGAGCCTTGGTTTTCATTGCTGTTATTCGCTTCATTCAACAACTTTAACTTGCTGCATATCGACATGCGAGCTGCACAATGATCATGGAGTTTCCACACCTAATTAAGATCGCCTCGCGCCCTCATGCCTTGCGTTTGTTTCACTCCCCAGCTAATCAGCTTTTCTGTTTTCTTTCTGCACAGTGCTGGCGATTACACACAACGTGTAGACGTTCTTCAAACCCCTCTTTGGCTTTAACATCGTCATCCCTAGCCTCTTTCGATTTGATGAATCAATTGTATAGAAGTTGGCATATCCCTAAATCAGGGTTCAGCATTTTATCATCAAGGTCATTACTCAGCAGTTGTCTCAGAAGAAACACAAACCAAGAAGCATGCAATAGAAATAGAAACACATAACAGTGTTCACTAGTCATTCACTAGGGGTGGGTAACTACCTATCAATGGTCTTTGAAGAAACATGAACGAGGAAACATGCAGGAAAGAGACATACATACTAAACTATAGTTTAACAGCCCATTGATCGTAGAAAATTATTTCTCTTAACTGGTAATAACTTAAAATAACGTGTTCGAGCGCGCTACATGACCGCCAATAAGCAGAGTTACGAAAGAGGAACTCTCCTCTCATCAAAGCCTTCCCGCAGTGCTCAGACACTTCAAATAACGTGCTCCAGTGCGAAGGCCGCGACGCAACCGCCGCAAGTAGTGTTTGTCCGATTTTGTTGTTTAAGTTCTTCTGCGAATTTGCTGTATTAGGATGTGACGATCTTGCCATGCGAGTTCAGTATTTAGTAAACAAACACGGAGGAATGAAATGCTTTGCTGGCTTGAGCGAGCACCGAACTGGCATTTGATCCTCCGACCACCCTACTGGCAGTAACGAAACAGCGCCGCACCAGCCACACCATACTCTACAAACATGTTCCGAAACTGCATGCAAACAACTGATCGCTGTGAATCTACAACTTTTATTCCTTGAATCATGAACACAGTCCCAGACTCGGAAGAAAAACCCTCCAAATTGAAATGAAACACGACCTCGACCATATCGTGTTTTCCCTCTCTGAATGCTACCGAGATTGCCAATTTTTCCGGGTATCGAAGCAAAAATGATGGGTCGTTTATACTCAGCAGCAACACTGACGTACGAAGACAAGAAAGATTCAACTGAAAGTCAAGAATACTAAAGATTGATCATACGGACTAAAACGAAAAAGGAAAGACGAAAGCACACTCGAGCCGCGAGTGATCCTCACGATGCCACCGGCGTTCGCGCGAGCAAGCGAGCGGGGGCATCGTTTCAGGACCGCTCGTACTGGCGTAAAATGACGCCCTTTAAAAGCGGGCAGAACCCATCAAACTCAGTTAAAAACTGATTTCGATATACAGTTCTATGGATCTTGTTAAGGAGTTGGAGACATAGCCCAAAGATTATTCCGTAAGTTCGCTTTCAATTACGTAGAAACTTAGGGATGCTAGTCTGGTTTGTGCAGTGTGCCATCGTTGTGCGGATGCGCCGCCACTTCTTCTATGCTGGTCTTTTCTACGTGGCAATATGTCATGTTTACATTGCAGTTCCCTTACAGTTTCATTTTTTAGTAGTACCTCATTAAAATAAAGTTAACTTATGAAAACGAAAACATGTGAAATTGGCATTTGTCTGGAAATGCTAGCTCATATTATTGCTTGATTTAGCTTTTATAATCCACAAGGAGCAACTTATATCGGATTTCTCCTTCATTCAATTTTTGATTGTTTCATGAGTTCGCTGGAATCGCTTCGGATTATTATAAGTAGGCCGCTTCGCTACCGCGCGCGTATGTTTCATAAGCTGCTGCTGTAGAAGTAGTAATAATGGCTGGGAAGATCACTTCCATTTTAACAGATTTTGTTTTCAATACAGTAGTTTTTGTTGCAGTAAATATATGTGATGGCTTCCGTACTATCCTCGTTCTTCTCTCGTGATCCAAAATCACAGTTCCCGTATGAGTTACCACAGGGCCCAGGCACATACCACAATGGACTGAATTTCGCTGATAGTTTCAAAAAGGTACGTACAGCAAGAAACGTCGTGATATCATTTCTCTTTTATTATTGTCTTTCTTAGTCGGAACCAGATGAGTTGGCGACCGTTTTTTGGACCAGTGGTCCGCATTCGACACTCAAAGTTCAAGCACAGAAGCTTCGCACTATGCGGCATCCAGATATTCTCACATTTCAAGATAGTATAGAGGTTGTTTAATTGATAGTTTTCCCACTTTTGGATGTTTTATTTGAGAATCGACGAACTCATCATCGCTTTTATGAGTATACTCTTTTTCAGGTGGATAACACATTTTATTTGGTAACAGAAAAGTGCAAGCCATTATCGGTTTATCTAGAGGATATGTCTCTAAATGGTACACAAAAAGAATTCGTAGTTTCATGGGGACTTTTTAGAGTTATGGTGAGTTATTCCACCGTTTCAGCCTTTAACTTTTACTTGGAATCTTCGGCCTCGGATAGATTGCTTTCAGCTTGATCTGTGAAAAAGTTTTCTTTTGTATTTGCTTTGAATTGTGTCCGTTTTTCTGTCTTCTGAGATAAGCCGTACAATATGATAGATTGATGGTAATCAGAATCTTTTTAGCTTTGCTCGAAAAGAAAAATTACAGGCAGTGAAGGGGAAGAACTGTTTCTGAGAAGTAGCTCTACGGAATTTTTGTCTGCGCTTGTCTCGAGCAAAATTTTTCAAACTACGAACTTCCTATTTTCAGAACGCTCTCAAGTTTCTTCACGAAGCAAATCTTAGCCATGAAAATGTTAGAAAGTCTATTTATGTTACGGCAGGTGGTGACTGGAAACTTGCCGGTTTCGATCGTGTTACTCAATTCAGGTGAACTCTCTGCAGATATTCACTACTATTCGCTCCGCTAAGCTCCTTCTTATGAGCCAAATCGTTAATTCAGCACCCCACGCTCGGATTTGAATCAATTAGCAATTCTATTATGGGAAGTGTTCAATGGGTTCAAAGAAGGTATAACTAAACCGGAAGCTCCCGGACGAATGCCACAGAAGCTTCATGATTTGTATAAGAAAATCGCTTCACCGGCTGCTGGTCGAACATCAGTTTCGGATTTGATAAAAGGTTATTTATTTACAGATTATACTCCACATCTCTAAACAGTCATAACAACTAATTTTCAGAGTGCAGAGAGCGTGGCGGCTTTTTTAAAAACAAATTCGTGGATACTCTGTTATTCTTGGAAGAGTTTCAGTTGAAAGAGTCTAGCGAGAAGCAACCATTTTTCGTGCACTTAAGGGAAAACCTTGATATCTTTCCTGACGATATTGCCAAGTACAAAGTTTTACCGAAAATTATCCAAGTAAGTTGATTTTCTCTCCACATTGTTGTTGTGGTATATAGCAAATACTTTGCAGACATATGAGTACGGTGATGCTGGTCCTAACATTTTAATACCCCTATTTAAACTTGGACGTTTGTTAGCTGAAGATGAATATCAGAGGAGAATTGTGCCATGTTTAGTGAAGGTATATGCGATTATTACTTAGCTTCAATAACCTTTTGTAGTTTGTTTATTAAATTCATTTCTTTTTTAACTACAAACTTTTTTACAGCTCTTCGGAAGCCCCGATCGAACGACACGAGTTAAACTTTTAGAGCGTATAGATGAATTTGCTCCACACTTGACTTCTCAAGTTGTTAATGACAAAATATTCGCGTGAGTTTCTCCGTGAGCGTTATATTCGTTTAAATGTTAGAGAATATTTAAAAGAGCATGAATACTTCGTACTCCTACTATTTTTTTAGAAGCCCAGCCTTCTGATGGCCCTATCCTTTTGATTATAGCATTTATTAATCTTATTGTTGAACAACAGTCGGAAAAATTTCTATTCTGAGCAGTATAGAAAACAAGATGTATCTTCAGAAATCTTGCATCTGGATTCCTTGACACATCACCCGCTGTTCGAGAGAGCACAGTAAAAGCGATGGTACCTCTTGCGGAAAAACTGAACTTTAATAATCTCAATGTGGAGCTAATGAAGTATCTGGCCAGGCTTCAAGGTAACTATTCGCTGAGCTCTTCTTCACCCGCTGACGTTACATCACATTTCAGGGGCGGATGAACACGGTGGCATTCGAACGAACACCACTATTTGCTTAGGTAAAATTGCAAGTTATCTCGATCCCTCTAAGCGGCAAATGATTCTGCTGAGTGCCTTCGCTAGAGGAATGAAGGTGAAAGAATTCGATGAATCCTAGCTTTACAGACCTATATTTCGAAACGCTTTCAATAAATCCTTTCAGGATCCATTCCCACCCTCTCGGATGGCTGCTGTTTTAGCTCTGTCTGCTACACAGCAATTCTATTCACTCGTTGAAATTGCCAATCGTGTTCTACCTGCACTCTCGCCATTAACATGTGATCCAGAGAAACAGGTTTCAGTGCACTTATCTACTTCCGAGTTACTTGAAGTGGTATTCTTGGAGATCGTATCTGTATAGGTACGAGATCAAGCATTCAAAGCCATAAAAGGGTTCATGGAGAATTTGGAGAAGGCGAGTGAACATCCAGAGTTAATACCAGAAATCGAGTCGCAGGTGAAAGCTGGTGGTCGGTCTCTGCTTAACAGTGACAAGGTGCGGTGCTCTTCTTGATGGCATTGATTCTTTTTCTATCATCTATCCTTCGTACCGTTTCGATTCAGGTTCCTCAATGGGCAAGTTGGGCCCTGAAATCACTTTCTGGTAAATTCTACAAAGGAAACCCACCAGCAGAAGTACGGCCAACTACTTCTCCAGGTAGTAGCGAGACTTCTGGAACAGCGGAACGACCCACAAGTTAGTTAGAAAGTTGTTTAGTTAAGTTCGAGTTCACTCACTTTGAATCGGGTCGTAAGTGCCGTTTGGTGTCACTGTTATATTGTGCTGTAGTAAGGCTCTTTGTGCTTTCCTAAGACGGATCTTTCTCATTTTTACTTTTTTTTCTCTTTAAACCATGATGAACATGAACGCTACGGTTTCATTGTTGTAGCGCCTCCTGAAACCAAAAAGCCGACTGAGCCAACTCATGATGATGATGGATGGGGAGACTTGGGCGATACGGCTGATATAGGTCTGTTTTTTTTGTCATTGAGGTTTAGCGGTTGTGGCTTTTAAGCCTTAGCTAGCCTCTATCTGAGCTCTGTTTTTGTTAGATAATCGAGCGATCACTGAATAAGGCCTACCCATGGTGGAAAACTGCGGGCGGTTAATTATTATCTTCTAGCAGGTTTGTTGCAGGTTCAATAGATGAATGGGCCGATGCCTTGGAGCCGCCAGTTCCTTTGAAAACGGATGAAGATGATTGGTCAGGCGGATGGGAACCACTGGTATGTAAAAGTTTAGTTGCATTGTGTTTGTTTAGATGTCAATAAGCTGGGTTTTATCGTACAATGACAAAATAGGCAGTCAAAAACGTCCGCAATTCCCATTAGTTTTTTGCCTTTCAGAAGCCCACAATATCTCCCATTCCTCCAGCGCTTCCGAAGCCTTCCGCAACCTTTGCGTCACCAGTAACTATCGATCCACCACCAAAAAGAGTTATTCCCGAGAAAAAAACCGGAGGCTTGAAGCTTTCGCTTTCGAAGCCTAAACCTGCAGGTAATTCAAACCAAGGACTAGTACTAGACTCTCTTCTTCGTGTGAAAGTGTATTTTTTAGTCGATGATATTGACTCTTTATTGGGAATCAAGCCTTCAATTTCGAGCGGAAATGGTTCATCGAATGCATCAAGTCTGCTATTACGCTAACTTCTTTTTCTATACTCATATACATGTATATATAGTGCTTTTTGAAAATATTTTCTACGTCGGTTAAAATCTTTGTATTTGACCTCTTTTTGCTTTAAAATCTTATCTAGGTAAGAGCGGCACTCCAACGGCAGCAGGATGGGGAGATTTTGGAAGCGGAACCCGTAATAAATCTGACGATTGGGGAGCTGACTTGAGTGAGTTCGTCAGAGTAGACAGTGACGGCGGTCCGAAGGAAAACATGTTGTAATACCATGAGTTTTTTTTAGCAGAGTTGGCGAAGCCATTGGCAATGGCAAGTCTCGGGGCTAATAAAGAAAAAAGTGAGTTCAGAATTCAGTTCAACTTTTTTTTTTGTTCTGCGGTAATCATTTGTGATAAGGTCTAGAAGTCGTCAGAGCACTAGTTAGACAGTTGCGCGCGCAATCTCACACATGATATGTGAAATGTGAACGCTCCCGGCACAGTTAGCTAATGATGCGTAAATAGCTATCTAGTTTTGTCAACACAGAAGGGGCCGACCTTGCGATCCGGGATTTGATCGCGTTTTTAATAATGCGCCTTATCACTACACCATATCCTCCCAATTCGTTTTGAAATCGAGGAATGAACAGCAGACTGCAAGAATATTATAATCTTTATATGTCTGAGATTAGGGAATATTCGAATGTAAAATGAAGTTGATGAATTTGTTCTAGCTGCTCGCCGCGGAGAAGCAGCGGCACGAAATGAAACACGTCGCAAAGACTTGACCGAGAAGAAAGTCAAGCGAACGACAACCAAACCAGCGGTAAGCTTTTTCATTGTCAGTTTTCATGAACTTCCCTCAAATTTCTCATCACATTGCCTGCTAAAACATTTCTATACAGTCTCGAATTATTCAGACCAACACTTCGAACACATTGGATGGTTTTGAAGATTGGTGAAGTGTCTATAGTAGGCGTATCCATACTCCCAATGGAATAATGGTATTTGAAGAGTATCTATAATCTTCCCGCTCCAAATAGGATTGCTTCGAAGTTTTCTATTTGGTAATACTGCATTTGTGGTTAATTATTGTTTCACCATTCCTTGAGTACTTATGGCCAATTTTATGCCCTTCTCTAACCGGTTTTCATCTTTCTTTTTTGTTCCAATATTTAATTATATCACGTAATCGCTGATTAAACTGTAAGGGTTGCAAAGGACTGTAATCGAAACTGATAGCTTATAGACATAATGTGCATTGTGTCTCATCACTTTTATCTGTGATATATGTATCTGCGCTATTTTAAAATGAATTCTCCATTTTTTGATGAAATTGCTTACTTTATATGAAATAAAAGGCGACCTACACTTATTGTTGACTACTGAAGAAGGGCGCAACTACCGGAAAAGGCCTGAGGAAGTTCTCGACTTTATTATTTGCATGGCATGGTCTGAACTCAGCTGTTTCCGAGGTATTTAGTTAGGCAGAAGTGAATTAGCGGAGGCTATAGTGCAGAATAGAGCGAAAGTGGCGAAGAAAGCGAAAGACGAGGATTTTAAGAACTGTAGGGCTTCAAAAATGTCGTAAAGGGTTGAGATTATGTTTATGGCCGTCTGTGTGTCTCCAACAAAAGTGTACCACTGCAGCCTTAACAAGGTCGGCATAACACGGACACTTTTGGGTGTGTAATTCGGTCAAGACGGTTTCGAAGCCTTTATGACGCCTTGTCTAGATCGTTTTTCTACAGAACAATTTCCCTCGTGTTATCCATGAATCCTAGAGAAAAATCTCAGGGAAATTTTTTGGCTGTGAGCCGTGCCTTTCTCGTAAGAATCGAGTCCATATAGGTTCCCCTCAGGGAGTAAGATTGCCCCACATTACCGCAGTCAGCTTGCGTTTTCCCAATTGTTTGGGTGAAGGGTGATGTACTTGAATTTGATGCATCTCGTGATCTTTCAGAAAACTCCCTATGAATTTATTTCTTTCATACATTGCGTTGACATTTAAGAATTTCAGTATGATAGTGAGTGATAGTATCAACAGCAACAGTCGCAACAACATTCACGACAACAAAGCCAACAACAACAGCAACCCAGAAGACAACCGAGGCAGCAGTCACATATCGAATTATCTCTGGAATGAAATTCACAATTTTCCTCGCATGGAATTGTACTAGAGACCTACTGCTTGATTACGACGGTTTGATGAGGATATGGTTGATGAGGATCGTTATACTCATATCAGGAAGAATAACGCCACCCGGATGGGAGGCGAGGTGAGGCTGTTTCCGTTTGTTGTGGGGTTGATTTGCTGTAATGGAATGAAATCATCCTTTCTGCAAAGAACTGGCCGATTTATCGAGTTGGACAATCCAGCGAATTGTGGAAAGATGCTAAACCTGGGTCCGGAATCGAGGGGCGGGATACATCGCCGTGACATACACCTATGCGTGAATATACTTCGGCGAGACATATGTTGTTAGTAGGGAAATGGTGTTTCGACCCCCTATTCTTGGGATGCTACTATCCAAAGCAGACTCGTTAAACTCCCACTACTGCACCATTCAGAGGAACAAGTGGTACGGAGAGAGCGCACTTGCAAGGGATATCGATTGAACAGCTGCGCTCATTACGTCAAGTATGAACAGGGCTGGAACTATCCCAGTATCACTAACGTTTTTCGAAGGCAGATTTCTTCTTCTAACATACTTTGAAGGCATATTTCCCTGGGGCTACTTCAATGGTCTCACCTGCTCGCGTTTCCTTCTTCTGTTGGCCCAGTGGAATCCATCCACCATGTGACCAAATAATTACTGATCGGAGCTCCCTTAATCACTTTTTGAAAGACATTACAAATAGAAAGGATCCCGACCAACCGACATGTTCCCTTACCTCCACCGCACCACAGCCAGTAATTCTAAGAATTGAATAACCTAACCCGCAGAGTTGTTATTTATTGATTGGTGATTGAAAGAGTTTCCTCCTTATATTGCAGGACCTCTCAAATCAGCTGCTCTTTATCCTCTCATTTACTTGCCGTCCCTTTCCATTTCATTTCGAAAGCTTCATCTGGCAACAAGTGTTTTTTCGCTGGGAGATTGAATCTGTCGAAGGTGGTCTTTGCTCTTTTCACAGCTGCCTTTAATAGCCTTTAACGAGGTGATGCTAACGATCAGCGATCAGCGCCATGTCAGTCCAATTGCACCATGAAGAGGTTAAAGATGAAGAAGTTGGACTGAAGGTGGACCTAGAACTTGTGGAAGCCTTGAATAGTGTTTCTCTTTTGCTCCGTACCTTCCCAAGCAAGTGATATTAGACCTGCTCGCGAATTTGCCGCGCGCGGCGAGGGAGTAATTCACATTCCTTTTGCACTGCATGGCAAGGCAACTGACTGAAGTACCATCGAAAATCCTACAACAGACCTACAAACCGCATTTTACTTCGAACCGTGTCTGCTTTCCTGGTGTGTCTGTCATTCAACTACACTACGCTATATTGAAGCTCTACATTTGGAAACTTTAGGTGGAGGTGGTGTAGTGGTATGTGGCGCATTGTCACACACGCATGGTCACGCGTTCGAATCCCGGATCGATATCTGCTTAGGCCAACAAGCATTTCGTCCCTTCGGGGTAGTTGGTTGGTATCAGACTCGTCTGGGAGCATGCTAACACTAACATATACATGTCTGGCTACTGCGTGTCATTGTATAGGCAACGTAAGCATCCTTTACGCTACTATGACTGTGAATGGAAGCTGTATGCGGGGCGTATTCCATAGACGGTACTATCCCCAGAATGCTTCACTTGACGTACCATTTTTACATCTGATAAGTAATCTAAAAACATTTTTTTCCAAAGCGTGTGAAAAATGACTGACAACGTTTTCATTGTTTCCCAAGTCGTTCTTAAAATTCCTTTGTAAGGCATAGTTTGTATGAAAAACAGGATAACAATGGAAAAATGCATACAATCCATGCAGACAAAAATCACTTTAAAACCCAGAAGATATTATTGGCGTGACACTCCACCCCACAGCGATATAGGAGGTGTGACGATTTTGCCGTCGTGAGTCCCTCCCCAGAAGACCGAGGTAAACCAATACCGGGAGAACAGTCAAATCAAAAAGAAAAACAGTAAAACAAAGTACATGTATATTGATTTTTGATAGCAATTTCTTCTAAACCTGTGTGAAAAGACAAAGAATGTTTTGGAAAAACAACAAGAGGGTACAAAAAAGAAGGGAAAAAGCCACCGAGTTTGTAATCAACGAGGAATTCATGTGAGCAAAAAATAGCATAGCATTGGTGAATTTGAAAAGTAAGAAATTCGCTCATGGAATGTTATCTTGACGGAAGTTTATAGAAGTAAGTATGTAGCTGAGTTCTTTGACGATTGTCCCACCCCTTGTGGGCGGAGCTTCACAGTCGGGCTCCTAATCACAGCAATCGGCTAAACAGCAACCGGCACAGCATGCGAGTAATGCGATAAGACAGCATTTTCCACCGTCACCAGAGTTCCGACGATCGCCTACCATACTGTAATGTACTAACATTAACGGAATGTACTTACCCACTCAGAGTAATAGGTTTTTTGTCATTTATTGAATTTGTACTTATTTTTGACGAAATAATGGAGAACCCATGGTGAGAGGGAGTTGAAACGCTAGGGAAGGAAATCAAATTTCCGGAATAAAATGAACTAGGTTGCTGAGAGGCTGAGGAACTAACAGGCATTGAGAGCCTTCAATCATACACTCACTTAGGGTGCCTGAAAGACTTTGGCTAAAAACTTAGGAGTTTTCTGGCAAATTTCAAGCTCTATCACTGAAGTTTCTGATAATAAAGCCAAGGCATCCAATAGCTTGGCCAGGAAATTCGAATCTACTAGGTGCAAAGCCTTAGCCTTAAAAAAAGTCAAAAATGGGAACTCATCCGGGTGAAAGCTGTAAGATTACTGTGTCAAAAAATCTTGGCATTGTTGTGTTACGTCATTGGGAAGGTTTGAGGGGATATAAAAAATGGAAACTTAAAACCAGAAACTTACA
Organism: Haemonchus contortus; assembly: GCA_000469685.2. Taxonomy (NCBI): domain Eukaryota; kingdom Metazoa; phylum Nematoda; class Chromadorea; order Rhabditida; family Trichostrongylidae; genus Haemonchus; species Haemonchus contortus. The sequence continues at coordinate 9,440,280 of LS997565.1, forward strand.
CGACTTGCGGCTGCTGTTGCGGGTACTGTTGAGGATAGGGTTGAGAATAACCCTGTTGAGGATACGGTTGAGTAGGGTACGGTTGAGCGCCATAGTTCACTTGGCCGGGTGGATATGCATAACCTGGTTGCTGGTTGTACATGGGTTGACCGTACTGTGGTGGAGGCGGATATGGCTGAAATTATGGTAAATAACGTAGACACACCCTCACGAATGAAATGGCTTAAAGTTCCCCATGAGCAACTGCAGCCTCCGAGGAAATAGAAAAAGAACATTTGGTGACGTGGGAACTCGGAAAAGTTTCCGGCAGTGCCTCGATCCGTTTCCCTTCCGATCCTATTTTACTCTTATCGATGGAAGCAGAGGGCTAGAAAAAGAAGACAAAAGGGAAGGGCTGGGGCAGATGTGGAATTGATGCATGCTCGGAAATTTTGATTTTCAGCAATGGACCTAATTAGCAAGCAGGGTTTGGTGAAATCCAGAACGCCCAAACACAACGAGGAGAGGGGTTCAATGGATGGACTGAGGATCAGAGAAAAACAGCTATCTTCTGTGACTTAAGCGAAGGCAGGTTGAAGAGATGACAGGCTGTACTGTAGATTATCAAGTCATAAAATTGGGGAGTCCCGCCTGATGAACGAGCCTTTCATCTTCTCAAAAAGGTTAATCGGCGTCAAAGCTGGCCAAAGGAATGAAAATACAGAGAACACCAATCAGCCTTCTGTCATTGTGACCACCAGATGAAATAGATGCGACGATCTCGAGTAGAAGTCGGGTGCATGGCGCACCTCGGAACTCGTCTATTCGGGAAATTTTCATACAACTAACAACGGACAGACAAACCTCCATGGACTGAGGAGACAGATGGTTTGGACAATTACTCTAAATGCATACGACTTCCAAACATGGTTATAGAAGGCTCTTGGTCCGATATTGAAGGCGGGGCCAGTTTCTATGGAAAAAATAAAAAATGCAATTTCATAAGTCATCTATTCAGGTGATTCAAATAGAAGGGTGAAATTTGCAGAAAACTAATTTTTCGGTGCTAGAACCAACCTGGTACGGCGGAGCTCCTTCGTAAGGTGGTGCGGACATGTCGGTGTTTCGATTTCTACCTCTTTTGTTATGCGTTTCACTAAACGTTTGCTAGGCAACGGGGTAAGCACTTCGCGAATTTATGCTCAACAAGCTCGTCTGAAAATGTTAAATGTTTGTGACGTATTTGCGATCCATATTATCGAAGTAAACATCGCCAAACAACAGAAATAATGAGGGAACAGATTAATACGGAATCATATAGAAGTCATAACTGTTACTGTAGAATTCAAGGTTACCCAGGTCTAAGGTGAAATTCAAGTCACACATTCAAAATGTGTCGAGGTTACTCGAACTTGAGAGCAAATTGGAAGCATTTGAAAATTTCACCTTGGCTAGGCGATTGGAGGCGCTGCTGCATGACAAATATGAATAACCAACATAGAAGGTCGATCCTTCAACAAGACAATCGGACCTAGTGCGACCCTGGGGGCACCGTGGGGAGGATGTAAACAGGGCTAAGGTTGAAAAGCATGATTGACGCGCCGTAAGGGGTGACGTCACGGTAGGCGAACGTGTAGCATGACTCATGGGAATGAGTACGAGGATGATGACGAAATGAAAAAAATGATGACGTCATCGCCGTAGAGAGGATATGATTTCCTATTTTGAATAACAACGAACGAAAATACACACGATTACAAGCTCGATATTCAGAAATCGAATAAGTAATAGGGTGATACTTCGTGATAAAAGGATATAACTATTGAAGGGGAAGGCAAGTGTTTGGTTTGAGAAAGGCATAAAAAATGTTTTTTTTTTCGAAAGAGGAAAAGAAAATGATAAAGCATGTATTCCAAGCAGAACATAGCCGTCTCAGTCATTTATTTAAACATTCTATTTCCACGCTATAAAGCCCTGAGTTTACCCGTATTTTTTTCCAAGCTAAAAAGAAAAAAAATTCGGGAATCGCTGGAAAATAATGAAACCTTCGTGGCTGCAACGCTCTGAGATCCCAGTAATTAGAAAGCAAGCATGTTGCCTGGACGATCTTTTTTACAAATCCCGGCGCACTTATAAGTTACTGGAATCTACTGCCATGTAGGATCATAAAAATGAGAAGATACCACGGAAAAGGCTTCACGAAGCAATAGGAATGCAATGATTTTTTGATGTTTTGGTTTCATATTTTCAATGGATCATTTTCTTTATAAATTCTTAATTAGCGGCCAAATACATGATGAAATATTCCCATCAAGTAAGGTGAGGGTGGAGGTAGTGTAGGGGCAAATGGCACACATCAAACGCATAGTCGGACTTCGAATCCCGGATCGATACACGCCAAGGGCAATCATGCTTCCATATCCCCGAGTTCGGTTAATTGGTACCAGACTCGCATGGGAGGGTAGTGCTGACGTGTACGTCGGCTGCAAGTAACTGTATGAGTCACATACGCATTCAATACACCACTACGATTCTGAATGGAAGTCGGATGCGGAGGCGCATCCCAGACAGAATTGATCGACGCCAAAAGCCTCTGTCCTTTCCCGTTTGTGGTGAGGGTAAACAAAATAGGAAAATCTAATTTATTGTCTTCTAATTGATCTGGCCTTTATTTTGATGTTTTTACTGCTTGATTTAGGTAAACCATCGAATGTTCAAGGAAAAAGAAGCGCATCGAAAAATAAAAAAAAATGGAAGATGAAAAATACGTTATCAAAAACAAGCGCGGATATGAGCAGCGGCCAGTAAGCCACGCCCTCTTACAGACTCTGACGAGCTAATGCCATAGGAACGAGTACAACCATTAGCATAACTGTTTTGACTGAGCGACAATACAGCCGAGCGACCACGAATTCTCCTTATTTGCATTTTTCACGGAATCGATGACCGCCATCGTTGAGAACAAGCGTTCACATCAACGTCCCTACTAGATGGTGAGATTAGACCTAGCCAGGTACTTCACCTCTTTAAATCTTTCTGCTTTCTACATGCTTCAGACTCCGAATTCCTTTGAACCTCTTCGTGGAGACCAGTCCCAACTTACTTTCTAGCGATTCAGTGGGGAAGGTGAGCTTTTATAAGCAAAAACAAGTAATTTTCAAGACAGAAAAACTCTAGAACTTCAGGGGAAAGTAAATGGGTAAAGAACATGTGCTCGACTGGATAAGTAAGGGTATGTAAGGGTAGGAGTAGGAAGGGTATGAGTAAGTAGGTGACCGGAAAGGCAGAAAAGTGGCAAAACAAATAAATGAACAAGCAGGTGATGACGCAGTTCCCACAAAAAACACCGATATCACCACCTACTACTATGACTAGCAGTGGGTGGCTAACAAAAAGGTGGTGTGTTTGCGGATATTCAATGCCACGCCACGCAGTTTTCTACTAAATCAACAAACGCAGAGATGAAAGTAATAGGATCCTCGGCGCTGATTAGCGCTGATGATGAAAAATGATAAGAGCATATGGAAGACCCCTCGTTTTGCTTCTCTTCTGCCTTCTTTCAGCCCGATGCTCGGCAACGACGACTGTAGGAGCTGACGAGCCACCGTCTCTACCGATACTCCGTAAGTATAACTTTCACTTGGACCATGAAGACACCCCAAAGTACGCTATGTCTAGACAGTGGCTTTAGAGAGTGCTACTGATAGCCGCTTATGAGTTCTTATCCTGGTTAGACGAGACTGACATCATTTGGTGCCCCAAGCCGCTTAAGACCAAAGACAACCCCACTGAGGTGGATCGGAGGAGCGGGATGGAAGTGGTGGAGAGTGAGTCACGCAGATGGCACTTCTACTCACTGAACTACTTCCGCAGGATGTCAAAATGTCAACTAAAGAATAAGTTGTCATCTATTTTTTATATAGTACCACCAATACTGATTGATTATTACATAATACATAATAATCACAAAGTAAACAGAGCTAGGTAACATTTTGACCCTTTTGTAATGTCGTGGAGTAGAACCATGTCACAATGCGAGGCAGAATGGGTTACGTTGTGACGATGCTGTCTAAGAAACAAGAGAACCATGGCTGAAAACTTTTTACCTAAGCAAAAAAGTAAAAGGTAGAAAGTGAGCAAAGTGCAATTGATTGGGAACTATCGACGAAGCGATGAGTGTAAAGAGGAAAGGGCGTAAAGTGGGGGAGTCTCCGATCAATGTGAGACCGAACTGATCATGATGGCGAGTGCTTGGAATTCTCAGTGAACGTTGCCACCTAGATCGAAGGTCAACCCGTCGCTTAGCGTTGTCAAAACTGGTTTCCCGCTGGCTTTGTCCCCCTTTTTTCCCTCGAAATGAAAAAGAATGCGCCAGAGGTTTAAGTTAGTAGGAGAATGACGATTGATGGCATGGCTGAGAAATGATGACCGTAGTGACTTCTTATAAACTGATCATTTATTGAGAAATGGAAAGGAAAATTCAGAAGATAGTTGTTTATCAGAGGGCAAATTCACTAGACAATTTCTGGATTTCTCGCTGAAGTTCTAGAGCATATTAGTATGTTTCTTATACGAGTAATTCGTGGCAAAATTTTGAAAACGGTTATTCGTTTCTGAAGGGAGAAAGGGCAGAGTGGTGCAGCGGCAGGGGCACGCTATCACACATGCACCGCACACCAGTTCGAATCCCGGGTAGATATGCACCTGGCCCGACCAAGCCTCCATCTCCCGAGGGTCGGTCACCTAGTATCATATCCATCTCGGAGGATAAAAGCATTGACCTGCACATCGGTTGGCGACAGGTCACATAGGCATCCCATACGCCACTACGATTCTGTATGGAAGTCGAGTGCGTGGACCATCTCAAAAACGGTATTGATGAGCGTTATAGGCTTCAGGATTTCAGACTTAACCCCATTTAAAAAAGTGGCCCATCTCGAAGGTATCTTATGGACAACGGGGATGAAGGGATCAACTGACCTGTGCAAGATTGGATTCAAGATTCGATATCGGATTAACATGAAGCTTGAAAATCATTTATCCCCCGCTCAAGGGTTCAATCTATTCAGAAAAAGGACAAAGGCAATAAATTCGTAATACCACTTAGCATTTGCAGCAGGACAATGGAAGCTTTAGTTATCACGAGGTCCAGAGTGCATTCGGTGGTAAGCGATAGATAAAATATCGATTGATCGGCCCATTTGGTGATGAGCGTTTTAGGTAGCTGATAAACAAAGCAATAAATTTTCAACTAGGAAATGGTTTCCAATAATTTTCTTAATTTTTAATCAAAACTGGTCCCACAGATTTTTAAAACCAACATCGACCAGTCAGAGGGCGAATCATTTCAATTTTACTTTACTTAGAATTGTTATGGATTTGACAGAGAAGGCCTGCCGTATTTCGAGGACCCATAAACATCCTATGCTCCACTGTGATACGCCATGCCTTTTGATTTCCAGAAGAATTCCTAGATGTGGGTGGGGAGTGTGGCCGACGACCTGTATGAACAACTGATGTAGAATTTTCGTTTTTTGTTACCCTAATCGAACGTGTTGCCATTTATCTCGTCCAATTCTGGACAAGAATGAGTGACAGTTCGTGATTGCTAGCATAAAAGCCTTAGAGGTACGTAGAGGTAAAGAAAAGATAAAGGTAAAGGCAAAGGTAGAGCAGAGATAGGCGACAGTGAGGCAGGTCACAGCATGTTCAGAATGATATTAACTGGAAGATAAAATCAAATAACAAGATATTGTAGGTAATAAATACTCATAAATATTAGGAAATAAGGTTCCTTCAGGACAGGCTCCGAAAAATATCTTCATGGGAGTCGCCATAGTCTCGCGCACCCCACGAATCATCATGTGTCCCGAGGGCTAAAAAGGTAAGTTTCGTTATAAGGTCAAATTAGAGCAGCGTATGGCTCCCACCCAAATTACTTCTGAAAATTTCTAGAATTAGTCCGAGTTCTTGGGAATATTTTTTATTCCATATGAGAATAGTGCGAATTGACACCTGCTCCTGCTGCTTCCATCCAGTACGTACTTTCCAATGGAAAGTTATCCGGACAGGCCTTCCACGGAGGTAGTTCTGGTTCTGGTGAGCTGAGACTTACCTCCTCATTTACTACCGATCATGAAATAAAGAAGTCCGTCTAGTCACACCATGGCCAACATCACAACAACATACAATCTCAACAAAACCAAGGAAGGAATGCTAACAAAAAAAGTCAAAACGCTTTTGTTAACAGTACTGGTTGTGCTACGTTTTATTGAACTGAAATCTGCGTGGTTTAGTTAATAAAGAAGTGGAAGTGGATGAAGAAAAACAGAGACGAGTGAAGGGGTAAAAGAGGGCTTCGAAGTGCCACGTAGCCTTTGGAGCTGATGAAACAACTTTATGCAGTTTTGTTGGCTGATGAGCGCGATCGATTCGTCTGTGGTTGAAGCGTACAGCATGATGGAATGAGAGAAGCCATCCATGGCAGAACTGAAGCTGAGCAGGATTTTCAGTTTTTCAAAGGTTTGTCCCGCGAGAGAGTATTCCTTCTCGCTTAGAGGGTGTCAGTAGGTCTCAATCAGAGTCAGAACGCAGGTTTTAATCTTCATTTTTTGGATGCGCCACGCATCGACCATCTCACAGAATGGGAATGATATTGCGGTGCATTTTGTAGCTTATGTAAACTCTTGTGTTAAAAAAGCCAGTGCATCTTTGGCTTAACACTAGCGAAAATAGAAAACCAAAAGGGGAAATGCGACAGACAGCTTTCCATAATGCTTTTGCCGGCCTCAATGGCCCAGACGATGTTAGATGAAGCCAACCAAAAGTCCCTATTTTACATTTATGGAATACAGTGACGTCACCGTCACCAATGAGTTCAAGTTTGTTAAATCGTGTAGGAGGGAAGCTTCTGAAGGTCGCACAGTAAAGGCAGTGGTTACTAAGTACTTCAATGAAGAGCCTTTTTTATTTGCTATATGTCTATGATGATGCTACAATTTTAGATCAGTGTTAAGTGTAAGCAGCCGCCGCAGCTGTATGAACAAGCTGCTGCCGGAGCCCTTACGACAGAAATTTTCCCATGCATGCCATATGTGTCTGGGTATATCCCCAGCGAAGGGATCCTTCTACGATCCTCAGAACTTTCGAAGATTCTGAACGATATCGATCGATTGCTCGTGACTGTAGAAAGGGGTGAAGTTCCAAATCCTACGATTGAATCCACTGAATGTTATGGTCGAATCTTCAATCCGTACATTCAGCAGAAAGACCTCCAATTTCAGATAAAACCGATCGATAGCTTTGGATAGGGTTTCTAAGTTCAGCATTTGTACACGCCGTGTGCACATACATATACACGTACAGATTTCAATTCGTTTTTTTTGAACTCCTGGTAATCTAAGGTGAAGCGTCTGTCTCTCGTTTGAATAATTCTGCACCTGATGTGTTGATACGCAAGTCGCTACAACATAGCAGGAACAGGAACCAAATTTCAGAGTTTCTTCAGGCCATCTATCCCTCCATCCTTCAGAAATAGCTAATTTGCAATGAAAGTGGTTTAATACCTCGCGATCACTGATCGCTTCGGAGCTCCTCGAAGGTAGAGGCAAAACGCTTCGAGCTGTTAGAAAATATCGCAATATGGATGCGTGGCACGTTTAGGAGTGATGGTTGGTCAACTTCGAATAGTTTTTATTTTTATTTTCGAGGATTACAGCTCTTACACGTTGAGTGATCTGATTCAAATTTTGATCTTGTCGAATGGGTTTGGTGTAAGTTGGTGAAGAACTGTTCAAGAGTGAATGGCCACCCCCATGGGTATACCAACGAGCTTGCAACAGGCTGCTGAAATCCTCAATTATTTCACAAATGCAACATTTATTCTTCTAAACCAAACAGTCTACAGTCTCCGTAGTATATGTGAGACCTACTCGTTCATTCAGCTAGAACTTCGATAATTCAAAAAATAAACAACTATGACAAATCGAAAGAAAGAGAAATGTGAAACAGACATTCAAGTCCACTACAAGCCCTTCAATAAAACCCAGAAATAGTGATGCACTGCTAAACAACATGCCCACTAACTCAAGAGTTCAGAAACAATCAGTTTGCCAAAGCCAAAACGTATTACTAACATCTGTTTCAATATAGCCCGGAGGTGGCTTTTCTGCATAGACGAAGTCATAGTAATCCTTATTTTGGTATTCACGGACCTTCTTATAGCCCCAGCATGTTGGTAGCTTGTAGGCATAGTAGCAATATAGTGGAAATACAGTCATAGACATGTAGTTGTAACCGGTTTTGTTGTATTCATCACCAAAGTACAAGCGTAGATAATCTGAAATGTGACTGCTTCTCATCAAGCGTTCCAAGTTTTATAAATGAAGGCGAAGGTGGTAGGGGAAGTACATTATATAGGAATGTTAGAGGAATTCTTCTCTCTTAAGCAGTGGACAAGATATCTATTACAGCTACTGTCAAGATCGGGCGGTAAGGGAACTTTTTTAGCGTGCCGTCGCAGATTACATCCTTTAAGTGATCTTTTGCAACGCCTCTCCCGCAAAATACCTAGTGGAAACAAGGATAATGATCAACATTTTTGCAATTGAAGGAAAGTCGATTGGTCTTTTAAAGGCAATGGTATCGTTTCGCAGAGATTCCACCTTTGAGCTACCATACGATCAACTAAGCATGAATTAAGACCTCAGTCGAAGCAGTCTGCCGGAGAGCCTGAGCACTGAATGCCAGCAATGGCTGGAAAGCATTCGTTCTTTCCGTCTAAGTAGCTGAGCCAGTTCCACTCATCATCTATGAACAATTCTTAACACCTACTGCTATTGCTACGGCTACCCAGTTTCGCCTGAGCTAGTAACGATGTATGCATTTGTGAGACCTACAGTTTCGAGAAAAGGCGAACTGTCAGAATGGCCCGACTACAAATACACTACTACCTTGCGTTGTCGTCCTTTTTAATGTTTCCACGACTAACCAATAAGTACTTAGATGTAGGCGAAACAGAATGGAGAAAGCGTTCGAACATTCTTTGGAGAAATTGCTGAACTGACCTCCACGAGTGAAGACTGGGACTGAGCGGCAGATTTCAACCGGCGTTCCTACAAACGACATACTGAAAAGGCAACGGTTTGATGACAGGACTTCTCTTTTCATCCAGTTAATGGAGATCAGAAATATATTCTAGTGGGGAAAGGGAAGTAAATCAGGAGAGAGCGGAAGCATACTTCCTGAGAACGGGTGACTATTATTGGAGTGCCCCTGACTTTCCCTAGCACAGGTGCGAAGTGAAACCATAAACGAGGGAGATGGTTTTAGGTCCATCCACAATGCATACCTACAGAGTAGTTCCAACAAAAAACTACCTGCAATTTTGTGTGTAGCCTAGCATTGGAGAGGTTCCGGAAGTCGAGTAGGCATGAAATCCTACTTCACTCACATACACGTAAACTGTAACTAAAGGCAAATTCTTAGGACACTTATACACACTAATTAGAAGGCTTTCGGGAGCTGCAATTTTCTTGTACTGTTGTGCGGCAGCGCATCGAACAACGTTGCCGCACGTCGATGTTGACTCGGTCCTGTTGATTCTGAACAGTTTCCCGTCGATGAAAATTGTTTTCGTACCGGACATGTAGATACTGCATATTACACCCTGAAAAACGTGCGGTGAAATGGGCAAAATAGGTCTTTTACGCGGCAATCTGGTAACCATTAGAGAACCAGTACTGATCAAGAAAACAATAGCTCTACTTCTCACAACTGTGCTGGTCGAAGGAATCTGCATCTAAGCTAGGATATGTTAAAGCCGTTAGCCCCCTCTAGCGGGGGTCTATCTGTTTTCTAGTCGACTTTTTCCCACCACTACGTGGAAGCAAACAACAGAAAGACAAGTAGGACAAAAAGGGTTAAACTTCAAACTCATCGTTCAACTTCTCCCCTACTGAACATCATTTTTCCTTCCAAATAACACCAAACTCGTCTCACGAGAAATCAATGAAGGGATCACCAAACACATCCGACGAGACTAAATTGTCGTGATAGGAACGAAAGACAAGTCTCCTTTTCCGATGGACATATCTTCTTTCGGAGAGGACTCCGCGCTGGAGAGCACGGTGAATTAGAAAGCCTAGACTATACAATATTCCAATCAAAGACTTTAACTGCTTGGTAACTACTGACTATAAAAACCGAGTCATATTAAAAATTGATAGGCACAAGCCACCATCCCACCTACTGAGAGTTTTTCAAGAAACGAGTTCATTTCACGGAAAAAATCTGTTCTTATTTAAAATGGGACGAAGGTCGGAATAGGCGACTTTCCTGCGCGTGTCGTGGGCTTGTGCCAAAAATGCGGCAGTGGATCAAGATCATGTCAGGACGTGCTTTCCCTTCTTCCTGTTCAAAGATTTCCACGTATTCGCTATGCTTTGCAATGGGCCTAAAGCCGCGCACGCAACACGCTTCGAAGAGTATATAGGCTATATTTTTGGTTAAGACCAGAAAATCGTACCCTATCGTTCCCAGTTAGTGTTAAAGATATTTCAGAAAAAATGTGGGATGGCCACTGGTAGATAGATTTTGTTGTGAGCATTTTACTCAGTTTTACAAGATCTCCACCGAACGTGTTGAATGTTTGGATCACTTTACCGCTGCTGTCTCGCTATTTTCGGCGTAGGACACGTAGATGCAGTCCAAATCATAGAGACATTGTTTAGCGCATTGGTCGAAGCTGCTATGGTTGATTTTATACTTCAACTCTCCTTGAAATGGTTCCGCGGATTGGTAAAACGTGCACGTGAGCAACAGATTTGCCTGAAAATATCATATTCCTAATTTAAAGTGGTTGCTCCACCCTCCCCTCCCCTCCCCCCTCCTCTCCCCCCCCCCTTCTCCCAGCTTCTTCGACTCGTAATGTTGCTGAAATGTTGCTGAAACGAAAAGACTTCTGGAACCTGGAGCAGAAGCACGCCACAGGCAACATGCATCCTTTTTGATTGCGTGAGAGGAGCCATCCTGTGAAAAAAACCAAATCTGAAGAGGACAAAATAAGTGAGGCGAAAGACTCAACCGCTTTTACACAATGAGAATAAAACCACTTTGTGAATTCTGATGTCTTAGGTGCCCCATTCAGTAGCGGAAAGCTGGCCTACGTGGAGTTCTGAATGAAAAGAATTCTGTCTTTATACTGCTCTTTTTCTTGTCGAAGAACCATGCTTGATGCCTAGCAACATCCAGCTTATTTTAAGATTCATTTGCGTTGGCTACGATAGGGAAACCAATATGTTGAGTAGCATAAGTCGAGCTTGAGTGATTTGAGACAGAGTTCATTGCGGAGTTGATTACGTCAAGTGGGGAAGATTTCTGCAGTTCTTCACCTCTGGAAGAATACGCAGAGGATTTCCACGAACGGTGCTGATTGGTGGCGAGCCTCTCTACGGTATAAAAGATTCCAGTGATCCTACTGGAAGAGGAGTGTTGCCCTTCTACAATCACTTGACTGCGACCTTTGTTGAAACAAGGAAACTCTGACGCCTGTTTTATGTTGTTTTATGGTTTAAGACGGAATGTGTAGGTAGCCGCCGTCCCTGGAAGAAATAGTCATTTTGATTCAGTCTTTGACGCAAGCCGGACGCTTCTTTAATGATCGAATAACCTACGAGGGCATATGATGGGGCATGTTTTTTGTTAGTTAAACATTCACAAAGCGTCTCCACATCCTGACCGCGATCTTAACCTTCTACACGGGTAACGGAACTTCTCCCCGATTGCGGCACGGCAAATGTCACTGCAATTACCGTACTCACCCCGCCCCCCGCCAATCGATATGAGGCAATATTTTTCGCTGGTTGCCTTTTTTTGCATGTATATTAGACTTGTTCAATTAGAATGACTCCTCCTATATTAGGGACGATCAATACCGCATTGGAATTGAAGGAAGCGGCCAGCCAATTCAAATATTTAAAGGACTTTCAACCTCACAAATTGCGCGCTCCAGTCTTCCATCGCGATGGGTGTATGTCGTTTGGCGCGGCCCCTCCCACCCACCTTGCCATTGGGGCGCATGGGCTCGTTAGTTGCCTCTTTGGCGCCGCCCATTCGACTCGGTTTGTGAGCTGGGTAACTCGTCCAGCTGATTCAGCCTCCCGACAATGCTAGTCAGCCTACCCACTGCCCATCCAGCTGATCGATAAATAGATTAGACGCCGTATTGACCTACCTGTATCCTGTCTATTCCTACCGCGAATTTGGCTATTTTCTCGCCCTTTTTTTGCTTCCTGAGACTTTTGACCCCTTTTTGAAATGGATACCGCTAAGTTACAATGGAGTGACAGTATCATGGTCGTTTTGGAGCCTGATACTTACCACTTCAGAGTAATTTGCGATACATATCTTTGGTGGATTGATAGTGCGGTGAGTGTTTTGTTATTTCTTCTTTAAAAAACATTTGTTGTTCATAATATTTATCTCCTTGTTTATCATAATACTTATTTCCATCATTTACTTCGTTAACATGTAGATTATCGGTAAGTGTTCCGAAACTTCAGACATGATTTCCATTTCTTCTTTCTTCACAACATATGTTGTGTTGAATTTAATCTAACAATATAAGCATTCCGATTATAGTATAGCATTGTTAGCATTAGGTTTATTATGAGGTGTAACTGCTCCTTATTTCTTTGTTGTGTGAGTGGTAAGTGCAGTGATAGGGCCCCCTCAGAAGCACTACGATAAGCAGAAGGGAATTCTGTTCATTTCTTGCTAATGGATTACGACCGCTACCCAAAAAGGTCTGCGACTCAATGAAGGATCCCCTTTGGTCAATATCATTTGCGACAAAACTTAACCAACCGCCAGTAATTTTGAATTCCCAACTAATGATATCTTCGTGAAAAACAAGATCCATTGATAAAAACATATGATAATGGTGTTATCACCACTCAAAAGATTTGTGAGTACCGCCCGAGGCTTTGATTGCCTGACAAAATATTCATTGGTTTTTTTTTTCAAGAAAGAGAGCGGAGCATCGATACTTTCAATGAAAGGCGTAAGTACCGACTAAAACTGAATACCATTTGCACTGCTCCCTTAGTCCTGTGTCAAACTTAGTGTACAGAACAATATTATTTGTTCCAAAGAAAGGTAAAGAGTTAGCCGATTACTGAAACTTCGTCAAAGAAGGAGGGAAGTCCGGCGTTAGCCCAGCGAACCGACTGGTATTGTAAAAATATGTCGAGGTATGTCTGGAAAGACTGTTTAATAATGTGCATGTCAACGAAGTAAATGATGAAAATAGATATTATGAACAACAAATGTTTTTCAAAGAAGAAATAACAAAACACTCACCGCACTATCAATCCACCAAAGATATGTATCGCAAATTACTCTGAAGTGGTAAGTATCAGGCTCCAAAACGACCATGATACTGTCACTCCATTGTAACTTAGCGGTATACTTCGGCGCAAATAATTTTGGGACACCCTGTAGAAGGGAGTGTTGCCCTTCCTACAATCGACTTGACTGCGACGCTTTGTTGAAACAAGGAAACTCTGACGCCTGTTTTTATGTTGTTTATGGTTTAAGTTACGGAATGTGTAAGGTAGGCCGCCGTCCCTGGAAGAAATAGTCCATTTGATTCAGTCTTTGACGCAAGCCGGACCGCTGGCTTTAATGATCGAATAACCTACCGAGGCATATGACTGGGGGCATGGTTTTTTGTTAGTTAAACATTCCACCAAAGCGTCCTACCACATCCTGACCGCGATCTTAACCTTCTACACTTATAGAAGGCGTTACCACATGCATACCATCTTCGGCAGCTCTTGCCCTCGAGACGTTTGTAAAACATCATGCTTCCTACAATATATCATTACCATAGAGCTCCTGAGACTCCGAAACATCGAAAAGAAACCCTGTTTGTTTGCTCCTCCGCAATCGTGAAAATTTCAATGAAAGAACCTCCGCGCTCGGCTTTGTATTACTGGGTTCATTTTCTTGGAAACTTGTGAATAAGCTTTAATAGGTTCACGTTTCGGCGGAGTCGCCTTCTTCAGAGGTTGAAAAAATCATAACGATCAGTTACTATTCGATTGAACGTCTCCACCAACCCACTTCATTTAGAGATCCGCAGGGCTTGCATATGATTGTATGAAGAACCAATATTCACCGTAGCTTTGTGGATTCATCGAAAACACCCAGCAGTGATGGTGCCAAGCGACCAGTGTCAGCTGGTTTATGCCCTCATTCAAAGTCTCTGCTGGAAGACTAATTTTATATAAGGCCGTAGCTCTCGCTTGATTGCGAGACATTCTTCCCCACGATTCATTCCTGGAATGGTGACTTGTATTCAAAATTGCCTCGAAGGCTTTACGTGCGCACAATTGCGACTCTTGTGTTACAACTTCCACGGTGGCCTCAAAAACGCCTCAGTTATGCTTTTGAATTCGTCGACTACCCAAGGCAGTAGACTTTTTCAATCGCTCCATACCATCTGTGAGTTCCTTAACCCTCACGTGGAGTGGTGTTGCCGTTTTGCCAACATACTCATCACCTGAATCAGGGCAAGCAAATTAGTAGGCCACCCAGACGTGTTACCAAGCGTCCGGTTCAGAAAAGATTTACGATTGCCTATGTACAGCCTCGAACTGTGTGGTTCCGTGCTGGAAGGGAGGGTGATTGTAACATTTCTGGTGATGTGATTCACTGTTTTTCTTTTCTTGCGATGCTTTTCTATCAAAAGTTAGTTACATGAAATGGGTGGCGCTACAACCGGGTACGAAACCACTCTGGTTGATGGCAAGGTATTCAGCTAATATTTGTTGTTGTACATTATCCAGACTCGCAAAAATGCAGCGAGACGAAATTTTCTTTTGACCAGCGCAGTCCTTTATTGTTGGGAAAGGGATCCGAACGAAAAAACCCTTTCGCTTCATTTGTTGTACATTATCCCAGACTCGCAAAAATGCAGCGAGACGAAATTTTCTTTTGGACCAGCGCAGTCCTTTATTGTTGGGAAAGGGATCCGAACGAAAAATGACCGCTCTGCTCTCCAGCTCTCTTCTGTAAATGAGCTTTCGTTCTGTTTTGTTTGTTTCGCTCGTTTGTACAAGAATTCCTCAGAAGAACTGGTTGGGCATTGACAACATGGCACTACATTTTGCGCTCGATTTATCCCTTTCTCTGTGTCATTTTAGTAGAACTTCATCTCGAAAAATGGGTGCGTAAGGAGTTATTTTGCTCTTGCGTCCGTGTCGCCCACAGAAAAATCCCGTGAAAAGCGCACTCGTCTCATACGCCAGATACGCTTAAAAAGGCGCGGTCGCCAGTGGGTTAATGAAGTTCAATCAACCTCCACGAGTAGAGACTGGAACTGACGACAAAATTCCAGCTCTCCTGCGAAGTCCATACTGAAAAAATAATGATTTGATGGTAGGCTTTCTTCTTTTTATTGATGGAGATCAGAATTGATATTATAGCGGACAAAAGGTGAGTGAACCGTAAGCAGATCTCAAGGATTTGGCTCCCTATTGTTGGACACTTTCTGACACAGGGTCAAAACCATTAACGAATGAGGAATGTGCGGGCTTCGAGACACAGATTTTATTGATCAAGCCTTTATTGTGCGACTGACAACTACTACAGGGTAAGAACGACTGACGACTAACGTAGGCCAAAAACAATTGACGACTAGCAGGCTACGAACCACCGCACCGTATCCTCGGTCGAGACGAGTAGTGCAGGAATCGGGGCCTCGGTATGCCATTAATATACATAAAACCATGGAGAACGTAACGGCTGCAGGGTCTGCCTCAACAAGGATGGTTACTGCTCCATCCACAGCGCCTACCTACGGCTTACCCGGTTCCAAACAAAAAACTCACCTGCAATTTTGTGAATAGCCCAGGATTGGAGAGCTTCCGGAAGTTGAGAATGCATGAAATCTCTCTTTACTTACACAGACGCACACCGTGAATGTCGGAAATACCCGAAACTGATGGTGAGAAATGTCAATTAGTTTCGGAGCTTCAATCTTCTTGTACTGTTGTGTAGCTGCGCATCGTACAACGTTGCCGCACAGTCGAGTTTGACTCGATTCCTCCATTCTTAACAATTTGTCGTCCACGTCAGTTTTATTCGTACAGGACATATAGACACTGCACCTAGCACCCAGAAAAACGTGCTGCGATCAAATGGGCAAAATAGTCCTACACAGGGCAATATGGTAACCATCAGAAAAAGCTATTAACTGAGAACTCTGTCCCACCCCCCGTTGCCTATCAAACTCTACGTATTGGCAGGGGAGGAGGGGGTCTGTCTAGAAGCAGACATGCTCCTAAAAGTGACTCCTTTTTATAACTGTGGTTGGCTAGGAGATATGAAAAAAAAGCTTGGAAATGCTCAGCCTGTTAGAATACCTTTTTCATAAGGGGTCCCGTTCCCCTTCTCAATCGGCCCTCCCCAACCAGTACGTGAGAACAGTCGGCAGAAACACAAAAAGCAATGATATAATATTTAGTTAATGGAATTCTGAGCAGAAATAAGCATTACCTATAGATAGTATTACTTTATATTCACTCCTGTCCTTGGTTCAAACAATATAACTTTACCGTTTCTTTTTTCCACTAACAAGGGAAGGATACTAGGTCGCAGTGGCCATCTGAGATGAGATGTATACTGCCGAATGTGTCTCCAGGTGAGTATCTCAAATCCGCTTTCCAAATCTGCTAAACGATTCTGGGGTCAGAGTTATGGGACCATTTCCTCTCCTGTGTTAAACGCCCCGAGATGCCTATATAAGCCAACCGAAAACGAGACCGAATGTCCGGCGATGGAGCAGTTGGTACGATGGCGGACTCTTAGGATGGTCACGGAGGTTCGTATCCTTGATGCTTCTGCTCGTTTTGCATTTTGAAAAAACATCTCCCAAGCTTGCAAAATGCTTTTACGCTTCATATCCACCATCTATAGGGTTCCCTTACGTTTGACAAATGCTGTAACGGATAATATAATGGAAGTTTTCCTTTACCCCCATTTACCCCCACCCACCGAATAGAGATGCAGTCCTATCCCAATCACTCGAAGGGGTTGCGAAATTTATGAATTTATGGCAGCACCGTGCAGTTTCGACAGAGGGGAGAGCGGGGGGGGGGTCGGATGACTCATCTGACCGTAATACTCGCTGTTAGAGCAATGCCCTCTGCTCGGCCAGACATGAACCACTATGGGTACTATCTACCTATTAACACCCCCAAAACCTCAATATCTTGATTTTCGATGAAACTTCGCCTATAGGGGTAATCCGATGCCCTGATAATGAATATGACCTGTAATTTTGGCGTTGGCACCATTTGGAGCCAATTGGCGACGGACGACGTAGGACACGAAGATGCAGTCCAAATCATGAAAACAGTGTTCGGCACATTCGACAAAGCTGTTATGGTTCACTTCAAATTTTACCTGTCCTTGTCTCTGAGTTTTGACTGTAGTTATAGGGGAGGGTTGTACAACAATGATCCAAAATCGATTACCGATTCGTAATCTCACAAAATTCTGAAGTTCGATTATTGATTCGTAACTGCCTCAGGAAAAAGAGAAGGACATAGACAAATGCTTGGAACTTCATCGCAACTGAGGTTTTTAAAGGCGGTTCATAGTGAAATGGCGGAATCAAGTTTGCTTGATCGCGTAGAGAGGTAGCTTCAAAAGGTCTGCAACTCTATAATTGTACCAGCTGTTCTACCGCAAACTTTAACGAAGAGCCCCTTTCTCACTTGCTTTATAGCGCTATGATTTTAGACCAATGTTAAGTGTGAACAGCTGTTTCAGCTGTATGAACAAGGTGCTTGAGCTCTTACGATACAAAATTTCCATATATCCCAGCGAAGGGAATCTTCTACGATAATCAGAACTTTCGATTATTCGAATCGTATTGATAAATTGCTCGTGACTGCGGAGAAGAGTAGAGTTCCAGATTCTTCGATCGAATCCACTAAACACTATGATCGTATTCTCAGTCCGTACATTTGGCCGGCGGAAAATCTATGATTCCAACTGACTCCGATGAACAGCCGGAAACGTTCCAGAACTAGCAGCCGTCCATGCCACGAACTCAGCAGATGTCGCGGCCTCGGTCCCTGGGAGCTGATGTGCATCGGCGGGGGGACCCAAGGTTACGCCAGAATGTGGGTATTGCAAGGGCCCATACTCTCTCTGGAGGGGTTAGTCGCACCGGAATGCCCTATGGCCTGCCACTGGGTGAACTATGGAGCCACGTTAATACGTCCTACAAAGGGCACACTATTATGATTATGGGCTTTATGATAATAAACACATTATAAAATACTATTGTGCATCGCAAGGAATGTATAAAAAGAACTTATTCAAAGAGAAACAAGAAGAGAATGCAAAATGAATGGTCAGCAAACTGAAGTCAAAGCATAAGATGTAAGAGTGCCGCTGGTCCGCCGTGGAGATGGTAGAGACTCCAACTGAAGACGTCGTTGTTGTTGACATCGGCTGAAGACGGCACGGCAGACGACCACTGGATCCGAGGCAACTGCTCAGGACGACGAACGGCAGGAAGAATGATGAAATAGTGCTAGCGCGGCTCGCTCGATTTCTTTCCCGCGCTTCTAGAACGTTCGGCCAGTTGCGCGCGGTGCGTCGCGGTCCAGCATCGGAGCACGGTATTTTCCAGCGGGCTCGACGGTCGCACGTAAGTCGCGACAGTAGAACAACCGCTGACCTCTTGAATGTAGAGGCAAAAAACTCTTAGTTGTTGGAAAATTATCGCAATTCGTTACGCTTTTAGGAGTTATGATTGATCAACGTCAAAGAGTTTTCGCATTTTTCCGAGAGTCAGCTCTTTTCCGAGAATCAGCTCTTGAGTAGTATGATTCAAATTACGATTTTTCGGATTGTTCGGAATGGAGAAAGGTGAAGAGAAGGTGGCAAGGTGGCGGAGAAATGCACAAGAATGAATGGCCACCCCTAGGTAACCAACGAGCTTGCAACAGAACTGCTGAAATCCTCAATCATTTCACAAGCACAACATTTATTCTTCTAAATCAAGCAGTCTACACTCTCCGTAGTATATGTGAGATCTACTTGCTTATCCAGCTAGAAATTCAATAATTCAAGGAATAAACAAATATGGCAAATCGGAAGGAAGGAAGGGGTGAGAGAGAAATCCAAATTAGCGGCACACTTTTCGTTGCAACCCAGCAACGGTACTGTAACTCAGCTTATCAGCACGTCCACTGAATCAAAAGATCAGAAACTATCACTACAAATCCAATACGTATTGTTGACGTCTGTTTCGATATAGTCTGGAGGTGGTTTTTCTAAATAGACAAAGTCATAGTAATTTTTGTTTCTATATTCACGTATTTGCCTTAAGCTGAAGCATGTTGGTGGGAGCAAGACGTTTGTTCAAATGCAGTCATAGACGTGTAGATGTAACCGGTTTTGTTGTATTCTTCACCAAAGTACAAACGTAGGTAGTCTGAAAAATGTACTCATCAGCCATTCTATATTTCAGAAATGGAGGTAGTTAAGGGTAACAGGGATGGGATGTACAGCAGGCAGAGGAGTGAGAAAAAAATGCCCTCGGTATATGCACAGGTGGCTTATATTATCATTTTGAGTCATAAGTCCTCGGACAAACTGAGCGATTACACTTACCCTACAATTTCTAAACGACAATTGCGAATCATTTGAAATATGCCTCATTGGCATTGATGTTCTTCCGTCAACGCTTGGGCAGATCGTAGATGCCTTCGCTCCGGAACACTAGGAACTGGCCTTTCAAGAACTGCTCGGGTGCTATTTTGATGTGGTCGCTTGTTTGAAGGTCTTGACCATCCAGATATTGGAGATAGGAAAAAAGGTGGTACTCCGGAGGTTCCACGTCTGGGGAATATGGTGGGTGTGGTAGAAATGTCCAGCCGAAATTCATTAGTTCAATTTTGGTCGTTCTTGCATTGTGCGACCGAGCGTTGCGTGCTGGAAATAGACTTTGTGCTGCTGTGGAGGTGTAGCTTCGAGATTCGCCTTCAGATTCCTCACCTGCTCGATGTAGAAACCTTCTCTCTCTGTACATCCTTCGTCTAGCAGCTCCAGGATTCGACACCGTGAACGCTCCACGAAATGCAGAACATCTTCTTCTTGGCATGTACGTTGGGTTTAGGGGAGTCTTCTGCGTCCGCATCTTTGTCAACCCATTGAGCAAGCTGGTGAACGTTAGAGTAGAGAATCCACTCCATGAGCGTGAAGAGAGAAAGTGCCTTGTCGGCGTGGCGGTCCATGTCATATTGCTTCGAAGGATGAGGCACCCATCGACCGAGCATTGTGTCTGAGTGACTGCCACTTTACGAGTAGTTTAGCACGTATCGGCTTCCACCTGGCTTGCAGCACGTCCAAATCCAACTCTATTGGGCGCCTCGGACGGTTTTCACCTTCGATGGAATAGTCGCCAACTGCAAGTGCCAGTTAACTGTGCTTTCAGCAAGAGCGTTCCTTCATACGTCTATCGATGACGGGTTCTTGGCCAGATGAAAAAAGGAGTGAGATGGTGTTGCGTAAGCGGAGTTGCGACGGCTTGAAATCATGGGGCATGGTGGCAGGGAAGAAAAGAGGTGTGTTCGTTAGTATGCATTTAGAAAAGCTTTTTATACCCTGTCTAACGATGTCACGCGCGTCCACTTTCGTCAACTCTTTCCCGATTTATGATCTTTAGAAGTCATTCCTATCACATTGTCCGAGGAGTATTACTCAACCTAATAATTTCTGACACTCCATCCTAGGTTGGGTCGTGAATCATAAAGGTAGCACAAGAGACGCAGTCAGGTTGAAAAAGGGTCTAAACATGCTGTAACAAGGGTCTTAAGAACTGGCTAGCCGGGAGTTGGACGAGCTCCTACGGCACATTACGTTACGTTACGTTACATTACGCGCATTCAGCTTACTGTACTCAGTGACCCGCAAATTTGAACATCCCGTCCAAATACTACTTCACTGCAATTCTGACATCACATTCTCTTCCATCTCCTAATTTTACCTCTGTGAATACTCAGATTTTTGCGTTTTCTTCGCCACTTTCGTACTAGTTCGGATCACCACTTCCATTATTCATTTAGAACTAGGTGCCCCAAAGCTATCCTGAACTGTGCCTCTAATAAGTATTATCGAAGATATAACCGCTGCAGTCAAGGTCGTGGCGTAAAGGGTAATTTTCCTGAAGACTGAATTCCGGAGATGATTGAATACGTATACTTCTCGCTTTTTCCGTTCGAGTAGCTTAGCCAGTTCCACCCATGCTCTATGAAAAATCCTCAGGGGCTCCTAGTAACACTGCTGCTACTGCCCTACATAATCTGTTTTAAAAAGTCAAGATGTTAGCATTCAGCCGCTATATATGCCTGGTGCTCTTTCGTAAAACCTACGATTTCGAGAAAGGTCGAGGCGTCAGTGAATTACAGCCCGACTACTGATACACTACTGTTTTGCCGTTGTTTGTTTGAAATTTCTCACGACTAAATGCTAACATGAATGCGGAAGAGAGTGATAAAATGTTCGAACATTCTTCGAAGACATTGCTGAACTGACCTCCACGTGTGAACACTGGAACTGAAGGGCAAGCTTCACCCTCTCCTCCAAACATCATTCTGGAAAGATAACGCTTCGATGACAGGTCTTCTTTTATACAGCTAATGGAGATCAGAAATATATTCCAGTGGGGAAAGGAAAGTAAAATAGGAGAGGAGAGAACATACTTCCTGAGATCGGGCTGACTATTATTGGAATGCCCCTAACACTCTCTAACACAGGTGCGAAGTGAAGCAATAAACGAGTGAGATGGTTTCAGGTCCATCCACAATACTTACCTACAGACTCTACCGACTAGTTCCACCAAAAAACTCACGTGCAATTTTGTGAGTAGCCCAGCATCGGAGAGGTTCCGGAAGTCGAGTAGGCATGAAACCCTTCTACGCTCACATAGACGTACACTGATGTTAGCGAATACACAGGAGATTGACGAGATTGAGGAGATTGAGGCATGTTGATTGAAGGGCTTTTGGGAGCTGCAATTCTCACTACACTGTAACTGAAGGGAAACCCGCAGGACAGTGATACACACTAGTTTGAATGCGTTGCGGAGCTGTAATTTTCTTGTACTGTTGTGGAGCAGCGCATCGTACAACGTTGCCGCATGTCGAATTAGAGTCATTCCTGTTAATTCTGAACAGTTTCCCATTGACGACAATTGTGTTCGTACCGGATATATAGATGCTGCATATTACACCCTGTAAAACGCGCGGTGAGATGGACAAAATAGGTCTTTTACGGGGCAATCTGGTAACTATTAGAGAAACAGAATTGATCAAAAGCACTATCACTTCCCCCTGTTTGATAAACTAAAGTTATCAGCATAGGGGTTACCAGTGCCAAACTTGCTCCTGATTGTGGCCCCTTTTATAACTGTTTTGGGCGAAGGGATATGTAGGTTAGCGTGGATATCTTCCAGCAAAAACCCTTTGAATTTTTTTTCTAGTCGTTTTTTCCCACCACTACGTGGAAGCAATCGACAGAAAGATAAACAGGGCAAAAAGGAGCGAACTTCGTACCCATCACCCAATTTCTCCTCTACTGAACATCATATTTTCCTTCCAAGAACACCAAACCCTCCCTATGAGAATTCCATGTGGGGATAGGAACCAAGACTAACTTCCAATTTTTCGATGGACACGTCCTTTTCCGGAGAGGACTTCGCGCTTAAAAGCTCAGTAGTTTAGAAAACCTCGGACACTATTTTTCATGTTTCCGTATATTGCACGAGCCAGCAACCTACTTACTGAGGGTTTCTTAAGAATCAAGCTCCTTCCAGGGGAAGAAAATCAAGAAAATCGGGTCTTACCCAAAAAATATAGGCGACTCTCCGGCGCGTGTCGCGCGCGTGGCTGTTGGCCCACTGTCAATAGTGTGGCAATGGGCCACGATCATGTCAGGATATGTTTCCCTCTCTCTGTTTAATAATTCCCTTGTATTCGTTATGCTTTCTGTATTCTTGAACGTTATCTGTGGCTTAAAACTACATTTTTTTGTAAGCTGTACTTAGGAGCAATGGTACGTTTCCATTTCAATTAAACTCAGATTTAATCACCACAATAGGAACGGAATAACTAGGTCTGGGATTATCTACACGAACGGTGTGTCGCGCTTGCTTCATTCGATCGCGCGCTACGGAGGGAAGATTTGCATTCCCAGTGCAAGGATGCTACAGTCGTCGCGGAACCACTGCCGATGACCGTGGGAATTCGAGGAAAAGTTCTGTCACCCCGGAGTGGCTACCACCTTACATTTCCAGTTCTATTGTTCCCGAGGGTCCGAGTGGCTTCACAACTTGAAGTATTGTTAGCCCTCCATCTCCAATTCGAAGGTAAGAAAGCCGCTTGCCCCTGTTACAGTTCAAGCGATCTCCTCACCCTTAACTAGATCGCTAATACTTTCGCCCATGTGCCCATTTCATGAAACAGGTGGAAAAGGTGGAAAACATGTTCTGATATAATCTTCTCCCATTCCCGCATTTTCTGCAGTGGGCCAAGAACCGCGCACGCGACACACGCCGGACAGTCGCCTATGCTTTAAGTGGCGACTAGAAAATCGTGAAACGTCGTTCCCAGTTAGTGTAAAAGATATTTCAAAAGAATGTGGGATGACCACTTGTAGAGATGTTTTATTGTTAGCTTTCACCTAGTTTCACAAGATCTCCACCGAACAAGTAGAATGTTTGAATCACCGTACCGCTGCTGTCCCGGCATTTTCGGCATAGGACACGTAGATGCAGTCCAAATCATAGAGACATTGTTTAGCGCATTGGTCGAATCTGCTATGGTTGACTTTATATTTCAACTCTCCTTGAAATGGTTCCGCGGATTGGTAAAACGTGCACGTAAGCAACAGATTTGCCTGAAAATATCATATTCCTAGTTTAAAGTGGTTGCTCCACCCTCCCCTCCCCTCCCCCCTCCTCTCCCCCCCCCCCTTCTCCCAGCTTTTCCGACTCGTAATGTTGCTGAAATGTTGCTGAAACGAAAAGACTTCTGAAACCTGGAGCAGGAGCACGCCACAGGCGACAAGCATCCTTTTTGATTGCGTGAGAGGAGCCATACTGTAATAGAAACAAATATGGAGAGGGCAGAATAAGTGGAACGAAAGACTCAACGGCTCTCATGAAAAGAGAATGAAACCATTTGTGACTTCTGGTATTTTTACTGCCCCATTCAGTGGCGAAGAGGGGTTCTGCGTAGAAATCTGAATAAAAAGGGTTCTGTCTTTATATTTCTCTTTTTTTTGTCAATAAACCGTGACAGGTGCCTGGCAACAATCCAGCCCATTTTACATTTGCTTGCGTCGGTTATGAGATGGAAACTAATATGTTGCGTAACATAAGTCAAGTTCGGCTGATTCGAGTCATAGCTCAGTTGATTACCTCAGACGGGGAAGATTTCTGCAGTACTCCACCTCTGGAGGCATACACAGAGGATCTTCATCAACGGTGCTGATTGGTATCGAACCTCTCCACTGTACAAAAAATTCTAGTTGTCCTACTGGATGTCGCCACCATACGGCCACCCGACTGTGACCTTTGTTGTAACTAGGAAGACCCTAACGCTTATTTTATGTTATTTTATGTTTTTAGAGGGAGCGTGTAGGCAGCCGCTGTCCTTTAGAGAAATAGTCATTTCGATTCAGTCTTTGACGCAAGCCGATGCTTCTTTAATTGGGATGATCGAATAACCTATGAGTGCATGTGATTGGATGTGTTTTTCGTCTGTTAAGCACTCACACAGCGTCTACACGTACTGACCGCGATCTCAACCTTCTATGCCTTAAGAAAGCGTTTTCACATACAACTGCTTCCTTCGAGACTTTTAACAACATCATGCTTCCTACACTATAGAATTATCAAGAAGCTCCCGTGTCTGCGAAACATCGAAAAGTATCCCTGTTCTCTGTATCTTGACCGATCGTGACAACTGTGATGGAAGAATTACCGCCTACGGCTTTCTATGAACCTCGGCATAATTGTATTACTGAGTTCATTTTCTTGAATTCCTCACGAGATTCGTAAATAAACTGACGTTTCGGCGGAGTAACCTTCTTTAGAGCCTGAAAAGATCATAACAGTACAAAAGAACTGCTAGAATCCTCATTATTTTCACGAATACAATATTTATTGTTCTAAATCAAGCAATTTACAGTCTGTGTATTCGGGGTCTATGCTTTAATGAAGTTAGAAATTCAATAGTTCAAGAAATAAACAACTATGGCAAGTCGAAAAGAAGGGAATGGTTAACGAGTTAACGAGACATCCAAATCCAATAAACACCTTCCTATACAACCCAGTAACTGTACTAGCTAATCAGCGTGATCACTGAATCAAGAGTCTAGAAACAATCAGTTTGATAAAGCCAGAACGTATTATTAACATCTGTTTCAGTATAGCCCGGAGGTGGCTTTTCTTCATAGACGAAGTCGTAATAATCCTTGTTTTGGTATTCACGGACCTTCTTATAGCCCCAGCATGTTTGTTTTTGCTCGGGATAGTAGCAATATTGTGGAAATACAGTCATAGACAAGTAGTTGTAACCGGTTTTGTTGTAATCTTCGCCGAAGTACAAGCGTAGGTAATCTGAAAAGTGATTCTCTCTCATCAGGCGTTCCATATTTTATAAATGGAGGTGAAGATGGTTGGAAAGGGGAAGAGGGTAGAGGAGGTACAGCAGATATCTAGGAAAATTAGAGCAAAGCGTCTTTATTAAGCATTGTACAAGGTCCATATTATAGGAACTGTCAAGATCGGGCAATGTGGGGACCTTTTCCAATGTGCTGTCCTAGACTACATCCCTGAAGTAAAAGATCTTACTGCAACCTTTCTCTCGTGAAATACTCGGTGGAAAAAGGCATACTGATCAACGTCTTCGCAATTATGAGCCTTTCAAAAACAGCCTGAGCCAGTTTTCCCCATCATCTATGGATAATTCTCAACGCCTGCTTCTACGCTGCTGATACTGCTACACAATTTCGTCTGGAAATGATACTTTGTCGCAGTGACCAGTCAAGATGAGATGCATAGCGCCGTGAGTGGTTCCGAACGCTGATCTCAAATCTGTGTTCCAAATCTGCTAAACGATTCTGAGAACAAAATTACGGGACTAGTTCCTCCCTGAGTTATACCACTGCAGTGAACGGATCACCGGGCCAAGCAAAGCCATTACCCTGTGCAACGGTGGCCTAGCGGTTAGTGTGGTGGGCTGTTTGGTGTTGTGATATGATGTGATGGTGTTTCGAAATTTTTAGCAGCTCCCTGCACTTACGGTAGAGGGCAGCCGAATGACTCATCCAACCATTGCCCTCGTTGGGAATGACACGGTTCATAGCTCTCGAAGCGGTAATACAGATTAACTGGCATCGTTGAAGAAATGCTGTAGCACAGTAGTTTATCGCTTTGCACGCACGTATGATTATCCATTTATCCACACACACTGCACACGATTTTATGATAAATCTTTCCAACTTATCCGCTATCCAATCTCAGGTCCGCTTGTTTGCACCTGAAAGTGGCGACCAGATAAGACATCACACTTTGTCAAAGGTAGGCTAATTTGAATGCTCATGGCCTCTCACACCTCCCCTAATTCCACCGCCATAAAATTGGAGCCCATGGGACGGTTTACAGAGTTGAAGGCTACGTTTCACTTCATAACCTCACTTTCCCGCAAACGTACGAGGTTTCTTTCGCGAAGTCTTTCGCTGGCCCATCGTCGCTGTCATCATCAGGCGACCGCAGAGGATCATTGTGATCCTCGCAGTTGATAGCGTGATTGTTTTTCATGGTAGTACGGTTCAAAAGCTCTTTATTACCGCCTCTTCCTAAATGGCGCCCACGTTACGCTGCAAGAATGAAACTCCTCCATCAAATACGATGACACCACCTTCGGCCAGAATATTTCGTTGGTAACATGCTGAAGAGCGTTTGATCCGACGAATCGTTTGGAACCATCCTCTGAAGCCTCTGAAGCCCTTTTGAGCGATTGCTTAGAATGCCTCTTTTTTTCGAGTGAGCTCCAACCTTGTTGGGCCGCTGAGGCGGAAAAAAACTTTTCCTGTAATACCTTCCCAGTGTTCCTGAAAGGTGAGTCCTTAGAGGTCAATGTTGAGCCCAAAAAAAGTTTTGCAAACGTTTAGAACGCATTTTATGGAAAACCAAAACGAACGCATCAAGGAAGCGATCGTTAATATCTTGCCTACCAATCCATCCCACAAGGCCACAGTTGCAGAGGAAACTTCGTTTGGCTAGGTGTTCCGTTCATTGTAGTGGAATAACACAGGGAGGAACTGATCCCGTAAGCTTGTTCCCAGAATCGTTTGGCAGATTTGAAACACAGATTGAGATCAGCGTTTGGAACCACTTAAGGCAGTATACATCTCATCTTGAATGTTCACTGCGACCAAGTATCCTTCCCTGTAAGCAAATGACGATTTAAGCATTTGGCCGCTTATAGACCTTGTGTTTTTTGTAAAACCGACAATTTCGAGAAAAGGTAAATGATCAGAATGGCAGTGAATGATAGCCCGACTGCAAATAACTACTTCCTTGCATTGTCCACTTTAAAGTTTCCGCGACTAATTAATTATAATTACTTAGATGCAGGCGGATGAGAGTGGAGAGAGCGTTCGAACCTTCTTTGAAGAAATTACTGAACTAACCTCCACGAGAGAAGACTGGAACTGAGCGGCAAACTTCAAGCGGCCCTACAAACTTCAGTCTGAAAAAATAACGCTCCGAAAACAGTCTTCTTCTATACAGCTAATGGAGATCAGAAATATATTTCAGTGGGAAAAGGAAAGTAGAGCTGGATAACGGGAGAACATACTTCCTGAGACCTAGCTATCTATCGTTGGAATGCCCCTGACACTTACTAACACACGTGCGAGATGATTCCAGGTCATCCACAATGCTTACCTACAGACTAGTTCCACCAAAAAACTCACCTGCAATTCTGTGAGTAGCCCAGCATTGGAGAGGTTCCGGAAGTCGAGTAGGCATGAAATCCCTCTCCACTCACATAGACGTACACTGTAAATGTTGGCAAATGCAGAGGACACTGAGATATGTTAATTAGAAGGCTTGTGGGAGCTGCAATTTTCTTGTACTGTTGTGGAGCAGCGCATCGTACACCGTTGCTGCAAGTCGAATTTGATTCCTTCCTGTTGATTCTGAACAGTTTTCCGTCGGCGACAGTTCTATTCGTACTGGACATATAGATGCTGCATATTACAGCCTGAAAAACATGCGGTGAAATGGGCAAAATAGGTTTTATACAGGGCAACTGGTAACCATTAGAGAGCCAGTATTGATCAAGAGCACTACCTCTTCCTCCTGTTTGATAAACGAGATCACCAGCATAAGGGTTACCAGTGCCAGAGATGCTCCTGTTAGTGGCCTCTTTTCACAACTGTGATGGGCAAAGGAATATGTATGTAAGCTTGGATATGTTCCAGCCCGTTAGAAATCCTTCTCTAGTGAAGGTACATCCCTGTTCTAGTTGATTTTTTTACACCACTACGTGGAAGCAATCGACAGAAGGACAAACAAGGCAAAAAGGTTCGAACTTCAAATTCATCATCCAATTTTTTTCTCTACCGAACATCATCTCTTCCTTCCAGAAGACATCAAACTCGCCCCATGAGAACACAATGTAGGGTATCTTCTTTCTGAGAGAACTTCGCGCTAGAGCACACGGTGATTTAAAGAAACTGGAAATACTATATTTTCAATTAGAGAGTTTATCTGCTTGGTTACTACGGATTATAAAAATCGAGTCATAGTGAAGACTCACATTTCGTCCAGGGCACACACCAGCATCCTACCTACTGAGGGTTTTTCAAGAATCGAGCTCACCTCACGGAAAGAAAGTGGGGTCTTACCTAGGAATGTAGGCGACTCTTCGGCGCGTGTCGCGTGCGTGTTTTGACCCATTGCCAAGAACCACGCACGCGGCAATGGACCAAGATCATGTCAGAACAAGTTTTCGGGGGACGAGCAATAGGATCGGTTTTGTGTAGTCGACTCGCCGCGCGCGACAGACTGCTTGCCTCGTTATTACAGCTCTATCGTTTTTCATACAGCTCAGTCGATAAGCGATTATTATTTGAGGCATGATGCTACTGTTGGTTCTTTTGTCCCCGTATTTCTTACTTGCTGCTGCTTTCCGCTAGATTCCTTCGCGCGCGGCGTCTCTCTCGCCGCGACGCAGCAATTTCGACCTCACAGCACCACAACCGGTGTTGTCCCCTGTTCCTATCCAATGATTCCCACGCATTCGCTATGCGCTCTGTATTCTCGTATGTTATGTGTCGCTTAAAGTTGTTAATTTTTATGGAAATTGGTAAAAATGTAGTTAGGGAGGGGGGGGGGCAGCGCCCTTCTGGATTACTGACGGCTACTAGAGCGCAGAGAAAGAGGAGTAGCACACTTCACTCGTTCACAGAGACGCTTTTTAGTCAGAAGAATATTGTTTTAACATAACGTCAAAAAGGGAGGGGCGTCGGGGTGGGTGAGATGGTTTCGTAACCCCCTAGTACCCCACCACTCAAACCTTTGGGTTTCACCAGAGCACTTTGCTCTGCGTTGTTTATGTGACAGGTGTTGTAACTCCCACTCGGGTAACGGAACTTCCCCCCGAATTCCCATGCGCCAATGGTTCCGCGGCCACTATCCATATCCTTCCAATGGGAATTCAAATCTTTCCCCTCATAGCGCACGATCTCCTGCGGCGAGCGCGACACGCCGTTAGGAGAGACGACACTTACCCCTCCCCCCCTCCCCTACTTCCAACTACATTTTCACCAAAGCTGTTTTTAACAGCAAAGGTACGTTTTTCGATTTCAATTTAACTCATAATTTACCACCACAGTAGGAACGGAGCAGCTACCACAAGTTTGGCGATTTGTGGACAAAACTTCAGTCCCGGACGGGACTCGAACCCAAACTTGTGCTTTCCGGGCACCGTGCTCTATCCCTTACGCTACCGAAACCCCGCATGCCCTCGCCTTCTTAGTGGCTTATATACCACAACTTATCAGCACTCACACGGAGTAACTACCGCCTAACATTACTACGCCGGTCGTTTTGGAGCGTCATAGTGGTTTCTACACGCTGAAGTATTGTAAACCCTCTATCTTCACTTCAAACATGAGAAGACCGCTTGCCCCTAACATTTACAGTTCAAGCGTTCTCCTCACCCCTATCTGTTGCGATGGCTATAGCTTTCGCCCATGTATCCATACTATGATCTAAGGGGACAACATAAATGATTACGAACGATAGTATTATGACAAAGCATTAAAAATTGAAAGGGGGAACAAATGGTAAAATGAATGTTCCTGCATGATCTTCGCCCAATGCCTCATTTTCTGCAAGGGGCCAAGAGCCGCGCACGCGGCACGCGCCGGAGAGCCGCCTATGCTTTTAATGGGGACCGAAAAATCGTAAACCATCGTTCCCAGTTAGTGTAAAACTGTTTTCGAAAAAATGTGAGATGACCACTTGTAGATAGACTCTATTGTTGCATTTTGCTCAAATCTACAATATCTCTACCGAACGAGTTGAATTTTTGAATCACTGTACCGCTGTTGTCTCGCTATTTTCGACGTAGGATACGTAGATGCAGTCCGAATCGTATAGACATTGTTTAGCACATTCGTCAAAGCTGGACTGCATGACTTCATATTTTACCTCTCCTTGAAATGGTCCTGTGGATTGGTAAAACGTGCACGTAAGCAATAGATTTGCCTGAAAATATCATATTCTGAGTTTGAAGTGGTTGATCCACCTCGCCCCCCCCCCCCCTTTCTCCCAGCTTCTCCGACTCGTAATTGCTGAAGTGTTGCCGAAACAAAAAGACTTCTGGAACCTGGAGCAAGAGCACGCCACAGGCAACAAGCATTCTCGTTGATTGCGTGGGAGGAACCATACTGTAATAGAAACAAATACGAAGAGGGCAAAATAAATGGAGCGAAAGGCTCAACGGCGTTCATGAAAAGAGAATAAAACCATTTGCGAATTCTGATATTTTTAGCTGCCCTATTTGGTGGCAGAGAGGTGGCGTGCTTAAGATTCTGAATGAAAAGGATTCCGTCTTCAAATTTCTCTTTTTTTCGTCAACGAACAGTAACAGGTGCATAGCAACAATCCAGTCCATTTTACGATATGCTTGCATCGGTTGTGAGATGGAAGCTAATATGTTGAGTAGCATAAGTCGAGTCAGAGTTCAGTTGATTACCTCAAGCGTGGAAGAGTTCTGCAGTATTCCACCTCTGAAAGAATACGCAGAGGATCTTCATCAACGGCGATAGCGAACCTCTCCACTGTACAAGAAGTTCTAGTTGTCCTACTGGATGTCGCCACCATACGGCCACCCTACTGTGACCTTTGTTGTATTTACGAGGACTCTATCACTCATTTTATGTTACGCTGGTGTGCAAAACTTAGGGACGAAAGCAACCTTCGATTACTGTACCTCTGCCAGACGACAGAGCTCGATGAAATTTATACCGTGCCAATAGAATATCATTACGGTATTGCACAGGAAGCAACTGGCAGAAAATCGAAATAGGACGAGCAAGAAAGACATTTTTATTGAAAGGTACCGATTACGCATAGTTCCTCTCAATTTATCCTAGTACTTCAAAAAAAAAATCGACTCGGTTCCTAATAGGCTGCGTGATCACCACAGACAGCAGCAAAGGCTCTGCAACGCGATCCCGTACTTTCCACGAGGTTGGAAATGAATTATTGAGGTAGGGCATTCCACTCCTCTCTCAGCACAATTGACAATTGCTGGATGGTCGGACGTGCTGCAATGCCTCTACCCAGTGCATCCTACACGTGCTCGATCGGGTTCAGGTCGAGGGAACTGGCAGGCCACCCCGATCGCCGGATATCTTCTTGTGCCAATAGCTCTTCCACCTGAGCTGTTCGATGCGGTCGCGCATTGTTATCCATAAAAATGAATTCAGGGCTCACTGCAGCCCTGAAAAGATGCACATTAGGGAGGGATTCCTTTTCAGGGTAATGCCGACTGTTAAGGGTCCCACGCTCAAAAAACTGGAGGTCAGTACGGCTACGAAGCATGATGCCTCCCCGCACCATGACACTTCGATCACCAGAACATCAAGTTCCACAACGTCTCCGTGAGAGACGTGCGTGTCCCCACTTCTGGTCATAAGGGTGCGTCCAGAATCACTACTCAGACTGAATCTGCTCCCATCCTGGAAAAGCACACGGCTCCGCTTTGCTCCTGGCACCACCATAATCGGTCTCACCGATTACGAGGGGCAAAGAGACACCACGTAGCGGTCGTCGGGCGAAGAGACCGCAACCGTGCCGTCGTTTTGCCACTGCAGTGCGTGGGATGGCTTGCCTTGAACTCCTGTTAAATGACATTGCAATCAAAGAAGCTGACTGACGTGGATCTCTTCTTGCCTGCTGCACAATGTAGCGGTCATACCTTAGGGTAGTTGTTCTTGGTCGACCACCACCTCTCCTTCGAGCAGCAGTATCACAGGTTCGGAGTGCTCTCAATGCACGTGAAACAACGCTGTTAGCGATACCAGGTTTCTGAGCGGCACTCGTCATGATTTGACCTTTTTCGAGTTTCTCGAAGATCCTTCCTCATGTCAAGTCATCCAGACGATGTCTGCGGGACATGATGTATAGAAAGATAACACCACAATACTTGGTAGCTACTGGATGATTGACACAAAAATGTTTTTGCGTACTTACCAACTGCCTAAATTTGTACAGCAGCCATATTTCTCGCTTTATTCGAACTATTCCGTCACGAAAGGATGTCCAATTTCCTGTGCGTAACCTTCATAGGTCTGGCAATATACTCTCACACTTTCATTCATTTCCACCCAGTTCTCAATGTTTTATGTTACATTATCGATCTCGTCCCTAAGTTTTGCACACCAGTGTATTTTATGGTTTCAGATGGAACGTGTAGGTAGCGGCAGTCCTTAAGAGAAATTGTCATTTTGATTAAGTCTTTGACGCAGGCCGGATGTTCTTTGAACAGGGTGGTCGACTAACTTGTAAGGGCATATGGTTGAATGTGTTTTTTGTCAGTTGAACCTTCATAATTCAACATTGATTCAACCACATCCTGACCGCGATCTTTACCATCTATGCTTTCAGGAGGCATTTTCACATACATACCATCTTCGGGAACCTGCCTTCGAGAATTTTGAAGAACATCTTGATGCTGATGCTACAACATATCATTGTCAAGGAGCTCCTCAGACTCCGAAGCCTCGAAAAGGAACTCTGTTTGTTGGCTCCTGAGCAATCGTGAGAATTTCGATGAAAGAGCTTCTGCCTATGACTTTCTATGAATCACGGCATTACTGTATGACTGAGGTAATTTTCTTGAAGTCTTCACGAGATTTGTATGTAACTTTATTGAACTGACGTTTCGGCAGAATCGCCTTTTTTCGATCCTGAAAGGGTCATAACGATACACCTTCCTTGTTATACACACCAGGGAGTTTGGAACAGGACTGCAAGACTCCTCATTTTTCACAAAGCAATATTTATTCATCTAAATCAAGCAATTTACAGTCTCCGCAGTGAATTTAATTTCTATGCTTTTATTTCGATGGAAATTCAATAGTTCAAGAAACAAACAACTATACAAGACGAAGAAAGGGAATGGCTAAAGAGACATCCAAATTCAATATACGCTTTTCACTATAACCCAGTAACGGTGATGTAGCCTAGCCAATCAGCATGTCTACTGGATCCAAAGTTTAGAAACAACCAGTTTCAGAAAGCCAAAACGTATTACTAACATCTGTTTCAATATAGCCCGGAGGTGGCTTTTCTGCATAGACGAAGTCGTAATAATCCTTGTTTTGGTATTCACGGACCTTCCTATAGCCATAGCATGTTCCATTTCCGGATGGATTAATATGGGTAGTAGCAAAGTAGTGGATTAACAGTCATAGACATGTAGTTGTAGCCAGTTTTGTTGTATTCTTCGCCGAAGTACAAGCGCAGATAATCTGAAAAGTGATTGCTTCTCATAATGGAGGCGAAGGTAGAAGGTTAGATAAAAAGGGTAGGGAAAGTACAGCAGATAGGAAATTTAGAGGAAAGCGTCCTTTTTAAGCCTTGAACAAGATACATATTACAGCTACTGTCAAGATCGAGCGGTGAAGGATACCGTTGCCTTTTGAAGCTCACTTACTTCCCTTCGCAACTGGGGAAGTCAATGAGTTTTCAAAAGGCAATGATACATTTTGGCAGAGTTTCCACCTCTCAGCTACCATACGCTCAAGCATGAATTCAAGATCTATGACCTCAGTCGGAGCAGTTTGCTAGAGAGCCTAAGGACTGAATCCCGGAACGGCTAAATATCAATCGCTCTTTTTATTCAAGTAGCTGAGCCGAGTTTCACCCATCATCTATAATAACTCTCAACCCCTACTCCTACCGTTGCTGATACTGCTACTCAATTCCGTCTGAGCAGGTAACGATGTAAGCCGCTGTACAGTTCTGGCGTTCTTTTGTGAAACCGATAATTTCGATAAAAGGTCAACCGTAAGATTGGCAGTGAATGATAGCCCGACTACAAATACACTACTGCCTTGCGTTGTCCATTTTAAAGTTTCCACGATTAACCAATGATTACTGAGATGCAGGCGGATGAGAGTGGAGACACATTCGAATATTCTTCGAAGAAATTGCTGAACTAACCTCCACGAGTGAAGACTGGAACAGAACGGCAGAATTCAAGCGGCGCTCCTACAAACTTCAGTCTGAAAAGATAACGCTGCGAAAACAGGTCTTCTTCCATACAGCTAATGGAGGTCAGAAATATTTTCCAGTGGGAAAAGGAAAGTAAACCAAGAGAGCGGGAGAACAAACTTCCTGAGACCGAGCTATCTATGTATTGTTGGAATGCCCCTGACATTCCCTAACACACGTGCGAGATGGTTCCAGGTCATCCACAATGCTTACCTACGCACTAGTTCCATCAAAAAACTCACGTGCAATTTTTTGAGTAACCCAGCATTGGAGAGCTTTCAGAAGTCGAGTAGGCATGAAATCCTTCTGCATTCACATAGACGTACACTGTAACTGTTGGCAAATGCCTAGGACACTGAGACATATTAATTAGAAGGCTTGTGGGAGCTACTATTTTCTTGTACTGTTGTGCAGCAGCGCATCGTACACCGTCGCCGCAAGTCGAATTTGATTCCATCCTGTTGATTCTGAACAGTTTTCCGTCGGCGACAGTTCTATTCGTACCGGACATGTAGATACTGCATATT
Source organism: Haemonchus contortus (assembly GCA_000469685.2). Classification (NCBI taxonomy): domain Eukaryota; kingdom Metazoa; phylum Nematoda; class Chromadorea; order Rhabditida; family Trichostrongylidae; genus Haemonchus; species Haemonchus contortus. The sequence goes on from LS997565.1 coordinate 9,475,674, forward strand.
ACACCCTGAAAAACGTGCGGTGAAATGGGCAAAATAGGTCTTGTACAGGGCAATCTGGTAACCATTAGAGAACCAGTACTGATCAAAAGCACTACCTCTTCCCCCTGTTTGATAAAATAAGATCACCAGCATAAGGGTTACCATTGCCAGACATGCTCCTGTTAGTGCCCTCTTTTCACAACTGTGATGGGCAAAGGGACATGTATGTGAGCTTGGATATGTTCCAGCTCATTAGGAATCCTTCTCTAGTGGAGGTACATCCCTGTTCTAGTTGACTTTTTTACGCCTCTACGTGGAAGCAACCAACAGAAAGACAAATAAGACAAAAAGGTTCAAACTTCATATTCATCGCCCAATTTTTTCTCTACCGAACTTCATCTCCTCCTTCTAAAAGACATCAAACTCGCCCCATGAGAACACAATGTAGGGTACCTTCTTGCTGGGAGAACTTCGCGCTAGAGTACACGATGGTTCAAAAAAACTTGAAAAATACTATATTTCCAATTAGAGTGTTTATGTGCTTGATGACTACTGTTCATAGAAATCGAGTCATAGTGAAGATTCACATTTGGTCCAGAGCACGCACCAGCGTCCTACCTACTGAGGGTTTTCCAAGAATCGAGCTCTCCTCACGGAAAGAAAGTGGGGCCTTCCCTAGGAATGTGGGGACTCTTCGGCGCGTGTCGCGTGCGTATTTTGACCCATTGCCAAGAACCACGCACGCGGGAATGGGCCAAGATCATGTCAACAAGTTATCGAAGGGCGAGCAATAGGATCGGTTTTGTGTAGTCGATTCGCCGCTCGCGGCAGTCGCGGATAGTTGGCCTCATTATTACAGCTCTAGTGTTTCTCATACAGCTCAGTCGATATGCGATTATTATTTGTGGCACGATTCCACTGTTGGTTCTTTTGTTCCCCTATTTCTTGCTTGCTGCTGCATTTGCTACATTTCTCCGCGCGCGGTCTCTCTCTCGCCGCGACGCGGCAATCTCGATCCAACAGAACCACAACCGGTGTTGTCCCCTGTTCCTATCCAGTGGTTCCCACGCATTCGCTATGGTTTCTGTATTCTCGAATGTTATGTGTGGCTTAAAGCTATTAATTTTCTTACAAAGTTGGTGAAAATGTAGTAGGGACGGGGGAAGGAGGGGGGGGGCAGCGCCCTTCTTAATCACTGAGGGCTAGAACGCAGAGAAAGAGGAATAGCCGACTTTACTCGTTCACAGAGACGCTTTTTACTCAGAAGAATATTGTTTCAACCCAACGTTAAGAAAAAAGGGAGGGGCGCGATCGCCTACGGCGTTCGGAGAGAGGATCCCAGACCTCCCTAGCCCCCCCCCCCCTACTTTCAACTACATTTTCACGAAAAGCTGTATTTAACAGTAAAGCTGCGTTTTTTGGTTTCAATTCCACTCAAGTTTAACCATCACAATAAGAACGGAGTAACTACCGCAAGGTTAGCGATTTGTGGACAAAACTTCAGTCCCGGACGGGACTCGAACCCGTACTTGTGCTTACCGGGCACCGTGCTCCACCCCTTACACTACCGAGACCCGCTTGCTATCGCCTTCTTACTGGTCTATATGCCACAGCTTATCAGCACTCACACGTACAAGTGTTGAGCCGTCTGGCCAATATCAGTAGTAATGTTAGGCGGAGTAGCTACCGCCTAACATTTCCAGTTGTATCGTTCTCGAGGGTCCTAGTGGTTTTCAAAATTTGAAGTATTGTTAGCCCTCTATCTTCACTTCGAAAATGAAATGGCCGCTTGCCCCCAACATTTACAGTTCAAGCGATCTCCTCACCCATATCGTTGCGATCGCTATAGCTTTCGTCCATGTATCCATATTATGATCTTAAAAGGTGGAAAACATGTTCTGACATGATCCTTACCTACTGCCTGGTTTTCTACAATGGGCCTAGAGAAGCGCACGCGACAGCGCCGGAGAGTTGCCTATACTTTAAGTGGCGACTAGGAAATCGTGACACGTCGCTCTCAGTTAGTGTAAAAGATATTTGAAAAGAATGTGGGATGACCACTTGTAGAGTGGTTTTGTTGATACCAATTTGCCCGGTTCTACAAGAACTCCACCGAACGAGTTGAATGGTTGAATCACTGTACCGTTGCTGTCTCGTCATTTCCGACGTAGGATACGTAGATGCAGTCCAAATCGTAGAGACATTGTTTAGCGCATTGGCCGAAGCTGCTATGGTTGACTTTATATTTCAACTCTCCTCGAAATGGTTCCGCGGATTGGTAAAACGTGCACGTAAGCAATAGATTTGCCTGAAAATATCATATTCTGAGTTCGAAGTGGTTGATCCACCTCGCCCCCCCCCCCTTTCTCCCAGCTTCTCCGACTCGTAATGTTGCTGATGTGTTGCCGAAATAAAAAGACTTTTGAAACCTGGAGCAGGAGCGCACCACAGGCGACAAGCATCCTCCTTGATTGCGTGAGAGGAACCATACTGTAATGGAGACAAATATGAAGAAGGCAAAATAAATGGAACGAAAGACTCAACGGCTTTCATGCAAAAGAGAATGAGAACATTTGTGACTTCCGATATTTTTGGCTGCCTCACTTGGTGGCAGAGAGGTGGCCTGCTTAAGATTCTGAATGAAAAGGATTCCCTCTTCAAATTTCTCTTTTTTTCGTCAATGAACAGTGACAGGTGCATAGCAACAATCCAGTCCATTTTACGATATGCTTGCATCGGTTGTGAGATGGAAGCTAATATGTTGCGTAGCATAAGTCGAGTCAGAGTTGACTCGATTACTTGATTACCTCAAGCGGGGAAGAGTTCTGCAGTATTCCACCTCTGAAAGAATACGCAGAGGATCTTCATCAACGGCGGTAGCGAACCTCTCCACTGTGCAAGAAGTTCTAGTTGTCCTTCTGGATGTCGCCACCATACGGCCACCCTACTGTGACCTTTGTTGTATTTACGAGGACTCTATCACTCATTTTATGTTACGCTGGTGTGCAAAACTTAGGGACGAAAGCAACCTTCGATTACTGTACCTCTGCCAGACGACAGAGCTCGATAAAATTTATACCGTGCCAATAGAATATCATTACGGTATTGCACAGGAAGCAACTGGCAGAAAATCGAAATAGGACGAGCAAATATGACATTCTTATTGAAAGGTACCGATTACGCATAGTTCCTCTCAATTTATCCTAGTACTTCAAAAAAAGCGACTCGGTTCCTAATAGGCTGCGTGATCACCACAGACAGCAGCAAATGCTCTGCAACGCGATCCCGTACTTTCCACGAGGTTGGAAATGAATTATTGAGGTAGGGCATTCCACTCCTCTCTCAGCGCAATTGACAATTGCTGGATGTCAGTGGCGCATTCGGACGTGGTGCAATGCCTCTACCCAGTGCATCCTACACGTGCTCGATCGGGCTCAGGTCGAGGGAACTGGCAGGCCACCCCAATCGCCGGATATCTTCTTGTGCCAAGAGCTCTTCCACCTGAGCTGTTCGATGCGGTCGCGCATTGTTATCCATAAAAATGAATTCAGGGCTCACTGCAGCCCTGTAAAGATGCACATTAGGGAGGGATTCCTTTTCACAGTAACGCCGACTGTTAAGGGTCCCACGCTCAAAAAACTGGAGGGCAGTACGGCTACGAAGCATGATGCCTCCCCTCACCATGACACTTCGATCACCAGAACATCAAGTTCCACAACGTCTCAGTTAGAGACGTGCTTGTCCCCACTTCTGGCCATAAGGGTGCGTCCAGAATCACTACTCAGACTGAATCTGCTCCCATCCTGGAAAAGCACACGGCTCCATTTCCCATCGGTGTGTTCGCTATGCTCCTGGCACCACCCTAATCGGTCTCACCGATTTTCGAGGGTCAAAGAAACACCACGTAGCGGTCGTCGGGCAAAGAGACCGCAACCGTGCCGTCATTTTGCCACTGCAGTGCGTGGGATGGCTTGGCTTGAACTCCTGTTAAATGACATTGCAATCAAAGAAGCTGACTGACGTGGATCTCTTCTTGCCTGCTGCACAATGTAGCGGTCATATCTTAGGGTAGTTGTTCTTGTTCGACCACCACCTCTCCTTCGAGCAGCAGTATCACAGGTTCGGAGTGCTCTCAATGCACGTGAAACAACGCTGTTAGCGATACCAGGTTTCTGAGCGGCACTCGTCATGATTTGACCTTTTTCGAGTTTCTCGAAGATCCTTCCTCATGTCAAGTCATCCAGACGATGTCTGCGGGACATGATGTATAGAAATATAGCACCACAGTACTTGGTAACTACTGGATGATTGACACAAAAATGTTTTTGCGTACTTACCAACTGCCTAGATTTGTACGGCAGCCATATTTCTCGCTTTATTCGAACTATTCCGTCACGAAAGGATGTCCAATTTCCTGTGCGTAACCTTCATAGGTCTGGCAATATACTCCCACACTTCCATTCATTTCCACCCAATTCTCAATGTTTTATGTTACATTATCGATCTCGTCCCTAAGTTTTGCACACCAGTGTATTTTATGGTTTCAGAAGCAACGTGCAGCTAGCCGCTGTCCTTAAGAGAAATTGTCATTTGATTAAGTCTTTGACGCAGGCCGGATGTTCTTTGAACAGGGTGGTCGACTAACTTGTAAGGGCATATGGTTGAATGTGTTTTTTGTCAGCTGAACATTCATAATTCAACATTGATTCAACCACATCTTGACCGCGATCTTAGCCTTCTATACTTTTAGGAGGCATTTTCACATGAATACCTTCTTCGGGAACCTGCTTTCAAGCATTTTGAAAAACATCTTGATGCTGATGCTACAACATATCATTGTCAAGGAGCTCCTCAGACTCCGAAGCCTCGAAAAGGAACTCTGTTTGTTGGCTCCTGAGCAATCGTGAGAATTTCGATGAAAGAGCTTCTGCCTATGACTTTCTATGAATCACGGCATTACTGTATGACTGAGGTAATTTTCTTGAAGTCTTCACGAGATTTGTATGTAACTTTATTGAACTGACGTTTCGGCAGAATCGCCTTTTTTCGATCCTGAAAGGGTCATAACGATACACCTTCCTTGTTATACACACCAGGGAGTTTGGAACAGGACTGCAAGACTCCTCATTTTTCACAAAGCAATATTTATTCATCTAAATCAAGCAATTTACAGTCTACGCAGTCAATTTGAGATCTATGCTCTTACTTAGATGGAAATTCAATAGTTCAAGAAATAAACAACTATGACAAGTCGAAGAAAGAGAATGGCCAAAGAGACATCCTAATTCAATTTACGCCTTTCATTATAACCCAGTAACATTAATGTAACCTAACCAATCAGCATGTCTACTTGATCAAAAGTTTAGAAACAACCAGTTTCATAAAGCCAAAACGTATTACTAACATCTGTTACAATATAGCCTGGAGGTGGCTTTTCTGCATAGACGAAGTCGTAATAATCCTTGCTTTGATATTCACGGACCTTTCTATAGCCATAGCATGATGCATTTTTTCCGTAATATGGGTAGTAGCAAAGTAGTGGATTAACAGTCATAGACATGTAATTGTAATCAGTTTTGTTGTATTCTTCGCCGAAGTAGAAGCGTAGATTATCTGAAAAGTGATTGCTTCTCATAATGGAGGCGAAGGTAGAAGGTTAGGTAAAAAGGGTAGGGAAATACGGCAGATAGGAAATTTAGAGGAGAGCGTCCTTTTTAAGCCTTGGACAAGATACATATTGCAGCCACTGTCAAGATACAGCGGTGAAGGATACCAGTGCCTTCTGAAGCTCACTTACTTCCCTTCGCGATTGAAGGAACGTCAATGAGACTTCAAAAGGCAATGATACCATTTGACAGAGCTTCCACCTTTGCGCCACCATACGCTAAAGTTAGCAAATTCAAGATCTATGACTTCTGTCGGAGCAGTCTGCTAGAGAGTCCAAGGACTGAATCCCGGAAACGGCTGAATACCAATCGCTCTTTTTATTCAAGTAGCTGAGCCGAGTTTCACCCATCATCTATAATAACTCTCAACCCCTACTCCTACCGTTGCTGATACTGCTACTCAATTCCGTCTGAGCAGGTAACGATGTAAGCCGCTGTACAGTTCTGGCGTTCTTTTATGAAGCTGATAATTCGATAAAAGGTCAACCGTAAGATTGGCAGTGAATGATAGCCCGACTACAAATAGACTACTGCCTTGCGTTGTCCATCTTGGAAGTTCCATGACTGAAGAATAAATTGCTTAGATGCAGGCGGATGGGAGTGGAGAATCTTCGAAGGAATTGCTGTACTAACCTCCACGAGTGAAGACTGGAACAGAATGGCAGAATTCAAGCGGAGCTCCTACAAACTTCATACTGAAAAGAGAACGCTTCAGTAACAGCTTTTATGCAGCTAATGGACATCAAAAATAATATTCTGCTAGGGAAAAGGAAAGTAAACAAGGAAAGCGTGAGAACATACTTTCTGAAACCGGGATACCTATTGTTGGAATGCCCCTGACACTCCCTAACACAGGTGCGATCTGGCATCGTTTAAGAACGAGGATGGTTCCAACTTCACCCACAGTGCTACAGACTTGTTCCACCAAAAAGCTTACCTACAGTAAAGATAAGTCCTGTTCAAGCCTTTTAAGATAGAATACTTTATATGGCCAACGTTTCGGCTGCTTCGCCTTCGTCAGGGCCTGAAACAGTGCAAAGCATATGTGGCTTGCTCGCCCAAACGCCTTAACAAAAACTCCAAGAAAAACTTCAAGTAGATTAGCAACCCCCCCCTCCCAGGTATTGATCGAATGAGGCATGGTCTGCTCATGCTAGTCTACTTGAAGTTTTTCTTGGAGTTTTTGTTAAGGCGTTTGGGCGAGCAAGCGACATATGCTTTGCACTATTTCAGGCCCTGACGAAGGCGAAGCAGCCGAAACGTTAGCCATATAAAGTATTCAATCTTGAAAGGCTTGAACAGGACTTATCTCTACTGTATATCATGCCAAGATTGCAAGAAAGTCGATCATGGACTAGCTTACCTACAATTTTGTGTGTAGCCCAGCATTGGAGAGCTTTCGGAAGTCGAGTAGGCATGAAATCCTTCTGCACTCACATAGACGTACACTGTAACTGAAGGCAAGCTCCCAGGACACTGAGACACAACAATTTTAAGGCTTTCCGGAGCTGTAATTTTCTTGTACTGCTGTGGAGCAGCGCATCGTACAGCGTTGCCGCATGTCGAATTTGAGTCCTTCCTGTTGATTCTGAACAGTTTCCCGTCGACCACAAATGTATTCGTTCCGGACTTATAGATGCTGCATATTACACTCTGAAAAACGTGCGGTGAAATGGGCAAAATAGGTTTGTACAGGGCACTCTGACCATAAAAAACACTTATAACCGAGAACCCTTCCCCTTTTCCCCATTCTTTGTTGGTAATCTGCATTCATTGGCAGGGGTTCTGCAGTACCAGAAATGCTCCCGAAAATGACCCCTTTCCATAACTATGCTGGACAGAGTGATCTGTGTGAGAGCTTGGAAATGATTAGCCTGTGAGAAACCCTCCTCGATCCTAGGGGATCCTAATGAACGGCGCTGATTGGTAGCAGGCCTCTTTACTGTACAGCAGGTTTCAGTAATCCTACTGGAAAAGGATTCTGTCGCCACTATACGACTACCCGATTGTAACCTCTTAGCCGCTGTTCCTGGAAGAAATGGTCATTTTAGGACAGTTCGGAGATCTTCGACGCAGACTGAACGCTTCCTTGGATGGAGTCATCGAATAACCTACAGGAGCATATGAAGGGACATGTTTCTTTGTAAGTTAATCATTTTACTATTGAAGTGACCTTTCCTGGCGCATTCTATAAGCAATAGGGTTACCTCGGAACGCTGCTTTATTGCATTGGTGCGACAGACGCGGTTGCGGATCGAAGCGTCTACGGCGCTGGGTCATAAAAATCTCGCCTGACGGCTTCCAACTGATGAACTGATGAAACCGAATAGTAGTGGGGGAGGGGTAGAGAATTGGTGTATCCCGACGTAGATGACAAATGGCAACGAGATATGCGAACCTACTCAACCAGCTCTTCAGGGACCCCGTACTGTAGCAGAACTTGCCATATGGCTTCACATGGGACGCGATCTAAAGTTTTCTCTAGGTCTAGGAACGCGAATCGTGCTAATTTCATTTTCTCATTTCCATTTTTTTCTCTTTTCTTTTTTGTTTTTCTAACAAGAGAGCAGGGCATGTATTGTGTCGGTGATGTTGTAATCGAATGGAAAACTATATTGGTTGATCGAGAACTGGATGAGCCCTCGAATACAGCCTTTCACAATTCTTTTAAGATCTGGTTTTAAGATTTCTGAGAACTGCACAAAAAGGTGTGGTTTGCCAACTTCAGTGTTCAACATGTGATGCTTGTGCTATATTGGAGAACTGGGAGACAGTTATGCGTTCGTGTGAAAGAAGCTAGCAAGCGAAGGTCTTACTCGATTGCATTGCTTGAGAAGCACAGAAGGGAAGGTCATACTGGTTGTGACTTTGACGTTAAATGACCATTTTGGCCTACGAAGACAGTATTGGTGCCAGAAAAACTCTCGAGGCCTTCTGGATAAAACGCCGAAATTCGAACATTAATAACAAGAATGAGTGCATCAACATAACTGGTGACCTCTTGCCTTACTGGCCTCTGTGTGAGCTTTGATAGTGAGACTGATACGTGCCACGTCACCATACTATAAATAGGTCGTGGTTGACCGGGCTGTCTCAATTGCTCTATCTCCTCTAAAGTTGAGCACTCGTTCGGTGTTGGTGGAATTGACGTAGGTGACTTGTTGGAGTTTCTACTTAGTTGTAAGTTCAGCGGCCTGAGTTGCAACTAGTTAAGAGCTGGTCTACGTAACAGGTAACATAGGTAACACTCTAAAGTTGCGATACGCTTTCAGACCTTCGATAACGACGAGTTAGTCGAAACCTCAGGCGTATAAATATTCCACCGTTAATAACCTGTTGGGCACTGACTAATAACGTTTTAAGATCTTCCTACAGCGCAAGGGCAGGCGAATCTTGCGACAGCTCATGAGCTGTCGCATAATCCGCCTGCCCTATAGTAGTACCCTGTTGACCGAGTGCCAGATTCGAGCAGGATATCATCGGCCCAGTACTCTATATTAGATCCATATATCCATACTATCTCAATCCTTTTATAACTCGTACACTGGTAGGAAGTGCGTTATCGCTAACGTGGTCCGCCTTTGACCGAAATGACCGCACTGTATCGAAAATCATGGAAGGCTTCCCGCTAGGCTACGTGATCTGATAGACATCGCTTTCTCTTTTGAATATTATCATGAGTTGTTACATTACTGATTGTTTTGCCTACCTTCATGTATGTTTGCTTCAGCAACGTACGCCTGTGTGATCCGATCCAGTAAACTTCTTGTGATAGCGTACTAACGAGTGTATTCAAAAAACAAATAAACAAGAGACATTATTTATTCTTTCGAATCAAGCAGTCTACAATTTCCGTAGTACATGTGGAATCTATCACTTTATTCCGTTAGGAATTCAATAGTTCAAGAATTAACTAACTACAGCAAGTCGAAAGCAAGGAAAGGGTGAGAGAGACATCTAATCAGCATGTCCACTGAATCGAAAATTCAGTAACAATCAGTTTTCCAAAGCCAAAACCTATCACTAACATCTGTTTCGATATAGCCTTGAGGTGGTTTATCCAAATAGACGAAGTCGTAATAATCTTTGTTTTTATATTCACAGATTTGCATAGAGCCCCAGCATATTTTACTTCCGTTGGGATAGTAGCAATATTGTGGAATACAGTCATGACGTGTAGGGTCGCTTCACCATAACTCCAGCTAAAGTAATCCAATGAAGCTGTAAGTAAGATCATGGGGAAGCTCTTTTCGTGAAGAATCCGAATATATAATAATCTTCGAATTTTCTCAAATTTATTGCCTCATTTCCCGGGGAAAACGAAAATTGAGTCTCTCAGCACCTGGGGTGTTACTTGCGGATAAGACAGCATCGTAAACCCTCCACTTCAATCGAAAACTTCGTTTCCAGCTCTCAAAAAACATGAATCGGGCTATAATCGAGAAGAACATAGAATCCTGATCATTTTAATACCCTTCATGACCCAATTTGAACACTTTCAGCTGAAAACAGAGGTGCAAAACAAATTACCAGATTTTTAGACGTTTCGTTTTTTTCAGCCTCGTGTTTTGTATGACGACCGGAACGTTTGCAACGTTCAGCATTTGAACCGGGCAATGGCGCAGAGGAAGTGCATGCGTCTCGTGTTTGAGCCCGACCTGGATTCCACATGGGTTCGGATCCTCAGTCGTGCACAGCGTTTGCAAACGCTAAAATAACATTGTCGGCAAGCATTGAGTGCTTCTCTGTGCTGATTGGCCGGTGTTTAGTGTCACTGCTCTCTAGATTCCATCAAACGGGAAGCTGATAGGCAGATCATGGTAGCGCCTTTGAACAAGCGAAAATTTGCACGTGATATAAAGTAGTACAACTAAACTTAATATACATACATAGTCAAGCGGTATGTATTATAGTGTGATCGTTTCACTCTGCCAGTCATGCCATTATGTATGTATCAACAGGCGTACTCTTCAGTGGACTGGGCAATAGCGAAGGCGATGGGCCAATAGAGATTGATGGTGAGGGGTCAATTAGCTGAATGTCGACTAGGAGACCATTCATCCTTCTATTATCAGGATATCAGATCACGTAATGGAAACCATTGTGTATATGCAGAATAATTCGTTCCCGAGAAAGAGCACTTTTGAAATGAACTAGCAAATTCTCGGAAAGTTATTAAAATCACTGTTTTCAGCTAAAACTTTCCAAGTTCTATCATTATGGATATCAAAACCAACATGATTTCATGTGGCCATATTCCGAATGTCCTTTGAAAACTCAGAATGAAATTCTTCATTGAAGTGGAGAGTTAACGGTTAAGTTATATCTGCAGGAAGCACCTCAGGTACTAAACCTCACTCTTTGACCTCCATGAAAATGATGCTGCAAAATTTAAAAAAATTCAAAATTCATGACATGACAGGATTCCCCACAAGCAATTATACGGTCGTCATACAAAACACGTGGCTGAAAAAAACGAAACGTCTAAAAATCTGGTAATTTGTTTTGCACCTCTGCTTTCAGCTGAAAGTGTTCAAATTGGGTCATGAAGGGTATTAAAATGATCAGGATTCTATGTTCTTCTCGATTAGAGCCCGATTCATGTTTTTTAAGAGTTGGAAACGAAGTTTTCAATTGAAGTGGAGGGTTTACGATGCTGTCATATCCGCAAGTAACACCCCAGGTGCTGAGAGACTCAATTTTCGTTTTCCCCGGGAAATGAGGCAATAAATTCGAGAAAATCTAAAGATTATTATATATTCGGATTCTTCACGAAAAGAGCTTCCCCATAATCTTACTTACAGCTTCATTGGATTACTTTAGCTGGAGTTATGGTGAAGCGACGGTTTGCGACGGATTAATCCGTCGCAAACCGTCGGTTGACCATGAATTAGTAGCATTATTGTAGGTAGTCTGAAAAGTGATCGTTTCCCATCACTCGTTGAAGGCCTTTTTTTCGGAGGCGAAGGTGATAAATAAGGAGAAGAAATGGTTCCTGGGACTACTCTCTGAGACAAACCTGGGACCTATATAGGTCACAGGTTTGTCTCAGAGGGACGAATAGCACGAGGGCTGCTGCCGTGTTGAAAAACCACTGAGATAGGGTGTGATTAGATCCCCAAAACCTGCCTGTTCACACCCCAAAGCGGACGAGCGCTATAAGGACACAGCGTTGCATAATTCACACCAGGACGCACACGTTGCACGCAAGCAGATTCTTGTAGCCAGCTGTACACAACGGAAAAAGACCCTCTTGACATGGACTACGACTATGAAGAACCCGAGAATCACGACGACTCCATCAACACTCCTTCTTATGTATCTGACGACGACAACACAGGTCAACAAAGGTACCACTGACACCAGAAGAAACTGGAATTGGAAACGCGCCTCACGGAAACTAGCGAGTTCTTGATGGAAAACCAATGTGTACCAGAACGAAAGATATCAGGAACGACACTTGGTTTGTTCCTTCTCCCTAGCAAAAGGACGACACTATTCAGACAGCTGTCCTACTTATGTCAGCGTAAAATCCCGAATGAAGGGAGCCCGTTGCAAACTATGTTTGGATAGCAGGCACAACACAGAGCATTGTCGAAACGAAATAAGACAGTGCATGTACTGCGGGTCGGAGAAGCATAATAAAGCACTCTGTACATTGCCGGAAGAAATCCAGGAAAGCTACAAAGAAGTTGAAGAAATCGAACACGAACTCGAAAATTTCAAGGAATACTACCGACCTCGAGTGCCACCTGACCAGCAAATACTAAGGTCAGGGGGAGTGTCCCAGACGTGACTATAGGATAGAGCATATTGAATGTAGAGCATTCCTCTATTTACTTTGTTTGTGTTAGAGTGTTCTTTGTTGTTTATTTAGTTTATTAATTCTATTCTGAAGATCTACTGTCTTGTGGCATGTGGACACAAGTGGCACGGGATGAAGAGAACTGTTTTTACGTGGAAAGCCAACCCCTTATACGTGTCAAGACAACCACCGATACCACCATACGTGTGGAGACAATGATATCGACCTCTATATAAAATCTCTGCAGTGTGGATAAAGATTCACTCGCCTCATTCGAATCATCTGGTCCTCACGCTTCATTCGATCGTATATCTCAAGTATAAACTCTAATGCTCATTTCATGATATTTCATGGTTTCAGACGGAACGTGTTGGTAGCCGCTGTCCTTTGAAGAAATAGTCATTTTGATTAAGTCTTTGACGCAGGCCGGATGTTTTTTGAATGGGGTGATAGAAAACTTATAAGGGCATATGGTTGAATATGATTTTGTCAGTTAAACCTTCACGGAGCGTCTCCACATCCTGACCGCGATCTTCACCTTCTATATCTTCAGCAGGCATTTCCACATGAATACCACCTTCGGGAACCCCCTTCGAGAATTTTGAAAAACATCTTGATGCTTACTACAACATATCATTGACAAAGAGCACCTCAGACTCCGGAGCCTCGAAAAGGAACTCTGTTTGTTGGCTCCTAGGCAATCGTGAACGTTTCAATGAAAGAGCTTCCGCCTATGACCTTCTGTGAAACTCGGCATAATTGTATTACTGAGTTCATTTTCTTGAAGTCTTTACGAACTTCGTAAATAAGTTTATAAAACTGACGTTTAGGCGGAATCGCCTTCTTTAGAGCCTGAATCATAACGATACACCTTCCTTGTTATACACACCAGGGAGTTTGGAACAGGACTGCAAGATTCGTCAGTTTTTTCACAAAGCAATATTTATTCTTCTAAATCAAGCAATTTACAGTCCCCGCAGTCAATTTTGAGATCTATGGTTTTATTAAGATGGAAACTCAATAGTTCAAGAAACAAACAACTATGACGACAAAAGGGAATGGCTAAAGAGACATCCAAATTCAATATACGCTTTTCATTATAACCCAGTAACGGTAATGTAACCTAGCCAATCATCATGTCTACTGGATCGAAAGTTCAGAAGCAATCAGTTTTCCAGAGCCAAAACGTATTACTAACATCTGTTTCAATATAGCCCGGAGGTGGCTTTTCTGCATAGACGAAGTCGTAATAATCCTTGTTTTGGTATTCACGGACCTTCTTATAGCCCCAACATGTTGGTAGCTTGTCGGGATAGTAGCAATACTGTGGAAATACAGTCATAGACATGTAGTTGTAACCAGTCTTGTTGTATTCTTCACCAAAGTACAAGCGTAGGTAGTCTGAAAAGTGGCTGCTTTTCATCAAGCGTCCCAAGTTTTATAAATGAAGGCGAAGGTGGTAGGGGAAGTACATCATATAGGGAAGTTAGAGGAATTCTTCTCTCTTAAGCAATGGACAACATATCTATTACAGCTACTGTCAAGATCGGACGGTGAGGGAACTTTTTTAGCGTGCCGTTACAGATTACATCCTTCAAGTGAAAGATCTTACTGCAACGCCTCTCCCGCGAAATACCTAGTGGAAACAGGGATAATGATTAACATTTTTGCAATTGAAGGAAAGTCGAAGTGTCTTTCAAAGGCAATGGTATCGTGTCGCAGAGATTCCACCTTTGAGCTACCATACGATCAACTAAGCATGAATTAAGAATCTATGACCTCAGTCGAAGCAGTCTGCCGGAGAGCCTGAGCACTGAATGCCAGCAGTGGCTGGAAACCATTTGTTCTTTCCGTCTAAGTAGCTGAGCCAGTTCCACTCGTCATCTATGAACGATTCTCTACACCTACTCCTACCACTACTGCTACTGCTACCCAGTTTCGCCTGAGCTAGTAACGATGTATGCATTTGTGAGACCCACGATTTCGAGAAAAGGCGAACTGTCAGAATGGCCCGACTACAAATACAATACTACCTTGCGTTGTCGTCCTTTTTAATGTTTCCACGACTAACCAATAAATACTTAGATGTAGGCGAAACAGAATGGGGAAAGCGTTCGAATGTTCTATGGAGAAATTGCTGAACTGACCTCCACGAGTGAAGATTGGGACTGAGCGGCAGACTTCAAGCGGTCCTACAAACGACATACTGAAAAGGTAACGGTTTGATGACAGGACTTCTCTTTTCATCCAGTTAATGGAGGTCAGAAATATATTCTAGTGGAAAGGGAAGTAAATCAGGAGAGAGCGGAAGCATTCTTCCTAAGAAACGGGTGACTATTATTGGAGTGCCCCTGACACTCCAACACAGGTGCGAAGTGAAACCATAAACGAGGGAGATGAATTCAGGTACATCCACAATGCCATACCTACAGAGTAGTTCCAACAAAAAATTACCTGCAATGTTGTGTGTAGCCCAGCATTGGAGAGGTTTCCGGAAGTCGAGTAGGCATGAAATCCTACTTCACTCGCATACACGTTACACTGTAACTGAAGGCAAATGCTTAGGACATTGAGAAACATCAATTTGAAGGCTTTCCGGAGCTGTAATTTTTTGTACTGTTGAGCGGCAGCGCATCGTACAACGTTGCCGCATGTCGAATTTGACTCGTTCTGTTGATTTCTGAACAGTTTCCCGTCGACGACAATTTTGTTCGTACCGGACATATACAGGGTGGCTGAAAAGTATAGGACGCGCCGTTCGACGCTTGCTGGCACCCTGCCAATGGGTATTTTTAGAATTTTGTTGGACTCTTAGAAAGCTTGGGTTCTGTACAAGAATCCTTATAAGTCATTCGAATGACCGTTCGCCCGAACAGTCGCTACCGAAGTTTTCTGCGCATCGACCCACTATCAAGAAGCTGCTCAGAGAAGGTTTCACGAGCTGCGACATTGCGAAACGGCTCGGTGTTCCCTCTCCAACCGTACGGAATGTTGCTGCTGCTCTCAGGAATCGAGGACGAGCCTCTGCGATGCCAAAAAGGGGACGACCGAGAACAGCGAACACACCGAGGATTCGTGACACCACCAGAAGAGGATCACCCGCCAACCATGGAGTCAACATGAATCGGATTGCTTCGGACCTCAACATCAACCGTCAAACCATCCAGAAAATTGCGAAACGCGGACCTCAAGCTGAACAACTATCGGCTCCGCCGAGGACAATTTCTTTGGAGCAGTCCAGGCAAAGTCGACTGATAAAATGCAGAAAACTTTTTTCGAGAGCTCAGTGCACGCCGCATCTCTGACGTGGATCTGGACCGATGGGAAAAATTTTCACCGCAGAACACTATCCCAATCCGTATAAACCAGAGAAAGTTGTTGTCAAAAGCTGACACCAGGTCCCAGAACGTAGTCTAGTGCACAGCAGGCTACCTTCCAAAAGTGTGATGGTTTGGGCCGGGGTGACATCAGAAAGCAAAATACCTTTGCTTTTCATCGACAGAAATGTGAAAATCAATTCCGAGGTCCACCAAATGTAGTTTCAATGAATCCCCTGCTACCATGGGTCACTGAACACTTTCGTAACCGATCATTCGTCCATTAGCAAGATTGGGCCTCTACTCATGCCTCGAAGTTGACAAAAGGCGTACTGGACGCGCACTTCCCCGGTTACTGAGGTAAAGACATCTGACCTTCCTCCCCGCCAGATCTCAATTCAATGGACTTCTCTGTATAGAGTACTTGAAGAGCGAAATCGCAGGACGCTCGTACCGCATGTTTGACGCTCAGAAGTTGGCGCTTCAGAAGGCGTGGGACGATATCGACGTCGACTACCTGCGGCCTTACGGTCGATTCAGTCATCGAGAGTCTGAAGGCCTGTCTAAGAGCAAAAGGATCGAACTTTGAACACCTGCCGTCCTAAATGATCTTGTAGTTCTACTCTATTCCTCATCAAGTTTATTTGTCTCTCTGTTCTCTATCTTTGAAGTTACGCTTACAAATGCGGCGTCCTATACTTTTCAGCCACCCTGTAGATGCTGCCATATTACACCCTGAAGAACGAGCAATCAAATGGGCAAAATATGCCCTATACGAGGGTACTCTGGTAACCATGAAAAAGCGCTTATAACTGAGAACCCTGGCCCTTTTCCGCCGCTCTTTGTTGGTAGTCTGGGTTTATTGGAAGGGGAGAGCTCGGAAATGTTCCACCCTTTGAGAAACCCTCCTCGAAGAGGGTTCTTCCTTTCATTGTCGACTCTCGCCCACTAGTACTCGAGAGTAGTAGACAAAAGGATAAAAGGGACAAAAGCATAAAACTCCAGGAACGAAAGACAAGTCTTCAATTTTTTTAAAATAGATATTTTAACTTTTCAATTTTCACTTAACTGAATATCTTCTTCAGAGAAGAACTTCGCGCTGGAGAGCAATGTGATTTAGAAAACTTAAAAACCCCATATTTCCATCTTGGAGAGTTTTTGAGGCTTTGTAATTGCTCATTATAAAAAGCGAATGATAGAGGAGGTCCTGATTTCGTCCAGGGTACGCGCTAACATCCTTCAATGGTTTACCGGTAATTGAGTTCATTCCATGGAAGGCAATTCGTACTTTTCTTTTAACATTCTTATGAAAAATATTTCTTGAGGAAAGTAAGCTGATCACTTGTAGTTAGCTTTTAGTGTGGGTTTTTTTACTTATTTTTTTTTCTTTTTCACAAAATCTTCATGGAGCGAGTTGAATGTTTGAATCACCGTACCTGTGCCGTAGCGGGATTTTCGACGTAAGACACGTAGATGCAGTCCAAATCATAGAGACATTCTTTAGCACATTCGTCAAAGCTGGTATGCACGACTTCATATTTTACCTCTCCTTGAAATGGTTCCCTTGTTTGGTAAAACGTGCACGTGAGCGACATTTTTGCCTGAAAACATCATGTTCTGAGTTCAGAATCGGTTGTTTCTAATCCCCTCCCCTTTCTGCCGAGCTTCCAGATTCGTATTGTTGCTAAAATGCTGTTGATACGGAAAGGCTTCTGAAACCTGAAGCAGAAGCACCGCCACAAGCGACGAGCATCCTGGTTGATTGCTTGAGAGCAGCCATACTGTAAGAATAACCCAAATTCGAAGAGGATAGAATAGATAGAACGAAAGACAGCGATTTTCATAAACTGGGAATGAAACCGTTTCGGCTTCTGATATTTTCTGCTGCCCAGTTTGGTGACGAAGGGATGGCCTGCGTAGAATCCAAAGGATCCAGTCTTTATATTCCCCTACTGGTCAATGAACGGTTTCGAATGCTTAGCAACAGTCCATCTCAATTTACGGTCCACTTGCGTCGGCTATGAGGTGTGGGCCAATATAATAAGTAATCGAAGTCGAGTTTGAGTGATTCCAGCCTGAAGTTTAGTTGATTACCTCAGCGGGGAAGATTTCTGCAATATGCCACCCCTAGAAAGATACAACGAGGATCCTCATGAACGGCGCTGGTTGGTAGCTTTAAGTAATCCTGCTGGAAAAAGAATCTATCGCCACTATAAAACCACCCGATTGTAACCTCTGTTGCAGCTCGAAAAGCTCAGGCGTTTCCATCATGGTTTTAGAGAGAGGCGGTAGGTAGCCGCTGTCCCTGGGAGAAATGGTCATTTCAGGGCAGTTCGAAGATCTTCGACGCAAACTGAACGCTTATTCGGATGGGATCACCGAATTACCTACAGGAGCATATGAAGGGACATGTTTCTTTGTTAGTTAATCATTTCTTTATTGAAACGACCCTTGCTGGAGCATTCTATTAGCAATAGGGCTACTTCGGAACACTCCTTTATTGCATTGGTGCGACAGACGCGGTTGCGGATCGGAGGTACTTATAAAGAAGTATCCGCTGGAGCTCAGTGATGTCAATCTCAATATTCCCTTGTTCATTCATTCCGCGTCATCATGTTCTCGGTCTTGTTGAATTGCAGCTAGAGTCCGAACATTGCCAAATGGTCGAACCAGGCTTGCACCTGTTGATCAACTACCTTCTTTTCTTCACAAGCCAGCATTCCGACGTCGGCATGAAGAAGCGTCCGCAGCGCTGGGTTACGATGATCTCGTCTAACGGATTCCAACTGATGACAACGAATAGTAGCGTGAGGGAGTAGAACCTTGGTGTACCCCGACGGAGATGACAAATGACGACGAGGTGAATGCTGCTACTTCCACTTTACTCGTTGGATTCGAGTACAGTATGCGCACCTACTCAACCAGCTGTTCAGAAACTCCTTGCTATCGCAGAATGTACTATAGGGCTTCACGCGAGACGCGATCTAAGGTTCCCTCTAGGTCTAGGAAAGCGAATTGTGCTAGTTTCATTTTCTCATTTTTCATTTTTCCTTTTTTCCTTTTTGCTTTTCAGCAAGAGGGCAGGGCATGTATTGTGCCGGTGATGTTGTAATCGGATGGAAAACTGTGCCGGTTGATAGAGAACTGGATGACCTCCCGGATACAGCGTTTCACAATTCGTTTTGAGATCTTCCTAGAGTGCAAGGGCAGGCGAATCTTGCGATAGCTCATGCAGTCCGCGGGAGCCCTTCTTCTTCGAGAAAATAGTGGTACCCTGTTGACCGGGTGCCAGATTCGAGCAGGATATCATCTGCCCAGTACTTCCGACCAGTTGCCTTGCCAGCCGTCATCGTCTTCCGAGCTATTCCCGTTTCCTCCGCTGTTATCTTTTGGACGTGACCGTTTGCGACGAGAGCGCGAGGTAGAGGCGGGTAGAGGAATGCTATTGTTGAAATACTCTTGAAGTACTCTAGCTCCCCAATTTTTATTTGCAATTGATTTTTTGTTTTGTTTTGCTTGTTTCGCTCGGATTTACAGTGGATAATTGCTACCATACCTAAGAAACGTGCATATGGTACCACATAGCTGCTAAGGGGTCCGTCCATACTTTCGAAAATGCTCTGAGAAAGTGGTGTGTCGAAACCTAACCTGTTATAAGTAAAAGGTGCCTAACATAGGGGATATCCAGCTCTCGATTCCTTATTGTGCTGTGTTGTGCTGACAATGATGCCTAAGAAACGTGCATATGGTACCACATAGCTTTCAGCTAGGCGATCTGATAGACCTTGCTTTCTCTTTGGAATACTATCATACACTGTCACGTTACTAACTACTTGCCTTACCTAACTTCATGTATGTTTGCTTCAGCAACGTACGCTTGTGTGATCCGATCCAGTGAACTTTTTGCGATAGCGTACCAACCGGTGTGTTCAAAAAACAAATAGACAAGAGACATTATTTATTCTTCCAAATCAAGCAGTCTACAATTTCCGCAGTACATGTGGAATCTATCTCTTTATTCCGTTAGGAACTCAATAGTTTAAGAAATATTAACTACAACAAGTCGAAAGCGAGGAAAGGGTTAGAGAGACATCCAAATTCGCCATACGCCCCTTAGTTTAACCCAGCAATGATCCTGTAACCCAACTAATCAGCATGTCCGCTGCATCGAAAATTCAGTAACAATCAGTTTTCCAAGGCCATAACGTGTTACTAACTTCTGTTTCGATATAGCCTGGAGGTGGCTTGTCTAAATAGACGAAGTCGTAATAATCCTTGTGCTTATATTCACGGATGTACTTAGTGACCCAGCATGTTTTAATTCCGCTGGGATAGTAGCAGTATAGTGGAAATACAGTCATAGACGTGTAGGTATAACCGGTTTTGTTGTATTCTGCACCGAAGTAAAAGCGTAGATAGTCTGAAAAGTGATCGTTTCCCATCACTTGTTCGAAGTCTTATTTTCGGAGGCGATGGTGATAAATAAGGAGAAGAAATGGTTGCTGAGACTACTCTCTGAGACAAACCTGTGGCCCTTATATGGATAGCACAAGGGATGATGCCGGGTCGAAAAATCGCTGAGATATGGTGCGATTTGGGCCCCAAAACCGGCCAGGCCGCCCAGAAGCGGACGAGCGCTATTGGGGCAGAGAGTTGCCTAATTCACACCAGGACGCACACGTTGAACGCAAGCGGATTCCTGCAGCCAGCTATACACGATGGCACACACACATTTGGACAACTCATCTACCTCCTCAGTTCATGCAACTTTTGCCGTCATGCCTCGTCCAACAGCTAATTTTGCTTCGTCTTCAGAGCCTTTCATTTCGCTCAAAGGGGTGGAGGTGGTGTGGTGGCAAGTAGGGCACATCTCAACGCATGGTCTCGGGTTCGAGTTCCGGATCTCTATCCGTCTAAGCCGACCAAGCCATTCATCCTCCGGGGTAGGATAATTGGTATCGGACCCGTCTGGGAGGATAAAAGCCGAGTTGTACATCGGCTAGCCACCTCAATTCATGATAGAGGCCACATACGTATTCAGAAATTCTTTACGAGTCTTAATGGAATTTGAATGTGGAAGTTGAATGTGCACATCATTCGACGAGCTTGATGAACGTCCCAAGACTTTATCCTTTTAACCTTTTTATTCCTCTGAATACGCCATTCGTTTTCTGATCCAAGTTTGCACTATTAGGGACTATCACATCCATTATTCGTCTAAAATCAGATGTCCCAAAGTAACCGTGAACTGTACTTTAAAGTGTTGCCATCATATAGATGTAGTCAATATTGTAACGATAAGGGTGGGCTTTTCTGCACTGTGACGTTCCTACACTTTCCAAGTTTGAATGCTTGAAGTGCGAGTCCCTATTGCAATTCCTCCTGGAATCTTCACGTGGAATCTCCAGTGGAAACAAGCCTACTGATAGACTTCTGCTCAATTGAAGGGTAGCCGATGAGAGCTTCTACCGCTGGGCTACGCTCAACATAGCACGTTTTGGGAATCTTTGGTATGTGAACCTGAACAGTCTGTTGGGCGGCCTAATGACCAAATACTGTAAAGGGATGAATACAGTACGCTCTTTCCGTGTGATCCCACTAGGCCAGGTCCACCTGCTCTTAATGATCCTTAAGCTCCCACCGCTATGCTATTGTTACCCAATTTCGCTCAGACAAGCAACAATGTCAACATCGTGGAGCATTGAGCAGCTATCTGGCATTCGTTCGTGAAACTCACAATCACGAGTAAGGAAAGGCGCTCCATTTTGCTTCTGAGAGGCATGCCCAAGACAAGTTCACCACCACCTTGCCCTGACGCTTTCCGGTTCCCATGACTAACGAGCCAATATGTTTTTGGAAAAGAGCAGAAACTCTTAAACGAGTTTGTTCAACCAACCTCCACGATTAAAGACTGGAACTGAACGGCAAACTTCGAGCTCTCCCACGAAGTGTATACTGAAAAAATGAAATGACATCATTAGAAACTATTGCCTAGTCAATTCCAACTCAAAAACTCACCTACAGTTCTGTGAATAGCCCAGCATTGGCGAGGTTTCGGAAGTCGAGTAGGCATGAAATCCTTTTTCATTCACATAGACGTACACTGTAAATGTTGGCAAACCCCCAGTACACTGAGATTCTTCAATTAGAAGGGTTTTCGGAGCTGTAATTTTCTTGTACTGTTGTGCAGCAGCGCCTCGTACAACGTTGCCGCACGTCAAATTTGACTCCGTCCTGTCGATTCTGAACAGTTTGTCGTCCACGAAAGTTGTATTCGTGCTGGACATATAAATACTGCATATTACACCCTGAAAAACGTGAGATTGAATGGTCAAAATAGGTCCAGTACAGAGCAATCCCTTGGGAAAACAGCAACACCCATGAAATCTATTCGTTCGCCCGCCTTCCGTCCCCCCCTCCTTCGTTATCTAGCAGAATGACCTATCGGTGAGTTACAGGAGTGCCGTGGCGATTGGAAATGCAGAATGAAAAAGCTTGGAGATGGTCCAGCTCGGAAGAAATCCTTTCAAAAGTGGCTTCCCTCTCACTAACCATTACGTAAGAGCAATTGGCATACGGGGAGAAAGGAGCGAAAGAATCAAACTCCCAGCTCTTCATAAGATCATTATCGACTTTTCTTCTGTAGAAATAGAATTTCTCCATCCAAAACGTGCCTAACTTATCCTATTAGGCCATCAGGCCTTCAAGTAGGAGCAGAAACAAAAGGCGAGTCTCCAATTTTTCGACGGACATTTCTTCCCTCGGAGCCAACATTCCGCCCGCAAGAGAGCTCAGCGACTTGGGAGGCTTAGAGAACCTTATATTTCCCTCTCGTGATAGTCTTTTGAGAATTGAGTTCTTTCCATGAAAGGGAAATCGTATCTTCTCGCTATCGCTTATTCTGGAAAACTGCTCAGAGGTAAAGCGATCTGACCACTTGCAGGCAGGATCATTCCGAGCTTTTTCTCATATTTTTTTTTTACAATCTACATAGAATTGGTTAAATGTTCGGATCACCACACCTCTGCCGTCTCGGAATTCTCGACATAGGACACGTAGATGCAGTCCAAATCGTAGAGGCATTGTTTAGCACATTCGTTAAAGCTGTTCTGCATGACTTCATATTTCACCTCTCCTTGAAATGGTTCCCTTGTTTGGTAAAACGTGTACGAAAGCATCAGTTTTACCTGAAAACATCATATTCTGGATTTGAAAACCGTTGTTCTAATCTCCCCTTCCCCATCCTCCCAGATTCCCAAATTCATACTGTTGCTGAAAAGTTGCTGATACGAAAAATCTTCTGAAACCTGAAACAGAATCACGCCACAAACCACGAGGATCCTCTTTGATTGCTTGAGAGTAGCCATACTGTAAAAAAATCGAATTTGAAGAGATCAGAGTAAATGGAAGGAAAGACTCAGTGGCTTTCATAAAATGAGACTAAAACCGTTGTGGTTTCTGATATTTTCAGCTGCCCAGGTCAGTGCCGGAGAGTTGGTCTGTAAAGGTCTATGTGGGAAGGATTCTTTCTTTATATCCCACTTACTGGTCATTGAACCATTGCAGATGCTTAGCAACAGTCCATCTCAATTTACGGTTCACTTGGGTCGGCTATGAGGCGTCGACCACTTTGTCAAGTAAGAGAAGCGAGATGGAGTGATTGTTGTCTGAGTTCCAGCTAACCACCTAAAGACTATGAGAGGTGCTGGCTAGCAGCGAGCACATTTACTGTACAGAAGATTTCAGCGGTCCGACCGTAAAAGAAATCTAACGTCGCTATATAGCCGTCCAGTTGTGACCTTTGTTGCAACTTAAAACGGTCTAGCGCTCCTTTTATGGTTTCAGATGGAACATGTGGGTAGCCCTCGTCCTTGAACCAAATAGTCATTTTGAGACAGTTCAGAGGTCTTGAGGTCTTGGAGACTGACTGAACGCTTCTCTGAGCGGAGTGTTCAATTACCTACAGAGCCTATGATGGGGCTGAGTTGTCAATTAATCATTTCACTACTGGAGCGGCCTTTTCTGGGAAGAATCCACACAGCGTCTTCACAACCTGGAAGGGCGCCTTGAAAAGGCTGTGGAGGAGAATGTTTCGTAACATCTTGGCACTTTTGTATAGAGAAGTTAACGCTTTCTGCAACCTGGCATCATCAAGGACCTCCTCAGTCTATAGGGCATCGAAGAAGAACCCTGTTTGTTGGCAATTCCAAAATCGTGAAAATTTCAAGAAAAAAAATCCTCTGTTGACTGTTCATAAACCAGGAAGATTCCTCTTGACGTTACAATGTGCTTTTGTGCAGTGTATTGCTGATTTATTGTATCTTGTCATGTCTAATCATTGATTTGTGCTTCCCTGTGACTCAACTGGAATGAGAACATAAGTCACAAAGATGTAAACTCAGTCTCACTTCCGAATATCATGACATTCCTCCTTTTCTTCCGAAAACTCCATCCTCCACGCCCCTCTAAGTGTCCTCCAAGATTGCCATCCCGCATCTTGATCATAACACTAATGGAATCCTATCTAATCTCACAACCTGAGATTGAATTTACGTGAGTATCCTCGGCCAATTTATGTCTCTCACTTGGGCACTTATGAAAAAACTAATGAAAAGGAGGAGGGCGGTGATCCAGGTGGTAGTTCTACCCACATTGGCATGCGTCCCTTCACAGAAGTTGAGCTGATTACAGAATCACTCCATACTGATGAATTCGTTATCCTACAGAACCCGAATGCCTCCGAAAATGCCGACTTTCAAGGGGCGAAGTTCAAAGGACGGCGACGCTTGCTTACTGCACACTTGACCCTGACATAAGTGTAGCTGTGGGCGGAGCATCAGGGTGATAGTGGCACGATTCCGGGCGGTTACTGCCTGTGTCGCTGTGTCCGACACGTATCGATGATGTCGCGTCTTCTACTAATTTCTTTTCTTCTTGCTTTAGCCAGTTGCAGTATTTACCACCGAAAATTCGGTCATCATCGTCAGCATGTGAGATCGTGAGTTCTTGGAAGGATATCAATTTTAAGTACTGCTTCGGGAACCCTGCTAGACAGGATTAGATGTAGACTGGGAAGGGCTCTTCCTCGCATTTAGACAAGGTGGTTGTGTTCTAATACCGCTTCTTCTTGCTAAAGATCGATTCCTTCGATCGCTCGGTTTATTCCCTTGGTCCACTAGAACTAGTACTTTGGTAGAAGTCCAGGAGGTCCTATGTGTAGAAATGGAATCTTCTCGTACCACCCTCACCCCTGATTGCGATGCACAGCTGATAGAATTGACAAAAATGTGGTTTCGAGCGGTTCCAGTTAAGCATGACCACGTGTTTCTCTCGTCTTGCAGCAGTAGGCAGTAGGCGTAAAAATGTTTTCGACCCTCTCTGAAAGTGACACCTGTCGCTTTCCTTGTGACCAAGCAAAAGTCGAGGATCAGGCCGATTCGTGACCAACAGAAAATTCCTCATTCCAGTATACCTCTGTCACGTCAGCCTACTCTTCGTGAACGATTACTTGGCTCCGGAAACTGGGAAGACTATCAACGGCAAAGAAGTCACTTTACAAAAAAGCTGTTCACAAGATATGGAGCTAATAAACCCGGAAAATTGGAAACTGGATCGGAAATTGACGAACTTCTTCGAAATTACATGGACGTGAGAGGGCTTTTTCATCAAAAATTTCAAATATTGGTCTGATCGGAGGACCGTCGAGCATTTATTCGTCTCATTTCAGGCCCAGTACTTTGGCACCATCCAAATCGGAACACCAGCACAAAACTTTACTGTTATCTTTGACACTGGCTCGTCCAATTTATGGGTTCCATCAAGAAAGTGCCCATTTTACGACATTGCTTGCAGTGAGTCTTTGATCAGTACAGATAAAGTATAAAACAACAAAGTCCTCAAGGGTTGCTGGTGCGTCACACATTCGGCTTCCATTGAGATTTTTAGTGACGATTGATTGCGTAAGTGGTCTGTACAATGAGTTGCAGTGGCCAACCGATGTATAAGTCATGTTTTTGTCATCCCAGAGTAGATTGTTACCAATAACCGATCCCGACGAGATGTAAGGCTTGGTTGCCATGAGTGGGTGTTGATCCAGGATTCGATCACGGGATCACCTCTGAGCACTTCTACTCGCTGAAGGATCATATTAAAACCTTCTCTGAAGGAAAATAATTGACTGCAATCAGATCATTGATGGATTCTGTTTTGACCGAATGCGAGAACTGGAGAGCAGCCGTCCATCTCCCATATCAGCTGTAGCTGGTCCATTATCGGTCCCTTCAATAACTGTGGTGGTCTGACATGACTGATAAACAGAGTGGCCATCAATGTCACGAAAACTGTAAGGGAAACGGTGTTTGGTTTCCCGATCGAGATTAGGAAATGGAACTAATCAATACATAACAAATTTATTGCGAATTGGAATGTTTGAGAGCTTTGTAGTGATTTGTAATGGTTTGTCCCCCAGATCGATTCTAGTGCCAAATGACTGTTTCCTCATCGAAAAGGCGCATCAGGAGGTTGAAGAAGTTTTCATAGTGGTGTTACTCTCAAGATTAGACAAAAATAGCAGGTTTACTCAAGAGAGCTATTGTCTGGGCCCAATAAACCTGCAACCGTTGTTACCTTATGAGTGGATGTCGAATGCATGGCGCAGATCACATTACATGAAACGATTTCAAAAGCCCTTTTAAGTTTGTGACCATGAAAGATGTCCGAAGAATCGATTTCGCCTCGATGCATTTTACTTTTGATCAAAGTTATGTTACTACGAGCTAAAGAATTCGTTCAGTGCTGCATCATCGATATGACTCTGGAGCCTCGTCCACATACAAAGAAGATGGACGTAAAATGGCTATTCAGTATGGAACCGGATCCATGAAAGGCTTCATTTCCAAGGACAATGTCTGTGTAAGTAAAAAGCATTCAAAAGTGCCCATATTCGAATAGACTTCTCAAGTGGGATATTAGGACCATTCAAGAGCTTTTCATAGGACTGTTAAGTCGCGAATCATGATCCTTCGAGCACTCGCCTAGGGCTTTTTTAGATCATAATCTATTATTATATTATATATATATATATTTTACAATTATTATATTTTCAGGTAGCTGGAATCTGTGCAGAAGCACAACCATTTGCAGAAGCTACCAGTGAACCTGGCCTTACGTTTATTGCAGCGAAATTCGACGGAATTCTTGGCATGGCTTTTCCCGAGATTGCTGTCCTTGGTGAATTTTTTTGCTCAGTTGGAGACTTTTTATTTGATTAGTGACTATGCATGCACTTAATCATCCCAGCAAACATAACAACCAGGCAGTGCTATCTTGAAAATGCAAAAAGTGCACACAGAGCTTTTGTTGGATACAAAACTGCAAAAGAAGGGTTACGACGAATTTTTTCAGGAGTTACGCCAGTATTCCATACGTTCGTTGAACAGAAGAAAGTGCCAAGTCCAGTCTTCTCATTCTGGTTGAACAGGTAAAGGAATTACAATGCTATTGAAGATGCTGTACCCGGAAAGTTGACTCATCACCTCATCACAACCCCTTTGAACTCATATGTTATGAAATCGACGACAGCGGCGACAAGGCTGCGGCTGCTTTTTGAGAATATGAAGTAAAAGGGTTCGGGTTCATGCGGGGTACCTAAGAGAAACCTACGAAACACTACGAAACAGTCATTCTCCAGGTAAATGCCTGCTCTAATTTGAGTAAGGTAGCGTAAATTCGAGTAAGGTACTTGATAAACGACAGATTCCTATTTCGCAGGGTCATCACGTCACCTGCCGCCTTTACTTTTATGCAATATGGGTTTCAGCTCCGCCCATCGCTCTCCTCCCTAGGGCTCGTTCTTAGAGAAAGCGAGTTACGAATTCTATCTCACATCTGAACCACTCGCCCTCAGAAGAGTCCTAATTTATTAAAAATTGTCCATCTAGTGAAAAAGGGAAGGAACTTACGGGGTGGGAAAGGGAAAAACCACCAAAACTGCTGGAACCAGCCACTGGTCCATAGCCAACATCAAATTTCCGTGTACAGTACCATCAAAAAGACCAAATGTTTCTGAGACTTAACGAACTTTCCAGAAATCCGGACTCTGATCTTGGTGGTGAAATCACCTTGGGTGGTATGGATTCGCGTCGTTATGTTGATCCAATCACATGGACACCGGTAACCCGTCGAGGCTATTGGCAATTCAAAATGGATGCGGTACAGAATTTTATTACTATTTAGTTGAATTACAGTTATTTTTCAACCATTCTAGGTGCAAGGAGGTTCGTCAGCAATAGCTTGTCCAAACGGTTGCCAAGCTATTGCTGATACTGGTACATCGCTGATTGCTGGTCCGAAAGCTCAAGTAGAGTCCATCCAGAAGTTCATTGGAGCGGAACCACTGATAAAGGGAGAAGTGAGTTAGATCAGAAAGACATAATGAAGCAAAAGGAGTCCGAGAAAGTCCATTCTACTATAAATAGTGAACAATACTTCAACAAGTAGTATAAAAAAAGAGCAAGCTTAAAAAATTAAGATAACTAATGATACTTCGTAATAATTCACGAAAGCGCAAATAATCTTGCGAAAAGGTCCATTGTCGTTCTAAACTCCAGTCTTTTTCAGTACATGATTCCATGCGACAAAGTTCCAACCCTTCCTGAAATATCATTTGTGATCGAAGGCAAGACCTTCACCCTGAAAGGAGAGGACTACGTCTTAAGTGTAAGCCTAGCACAAGGTACGGACTAGGAAGTACGGTAAACAGTCTTTTCGATTTGTAGGTGAAAGCGGGTGGAAAAACAGTTTGTTTGTCTGGCTTTATGGGTATGGACTTCCCCGAGAGAATCGGTGAGCTATGGATCCTGGGAGACGTTTTCATCGGGAGGTTCGTGGTTCAATTTGATAGACTGGGGCTGAAGCGAAGAATTATAACTGATCCATACCATTTTCAAGGTACTACACCATATTCGACATTGGACAAGCTCGTCTTGGATTCGCTCAGTCAAAGAGTGAAGACGGATTCCCTGTACCACCTGCTGTTCGAACACTGAGCTCTTCGAGGGTGGGTCGAGACTGAAAAAAGTATCACATCTAACTAGTTCTATATGGGTTTCAGAAAAGGGTCTGTCTGGAACCGTTCTAAACGGAAAAAAAAAGTTGGGGATCGTGATTTAAAAACTTTTCATTCACTCAGACTCTTGGGCTGCAGATCACTTTGGCCCCCAAGATTGCATAGAAAAAATTAACCCGCCCTACTTTAGGTTTATAACTACTACAAAGCAGAAGAAGACGACGACGACTTCTTTTTCTAAGAATCAGAAGACTTGTATGTTTAATACCTTTTACCTGTTACGTGTACATTTCAACAGGTTTTGTCATTGAAATAAAATGTTTCCATTACTCTTAATTTCAATATTTACTGTAAAATCGAAATGGACCTCGGGTAAAAGGCATGCGTGATGTGGTTGAATGGTAGGCAAGTGCCAGGAGTGAAAAAAACGTTCATCTCTGCCTAAGTCACAGAAGCAAAACTAGAGCTTTGAATACGACCGTTCTCAGACGGAAGTTCGCTGCAGGACCACAGGGAAATCCAGTGGCTGTATAGGGGCAACATACCAGAAGCGGTACCCCGAAAGTTATAAATTTTGCCCTCGTCATGCCCTTATCAAAAGAGGATGACGCTTCCGGTTCTACTCCCTCTACACACAGAATTTTCGTGTGGTCCTGCAGCATGCTCCTTCGCATGATGAAATGAAAGAGGTTCGGTCCTTCACTGGGAAAGGTTTTGATGGCATCAAAGAAACGGACGCTGCGAAGTGACTGACTGTTAATCTTCCCGTTCATGCCTTCACCTTCACGGTGGCTTGAAATGAAGCGGTACTTCACCAAAGAGAAACAGCTTCATAAATGGCAAGAAAGCCTTTGAAATACTACGCCGAAAAAGAAAGTCGTGCTTGTTAGAGCATATCAACTTCTCCTCAACTTACGAGCGAAAATTGAATGTGTGGCGCGTCTCGGAGTGACTCTCTTTGCAATTCATTGTTAAACACATAAGCAAAGTGGGTTCAGAAGCTGGTACATCAGTAGATATGATAGAGGGGATCACAGTAACTGAGCTCACGGAAATTACGCTCGCTCCCTGCATAGGGTGGCTACCAGGGGTCCGTTTCTGGAGTTCTGAAGGAGCTTTTTCTGAGTCAAAGCCTATTGAGACATTCCTTAGGTTTCTAGCAATAAGTCACTTTGCATTCATTCTCTTTACATTCAACTTAATCATTGAAATATTTATATATAGATTATAAAAGAAAAGGAACAAGGAAAAGCGTTTTAATAGCATCAAATTGCACATAAATCTTTGTTTCACAGCGAAAGACAACAAGGAACCCGTCTTATTAAAGTGCAGAAGTAAAAGAACCTAATGGAGGAGGCTAGCAGCACCGACCGTTAACGGAAGCATTCAAGCGAGCAAAAGATGGACACCGCCTGGTATAGTCATGAAAAGATCGTAGAGGATGGATGACTGTGAAAAGAATGATGAAATGAGGAAATCCTCAGGAATTCATCTTCATTGTGGTCGAGCAGTGTTCAACTTTGATGAGTCCGTTTGACCATTTAACTCGTATTCAATTCGTACCGGTGACGCTGCCTCGTGTAGACTACGATAGGAACGCCATTGCTGAAAGATGTGAACTAAGAGGTTTCTGTAAGAGGGGGCAGCGGGGTTTTTTTCTCCGATCACAGGGTCCACACATGATTTTTTACCACATACCTGGATATAGCAGTATACGATACATAGGCACGATGCCAACAGAAACAACTGTATGGAGGCAAGGATTACGGTGAACAGGCAAGTGATGTCATCAGAGAAACACTGCTCCAATGCAGATGATATCGGACGAGATTCCACCTGAATGAATTTTTCCTTCTTGAGATTGAAATCTTGATCAAAGAGCTCAAGAGGAAAAGGTCTTCACTCCTGGTTCCTCCTAGCTTAATTTCAAATTGACACATGTCTTTTCGCATAGGAAAACGGACTCTTAGGTTCAGGACTGTAGCGAGGGATGGTAATCCTCCCTATTATGTACGCGAAGGTGGCTCGACTTTGTTATCGATCAGTTCCCAAAGTAACTAGGTAAGCTACTGATAGTTTCCATCATCTACAGCAGATCCAAAGCAGAATGGCTTGTAGTATTTGTGAACGAAACTGACCACTTCAATATGCACTTCATCATCATGCAAATTCTGTCGTCCACTCCTAAGTTCAGGTACCTTCTGATCTCCAAGGAATCCCGATGAATCACGCTGATGTTTCGAAGACATCCCGGTCACTACCGTAATTCTGCTACCGTGTACCTAAAAAGTGTTCATTAGATGAAAGACAGGTCCGAGTTCTGAAGCACTGATGCCTTGCAAATAAACTTCAGTACCAACCTTGTAGATATCTTGGGTCAATTCAATCTGTCTTGCACCAATTGCACGCCTTCGACGTATCGTGTTGTGGCTTTCATCCCTGAAATAGCTGCAGTTGCAATCATCGCTAAACTGTAGACATCGCTTTGTTGTTCGATTACTGAGTATTCCATGACAATGAATTCTCCCAAGATTCGTAATGGGATAGTCCGCGCTTGGTGACTAATGGCCATCAGGGCCCAGATGGTAGCATCGAGGAAGGAGTCTGACTACCGAGCCCATTTCCTTTAAGCGTTCCCCACTCGACTTTCATTCGGAGTGATGACTTGGCAGTGACTTGGGTGGCCGCCAGCATATGAGCAAGCCAGAGCCTGGTATCATCAACCAACTCGTAAGGGATGGAACACCTGGATGGCGTCTTATTGCTTTGGGATCCGATGAGCGATAGTAAAAAGTGGGAATATAGTTCCATGCGTTTATCATTTTGAATTGTAAATGTACACAAAATACCATCTTCAGAGGAGCAGGTTGCGAAGTCGAATTTAGCCGCTGCTTTTACTTCAGTCATACAAAATTCATTGCTTTTACGGAGAACTCAAGGTTTTCTCAGCTCAGTGGTCTCCGACACCTTTCAGGCCTATATCCGGCAAATTTGGCTTACTTCAGTAACACGTTGCCAACGGTAGGTATACGCATAGAGAGCTTAATACTTTAGCACTCTACAGCTACAGACAGATAGAAGTGGACCAATCAATCACTTGGAACTCACACTGGTTTATCACCTTCATCCAGCCACAACTTTTGATTACATTTTGGGTAGCAGTCGAATGTGCACGTCTCTACCAAGGCTTGGTAGATGAGCTGAGCCTGAACGACAAAGTTGAGGTGTCTTGAGATAATAGAGAGGTAGCAGATGCTCCCGTCTGAGAGAGCTTCTTTCGAAGGAATAACCAAAACAGGAAGGAATGGTGGGTCAGTACACAGTACTAAATTTTGACTCAAATCGCCCAAATCTTTTAAACCAATACGTTGAGTAGTGTATGTCACGTAAATGTCTCTTCTGAAGTATAAACGAGCCCTGTGGTTATGTGGAAGTAATGCAAATGGAATGTCTGCTTAAAACAGTTCATGAAGTCTTGTAGCTGGACGTTTATGTAAATATGATAGCCTTACTTACCTGATCATGAAAACCACCAAAATTGATCTTGTATCGAACTTCACGTGATGACGGCCGTGAGATACCCAATATCGAATTATGGACAACACAGCTGAAAGATGGTACAGTAGCATTTAGAAGCTTGTCAACGAAAAGAAAGTAGTCAGTGTAAGAAAGGATCCTCTTGACACCCCACGAGTTGAAAGGATATGGAGAGGACTGATCGGCCCTTACATGCCACACAAGAAAGCAGGCCTCTTCAACTCAAAACTGTAGGACAGCATATATGAATATATGATTAGTGCAATATCTGGAAGCGTCGATAAACTGGCCAAACTTTTCGCGTCTCTATCGAATCTATTGCTAAGGCAACGGGTAAAAAGCAGCAGGTAAATACAGTAGGTTTAGCTGTATATAGCATTCACGTACGGCCTGGATTCATTGGATTCCTTGGGAATATTGCTGCCCGTTTGGCCAGTGCCACTATAAATGACCCAAATTTTGTTTAGGCATTTTTAGATGAAGAGGCGGAGGTGGTGTAGTGACAATTGGCGAACTCTTCACACACATGGTCACGGAAACGAATCCCGGTTCGATATCAGCCTTGGCCACCATGCCTTCCATAATACCGGAGTAGGTTGATTGGTACCAGAAACGTCTGGGAAGATAAAAGCACTGAATTGTACATCGGCTGGTCACCGCAAGCCATTGTATACACACATACGCATTTAATACGCCACTGCGATTCTTAGTGGGAGTCAAATGCAGAGCGCATTCCTCAGACGGGATTGATTGAAAACATGGGACTCCATTCACTTTTTTACAATTCAAGATATAATTACAATAACTAACCCATCGTCGTTGATAAGCTTGATAGTCTCCTTAGTGTTAATGTCTCTCGCGACCATGTTCGAGACAGAGATCTGACTTTGAGGACCCTGAAATTTATCAAATAGGGATGAACAGCAGCTTTCACATGTTTAGGGTAGAATAGTTCGGAATTGACTTATCCAAATGAAAATTTTATTAAAAATCATGTTTAACCAATAATCCCAAAGTCTCGACTGAAGAAACTGGCTATTAAAACCCGAAAAATAAGCTTTTTTTCTAAGGTAGGATGGTAGCCACATGCCTCATTTACAGTCAGTGAAAGCCATCCTTCATCATTGGCATGTACAACATCTGTTTCTGCATCGTCCATGTTCAGTACACGAAGCGAGTAACGAGTTCTAGGAGGAGGTTGTGATGGCACGAAAATAATTTTGTTTGCCCTGAAATGAATGGGTAGTGATTAGTTGGAATCCTAGGGGAACCCCGACGTCATACAATTGTGCTTTTTTTCAGAAAACGCAAGAATGAGCAGCCACTAAATGATATGGAAAAGTCCAAGAGGAGAAGAAAGTACTCATGACTAAACTGGATCGAATAGTACAAATTCATGTAAGTTGAGAGAGCAGACAGAACGTCTGGTACCGTTATTCTCTTGTAATTCGGGAAGGAGAGAGAGCGAGTGAGGGAAAGAGAAATACACAGGCAAAGAAGAAGTTTGGATTGAGTAGAGGGGTAGGCAAAAAAGGCCCTCTATTAAGATGTCCAAAAATAGAATTTGTTTTCACTCAATGTCAACTTACAGTACGCGATCTGTTCGATTCGTGTCATGCACTTCCATTTGAGTAGATATCGCCTGATCAACGGTGTCTACTTGTGGATGGATATGACAATGAACCTTCAATAATATCGTAATCACGATGGTCCCTTCATGAAAGATGTCCTTGCCTTACCTGGAGGAGTTTATCGCGTATTGTTACCAGTGTAGTGCTACCTTCTTTCACATGAATAAGCCCACTGTAGGATGGGAATGGCACTGTCTGAAACACTTCACTGAACAGTCCAAATAATTATGGAAGCTTCAAAAATTTCAGAAAAAAATACTGGTAAAGATTAAGGACCGTTTCTTCGATACCGCATTCCTTGTATGGCAGGAATACACTGAATTGATAGGATGATGTTACCGTCCTCTCGCAAATCACGTCTTTCAGTCGTTTCGTCTTCAATGAACCACTGAAAGGGATCGCTGTCGTATGAAGGCGAAGCACTTTTACTGACCAATCAAAAATCGCTTAAAGTATTGAAAATAGAGAAAAAGAAACACGAAGACAGAATATGAATGCATCAAGGTAAAGCTTGAGAGCGATGCATCCTCAACCGTGGCTCTGTAACCTTACCTAAACAATCGCATAGATGATCCACGAATTTCCAAAGCGTCGTTACGACATTTCAAAGCAACTGAAAGAGAGAAATTGAGGAATGAAATGACAGCAGCTTGGAAATTTGAGTGAAAATGGAAGGATTTGGATTTTTGCCGTTGGATTGTTCAACGCTGAAGACCCGATCCAATCTCCTATCATTATTACCTCTGGCCGTACATATATTCAGTGAGATTTTTCCCTCCTAGACTCTTCTAGACTCACAATCTATGCAATCGTCCAGCGATCCATACGTCAGATTCTTGTTTCGGGTATTCAACGGACTCCTGCCTGAACCTCGTCCATCGTAATGACTGAGATAGCACAACTGCTTCCAGCTATCGTGAGTGTAGGACCTTAACAAAACGTCCGTAATCCAAAACTGTTCAACCAAATCGAAAATCCAGTGATGTTTTTCTTGTGTGACTTGCAGTC
This sequence comes from Haemonchus contortus, assembly GCA_000469685.2. Lineage (NCBI taxonomy): Eukaryota > Metazoa > Nematoda > Chromadorea > Rhabditida > Trichostrongylidae > Haemonchus > Haemonchus contortus. The sequence continues at coordinate 9,510,683 of LS997565.1, forward strand.
GTCTGTTTCCATTCCCACTTACCTGCAAGGATCGCCCACATTGGTCTGGGTGACACAAATCCTTTCACATTCCTCTGCCTCAGCAACATCCGTAACGATTTCGTCAAAAAGGTCTGTGTAGCCAGCAGTTGATAGTCGCATAAAATTGCATTTCGAAGACGACATCGGCACTGTAAAAACGCCTATTTGGTTAGCATCTCTGAGAACCATCTCGCATATGACCCAATTCACAATGGGAGAAGTAGTAGAACCAAGCGAAACTGATTATTAGTTACTATGGAGTCAAGTAATCAGTGCCTACTAGTAAGTGAGGCAAAAAATTATCTTTGGGAAGTGTTCATAAATGAATGCAGATAGAGCTTAAAAGTGAGAGAGGATGTGGAGGAGCCTAGATAGCGCAAAATAATCCCTAATGAATTATGGCGATTTCCGATCAGTTTCCTTCCAATGGTAGCCAAGAGTGCCACAAAAGCCTATGATTGGTTATCCCTGACAGGTGGTCAATGACAGTTGACCCTCCTGCAGTCTGCCCTATTCGAGCTCTTCGCGCTTTCAGGTAATACAACAGGCTGTGGGGCCCTTTGAAGTAGGCCAATTTACTTGGGAAAAGCCCTGTTTACTCACCTTCAACGCAGTTATTTTCGTACAGATCCACATCGTCATTGTGGACAAAATACCTCCTCACATTATATACGGTATTTGGGGAAGCCACGAGTAAGTCGCACGATAAATTTCTTCGATTGAACTGTGCTGCTCGGCAGTCAAGTCTGAAACTCTGAACTTTTTCTGCTGTAATTCATACGGCAATGGACGTCACCTAAATGAGGCAACTATTCACACATTGAGTGATCTATCCCTTGCTCTGGAGGATCATTTTGTTGAATAAATGATGAGCATCCTTAAAAGGCTTAATGAAGGTACGAAAATAATTTTGATGCCTCTTCAGAAGGAATAGAACTTTCATTTATCCCTTAGTACTTATCTGACAGGGTGGTCAGCCAGAACAGCCCGTAAAGATGAACGGATTTGTGAAAGAGATTTTATGGTTCAGCTGGGAGATTCTTCTCAACAGCATTCAAAAAAGATGTCCATTTTCCTGATTAATTATTGAAATTACCTCTTCTGACACATGCCTAAGCACTGCTCGGTGGTATTTACAACGGTGGATTCGAGAGTAAGGTCATCAACTTGAGCTTCCATATTGGAGAGTTTCTCGAAAGCAAACGTCCTCGTTGAGCAATTAGCTGGAAATATTCGGAACTCTCAATCTCGTCTCGTTTGCGGCTGATTGTGGGCGCCGAGTCTGTGTTGTCAGTTCTTCCGCAAAGACGATGAATATCTCATGAAAACCCCCAGATTCTTCATTGTAAAATGGAACTAGAACCAGAACCTCTACTAACAAAACAGAAATTGCTTATTCATTTTACCAACACGCTTTGCTTCAGAGTTATTACACTATGCCTCAGAAGCAACCCAACTACTGCGCTGGAGCCACTAGAGGTGTTTTCTCGATAATCAAGGAATGTTCCAGATGACCAAAAATCGTCATTGCCTCAGTATGTATTTGCCTTTTTGGCTCGGAAACTGGGGTGACTTTCCCGCGGGGACCTTTTTAGATTCCAGGGGCCAGGGGCAGGAAATAAGCTCTCTATGGATCAAAGATCCATGATTGTTTAGTTTCGCATTTATGGCTGAGGAACTTCTGATCAGCCGCTTTATCGAAAAATTGTATTCTTAGCAAAGTTTCTACCAAGTAGGGCTATCGCATTTCCCATGGATACTGTACTGCATGATGATCGCCTGTTAAAGGGATAACAAAGGTACAGTAGGATTTAGCTACCTACTGCTAGTTCCTTTTTGCAAAAAAAAACAGGAAAAAATGGAGCATTTGGGTTCATGCATAAGATCATTTCCCACGAATTGTCAAAATAAAGGGCAATTTCCGAAAATTTGGATTGAAAGAAGAACGACTTCTCACCATCCAGAGAGATTCTAGTCGCTCCATAGAGGACAGCTTCATGAAGGGGAAGATCGGCATCAGATACGGCTTTTTTGTAACCAACGAGAAGGCACTGGGCTTTTTCGTCATTGTTGATAAAATAATTGAATCCAGCGCATTCCGATTGCTGCAATTTGAATATGAGAGTTTATTGTTTGAAAATATCCCATAATATAGAGCGAGTCAAAAATAGAATGATTAGAAGTTTTGGGATTGAGCTAATTGATTGGCCTTCATCCAAAATGTTAGTGCTACCAACTGAAACCTTACTAATAAGTTGAATGAAAAAGTAAATGACAATGAAACAAACAATAAAATTCCGAGTTTGATGTTCATACTTGCAAAGAAATTAACTTACTGCTAAGCATCTCAAAGAACACTCTCCCAAGCTTAGCACGTCGAACTGACCAAGAACATTCCCTTGCACGACGCTGTAGTTCTCGATCACGAAATTGTGATATGCAACTGCAAAGTGAAAAAATGGCAGAAAAAATTGCAATCGGAAGCCAAGTAGAACAGTATTTGCATAATATCGGGGGTTTCAAGCAATGCGTGTACTTCCGGGCGAAGGTGTGTAGTGACAAGTGGCGCACTATCGCACACGCCTGGTCTCGGGTTCAAATCCCGGATCGATATCCGTTCAAGCAAACCGAGCCTTCTATCTCTTATTGGTACCAGGCTCATCTGGGAGGATAAGAGCACCGACGTGTACACTTATTGGGTACTGTAAGTCATTGTATAGCCCACATACGCATTCATTACACCACTACGACTCTGAATGGAACTCGAATGTGTGGCGCATCCTTCAGACAGGATTGAATAATGCTCAGAGAACATATCTTTTGTTACCTTTCTTAATACCTATATTTCGTCCGATGATTATACTTCTCAATTCCTTTCTCCTCCTGGCTTTTGATGAATATAGAAAGAGGCCACCTTCTAGGTTCAGCTTTCAACTGAAGCATGCGAAAAACGGGAATTGGAACGCTTTCTTGAGTCATCTTCTTTTAATCAAGATTGAACAAATTTTATTTCTCTCGTAATAGTAGCTCGCTTGACTAATTGAATTGTGCTCTGCCGATTCTCATGGGACTACCCATACCATGCGCAAAGCCATGATGGGAAAGTTCCGCCACTCGAATACCAACAACGATGCATCGCTGAACCTTCCCAGACTGGAACACCCGTCAAATAAACCAATCTTCAAGCGCGAGTCGATTTTCTATTGTAGTGACTCGCGCTATTCACATTCCTGACCTGGAACCGTTTCCCTTTCAGAGGGCATTCCTCTCGCTTTCAAAATGAATGCCTCGGTCGCCCGAACATAAGGAAAGTCCCTTCGACGTTTTCACATACTACCTCTCTTACCTCCACACAAAGTCAAGTGAAAGCAGATAGAAGCTCGCTGGAGTCAACCCCAACTTTTGCAAAGTTGAACGTCTCATTAAGTTTTATTACTAAAAGTGGCAATGACTTCTTTAAGAAGCAGGAGAACAGGTAGAGGAGCAGCAGGGGAGGGGTGTAAGAGGCGAAGACGATTAGGGGTGTACCGAAAGGAAAGTACTCCAATAACTTTTTTGAGAGGCAGAAGAACGGGTAGGGGAGAAGGGGAGGAGAGGACGAAGATGGGGAGGGTTGTACTGACAGGAAAGTACTCTGGACTGGCTTGTATTTACTAGCGTCTCTTTCATATCCCACTATGCACTTCGCTCTGAAAAGCACCCTTACTTAGATAGTACAGGGTTCGAAAATAACTTATTTCAAAGATACTTACCGACTTCAGTCGCAAAGAAGATCAGCGTGAGAAGAGTGATGAGATCAGTAACGGTGAAAGGACCATTGATGATGGCTGGACTCAAGATGCGTGGGGCCATTTCTGAGACCTCGTCAATTACATGAGCGTCCTCTCAGGCAATCCAGGGCAATGTCTACAATACGAGTTGCTTAGAGTGACACGAACACTGACACTTAGGAGATTCTCCTTTGACGAAAAAGCTGACGGAACGGAGTTGACACGAGAATTTGGATGGCCATCTAACAACCAAATCTAAGAAACGATAATCGTGGGATATAAGTCGTCAAAGTGGAGCACAGATGACTGACCCTCAATCGAAATAATTCTATACGTATGAATCAAACCATCGCCATCATACGTCATTCAGTAGGAGATGACACTTTATGACCTAGAGGCCACCGTAGCCTTTTTTCAGACATTTCTTTCCTCTGTACTTTTTACACTGACAAGTAAATAGAATTTATAAAGCTTATGCAATGACAGACAAGAAATCCACCGGTGCTAATCGATAACGCTCATCCTTAGATGATGGTACTGTAAATGAGTATCGAGGCTTCACGATGGGTTAGAGGAGTAAGCTGGTAGTTAAGAGTTTCTGGTTGAGCCATCATAAGAAATGTGGATTGCAGTTACTCTGCCTTGAAGAGACAACAGGTCTATTTGGCCTGGGTGGGAACCACGTCGTGATTTTTTGCCATGGCATAAGTTCTTATCGCTGTTTATCTAGTCCTACCTTTCTCAACCTGTACCATACTGTACTTCTATTCCAGATTGCTGTATTGAGGCATAGTCAAATAACAATAGAGTTTCTCTGGCTCTCAATGAAGTGCAATATCCATTCACCCTAAGACATACTAACTGTTATACTATGGAATTACATAATCATCTATGACTATTATGGAGTAAATTACCCTTAATTATCAAATCTCTGGTATTTCCAGCACGTAAGGAAAAGGAGCTCCTACTGTATGAAACTGAAGGCTAGTGAAATAAGCACTATGCAGGGGAGATGCTATGGAGTAGTCAATCTACCTGGTTTACGAATTTTGTTCTAAAGAGATGGGTTACTGACTTATACCAATTTTACTTTCACTTTCACGTACAAGAGGAGGATGACCCAGGATTTTTTTTTTGTAATTCCCAGAACTGTCGTAGGATACAGAATTTCTGAATCAGAGTTATAAGTATACATATAATGCAAGTGTAAAGAAAAAAGGCTTTTGTAGCACACAAATGAATAACAAGGAAGATCAGGGCCAAATATAGATGTGGGACAAGAATCTTATTCTACAGAATGGGAAAAATGGACATGAAGGCCTATCATTGAACAATGAAGACTTCTTGACATTTCCAGAACATCAAAGATAACGGAAATCTTGAAAAAATGAAAGAGAACTGCAGCCGTTCTGCAGTAACTGATGCATCAGTTTACATTATGATGGTACAAAAAAGTTAGACTGAGTAGGAATTGCTGTCCAATCCTGTTTGGGACTTAACGAAACGTCAAATTAGTGATTTGCTATACAGGGCAGAGTGCTAATCGGTGTATGATGCCAAAGAATATGCAAAACAACAAAAGATCTGCAAGAGAGTTGTCTGCATATCGGATGTGGGTTCAAACACATTCAGTTCAAAAGAAACTTTGGCCGCACCTTAAAGGTGCACCTCAGGTTTCATATAAAAAGCTCAGTCATTACACGTATTCGTCATTGGGATTTCTGCAGGTATAGTAGTAGATGCCCTGGATTACGGTAAGGAATTTTTAATTCTCAGCAGAAAATTGATTTCTTGAATATATTTTTGAGGCAATTAAAAAAGTTGTCCTGGAAAATATCGATTTATTCAGAAAACAAACAGGTGGTGTATTATAAATGCGTAAATAATGAACGCTAATGTTGTAGGATCAAAGTAAAGCGGAATTAATAAACCCGACTTTCAGCAGACAAAAAGCGTAGAGAAGTAAAAAAGTGAGAGCAGTTCAAGAAGAGGTGATCAGAGGAGCAAAATGTCGAATACGATTTGTACATTCGAAAAACAGTATTTTTGGAGGATTTTTTTAACGAACATTACATACTGGAACCCAATAAACCACATGGACCAAGAAATCTGGATTTTGTAGAAGCTCATGATCCGCTAAATATCAGAAGAACCTCTCAGTTATCTCGAAGAGAAGGGATAGAGAGCCTTCTAGCCTTAGTGATGATTTCGAACCGGTAAACTTAGCTCACACTTTCTCTCGCCACTCAACAGAAAAGGCGACGAAACCGGCGAAAGTAGGTACGACGACGACATGGAGATGTAACATCACAATGGAAAGCGGGCGCTGGCCTGCTGCTGCGGGTCACCTGTGACGAATTTGGGTCGAACGACTTTCGGTTTCGGAATGGCCCTCCTTCCCTTATAGAAGAAGCAATGAGGAAGGGGGGTACGGAGCGCCACCAATGAACCTCCCCATTACGTGGGGTGCTTTTCTCGTACCATGCCTATTGGCCCATTAACCTAGTTTTAACCCAATAATTCAAATGCCATTAATTTTGACTGATACAATGAAAAGCCGGTCGTGACATGCCCGTCATATTTGATGTCCGACATAAGTGGAAGCGTTGCTCGGGCATTTGCTGAACGCCTGATAGAAGGTGATACTGGATAGAGCTGCGTACTGTTATCTTTCCCGATAAAGCACTGCTCTCCCGAGTTCACCGTCTCTCTATTCTGAAGATGATTTTCATCAACTCCATAGGTTTCGTGGGAGCTTGGATAGGGAAATAATCATGACTGCCACGCTGGCCGGCAGTTGTTCAGAAAAATGACAATCCTTTCCCTTTCCTGGATATTTGGTGGAAGGGCATAAGTCTGTGTCCATAGGGTAACAAATAGATGTAATATTTGTAAAGTAATCTACAAATAGATATGAAACCTGCACCTGACGGGGGAGTGGTCAAAACCCGTACGGGCAAAACATATTCGAACACATAAACCGCTCGTAGGTGAAAACTTGTTCATATATGTACGCGCTGTGCGGGTTCCGATACGGAATATTAAAACGTGTCCCTTTGCCTCTTACTGGTTCCAAAGTAAGTCTGTGAGTAACTGGTCTCTAGGAGAGTCCAGTACCAGCTACTAGACCCCCGGAAGACAGTTACTGATTAAGTTACATCCTCATAAATTCTGATACATAGACCAGATGAACGTTTAAACATACCGGCCATTTGAAAATACTCTGAATGATTGTTCCGCTTAGACCAGTTTTTACATTTTGGGGATGGGCGTTTTCTGGAACCCTCGGCTGTTTCTTCATTCCGACAGGAGTCCTTTACTGTTTTTACTTTCTTTGCAGCAGTAATTGCTTTCGTTACAAAAATGGTGTCGTAGCGTCAACCGGTTTGGAGTTTTTCTATTCCAGAATTGGAAAGTTCAAATGTAGACACGGCGAAAACGCTACGCTAAAGTGAACGTTCAAACCCGGTGACCGAAATACGTTCTCAAGTGGAATGAACAGCGATTATCGGATTACGATCGCACACAAATCTGAGCTCGTCAGGTAATCTTGAAACTGGGGTAATGAGAAGTGGAATAAAACTAACTTGACCTATAACTGCCACATTGACGGGTAATAAGGGACAGAATGGAGCTAACTTTATCTGAATAAAGCCACTTTCATAAAATTCTTCTTCAGAATCGATAAGCTAAAGAAAACGGGAAAGAGTGGATAACTTCATGGAAAAGTGCTGAACTGAAATGAATGAGGGATAATGCGATTAATTAGAATAGCATTCCTTAGAAGGGAGTTCCATATGTCATTCAAAGAAGCGAAGACATGGGTAACTCGGCTAACTCCGGAGAAGAGCTTCTGCTAAGGCTAATGTGTTCGCTCGCCATAAGTGAAGTCTTCTTCCATTCTTTGGTAGCTAGGTGCCAAAAAATTAAAGCTTCCCTCTCCAAGAAACCTAACTTTCAGGATCTCCGAGTAGAGCGGATCCATTTGCCACCGAGCCAACTTCAAAACTCTCAAATCTTGACGACCGTATCTACTAGTTATACTCCCGAGAACTGAAAAATAGAACATTTACATATGTCGGAAAGGCGGAGTTGGTGTAGTGGCAATGGCGCACTGTCATACACGCCCGGTGACGGGTTCAATCCCTGCTAGACAGCCAAGGACTGCATCCCCCTATAGTCCCTTGTTAAAATACTAGTTTAGAAGATGAAAGGATGAGATGTGCATACATCGGCTTACCACAGCAAGTCAAGGGCCATACATACGCCATACATACATTCAATCATTACTGCGACTCTGAATGAGAGGCGAGTGAGTGCCCATCCTCAGACGGGATTGATAAGAAACTTCAAAATCCACTTCTCCTTCCCCAGATAGATGCTTTTCCGATTTTATCGTTGTGACCGTAGCTTACTTCCCAACTTTCAAAAACATCAAATTTCTCCGTCAGAGAAAAAATCCTGATCGAATGATATTGTGCACTGAAGTAATCTTTCCCTGTTCCCATCTGAACTATAAGCTGTAGCAGCGTTACTCCAGAGGGACTTGAGGCTCTTCCACATTTCCAACCTCCACAAACGCCTTCGTGCCATTTAGTCTGATTAATTCGGGTCATTTGTGAAGCCTGATCTTGATCGATGATGCTGATTACTTTTACGAGCCATAAATCCATGGAAGGTGCCCCAATTTCATAGGTCCTTTGATTCAAAGCAATTGACCGGATTAAACGGATGTCCTGGTGGCCTTCTATCTACCCGGGTAAAGGCTAATTCACCATGTTCGGAATCCATCAAACCCTCTCAAAGAACCAATAAATTCATCCAATCATAGAGGGTCCTTCAATTTTTCGTCGAAAATTTGTCGCTGGGACACCGCCGTCGAAAAGGACATAATTGTTTGAATCATCGGGGTATTACCTTTTTAAGAAGGCGGTCGTTGAGGTGACAGAAAAAATCACGCCTTGCGCCGTTTCGGATGGCGGAGAAGAGGCGATTTCCCCGGTCGAGTCGACAATTGACTTCGTAACGACCTACTCGAATTTAGGCGCCGATTACGTCATCAACCTCATTGTCGTCCTCGTGAATTTTCACCCTCGCCCGACTTTCGGAAGAACTGGAGCACAAATACACGCCGTCAATGCAACACTGTCAACGAGACGATCGCGGGCCAACATTGAACCGAGTGGACTTTCAAAGGAAATAGATGGTTCAGTGGCGATATAAGCAAGGAGAAATGTTGGAAAAAGAAAAATGTGTTCCGTTGAAAAGTGGTGATAGGCATGGTCTATCTATGCAGGGGCTCGATAGAAAAACAGTCTGCTGGTCCCGGAACCACTCTTCTTACCCAGCTTGGGCCTAAGAAGATCAAAGTGTGAAGTGGGAGCTGGAGAACTTTCGAGCAAAAAATGTCATCTCTCTCCAAAAAGCTTTTTCTTCATATACGAATGACCAAATTCGGTGAGTCTCTTTGCTAGAACGCTCGCAGGTTCCTCTACCCTAACTCTATAATTATGTGTCTCACACACTGAAACATATCAAAGTGATGAACCCATAAATTGATGAAAAAAAGGAATTTCATCTTCACCAACCAACAACACCATTTGGAGGGCAACGAAAAAGCGAAAAAGTGTTTGGCTCATAACAAATAAACAGATAAACAGGCATTTCTTTGCCAGCTTGTAGTGACCCAAAGGTATTCATACAGCATGGCGGCGCTGCAGCAAGTATTCATAAAGATCGACTTCCAGGACAATCTAAAGAACGATTCGAACGATTCGAGGAGAAATTTTAGAGCAGTGCGCTCCCACATCTCTCAAAACCTCCTTACTCGAGGATCAATGGTGTGCATAGGGGGCACAAAGGAACGACTGCCATAAAGTAAGGGTAACCGGAAAGTTGCCGACATGGATGTCTTGACGATTTTCCGGAATCGTAGATTACGCGCTTAGAAGAGAGCTTACAAAGTCAAGTCAAGTTCTTGTATGAAGTGAAAAGGGCAGATTTTCAAAGTGCACCCTAACCTTCAAAAAAACGCAGTCAGGCAGTAAGGACAGGACGCATGAGGTTGAACGTTTGGGAAACCTGACTCTATTTGAGCTACTGTTACGAGGCTGAGTTATGGCGGATGGACTAGTTAGTCTCGTTGGAAACCAGTAGGGATAAAAACGCGGTAGAACCTACCTTTGCAAGGAAACGAGGAAAAAGTGATGCGTAAGCCTGCAATGAGCTATGCAAGGAACGTGACAAAGAATTCCAAAAACGATTGAAAGCTCGCAATGGCTGTATAGAAACGTCCAGAAGACACTCGGAAACTAGCATGAGGTTTGGAAAATGAGATCAAGGTAGGGCTCCATAGACAAAACCAAAACATCGTTCGAATTTCAAGCAGTGACGCGCCTTTCACCACTGCTCTATGCAAAACCACGACAGGAATGGTAGAAGCTGGATAAGAGATTGTTGAAAATTTATAAAAAAATTGAAAAACTCCATAGAAAATCGGAAATTTTCGGTATAAGCGAGTGGAGGCCAACTCAACCCAGAAACGCCCACCCACTTGAGCCCATTGCTATGCCCACCCCAATGAGAATTGGACAGGTTGACAGGTCAGACTACAATTCAGGACTATTTGATTGTTTGCGATCCCTATTATTTGATATAGCCGAATAAAATTCTTCTCGTTGAGATTTCTTACCAATTGACCCAGATACGAATTAAACTAGGCTGATCTTTTTTGTAAAAATAACGACAAAGGGAAGTAGTAGCAATTTGCAAGTAGATGCCCATTGAACTTTATATTGCAGTCAACTGGTTGCGCAGTAGTTGAGCGAATTGATGGAAATAATTCATTCGGAGGCGGAGATTCGGAGGCGTGGCTTCTACTTGGACAGGGATAATTGCCTCGTTTATAGAGCCAACCCAACTTTTCGGTTGCTGAGGCATTAGAGATCCAAATGAAGGGATATTTGCATTTCCAGATGAAGGGAAACCGCGAATTCTTTTGTTGATCAATCTCTTTACTGGTATACGCCCTGCATTCGGCATCCGTTCAGGAGTGCTTTTTCAGAATTCAGAATCTGGATGCGTAAATGCCCTATTGAACAACCTCAGGTGGCCAGCTGATGTATAAGTCAGTGCCCTTATCTTCCTAGAACAGAACGGTACCAGTTTAGCAAAATCAGAAGGAGTTGAATTTTGGTTGGCTTGGGTGGTAAGAGTCCAGGATCTGTTTCCCCAAATTATGCATGTTCTGGTGGGCCGCTTGCAACTGCGTCACCTCTGCCCTTTCCCATACGATTCTCCATTTCATGGAGAAATCCCCGATCTTCGAACGACGTGTCCTTCGTCCATCAAACCAGCCTCCTTGTGATAGCCACTACATCGTTAACTGCCTCACCTGGGTAAACAGTAGCGAAGGCAAAGGATTTTGCATCAACCTTTTGGTACACTTTCTTAATGACGGCCTATTCAGATCGTATGTAGTTTGTGGACTCATATACGACTAGCACTAGGATCAGTTTGCCATTTTGGTAGTACCGGTCGTATCGTGTCATGCGTGTAACCCCATGGTCCAAATCATTGATGGTCCTGTTCTTGGTAGGAATAAATATGAAATTTGACTCATATAAATATTATACTAGATAGTGTATGTAGAAATAGTGGCGCCACTTGGCATTGCCCCATTTCCGCCGCCGACGTTTTTCAAACTGTTTGGATGACTTTCGATAGCTGGGCTAATGTACTACATCAGCCAACAAAACGAGGGATACCACACGGCACTTCCTGATTGGCCCTCAACAAAACCCTGTACTTTGGATATATGTGCGACCTGGATCTTCTTGCTCCACCCTGTGCTTCGGCCTTGTCCGCTGATATCTAGCCCTGGCTTGTTTATCTTGGTCCGGGAGCAGTAACCTGCTTGAAATGTTGGTCTATAGCTTCTTGAAGTTATCTCTTAACTTCTGATGATCTTCGAACCGCTTTTTGCCAGCTGCAACGGGCCGCGAGCATCAAAATAACAACAAAACGTCAGCTTTCCGTAGCCCTTGAATTACATGACTCGAAAAGAGTGAGCTCTTGACAACCTAGACGACTAGCCTAATTAAAATAACCGTAGCGGAACCTTCCGAGCTTCCACAGCTGGAGGTCTTCTATGAAATTGGGAAGCGTGGAAAGGTTAGAACAGTCAAAGGTCAGGCCGGATAAAAAGCAGAAAGGGATGCAGTTATTGAAGATATCTACCTAGTCCACAGTAAGTCCGAGCGTTGCGTTGGATTCACTTTCAAAGCGAAAATAGACATCTTTTCAGTACTCCTTCACAGAGAATCATTCCAAACGTTGGATTGGAACTAGTTGAATTTCAAGTGCAAGAGTAGGCTTTTGTTCAGTAACTCCTAGCAGCAAGCCATGGGAAGATGCGGAATAGACGATTAGCCATATAAGACGGCCTTTTGTGGGGGAAGCATCAGCTAAAAGGATTACCCCAAAGCTCATTGGGGTTCATCAATAAAGTCGTTTCGGCTGAAACAAGGGCTCACGATGAGGAAACGAGCAGCGGGAGATTCGTCGAAAAACCGCCCCATTTCTAACTCTCAATCTCGGACACAAGTGGCACAGAGCAAGGCCATTGGACAACCATCACTCTGAAGAATACAGTGATAGAAAGGGTAATGGAATTCCACGGACACACTACATGATTTTCGAAAAGGATGTTCTTTACGACTCTTTCTGTATGCGCCATGAACACTCATTCCTTTGTAACCGTTTGTGTTGTATGGCACACCCTTTGGTGTAACAAATAGATAAATAAATAAATAAACTGTTCACTCAAGCAAAGCTCTACTGAATGGATTCAAACCAAACTCAATGTATAGCCCCAGATGTTGAAAGCTCCCCGGGAGTAAGTTCGAGTTCCCACTTTTTCATTCCTCCCGACTTTTCCTGAGTGTTTCCCTGAACTTTCCTTTCTTGAAAATTCTCCTCCCTCTCGGGAATCAGCGACCGTTCTTACTCGAGTGGTGATAACCTTCATCTAACGTTCCGATTTGCAAGTTCTAAGGGACTCCTGTATATCCTAGCTTCACTCCACCCACAAGGCCATCTGAAGATTTCCCATTCACCACTTCTATCATCCTAAGTCCGATATGGGTCAAAAACGGAATTCTCCCTCGGGTTCAGTTTATGGAGCCAACGACCATCGGCAAGATCTAGTCGGGCCATTTTATTAGGTAGTTTTGTTATAAAATGGATCAATAAAGTCGCCAGTCGTGCAAGACTGGAAAAGATTGAGAGCCCATGAATATGAACTGGAAGAATTGATGGCTATCCAAATCATAACTGGGGTGCATTCAATCGTAAGGGAAGGGAGCTGAATATTGGTTTCTCTGACAGCTCTCAGGGTAACGGGGTAAGAGTTCAAAGAGCGAAAGAACACGTCGACAGCGAGCCTAACGTCATTTCTCAACGAATTCTTCCCTATGGGAGCGATTTAGCACAAAGCCAAAGTTGCAGATCCGGATGTATGAAGCCTGATTAATGACTTGGCCAGATGACTCTGGTTATCCTAGCGGATTGATGGCTCTAGAGAAGCATGAAATCACCAGAATAGCAGCATAAATTTTATTGATGTTCCGTTTCTGAATATAATAATTTGAGAATAGAGTGGGTTCCCACGGAGCCTTTCGACTCGCGTAACTCAGCAAGGAGATAATCCGATAGGGTTGAGTTGCAATCATGGTCGTAGGGTCATACTAACTACTTTTAAGTATTTCTATTCATGGCCATGGTCCTGGATTTGCGGTTACGGCCACTGCAATGCAGCTATAATCCCCAAAACAAACAAGCTCGATAAGTCGCTTTGTACTCATAATCACTCAAGGTCACTTTGGCCTCTTACTAGTGAAATCCACCAATTTCTGGATGTTTTCTAAATTTAGATATTCCTAACAGAGAATTAGTGATTGCTTATAACTTCACGATGTCACTTCCCACTTCCTCTCGAGATCCAAGCTCTCCCATTTGAGTTTCTCCCGAGATTCTTATCTGAGTGAACAGCCACTGATGCAGGACGGTTGATCTGTTGAATAAAAATCTGCACTTTTTACGAACCAGTTCGCATTTGAGATTACCTTAGGAAAATAACGACTGCAGTGGGAATGTAGGAGTCAGAGGCGTCCTGACTATGGGCAAGAGGTCCGTGGAAGCGCATGTAATTGGGAAACAAGTGGGGAATCTTTCGTCCCTTTCCAGTCGCTTCTGAGAAGACTGAGACAGTTCTTTCTGTTACTGTGTTGGTCTGAATTCAACCACCCACAGTCTTTCGAACTAGCGACTATTAATGGAAGCCTCACGTTGAGGGCGACCTCCACGAAGTAGGTATTAGTGGGAAAAAGGCTTGGAAAGTGAACAAAAGTTCCTGCCACAATTCGGGGCTGTAAAATCGGTCCAGGACTTGCTGAAGAACGCTGGACTCAACACAAAAGTAAGCTCTACAATATAAGCTCTTGTGGGAGGGAGGTCAGTTTATACCATAGTCATTCCATAGTTCCAGGTGGCACTAGAATTGGTGGCGTACCTTGAAAGCGACCGGAACAAAATTTGGCTGGTTCTGGGTCGCAAATTAGGGTTTCAATATCCCGGACGGGTGACGGATCCATTCCTTCGTGTAACGCCTTCAGACCTATTCAGAAGTGATCTCTCAGGGAATCAGCCAGATCAATCCTAAATGCGACTCGTCCCGCCCAGTCCATTGGTCGTCGCTGCAACAAGATCAGATCCGTTCTTTGGGTAAACATTGGACATGCGCGATTAGCCGCGAAAGAGTACGCAAATACACAATGTACGATCAGCACACGCATAGCAGATGGCGTCGTCATCGTCGTCGTTGTCGTAGGAGCCGTCTAAAAGAAGGACTGTGTCAACAGTGCGCCGTTGAAACTCGTATGGCCATTTGCGGTCACCATAGCTGTGTCGATGACAATAGCGCTTTTAGAGACCCGTGTGCAGCCGTGATGTGATGGCGTCTATTGAGCGAAATATGTGCACACATTGACTTCAATAGGATACTGTGTATATTGGTTGGCTCGAGAACTTATTCCCCACTATTGAGGTCACACATCTTTCAGGGAATTTGTGGCATAGGGGTTGAGAGTTCCCTTCCTGTAGAGTAGGAAGTAAGGGTCAAGAAGTAGTTAGATGTGATTCGCCATGCATCTCATTTTATAGAAAGAAGCTGTTGGCATGGGAAGGTAGGCATTTTCCACATAAACGTTGCCTTGTAAGCTCAAATAGAAAGATTGTTGGGTCCCGAAATGAAGGACTGCCTGAATTTGGTGTTTAAAAGAGGCATTTCCTGGATGAACCTTGCTTGAAAAGATGTTTGAAGACTCTGAGGCTTGAATGAGCTCTGTTAATGCACAACCTTAGGGCTCAGCTCCTGAGTTGTGAACTCCGGTACAGAGCAAAATCTTCTCAAATGGGAGAGATTGACCCCGGTTTTGTCCCAGGAGCCAATCTAGAGTAGTACTGATGCAGTCATTGAAAGGACGTGCTGTACAGTTCGTGATCCGGAATAATGGAGTGCGCATTTCCCTAACACATCCATAACTGGTAAACGTCAATCACGTTGATTACTATACCGTAATTACGCCGTCAAATACACAGTAGGCGTAAAGGTAATTGCAGCGTATTCGGCTGTGTTTGGACGGTCGGTTTGTTTGGGTTTAACGATCACCATAATGGGTGGCAAAGCAAGGTAATCTGGTAACAAATGTGGGAGAACAAGGATCGCATAATATTACACCTCAACTAGAACCTGGGTTAAGGATGTTATGAAAAACCGCCACTCACCTTCGCCCTCTTACCTATTCCCCATCAGTCCCCTTCCCTTTCCTCCCCCACCTCTCTTCCGGCATCATTTTTTTTTCTCGAAGATTTCTCCAAAATATGAATGGAGACCAGCTGCAATTTGGGAGAAAGAGCTAAAGGGCAGGAGTTCAGTCAATTAGAGAAAACTCGTCAACTCCACCATTGAACTATGATTGTTTTGATTGAGACAGCAGATTGAGGGGCATTTCTTCGGGCTGATGTGGGACTTTTTTTTTTGATGCAGCAATCACTAGAAAAGGTTCTCTCCATTTCTGTTGGAATTGGCTTCGTTTCTTCGCGGAGGTCTGAATGGAATAGAAAACAAGTGCACCCTACTTAGTACAAGTAATTGACTCCCATGAGGTCTGCCCTACTGCAATTGCAAACACTACAACTCGGACTCTTTGACTCAATGAAAGGGGACCGGAGATAAAGCCTGAGCCTTTCACAATATGGAAAAGAGTAGTCGTTTTTGGTGCTGACCGACTCTTCAGTGAAGAAAAAACTCACCTTTCCTAAACAGCATAAAGGTGGTGATCAACTCAATAATTATCTTACGAAAACTAGCCGGTATACAAGAGCCTCTTGCCCTACCCAAAAAGTATAGTAAATGGCCTTGACGACCTTTGAAGCAGATTTAGTAACATGGTCGGTGAGTAGTGGGCGCCACTTGGCGCTACATACACACTCCATATGTCATTTGAAAATTTCGTGAAAATCACGAGTCATGAATCGGGAATATGGATCGGATGCAGAAAAATATCACAGAAGTTCTACATTATGTATAGTAGGCTAAAGTTGGGAATCAAGGACTCAAACCCTCACTTATACTTTGATGAATTGAGTGGGTAAGTAGGCATGCCCATAGCATTTGACTTGATCAGACAAAAGAAATTGGAAAAATGACCGATAAAAGATGGTGTTTGAAAAAAAACAGTATGATAAATAATAATAGGTTCAGAGTTTTAATATCAGTCAAAATGCGCCGCTGTAGAAGCCTTGGTTGGATGCTTGAGCCTGCTTGGCGCTTGGGATACGCTCGACATTCAATTTCCATTCAGAATCGCAGTGGCGTATCGAGCTCCTTGATGGGTCTGGTACCGATTGACCGACCCCTAAGGGGGATGGCTCGGTTGGCTTAGACGAGTAACGATTCTGGACTTGATCCACGGATCGTGTATGCGTTACAGTGCGCCACTTCCTAATGCACTGCATCGTCCGAAACAAACAAATCAACAAAACAAAATTGGAGCCTACAATAGCAGAGTGATTCCCAAAAATGTTCTCCGGGTCTCTTTGTAATAGAAACCTAACACTTTCAAGTACGACTTGGAGGTAATGTAAGAGAGAGACATATAGTTATTTTACCGTAAACCTTTGAAATATCATTAGAGTCGATCAACTAGATGAATGAGCCGGCAAGTGTCTCAAAAGCAAGGCTCTCACAACATTTTTTGTCGAAGTCGACAGTAAAGCCGACAGGAACAGGTAAAAGTAGAACGAAATCGGTCAGTGGAGCAACGGAGCGATAATAGGGCAGGCGGAGAAAGAGGACAGAAATAAATGGTCTAGACATCCGTCTTTATTCGGACGTCATTTTGCCGCGCACCACATTTGGCTCTGTCGTGAAAGTTCATTTGGCGGTCTCAAAAGTCGGTCTAAAAGGGTCTAGCCCTTTGGTGGTACCGGAGATGATCCAAGATGACCAAGTCCTGGGCAGGATAAGGACTAAGTTCTCGAAAAGTTCATCCGAAGGTTAGCCGTAGTAGTCCTATTCATAGTGAAGTTTACCTTTTTAGGCAGTTGGACTGAACCAGAAAATCCTTCTGAACGAGTGGGAGCGAGAGATAAAGGTAGTGAAGCTGGCACGAAAGGGGAAATAGGAGCTATCTCCAGAACAGTCCCTAGAGAGACATCACTAGGCTGCGCAAAAGCAAGAGGGTGATAGAGCCGCGAGCCACATTCATCACTAGGCAATCTAAGAACCAGAGACTCGTGGAGATGCCAATCACATTTCAGGGTCATATGAATCGAGATAAAGGTTTCGACAAAGTATAAAAACCGAGGAAGGTCAGTCCTCTGACAGTCTTTCAAACCTGTCCATAGTCCGCAGTGAAGTACTAGATGGATGGCAGTGGAGAGGGCCCGCGTTCGGTCTATTTTAGA
Source organism: Haemonchus contortus (assembly GCA_000469685.2). NCBI lineage: Eukaryota > Metazoa > Nematoda > Chromadorea > Rhabditida > Trichostrongylidae > Haemonchus > Haemonchus contortus. The sequence goes on from LS997565.1 coordinate 9,528,502, forward strand.
AAGAAAGTGCATTTATTCATCGGGTAAGTTCCAGAGTGGTATAAGTGGCATCGAAAAGTGGAGGAGCAAATCATTCAACCGTCTCTTCTTTTCCCCGACGCCCATGAATACACAGAGGTTGTAAAAATAAAAGTGTGCATTTCGAAAATGGAACTTGTGGAAGGTGAAAGGGCGTATGTTGCACTCCCTTACTGTCCTAGTCATACCTTCGCAGGAGTGGATTCCCACGCAACAATCTTGACCCCTCAGGGAACGCTCATAGGGCCCAAGCAATGGGAAATTTTCGACATTTCGAAAGACTGTGAATGCGAACTCCAGCTGTGGCCTTCCCACCATCGCGACCATGCCCCTAAATGTGAGCAGACGGCTAGGTAGCGGTAAGATGAGTGAGTGAGTGACGGTCCATACGAGATGATCAGGGTGAGGCAATGAGGCCAATCCGTTTCGTACTATTTAATGCTCGCATTCGGCGAGGTCAAGAGAGCAATCCCCATCCGTCCATTGACACCCGACTTGTGACTTTCAGAGAATTTTAATAGTGTCCGTTCATGTGGATTTTGGCAAAACGACGGACTGGCTAGGCTTTCGATATGCCCGAAGCTCTCTATTTCTGTTTGAAGCCATTTTTCGTCTTTGTAAACCATACTTGGGGTCAAAACTAGTTAAGGCTGACGCACTACATAAACGTCGGTTTCTTATACCCCCTCCGAGAAAAAAGCCTTTGTCGGCGTGGAGTTGAAACTGGATCCCGAATTTGAAGTATGGACAAGCATGCAGTAGCGACCCACTTTAAGCTGACCCACTCGTTCTTTGAGAAGCTCATATTACGAAGCATTAGGGCTGAGAAAATTACCATCTATATATTTTTAATGTGGGCAGGCATTAGTTCATGGGTATATTTAGCCAAGTTTGGGAGACAGGAAACCATAAAAGGATGGAGCGCAAACTACCAACAACACTGGGAGCGATCCTCTGTGTGAAAGTGTAGATACAAAACTACTGGCTACCTTACCACGAGGCATTGGAGGTCTGTCTATCTGCTCTGTGGAGCGTCAAGTTTGAGACAGCGCACACCAGTTAGTCCGTCCTCAGTGAAAACAGGTATCCAGATATTTGGAGTCCCCTATTGTTCACCTGCCACACCTGCCCATAAACCTATTCGCTAGCCATTATCGGTAATGTATTTACTCGAACGAGATTATTGCAATGACCAAGCAGTTCCGCTCCGCTCTACAGAACCCGAATCTGCTCCCGTCACTAAGTCAACGTCAATCAGCCCCCCCCCCCCAACTTACCAGTACTGGGTTTCCGAAACGGAAACCCCCACAGCTGACCGACATCTGGGATATCTTCTAAGATCATTGTGGAGACCAGATAGGTGTTCATATGCCTCTGCAACTCTTGCTGAAGGTAGAGTCAGTCTGGATTCCATCGGAAAGTCATAGCATCAATAGGAATAAGGAAATGCATGGAAAAGGAACATTCAGTAGGATTTCCTAGACATTGGCCTATTTGGACCGATTGGATCCGGGTATCTGATTGGTAGATAATGGAGGAGAAATTCTATTGTAGTCGTAGAATACGTTGGCCCGTTTATATGGCTGTAATACGAGAAACATGTGCACCATTAAATTGATGTAATTTATGATGACAGCGGCATTGTGGTCCGATGAACGAGCAGACGAATAAACAGCACTTCCTGTTTAGACGTCGGCTTTTGTGTGTGTTTGACTGTCGTCGAAGGAAGGATGATCCGTGTTGGGATCGTAAATGGGGTCAATAAGGGCCAAGATATAGCGTTTCCTAGCACTCATTGACCTCATAGCTTTTGATTGAGTGTCGGTCGAGTATTTGAAAGAAAAAACAAGCGAATATTTCGAATACTTGATTCGCTCGGAGACTTAAGTATTCGACAATGGCCCTGAAAAAAGGAATCCCGAGAGCAAAGAGAACGAGGGTGAAATGATGGACGGGAGAAAGAACATCGAAAATTTAAAGGATAAATATGGATCACAGTTTGAAAAAAAAGGAATCAGATCAATTTTTCATAATTCCAGGTGTACGCCATGCTATTGTGTCCGATTCGCGATCGTAGTAGTATTCACATGACCATTAATTTGCAATGCCTGTAGCTTACAGTTAGTCATGAAACTACAACGTATCCATTAACAAAAGTCATTTTTGCTCCTTACAGAGCTGCGCCACGCATTTACCTCCCATTTTGTGAATCCTTCTTATTTCCTCAAATACATTTCGAGACTGTTGATCACGAGAGGTATGTATTGCCCATAACGCATAAAACACAGAACATGAAAGCAAAAAAGCATAACAATTGTTTCGAAAGGCGGAATGCATCCTAGTTCCGGCCAAAATCGAAGAAGCATTTGAATTTCTAGTGAGTTTCAAAGAATCAAAAGAGGCAGCCTAGGGAAAGGAGCCGGAACAGGACAATGGACTCATTGGAAGTGGTCAAGTAAGCATTTTTGGGAAGTTCATAAAGATCAAGAAGAAAGTGTTAGTTCTCTGAGCTTAAAAACTGGATCATTACAGCAACCCTAGAGTTAGGCGAATTCCTGTTTGCATTGGTCTCGAAGGTAGATACAATACAGTCCGCGTACTACGGTCCGATACGAATAAGGAGAGCTGAATGGAAAGCGAGATGAGAAAGAAGAAAAATCTACAGAGAGTCGTGACAGACACCTTTGAAAAGGTGTTAGAAAGGCGTTCCTTTTAAAAGTGGCTAGAACCTCTGGGGAGAAACGCGAGCTCAGGGCTCGATTCCTCAGCACTGAGCTCGGGATCGGAGTCAGTCTCTGTCACAAAGAGATCCAATAATACTCCGTTTATGGCAATCGTTTCCACGGTATTCCTTTCATGTCAAGCACTTCGAGAAGATTCATAACAGACAGTCTGCCCTATCGGTTTAGTATTGCACATTTCACTAATGCAGTGTGAAGGGTTCAGACCTAAAGAACTCGACGAGAAAACAGGGAGACTCAAGTTCATGTCAGCTCCCCACAGCAAGGGGGCGTTAAAGGACGTTTATACGACCCTGAGTCCCAATAGTTCCTCATCGACTGGCCCGGGGTTCATGGGGATTAACCAACCGATGGGGTTCAGCTGAATAAATGATTGAAGAGAAACTCGAGTAAAATCAATAGAAAGGGAATTGAATGAACCACTTTTGGTAAGGTGAATACTGTAACATAGAAAAAGTGTATTTGCGAATCTAATTCAGATGTTACCAGGCGAACAACATTTGGAGAAACACGTTTAATGAGGTAAGGAGGTCAAGACGTTTTGGGAAACATCGCGCGAAAAGCCTAAGTGGATGGCTGATGGATATTCATGGAAAAAACGAATGCGACGCTTGGAATTCCTGTACTATTGAGAGCCATCACGAACGTATGCGGATGAACAGAAGTGTGTTGGTGTACAGTAATGGGGAGGAACTTCAAGGTGTTAGTGGGCAGTTTGTCAGAAGGAGAGAAATTTCAATCGAGGCGACTGCAAGCCCTGGTTCAAACATCCTCTGTTCAAAATCCAGCGCGCCACCGAGCCTAAGTTCTTCACTTGTTACTTTTAACTCTCCTTTCAGAAAATTGATATGAAATACCGATAGTTGGCTGGTTTTCTACAAAGTGCAAGGAAGAGGCTCTCACCCAATCCACGTTGAAAATGAATATGTTGAGTGGATCATTCCAAAAGGTCAATCGAAGAGCCTAATAAAATCATAGAAGGCACATTCGGGGTCGATCTAATGCAAAGAAAAACTTCTGAAAGTTAGTCAAGGCTTGGTGTAGGCCGTGCACAATCCCCTTGATAGGGATCGTTTGCGTTGGCGAAAGTACGTGCTATCAACGGAGAAGTTGATCAAAAGAAAGAGAAGCTGGAGAGTGGAACAAGGATGAGGTCGCCCAGATCCTTTAAGCAGTTGAACTCAGTTATCTACCCTGGCGGAGATAGATACTGAGTATGTTCCTGGAATTTCGAGAGAGCAATAACATCCATGAGCCACTAAGGAAATGTTGTACGCTTGGCTTAGAATTGGCAAAGTGAACAGCAGAATGTTGAGACTTCACGAAAGGAAACCAGTTCCCATAGACGTTCTCGGCTCAAGGATAATTGTCTGCAGGGTTCTTTCTTCTTTCTTGAAAAAAAAATCAGTGACAGTAGTTTGTAAGTCTTTACTCGCTCTTGAGGGAGGAACAAGTTTGCTTGCTAGTTCAAGCTTCTTCCTCGATATGAACAATAACCTGACTTGTCACCCAGTTCCAAGACAAATGCATTTGGGAGCTGTCGCTTTCAAATGGGTTTTCATCCTCATTGTAAAATATGGTAATCTGAGGATAAAGTGGGTTTTCACCCTCATTGTAACATATGGTAATATGCGGATCTCACAAGGTTGGCGATTTATGGACAAAACTTCAGTCTCGGACGGGACTCGAACCCGTACTTGTCCTTTCCGGGGACCGTGCTCTTTTCCCTTACACTACCGAGACCCCGCTTGCTAAACATCAAGTCAAAACAAGTTATAACTAGTAAAGCTTACAGCTTAACGGTTCTGTGCTGATATTGGCCGACCGGCTCAACACGTTGTACGTGTGAGTGCTGATAAGCTATGGCATATAAGCCATTAAGAAGGCGAGGGCAAGCGGGGTCTCGGTAGTGTAAGGGAAAAGAGCACGGTCCCCGGAAAGGACAAGTACGGGTTCGAGTCCCGTCCGAGACTGAAGTTTTGTCCATAAATCGCCAACCTTGTGAGACTTTCGCGACGCGTACTGCGGCGATATAACAGCAGTTAACCAAACATCAAGTCAAAATATGTGGATCATCAGGATCTTGGGATAAAGCCAATTGTGCTTCTGATGGGCAGCGTGGCTGACTATGGATCATAAGGCCTGAGGAGCTAGAAGTAGATCTGATTTTTGACGGATCTCCTGAGTTTAGCAACATCTTGGACCTCAAGCCTAGCAGGAGTTATCCAACACACCACGTACTTCATTATGCCTTCTTCAGCTGCACTCAAGAAATAGAAAGCTAAACAACTGTTGAAGTGGTTGGGGTGGCGAGGGTTGCAGTAAATTATGCCGCTTAGGTACTCTGCAAGATCGAACCGTTTCCTTTCAAAGGACTTTCTGTCGGAATTATCTAAGTGACACCCGACCCTTTTAGCTATACGAGAACCAAGTGAACAAGTGTCAAAGGGGCAGGCTAGAGATGCCAAAAGTTTGTAAATGAGAAAAAAATTCTTCCAAAATCGTCGGAGCTGTGAGGTGCGTGGCGCAACCTCAGCACATGACCTGTATCTGAGTATTTCGAGAGTTTTCCACCGATTATCCAACTCTGGTAAGAAGAATGAACGTTTTTTTCTCTGAAATCGAATATCCTTGTGAGGTTCATGTCTGCGATTCCAGGGTAATGGGCTGCCATACAAGATTACATCGGTTTTGGTCTTCGGTAAAGTGAAAGCCATCTGGACGCCGATAATGTTCGTCGCGTAAAGGTGAATCGGCGATTTGTGACTACGCATGACTGCCAACGGTGAGTGAAAATGAGAGCTGGGACGAAGGTCAAGTGACTAGTTTTGCTGCGAACTTGGGCTGTTCGGATGGCATTCATTTTAACAAAGCACTGCTAACGATTATGGCTCGGCTAAGGTCGGTCGCATCAAAGTGAGGCCGCCAGAGCCCCCCTAACTACCATAATAAACAATGGCGCCGAGCGATACTGACAGCTGCAAATGGACGCCAGCCACATCATTGGGGTGGCCCAAATTGAAGAGAAAATTGGCATTTGGGGAGGTCTCCCTGTCTGTCAACGGGAACGTGAGAGGCAAATTTAGTCTCTTGATCCCTTTCCTTTCACACTTTGAGGCATTAAATTCACATGTACGAAAGGGCTCAAAGACAAAGTGTTGACAACCAGTTGGTCAGTCCTATTGGTGTGCGCCACGAGTTGAATGGCCGCTTTCCATCATGGAAGCATTTGAATGTACGTCTGAAACATGAAGTAGCAAGAACGAATGAGAAAAAACGAGTGGAAGGGGGTATTCAGAAAATTAGCAAGAGCTCGAAGAACAATGTGATAAAAGAAAAAGACATGAAGGGAAAGGGAGTATCAAGCCACTCCGATGACCGGTCCGATAGGTTTTAGACCACGTGAAGCGCTAACTGCATGGGATTGAAGATATCCTCGGAGTAATGGCAAGTTGAAGGCCTAAATTCGGTCTTTAGATGGGGCTCGATCACATATATGAGTTGCTTGACCAGCATACCTTCCCGTTACATGACCACTAATAACAGTGATCTAAGTGTTACCGTATGCATACTGCAAAATCTGCTGCAAAATTGGAATAAATGAAACAAAATGAATCCTTAATAAGCGAAAAGGAGATCCAGGTTTATGTCAGGTTGGGTGGATACTTCCCCAGCGGAAACTATCATACTTCCGCCATTGTGAACGAGTTGACGTAAAACCAAAGATCGAAGGCCCAGGGGCTTGACCAGCTCAGCTTTTGAAGTGATAGGAATCCCATTCATAAACATCTGCACGAATGTTGCACTGCACGAAGGTTGCATTCTCGCTAACGCCTCACACCTGCTCAAGTTTCATTATTTGAGAAAAGCGCTCCTTATACTGGGATTACCCCTACTGGCCTCTGATTGGAGACCCTTAAGAACGTAATAACGCTTGGGAGACGAGAGATGCACATAAAATATACGAGCCAGGTAGGCACGAAGTAGAGCTTTAAAATGTGGGTGTTTACCTCTAAACGAACAAGTCGGAAATATTTTTCTACTAAATAAATGCAAACTCGAATAGAATGCGAAATTGAATCAGGCGAAAATGCGATTGTGTCGGTCGGAATGAACCTTAAGCCTACCTGAAGCCAATACGACGGATTGGGGAAATGGAAGAACGAGTTTTTATGGTCGTAACTAGTTTGTCAATAGTCGAAAAAGTTAGTCTTCATTGGATGTAATAGTCAACAAGGGGATCATCCCACAATAGACTACCCAGTTTAGCAAAAAGACCTATAACGAAGCGAGAAGGGATCCGTAAGTTCGATCTTTCTTAAAGACTTCGGGGTCGATCAGAAGCCAGCGTAATACAGTCACCGACATCTACCATTGTAAATAGGGTGGTCCATAAGTCTCATACGGTCTAGCGTATAGCCAGTCAACGTGCAGGAGCATATAGGTTCCGGTTGAAACGTAATTTTAGGCTATTTCGAAAAGCATGTGTCCAAACTTGGGCTTTTTCTGAGCTCTACAAAAAATAATTCGAGGAAGAGCTTTTTGCGGAAGAGCCACTTAAAACCCAGCAAGACGAATTAAAGCGTAAAAAACAAAAGGAACGGGGAGATGAAGGAAAGGGCACTGGGTCAAACTGATACGACAAGACGATAGAGGCTTATGTAAACATGAAGGACCTATAACACGAAGGAGTAGGAAGAAAACGTCGAATACGACGAAGGGGAAAGTTAGCTGAAGTAATTTCGCAAGAGAAGCAATCGCAATGCGTTTTTTTGCGTTAACAACTGGTACAAGGTAAATAAGGATGTCATAGCTTTGACGTAGAGAAAATGGTCCTAAGTTTGTTCTGAGATGAGATTAGAACTACCAAGGTTTTACCCATAACTGTCAATCATGGAAAGGTACTATGTTGATGGAACACTACAAGTCAATGTCTGCGTAGTCTCAAAAGGAGTGCAGGTTGCGGGCCAAATTCCCGTCTCTGTAGGGAATCGAGCCCTTACTTCTGCGTGCAGCTCTGATGAACCAATATGCATAAAAGCCACTCAGAAAGAGGGGAGATAAAGAGCACTGCTCCCGTGACGCATAAGTAAGGGTTCGAGCCCTGTCAAATGCCATAGTTTTGCTCACAAAATCCTATTCCTGGGAGACTCTCGAATTGCGGATTGTGGCACAACAGCTGACAAGTACGTCCTCCCTATTCAAAAACCTTTATTACACCATTCCAAGTAGAGTAAACCGTAGAGTGAAATATATCGCCCGTGAATTGCGTCCGTTGCAATTTGTTTCATCATAGGTCACTGTAGGAATCGGGTTCCGTGCTGAACTTCCGTTCCCGTGCAATCGAGTGGCACCCCCAATGAGGGTCTATTTTCACTTTTTTTGTTGCATTTTCGATTCCCCTATGAAGAGTCCTTTTCTGCCATTAGCTACCAATAACGTCATTGCACCATGGCCGTTTCTATCCTCTTCGTTTTTATAATCTCTTATGTTTGTGTTTTCATATATGCCTTTCCGAAAAGAAATAATTCAATCCAGTCACTTCATTCATCTGGGAACAAATCAAATGTTCCCGAAAACTTGACATCCACCCAGGCAATGCGGTTAAGCGCGTGTTGGCTCAATGAAATGGCGATTCAGTGGATGAAATGAATGCTAGACGCGTCAATCAATAATCCTTGACCGCGTGATTTGGTGAGTTCATTTTATTGAACAAACTTAGGTTCTTTTCAAGATGTGTTCAATGAGCATTCTGATTATTTATCAAAGCGATTCCTAATATAATACATTACCCAGGAATATACCGAATTATGGAACTCTATCACCGATATAAAAGGCTTTTCTTAGAAAACAATAATGTGAAAGGAACGTATGCAAAAAAGACTGAAATAGCATTTGGCAGCATGCTTACAAAATATATGCCTGGATTGGAAAAGGCACACCATAAATTACTACAATAACTCATTATAAATCGATTTCTTTCGAGCGTGTCGAAATGAGGGCCTTCACCTGATGGTGAAGTAAAATGTAATGAGAAAAAAGCATGAGGTAGTACTTGACGCAAATAGCAAATAATTCCTTCTTAGACCCTATTGTGCTTTTCACTGTTGTGGAGATCAAGTCACTGAGTAATTAACAATACATACAAACATAAAGGATTAATAGAATTTGCTGGGTTCATTTGTCCTACGTTTCGAAGATACAATCCTGGCAGCGGGACAAGGATTCGGGGCAGTGTATTTGAAATCGTCTTTTGTTTGAGAGATTCCGTCGAAAGGAGTGAGATCGAGCTGAAGATTATTCTCGGGTAGCGTTATCATAAACCGTTCGCCAATTCCGCCCTTATAGGACTCCCTGAAACAGAAGCGTAAGGGAAGGCGGATCCCTGATCGCAGGCAAGCATTACCTGTTTATTGTGCTACCGTCGAGAGGATCAGTATTTCTATCAATCTGGTCTTTCGGACGAGCAAGTGCGAACCTCTCACCAGTGCCTCCTTTATAGGACTCCCTGAAACAGGAGCGTAAGGGAAGGCGGATCCCTGATTGCATGTGAGCATTACCTGTTTATTGTGCTACCGTCGAGAGGATCAGTATTTCTATCAATCTGGTCTTTCGGACGAGCAAGTGCGAACCTCTCACCAGTGCCTCCTTTATAGGACTCCCTGAAACAGGAGCGTAAGGGAAGGCGGATCCCTGATTGCATGCAAAAGCATTACCTGTTTATTGTGCTACCGTCGAGAGGATCAGTATTTCTATCAATCTGGTCTTTCGGACGAGCAAGTGCGAACCTCTCACCAGTGCCTCCTTTGTAGGACTCCCTGAAACAGAAGCGTAAGGGAAGGCGGATCCCTGATCGCGGGCAAGCATTACCTGTTTACTGTGCTACCGTCGAGAGGATCAGTATTTCGATCAATCTGGTCTTTCGGACGAGCAAGTGCGAACCTCTCACCAGTGCCTCCTTTGTAGGACTCCCTGAAACAGAAGCGTAAGGGAAGGCGGATCTCTGATCGCGGGCAAGCATTACCTGTTTACTGTGCTACCGTCGAGAGGATCAGTATTTCTATCAATCTGGTCTTTCGGACGAGCAAGTGCGAACCTCTCACCAGTGCCTCCTTTGTAGGACTCCCTGAAACAGAAGCGTAAGGGAAGGCGGATCCCTGATTGCGTGCAAGCATTACCTGTTTATTGTGCTACCGTCGAGAGGATCAGTATTTCTATCAATCTGGTCTTTCGGACGAGCAAGTGCGAACCTCTCACCAGTGCCTCCTTTGTAGGACTCCCTGAAACAGAAGCGTGAGGGAAGGCGGATCTCTGATCGCGGGCAAGCATTACCTGTTTACTGTGCTACCGTCGAGAGGATCAGTATTTCTATCAATCTGGTCTTTCGGACGAGCAAGTGCGAACCTCTCACCAGTGCCTCCTTTGTAGGACTCCCTGAAACAGAAGCGTAAGGGAAGGCGGATCTCTGATCGCGGGCAAGCATTACCTGTTTACTGTGCTACCGTCGAGAGGATCAGTATTTCTATCAATCTGGTCTTTCGGACGAGCAAGTGCGAACCTCTCACCAGTGCCTCCTTTGTAGGACTCCCTGAAACAGAAGCGTAAGGGAAGGCGGATCTCTGATCGCGGGCAAGCATTACCTGTTTACTGTGCTACCGTCGAGAGGATCAGTATTTCTATCAATCTGGTCTTTCGGACGAGCAAGTGCGAACCTCTCACCAGTGCCTCCTTTATAGGACTCCCTGAAACAGGAGCGTAAGGGAAGGCGGATCCCTGATCGCAGGTGAGCTTTACCTGTTTATTGTGCTACCGTCGAGAGGATCAGTATTTCTATCAATCTGGTCTTTCGGACGAGCAAGTGCGAACCTCTCACCAGTGCCTCCTTTGTAGGACTCCCTGAAACAGAAGCGTAAGGGAAGGCGGATCTCTGATCGCGGGCAAGCATTACCTGTTTACTGTGCTACCGTCGAGAGGATCAGTATTTCTATCAATCTGGTCTTTCGGACGAGCAAGTGCGAACCTCTCACCAGTGCCTCCTTTATAGGACTCCCTGAAACAGGAGCGTAAGGGAAGGCGGATCCCTGATCGCAGGTGAGCTTTACCTGTTTATTGTGCTACCGTTGAGAGGATCAGTATTTCTATTAATCTGGTCTTTCGGACGAGCAAGTGCGAACCTCTCAATAGTGCCTCCTTTATAGGACTCCCTGAAACAGGAGCGTAAGGGAAGGCGGATCCCTGATCGCAGGTGAGCTTTACCTGTTTATTGTGCTACCGTCGAGAGGATCAGTATTTCTATCAATCTGGTCTTTCGGACGAGCAAGTGCGAACCTCTCACCAGTGCCTCCTTTGTAGGACTCCCTGAAACAGAAGCGTAAGGGAAGGCGGATCTCTGATCGCGGGCAAGCATTACCTGTTTACTGTGCTGCCGTCGAGAGGATCAGTATTTCTATCAATCTGGTCTTTCGGACGAGCAAGTGCGAACCTCTCACCAGTGCCTCCTTTATAGGACTCCCTGAAACAGAAGCGTAAGGGAAGGCGGATCTCTGATCGCGGGCAAGCATTACCTGTTTACTGTGCTACCGTCGAGAGGATCAGTATTTCTATCAATCTGGTCTTTCGGACGAGCAAGTGCGAACCTCTCACCAGTGCCTCCTTTGTAGGACTCCCTGAAACAGAAGCGTAAGGGAAGGCGGATCTCTGATCGCGGGCAAGCATTACCTGTTTACTGTGCTACCGTCGAGAGGATCAGTATTTCTATCAATCTGGTCTTTCGGACGAGCAAGTGCGAACCTCTCACCAGTGCCTCCTTTGTAGGACTCCCTGAAACAGAAGCGTAAGGGAAGGCGGATCTCTGATCGCGGGCAAGCATTACCTGTTTACTGTGCTACCGTCGAGAGGATCAGTATTTCTATCAATCTGGTCTTTCGGACGAGCAAGTGCGAACCTCTCACCAGTGCCTCCTTTGTAGGACTCCCTGAAACAGAAGCGTAAGGGAAGGCGGATCCCTGATCGCATGCAAGCATTACCTGTTTATTGTGCTACCGTCGAGAGGATCAGTATTTCTATCAATCTGGTCTTTCGGACGAGCAAGTGCGAACCTCTCACCAGTGCCTCCTTTGTAGGACTCCCTGAAACAGAAGCGTAAGGGAAGGCGGATCCCTGATCGCATGCAAGCACTACCTGTTTACTGTGCTACCGTCGAGAGGATTAGTATTTCTATTTATTTAGTCTTTCAGACTTCGGTGTGAGGTTTTTACTTCGCAGTGAGTGAAAGCATTCCATCATTCTCTATTTCTGGATCAGTCTCGCAGCAACAGTGGTCAAACCTCCACTTCCAATCTTATAGTTAATTTCCACTATTTCATTCTTTTGGTTTCACCTTTTTTATACTTGAATATGAGTAATTTCCAAAAAAGTAATGAGTGAGCGAAATTGTATCATTTCAAGCATGGCGCCGACTGTCAGTGTTTGGTTTGCTTCACATTGCTCAAGACGTCAACTCTAGCATTTAGTATCGTTGGTTTCAGCGATGGAAAAGAATCGGTAGAACAGGAAGGGCACTGTAACATAATAAGCTTCGGCGTCGTCAATGCCCAAGGGGTCCCGCACTCGAGCAGTGAACTAGTTAGCAGCAGCAAATTGTTTACTCGATTTCCGACGACTTTGGCTCTTCAATTAGCATCAGTTCCCAGTCTGTTACTTGTAGTGTTTGGGCTGACAATGAGCTTAACCTAAATTTTATGTGAGAGTTTCTTGTGTCTAGAGCACTAGACAGGTATCAATGAATCCTTTAAACTACCCCAATGACAAGGTAGCCTGCAAATATCAATATTGGCAGTGCTTTCGAACATTATCGCAGCAGAACTCTCACAGTAAGCTACCACAGACTTCTCATGAAAGCAATCGTCGCCATACTCGAAAACAAATAACACATCTCATCCGTCGCCTGCCGGATGGGTTAGCAAAGCAAATAATCTCCAGCTATATTGAAAAAGCCTTCCCTGCCCTGGATCAGGAAAACACTTTGGAGTCAAGTAACATATGCGCGTCAGGGTGAACTATCACTTACCTGCTGACGGTACTTCCGTCAAGCGGCTCGTTATCCCTGTCAATCTGGTCCTTAGGGCGAGTCATCAAGAATCGTTCACCGATTCCGCCTTTATAGGTTTCCCTGAAACAGTCACGATTCAGAAGAAGGATAAAAAGGATGAGGTTCCAGTACCTGCTCGTTGTGCTACCATCAAGAGGATCGGTATTTCTATCAATTTGATCTTTCGGACGAGTCATAGAAAATCGTTCACCCAGTCCACCTTTGTAAGATTCCCTACAAAGTCGATCGTTGAAGAAAGAATTATAGCAGATCGATATTCACACCACCTACCTGTTGATGGTAATTCCATCTAGTGGCTCGGTATTCCTATCGATTTGATCTTTCGGACGAGTCATGGAGAACCGTTCACCCATTCCACCTTTGTACGATTCCCTACATGCATTCATCCAGAGTAAGATGGAACATGGGCGCAAGATTGTGAACTGTCACTTACCTGCTGACGGTACTTCCGTCAAGCGGCTCGTTATCCCTGTCAATCTGGTCCTTAGGGCGAGTCATCAAGAATCGTTCACCGATTCCGCCTTTATAGGTTTCCCTGAAACAGTCACGATTCAGAAGAAGGATAAAAAGGATGAGGTTCCAGTACCTGCTCGTTGTGCTACCATCAAGAGGATCGGTATTTCTATCAATTTGATCTTTCGGACGAGTCATAGAAAACCGTTCACCCAGTCCACCTTTGTAAGATTCCCTACAAAGTCGATCGTTGAAGAAAGAATTATAGCAGATCGATATTCACACCACCTACCTGTTGATGGTAATTCCATCTAGTGGCTCGGTATTCCTATCGATTTGATCTTTCGGACGAGTCATGGAGAACCGTTCACCCATTCCACCTTTGTACGATTCCCTACATGCGTTCATCCAGAGTAAGATGGAACATGGGCGCAAGATTGTGAACTGTCACTTACCTGCTGACGGTACTTCCGTCAAGCGGCTCGTTATCCCTGTCAATCTGGTCCTTAGGGCGAGTCATCAAGAATCGTTCACCGATTCCGCCTTTATAGGTTTCCCTGAAACAGTCACGATTCAGAAGAAGGATAAAAAGGATGAGGTTCCAGTACCTGCTCGTTGTGCTACCATCAAGAGGATCGGTATTTCTATCAATTTGATCTTTCGGACGAGTCATAGAAAATCGTTCACCCAGTCCACCTTTATAAGATTCCCTACAAAGTCGATCGTTGAAGAAAGAATTATCGCAGATCGATATTCACACCACCTACCTGTTGATGGTAATTCCATCTAGTGGCTCGGTATTCCTATCGATTTGATCTTTCGGACGAGTCATGGAGAACCGTTCACCCATTCCACCTTTGTACGATTCCCTACATGTGTTCATCCAGAGTAAGATGGAACATGGGCGCAAGATTGTGAACTGTCACTTACCTGCTGACGGTACTTCCGTCAAGCGGCTCGTTATCCCTGTCAATCTGGTCTTTAGGGCGAGTCATCAAGAATCGTTCACCGATTCCGCCTTTATAGGTTTCCCTGAAACAGTCACGATTCAGAAGAAGGATAAAAAAGATGAGGTTCCAGTACCTGCTCGTTGTGCTACCATCAAGAGGATCGGTATTTCTATCAATTTGATCTTTCGGACGAGTCATAGAAAACCGTTCACCCAGTCCACCTTTATAAGATTCCCTACAAAGTCGATCGTTGAAGAAAGAACTATAGCAGATCGATAGTCCACCACCTACCTGTTGATGGTAATTCCATCTAGTGGCTCGGTATTCCTATCGATTTGATCTTTCGGACGAGTCATGGAGAACCGTTCACCCATTCCACCTTTGTACGATTCCCTACATGTGTTCATCCAGAGTAAGATGGAACATGGGCGCAAGATTGTGAACTGTCACTTACCTGCTGACGGTACTTCCGTCAAGCGGCTCGTTATCCCTGTCAATCTGGTCCTTAGGGCGAGTCATCAAGAATCGTTCACCGATTCCGCCTTTATAGGTTTCCCTGAAACAGTCACGATTCAGAAGAAGGATAAAAAAGATGAGGTTCCAGTACCTGCTCGTTGTGCTACCATCAAGAGGATCGGTATTTCTATCAATTTGATCTTTCGGACGAGTCATAGAAAATCGTTCACCCAGTCCACCTTTATAAGATTCCCTACAAAGTCGATCGTTGAAGAAAGAATTATCGCAGATCGATATTCACACCACCTACCTGTTGATGGTAATTCCATCTAGTGGCTCGGTATTCCTATCGATTTGATCTTTCGGACGAGTCATGGAGAACCGTTCACCCATTCCACCTTTGTACGATTCCCTACATGCGTTCATCCAGAGTAAGATGGAACATGGGCGCAAGATTGTGAACTGTCACTTACCTGCTGACGGTACTTCCGTCAAGCGGCTCGTTATCCCTGTCAATCTGGTCCTTAGGGCGAGTCATCAAGAATCGTTCACCGATTCCGCCTTTATAGGTTTCCCTGAAACAGTCACGATTCAGAAGAAGGATAAAAAGGATGAGGTTCCAGTACCTGCTCGTTGTGCTACCATCAAGAGGATCGGTATTTCTATCAATTTGATCTTTCGGACGAGTCATAGAAAATCGTTCACCCAGTCCACCTTTATAAGATTCCCTACAAAGTCGATCGTTGAAGAAAGAATTATCGCAGATCGATATTCACACCACCTACCTGTTGATGGTAATTCCATCTAGTGGCTCGGTATTCCTATCGATTTGATCTTTCGGACGAGTCATGGAGAACCGTTCACCCATTCCACCTTTGTACGATTCCCTACATGCGTTCATCCAGAGTAAGATGGAACATGGGCGCAAGATTGTGAACTGTCACTTACCTGCTGACGGTACTTCCGTCAAGCGGCTCGTTATCCCTGTCAATCTGGTCCTTAGGGCGAGTCATCAAGAATCGTTCACCGATTCCGCCTTTATAGGTTTCCCTGAAACAGTCACGATTCAGAAGAAGGATAAAAAAGATGAGGTTCCAGTACCTGCTCGTTGTGCTACCATCAAGAGGATCGGTATTTCTATCAATTTGATCTTTCGGACGAGTCATAGAAAATCGTTCACCCAGTCCACCTTTATAAGATTCCCTACAAAGTCGATCGTTGAAGAAAGAATTATCGCAGATCGATATTCACACCACCTACCTGTTGATGGTAATTCCATCTAGTGGCTCGGTATTCCTATCGATTTGATCTTTCGGACGAGTCATGGAGAACCGTTCACCCATTCCACCTTTGTACGATTCCCTACATGCGTTCATCCAGAGTAAGATGGAACATGGGCGCAAGATTGTGAACTGTCACTTACCTGCTGACGGTACTTCCGTCAAGCGGCTCGTTATCCCTGTCAATCTGGTCCTTAGGGCGAGTCATCAAGAATCGTTCACCGATTCCGCCTTTATAGGTTTCCCTGAAACAGTCACGATTCAGAAGAAGGATAAAAAGGATGAGGTTCCAGTACCTGCTCGTTGTGCTACCATCAAGAGGATCGGTATTTCTATCAATTTGATCTTTCGGACGAGTCATAGAAAATCGTTCACCCAGTCCACCTTTATAAGATTCCCTACAAAGTCGATCGTTGAAGAAAGAATTATAGCAGATCGATATTCCACCACCTACCTGTTGATGGTAATTCCATCAAGAGGATCGGTATTCCTATCAATTTGATCTTTCGGACGAGTCATGGAGAACCGTTCACCCATTCCACCTTTGTACGATTCCCTACATGCGTTCATCCAGAGTAAGATGGAACATGGGCGCAAGATTGTGAACTGTCACTTACCTGCTGACGGTACTTCCGTCAAGCGGCTCGTTATCCCTGTCAATCTGGTCCTTTAGGGCGAGTCATCAAGAATCGTTCACCGATTCCGCCTTTATAGGTTTCCCTGAAACAGTCACGATTCAGAAGAAGGATAAAAAAGATGAGGTTCCAGTACCTGCTCGTTGTGCTACCATCAAGAGGATCGGTATTTCTATCAATTTGATCTTTCGGACGAGTCATAGAAAACCGTTCACCCAGTCCACCTTTATAAGATTCCCTACAAAGTCGATCGTTGAAGAAAGAACTATAGCAGATCGATAGTCCACCACCTACCTGTTGATGGTAATTCCATCGAGTGGCTCGGTATTCCTATCGATTTGATCTTTCGGACGAGTCATGGAGAACCGTTCACCCATTCCACCTTTGTACGATTCCCTACATGTGTTCATCCAGAGTAAGATGGAACATGGGCGCAAGATTGTGAACTGTCACTTACCTGCTGACGGTACTTCCGTCAAGCGGCTCGTTATCCCTGTCAATCTGGTCCTTAGGGCGAGTCATCAAGAATCGTTCACCGATTCCGCCTTTATAGGTTTCCCTGAAACAGTCACGATTCAGAAGAAGGATAAAAAAGATGAGGTTCCAGTACCTGCTCGTTGTGCTACCATCAAGAGGATCGGTATTTCTATCAATTTGATCTTTCGGACGAGTCATAGAAAACCGTTCACCCAGTCCACCTTTATAAGATTCCCTACAAAGTCGATCGTTGAAGAAAGAACTATAGCAGATCGATATTCACACCACCTACCTGTTGATGGTAATTCCATCTAGTGGCTCGGTATTCCTATCGATTTGATCTTTCGGACGAGTCATGGAGGACCGTTCACCCATTCCACCTTTGTACGATTCCCTACATGTGTTCATCCAGAGTAAGATGGAACATGGGCGCAAGATTGTGAACTGTCACTTACCTGCTGACGGTACTTCCGTCAAGCGGCTCGTTATCCCTGTCAATCTGGTCCTTAGGGCGAGTCATCAAGAATCGTTCACCGATTCCGCCTTTATAGGTTTCCCTGAAACAGTCACGATTCAGAAGAAGGATAAAAAAGATGAGGTTCCAGTACCTGCTCGTTGTGCTACCATCAAGAGGATCGGTATTTCTATCAATTTGATCTTTCGGACGAGTCATAGAAAATCGTTCACCCAGTCCACCTTTATAAGATTCCCTACAAAGTCGATCGTTGAAGAAAGAATTATCGCAGATCGATATTCACACCACCTACCTGTTGATGGTAATTCCATCTAGTGGCTCGGTATTCCTATCGATTTGATCTTTCGGACGAGTCATGGAGAACCGTTCACCCATTCCACCTTTGTACGATTCCCTACATGTGTTCATCCAGAGTAAGATGGAACATGGGCGCAAGATTGTGAACTGTCACTTACCTGCTGACGGTACTTCCGTCAAGCGGCTCGTTATCCCTGTCAATCTGGTCCTTAGGGCGAGTCATCAAGAATCGTTCACCGATTCCGCCTTTATAGGTTTCCCTGAAACAGTCACGATTCAGAAGAAGGATAAAAAAGATGAGGTTCCAGTACCTGCTCGTTGTGCTACCATCAAGAGGATCGGTATTTCTATCAATTTGATCTTTCGGACGAGTCATAGAAAATCGTTCACCCAGTCCACCTTTATAAGATTCCCTACAAAGTCGATCGTTGAAGAAAGAACTATAGCAGATCGATATTCACACCACCTACCTGTTGATGGTAATTCCATCTAGTGGCTCGGTATTCCTATCGATTTGATCTTTCGGACGAGTCATGGAGGACCGTTCACCCATTCCACCTTTGTACGATTCCCTACATGCGTTCATCCAGAGTAAGATGGAACATGGGCGCAAGATTGTGAACTGTCACTTACCTGCTGACGGTACTTCCGTCAAGCGGCTCGTTATCCCTGTCAATCTGGTCCTTAGGGCGAGTCATCAAGAATCGTTCACCGATTCCGCCTTTATAGGTTTCCCTGAAACAGTCACGATTCAGAAGAAGGATGAAAAGGATGAGGTTCCAGTACCTGCTCGTTGTGCTACCATCAAGAGGATCGGTATTTCTATCAATTTGATCTTTCGGACGAGTCATGGAGAACCGTTCACCCATTCCACCTTTGTACGATTCCCTACATGTGTTCATCCAGAGTAAGATGGAACATGGGCGCAAGATTGTGAACTGTCACTTACCTGCTGACGGTACTTCCGTCAAGCGGCTCGTTATCCCTGTCAATCTGGTCCTTAGGGCGAGTCATCAAGAATCGTTCACCGATTCCGCCTTTATAGGTTTCCCTGAAACAGTCACGATTCAGAAGAAGAATAAAAAGGATGAGGTTCCAGTACCTGCTCGTTGTGCTACCATCAAGAGGATCGGTATTTCTATCAATTTGATCTTTCGGACGAGTCATAGAAAACCGTTCACCCAGTCCACCTTTATAAGATTCCCTACAAAGCCGATCGTTGAAGAAAGAATTATAGCAGATCGATATTCACACCACCTACCTGTTGATGGTAATTCCATCTAGTGGCTCGGTATTCCTATCGATTTGATCTTTCGGACGAGTCATGGAGAACCGTTCACCCATTCCACCTTTGTACGATTCCCTGCGATTGTATTCTCATAGCGGGATGATGGTGGGGACATTAGCCTTGGCATTTCATACCTGTTGATGGTGGTTCCGTCTAGCGGATCTCTACTCATATCTAATTGATTCTTTGGGCGAGTCATCGGATGTCGCTCAGCAGTCCCGCCCTTGTAGTATTCTCTGGAATACCTTGTTTTTCTGTTTATTTTTTTACTCGGTACATTTTGAAAAAAAAAGTTTCTTTCATAAGCGTTCGAATCAGCACATACAGGAAGCGTCCTTAAAGACATCACAATAATTTTGGGTTATCCAATTTATGACGAGAGATGAAAGAGAGGGTGAAGTATAGTACCATGGGAGCGAAGAGAGCAAAAGAATCGGTGTTTCTACGGGGCTATACGGGAATAAGAGCAAAAAATGACGTAGAAGGGGTAATCAGGCGAGCTAAACCATGTCTGTCACTGTGTACAGCAAACAACATTATGCAAAAAAGCTCAGTAAATGCATTCAAATTGCATAGCTAAAGTTAACATAGCAATAAAATAGCATAGCACTGTTATCGAAAAAACTCTTTTTCATCCTCGCAAGGTAATACACCAGAAAAATGTCTGCAGCAGCACAGAGTATAGCAGAGAGTAACAAAAAAAGTGAAACATCTCCTCACTACTCGGCGATCAGCTTATTGCATGCTGAACGTGTGGGTCCTGATGCGAATAGCGCAACTTATATCGTCTCGTCACTCATCTGTCATGTCATTGCCCGATAGACGTGGACGTCGACGAATTTGTTGGGGCTCATATTATGCCTTATCTATTGAGTTTTTCGTCCCGACAGCGTCCCTTGTGTTACCCTTGGGATCCGCTTGGTAATCCCAGGAGGAAATCCTAGAAAACATTTTGATCGCGAACTGTGCCTTTAACTTTGCTGGCAACCACTTCACTGTGCAATGTCGGCTTTGTCTTGACATGTAATTATACTTCTTCTTACTTCTCAAGACGCTCTGTTTATAGGAAACTTATTTTTCACAATGTGTTAACAGGATAATTCAGTTCAAATTCATTGCAGAAAGGTTTATAGATATGTATTCTACATTTGGATAGATCTTGAATGGGAAGGATAGGCACCGTTTGCTGATATGTTGAAAGGAAATGAGCATATCAGAATTCTTACAAACAAAAACCTACTCCTGTTTCGCTATCAGTTGGGTGAACCTGAACGTAAAGGCAAAGTTCACGTTGAGAAGGGTTTCTTCGATTTCTTTCTAGAATGAACGTCTGCCTTCCAAGGATCGTTAGAGGCGCTGTCGGGTCAAAAAAACAGTCAAGGTAATGCATAAGAATGGCCCCATAACCGGCTTAGCCGACCAAAGAACGCAAGGCGGACGAGTTATCAAACGTTGTTAAAGCTGTAGAGGTTGCACCATTCGGGACCAACACTTAGTACGCTTCAGCGTATTGCAACCAGCTGTATGCAATGGCGCGCGGAAAAAGCTCATCCAAATACTCCTTCCAAGCTGCTTTTTTCGTAACATTCTCGTCCAGCCCCTGATCCTACTTCTTTGCTGGAGCTTTACGTTTCTTAACCTCTTTTGCACTATTCTGGACGATAACTTCCATCACTCGTCTGAAGCTAGTTGACCCAAAATTATCGTGAACTGTGCCTTTAAGAATAACATAGTTACCAAACAGAAAAACGTTAAAATACAGGTTATTTCATTAGAGAGATCGATCCACACACAGACACTGAGGGAAGGTTAAGTACAGAAGAGCTGGACTTTCACGAAAGACGTCGGACCAACTATTGCAGTTTACGAAAGCGTTGTTTCAAAACTGATAGTGATTCTATGATAAGCTTCATTGTTGAAATTTACAGCATCGGATCAAGGATCAAGCGACAGACTGAAAATGTCCAATATAGCAGAATCGTATGGCAATAGTTTTTATTTTGGAAGATACATATACAGGGTGTCTCGAAATTATTGGCGCCAATTTATAGCAGTTTATTTGAAACTTCTCAGCTGCGAGAGATAATGGAATTTCTATGCACGCTAGCTAACACTATGGGCTATAACATGCTACAGTCGCATTCCAAAATATCTTTGCATTCTAGGGCTCCAAAACGGGACTGCAAACTCGATAGGTCCTGTTCTAGTCAGGGACCATTTGTCGGAGTCAAGTGAGTCAAGTTCTGGAAAATAGGATGACCATTACATTCTACCTATTGAGTCGAGCAGCTGTCGTCGGCACCACTCGCGGGCAAGCTTGGCTCTGAGGGCTAAAGTAGCGTCCTGCTGGAAGGACTACGACATGTTTCAGAAAACGTAGTCGGGTCAATGTTTCATTATGCCCATCAGTATGCTGTTTGAGTACAGATCTTGGTCAATTTTCACGCCTTCACCGAAGAAACCACGACCGGCTTACCCTTACCAGTTATTTCCTCGTAAAACGACGTTCCCCTGTTATTATAGCAACCTTTTTGTGAGATATTACACGCTCGATGTTTCTTTCCGGAACGCGAATGTTTTGGTTGTTGAAGGATGGTTTTATCGTAAAAAACGTTTTGGACCGGAGAAAACGGCGAAGGGTTGCGTGTCATCACTCGAAAGGGTTTGCAACTTTCTGCATTTTTTGGCCGTGCTAGTCTGTTGAGATCGGAATTGAAGCGAAATTCCTGCATACGATAGGAATGGCAGTGAAGCTTTTGCATGACATTCTTCCATCGCGATAACTCCTGTAAGCCGTGCCCGTTGACTTCCTTTTGATGGGTCACCCACGATTCCGTTTTGATGGGTCACCCAGGATTCCGACCGATTGGCAGACGGACCATTTTAATAGTCCTGTCTTCGGAAACATTCTGCCTTTCTACCTTTGCTGGTTTGTCTCTGATTCAATCTTCTCTTCTATATCGTTTAATAGCCTCCTTATACGGTAGCCTCCTTAGTATACGGTTATTATAAAAATCCCGAGGAATTTCATAATGCTCTTCCACCTCTCGCGTGTCAATGATTGCAAGTAGCACTGGATGACCCTCCTCTATCTAAAAGATATTGGGAGTTCCACATCAGCCACCATGCATATTGCAAGGAAACCTTCTTATGCAACTAATTAATAACAGGTAATGTGGATTTGATAAATTATTTCTACCTTGAAAATTTCTGAATTTTGGCGCCAATAATTTCGGGACACCCTGCAGTATCTGCATGCAACTCTCAAATCTCTGAGGCGGTTGAATAGGTTTTGTTCGCGAAACGCACACGAATTCACAACGGTGTAAGAGTAATGAGGGATTTCGATATACCTGTTGATTGTATGCCCATCCAAAGGATCAGTGTTTCTGTCGATTTGGTCTTTTGGACGAGTCATCGCGAACCTTTCACCAACACCGCCTGTGTATGATTCTCTGAAAAGTTCATGAACAAGCTATTCAGACTTATTGTTGAAAGTGGTTATGGGTTACCTATTGATCGTGTGCCCATCCAAAGGATCTGTGTTCCTTCCGATTTGGTCTTTTGGACGAGTCATTGCAAATCTTTCACCAAGACCGCCTGTGTATACTTCTCTGAAAAGTTATACATCTTGCTAAATTACTCAACTCAGCCTTATTATTGAACGTGTTACTTCATTACCTATTTATCGTGTGCCCATCCAAAGGACCAGTGTTTCTGTCAATTTGGTCTTTAGGTCGAGTCACCGTAAACCTTTCTCCAACTCCACCTGTGTAGGATTCTCTAAACTATTGAGATAGTAATTACATCAACAATCTTTGTTGGACATACTATGGCTTCACCTGTTTACAGTGCTTTTGTCCAGTGGACCAGTGTTCCAGCCAATTTGATCCTTTGGACGAGTCATTGAGAATCTGTCACCCGTTCCTCCCTTGTACGACTCCCTGAAACAAATTCTCGACCCGGATGAAATAACTGGGCAACGACCACCTTTCTGTACCTTTGAACTGTACTCCCTTCCAAAGGGTCTGTGCTTCTATCAATTTGATCTTTCGGCCGAGTTAATGAATACCTCTCGCCAACTCCGCCTTTGAACG
Organism: Haemonchus contortus; assembly: GCA_000469685.2. Classification (NCBI taxonomy): domain Eukaryota; kingdom Metazoa; phylum Nematoda; class Chromadorea; order Rhabditida; family Trichostrongylidae; genus Haemonchus; species Haemonchus contortus. The sequence goes on from LS997565.1 coordinate 9,551,780, forward strand.
AATCTCTGTAAGACTTGCTTCTAGCTGAAAATAGCCGAGCAGCAAAACTTCTCAGTACCTTGTGACCGTGCTGCTATCCAGAGGATCATTAGTTCTTTCAATTTGGTATGTCGGTCTGATAATCTTGGGCCTCCCACCAACTCCGCCTGTGTATGATTCTCTGAAATGACAGAGCATCAAAACGTTATATCAACGATACTGTAAAGGTATATTACCTGGTAATGGTCCTGCTATCCAGTGGGTCTGTATTCCTTCCGATCTGATCCTTAGGACGAGTCATTGAAAATCTGTCACCCAGTCCTCCTCTATACGCCACTCTGAATCAATGTAAATTGATGAAACAACAGGGAATAAAGTGGAAAAGCTCTTTGTACGGGTGACGTTAAGTCGTCGAGCGAGCAGGACCACTACTCATCCACATATTCCGCAGTACCTGGTGATGGTACTTGTGTCCAATCGTTCAGTATTCCTGTCAATCTGGCCTTTTGGGCGAACTATTGGGAACCTTTCTCCGACTCCCCCCTTGTACGACTCTCTAAATGTGATCTATCATGGAGAATTCAGAGGTCAAGTTCAAATAAAACGATTGCACCCACCTGGTGACTGTTGTCCCTTCAAGAAGGGCAGTATCCCTATCAATTTGATCTTTTGGACGACTAGCTTGAGGCCTTTCATTGGGACGAAACTCTTGTGAACTCCTTTAAACAACAAATATACACACATCACAACAACACTACAGTAATCTATTATTCATACGACTTAAACGATATTAGCCTTGGAGCACGTTTTCGTTGTGATAACTTGACAAGTCACCTGGATGTTGTCTCGAAGGTAAGCCTTCCGTCGTTGGCATCGTCAAAGAGCATTAAGCCCTGGTCTTTCCTGTGTTTTGACATCTTGATGGCCGGTGTATACGAAAAATGGTCCTGAAATTTTCTATATTTTTGCTGGTATACTCATAACACTGCGGTCGTTTACCGTCAGCGTTGTTGCCGTATCCATAATTTTCATTTAGTCCTATCTGAAATACATATTTACGGGTCCCTTTTCCTCAGTAATTGTTTGCCGTTATGCATTCTGGAATAAGCCACTATTCACCACAATACATTAGTAGCAACGTAACTAATCGACAAATAACAAAGATAAAACCGTTTTATACCTATCTAGTATATAGTGTTCCCAGGGTAGGGAAGAGTGAAAGCCTGAAACATTGCGATCCCTGTATGGTTTGACAATGTCGATAAGTCTCAGGTATCACCTGTGCAAAAGCTTTCTTTTCTGTTTACAATTTCGAGTCTCTTTGCTTCTTTCAGAGTTATCAGGTCCAGGTTTGTGGGCTATGGGAGAAATCGCGGTTTTTACATCCCTTTCCTTCTTTCGAAAGTATATTGATGATGAATGATTACTGACTCCGCATATGTGAACATCTATGTACTTTATTCTTAGAGAAACAACGTTTCTTGAATTAATTTTCTCCTAGGGTAGGCAAATTATGGGCAAAACCTCGAGCTCGGGGCGGAAGTCAAGCCAAACTTTTAGCTTTTCCACTCTTTCTCTTAGGGGTAAGCCTCTGGATTCATTTTGGAGACACGTGGATAGATTCAAATCGAGACGGGATAACTTTTGTTGTTTTAATACCCATGTTCGGTGTGAATTTAAGAAAGCTGCAAAACTACATAATCGTTCTACAACATCTTTGATTCGTTAGGCTGGAATCGGAAGAGAATAACAGAATAAGAAACTAGTCAGTAGTACGCATAGGTGTGGCACGGCTTAGAAGCACTTGATGCATATTGGTGCATAACGTGACTACTTTATAGGATTACATGGAAACACCAACGACTCCTAAATGGGTGCAGAGCCATAATTCAGCTTACTGATATCCATAAGGCTCCTTTCAAATCTGTGTGAGCCCCTAAAACACCCAGAATAACTGGACAGTAGTAATTATGGTAGTTTTGATTTTGTCCTCGACAGTTTCTCCCTATCACCAAACAAGATGGTGCTGGCTAGTTTGTGCAGTACCCCAACTGAGGAAATTCCCAGTATGTAGCTTATGTCCATGCCTTGAACTTGCCTTTTTCTTGAGTGATGACGGTTGAGTTCCCTTGCCGGGAACTCAACCGTCATCACTCAAGAAAAAGTTCCTTTTAAAAGCCGTTATATGTGAAGTTTACTATTTTAGCTAACCCTCTGACTAAGGCCCACCTGGACATGGAAAGATCAAAGATGTTAGCAAATATCTGCTAATAAGTTAGAATACAGGGTGCGCCATAAATATGGTAACAACTTTTCGGATGTGCGTAATTTCCTTGTTTGGCGAGTTTCTCCAAAACTGTACCTCCCCTTATGTTCATGATATACCTTAGCCAACATATGTACTTTGTTACCCCCGCCTCGTCAAATTCCGAAAAATGGTGGAGCCTCGCAGGCAACCACCGACCGTTCCGCTTTTGCACGCATTTGGTGAATCCTTCCCCGGGATCGTTCCTCAATTCAACATTTCCCACATGACAGCCTCTTGAATCGTGTAGCGTAGACAGGTTAAAAACAAATCTCAAAATGGTGGTCTTCTCTCTTATACGACCCTTTTTCCGAAGACATTTTTTTGGAAAGGAGTATGATGCAGAACATGCAGAAACACGTGAAAAATGACAGCAGATTTGTTTGTATGTTCTTCTCAAAGGATAGACTCTACCCTGAGTAAATACAATTGTATCCAAACAGGATTCGAAAGCCTTATAAGCATTTTGACGAGAGGAAGTTGAAAAGAAAGAACATTTGTTACGCGCCACTTGCGCGCGGCACGCGCTTAGGCAGAGTTTTTTCTCACTGAAGAGTGATTAGCGTGGAAGAAATGTTGAGATCTCAAAGTACACGTATAGTTCCCACTACGAGTGCTGAAGCCGATGAGAAGAGTCAGACCGCCTCTCAAAGCCATTTTCTCTCTTTTATGATAGTTTGGGCTAGAATCCCTACCATCACAGCGATATCGCAATTTTTGTTCGAGAAAAGTACAAAGCTTAATCCGACCCTCTTAAGAAGGGTTCTTCTGGAAGGATGCAGCTGAGGGTCAAAGATTTTTCTAATGGTACGACTTGAAAACTGCATCGCACTTGCTCACGAATGGGAAAAGACCAAGACTGGTGGTGAGGAAATGTTCGCGACTCAATCCCAGCTTGCAATCTTCCTACGAATTTGCCGGACCACAATGTGATGGGTCGCCAGATATAGTCCATGCTAGAGAGGAAAGCCTGCGCTTCAAAACGCACCACTGCTGCTGCTCCTAAAAAATCACTGGAAAAAGCCTGGGCTGGAATTTTCCAAGAAACTCTGCGTGCCACTGTCGATGAGTTGCCGGAGAAACTTTGAGCTATAATTAGTACAGGAAATAGTTATATAAGATGGCGGTGTGTTCGTTTTGTAGATGTGATGCACAGTAAATAATACACCAAAATTGGTTATGTTTCAACATGAACTACGGTTTCTAGAGGCCAATATTTTTGTTACCATATTTATGGCGCACCCTGTAATTCCTCCTGATCCCGAAAAATCCCTTGTCAATCTCCTCAATAGGATTACATGAAGAACACGCGAGTAATCAAGACAACATTTCAAATAGATGGGGATAAAAGTGTGAATGAAAAAGGTCCAGGAAGGAAAATGAAGGAAGTGGTCATGATAGGTGTAGTATGAGTGTCGACTGCCATACCATTTAACATTACTTCTATTCTCGGCATCAGTTTCAGTTTCCATGGAGATCCCTGGTGCACATTTTCTCACATTCGCGAATTCCTCTACAATCATGTTATTGATACCTCATACCCGACAGCAAATTGGACATTTAGGAACAATTTAGCTCATGGAGGACTTTGTTTTGTATTCCAGGACTACCCACTTAATGTTCACAAGCACCACTGAAGTAGTACACCCAGATGTTTGTGAATGTCACTGCTGATTATAAATATAAATAAACATCTGCTATACCAGGTATTTCGTCAGCTGTTAACTAAACAAGAGAGGATGATGGGAATTGTGATGAATAAAGCAAAACTCTTACCAGATCGGCTTAAAAGATCCAACACAATGACTAGTCAGTTAAGCCTCATCCACAGAAGGTGGAATTAGGTTATTGCCTATGGCATTTGGTGGTTAATTAGACATTTTCTTGTCAACAAGGCTTACATTGGAGGTCATGGCATTGTTCTCTAATACGCTAGGGGATAGTGGGATGTAGCTTATGACCGGGAGACAGAAGAAGGAGTCCATACTGATGTGAGTCACCAAAATAAGATCGCACCGCTACCAGGGCGAGTCCTGAGACCATACAAGCTTCCAGCTCTTGTTTAGTTGTCTCAAGTGGTGGTTGGGAGGATTTCCCTTCCAGACACCACTGGAGGCAACTAGACAAGAGCTGGATTTCCAAGGCAGGAGGAGATTTCTGAGTTTCAAGATTTCAGCTTTTGTATCGAATACTACTTGATAGGTACATAAGTGCAGCCGTGATTCCCAGCAAATACTCGAAGAACAGCGAAGTTGGTCGACTCTGAAAACTGTTCAAATCTTGAATGCAGTCCTGAGGCTCTACTAGGATGTTGAATGCTTTTCTTCGGTCTATAACCAAGGGTGTGGCCCTTCGCCGGAGTGATAAATCAGCGTGGCAGATAAGGATTGCTTCAAATCCAAATCTCAAATCAAGCCGTTGTGGCCAAAAAAATAAAAAATCTCTAGTATGAATATCAATAGTATTTACCGAATCATCTTTCGACCCACGGAAGCAGGACCAACATTTACGAGGCATGGTGTTTTCGAAGCGTAGTGTAGTGGAATAGGTGCGAAAGCCCTATGAAGAAGGAATGAACAAAAGGACAATAGACTTTTAGGCGCCCATAATGTTCAATTTGCACCCCAAGGGCGGGTACATGGAGTTAAACGTCGGCCGATCGGCGTAGGCTCAAGAATGGGCCTTTGTCAAGGTTGTCTAGCTCAAATGGCAATTCTTCAAAATGTTTAGATCATTCCAAGTTAGGGAGTGGGATGAAGAATGGACAGGGAACATATCAAGCATTTATTTATCAGAACAGAGAAGTAGAAATCGGTGAGCAAGAAAAGCCAAGGGTAATTAATATCAATATTCTAATGTTCATACCTTTGCAGTGAATGAGCTAATTAAAATAAATTAAAGGCAAAGGACCCATGGTAGTAGGCTGGTAAACCTTGAAGAACCTGAATGTTCGAAGTTGCTTATGAAGTAGTGAAGGAAGGAGTGACTACGAACCGTTGTTCAATCGATTTATTGATTGTTTCAATCAGAACATGACATACACCCATAGGTATATACTGTACTATTAGTGCCACCCGCATTCGGAGTTTGGGCCTAGCCCCTCTCTTCACTAACCTGCCCCTACCTGGACCTTCTTGGAGAATATTATCCTACCGGTACTCACAACTAGGATTTGTACTCCTTTACCATGTCTAATAGTCAGAGTAGCGACTACGTCGTAGTTCAGCCCTGACCTAAGCCCCCCGGGTCATTGATGAAGTCTCTCGGATGTTTTGAGAGGCGATACTTCTTTTTGGCTTTGCACATCCCTACAAACATGCCGCTAACACTCGTTCTCAAAGTCATTCGAAAGCGGGTAATCATCGGCCAACATGACTGGCACTATTTGACGTCTCGTCTCGTCGGAGGACGTCTTTGTTCAGGCTCCTGTATTTCGGGCCGTTTCACGATCATCAAGACCCTTTGCGCCAGCCATGATCGTCGGTTGGTTGGTTGGTCGGTGAGTTCAACGAACGCTATAATTGACTCAACGGCTAGTCGTATAAGGTCGCATTGTCCGGTGGCAGACGATCGCAACAGTGTTGTTAATGGGAAGTCGTTGTCGCAGAAGACCCGATAGATGTCGCACGCCAAAAGGGCGGCTCATGAAAAATGGCATAATTTATGCGAAAATCGCTTTATATCAGCTTGTGACAGCCGGCTGGCTGGGGTGCAGCTAACATCCCGCACATTGCGCTCCCAGGATAATTACCGCCGTCTCTTAATTATCGGTAATTAATTATTCATTGATCTCTTACCGATGATAACCCGGTAATTAACGGGTTACTGTCCAGTAAACGGCTCACAATTCATGACCTTGAGCCACCCGAATTGTAATTGAACTGAGACACTTCATCCTCTATGATCTTGAGGAGAAAAAATAAACAGGTTATTCAGCGCTGATTATAATTAGTGATGCGCCATGCACGCAGCTGCTATCTGAATTTTGGAAGTCGTTTGTTTGTGTCTGCTTTTTTAGACTTAATTTGGCCTCTGCAAGGCCAGGCTATGTAGGTAGGAAAGCGTTTGCTGAGTCGCTCCTCTAGTCGTTGTGTTTTGTACCTTCTCAATCAAGATGCATATTGTATGTGTCCTTACTATCACCTCCCAATCCAAATGCATATTGTATATGTCCTTACTATCACCTGTTCTTAAGTCCTTTAAAGAGCAGACAATGGACAGTGAAATGTAGGTTCTTGGTTTGAACTCTAGCTTTAATTCTTCTATACGGGCGTTAAGGCGGGATGTCTCATCAGATCGATCCCATCAGATCGATTATTGATCAGAAACCAGCCAATCAATTTGATAGTTCCGTTTCAAGTTGTTGCGAAACGCTTACGACGATACCGATCACTGTCATAAAACTCCTCAAGAGGCGCCTGTCGGTAGTTTTATTGTGTAGACTCGTAAAATCATTTCGAACTTATACGTTGCCGACGAGAGGCTTTGTCTGAAAACATTGGCGAAAAATTCGAGAAGGCATTTTGTTTTGCCCATAGCTTTTTTTTCAAATTTTGTGGTTGCTGGGCTCAGGATACAGTGATTTCCTGGTTTCAACTCAATCAGTTTATTGTCTGTTTATCGGCAGGAGAAGGAAGAATCTCAACTTATTTGCGACTTGATATTTCAGAGTCGGACAGACCGTACGCACTTTTCTTTTTTTTCGTTCTTATAAGGAGAGGGCTTTACCCAATCATTAGACTACCTACTCATTCAATTACTTCTTTCATTCGGGATAAATAGTCTAGAAAAGTCGTGCAGACAACAAGACAATTCAATCTGGCGGGGGGTGCAAGATGGGGAAGAGTTTTTTACTTCCACTCTGTGAGAGCCATTGTAACGGTGGTGTGGCAGCCGTGCACGGCTCCCTGAAAGCACTGAGGATCGCTCGACTTCCCTTTGAGCAGAATTTTTCGATTTCGCCTCAAAACCTTTGTTTTAACACTTACCAAGTAAGCAGGCAGGCAGAAACAGCGGTCAACGTTCAAAAGTGGTCAAAGCGATTCTTTTCGAGGCGTAAATTCATTCTAGTTGGCGTATCTGGTATATGCCATGCACTGTTTTCCCGGTAGGAGCCGTAAACGTGATCGGCTGGGATTAAAGCAAGGACTATTCGGTTATAGTTGTCATAAGTGAAAATAGGGTCAAGGAAAGCTCCGTAGGAAGTGGTACTAGTTCCGGACGAGTTACGTTCCAAATCAGTTTGTGATTCCTTCTGATGAAAACCACTCCCATAGTGAAGTTCAAAGAAGCTGTTACGTTTGGAAATTTCTAGTTTCTGTCGCGGTTCGGCAAATTTTGGACCCACAAAGCCCATAGCTGCCCAAATCAATCTGAATGGAATTAGGAGCTGTAAGTCTCTTTTAATTAGCTAGGAACCCCTCCATCTCATTCCGCTGAGTTGCAAGCTCCTAGACAGTGGAATGTCCCTGAACGAAAATGAAATTCAGCTTTCATTCGACACGATTTTGAACGATGTCGGGCATGACCTGATCTAATTTCGCAAACATATGCAACTCATCAAATCGTTCGCGGTTCATTTATCATCGTCGATGGTACGACCCCGTCGTCGGCAAGCCTCGCACTACACCGCGGATTCTTCGGAACACTTCAAAAGCCAAGCGCCTTACATACAACAACGACAACGATACTCGAATCACATAAATTAGCGTTTTCGGCTCGATCGTTACTCATCTCACGATGCACCAGCACCACGAGTTCCATTATCGATGTGGACAACTGTCCGCCTTTGTTGATGAGCCTTTAGCTGAACGTTTTTTGGGTTACGCCATAAACCAATGGCCAGCAACTCTTCAGAGTCCACTCGTTTTGGCTTATGAACCAGCTGAAAGTAAATAAGAGGAGGTAGCGGCTTTCCATAAGAATAAGTCTCAGACTGCCAAAATGATATGGCAGGGACTCGATGAAAAATGCTCTTCGTTCAACCCAATCCAGTCCTTCATCTACGGCCTCGGCCATTCTTGTCCCCTTTCGACTACCTTCATAGCAGGCCTGAAGTGGAGTTGAAAAGAACTAATCACCAATAGCTTTTCTTCTCCTCTCTACTCCCCCTCCCTATCTTTTTCCAAAACTAAGTCACTGAGTGCATTTCAACAGAACCATCAGTCTTAGATCCCCTTTCACCCCTTTCCCCTTCCAGACCCTCCGGTATTCTGGTATTCTGAAATGACCTGAAAGCTGAGAACGTTTCTCCAACTGAAGTATTTTTCCAGCTATCTTGTAGGGCTGAATCTGCAACCCATCTCCACATGGAGTTTCGTGAAAACGATACCATAGTAATGGAATTAGCAACCAAGAGGCTCGATTTACCCTCGGGAATCAAAAAATACAGTGGGCTGCACTATTGCTTCCATTAATTCCCCTTACAATTCATTTATGGGTCCTAAACGTGGCTCCTTCTTTGTGTTGCGCTTTTTTTGAGACGATGAAAGCGCAGAATCGAGATCCGTGAGAGCGATCGAACGAGTTTTTCGTTCGTCCCTCAGCCCTATCCGGTCTGTCCTCTCGTGTCCGTCCCGAAATGGCAACACTGTTGGGGCGGCGATGGCCATGACGATGGTGAAGACGCTGACGTCGACGACGACGACAACGGCGCGACGACCTCGATCGTGACGGTCGAATATTTGCTCGGATTCGCATCAACGCGTTCGAGATGACATCCTGCTCGACACATTGCTAGAATTTGAACAGACGATCGACGATCAGCCGGAAATCGAATCTAAAACTTTCTGAGTACACAAGAATGACCCACATAAGAGAATGTCAGACATTCACAGTCAAAGAGGTCTGAGGATCATTAAAATCATTCAGAATACATCGGAAACAGGTGCAGATTCTTGAAACGCTTTACCCATTTATTAGGTAGTTTTTTATCTGTTCTGTTCCCTCAGAGCTCAGGCCTGTTAGTAGTCTCGCACCACTGGATAAATGGTTTTCTATTGTTCTAGGATTATAATGAATTGGAACAAGCGGCTCAGGAAAACTACGATCGAGATTTGAATTCAGTGGAAGTCACTTCTCTAGCGTAAAATTTTTTGTAATATAAAATGGGTCCTATTTTTCCTACTTGTGGTTCTCAGCTCCGTAAAAAATCAAATATTTTTTATTTGCCCTGTGTGAATGTAATAAACGAAGGCAACAGTTCAGCAATGATCTATTATGTCATTCAATCTAATTTTCGAGATTAAGCCACACTTCTGAGTCCCAATCGAATTGCACCAGCGTTGAGCAGGTGGTTCACACCAAAACGACTTTTCAGGGCCAGCCGATAAGCGAGCCAGTACTTCACCCATCCCGACGTAACTGGCCCTAATTCACCGAACTCAGGGGCATGGAGGAGGGAATATCTGAGAATAGTATCTTATCTTATATAACAATAACTTTTCTGTTAAACTATGGAATTAACACCGCATTCACATACAGGAGAAGGGTCCTATACTAGAGATTCTTAAATCTTATAAGAATTTTCGTAAATAGCTATTGATTTTTAGTGCTCCCACCTACACTATGCGCTATTCACCACTGTGTTCATGTCTAAATGTACCCAAATGCCAACCATGAACATCTCTTGTAAATGAATCGCAGAGGTCCAAATGAATGTTAAACTGGCTTCACTGTAAAACCCTTCATTTCGAATTTCATTTCCAACATTAAACACAGCCTTAGTAAGCTAGAATTTCCTGGTCAATTGATGAGAAATTCGTTTGTTCTTGGAAATATTCTCTTTGGAGCAGGAAAATTCAATGTCAGTGTAGGAAGAGAAATATCCCCTGGAAGAAGTTCATGGAACTAATCCTTTGTAAATGTGTTTTGCAGTTCTTCAAATAAGGCAGATTCATTCAGAATGCTATCGAAGTCACGCCAAAGTCGTATCTACGTCGAAGTATAAGCTCTAGATATAGCAATTACTGGAGTAATTTCTACTCTGTGTGCATGCTGCTCCATTTCAGTTTTGGTCAATTCGATTTGCTTTTATAAATATGAGGGCTTTCTGCCCCCCCCCCCCCAATGGTCCTTTTCTCATCTTCAAAGCGAGCAGGAGAGCTTCGTACTACTCCTGCCATCGTGGCTATCCAGATGGCTACTGAAACTCAGTGAAGTCTCCGGAACGTTAGATGCTGCTTAAAATGAATTTTCAGGACCATCGGCACACCCAGGTAGTGTGAAAATCGGAAAGACGGCATATCGAATGCAGCCAGGGCATGGAATGGTGGATGCTTGACGCTACGCCTGATAGAAAGCACAAGATCAACAGCAACCAATCCGCCAACGATAGGACCATATACATACTGTGGTCAAATCCTCTGTAATTTATCTTTAGAAGGTCTTTTTTGTATCCAGAAGCATACCTCCCTTCTCCCTATTGCAACAGTTTCGTCTTCTTCTTCCCTGAAAAGTTGAATATCTACCTCCATCTACCTTGCGATTTCCACGACCCAGCTTATCCCTTGACAGCTCTCCTTCGTCTGTTCTTTGACTGTGGTGTCAGTGATGGGTAAGCCTTGAAAGTCAGGTTGTCGACGCTTTCTTTTTGCGGAAATTCCCTCTTAAAAATACAATCCCACGTTTAAGACTTCTTTGAAAGTTGATGCTCTTTGAGAAAAATTCATGTGAAGTTCAACGCAAAAGTGAAAACGGTTGACCTAATTTTATGTGAACCCCGCTCGAATCTTCCCCAGTACCGTTCCGATATTTATTGTGTGACTCTGATGCTGTCCAGGAGCGCGAAGCTCGGCGACAATGCATCCCCTTCGCTCGCTCACCCGCATGGCCGATCATTTATCCTCACACAGCGCGATACTGTGTTGATGCTTCTTTGTTCGTCGACATATGGAGTGCAGGAGTTGACGTTTTTCAGCCGAGAGGACTGACGGTAAAAACTCGTACGGCCTTTTCTCCTCTGTTGGCCCCGGTCGTATGCCATCGTAAAATGTGCGCCTTTTGCTGCTCAACGACAAAATCGCCACACAACACATCAATGTCTGGCTCACATAATAAGCAGGAGATTACGGTAATTGTGATGGCCTAGTAGATGGTTATGGCCGTTCAGGTTGGAAATGTCTTGGCCATTGATAAGTGAGGTCCTTTTATGAAGAAAACTGCTAAGATTTCATTTTTTTGTAACCAAATCCCGAAGAACCTTTCCCTGTTTGTGACAGGTCCCTCATGCAACTCCATTTCGATCCTTGGTCCGGACTAAAATCATCGTGGGATCAGTTGAACGGGACCTTGAAGGGTGACGAGCGGGCGATTACCGTGTGAACGACGACGACGCTTCTTCGTATAATCAGCTCACTCGAAAAGCAACAGTAATGGCATGGAAGCGCATGGGCAACTGTCACAAAGAGCAATTTATCACTAGGGCATAGTTAGAAGGCATTAATGCACGAGAATCGCCCTATTCAGATTAGACCTAGAAATTCAAGCGGTCCTGCGGCGAAGGGATGATTTTGAATTTCATAAGCGGAACCGATAACAACGGAAGGGGCAGGATCATTCGAACTGGATGCATCTGAAAACTATACAGATTTCTCTGGATCGACCCGGCTTCCAGCTTCTTTTTTTGTGGCAGTTCGCAGGAATAATATTCCCCAGAAAATGTTGAGCCCTGAAAATGGCTTACTAAGTCCAGTATGTAGTGTCACTATTGGCCCATAGGGACCTCAAAGGTTCAATGGTGCTGAATATAGCGATCAAAGGTGTCCTGTGTGAACCGAAACCCCAGAAGAATCATGAGCAGGCCTAGGAATAGCGCGGATGAGGTGAGATTTGGCCATTATGCCCAGCTTCTTTTTTCGACGGGCCTTCGAGGTTCACAACTGAATAAGTTATCCCATAATGTCTTGCAGCAGCTGAACAGAAGAAGAGTGACTGGGACTATGTGAGCCGCCTCGAGGAGGTATTTGGCAGACTTGTGAAGAAGCCCAGATCGGACAAAGGTTGACATGGACCGATTACGTCTAACGCATGCAAATTGAATCTTGCATAACAATAGGTGTAAGTTATGCAACATATCTCTTGTATGGGCGTACTACATGGGTAGATCCTACAAGACCGATTCCTTGAGGGTACTTGAATTACCATTCCTAGGCTATCATTTGTTGACTTTTCTTTTGATTCAAAATCGAAATTTTCTAGACCAAGTCTTCCCCTCTAACGCTTATTCCTATGCTACAAAAAATAAATAAACAGTCAAAGAAATAAATAAGTCATGCCTCCATAGCAGACAGCGTCCCACAAAAGCTACCATCGTCACAGTCGTCTGCAGACTCTTATCTCCTCTAGGTCACGAAAGTGTAACCAACTTAAGTCGCCCCTTCGATGATACCGTTTGATACCGTTCCTACCAATATACGGCTTTGTCATATCTGGAGCACTTATGTCGGTCAGTTGTCAGTCATGTCAAATAAAACGATCATTGGACGAGTTTTCCTGTACATATGTGTGCCGGGCAGGTTATTGCTGATGATGGTGTGCGAAAGGTTTTTCTATCGGTCGTGATCACAAACTGGACGAAATCTCGTCGGAAAAAATTACTATCGCTTCGTGGGCCACCACCATCACTCGCGTTCTCCCCTCTGCGCGACAATGCCGATGCGCGTCACTGATTCCTCTACGAAAATTAGCCTCTCGTCAAATCATAGGACCTCGTTTCACTTGTTTCTGTTGCTGTCTGAGCACTACAGTCACTTGGAACTGTTTCTTAGCTTCTTAGATTTTAATCATTCTATAAGTATGCCCATCACTATTATTTTTTCAGTTACCCACCCACGGTGGTCCCTGTTTGAATGATTTTACGTACTCTACCAAGGGTGACTTCTGAAAGGGTCCATTGGTCAGCGGGCCACACCGAACTCTCTTCAGCTGCAAAACTACCAGATTGAGTTGTAGGGTCGTCCTGCTACCATGTGAGACGCAAGCAGGAGATAGTGAGTGTAGGAGGTGAGCATACAGCCTACTTCCTGCATTCATACGCCAACCCTGCAACCTTTAAGGGCAACATTGGAGATGTCTTCCTCGACGAGATAACTAAGTAAGGGGATGGTCTTCAGAAGAGGTCTCCAGAAATACTTTCCATCTCCTTCTTGCCTTACCTATGTATCATAATTAGGTTTATTTTGTTGATTTACTTTCTGTCTTGAGGTCTTCCATCATAGAGCAGTGGAAAATTGGCAGAACATCTGCTACAGTTCCGTGTATTCAGTCCGTTCGGTATGTCCACAGACCAGAGGCGACGTTGCCCCAATAACCTTCACATGTCCGATCTCTCGACCTACTCCTGACTCGACAATGTTATGCTTCAGCTGATTTCAATACAGATTTGTGCGATTCTCGTCCGATCCTCGTCGTCGTCTGACCCGCTTTGTACAAAGAGAGCTCGGATCACGCACGTTTCTGTTTGTGAATCGCTGAATCGGTTGGTGGTCGCGGCCCGGATATGCACTGTCGACAGCGATAACCACCCGGATTGGACCTGTGCAGCCGTCGAAGTTGTAGACTACCGATGAATCCACACTGGTGCTTCCGTATTCACGAGTGACCTCTGCCCTCTTCCCTTTGAAAGACCGCTCCATTTTCTGATTTTTCCAACTTCCGGACTTTACGGCTCTTAATTAGCACTATAGGATCATCAATGACTACCTTTTGTGAGTGATTTTGGGCCTTGACAGTGTTTCCATCGCTCAGAAAGTTTCCTTAGCAGATTTTTGGGCAGTACCAAGTGGTGAGAAACTTTTTAGTACGAAAATGCCGAACTCGAAAGAAAAATCGGTCCCTATAGATTGATGAAAACCACCTTCTAAATCTTCAAATCAGCGAAATTCTCATTTCGCAAACGAATCTTGAAGCCATGGGGATTTTAAAGTTACAAAGCTGATCATTCGGAAAAGGTCACTAGAGAGCTCCCTTCAACTTGATTTTATTGACTTGAGGAGGGATATTCTTCATTTGCAATCCGGTTGGGAATGCGCCGCGAATCTATCTTCCTTTCATAATTGTCGAAACAGTTAAACGAGACTTCGAACTGCGCATTGTTTTGAGATATTTGCTTGCTTATCAGATATCTCAAAGTCAGAAATTTCCGAGCAATTTCGCGAACTCCATTGGGCATTCCGATTTCCGACTTTCGTTTCTGTTTTTCTCCTTCTTCAATCAAATATGTATATGACATAAGCCTGCCAACAGCAGTTGCCACTGCTATTTGAATAGCATATCAATCATTGCTCTCGTCAAGGACTCCGACTCCTTTATAGTAGTTGTCGCGAGAAAGTGGCAGTTTTCTCGCAGTAGTAAGTTTTACTCCCTCCTTTGGTTTCCCGCTGATTTTCGAAGCACCTTTACCTTTACCGTACCAGATTCATGTTTGGTTGTCTAAATGTAGGCTAACGGATGCATTTGCTTTTTTTCGTGGCTCATCAAGACGACGATGAGGCATGAGGGTTAGGATTTGCGTGTGTTCGAATGAGGCTTTGTCTCGTTGTCTGTTTGCCGGAGAAGAAGAGATGTAGATGGTTGTAGTGGCGGCGGTGGAGGTAAGGACGAGACGGTGGCCTCGTCGTAGCGTATAACGCCGAGGCGGCACCGCAAGTCGAGCATGTAATGCACACTGTCGGCCGAACTGGGTTAGGGCATCTAATGAGCCTTTCTTCTTCATAGAAACCCTACCCTCGTACCTCAGTTCATTTCTACCATCACTTAACCTCAAACCCATTAACCTTCACGCTCTCAAACTTTCCGAGTTGTTCTAATACCGACTCGTAAGGCTCCAAGGCCTGTTCTAAAAATGTGCTCATCTTCAGAACTCAGTTTTCTTGTTGTTTCTGTCTATAGGAACTTTCGGGGAGAGGCCGAAATGAAGTGTATCTATATTTTATTCTATTTTGATCTAAAATCCGTCAAAAAAGCTAAACATTTGACATCTTGAACCCCATTTGTCTTCCCCATACCCCTACACATATCTGACGAAACGATAAACACTAGTATCCTCCCCATAGGTTGAAGATGTGTCCGTCTTGAGTAAACCTTCGGAGCAACTTCAAACGTAGAGAGGCGGATCTCCTGGGTCACCTCCTACCCCAAATTAGCCCTTCATTTTCCAGCCCCTCAGAGGTTGCTCCTTTTATGGTGGGAGTGTTAGAAGTCTCATCTTGACAGCTTTAGAACAACGTTCCTTTAAACCCCACTAGGGTATCAAAGTGGGCCAGTGGGGTAATCTTGAATATGTCAACTACTTCCCACGTTTACTTATTCCAACACTACCTGTTCTCTGGGGAATCGGATGACTCCTATTTCAGAAGACCCTGCGCAAAGCTTCAATCGAATGGCATCTCGAGATCCGATTCTCTTGGAACAACTACCAAAGTACTACACAGCTGTAAGAGCCCCATACTTGAAGACTCCATGGTTTTGAAGTTTTCGATGTCCCCCTTCTTGAATGTTAATGCAATTGCTGGACAAATTCACATTAAGGACCACACGACGTAGCGTTGGTACATTTCATTGTGACATTGTCCGGTCTCCTTCCCTAGCCATTAATCTTCGCTGGAAGAAAATGGATGCTTGGCGCAAACCAGGGAAGTGATTAGTGTCGAGCTTTCTTCCCTTCCCGTACCCCCGGATGGCATATTTGGGGCGGTAATCGTTGCTGACAACCGCCGCCTCAGAGAGCTCCGTTACTGTGCCATCTATCCCCATTGTTCACCTAAATAGATCGCTAAGCCCATCAATTGAACCAGAGCCCCGCAAAAGCCGATTTGTTTTCGGTGGGTTCCTATGGTTCGATCGGGTCATTGGAACGGATCGAGGTCAATGTCCTCCATATTTGGGTGTTGATGATCAGCACTTACTCACCGGATGTGTGTGTATGTACGTACGCGGATATATGATGCGGTAATCGTCGGGTTGGGTGCCCTCACTTGATACGGTAATCATCACTAATCCACTCGGGACGCGCGCCCACTCGTGTACAACGTCGCGCCGTGGTGGCGGTCAGTTCGACGAGAGACACTGCACACCAGACGACGGCAGCGACCGTGCCCGCCTCCGAACGGTAATGGGCCTTTGTCGAGATGAGACTCGCACTCTCCTCACTGAGGCCATCGTGATGAGCCTCTCAGCCTCATATACGATACCGTAACCCCTTCCCAATTAGTTCAGTAGTAGGCTTAAATGCCCCAATGTTTGCGATTTCTCAGTTTACAATCACTTGAACTCAACTATCCGAGAATCACGTTCGGGATGCTAATCGCTCTTGAAGGTCTGGCCGAGTTCTGGTTGAAGTGGCACACGAAACTGCACTTGCCCCCCAGGAACCGTAAAGTGTCTCAGGCGCGTGCGAGATGCTATCATCGTTTGGGTAACCTTGTCAACCTTGTCACCGAACGACGTGCGCCATCGACAGGCTAATTGTCGCCGAGTATCGCCAGGCGCCAAACACTGTTTGGCCATATAATGGCAACATTCTCGTGCCGAGACGGTAAAACGTCGTCATCGATACCATCAACTGTTTCGAATTTCAACCTTTCTCCTGACCTTGAGCAAGAAAACTCGTCGAGAACTATTTGAATAGGGCTAAGAAGAAGTTAAAGGTCGACTGTTCTGAGAAATGGAGAGCAAGCTTTTGCTGGGATGGCAAGGTGCCGAGAGTTCACAGTGAAACCTGGCTATAGAGAGCATCAAGACAGTAGAGCGTAGGTAATGGTGAGCTCGAGTTCTGGCCTTTCTTCAGCTTGCATATTTTGATTATAAGAAGGCTTCAGGTGCTTCTAGTAATTGTAAGGTACTTGTAGTTATCCTTGGTGATTGTCGCTTGTAAGCAGTACCGTAATTGTTCGTCTTGAATCCAGTGAAACCCTGAGAAGGGTCTGTTCATATTTCGATGAGACTGCTTTGTTTATTTGTTTATTGTTATTGTCAGTATTGATAACAAAATTAAGATCATGAGTTGATCATGTCAATCTTCCCACTACCAGTTGGAGCTAAAGTTTGAGACTAATCTTCCTACTTCCTATAGTTTCGATTTCCGAATTACGTCTCCCTTTTTGCATAAGACATAGCGGTTGAATCCTAGTATACAGTAGACCTTGAAGAGTGATGATAAGCTCTTTCCAGGTTCTCGTAGGCAAATTATAGGTAGACTCAGTCTGTTCCAGGTTTAGAGCTCAGTGGGAAGCATAGGGAGCAACGTCTTGGGTTAATGTGATACCTCCCTATTTACTTTCCGTAGAACGATGGTAATTAAATACCTGGAATTCTCTCCTTATCCCCACTTCTGACTAATCTAATCAATGCTTCTTTGGGTTCCATTTCGATTGGGAAGCGGCTTGCTTTCTGTTTAGCTCATCGTTTCACCCCCATCAGTCTCCGACCTGACCTTATGCGGCAGTTGGCCATTCTTCTTCATATTGACTTTCTAAAATGGTACTTGAGTAGGTACTGTAACAAAAAACCATTTCCCGAATAAGGCCTGGTGCAGGATCACAGTTTACTGTCGATATATCTATCCCCCATGGAGCATCCATGAGTTTTGATACCGACAAGACCCAGGAAGCCACAGTCACCTTCTGGATCTCTTCAATCACTTCTTCTCCACGATGTCCATTTCTTCTTTGTCATGGATCTGAAACCAGTTGTGCTCTGCGTATCAAACCTGCCTCATCGCTTCTTCCTGGACAATTTGGACGATGTCCTTGAAGCCTACTTTGTTGGATCTCTTCCTTCCTTACATCGCTTTCGAATCCTGAGGCTTCTTCGTTCAAATTCCCAAAGTCAACGATTCAACGATTCAATCATTTCCCTAGGTAATGGGCAACAAACACTGCGCTCGTTGTTCCTTCGCCTTTGCAAAGGATATCAGACAAGAGTTCCTACGCCGAAATCTCTCTCTCCGCTCATCGGTTTCAGCCCAAAGTTCCCTTGAGCATCCCCGGCTTTACTGATTTACCGTTTTCTCATCTTTCGGTCCGACAAATAGGCTTGGGGAACCGCTAGCTAAGGTGGCATTTAGAGGTTTCAGTGCACCCCTAATAGTTAAAAAGCTTCAGACCATTGCCAGGAAACCCCTCAATTCTGTCTATCTCGTCATCCCTCTTCCCCCGTCATCGATGTCCCCAAATGATCCGGATTTCCGAAATCTATTTCCGCCCGGATGACCACTTACGTTGGTCATATCGATGTTTTCTATGGGACTGGTTCAGTTTATTGCCTGACGGCTAGTTGATGGTTTTTCACCCGAAGGTGGTGGAATGCCAACCAGAACCTGACCTAATGCTGATGCCATACTGACCGGTTGAAGGGAGAAAGAGCTTTCTGTCTCACTGGAAAGCTTTCGACTATCTTCAAAAAACGACCGTCTAACGATGATGGCTAGGTTGTAGATGAGCGAACAAGAATCTCTCCTGTGTGACTTCTTTTAGAAGTGGTCTATTACGCGGCAGAGTCGCCCTCAGAGAACCACGGCAACACCAGAGGCAGGTTGCAGAGCGAGACGATTTCTTGCAACGCTCTAAGCTAAGCTAGGACTTCCTTTTCTCCTGCTTTCTCACAAGCTCCCTCACACTCTCTCATTCATGAAAACCCTGAGTGAGCCCCATTGTAAGGACTCCATAGTCGATTGAACAGATGCCGACTTGGAGACAGTTCGGAGATTCGTCTTGACCATGTGAGCCTATCAATATAGGAGCTGGAGGAAACCCAAAAATTGAAGCTCAATGCCCAAAATGAAGGATGATCAGTTACTGCCGTCAATTAAGCAGCAGCTGGATTTAACCTTTCCTTTCTTATAACAACTGGACAGAAGAATGGTAATGTTGGTTACGAAAGATTTTTTCTCGATGAAGGTTGCTTGTTGCAAATACTCTTCATTTCGAGCCGAAGATGTTTCGAGTGGTCCTGAAGGAACATACCCTGAAAAGAAGCTATAGAGCTGTGCAGCTCTCGAGTTGGAGTATTTTAGTTTCCTCCGCAGGTGGTGAAATATTGCCGGTCGTGGAGCTTGTCTGAAGCTCCCTCACACCAGTTAAGGTACGAGACGATCCAGCAGCAGGTACTACCAGCCAAAATTAGCTGAAGGCTTGTGTGCCCCAACACCTGGCATAGTCCCTACGGAACTTCTTATGCCATAGTTCCTACAGACTTTCCGGGAATCTTGTTCGTTTTTAAGGAAGTTAAAGCCGTTTAGAACCACTCCATTCACTAAAGAACCATGTCCATGAGGTGAATGGAGTCAAGGACAAATAGAGGTGCTTTCAACCTTTCAATTCTGGACTCGATATGAAGTGCGGCTGGGACCTTCAGGTTACTCTTCCCACAAGGAGAGTGAGAGTCCTAGAGAGAGCCAAAGGTGACCGCTGTCCATTGTCCCTCTTGTGCACCACCAAATTCCATATGTTCATCGACAGGACATAGTTAAATGTCGGTGTGTGTGCGTTCTGCGCATTTTGCTTCATTGTGGTCAACAGCAGTCATAAATTCGTCGACGGGACGAAATGTATTGGTCGTGGTCGCTAAGAAGTCTCGGCATCCCTCGATCCGCCATTAAACCAATTCTCGCCCTCATAGTATCCGAGTTTTTGCCAGCCAACTCGCCTGACCTACTTCATTTCGTCACATATACACTCACTTTGACGTCCTACCGAGACGACAAGAACACCCATGACAAGTCTTTTTGAACCTCACCCTGCCTGGAACGTCTCAGATGAACGTCTGAGCATTACAGCAGCGTACACCGTGAACCCTGTGATTCGGAAGTTCTATCTTGTTGTTTGGTCCATGGATGGATTTGTTACCAATTTCCTTCTCATACATAGCTCCTGTGCCGACTCATCCACGGCCTGAACATAAACATTCCCAGTCGAGATCTCTTTCTCTGTTGAAATACTTCTTCCCAATCGAAGAGTATTCTTCGTATCCTGGTTTTTCTTCATAGATTCTGAACCCTGACCCGCTACCAACTCTCTCGATTAGTTAGCTAGTAAGATCAACTTGCATGGTGCAACTAGTAAAGTATACAGGCGTCAACCAGAAGTGACTTTTGACTGAAAGCAGTAGCTCTCCTACGATTCCTTAGGATCAAGAAAGTTCTTCAAAATGTGACCTATTCTGTACTGAGCCTATGTAAGAAGAAGTTTGAGCCATTTCTCAATTCATGGTTGGGCAAATGGGATCATGCTCTCTACTACCATATGCTCCCTGGATTTCTATTAGGGCGTATTCCTCGTTTCTATCCGATTTCCTTTGAGCGTTCATTTCTTGAGGTATATTTACTATGATCTTTTGATTTTCTGTGTTTTTAATCGGTTTACTTACTACTGAACTTTGTAAACAAGTTGATAAACACGTTGTGAATGCCATGGCACGCAGAAAGAATTCTCTCATAAATCCATACCTCTGAAAGAGTTCTTTCCGCTTTCCTTTTCAAGTCCAGCTACATTGTTAGCTGCAGAGAGGCTGAGTTATGGTGATCCAATGCCTACTCATTCAAAGCGTATTCTCAAAGGAAAAAAAGAAATAAGTTTAAAAATCAAAAAAGAACAAGAGGTTCAGAGGGGTTGGTAGAGTAAGAGCACGGTGCCCCGAAAGCACAAGTACGGGTTCGAGTCCTGTCCAGGGCCGAAGTTTTGCCCACGACTCGTCTACCTCCTGGAGATTGTCGCATCGCCTTCATCTGCGAAATGAATTCAGTCGCCAAAAGCATAAACTCCATTAAGCTCATTAATTCATTAAATAAGTCGCCCTCGGATTTCACTTTTTTCAAAAAATTCCCGTTTCATTTGATCTACATAGATCTTCAGCGGGGTTTAGTGTAGTTAATTTCGGGACTGGTGTACATACACAATTTTATGGTGCATTACTGTAGATACTGTGGGTTTTTGGTTGGCATCGGGGTGAGGTTGATGTAAACAATGGTTGTTTATAGGATAAACAATAAAATATGATAATGGCGGAATACCCATGGTAGAAATTTACAATAATGTTTGATTACCAACCATTGCTTACTTCATTCACGCTGTAAAATTTCGCCAAGAGAAGAAGAGGCATGTGAACAACTAAGTTTTCGTAGTCATAACTCCTAGTAGAGCTTTTCGATAAGTTATAGTAAAAAGTGATTTTTACTACTTCTATGTGCTAGTTGATAGCCAGCCCTATTCAATTGCTTCCTTTCCTCTAGCAAGCTTCCTCGTTCATTGCTCTGACCAGATCATCTGTTCGGATAAGTTGGCTTGAGAATTTCCGGCTTTCGTCTGTCCTCTGCTGCTGTGAACGACGACAGCCTCTCCCCATCTCCGATCTTTCTATACAGTCCAGGCAGATAGTGGACGTAATCTAATTGAAACTCGATGTAAGCGTCACACACATGCACAAGCATGCCTATATGTACATGCGTTGCATAATTCGATCAGATCAAGATTGATTGTTGCGCCATGCCCAAGTTCGATTCTTGGATTTTGTATGGCTCACTCTCGAGAGATAATTTCTTTCCGATATCAAAGCTTATATCAATAATATTCACCATATTATCCACCAAAGTACACCATACGTATTGGAAAAGTGACCACGGAAGGAGAGGATCTCCGTGCAACCAGGCAATGTTCAGAGAACGAACTCAGCCACTAACACGAAAACGATTCCTTCCTTTACCGAACCCCTGGAACGTTGCCGGGACATCTCCGAATCTCAGAGCCTCATCATCAGTATGCCTGGACACCAGTGAAGAAGCAAATTAATGGTTCAACTGGTAACTCACCAGGTAGATGAAAAAAAAGAGAATCGAGGTATTTTCGCCAACAAAATAGAATTGATGTTCATTTAAGAAGAAGTGACTGCGAGAGATTGGAATCGTTTGAATTAGATTACTACTAGAGGGGATGCTCATGGATAATCCCTATTGGAGAGCATTAGGACCATACCCAACGATGGGAGATCGGGAACTATCCGAAAATTCATTCCAAAAAAGCATTTTAAATTATTTCCACTCTATAGAATATAAGCTGAGATGAATTAGCGCTTCTTTTCTGCTTTCTCTTTTGAGCTGTACCAGTAAATGGAATCCTCCTTTCTGTCGGCTTCAAATTACGATCACTTCTAGCTTTTCTTATGAGCGGAAGAATAAATTGCTGATGCTAGTCCCTAGCTCACACCGGTTCTGTTCGATGCTTTACAGAGAGCCTTAGTAAGTGTGGTGCTCCGCAATGAAATCGCAGTTGGATGCTTCAAGTTCTTCCAGACCGAGTTCGAGATCCCCTGTCACAGTTCCTCTCGTCTTGCGCTCACGCTGGTCCCTCAATTTGACGTAGCGTCAACCAGATCGTCGCCGCCGGTGCGCTTCTCTGCTCATGGTCACTTCGGTGACGAGTGGTGCCTAGTTGCGCAATGCTTTTGCGTGCGAGATACATGCGTCGGCCGGCGGCTCATATCCAGTTCTCTAACCTGCCCCCCGCCCGCTTGCGCTTCCCCCCTGGTCCACCTCGTCCTCTAAGAGCGCGCCCGCACGCCATCCATGTTTCTTTTAGCTGGTCAGAGAGAAACAAACTGGGAGTCGTGTTAATGGCGATGATATCTGGATGCCCAGAAGGGCGGACAGTAGGGGGAAACCAGTGTCAAACACTTGTTGCTCGACCTTGACGAAACCAGGGGGAAGACGTGGTGGTCATTGCCAGATCGTCAGATCATCCATAATGAATAATCGAGAAAAAGTCGCTGACGTATGATTCGCTTAGAAATAGAAGAAGATGAAGCCGTTTGGTAACAATTCGTGGATGGCCCTTGCCGGCAAGCCGTAGATGGGAAGCATTGGCCATTTCCTACGAAAAGGCAAGACCTGTTCAAGTTACTTTGCAGTATCTCTTTACTGTCAACGTCAACAATGCATTGAATACCTAATCCCCGAACGATGGACTATTTTAGGAGTTTTTTCCCGGCATGAGACCACTGAGTTCCAACCCAATTTTAGGACTCTTCGCTGGTGCGCTACCCTTACAGCGTATTCCGTTCTTTTTCCTACGCTTTGTTTCGCTTTCAGCGTCTAACCTTCACACTTTTCCCGAACGAGTCATAAAAATCTTGTGCTTAGTCTCGGGTGAAGAAGAAGAAAGAATCACGACAGTTAAAAAAAAACCGTTCAAGGTCTCGGCACGAGGGGTTCGTTCATGGGGAACGAGAATTGCACGAAACATCAGCCAACATCGAGAGTGCATGTACCTACCTAGATGGAGCTCAGATACGTCGCTTGCTCGAAACTGACTTGATCAAAGATGACCAAATGTCTTTTTTGAAGCCTTACCTCGTTCTGGACGAGATTCCCTCTCGGAAGGTTTTCGTTCGTTTCGTAGGAGATGGATAACTTGCCGGCACGTTGTCGCTTCCAATTATCCCCACTCTATAGTTAAATGGGGCTAGAAGCAAGGGATGACTTTATCTGACTGAGCTGTCTTACTCCTTCGTAAAGATTCAGCCCAGCCAGAAGCTCAGTTGGTTTACTGAGTTCCTGGTCGCGCTTATCCCTTCAAAACTTGTGTTTCTGTAGGAATCATAGCTTAGTACGTTGTTGCTTAGCCACTGGTCGTCATCATCTTTTTCGCATAGATGCTGACCTGCTCGGCAGAAAACCCGTTTCGGCCTCACCCCCAGCGCGTCAAGGCCCCGGCGGGTCTGGACGATGTTGGTGGCCACGGTCTGGTGCGTGGTTGAAGCCTCGTGTGCTTCGTCTTGTTACAAGCAACTGGTCGGCTGCCCGCTGCGACATCTGCCGACGGACGGCGGCTTTCAGGCGTTCATCTCGAACTCGTTTCGCCTCGCTTCGGCCCATAGTTCTATGGCTGGTGCGCTCAGCTCTCCGCCAAACCCCGCCTTCTTTGGCCATCCCACCTTGGTCGCCTATTGCCTTTGGCTCCTCCCACACACGATTGACCAACACAATAGCGTAATACGACGACAGTAGTCCTTTCGTCGTCGTCAGTCGGCCATCCACCGATGCCATCGTGTCGCTTGCCCCGCCCTGTGGGGCTTTGCTGATGACTCGTCGGATATGATGACCTCAGTGTTTCTTTGATGTCGCGTGGTTCTCGTGACTTCCTGGCAGTTTTTTTGAACTTCCTCTTCCGGCTTCCGGTTTCTTTTCGGAACAGCGTCTCTATTTTCCTGAGGGCCATTCCTGATGGGTCGTAGTTCCCGTGGACCCTCTTCAACCTAAGCCTATTTTTCTACTTATAGCTCGACCGCTAAAATTCCGAGTCGAGTTCAGTTTAAGAACATTCATTACTACTTCTTCACAAAACATTATCTCATCCGTTTCATTCACGAAATTCGTCCCGGATTGTGGTGCCCGGGCCAATCCGTTCCGCGTCACTGTCCATTCCTCATCGCACTCTTGACTCGCTCACCACTCACCTTTCGCTAATCCTTTTCAAGATCCGTCCTATCTGAAAGGAACTGGAGACTATGTTTCATCAAGGTCAGGGAACGTCTTGGGACAGAGTCCTTCTCTCAGGGCATGAACAGATGTTTCTGAAGAACAAGTCCCCTGACCTCTCTGATCCCATATGCCTTCTGAATCAAGTGAGTCTGTGTCTAAATCTATAAAAAGAGTTGAGGGTTTATACCCTCCTGGCACTCATTATAATACATTAGTCTTGGCTTCCTACTGAATTAGTGGTCAAGTACTTTTCAAATTGACCAGTTTAAAACAGAAACTTCAAAGTTGCTTCTTTGAATCCCCCGAATCCCCTTCAAAGCCCTCAATTCTTCCTAGTGTCAACCGCTGATCCGGTCACCTCCTTCAGCGGAATCGTTTCACTCTCACCTTACTCTTGACTCCTCGATTACCGGAATCGACGTCTGCTCCTTCAAGTGGGTGTACAAGACAATTTGAACCTCGTTTCCGTGTGTTGACCAATATGTTCGAGCGAGGTGAACGAGTCAAATCTAGGCTATGTAACCATCACGTTCACTTCGTTCGGGAGGAGGTCGACCATCAGATGGACAGACAGACAGACAGACGGGCGGACGGCTGGTTTGTCTGCCCATCAGTCCAGCAGCGTCCACTAGTGATTTCAGCACTGCCGCATCGGCGGTGCGGTATTGTCCATCTAATATGTTAATTCGTACGCTTACCGTATACCGTTCGGAGTAAACAATCCCCTTTAAGACCATTTGAGACGGGAGACGGCTGCTGATGTCTGACTGGCCCACATGACTTATGGACCACAGTGATTCGCTCTAATTCGCAACACGGCTCATTTTATTGTTCTTCATTCGATTCTCTTTGAAAGAAATGAACGGCGGTCCCGTAGCGAACGTCCAGCGTGTGACTGTGGCACGTGACTGTGTCCATTGGTACATAACATTTTATCATGACGTAGTTGATCCACTCCACATATCCAGTGTTCATCTTCGACTACTTGATCAGCAAGTCACCCTGGATGCCTCTTGGTAGCCTTAGGAATTTGGTAACTTCGAAGGCCATCAAGAGGTTACCTCTTACCCTCCGGACATCCCAAAGTGTCTTTTAGCCATTCACTTCGTCAACCTCAGGGTCCTTTTTAGAAGAGAGCCTAGAAGAGTCAAAGGTGCCTTTCTACTTCGGGTGACTGTTCGGGGACATCCTCAAAATAGCTGACTTACTATTACCTTACCACTGTCTATCACTACCATTGAGACTGTCGTGTCTTTTGAGCTGGTGTTTTTGTTTACTGCTTATCGTTCGCGACTGTCTCTCTGTAAATGTAAATATTCGTTTCATCTCATTTCACAGTATCCTTGTTGACCTGATATTCAGGCTGAAAATGCTGCAATTGCCGCAGCCGGGCTCGTTCTCCTCGTTTCCGTCGGCGTTCGCCGCTTTTGCGTCGCAATTGCAATCACCGCACTTTCAGGTACAAATTTTGTCAAATAGCGATTTTTAAATCCGAACAGTTTAAATTTTATTTTTAAGTCTTTTAAGTTCTAACTTTTTCAAATTGACAAAATTCTCGCCTATTTCAGTCACTCTTACAATCACAAGTGGCTGCGTTACAATCGCAACATATTGCGGCGCTTCAGACGGCTGCCGGTACGACGTCGTCTGAGTCGAAACCGAGGGTGGTAAGCTATTTTTTTCTAAAAAAAAAACTCAAAAAAATTTGAATTACGAAAAAAGAAAAGTTTTTTACGAAAAAGGCAAGAAAAAAGAAAAATAGATGAAATGGACGGGACTGTTCTCTAGCTATTTTACTTGTGTTGAGGGCGAGTAAATTTTTTTGGCCATCAACTTTATACATTTTTCTTGAAGGTATTGTAAAAGACAAAGAACATTTCGCCCCTCGAAAAGTTTACTGTATAAGTTAACCAGGAAAAGGTGTTCATAAGAATCCAGTCAGCGCTACGTGTTGGGCCATCCCATGGGACATCTGAGAAGTCTCACTTGATACAATATTGATCAAATATCTATTTTTTCCATAGATCTCGTCTGATTTTTTTTAATATGCAAAAAACTTGATCTTTTTTTTCACTGCTGAGAATTCTAGAGATATTTATACACTTAGTCTTTAGCAGTAGATTTCTTCCCAAACTGGTTAGGACAGTCAGTTTGAATCCTAACAATCCAGTAAATGCCCACTGAAATCTTTAAGCCTGAGTTTTCGATTTGAACTCTTACCTATCTTCTTTTCTACATGCTTTTCGATATATAAACCTATAGTTCAGTAGAGTTGACCCATATGTTTCTATTTCAGAACTCTGACTACGTGATGCCTCGGAAACGGGTTGGTGGTTCGACGATGAAAACCGCCAAGGTATGTATAAACTTGGAGAATGCTCTTCTGGGTAGACCAGGCCGGTGCAGCTCAGCTTCTGACGTATTCATCTGAAAATAACTGCGAAACCAATGAAACCTTCACTGAGCTCTGCAACTATACTTAGTTTTTTTTTAAACTTTGGGAACAAACTGCATCTGTCTTTGAGTGCATAGCATTGACAACCTATCTGTTGCAGTTTTTACCGCTGCGGCTAGTAAAACTGACGGAAGAAAAAAATGACAAATTATTTTTTAATGATTCAACCGGACCGAGTCAATATTACCTTTTCCTTTCCGATTTTTACTCATCGTCATTTTTATAGAAAGTAGGTATCTGCAGAGGGTGGCAGGTTTAACCAAATAAAGATCTTAAACATTCTTCATTTGGTTACGGTAACAGTGATTTAGCCGTACCACACAGAGAGTGGTTCCATCTGGTAGAAAGCTGGTGGGCTTTCTCACCCGAAAAATGCCAAATCTCTTTCTTGTATGGAATCTCAGGGTTCTCAGGGAGGTTGTAGGGAAAATGCGGTGTTTAAAGTAGGTTTTCTATAGTGTAGTACTGAGCAGTTTGGGACATAATGACTGTATTACCAGTTTACCAGTCCACTACCTAGGTGGGTCGGTAGCTCCACCTGTAAAAGGCCACTGATTTTTTGCGGCTGCAATCACGAAAAAGGATTTTATAAGCATGACGTTGATTATAATAGCGAGAGAGCCTTACCACCTCCCGCTTTAGGTATACGCCGTGTGTTTGGCTTTTTCAGAAGATCTTGGAGAATTGCTTTGGTGTTCTATGATATCATATAGACCTCCTTTTTCCTTCTAAGTAGTCCAGTGTTAGATGGTAAAAATAGAAGCATTTAAAATCTCGGAGATGGCAAGGTTTTACTCGGTGCAGATTAAGCACCCCCCCCCCCTTACCTCCATTCCATCCCATCACTCCTTTCAGTAGTATATTTCCTTCCAGCAATCGACTGTGAACAGGCAGAACTGGATAGACTTTCCCTTCCCAATTAAGCGGTTTTGGGATCAATTCTTGATTTTTCTACGGCTGTCCAACAAGGTAAAGGAGCTGCCGTTAGGGAGGGGGGGGGGGGCAAAGAGGCGTTGTCATTTTGGTGTCAGACACTAAGCACCTGAGAAAGGAATGGTCTTGTGCAGGGAAACGCAATAGGTCTATAGAATGTGAAGCAATATGCTATTGGAGAATGAAGTGCTTTGAGCTGGCTAAACCTCCCAAGTTTCTCGTCTTTGTGTAGAATTCCTTATGAACTAATCTTTATTCCCGAATGTTGATTTTAGACTACCATTATCGAATTTCCTGTACATTGACCACACCGAACGTCTCTGACTTAATCGAATCCCGGTTATCTGTGTTCCCGGTAATCGTACCTCCAGTGTGTTCGGGTTGGGTTTATCCCATTGCGTGTAAGACTCTGAATAAGTGTTGAAAACATGGCGCATTCGAAATCAGCAGCCCTCCAAAGGTCTGAATGAGGATAATTTCTTGAAAAAATTCAGACACGTAAAGTCACCGGGAACACTTGTCTCCATTTCTGATTGGATATCTTGAGAGTACTGTTTGATTTCCAGTAATGTGTCACATATGTAACGACCTGTCAGTTTTGTGAATACTTCTGAACGTTGGGAAAAAACCCATACCCATCACACGCATCAAGTGGCCCATTTTGTTTTTGTTAGTGCTTTAATCGCTTCCGGACGGGTTTTCAGAGCTGGCTAGCCCTATGTCGGCTTGTTGCCTGACTGGCGGTTGTAGACTGGTGGTCATGATGGTGTTAGTTCTTTTAGGTGTGGCGATTCTTCGACGAACTGCCGACACCCGAGCAAGCGGCCGAATGTCGACTATGTCGGAAAAAGATCAAAGCCACCAATAGCAGGTTCTTCTCGTTTCAATCTCATCACGTTTTTATCGACGGGTTTTTCATTTAGCATTTCGAGAATTTTTCAACGGCGCTCGTAATTTGCGATAACTATCGTACGCGGACACACGACATACACACCCACACGCACACATTCACAAATTAATGCGCTCATGTATGGGACCTGAGGAGGGTCTCGGTTACGGGAAGTGGAACCCATTAGGCAGGCTGTCTCAACATCCAGACGACTCGCTAACTGTATCACCTGAAATGTATCTGACTTTGTATGATTTTGAGGGGCTCATTGGTTGGGATGTGCGGTTAGGAAGCTCGAATCGCTCAGACCAGTCCCTGATATGCACTGCTACGTTTCAGCATCCCTTCCCCAGATTCGGAGGAAGAGGTTGCGCAGCCTTCCCCAGCCCTCTTCCTGGGCATCGTAGCAGGGGTGTCGAACTGGTGTTGGGAGAAATTCTACATCAATCGAGAAACAAAATGCCATTTTTTCTGCGCAACCTCTTCCTACGGATCATTGAATAGAACCCTCTCACTAAGAACGTGCCGGCTTTCGACTTACCCCTTTGTGAAAGACTAATCTTACCCGGATTAGTTAGCTCCAAAGGGAAAGTGTTTTCGCCACCGAACAAGACGGTATCAGTTCGGTAGGAGGCTGACTCTATGCATGATCAGAAGTGCTTGGAAAACGATGATAAGGAATGAGCAATTACTCGAAAGGTCAAAATTCACCCTATAAAAGAAGGTGCAGGGAGATAAGTTCACTCTACCAAACACGTCCATCATTCTACGAGAATTTTTAAAGTCTGGAGAATCTAGTAGCGTATTCTGAGAAAATTCGAGTGCTGAACTGCTTGATTACTAACATCGCCATTTGAGTAGCTGATTGATTAAGTGGAAGAAGATACGAATAGTCGATCTCTAATCATCTTTTGTGACGTTTTTTTCTGAAATCTTAGCCAGTTCTGGATAAAAGAACTCAAAGGCGTCATTACGAAATCCAGTTTTCGTGTTTCGCCAAGCCTTTGATCTTTGTAATCCGATTTCCTTTCTAAACTAGGCAGTTTTCAGCACTGGTAATTTCTTATTCCTTAGTCAGAATGATCTCTTACTCAAGGAAAAGATGGTTTTTTGAAACGGCCCTCTATATTTTTTTTGAGTAGTTTGACTTTTAGATATTTCAGTTCTTACGAATTTCAGTTGGTCTGAGTTCTCTGAACCATATAGAACTACCGTTTTTTCCTTATTTTTATATATTTATCACCGATGTAGAAACTAAAGACATTACGATTGGCAAGCAAATAGCTATTTTTCAATATATTCCCTAAAATTACGTCAACCGACCGAATTTCTCTATTTTGTTGATTCCCACATAGAGAAGTTCCCTGAAAGACCTTAGAAGCAAGGGCTTTTCGAACGGTAAAGATATCAAAATTATGCTTTTTGATAGAAAAAACCACTAGGGAAGTCTAGCTATCCCTTCACCCTGCTTGAAAGGACATTTGTTTTTGAGGTTTTTTTTGTAATTTTTTGAGAAAATCTGAAGAATTCTGGAAATCTCCCATTGTTTAGGATGGTTCCAAGAAACGAATTATCTCCCAAAAGATCCTTAATCTCGTCGGGGTTCAAAATGAAATGTTTGCTATTTCTTTTTGGCACTCTCTTTTTTTGGCAATTTCTGAAGTATACTTGTGGTGATGGAGGGGGGGGGGGGTGTCTTTCTATACTGGTCACTTGCTACCCATCTCCTGGTGACATCCCGTTCAAGCTTTCAAAGCTAGAAAAACCTCGTACAAGAACTTAAGACAACCTCCTTTCCAGGAAATTGTAGTAAGTTGTAGTCGTTTGACATGAGGGTCCCTTGCCATAGGTTATCAAAGTTGTCTCGAACTCCAATTAAGCAGATTCCAGAGTGGCATACCATATTTGTAAAAGTCCTCATCTGAAACATTGCGGCGTAAGCAGCTGGCTCGTTATACGATATTCCGGTGCCCCGTCGTCATCACTTCTCCCAAAGACCAAAGTTGGAAGCCGATAGAAACCATACCACTTGGTAAAGCTTCCCCAGCTTACGCCTGAGCATTATGGAATTTCCCTTCCCTAGTCCCCATGAACTCCAGGCCCTTTTTTTCGTCTTGTTGGTTCATTAGATATGGTCATAGACTGTAGATATATAAATCATTTATATCTCAAGGGAGAAAAACCCTAATCAGTGAAGTGGAACATTCGGGACTTTGAAATTCAGCTACAGTAGAAGGGTTGTTTTCCGGGCTTCGTTCACGGGATCATCGGCTATTCCACGATACTCTCAAACAACACAACAACACCGTCGACCGCGCTTCGTCTTCTATTCTTGAGACTTCTTTTGTGAGCAGCCGAGCACGAGATTCGAGCAGTCGTCAACTGATCTGCCACAACTTGGCTGTCTTCAGCCATGCCAGCAATAACAACCTTGGTAGTCTGGGAGGAAAGCTAAGTTCGAAAAACTTGGGACAATAGAGGAGTTCTCTGCTACTCTAGATGCCCTGCTTTTCTGTTATGCTGGATTGTATGAAATAAATGTACTGAACAATTCCGAATTCTCCCGAACGGTCCTTTCAATGGGTGGATATTGTCCAGCAGTGGCAAAGGTAATCAGCAGAGAGGACTACAGGGTCAGATTCAGGTCTCAAGCATGTCCTTACCATCGATGGAAGACGTTTTCCCACATGGATTCATCAGTAAAGATTGACCAAGAGAGCTTGCAGTACCTTACTTACCGTATTTTTGTAGGATGAGTGTTTTGACCGTATCTCCCAGAAGCAGACAGGACTACTTGCAGAATCCCTGCAGTAAGACCCATTACAACTGCAGATTCGCACGCTTTTAGTTACTCTTCGCCAGACTCGATCACGTTACCATACGCACAGAACTGCGCCCTAGACCACTGAGTCTTGTCTGTGTTACTTTAGGAAAAATAATGTGAGTACCCGATATCTGCTCAAATTCTAAAGGCTGTTTTCAGCACGACGGGCATGATACGGCATCTGCGGAGTTGTCATGTGCAAGAATACCAACAAGTACAGGAGGCTCGACAATCGACATTAATCCTAAAAATGGGTGAGTGAACCAAGTAATGTGTTAGTTGGTTAGTTAGTTACAAAAGTTACAGTACCTATGTGGAGCTTGAGGATATCTGGTTGGTTTTGCAACGAAAGGATTCAGTCTTAGCCAGTTTGACTGATGATCATGATGAGCAGAAAAGATGAAAGTGCCATCATTTCCTACCCAAATCACTTTTTTAATCACCGCACGCACAGCAATCTCTAATCTGAACGGTTCAGTTTCTTGCCAAATGTCGGCGCTGTTGGCATTCCCGTTTCTTCGTCATCGTACTTGCAAGAACCCTGCTTGGCGTAGCCGGCCACTGCATAGCTAGCTGCTTGTGGACCGCGGGCGACTACCGTGTCCAGTGTTGCTAACGGGTTTCAAGCTATCTTCGATCTGTCGACGACGCCATCGACGTCCATATGTTGCGTAATGTAAAGGCGCGGTTAGCTCTCTCGTGGGTCTGTTGCGAGTTCAGTTGCATACACGCGCACCCTTGCGACCATTTCGTCCAATCTGGAAGTGAAGAAGAAGAAGAAGCAGCAACAACAGCAGCAGCAGCAGCAGTTTCTATGGCCGCCGCTGACGATGGCCGGCTCTCAGACTATCCTAAATGGTCTCGAACGACCGGTTCGACCGCCACAACCACCAACATCACATCTCGTTGAACAAAGACCGCGATGCGCACGTAGGCGCTTGTTTGAAAGAGAGATGCATATCGTTGTGAGAATTTTTAGATGAAAAAACTGGCTTTCCAAAGAAAAAGAGGTGTTTGATAGAACTTCCAAAGGAAAAGCTCTCGAGCGTTAAGAACTTCTCGGTCAAAAAAAACTTTATCAGTAGCCGTAGTATTTTCGAAGGCATTGGACGGGCATAATCTGTAAACTGTAAGGCATAAAAAGGGTCAGGGCCAAAACGTTGGAATCAATTTCGGGGTTGAATTGCCAAGTTCTAAGATGCGCCCATGCCGGCACAGGTAGAGGTGACACTCTTTCACTTTTTCATAGAGGTCTGATACCGATCATCCGTATCGGGAGGAACGGAAGGCTATGTCGATGGAACGACCGTCGATCTCGTGAACCTTTTCTTAAAGGGGTAAGGTAGCGGCCCCTCTTGCTAAAACCCCTTCTCCGCTCCGTTCCCACATCATCAGTAGGAGTTCCGGCGGTTACTGCACATTGCTTGGTCACAGTTTCTGAGAGACGATGGTGTTTGATTGGGGTACATCCTTGAACCCCAAACCACTTAAAAGTCACCCTACCGCCACCATCCGATTCAAACTCGGCAATTATTTCAAACTGAAATAATGATCGTGATCGTCCCGGCTGGAGAACATCGTTGGACGACCTCACACTATCAGTTAACGGAAACCGGCTGCTCAATGAAGAACGCAGCTGTTCCGTTGCCGCGTATTCTTCGACAGTAATCGCGTCGCCTGATGACTTTCAGGCAACAGGTAACGCCAGCTGGCTGACACACGTCCATAAGTCCAGTAAACGTGCGTTCAAACTGGTGCCCAGCCTTTCAAATAATGGCGAAATAACGATGGCTTGGGAACATTCAAAGGGTCTTAGTAGTCTGGCTAAACCTGGAAGCAGGCGGGTACGTCAACTAGCAATACTGCAATAGGTTACTAAGTAAATTTCGATTTTATATCTTCTCACTAAGAATCCGATTTCAGAAGAAAAGGCAAGAGCACAACTTCTACGCGAGATGAACACCCAGGTAGCATCAACAATGGTTGCCCATATTGCCAAGAAGACATCGCCAGAGCCGCAGAAAAGCCCATCCGGTATGTCTGACAATCACTAACATCATCTTACACCATGGTCTCCATTCCTAGCCTCTTCATCGGCCAGCGACACAGCATCATCTGTAGCATCATCACTATTCGGACCTGTTCTACCTCCTCCTCCGCCACTTTCAATTGCACCAGCCGGCCTTCCTGCACCCAAACCGGTGAAAATTTTTGCACAACCAATGGCCATTAAACAAGATGCCACAGAGGTTTGTTTGAGGCTACAAGGAAACTGGAAGTGTCCTGAAGATTATTGAATGTGAAGGAACCTTGTGTTTTTCTAAATGTTCGCCTTTAGGTCGAAGATGATGTGAACGAGCCGACAGATCTCAGCGCCAAGACGTCGGCTTTTGCTGCTTTGGGACAGAAAAAGCGTTCAGACGAGGTCGAAAATGAGATAGACCAAAAAGCTCCATCTACACCACGGCATTTCACATTGCGTAATGTTGATGAGAGGAAAATCAACGCACAGGTAAGTTGTGGCGGACTCCAATCGAGAGGCCTCCCTCACAGAGACATCTTCCACTTGTTTTGCTCATGATCAAGTGCTATTTCTTTGTGTAAAATATAAATACTTGATTTCATACGGTCGATCCCACTCAGTTTGAACTTTCTGTAGTGTCGGGTGAAATTCGAACAGCATCTCGGTTGATGTAGAGGGTGATAGAGGCACGCGCGTGCGGGTGATGGCAGATGTTCGACGAGGACCGCTGATGGAAGAGGCAGCCGGCTGCCCACTGTCCTCTTTTTCTCGGGCATTTTCCCCTATTGCCTCAGTCAGTCCTCAACACAAGCGCAGGTGCTTCTGCCGGGACATAGACAAAACGCGCAGCCGCTGTGCCCGACGACTGTTGGAATTCGTCGAGGCGAGACCATCCGCCACGTGTTGGCTTTTCAAATTAGAGGGACCAGTTGCTCGGGATTCGAGTGAGTGTGTTTTCAATCGGCTTATGCAGGGGTTCGCTTAGAACCACCACCGAAGGAGCTCCTATTACTGAGTTCTTGGCATTGTGGGACCTCTTGGAGATTCGATTGTCCGCTAGAAGAGAATTTGAGGCTCTGTTGGGGCGCCTGGATCAAATGGGCTCAGTTGCTGGCTGTACTTGGTGAGCATGAAAGAGAATTTATTCCAATAGCGCTATTGCTATCCATTACCCTGTTGTACCCTTTCGGGCAGTGATTCCTTCATCTGGCTCCGGGATGAGGGGGAGTTCACTTGTGTCGAATTAGAAACTCCCACTGGATTTTCAATACCTTTTTTCTGGACAATGGCCAACCTTCCCGTATAACTTCTAGAACTTTCGAGATTTTGTAGGGTGGATTATTCTGTATTCGGGCTGTCTGGGCTGTTTCTTTTAAGGAAAAAATCGCTCTTGTGTAGTGTCACGTATGCGAATTTTATGGGGCACTTAGGGGAATCCTGCTTGAACAAAAGGAACGGGGACTGGAATCCGATGATCTTTTCAACAGCAAGGTTTAAGGTGTTTATCGAAGTTGGAATTTTACGACACGGCTTCTCGGGAGGAGGTGTCAAACTCCGTGGATGAGTGCACGAACCCATGTCCTTCAGGGACCTTCAGGGTTTTTCGGGTTTACGGCTCCCCGGACCTGCTTCACCAACCATGGAGCGCTCTTTGGACATCAGCGAATTTTTGGCGGAGAATCGAAGAAGACTAGGCCAATTTATGGTCCTGGCGAGACAAAACGGTTGAATCATCGTTGGTCAACATGGACAGGGAAGCCTAGTTTAGCGCTCTGCTTCTATGGATAGCTTGAAATTGGTGGTGGCGACGTCGGCGTTGCAATGAACCGGTCGTACACCTCACGGTGATCCCGCTCGCACCTCAATTATACGGTAATTGACCATTGACGTTGACGCACACCATCAGAAGCGGGAGCTGTGCCCAGCAAGCAGCGATCTGGAATGTCCGCCCGAAAAAGCTCGTTCAATTGGCTATGTTTAGCTAGACGTAGAAAATCATGGATGGCATAGGATCAACCAAAACAATACTTGTTTACTTTACATATTCGTAGACAAACATTACCCTCATTGGTTCGGTTCTACTACTGCCATGATCTGCCTACCGTATCCACGGCGCAACGTTTCCTTTGGAGGCTGTGTACACCGATGGGCCGATGAACTGGTCCAGTTCATGGTCAGTCCAGCTAGCTAGCATCGGATATTGTTGTTGCCGTGTCTTTGCAACTCATGACGATCTGCAACTGGTTTGCTGTCCACTGGCTGGTAGTGTCTGTCGCCGTTCACACGCCGTCGTAGTCGTCGATCGCCACGACCAGGAAACTGGCCGGTAGGACAACGCAAGAAAAAGAGCAACGTCAAAGATAGAAGAACATGGGGACACGTTCTTTCTTTTAAGACTGTGTGTGTGTGACGACGGCCGATGGTTTAAAGGTGGACGGCTATGGCAACCGGATTCTGACCGATGAATGACGCATCTCAGAAAGCCGCCTCGAGGAAGCGACTTCAATTCTACGAATAGGGACTTTACAGAGGGAACGACTATTGGAAAGGATTCATTACATAAGGAATGCTTTAAGTGAAAGTTCCACAAGGGCCAAATGGGCTCTATCAAAATCTTGATAAGTAATTTTCATAGACCCTTAGAAGCTTTTGCGATTCAAGGAACTTACCCATTTCAGAGTATAGTAGTCAATTGAAAATACCCTCGTGAAGACTTGACTGAGAAGTTTTTAGCAACGTTCCAATCAAATGGAATGGATCGATTGCTGAAAAGCTTTCAACAGTATCCGGCTATGAGCCTAATTTTTGAAAAAAAAAAAACTTCTGCAAAACTTTCATAGGGCCAGTTAGCATTTTGTTTGCTTCCACAAAGATGCCTGAATGGGTATTGGTCCGACGTTTCATCTTCAAAAAAAAAGTCATTCTGAGCTCTAGATTATAGCGTTACTCTGGTTAAAATTGAGATTTAGGATGCGCCCCGTATTTGACTTCAGGACGGAATGCATGAAAGAGGCATCCGCATTAAGCTCGGAAGATCTAGACATGGCGCAATCTTCGGCTGATTTCCTCTCTCCGCATTCTTACCTTGTTTTTTATTCGGGAAGGGTGTCGCGGGAGAAGATGAAGCATGGGATATAACTACCGAGGATTCATGAAATAATCGAACTATCACAGCATAACGACCGGGGCAAGACCTCGGGAGGTTCGAGCAAATTATGGCCTGTGATGGATGGTGTGAGGGAGGTGATTCTCGTACTGTTGCCCGGTTAGTTGGCATGCTGTTCGGGAAGAACGAAAACCACCTACTGTGGGTTGATACACATTTGTCTGAGAAGGGGAAAGGACGACGTGAAAATTTCTTCTCCCTAGGTGGTTGTACTCTCCCATAAATATCTCATATGGAGCATCCCGTTATCTAGGAAGTCAAACCATTGGCGAAAAGCAAATCGAATTCTGACGCAACCCCCGAAGTGGAATTGTCAGATCTGAGTGCACTCGAGCGCCCGTATTGGTTTATGCCATGTCCATCTATGTCTCTAAAATGTGACCCATTTTCTGATTCTGACTGCTTCTCATCGTATCGTAATCCTCGAAACGGGTGTTCCAATTGCGGCAACGGGTTACGCTTCAGGTGTTGCGCGTTCGCTGCGCAACCATCGTCAACTGTTCTAATTAGGCTTTATGTCGGGCGCTCTGGAAAGCTTGCCATTGTTCAGGGTGACCTGTTTCGATTGTGTTCGCGTTCGTACACCACTACCCTAGGAAGTGACGATTTCTGTGGTCTCCAAGTGATCCGATCCACAGGGTTACTCACTTGAGATCTTAACACCGTCTAAGACCATCAGTAATGGGGATGTTCAATGTGGAACTGCTTGGTAGGTTAGACATTGGATGTCCGCTTTTCCCATACAGTCAAGAGCTTCCTCTATGAAGAGTTCGACCAGGATTGACCTAGTACTGAGTAACTGACGCCTTCCAGTGCTTTCAATCCGAAGATAGAATCAAACTCAAGCCGAATGAGTTTCTCAATCTTTTTTGGTCGGTCGGTATTTCGGTACCGTTCGCTCCGGCACGTCATCTGGCATACATAAACCAACCAACTGAACCGTTTCCTCGGTCGAATATGTTTTCAATGCTCACTTAGATTCTGTGTGAAGACTATAAGTACGTGGCGCACTCTGAAAAGGAATGATCAGTAGCTCTTCCACGTATCCTTCTGATAGCTAGAAATGTACCTGGAATCCGAGAATTCTACCCAAACCTTCATCTTCCATTCCATCCTTCGTAAATTACTACTCGAGCTTCATATGGTGCCTTCGCCGTGTCCACATGCTCGGGTGAAGACACCCAAAACAGCAAGGTACAAACCGATAGGATCGAGATTTCGCGCATGTATTAGGAGCCAATAGGAAAAACGAAGGTCTATCTGAAAGTTGTAAAACATCTACTATTGTCTACTGAAGAAATTTTCAAAAAAAAATTAGAAATTCTGCCTCATGTGAATTGTTCAATGCTCCAATAAATATCCCTTTCCAGATCGCTATGATGATGCTAATCGATCAGATTCCATCAAAAATCGTTGACGGTCATGGTTTTCGTAGTCTGATGAGGTAAGTGCTCATAAAGTCGGCGCTGGTTTCACAGAAAAGCAAATTGGGCTCGTGAAGATGGGAGCTCATTCTCA
The DNA here is from genome assembly GCA_000469685.2 of Haemonchus contortus. Classification (NCBI taxonomy): domain Eukaryota; kingdom Metazoa; phylum Nematoda; class Chromadorea; order Rhabditida; family Trichostrongylidae; genus Haemonchus; species Haemonchus contortus. The sequence goes on from LS997565.1 coordinate 9,590,340, forward strand.
AGCATTTCAACCAGTTTTGGATTTCTCGAATGAAGTTCCGAGAAGAAGTTGTGATGGATTCTCTTGGGAGTTCTGGGTGTCAAGTAGAACTTCCGCTGACGTGCTCTTTGGAGATTTTCCCTTTAAATGGGGCGACGTACGTTTCGCAGCAGATTTTGATCACTCTGCTGAAAAAGAAGCAGTAACATCAAATGGGGATCTTTCATGGTTAAAGTAGGTACTCTCACCATCTTGATTACTAGGTTGTAGGATTTTCATCAGCCCCTTGACATACCAGTGATGTTGAAGTGACTCACTACATGCCTACGATCTGGAGATAGAATCTCGGACTGATATCCGAACAAGCCAACCACGCCTTCCATCCCTTCGGGTGGTTTAGTTGATTACAGGCTCGTCTGGGAGGATAAAAGCACTAACTTCAAAATCGGCTGGCCACCACAACTCATTGTATTAGACTTTGAACCCTTAAGATTCTGAATGGAGTTTGAATGCAGGGGTACACCTAATGGGCGGGATCAATCAACGTGCAAAGATTTCACGTAGCATAGCAAGTGCGATCTGGAACTGCAGTACAATATAGTGCGAGCATGATATAAATCGGGGGAAAATTATGGAACATTCTTGATGAGCCACGCATTCAACTTCCCTAAAAAAACCCTCATAAAATTGAAGCTCTTATGTCTCAGACAATGATGTGGGGAAGCCAGCCGCTGTACGACTTCATGACTTCCACCCCTAATCTATTTCAGGGCCATAATTTTGCCACCAGCGAGGTAGAGCTACGTGATAAACCTAGGTTTTCCTCTTTTTTATGATTTGGCAACAGCAACACCTTTCAATGGATGGATTTGTTCCGACGATGGCAGTGGCGCCTCTTGTTCTCAAGCGCGTAGGTCACTCGGACAATCACAGAAGACATAGTTTCCACTTTTTCTACATGCTGACCGAAAAAAGAAACAAAGCACAGAGCAAGTATAAATTAGAAACTTGTTTTCTGCTTCTACTAGTGATAATCACGTGGGATATAGACGAGTTCTGGAGAGTTTTTCGAGAAGATTCTGAAAACTTCTTATTACCAGTCAGTTCAGAAATGGTACAACGATATTTGTTCATTACAGTTTTCTTTTACCTGACTATCCAATGCCATCAGCAGAGCTGTTCGAATCCACAATTTGCCCAGAAGTGATCACACAAATACAACCGCATCTCGCCAATCTATTCAGTACCAACAAGTAAGAAGCTTTGAGTTTTTTCAAAACAACTCTCAGACCGATCGATTGGAGGGCCTGTCGGTCACCAAAGCTTTCAATTTTAACGAAATATTGTTGTAGGTAGTCGACCTGTTTACAGTAAACGAGACTATACGGTAGTTTTCAGTACAGAGGACAGTAAGCTTTTAAGTTGTACCATGTTTTAGGGCATACAGTAAATCCGTTTTCGAAAGAATACGGTAGAATCATCCGAAGTTAGTCAAGAATCGGAGTGTGTCTAGAGATAGCTAGCGGAGAGCCATCTTGTGAGGGAAGAAAGAGATCCATAGTACGAAATTGGAATTATCTGACATAGGCCCGCTCCACGATACAGTAGTTCCAGAGATGTCCAACTACGACGAACTTTGGCTTCCCAGTATGCCACACTATTGGGTTAACAAACAACTATATTGGGTATTATAAAAGCTAAGGAATTGGCTTCTCCGACGTACACTACCCGAGGAGGACTAGCTTGAACTCCGTAATGGGGGCCGCACTATTCATAAAGGACACCCATGTTGGAAAATCAGGCTACTAGGTGTGTAGCGACAGTAAGAGGCAACTGTGGGCATTTTCGACTCGATGAAGCCAACTTTTCACGCAGTTGTAGGGACAGAAACTTGTCCACATACTCTCCCCATATGAAGCTCGTCATGGTAATTTCGAACCTCTGATTTCACTGAATGCCTCTGTTTAACCATCTGTCCCTCAGTGATTCATTAGTACAGTAACTTTTACTGGTAGTAAATTTTGATTCCTTCATCTAGCCACATGTACAATCCCAAGCCTTCAGTCATCCTGCAATTCCATATGGGAAGCAAATATACGGCCATATAGTGAGGTTGCCCAATCAGAGGGTAACCCCATCACACGTGCTCTTGGAATTCAAATGCATATGATTGTTACTTTGACGATTGGGTCGAAGTCTCGACAGTCAGTGAACTGTAGTGGTTTGTTCGTCACTGATGGTGATGGGGGTCATTCATCAGTTGCACAGCGGGATCATCATGTACTTGAACCCGACGACGAAGGGCATAGAGGCCATGAGAGTAAAGGACGTATGTCGAACGGCAACTTACGAATCATTGGATGGCTGATAGGTCTTTGTTGCATTTCGCCTAGCACACTCCTCAGGGATGTATGCTACCTCGTCGCACAGTGGTCTGCTGCCACCCATACCGATGACAAAATGCTTGCGAACGTCGCTCGTCTCGTCTGTCACATTCGGGAAATTCTCCTTACGAAACCTATAGCTGTATTCAAATTAAAGTGTAGGGAGCTAGAAAGTTTTTTTCCTCGAGAAACTTGAGGGATCTATGAAGTTCTGATACCTAGGCTCATAGAAGTGAAATCGAGCTCCCAACGAGGGTTGCACTGGTTTTTAAAGGTACAGTTCTCGCTAATTTCGACGTACCCATTTTTATTTAGTATAGGTTGGGAATAGTTAACCGGTAATGAAGAAAGCGATTTTGAGAAAAATAAAGCTCCTCATAAGCAGGGGAAATGAAGGTGGGACGAGATTACCGTGACGGAAATAACATGGAAGGGGTATTCGGACGAGATTTCGGGTGTTGCAATCAAGAGCTGACTACATCAAGCCAGAACGGTACAGAACTGCCTCTTACTGTCGCTATGGGTCATGACGTGTTACTTGACCCTCCTACATGGGTTCACTTGTGAATGGTGCAGCCTCTGCAATGCCGGCAAAACTCGTCCGAGGATACACACGACACAATCTTTGAGTTTTAATAACGCCCTAACTACGCCGTTTTCCGACCTGATAGGGCCAGATATGGTGTGCGAGGGGGCTTTGAATTCATCCTATGGGAGAACTCAGAAACCAATTTTATCGTAAACTGTGCCTTTAAGTGACTGGCTCTAATGCTCCTTTAATGGTCTGGGAAACCCTTTTCCATGAGCTCCTTTCTTGAATAAATGGATTGAGAGGGCAGAGCTTTGCACTAACAGCAGCCATGCATCTAATGAAACACGGTATTTACCATGTCTTAGGTAAACCCCTTGAACGCCCAAATTCATTTGGAAAATGAGACCGCCTAAGTAATCGACCACAATGTTCAGGGTATTTGGGATTCCCCTAAAGTCTGTGTTTATCTTTTCCATGAAATTGAGTCATGCTAGTCAAGTGCTTACACTTTCTAGGGCGAGCGAGAATCATACTTGTACGTAAACACTTGAGGGGCAGTGGAATGGGAGAAGAGCAAATGACCGAGTGTTTCCAATTTAGTATTCTCCTCAACGTCTTTGAGCGTTGCCTATGGCTCCCACACAGTCTCTTGTGCTCATTCCTGATTACCCAGTTAGGTGAGCTCGAGCAGACGGGTATAAAATGGGTATCAGGTGAATCAAAAATCAAACAAAGGTTTTAGGAAAAAATAAATCTGAATAAAGTGGTCTCTGAAAGATCATGTTGTAGAGTGTGCCTGATGTCTGTTCAAGGTCGTACCTACAATTGCGTTGCCTTCTTTTTTCGACTAATTTTCTATCAAAATTTCGATTTACGTATTCGATGCTAAATACTTTTGATCCAAACATTTAATTCGGTAAAATTTTCATCTTTTAATTCAGCCCTCTCTCGGATCCATTCGAATCGCTGATGCAAGTACTGAAGAAACGTCAAGGCAACGGTGATGACTGTCATACTGTCAACTTCGATGGAAATGTTTCCAAGGTAAGTTGGCTTTTACCAGGCACCTTTCCCCTTTTTAAAAGCTACGTTGATATTCGAAATATTTTTCTTATAAGGTTTATTTAGTCTTCGAAAAGGGATGAAGACAGTGACAGTTCGTGTTCAGTAGAAGTGGAAAGCGCTTTGTCACCACAAATCGAAGCATTCACCGATTATGTAGGACGATTTTCTTTTGCTAAGGTATGATCTGTTAATGGTGGTAGTGGTGCGTGCAGATGCGTTTTGGCTACTACGTACATAGCCTTCTATGAAGTTTAAAGCCTTTGTGCGTGGATCAATCCCGTTTGTGGAATGCTCCCCGATTTGACTTTCATTTGGAATCGTAGTCAGGTATTGAATACTTATACGGCCTATACAATGACTTGGGGTGGTCAGCTCAGGTGCAGGTCAGTGCTTCTATCCTACCAGAGGACTTTGATGCCAATGGGAATGCCCGGTTGACTTGGGGTAGCATCGATCCGGGGTATCTGCGTGTACGCTAATGCGTCACTCGACACCACACTACCTTTGCATCGTCCTTATTCTCCATAACTGTTATGGCTTGTACTATATTTCTCCCTAGGAGCACCCATACCCAGATACACATCCCCTTGGCATACATCGTACTGTCAGTGTGGTCCGGTGCCCAGATATTTTCGTTTACGGGAGCATGAGTGGCGCACTTCACCCACGGATGGTCACGGATTCGAATCCTGGTTCGATATCTGCATAGGCTAACCGAGCCATCCATCCTTTTGGGGTTGTCTAACTGACACCAGAAGCGTCCGGGAGGATGAAAGCACTGACTTGTACGTCGGCTAGCGACCGCAAGTTAGTGTATAGGGCACATACGCACTCATTAGGCAGCTACGATTCCGAATGGAAGTGGAGTGTTGGGGCGCAACCCTCAGACGGGAACGGTGAGCCCCCAAAGACTTTATTCTTCATGGGATTTCAATCGAAAAGTTACTTGGGGCTCATAAGTGTGTCAGGTACAAGCAGGCCAATAATTTGCACACGTTTCATACTTGCTCCAGATTCAAATTGATTCTATTAATAAATGCTTCAGGACGAACTCCATTCACTTCTCACTGTCTGTCACAGTGTGTTCGGCTATTTTGAGGATCGGCCCGCTCTGATGACCGAGTTGTCGCTGACGACGCCCACATTGGAGCCTACACAACCGCAACTGCTTCGTGATGTACTCTTTGTCGCCGAACATGCCGACCGTATCAATGCTTACATTCGTGCCACACCCGATATGGCGCTGCTCCCGATCTCTGACGCTCAGTTCCAAACCTTAACCGAACTCGTCCGACTTGTACGGAAAATCTAATCGTTATATCCTGGTTTACTATGCTAAGTATAATTGTAGAATATTTCAACATATATGCCATTATATGTATATGTACAGACAGCCGACTAGTGCTAGCTTTAGGTCATATCCATTGCTACATCGATAATGTGTGTGTTGTTCCCGACGGCCGTCTATAGAATCTGTCCCAAAGTCTAGCATGAAAAGGGTTTTCCTTAGGAGAACAACTAGCAGAAGATGTCAGAGTCACAGCCGTTCTTGCCGTCATCACTTTTAGGATTGATATGCGCCTTTCATTCCGTGGGTACAGCTTTACGACCGTCCGATTATCATCAACTCGCTTCCTCGTTAGCTATTACTCATTAGTTTCTAAAAAAATACTGAAGTCATGCTACTAGTAACTGCCGACCCATTATAAGTACATATGTCATCGCTATATAACAGCATCCCATCATCGATTTTCTTGCCTTTCTCTCATTCGACCACCTCTATCGATTTATTACTTAATTACTTAAATCAGTATTGTTTTTCCCTCGACAGAATAAATAATTAATCATGAAACAGTTCGTGTAAGACATGACGATCACTGTGATCCAATGGGCAGTAGGGGTTCGAGTCCGCCGGAGGTCGAAATTTTGCCCACAACTCGCCATCTTTATGAGACTTTCACATCCATCGGCGAACTGGGGCAGGTTACAAGAACATCAAGTCATGATACAGCTTCCGTTTCCCCCGAGTCTTCACCAATACATCCTTTACGGGTCAGGCTTGATATATGGGGGAAAACAGAGGAAAGAGGAAGCTTATTGTTCAACATTGATTCCCTTCCCGAAAACAGGGCTTCAATGTAGCCAATAGTAGTGGGGCGAGGTAATGGAAGAGGTGTCAGGGAAATTGAACTCCACATTATCGCCACGTGTGCATTGCCGTAAAATGTTCTGTAAGGTAAGAAAAGCTGCTTTGTATCGGAAGTTTATAAAGTTTTCCAAAACGCTTTCACTGCATGATATTGTGATCCCTATTTTCTAAATACTAGCTTTATCTCCCCTGCAAAACAGCTTTTTAAAGGAAGGTTGGCATTCAAACAAGGCATGGCATCTTTTGAGGATAATAACTTTCCCTGACATCCTTTAGAATATCGGTTGCCTATTCGAAAAGGTCGAGAGCTCATTCGTTTGGGTATGCCTGCCTAGATTCTTTGAAGATACCTAAAAGACAGTCTCCGACTCGGAGAACTTTTATAAAAGGTGTCTTTTAACCCAACGTGTCGGTATTTTCGTCACCACCACATAAAGACCGTTCTACTTGGATAGGGAATCGTCTTGAAGGCCAGTTCACGATAATTAAGGTACCCTTTTTAAGTTGGAGAGCGGGAGTGTTGAAGCAGAGGAGAACATCAGTGGCGAAGAAAGCGAAAAAACCCGCCTATTTCAAGCTTTTTGAACGTAATGGAAGCAGAAGTTGTACGAGTTCACCGCCACAGGAATAACATGCAAGGGTTTTTGGACGAGATTTAACGCGCACCCGCAAAGAGCTGATCACATCAAACTATAGCTGTCCAGAATTGCCGTTCATTGTCGTCATGGCTTATGATAAGTTGTTTAAACTTCCAAAATGGGAGTCTCTTGAGATAGTGCATCCCCTACCAAGCCGTTGAAACTCGTACACGATGGGTGTGGCATTCACACGATACAAGCTCTGGCCCCTCACTGTGCCCTATCCGAAACGTTTTTCGCCCTTGTAACGACAGGTGTGGTATAAGGGGGAGCCTCGAATTCATAATATAGGGAAATCACAGAAACCATTCTTATTATGAACTGTGCCTTTAAGTCAATTTTTATAGCAGTTATAAGACAAGCCAAGAAGTGTTGATTGAAGTTTCGTGATAGATCCACTCGACAGGTAGATCTTTTGGACGACTTTCAGCACTCGGGTGGGAATGGTCATTCCCTAAACCCGATCATTACTATCCTTACAGTTCAGGGTACGTACCATAGAGACTGAAATATATGAGCCAAGGCTAACAAAGGATGCGTCAACTCGGAAAGATTCCTGGTACGATATGAACGGTGCTGAAGATTGTTCCTCAGAAGGTTACATACAGCATCCAAGCCTCTTGAGTTCTTCGGTGCTGACCAAACTTTTTTGAAATGCGTTTATGTACTCTTCTCTAATTGGGGATCGTAGTAGCAGTTCAAGTGCATATGTAGCCTTGGATAAAGCCAAGATTCGGCCTATTGAGCTGTGTCGCCCCTGCTACAACTACTCTTCATGACCTGCGGAAATCAATCTGCCTTCCACTAACCTCGTTCCTCCTCCATCCTTCAATGTTTCCTACAGAGCTTTCTTCGCAGCAAGAGAATCATGGAAGCGACTGATAAGGAGACAGGCATGGGTGCCGAGCTATTAACAGCATGTTGGAGACTCCAGGGTGGAACGAGTTCGTCTATTGAGTAGGCTTCGCTGCGCGAGGCAGATAGTCACCCATTGAATTTACCAAAGTAAGCGAATCTACAAAGCCTGGTAGTCCCTCATGATAGGGGGTGAAAGGTAGAGAGCATGGAGTAGTCCTCGATTATGTCTGCTTGACCGTAACGTCTGGATTGCCGAGGTATCAGCGAGGCTCAGGCGAAGACAGTCTTGATGGGAGCCCCAGCGATTAACGGCCGAAGAACCGAGGTAGACGCTATTTCTCGATCTTTGACAAATTCGAGCATTCGACTGTACTGTACTTCATCCATGAGAGACGCGGATCACACTCGAGACAGTCCACAAGTCTTCTTGCACGCGTGATCCACGATTAGGTTCCTTTTAAATACACATTCCAGGGTACGCTGCTAAAGTAATTTCCAAGCTTTCTTCAGTGTTCAGATAGATGGCAACAAACAACCTCATTCTTCGTATCATGAAAATTTATCATAACTATTTAAGCTTCAGATTTGCCAGATGTGGTTCATTTTGAGTCTCAGTAGCCGTCTACTCGCTATTACTCACCGAGCTTTCTACTCGTTCACGAAAGTACTCAACGACTCGTCATACTCATCAGCACATTACATTTGAGTAAGTTCACGTTTGCTTCCAAACCTCGATTTCAGAGAGATGTAAGCGAAACTTGAGCACTGGCATGAACATTTGAACATTGTGAGCATCAGCTCGGATTAATGATTCTCAACCATTGCTCAGTACCCAGCAGAGTTTGAGCAATCCCCATGATGCCAGGAATCACGGCAACAGACAATTCAACGGCGGCTGTAAAGATCGTCCTTAGAGTAAGATGTGGGAAATGAATTTGTGTTGAAATAAGGTCTTCAGCCGAATGAACCAAAAGATTCATGCAGGATGTCGATCCCGAAAGTCACCTCTGACGCCCTCTTTTGGCGTATATCCTCTCTGTTTCTACAATCGCTTGACTATCCGTCGTTCTAGGAGCTTGCTTAAACACAAACGTTCAAGGAGAGGCTCAACTTCGGTGTTCTTCATGAGGAACTCCTTCTCCCGAATCCATGCAAGTTCATCGCTCCTGGAGGAGAATGAAATCAACTGTGCCTCCTGATATCCCGTATATCAGCATGCACAATCACACCTCTTCTATTATCACAGTGTGCATGACCGAAGATACCTTCTCATTCAACAAAACATGATCTTGAGTTAGCGGCCACATCAAGCCCATCAACATTCTTAACGGACTCACGACTTCCTTCAGCCACGGCTACCTGCTCGTAGTGTACCCATCCTCTCTTTCTGATATTTCATCTCTCACTACTGAGAGCCTTGAGAAGGCGCTGTTCCAAGTGATTGTATCAGTGCATCCCTTATGGGAGAATGGGAAAACTAGCCCTGTCGCGAGCGCACACCATAGGTCTAGTCACAAACAGGAACGAAAATTCGGTTCGGCACTCGGCTCTTACAGTAATCCGCAAATTTTTACCCGTCACATATACGACGCGTCGAAGAGGGGCTTTGAGCAAGGACACGGGGTGGGTGGTGGGGTAAGCGAGGAAGTTACCGTAAGGGCCGAGTGCCGGACTGAATTTTCGTCTTAGTTAGTCACAACGCAGCGTCCGAAGAAGCAGTAGCACTGTCTCGCGTCTTTCATGATAACCCTTTCCTCCTTGATTGCTAAAAATATTCAAGAAGTTGAGGACCAATGGCTGGACAAATCTTTCTCATAAACTCTATATGTAGTCCTGATTTTGCATCAGAGGATCACCACACTTTCCTTTCTCTATTCAAGGCTGCTTCCCAGAAAAAACAAACACACGCTCACAGCTGCAAATTCTCTTAATCGGCATTTATTCTTTCCCTGTCAGAAGGCAATCGACCTCTGAGGTAGAGCTGAGCTGTATACAATACCTATGCGTCAGCACTATGTCGATATAACAGTCGATGTCGATATACTGTGTTGAATGAGTATGGCTGAGATAGAACAAGAAAAACAACTTTGATCGAAGAACAAGTATTTGATAAAGGTTTTTCTGGAAACGTCAGATTGCCTTAAGGTAGGCGATTTGTCGGCGAAACTTTGGCCTCGGACGGGACTCTGAGCCGTACCTGTGCTATCCGGGCGCCCTACATTTAATCCCTTGAACCACCGAGATGTAGGTTGCCCTCGTATTTCTAATGGATTGTATGCCATAGCCATGTCTCGGGGCGTTAATCAATCCCATCTGAGGGATGCGCTACGCATTCAAATTTAATTCAGTACTGTAATGCGCATCAAACGCGTATAGGGCCTACACAATGATTTGCGGTGACAAGCCGATATACAAGTCTGGGCTTTCGGCCTTAAGGTGAGTCTGGTACCAATTAGCCGACCGAAACCAAGAGAGATGGAAGGTCTGATTAGCTTGAACGGATATCGATCGATATGAACCCACAGTGGGTGGGTGAAGTACGCCATTTGCCACTACAACACCTTCTCATAGCAAGGGCAGAGGAAACATCAGTGGCTGGGGATTCTCGGTAAGGTAAAAGATCAAGTGCAAGGTGACCCAGATAGCACAAGCTCGCTTTCGAGGCCCCTTCGAGGGCGAAATTCTGTTCACAAATGGTCAACCTTGTGAGACTTTTGCATTGTGTAGTGTGGCGAAATGGCAACGGTTAACAAGAACACAAAATATAATTTTTAGATTCCATCCTGAGAATATGCTGACGTTTATTCTAATTGCATTGATAAGTGTTTCCGTCATTGAGTGTTATTTGCATGAACTCGAAGAAAATTACAAAGCGTGTTCGCCATGGATCTATCACATGAAATACAAAAAATGCTACAAGGTAAGTAGAATACTTACGGAACGGAATTTCTGTTCTCTTCAAATGATGTTTTGTAGAAGTTCTGCGCAGACAGTTGGTACTTTGATGCTGAGCGGCTTTGCAGGAAACTTGGCGGAGAATTAGTGACCATTTGTAGTCATGAAGAGAACTTTTTTGTTGCCAGTACGTTTCACAGCTCTTCCTGGGGCGACGGAACTTTTCCTCGAATTCCCACGGCCTGCGGCAGTGGTTGCGCGGCGACTCTCCGTATCTTTTCACTGGAAATTCGAATCTTTCCCTTCACAACGCGCAATCGCGTGCGGCGAGTGCGACACGCCGTTCGGGGAAAAGATACCAGACCCGCTCTTCCTATATCATTCAGACTTCTTAACATCTCATAATGAAAATAAATTTTTATTTCTATTGTTCTGTCACAACTGTTTTTGTTCCTTCTAAGGAAGCTGGAAGTCTTTATATATATAAATATAAATATAAATATATAAATATACATAATATACCAGTCGGATCGCCCTGCTGACGCCGGGTCCTCCTCCCTACTGTACTAAAGTTCACCCCCCGGCTGCGCTTCCCCATATTTAAAATCTACGGTCTAAGAAAGAGGAACTATTGATTCCCAGCGAAACGCACACACCGGCTGGATCAAGTTCAGTTACCTTCTACGCCTACCATCTCGAATATGCCGCCTGCACTGGTTCCGAATTTGAACGACCAGGTTAAAATTAGCAATTTCCCGCCTTCTGTGGGCAAAGTCGAGTCGTGCCATCTGCCTTTAGTGTTTCCATCCTGCCAATCCTGCCATCTATACCCCTAATAACTTTGAACGCATTAGATGTACGGGGTCAGGAGTTATGAGTTGAAACTAAAAAACTCCGCCCGTTGTGGGAGGAATCGGTCGTGCCACGCACCATAAGTGTTGCCATCTTGCCGCCTGTACTCCTACCAAACTCAAACCACTGGGACAGGAATTATGAATTTCTGGTCAGATACACACACATATGTATACACACAAACACACCAACAGAAACACTAGACGATTATAGAAGTAGGATATACATATACACATACATATATTTACAAGGTGTCCCAAAATCATGGGCGAGAGTTCATGGCAATGTATTTGAGGCTTCCCAGCTGAGAGTGACAATGGAATCCATATGCACGTTTTCTAAGCTAATGTGCTACAACATGCTACAATCAAAATTCAAATTACTCCCAACGAGCATGAATAGAGGCCCAAAGTTTACCTTCGGACTCCTCGCGCGGGGCAGGTAAACTCCTCCATTTCTTCCCAATCGTTCTTGAATCTTGCTTCTAGGACTCCAAAGTGGAACTGCAAACCCGACACGTCCTCTTCTAATCAGAGATCATGCGGAGGATTTGAGTGAGTTGACATCTGGGAAGTAGGTCGGCCAATCCTTCTTGCTAATGAAGTTGGCACCACTCCTGAGCGAGCTTGGCTCTGTGGGCCGAGGTCCATCCTGCTGGAAGCACTACAAAATGTTTCAAGGACCGGAGTCGGAATAGTGCTTCATTGCGTCCGTCAGCATGCTCTTTGAGTACAGTACTGCCAATTCTCAAGTAACCACATTAATATGGATGATTGCGCGTCCGATGTTCATAGCCAAAACGCGATCGTTTTATTTGTCAAAGATTGGTTTTTTTTTTCTCACAAAAATTTTTTGACTGTGGAAACCGATGAAATGTTGCGTGTATCCCTTCAAGGGAGTCAACAGCTTTCTGAATCCTTCGACTCTGCACTGCCTATTGGATTTGGAAACGGAGCGACATTTCTGCATAAAATTGGAATCGCCACGAAGCCTCTGCCTGACAATCCGCCCCACCGACAACCTCGGCGAGTCCTGCTTCGATCGACTCGCAAAGGGATCATTTTGATAGCTTGGTTGTCTCGATTGAATCTTCTTCTGTGTGTCGTTTAAAGCCCACTGTACGGATACTATAGGAATCACAAGGATTTTTCATCTCTTTACATTTCTTCACATTTTTCTTTACAAGAAGGTGAAACCGACCAGAAACTTGCCTAGAAGGGTAACTTGACCCGTGGAACACGAATATAACATCCATTCGTCACTGAAACGCCTGGTTGTGGTACTTAGGGGCAAGTTTTTAGCAAGGTTGGTAACCCAGCTCCGCCGGCGCCTGTGGCGCAAGCGCTAGGCATTATATGACGAGTGGATATGATATTCGTGTTCTACGGATCAAATTACCTCTCTAGACAAGTTTCTAGTCGGTTCCATCATCTTGAAAAAAATTCCATAAAAATCCAACCCATTCTCGACAAAGTAGGGCAAAGGGTCAATAGTGCCCAAGAAGTTGTTTGGCACATGCACAGCTCCATAGCGGAAATTGAGTGGAGGGACGTCCCTAGTATCCCTTGAAGGCAGTGTCACTGTACCTCTGAGAATGACCATCAAAATTCTGGAAAAGAAGCCATCATCTGTCATATCTTTTTTATGCTGACGAATATTGTTTTGCCTCAACCTTGCCTAGATCTACTTACCTTTTAATCTGATTTCAGTGCTATCGCGTTTCCATATGAGGGGTGATGGTCCTATAACTGAACGATTTACATGGATAGGTTTGAGAATGGATGACCTTTTGAAACCTTGGTATTGGAGAGACGGCAGTACTAAGTGCCCATTTCGACATTGGGCAAGCGGCGAACCAACATGGCTCTTCGACAACTACGCCGGAGTACTTATATCTTTCTATTTATTCATTTCGTTCGAAGCTTTAACAACAGCAACTTCCAGCTGGCTACCACCTACAGACATCAGTACGACGAATGGTATGGTGCAACCAACCTCTATGGAGGCAAGGCTTTATGCGAAATCAAGAACTGCACTATTGATAAACTGGGCGTGTGATTTACGAATGTATTACTCATCAAACTTATTTATGTGCAACTTTTTTATTGCTTTGTGATAAAAGAGTTGACAGAACGTTGTTTTATTTTTTTTCGAAGATTTCTTCCTTAGCTAATGTTCCACATCCGTTTAGTGCTGTCCCAGTTCATTGAAGGCTATAGGGAAGACATAGCCTATGTATACACTGCAATCAACTATGATGCAGCCATTTATGAATTTCACCAAAGCCCACGTTTCAGAACACTCCAAAAAAAGTCTCAGTATGGAATATGTGTCCTATTCTGACCGTAACTTCAGACCATCAGCAAGTTCCACATCAGAGAAAGTCATTTTTCATGTGCTTCAGGGAAATGATACCGCCCACACTCGAATAAACCTATAACAGCTAAATGATAACAAAGGAAGGAAAATGCGTAATTATTGATCAATTAGACCCCCACTCCTCCAATACCTTAGAAACCTATACCTATACCTTCGAACTGCTGTTGTCTGAGGTAAAAAGCTAAAGTTAACGAATTTCATGTGTTCCTTGATAACTTTGTGCCAAGTACTGCTTTCTTTAGTTCATTGATGCATCCAAATATTTGTTTCCTTCATCAATCTTCCTACCGCGAATCCCCATATTTTTCATTGAATTCAAGGAAAGGTTGATAGCTGGCCAAGGTCGACAGGAAGATGAGCCCTGCGCATTAGGATCCGATAACTAGAGAACTTGAGCTTCTTCGGAATAAGGCCTTGAGGCAATTACGAGATGAAATTTCAGTCTATACCATGACTTCTCCTCCCATAGAATTTCGGCTGAAAAACTGATGCTTGATTTTTCTTAGATCGTGCTAGTATAATAGAACCGGTTGCTATGTGGGATGTCACATTTGAACTTTTTTCATCGAAAAAAAAATCAAACTTGAAAAACGAAACATCAAGAGAACAAAGAGAACGATTTCCACACATGACGTAGTTGTATTCGACACTTCTCCCGAAATTGGTTGCTTGTCGATTGTCTTTTTCCGAAGATAGCGTACGTCCGAGACTATTTTGGTCCCATAATCTGCAAGATTCCTGGCAAAATTGTCGACAGCTGCGTGGTATCGGCCCAATTCACGAGTTATTCTACGATCTGATTTGGTCTCCGCTCCTTTTCTGTGGGAATTTGACCTTCCTCGAAATCGAATAGCAACTCTTCTCCGCTCATTACCTGAAATTATAATTCAATACACAAATGAAGCAGCTACTTAAGGTGAAAATGGAACGAGACGGGAAAAAGTGAGGTGGCCGAATCATTTGTTAACAAGGACAAAGTAACACTTCTGAAAAAATGAGGGGAAAAGTTGTCAACGTTCATGAAAAGGGACATGCTACTCGTCTATAAACTACGGTCTGAATAGAGCTTACTTTCCAGATTAATTCTTCGCTTGAAGTGCCCTTGAAAGTGAGCTTTGGTGCAATTCCTAGGTGGCTGTATCATAATTTGACACAGTGTATTTTCAAGAGGCACTTTTTTATACCTATATAACTTAAGGTGCAGTTGAAGCTTACAGATCTCCCATGGCATGTACGTCATGTGCACCGACTGCATGCTCTTTTACTCTTGCTCTTGATCCGCATAGAACATATCGAGAAAAATTCGGTGGGCGGTAGTTTCCATTTTTCCGTACAAACAGCAGATGCTCAATAATGTGGCGGCGTCCTTTATTTCACGGAGGACGAGTCCTTTCCATGCTCTGGTGAGGCGACGTCACGGTGACGTTCATTGCAATTGCAGAGAAAGGGTGGAAATTGAGCAAAAACTGGTTTGAGTTTGTTGACGCCCCTCTTTTCGTGACTCTTATTCACAAGATCACATTATCTATCTTTGTTATATACTAGCGATGCTATCACAGGCATCACATTATACCCATCCTCCTCATTCAGCCCTTCTTTGTCCTTTCGATCTCTCCGAGCTAGCGACATTAACGTCTTCATCCTCCTCTGTCGCGAGCCAGAGTGGTTGAGCGGTTCGTCCTCGCTCGAGGGACACAAGACATAGCATTCTTTTCGTTCAGAACTTTCGTGTACGAAGCTCCAGCTCAAGGTTACCCTTCTGCTAGAGCTTGTATAGGAACATTTCGAGCATAGTCCTTTTTCCAAGGCACTGAGTGCTCAGTGGCTGCATGTTCACACTGCTTTCACAGAATCGAAATCTCCGAGGCGTATGTACATCAACGCAGCAAGGACCGCCTTGTCGAAGAAATGAAATCGAAGCCAGACAAACTTTTGTGTGCTCCCAGTGACATGCATTTCCTTCTGCTTAGCTTTAGAGCTAGGTCGTTCATCCTATTGACTTCTCGACCTAGTTACACGTAGCTGAAGTTTTCAGATATGTTCGGTTTTCGTAAGCGTGGAAGAGGCATCAGGTACCAATCATTTCGCATGAACATCGGCTTCGTTGAGTACAGTCTTTACATGATCTTTCCGCGAGAGCCATCAAATAGTTCTTTTCGGTGTTCGGCTTTCGAAGCATGATGTCGTCTGCGAACCTGATATGAAAAGCCCTGCCGAACCCTGCTCTTAGGGTTGGCGGTCTTTTCCTTGTGGAATTGTGAGATACTGATCATGAATTTGTCATGAAGAGCTTACGAGGCATCCTTTTTCACGGGTAAGATCACTCTGGTCGCGCAAGGCTTCTAGAACCGCTTCCGCCTGTTATCAGAGACCCTCTTTGTATCAATAACGTCATACAATACGGCATATTGTGTTCTCACGACACCTTGATGAGATTTGTAATAGTGCGGATGTGATTGAATGCACTGAACCATCTCCGATACTCTTTTTGTTCGCATCACTATCTCGAAGGTATACCGACGGTAGGATGGTATTTTGATGATAAGAGTTGATAGCCACGATATTACCAAGAAGAAGCCTCAGAAGACAAGGTCATTGAATCTGTAGTGTATCGTGTTTGAATCCCGACACACTCTGGCTGGAATGTACAGAGATCGTGGCTGCTCGCTGAGCAAAAGTGATAACCATTGATAAGGCCGGCAGAAAGCTGTAGAAGGTAAGCAATTATCGACTCAATTACGGTCTCATGTTGAAAGTTGAAACCTGGTTTCTAGTAGCTGATACATGCAAAGGGACTGAAGGATTGATAACAAAAACTTATATCAACTTATAAGGATGAATAAGAAGCCATTGATAAGAGTCACTGAATCAAGTACTTCCCCCTTGTCAACAGTGCAATTTCGACACATTTGCGGATGATGTTAAGTGTGATAGATACTTACACTCCATCCTGTCACCAACAGATCCGGTGGCTTGGTGGTTGACAGGGAGTAAGACTTACGGCAACGGAGCATTGCTGATTCAAAGTGACAGCTTACTGAAGCTACTAAGGAACCCAACAAAACTTTTTTCACTTATTTTTCATACCCTCTGGTATACAAAACTTTGATATGTTTCATTATTGGAATGGGATAGGTGAGTAGAGATTGAGTAGGTTGGCGAAAAATGAGTGAAATATGCGGTCATTAAGTTTTACTAAACTCAGTAACTTATGAGTTAAAGACCAATGATTTACCTCTTTTATTTATAAAGCAGGGGCGGAGGTGGTGTAGTGGGAAGGGGCTCACCATGTCACACGCACGGTCAGGGGTTCGAATCCCGGATTGATACCCGCCTAGGCCAACCAAGCCTTCAACCCCTCAGGGATCGGTGAATTGGTACCAGACTCGTTTGGGCGATATATTGAGTGTGATATGGGAGACCCAGCCCTATTCTACATTTCCTCTTCATATATAAAGCAGTGAATTAGTGGGTAGGTTAAGGGAATGGAGTAAGTGCTGCGGAGTGAAGTGAGTAATACGGAGTTAAGTGGGTACTTCAAAGCTGTGACTTCGATCTATTGTGTTATGTAGGTATATATGCACAAAAATCAGAGATAACGATGTAGTTGAAGGACCTCCGCTTTTTTTTAGCATTGAGCGTTAGAGATGTGGAGGTTAGCCCCTAATTGAGTTCAAGGACGTTTTTTAGCCGAGATCATACAGTTTTTCGACCTACATTTCAGGAGGGATGGAGCAACGGGGTGGGTAAGTCAATTGGATGTTCAACTAATACCCCATTTAGTTTTAAGGTCCACCACCCATCTTTCTCTGCAATGAAGTCTTCATTGTTGAATAAAAGCGAGCCCCTCTCTGTAAGTACATCATTTTCTAACTACTCGTCAATGGAAGGAATGAGTCCCGGCATAGGCCGGGCGACCCGTTTGGTATACATGAAAATGAGAAGAGTTATAGAGAGGAATACGGAGTTCTGATAGTGTTGCCCTCATTCGGCAACATTAGTATGTATCATTTGAAACTTCGGAAGCTAAACGAGATGCTCAGTAGCAGAAAATTCTATGAGCCAATAAAGCCATAGAAGGAAGGACCATCTTTTCAACGGATGGTATCTGTTGGAATTGCAGAAAACAGATAAAGGTTTTCCAATCTTTAGTGAAGCCGATAGGCCCCATTAGGAATTTGTGGTGCCCACGAAATAAGGGAAATTCGCCCACAGCAGCATGTGTTTGAAAATCTATTAATTGTTCCTTAATGCGGAGCAGAGAGTCAAGCCTGCAATCCAACATTGTAGAAAAAAAAGAGAGAAACAGGGCGATTGGCTGGTTAATCATAGCTTACCAGTTACGCATGCGCACAACATGCGCGCACCACATGCCCACTACCGCTTACCTACGACTTGTTAGAGGACCAATAGGAACAGTATAGGTACACTTCCCATTTGGTAACTGTTTTCTCACCGCGCTCACTTGACATTCGCACTCTTCGTCGTGCTTACGTGAGGACGGACGCACAAACGGGAGTACAAACAGACACACAAAATTACCGCTCTATAGATAGAGACAGTCGGACCGCCCGGCTAACGCCGGGCTCCCTCCTCCTTATGATAGAGTTGTGATAAACGGCAAACAACACACTCCTTTGCTCAAGCACTGAATGATGCTTTTCGGAACATGAAGCTCGATGGAGGAATAATAGGGCATGCAAAAGATATTCGAAATGTGCCGATGCCAATGCCTTTGATTAGAATCTGTCGGTCTCGATCTGTCCCTATGATGTTAAAAATAATGACCCATTGAAGATTAAACTGGCAGGAATTCAAAGCCTTGAATGATACTCACAAATGTTGTCGAGTCATAATAACACCATTATCCATCATTATCAAATGTCTTTATGAATGTAGCTCCTTTTCTCTACGGATATATCATTAAATGAGAATCCAAGGTTATTAGCGGTCGGATAAGTTCTGCCATGAATGATATCAAAGCGGAGAGAAAGCGTGATTCCACACTGAATCGCAGACTTCGCTGGGTAGCGGTCGTAAGCAAGAAGTGAACCAAATTTCATAATCGCTCCCTATTAGTGCACTTACCCTTCTTGTCGAATGAAACGTATCAAAGAATCAAAGCTAAATCGTAAATAACAAAGGTGCTAGGATTCAACTGGTGATTGGATTTGTTCTCTAGGGCCTCCTCTATCGTCAGTGTTTCCATCCTGCCCAATCTACTCCTATTTATTTTGCTCTCCAAGTGCGTGGGATCAGGAGTTATGGATTTTCGCTCAGACATGTATTTCGCACAATCCCCGCCCTATAGTGGGCGGAGTCCGGTCCCGCCACTCACCATGTGTGTTCCCACCCTGCATTTGGTACTTCTACCAAACTTGAACTTTCTGGGCTCACAGGGACAGGAGTTATGAATTTCTTCTGAAACATTTTGTTCGCACAAACCCCGTCCCCTGCGGGCGAAGTCCAGTCCTGCCACCCACCATATGTGTTCCCATCCTGCCGACTATGCTCCTACCAAATTTGAAGGCCCTAGGTCCACGGGGACAGGAGTTATGAATTTCCGTACAAACATACAGACAGACAGACAGACGGACGGACGGACGGACAGACAGACGCGAGCGCTTTATATAAAGTAAGGATATTTACCAATGCAATTTTAATTAATCGATACCGGTTAATATCGATATGCAGTGTAGTTTGCTACGCAATCATGCTTCAACATTCTTCTGTAGTAAAGCGACCGGATAGGTAGAGGACACAGGAGATTCGTGAAGACTTGGGTAAAGTGCGCTCAAGCACTGAGACTTTTACCACTTGAAATAGAGCCTGGCCACACTCCAGAAACCAATTAGAAAAAAGAATTTTTCAATGGTGCGAGTGGATATATTTGTTAAAAAAGAACAGCAAGGAACTTCTGCTACTAATTCAATAGTAACTCGAATTTGATATGTTCTTGCTGTCTGGCAACTTTCGTCTGCCGTATGGCCTACCTCGCTACACATTCGAAAGCGTCACTGTTATCTTCAAATAGCCTCGTATACTGCTGCACTTGCATTTTTCGAGAAGCATGCCATATGCAGAGGTTCAAAATTTTATTTTATACGCTTGGGCTGCTCAACAAAGGAGCCATCTGCTTTTGTCTCGAACTCAAACTCAGTTTGATAGTCTTAGGGCATTAATTGATGGATACCATTTTGATATTTCACGTTTACATTCCAGTTGCTTCCAGTGATTTACATGATGTATATTCCCGATGAAACCTTCGTGGATCTTTCTCGTCGAAGTTTTTTACTCTCGCTGAAGAATATCTAGCCGGTTGTGACGAGGCTACGTGGCGTAACCCCGAGTGGCGAATAGGGAAGTGAATTGCGGTTGCGGGTCAAAAGTCATAGATACAAGTCCAGAGACATGGCTGGATTCACTAAGAGAGCTTCTGTTTCTGCTGTGCTGTTTATACCTCCTGAATCTTGCAGCTCTATCCACGCATGCATGTGCGGATACTGCACGTCCGCTCAGTCGATGATTTAGAAAGACTTCGCTGGAGACTACGAAGTATCCGGGAGGCGATTCGGAAATCGAGGTAAAAGACTGTTTGTGTTTATCTAAAAATTGAAACCCCTGCAGTTGTCACAATTTTGTTTTGTTCTATTCTTTTAGACTTGCTCACATGTGTTGTTGCACATGTCTTCTGATAAATAAATAAAATAAGTGAATCGAAACCCCTAGTCCGCTTCGACTCCTCGCAAGTATTTCCATGCATACGCGTGCAGAGAGTCTGCCGATACGTTCGGTATCTTGCACACTCCTTCAGTTGAAAGCTCACATTCGGGTAACATTCTTTTGAGCCTGAGGGAGTCAACAATACGGCAAAGTTCCATAAAAAATCTCGGGAGAGGCTGCTAAAACTTGGAGACAGAAACAAGCTGTCCAAAAGGAGGAAGACTAAGATGGTTATCTGTACTTTCAACGCACAGACTCTCACATTGGAAGATGATCTGATCATACAAGCTAGGAAGATCAGTACGACCTCATCAGTCGGTTTAATCGAGACAAGAGGGCATCGCTCGCTGGGCACCGTTTGTCAGACTGAGGAAGAATGGTGCGACAGCACAGGCGTTTGTGGTGTAGGTGTCCTCGTCAATAAACACAGCAATAAACATCGACACGTACGAAAGCAACCTGAACCGGACGTTTGTGGTTGAGGAGATGTGGCTAAACCCCAGCTGTTATAATCTACCTTGCTTGAACGTTAATATCATGCTACTAGGAAAAGGTGCTGGAAGCGAATTCTATGCACCGAAGCTTTTTTATAGACCAGGAAATGACAAGAGATAGAAAGACACTCTCTCAAAGGTCATCTTCATTGATTCCAAGACCAAGATTAATTCCAAAAAAAGGCCGACGAGGAACATGTCGAGGCTCAGCGATGACACAGGATTAGCAGGGTAGAAACCTGTTTGAGTTGGTCATGCCGCAGCGGTAAATTGCAAGTTCAGAAACCCTCTAGTTTGCGATGGATTCGGAACTCATCTGGTATACGGTTCCGTAGCGGAATAGAGCGCATCACTGCATCAAAAGTTTTGTCTGATTTATGTCGCTGTTGTTCCGAAGTTCTATAAACTCGAACCATCATCTCTTCCGTGCTAGATTCTATGCTCCAATGCATGAAGAGAGAAAGTCCAGAAAAGGAAGCCCAAGGCCGTCATCGATCAGGGTCACTTCGCCTCTCTTGCGAGCTTACGGGAGGATTTCATTCCGGCAACATCAACTATGAATACAATCGGCTCACTGAATCACGAAAGTGCTAGATCACGCCATCACGCACGCAGTGAGAAAAGGATAATCCAAAGATTCACGAGAGATATCTCTCTTAGAAGGCTCTCAAGCTGATACCTTAGCGCAGAGTTATGCCACCTGCCGGTAATCTTGAAATAATGCTCAATGACAGACATGCGAGACTATGGGATGGTACGAGACGTTCCCCTACACTAGACGGAGTGAACACCTCTGGATGTTCCTGCAACGTGTATCTAAGCTAGCTGAGAAGTTAATATGATGAACGATCTAGCTCTGAGTAGAAGGGAATGCAAGAGAAGCGGTCATGAATTTTGAGGGAGTAGTGAAGAAGTCAAAGAATATCAAGCCCTGCGCTCAACTTTTCGACCCTGCTGCCCATCCTGCTCTGACGTCTCTCGGAGACTTCGAATCTGCGAAAAAAGGGTGAACATGCAATCAGTGTCGCTTAATGCGTTGTGTGAAGGGTGATGTTCGGAAGGCAAGTGCAAATTCGGAATTCCGAGATCCGACAGGAGCGGAGATCAGAGATGCGGAATTGACGCCGAGGAAGCTAAGATTAGGTTGGCTTGATACTGTGAGTGATACAGTGATCGCGGTCGGATCAGGATGATTACAAACTAAAATCCTCTGGACGTCAAACGAACACCAAGATGGTAGCGGCGCACTGATCAGACTTCTTCGCGGAAGCTCTTAGGGAAAGAAGCGCTACAATTCAGACCTCAAGTGAGGAAGATCCCTTGGATTACATTGGCTTTCGTCAACACCGATTGGAGACACCAATGGAGCAGCTCAACAAAATTGACGATAAGTGGGACCACAGGTGATTTCTGACCCCTTTAATAGCAGATTGAGTGAGAGAGGCAAAGGAAAAGTTTGCCCCCATCATTTATGGATCACCGTCTCATCATGGGAACTAGAGAAGGTTTACCAGCTGCAAAGTAATGCTCAGCAGTGACTGATAGAGGACACTTATGCAGTTATAATAATAGACTTCGGTCTTCAGCAAACAACGAACGAGTCGGAATGCGAACTCAGGAGAATGAAGATCCTACTAATGATATCAGTTAGGCTTATCCTTGCTATCAAGGTGAATCCCGTTGATTAGTATTATGTTTCACTATCATGCCTATATAAGCTTGACTTTTGAGAAGTATGGTTCATCATAGTCGACTGCAATCTAGCTCAAGTCACCGGTGAGTTCATGTCTAAGTCAGAACTCTCAGTTTCAGGCGAAGACGAGCAGAACCTCACCCTGCAATCAGACATGAAAGCTCTGAGCATCCGCCGAGCAGGACTCCTCACAAGAGCAGCTTATGAGACAGAGACTGACAGCATTCACCTCTGTGACATTGGGAGCCAGGGCAAGAAGCACTCGCTTGTGGTACCCGAGAAACCAAAACTGCTTAGTCTGTACCTCTTGTAGAAGGTCATGAAGTCGGGTAAGGCTGTATTGTGAACAGGTCTCAAGCAAATACTAGAACAGATAGATTCTAACCGTCACCAAAATCTCCTTTGCACATGCACACCTTTCCCGTTCTCAGGAGACTTGATATCTTTAAGGATTTTCAACTATCCCTCTTTTCAGATCTTTACTGCTCGAAGATGATTGAATGAGCGGGAAGGCGTTTAATGTATGTGTCTGTGCGGCATAACCTCGTCTTACTCAGGAGGGTCGACAGCGATGCTGTTTTTCCGGAATAGCTTGTACGCCTCTATGCGGACCTACCACTCCCAACGAAAGGGAATTAGAACTGATGTACTGCCTGATAAAATCCTGCATTATCATGTATTATCACACTTCCCCACCTCAAGAAGGAGCGCATAAGGAATGATAGCTATTCAGCAAACAAGTCATGCACTTACGCAAGCAAGTAAATAGCAGGCATATCGGGTGCATGAACATCCTTGCCGGCCAAGTGGCTTGCTTGGTGCATCCCGGGGCCCCTACTTATCTTGTCCTCCCACTGCAAAAAGTTCATGGAGTTAATAGAAAACCCGTCACTCCGAGCCATACCATCTCTGCTTCCTCGCACGAAAAAGAGATTTGCCCGTTACGTGCGCATGAGTATCCACCACGCAACCGCACAGTGACTGACCAAGCAGAGTCGCCGCGCAATTTGCCGCGTGCATCCTCAGACGCACGTATGTACCCATACAGCTAGCCAACACGGGTTATGCTGATAGAGGCTGATAAGAACACAGGGGTAGTGGATGATACAATGTGCTAGTCTTTACTATATAAAGGTGCTGACGTCTGTCTATCGCCTGTCGGGTTGTCACGGAATTGTTATCGTGTTACCTGAAGAACTGCCTGAATAGAATGGGTCAAGTTTGGGGAGGGTAGGGCATAGAGTAAGATTAATAGAGCATGCCGTACTAAATGGGACCTGCAGTTGCATAGTCATAATGCACATGCATATTACACACTCCTATCATCTTTTTCATCTTTACGCACAGACACACTCCCACACAAGCACAGGTACACACACAGATACAGGCATACACAGACTTGTACAACACACACGACGCACACAAACACCCACCCACACTCACACACAGCCACACACACACCCCCACACGCACGGATGCCCACCCACACACCCACAACACACAGACACACACAGATGCAGATACACACACATTTGTGCACTGACACCCAACACACAGAGATACTCATCCACACACACGCACGGGGGACGGGACGAACGTGCGTCCGAGGGTGCGCGCAAATTGCGCGGCGAAGCTCGTGACGATCTGTGCGACTACGGCGCCAATTTTCGGGGCACAAACTCGAAGTAGTGTAGTTTAGTAGGGTCACGTGATCCTGCTAATCCACTCTATTTCCAATTTGGGCCCCGATGATAGGCGACAAAGTCGTTCAAATCATTAAGAACTTCGCCGCGCAATTTGCCGCGCGCATCCTCGGACGCACGTTGGTCCTCTTACCTCACACGCACAGACACACTCCGGCACCCTCACACACCGACAAACACACAACACCGACACCCATCCGCACGCGCACCATATATATATATACACTCACACACACTGACACACCCACACACACCACACTCACACACACGCAAACACACATACACTAGCGCTCAAAAGTATTCGGCGAAATGCTTTTTCATTCGTACTTTTCAGTCGTAACTTCTTTCCTAGTGGATCTAATCAAGCGAAATTTCAATATGTGTAGCATTGGTGTAGTGTGAATATTTACTACTATTGACCTGCAATCGGATCATGTTCCAGACATCCAAAAGGGCTTGAACAAAAAATCGACTAGAAATACAAATGGTGGTCCTTCTGGGAGTCCTTTCTTTTTTGCCATGTCTTAAGTGTACGAGCACTAATGTCGAACCCAGAAGAGAAGAAAAACGTACATAAGGTCGGAATAACTGCAGACGTCACAAACTTGCTTTGAGCACAGTCTACAAATGACTCCCCATTAGTATGTGGATATGGCTGTTTTGCAGTCAAGTAGTGTTGGGCAGTGTAAAATATGTTTCAGCTGAACATATCAAAATTTCATGTGGTTTGCTCCACTGTGAAAAAAGTTACGGCAAGTTAAAGTTGGCCGAATACTTTTGAGCGCTACTGTACATACACACACAAAATCACGCACACACACTCACACACACACCCGCGCACATACACACACTCACACACACACACACACGCGCACACAAACACACTCACACACACCACACACACGCGCACATGCACATATACATATATATACACTCACACACACACTCACACACCCACACACACCACACACACGCGCACACACACACGCACACACACACACATACACATACTCACACACCCACACGCACACACACCCACACACACACACACACGCACACACACACTCACACACACAAGCGCGCGCACACCCACACACACACTCACACACGCACACATACACACACTCACACACCCACACACACTAACTCACACACCACACACACGCGCACATACACTCACACACACGCACCCACACACACACGCGCACACACACACACACTCACACACACATATATATATATACACTCACACACACGCACATACACACACACCCACACACACTAGACTCACACACACACGCACACACACATACATACACACACAAAATCACGCACACACACACGCGTGCATACACACACCACACACACGCACACATGCACACACACTCACACACACACGCGCGCGCACACACGCGCGCACACACACACTCACACACACCACACACACGCGCACATGCACATACACTCACACACACCCGCGCACACATACACACACATATATATATATATATACTCACACACACGCACATACACACCCACACACAACAGACTCACACACACACATACATACACACACAAAATCACGCACACACACACGCGTGCATACACACACCACACACACGCACACATGCACACACACTCACACACACACGCGCGCGCACACACGCGCGCACACACACACTCACACACACCACACACACGCGCACATACATACACATATATATACACTCACACACACACACACACCACACACACCACACACAAGCGCACATGCACACACACTCACACACACGCGCGCGCACACACACACACACACTCACACACACGCGCGCACACACTCACACACACCACACACACGCGCACACACACCACACACACGCGCACATGCACACACACTCACACACACACGCGCGCACACACACACCACACACACGCGCACATGCACACACACTCACACACACCCGCGCACTCACACACACACATATATATATATATATATACTCACACACACACGCACATACACACACCCACACACACCAGACTCACACACACACATACATACATACACAAAATCACGCACACACACGCGTGCATACACACACACTCACACACGCGCGCGCACACACACACACACGCCACACACGCGCACATACACACACCACACACACCACACACACGCGCACATACACATACACCACACACACGCGCACATGCACCCACACTCACACACCAGACTCACACACACACGCGCACACACACATACATACATACACAAAATCACGCACACACACGCGTGCATACACACACACTCACACACGCGCGCGCACACACACACACACGCCACACACGCGCACATACACACACCACACACACCACACACACGCGCACATACACACACACCACACACACGCGCACATGCACACACACTCACACACCAGACTCACACACACACGCGCACACACACATACATACATACACAAAATCACGCACACACACACGCGTGCATACACACACACTCACACACGCGCGCGCACACACACACACGCGCGCACACACACACCACACACACGCGCACATGCACACACACTCACACACACCCGCGCACTCACACACACACATATATATATATATATACTCACACACACACGCACATACACACACCCACACACACCAGACTCACACACACACATACATACATACACAAAATCACGCACACACACGCGTGCATACACACACACTCACACACGCGCGCGCACACACACACACGCCACACACGCGCACATACACACACCACACACACCACACACACGCGCACATACACATACACCACACACACGCGCACATGCACCCACACTCACACACCAGACTCACACACACACGCGCACACACACATACATACATGCACAAAATCACGCACACACACGCGTGCATACACACACACTCACACACGCGCGCGCACACACACACACGCCACACACGCGCACATACACACACCACACACACCACACACACGCGCACATACACATACACCACACACACGCGCACATGCACCCACACTCACACACCAGACTCACACACACACGCGCACACACACATACATACATGCACAAAATCACGCACACACACGCGTGCATACACACACACTCACACACGCGCGCGCACACACACACACGCCACACACGCGCACATACACACACCACACACACCACACACACGCGCACATACACATACACCACACACACGCGCACATGCACCCACACTCACACACCAGACTCACACACACACGCGCACACACACATACATACATCCACAAAATCACGCACACACACGCGCGCATACACACACACCACACACACGCGCACATGCACACACACTCACACACCAGACTCACACACACACGCGCACATACACTCACACACACGCACCCACACACACACGCGCACACACACACACTCACACACACATATATATATACACTCACACACACGCACATACACACACGCACATACACACACACCCACACACACTAGACTCACACACACACGCACACACACATACATACACACACAAAATCACGCACACACACACGCGTGCATACACACACCACACACACGCACACATGCACACACACTCACACACGCACGCGCGCGCACACACGCGCGCACACACACACTCACACACACCACACACACGCGCACACACACCACACACACGCGCACATGCACACACACTCACACACACACGCGCGCACACACACACCACACACACGCGCACATACACTCACACACACGCACCCACACACACACGCGCACACACACACACACACACACACACACACTCACACACACATATATATATACACTCACACACACACACCACACACACCACACACACTCACACACACACGCGCGCACACACACACACACTCACACACACGCGCACACACTCACACACACACCACACACAAGCGCACATGCACACAAACTCACACACACACGCGCGCACACACACGCGCACACACACACACTCACACACACCACACACACGCGCACACACACCACACACACGCGCACATGCACACACACTCACACACACACGCGCGCACACACACACACCACACACACGCGCACATACACTCACACACACGCACCCACACACACACGCGCACACACACACACACTCACACACACATATATATATACACTCACACACACGCACATACACACACACCCACACACACTAGACTCACACACACACGCACACACACATACATACACACACAAAATCACGCACACACACACGCGTGCATACACACACCACACACACGCACACATGCACACACACTCACACACACACGCGCGCGCACACACACACTCACACACACCACACACACGCGCACATGCACATACACTCACACACACCCGCGCACACATACACACATATATATATATATATACTCACACACACGCACATACACCCACACACACCAGACTCACACACACACATACATACACACACAAAATCACGCACACACACACGCGTGCATACACACACCACACACACACGCGCGCGCACACACGCGCGCACACACACACTCACACACACCACACACACGCGCACATACATACACATATATATACACTCACACACACACCACACACACCACACACAAGCGCACATGCACACACACTCACACACACGCGCGCGCACACACACACACACACACTCACACACACGCGCGCACACACTCACACACACCACACACACACGCGCGCGCACACACACACACACTCACACACGCGCGCGCACACACTCACACACACCACACACACACACACGCACATACACATCCACACACACCAGACTCACACACACACATACATACATACACAAAATCACGCACACACACGCGTGCATACACGCACACACTCACACACGCGCGCGCGCACACACACACGCCACACACACACGCGCGCGCACACACACACACACACACACACACACACACACGCACACACACATACATACATACACAAAATCACGCACACACACGCGTGCATACACGCACACACTCACACACGCGCGCGCACACACACACACGCCACACACGCGCACATACACACACACCACACACACGCGCACATGCACACACACTCACACACCAGACTCACACACACACGCGCACACACACATACATACATACACAAAATCACGCACACACACACGCGTGCATACACACACACTCACACACACGCGCGCGCACACACACACGCCACACACGCGCACATACACACACACCACACCCACGCGCACATACGCACACACTCACACACACACGCGCGCGCGCACACACACGCACACTCACACGCACACGCACACACACACACCACACACACCACACACACGCGCACATGCACACACACTCACACACACACGCGCGCGCACACACGCGCGCACACACACACACGCACACACACATACATACATACACAAAATCACGCACACACACGCGTGCATACACGCACACACTCACACACGCGCGCGCACACACACACACGCCACACACGCGCACATACACACACCCACGCGCGCATACGCACACACTCACACACACACGCGCGCGCGCACACACACGCACACTCACACGCACACGCACACACACACCACACACACCACACACACGCGCACATGCACATACACTCACACACACACGCGCGCGCACACACGCGCGCACACACACACACACACACTCACAAACACCACACACACGCGCACACACACCACACACACGCGCACATACACACATATATATATATACACTCACACACACACTCACACACACTACACGCACGCGCACATACACACACACTCACACACACCCGCACACACACACACAAACACACACACACAAACAGCACCTACACGCAGACGCAGACACCGATACATACACTGCAGCGACGTACACACGCAATGCGCACACACTATACATACGTGCCAAATGGTCACAAACACCAACACACACATACATCGATAAACGCGCGACGCACACACACGCATGCACTGCACTGGCCAGTTATTCACAGTAGGACGCTGTGAAAGCATCAACAAGAATAAGAGTAAAACTTAGTGAAGCGGAATGTCAACATCAGTTGCTTATTTGATGCTGAAAGTTAGGGCTTTTATTTTGGTTTCTCTCCGTCTTTAAGTTTAATGTGGCACAAATTCTTATCAACAAGGCCAAGTTCGAAAAAGTGTACCCAACAAAAATATCAGGACAAGCTGTCTATAAGACAAAGTTTGTTGTACACCTTGCAGTCCGATGCTACTCACAGATGAAGTTATACTCATGAAATGAGTAGGAATATGGAGGATATGGGTGGGTAAGCTTTCCCTTGAAAATCGCGTAGTGCTCGCTGTACTCGCACTCGCAGGGGTCTGGGATCTTCTCCCGAGTCCGGAATTTTCTCCCCGAAAGCGGCGTCGCGCACGTCGCACCCGCCCCGTATAGCAGGATTGCGATGGAAGATAGGAGCGCGCAATTTGTGAAGCAGGGGGTCCTTTAATTATTTGAATTGACTGGCCGCTCCCTTCAATTTCAATGCAAACGTGATTGTCGCTAATATAGGAGGAGTAATTCTAATCAATCAAAACTGATAAACATAAAAACAAGAAAGAGAAAGCAAAAAAAAACGATCAAAACTAATAAAAAAAGAAAGTCAATCGACGAAAAATATTGCGTCCATTGGCGGGGAGGCCGACCGAGTACGGTAATTAAAGTTGGGACCGCGAGATAACTAAAACAGATTTATCGCCGCAAAGAGATCGAGGGAAATCGGGGAGAAGTTCTGTCACCCTATTCACAGCCACGGAATAGTTGAAAAAGCTTTGCCGCATGAGGAAAAGCGAACTATCTTACATGCATGGCACGAGAATCGAGATTCGGGTCGATATTCGCCCTATCTAACTGAGCGTTCCATCCTTCCGAGATCAGCTAATTGGTACCAGACTCGTTCAAGTGGAGAGCAACATTGACTTTTATATAGGCTGACCACAGCAATTCGTAGCATAGATCACCTACACATACAAAAGGCTACCACGATTCCGTATGGAAGTCAAGTGCGAGGCGCATCCCTCAGACGGGATTGATTAAGCATGAAGACTGTATCCTTCATCCTCATATTGAAATCGGATTTGATTCAGAGAACATGCTGTTATACATGTTGATTGCATTGATTCTCCCTTCAATAATGGTCGATGGATATCCTCACTATCTGGAGGATCAATACCGAGCGTGTTCGCCGTGGATCTACATTCCGCAATACAAGAAATGCTACAAAGTAGGTGAAAAGGCTCACTAGTCGAAGTCTTGAACTCGATTCGATGATGCCTTTGTAGAAGTTCTGCGCCGAGAAACATTACAATGATCATAAAAACCTATGCAAAGGATTAGGCGCACGAATGGCGAACATCTGCAGCCATGAAGAAAACCACGTTGTGGCACGTAAGTTTTCTCAATCTACCCTCAATGTTTCAGTTCTTCTATCACTCTAAATCAGTCTGAGTACCTTGGATTTCTCAGAAAAGCCTCTCTTTCTATGAAAAAAAAAACCCAGTTGCATAGCTAACTTTCGTTAGATTGATCTCCTCTTATTGTTAGACAAGAATTATGCAACATTCCCTATTATACACAGATGTGTTATCCATTGCTATTTGAGCCTGCCCCGTTTTTGGTATTCTGGAAAAGCAGCTATCTGTAAACAAGTCCAACTACTTGGCCCCTTGATTTGCGTGGACACTTTTGTATTATAGTCAATCAACTTGATAATCAATCACCAAAGCCCTGATTGTGGCCAGTTACTGTTAGTAGAAGTATAATCAATGACTAAGGGATTGTTGCTCGTTATTTTCATGAAAATTCCTTTTCTCGTCCAGTTTTAGGTCTTCATCAGTGCTTATCATATTGGCTGCCATTTTCTCCTATTGCCTACAGTCTGCACACCACCTATATGCATTTCCATACAATTTCAGTGCTCTCGCGTTTCCATAATCGACCTAATGGAGATTGGGGAACAAACGAACGCCCCACATTCATCGGACTGCATAATTATGGAGGTTGGACATATCAAGAAGGCATGGTCCAGTGCGGTTTCCGAGCCTGGAGTGCAAGATGGAATGAACCAAGCGGCTTCGCGGTCAATACAGCAGGGGTAATATTCCTTTCACTTTTTCCCCTCATCGAAGATCTTTCATAATAGAACATTCAGTTTTATTCTTCCTACCGTGATATTTACGACGAATGGTCAGCCGATTATGCGCCATGGCAATACGGCAATGTGATGTGCGAAATTCCAGATTGTACCGTCGATAAGCTGGGAATATTATAACGTGTTAATTTTGTTGTCGGACTAACCTCTATGTTCCTATCAAACTTTGAGGTTATCCGATTGTTACTAGCTTCTCAATAAAGAAGCTTTTTTGAAATGCTTTCTGTACGGCTGCTGTCCCTTTCTCCGTTGTCAATGTTTTACGAAGTTTAAAGCTTTCATAGATGATGGGTTATTATAAGATTGTGTCGAATCCTTTCTATGACTCCGTCTAGTTGCAGGGTCGGTTGTTCTCGTGTTTTGTTGCCAATTTGTTTATCTATTTACTTCATAGACTGCCGTTACCTTTAACTTGATCTCGTCCCGTCATCTGTTCTTTGTGGTTGCATTTGTCGCTTTCCTTCCTCTTCGAAGCCTGCCGCCTATCTTGTCGCCCGATCCTCTGGCCTACGCAAAACGTACCAAAGCGCGCGAAGCTCACTCATCATCAGCTGGATGGGGACTGTTTGCATGGCCACCTCTGTGTCCTCGTTCCTGATCCGGTCCATCCTAAGTTCATGGTCAACCTAGTATATAGTAGTACGGGGTGATCCAGTTATCCATTTTACCTTGATTGAGGTGCACCCGCTCTCGCCCTACAAGAAAACTCGAGAAAATTCGAATGAAAGCCGAAAAAGCCGTTCCACGGTCGAGAAGAAGAGATTTGCTTTTTTGTCAAGTCAAAGCTTCCTCTGCTCGAAGTGGCTCCTCCTCTACTGTTGCGCCCTTTACAAACCTTAATGCTTGAACGAAGCTTTCTCTCAGAGGTTGCGCAGAGGTCATCATCGGTGTGGAGGGCGATGATCGACGAAGTTATGCGATGGGAAATCACCGTGCTTGACTCAGAAACATCCGCCCATTGAAATGGGAAGGCAAGGGTGTGTATGAGCAGCGGATTCACCTCGTATCGCTGCGATTTGACTTTCCCACTCACTTGACTTGGTAATGCCAGTTACATTTTTGAACGCCACCAGCATCAACCACACGCGTGTGCATCTTGAAGTCTCAAACCATAAGATACAACGATTGAATTAAGCCAAAAAAATTCACCACAACAAGATGGGCGCCTAAGGGAGGCTGTCGCAAGGGAAAATGGGGACATCGCCCTATGCCAGAAACAGTTATAGGAGGATCGACAAATGTGCAGACCATTCATAGAGACATTCGATAGAGTATATTGCTGATCTCATTTTCATGCTTTCTTACAACTGTTAGTAAGGACAAATGTTTCCAAAGTCGAGCCGGGTGCGCTTCGTTGCGCGCGTCTCTCGAAACTAGGTCACGCCGCAGCCGTCGCATTCGGCGAGTTCGCCCACGATACTTGACGGACGTCGCAGTTCCCAATAATGCACACGATTTGCGCTTGGTCCACGGCAGTCATCTTAAAGGGAAGATAACACGGACAAATGCAAATCATTTACTCCACTGACATCTGATAGTACTGTAATGTTACCTCGAGACCTCAGTGGGGTGGAGACCGCGGGAGAAGTGGGCGTGGTAACCTAATTTCGACAGACGCGCGGAACGGACTTAATTCCAAAATCTGTAACAGGCCTACATAAGATTGTTCGGTGAATTTTGTTCATTATAAGTTCCGGTACTCGTTTACTTACAACATTCGCAACAGTACTTTAGTACTCGTTAACTTACTCATCATGATGTCAAATTACTGGTTAGTTTACATTTGGTTCATACTTTTTGGTTTCACGCAGCCGCAAGCAGAACTTGGGCATTGCAGATACAAATGCATACCCAACATACATTTTCACCTAGAGGGTGGTTATTGATTACCTACTAAAACTCACATATCAAGAGAGAATCTGATTTTTCTTCATGAAAATGCCTCACCGCAACAACCGGGTATCACAGAAATACGATGTATGTATGGATGTATAGGTTTGCCGTTGTGAACCATGGTTCCCTTATAGATCCTCCACTACACGAACACGCTTCACGTGGAAACAACAAATGACTGGAGTAAACAAAACAAAGCAATGCAGGCAGCAATAAAAATCAATTAGCGAGGAGGCGTTTACGATCATTGCAGTTTGAAGCCTAGAGAGCTAAAGAGATCTACATCATGTGGATCAGTGAAAGTACGGCAGTTCGCAGACAGACATCCTGTTTTCAACCTCACTCCTTCACAAAGGCGAGGCTTCAAAGAATTACGGAATCGAATAGAGGCCGGGGAGATACGCTTGTCTGTCAGTGATAAGGGGGGAGAGTTTGTGGTTATCCCACAAGTTCTTGATAAGGCTATAACACATCTACATCTACAGGACACAACACTATATTGCAGATCAACAAAAAAAGAGTATACTAAACAGTACAGAAAACTGAACAAGGTTTGGTGTAGCGTGGCGAAGGTCGCTACAGAACTCTACGATCAACCGCCTGAAGAGTGATCTGCCGCTGTGTCCTGTACTGTACACCCTTATCAAAACCCACAAGCTTACCGATGCAGACCTAAGCTCTCACGACCCAGCAGTGTTCAAGGTCAGACCCATCATCAGCAGCGTCGGGGGACCCACAGACAAAATCTCATGGTTTCTCAATACCATAGTCCGCCAAGTTCTTCAATACATACCTGCCCACCTGACAAATACGAATATGCTGCTCGAGCAACTATCGAATGTAGACCTCCAAGAGAACGTGGTGATTGAATCATTCGATGTTACGTCTTTGTACACGAATGTATCGAATGAAGCTGCCTTGGAGGCAACGTTCGAATTGCTGAGTGATCACGAAAGCTCTCTCAATTTGTACGGTTTCTCTATCGCAAACATCATGACCGTTCTAAAAGAGTGCTTGAATTGCTCGTTTTTCAGGTGGTCGGGTGACTACTATAGACAAATGAGGGGTTTGGCTATGGGCCAACGGCTGGCACCTGTGCTGGCAATAGCATATATGTCAAAAATTGAGAAACCTATACTAGACCGCAGACCAGTTCTCTATAGTCGCTATAGTGACGACTGCCTAATCATATGTCCCACTCAAGAAGAGATGGACATATGCTTTGACATCCTTAACAATAGGGCAGATCAAATCAAATTTACACGGGAAAGGCCTAGAGAGAACTGGTTACCATTTCTCAATATCCAGGTTCAGCTAGCGAGGGGAACAGTGCGGACCAAATGGTACAGGAAGCCTAGCTGTAAGAATATTCTCATTCATTACTGCTCGGCCCACCCCATAAGAACAAAACAATCTGTCATCAGCAATATGTTCAGAGTTGCCAGTAAAGTCTCCTCTGATACGGATCTCAAGACAGAATCGCTGGACACAGCTCGAAGGATTGCGGTCTCTAATGGGTATCCTAACCGCTGCAAAGGGTCACAACGTGGGGGACATTTCCCACCTCGTAGAATTTATGAACGAGCACCGGTCAATAAGGTGACGTTTTGCCTACCGTTCATTTCCGACGAAATGAGCAGAGCAATTCGTGCATGTATGACTAGGTGTGATCTGAAGGAAGAGGTCATGGTTGTGGAAATACCCCCCAGAAAACTTTGTCGACAACTGGTCCGCAATCGCCTATACGACATCTTGTGTGACACACCAGATTGCCTTGTGTGTCCTTCCAATCGACAGGGTGATTGCATGAGAACAGGAGTGATTTACGAAATTTGTTGCCAGGCCTGTGGTGCTGAATATATTGGTGAAACAGGGCGCCCCCTTCGTACTCGAATTAAAGAACACCTGGAGGGGCTAAGAAAGTCTCGCACCCAAACACCACTGGGAATGCATCGAGTTGTGTGCCACGATGGTAACGAACTAACAATTTCAGTAACCGTCTTGGCCCTAGAAACGGAGACTACCGCGCGGAAAGCACTTGAGGCGTGTTGGATTGCAGCTAGAGACCCACAAATTAACAGGAAGGAAGAGCGTACGGCCGTAACCCGTGACCTCGCGCCCTTTCTCGACCTCTGCGAATTTTGAGATTACGGTGAGGTCAGAAAGGAGGAAGGCTTGCTCATTGTACGCATTCTGTAAACACCGTGTGGTCGATCTAACGCTTCGGCGATTTAGATCAAGGTAAGCCTCTTGTATACCGGGTTCGGGGGTCTCTAGTCTAAAGAACTGTCTTTGGTTTATCTCGCATTATTGTAGAGTCAGTCTCAATGGTTTTTCGACTTTTTAGGCTCTGACGAAGGCGAACTCGCCGAAACGTTAGCCCTATAAAGTTTAGAATCTTGGAGAGGCTGAAGCAAATAAACATACATATCAGTGAACGTGAGAATTTGTGGGAAGTTCCACTTGATTTGTATTGGGGATCTGTGATCTGCTTTATATACTTAATAGCACAGTTCACGATAATTTTGATGTACCCTTTTAATATTGAAAAGTGGAAGTGTTTATGTAGAGCAGTGCATCGGTGGCGGAGAAAACGAGAAAATCTGCCTACTTCGCAAAAGCGAGGCTCACTAAAAAGTAGTGGTATTAGGAGTTGTACAAGATTATCATGATGGGAATGGCATGGAATGGGTATTTGGACGAGATCTCAGTTGTTGCAATTGGGCAGAGAGCTGACCGCATCAAGACAAATTGTCGAAAACTCTCTTCTACTGTCGCCGTGGGTCACGACGAGTTGTTTGGGCCTCCGACGTAGGAGTCTCTCGAGATAAATAGTAATGAAATAATTGGTGAACATAAACCGCATTTCATACTGACACATGATGAATTTGTGCAAACTACTTTTTATGCATCGCATCAACAATTTGATGTCACGGTCATCTGATATAACCACTCTCCTGCACTGATCGTAGCTCAAAGATACTTCGGCTACTCATGAACGGCGGCACTTAGAGTTTCTTGGTACTTTGGTCCGGCCATTTTCCAGCAATTCTTCAGAAGCATCAATCAGCATCAGGGGCCCATTGAATTGCCGGACGAAAAAATCGTTAGCCAATAGGAACATCTTCTCAGCACTAGTCTCGATTTGTAACCATTCGTGGGCGAGCACGTAAGCATTTCCAAATCGTATTCCTAGTACTAGTCGGTTCGACCGGCTAACGCCGGGCTTCCCTCCTTCTTCGGCAAAGTTGTAGTAATCGACTAACTCCTTTTAGAACGAATTATACTTTTCAGTACATGAATTTTGACCAGGTTCAACAGAGCAGTGCAAATGGTATTCAGTGTAAGTTTGTGCTTACGACTCTAGTTGGGAGTCTCGATCTCTTGCTCTCTTTCTTGGGAATAAATACCAAATGAAGACTAAACTGTCGGGCAAACAAAGTCGTTGACGGCACTCACTAATGTTTCGTATGATGATAACACCATTATCAGATGTATCAATGGACCTTTTTCTTTTCAGGGATATCCTACTTTATATAATTCGCTAAGTGTGTCTGTTGGTGTGTCTGTGTGTGTTTGGCCGGAAATTCATAACTCCTGTTCCAGTGGACCTAGAAAGCTTAAATTTGATAGCAGTACAAGGGGCAGCATGGAAACTCTTATGGCAGGTGGCAGGACCGGAATCCGCCCGCAGGGGACGAGGCGTGCACGATAGAAATTTTAGGTCACAAATTCACAACTCCTGTCCCAGTGGACCCAAAGCGTTCAAAATTGGTAGGAGTACAGGAAGCAGGATAGGAACACTGATGGTGATAACATTTAAAAGGAGTTGATAAAGAGCCTTGAAAAGCGAGAGCCACAGGAACCGTTACTTACTTCCTGTTAACGACAGAGCTTTGGCACTTCGGAAAACTATTAGAGACTGATAGAAACTGATAGGAGGCGAGAGCCAATAAGTCTACAACGTCTTTCATACTAACAACTGAGCATTCCAGTCGATAGTGCAGGATGTAAAGAGACCGCAGTTAATTAGTGATGAGGACAGGTAATAACGAGCGTTGCAATCTCCTCCGTGTCAACAGTGGAACCCTTCCAAAGACGGCAATTAGGATGTGACGTTGTCGTAGGTACTCTGTGACAGGGATTGATAACAACTGATAAGAACTGATATGGGACCTTAGAGAGCAAAAGGGTATTTATGATCAAACACTGGCTCTTTAATAGTGTAAATGCTGTGATAGCGACCGACCAAAGACATTTCTCCATAATGAAATGAGAATTTTGTTCATTTCTTGCTATTGTACTACGACCGTTACTCAGTAAGCTTTGTGCCACAATGAAGTACTACGATTCCTTTCTGAGATATCAATTGTGACTAAACTCATCGGACTGCTAATGTTTGGGTTTCCCAATCAATGAAAAATCCGTGGAGAAAATGTTCCATTGATAACTAAGTACCTAGGCCGGCGGTCCAACTGTTTATCAGTTAAGATCCTACTTTTTGCAATTCGCTAAGTATGTACTTTGGTGTGTCGGTGTCTGTGTGTTTGACCGGAAATTCATAACTCCTGCTCAGTAGACCTAGAAAGCTCAAATTTGGTAGGAGTACAGAGGCAGCATGTGAACACTTATGGCAAGTGGCATTACCGGACTCCGCCTACAAAGGGCGGGGCGTGCGCAATAGAAACTTCAGGTCGCAAATTCTTAAATTCTGCTTATGTGGACGTAGAGCGTTGGAATTTAGTAGGATTACAGAGGGCAGGATGTGGACTCTCATAATGGGTGGCAGGCCGGATTCTGCTCACAGGGGGGCGGGGTTGGCGTGAAATAGATGGTTGAGCGAATATTCGTAACTCCTGTTTCCGTGGACCCAAAGAGTTCGGATTTGGTAGGATCACAGCTTTTCGTATTCACAGTAGAACTTGGGCATTTTAGTAAGTGATGTAGGATATGACGGGATTGCAGGAATTCG
Organism: Haemonchus contortus; assembly: GCA_000469685.2. Taxonomy (NCBI): domain Eukaryota; kingdom Metazoa; phylum Nematoda; class Chromadorea; order Rhabditida; family Trichostrongylidae; genus Haemonchus; species Haemonchus contortus. The sequence continues at coordinate 9,629,813 of LS997565.1, forward strand.
GTGTCAGCAACCGATGACAACTGACAAGAGAACATAAGACGGGATGGTAGAGTAGGGTGACAAAAGTGAGTGGTAAGTGCAGAATCCATTAGCGGCACAACGATAAGCAGATTAGGATTTTGTTCATTTCTTGCTATTTGATTACGACCGCTACCCAGCAAGGATTGTGACTCAATGAAGGATCCTCTTTGGTCGATATCATTTGCGACAAAACTTAATCGACCACCAGTAATCTGGAATTTTCAATATCCAAAAAAAGATTGCAGTAGACAAAACATCTGTCTCCGTATTCATTTTACACGTGTGGGTGTGAATATTCACAGCTACCAAGTTAAGTAACTAATTGCATACTACATAATTTCCACTGAGCTCCTCTAGCTTTACTCCTGAACATTAGCCAACATTCCGTACTAGCCACACACACACGCGGCTTGAAGCTACAAATCATAAGGCAAAGGTTGACTCGAATAAGAGGAAAACCTGCACCCAAGTTCAAATATGGGTAGTGTCATGTCATGACCCTTCGTGATAATGACGAGAAAATACGAATCCCTCCATACTGATTCCTCGAAGAATCCCTCGAAACTAGTATTTCACACGTTTCCGCACCAAAGTGCAAAACATCTGGACCTGGCAATCTTAAACACATAAGAACAAAGCGCTGATACCCTCCGTCAGCATAGACTAAGCGTCCACTTTCCGGAGTATAAAACGTACGCTTTTCAGTTCTCAACCTCGCCTCAACGACTCAATGTTAAACAAAATCAGACGAGCGACCTCAATCGCTGCAAGACACAAACAAGGAGCCAAAGAGCAACCATCTCAAGAAAGAACCAATGTATTACAATTTGTCAGCTGCCGGGCCCATCACCTTTCCACCTTAAGAACAGCGTAAACATGGTTCCATACTACTTATGTAACGACGTATGCTAATCTCTGTGATGAAGCGAATTCAGACATTCTATCACCGAGCAGTTGAAGCAGGCAGAAAGGGAACGGCAAGCACTTAGAGAAGTATTAGGAAATATGGGTTGCACGTATTAGAAGCAAAGAAGTATCAGGCAACGCCAAATCGTGCTACGGGAACGACTCAAGGAGGCACGCAATAAAATGCATACCCACGGCTCAGGCTCTCCTTCTGTTACTAAGAATCGCTAGAAGCCGAGCATGTGCGAATTTAGATTCTACAGAAGCGTAGAACCAGTCATACCCAACATATCATGAAATTTTCTAGAGATCCCCATCATTGTTTGGTATCATGACTATTTAAGTATGACCGGTGAGTATGACTCATTCATTATAAGCTCCGGCATTCGTTTACTCGCAAATACTCGCTTCCCTTTGTTACTCGTTCACTCACAAGTACTCATTACGCTCAATTACGGGTAAGTTTAAAACAGTTTCGAAAACTTCAATTACAGGCAATGACCACTGGAACTTGCGCATGAGATCCATTCTCGAAGAGGTTGAGCTTCAGCTGAACAGCAACTTATCCTGACAAATGCCCCTGCATGACTGACGATAATAGAGTCGTGTTCGGTTCTGCTGCCACGACGGCAGGGAAGAAAAGGTCATCTCTATCGCGCCTAGGACTTGATTTAGCTGCTGCTGTCACTTCGCGTAAGATCGATCAGTCTATCGCCTTTTATTATAACCGAGCGTTCATCCTCATCATCATCACAACACTGACCGAAGTTCAGTAAGACCTAAGGCTAAAAGTGGTCATGCACTTACTGATGAATCTTACTTTGAACACAGGTAATGTGATGTTTCATAGAGATTAGACAAGTCTCCTGAAACGCAGTAAAAGCATCGTTGCCCTCCACTAACTCTACGCTTACTCGGTTGCCGCGATGGAGCCCCTTTCTCCCTGCTATCAAATGCATGTGCGGCACTGCACTAGATGAGTGGTGATTTTTGGTCAGTTGTCCCGTTCCGCATGCTGTTTGAATCAAACGGAAGTGAACCCAACTGGCAGACCTATCCTAGAGACCCATCCGATGGTCCGTTTTGAGTGGGAGGTGTAATATCAAGCGGTGGTGTATATTGCCTGTTTTTACCTCTAATCACTTGTTTTCAAGTTCTAATCATCCTACTTTATATAATTCGCTAAGTGTGTCTGTGTGTGTGTGTGTGTGTGTGTGTGTGTGTGTGTGTGTGTGTGTGTGTGTGTGTGTGTGTGTGTGTGTGTGTGTGTGTGTGTGTGTGTGTGTGTGTGTGTGTGTGTGTGTGTGTGTGTGTGTGTGTGCGTGTGTGCGTGTGTGTGTCGGTGTGTGTGTGTGTGTGTGTGTGTCGGTGTGTGTGTGTGTGTGTGTGTGTGTGTGTGTGTGAGTGTGTGTGTGCGTGTGTGTGTGTGTGTGGGTCGGTGTGTGTGTGTGTCGGTGTGTGTGTTTGACCGGAAATTCATAACTCCTGTCTCCGTGGACCTGGAGCGTTCAAACTTGGTAGGAGCACAGTTGACAGGACGGGAACACTCATGGTCTGTGGCAGGGCCGGACTCAGTGCACGGGGGGAGGGGGATGGTGCGCAATGAAAATTTGGGCCGCAAATTCATAACTCCTGTTTACGCGGGCCTAGAGCATTGAAATTTGGTAGGATTACACTTTTCGTACTAACAGTGGAACCTCAGCATTTTAGTAAGGATATGACGGGATCGTAAGTACTCGGTGACAAAAACTGATCATTGATAAGAGAAAATAAGGGAACCCAACCAACGAACGCTTGTATCAGAAGCGGGAATCGAAGATTTGGTATATAGAAGATGTTTAGGGAACTCAAGAACAACGTCATTGAGTTGACAGAGATCAGAAGGCATTGCCTGCTGCGCAAACCGTTTTTGAAACTAGGAAGGACTGATTCTTGGATTATGCGACAGCAGAGGTGTCAGCAGTGTAGATGCCCTCGTCAACATTTACTAGCCCATGAGTATCAATTCTTACAGCTGTTAATACCCCCCCCCCCCTGTTTCAAGGCTCATTGGAGAGTTACCTAAGCACCGTATGCCGTCATGACTTACGCTCACTGGTTTGAAGTAGACGCTTGATACCGTCGAGACAGAAGCGGTAGTTGAAACTTCGGACAACCAGGGTGTCCCTACTCAACATGTAAGGGACTTTTTGAGCTCCTCAACAACCTCACGACCTGGGCTACGTTATTCTGTAAAGAAGCCATTTTCAGCGTGAAGAGAGAGTTAGACGGGGTGGTACCATCTCGAACATTTTGATGCCGCACGCGAGACCATCACATCATTTGGAATGGGAAACCACTATTCGCATCACCTCCCCTTTGCAAACAGCATCGTGCTTATAATGCCCAACAGCGAAAAGGCGGAGGAATGCTGGCTGAACTTGATAGCACTTGCGAGAAGATCAGTCTAAGACTGAGCAAAACGAAGACGATGTTCCCTGACGCTCCATTTGCGATAGACAGAATAAGTATCTGTGAATGCCCCAGGTTCTCTACGGAAGCAGGATCACTATGCAGCCAGAATCATTCAACGCGCTTTGGAAAGGGTGATGCTCGGATTTACCGCATTACACGCAAGTGCAGAATGGAATCATGGATTTCGAGCTCCGTCGACGAACAAATGACAGGGATAGAGTGCTTACGCTAAAGACTCGAAAATTAGAGGGACCGAATACGTTATTTGTTATCGTGATGACCGATGGACCAAGGCGGTTACCGACTGGATTTCCCCGGACCAGATTGGCGGCTAGGGTATCGGCGAGATTATTTACGACAGATCTGAACGAAGGGTATGTTATGATTCATGACCCTCGAGCGAAGATGCTCCACTGAACTTGCGGAATGTGAAGGGGACTAATGTAGACGTTACTGGCTCCGCTATAACAGATCGATGGTCAAAGGGACGACAGGTGATACATATGATTAACAAATTCAGTCAGCGACAGCTTCCTTATTCTCGCCATTATTCGTAGTTGGGAAAACGTCGAAAATTTACATCGGCATGCCGAATAAGTAATTTATGAGAGTGGTGGTGGAGGTGGTGTAGTGGCAAGTGGTCAGGGTTTCGAATCCCAGATCGATATCCGCCTTCGCCAACCAAGCCTTCCATTCCTCCTGGGTTGGTTAATTGCTACCAGTCTAGTCGGGAAGGATAAAAGCACTGACTTGTATAACGGCTGGCCACCGCATGTCATGGCCCTGGCAAAGTGGAGATTACAGAGATGAGCCGAGTACAAGAGAGTAAGATATCCATATAAACACAGATCAAGAGAGTTCTGGCCGGCAGCTTCGCGCGCGGGAAATCTGTTTTGGTAGTTGCGAAATTTGAGTTGTGGGAAACTAGAGGTAATAGGCAGATATGCAATAGATAGTACAACAAAGCGAATAATGATACACAACAACAGAAGTATGCTTACAACTTTACATTGTGGTTACATTCTATACGTATTTACAGTACAGCAATACGCCTTTTTTCCACCTGTTCTCGATTCTTTGGACACCTATGCGATGAAGATGGAGATGAAAGTTGAGTAAAAAAACATCAGCGATCATTTGTTCCATTACGGGTTCCAATCATGAGAGAGCACCTTTGTGATGAATATTTTTCATTCCGATTCAGACTATATGCTGTTATTCATTTTGATGGCATCGACTCCTATTCGGATAGGGGCTGATGAGGGCTATCCTTTGTACCTCGAAAATGAATACTATGCATGTTCGCCCTGGATCTATATTCACAAATTCAAAAAATGCTACATAGTAAGTCAAAGACTCACAAAACGTAATCCCGAATTTAGCTAATTGGCTTGCTTGCAGAAGTTCTGCATCGACCGTTGGTACAATGAACAAAAAGAACTTTGTTCTAAATTGGGAGGAAGCATGGTGGACATCTGCAGCCCAGAAGAGAATTTCTACGTCTCGAGTGGGTGTCGTCGCTCTGATTTCTGTGTTTCGATTCTTACGACAATTTTTACAGCCTGTATCACTACTTCACGCTAAGACAACCTCCTTTACAAAACAGTTCGACGTCATGAATTGGGCACAAACCTCTGGGCTCATGACCCTTTTGCACTGAGCCTACTCGAGTGATTCTTCGGAGGCACAAGTTACAGTAAAAATGTTTTCGAGTTTTTCCCCTGGAATGTATCTTTGGCCTCCATGTGTGCCGTATAGGACACCGTTAGGTCGAAAATGGGCCTGAATAGGTGGTAATGAGGGCTCGAAAGTGGCTTTCCCAGCAACTGCACCGAAAGGCGAACGTGTTTCAGCGACGTTTTAGAGATTACGTCATTCGTAATGGAGCACTTATGCTGATAACTCGAACATTCGAGACCCATAGCGATTGCGGAAGGCAGTTTTTGGCAATTCGGCAATTCGGCAATTTGGCATTTATGGTGATGAACCAAAATTTTATTTTGGCTTCTTACCATAAATGTACCGAAACCTAAAGCAGGGAACCTTATTCTCATGCATTTATGTGAAACGTCTCTTGAAGGCACACTTCACGATTGTCTCAAGGTATCTTCGAGGCTTCATCAAAATAAGGAAGGCATTACTACGTTTAAGAAGGTATTGGAAGGTATTCGGAAGAGATTCGGTCGTGCGCAATCACTAGGAAACTGACTACGAGATGACAGCATGTGCCTCCCACTCTCGCTATGGGTCACAGCTTCGCTACACGCCGTTGCAACATTCCTCCTTTGGCTGTATGCGTCGACAGAGCCTCTTATTTCCCTTCCCCACTCCCTAATTGGGCTGGCCGTCTTTCGACCCAAAACGCCCTATATAGTACACTATGGAGCCTATCGTGAAGCCTACGACTTCTTAGCACCAGGGCTGTCACTACACCGCGCACGCACTTTTCGACGCGCATTACCGTTTCAATCGATTGCGCTGCGCGCCGTCTGCATCAATAGATACATGGCATAGGGCGGCGCGCAGAGTGTGCACACAACATCTTGCCATTCCGTTCCATGTCAAAATACCGCACAGTCATCTCCTTTTTTTTGTGTGTAGTTATCTTCGCATCGTCGTCGTCATTGACTGACCTCGTCTACGGAAGGGATCGCGGAGCAGGGAACATCGCACTGCCAAGTCAGGATAGAAGGAGGAGGGGCTCGAGGGTGTGAGGAGGAGAGTGGGTAGGATGCAAGCTGCTAGCTGCCGCCGAGCAGCTAAGTCCACCAGTAGCTAGAGGAGGATACGAGCACCAGGGAACCTCAGGACGAGCGAGGGAATTCGGGGCCGCGGGACGCACGGTCCATGCGTGTCCGTGGACACATTGTTTGTCCTCTTCGCCGAAGGCAGCGGGTGCCGACGATCCCTAGTGACGCACGAACTCCCTGTCAATTTCTCTTCGCATACGCTGTTGTATGAAGATAAATTTCATAGTCTAGCCTGTTCTTTCTTATGATAACAGTTACATCGGGCAAGTACCAGTTATTTCGCATTTTCGATAGTTCGTAACACTTATGATTAGAAGCTTATTTCTAAATATATATTATATATATATTATATATACATGCATGTATGTCGTGTATGCACGGCCAGAATGAAGCTAGTGGGTCCGCAGCAGCAAGGAAAAGGTAATAGGTGCTACAACAACCATCCTTACGGCAGTACCCTCAACACGCACTCTTGCTCCCATCGCGACCTGGGAGGCGTTAGGAAGGACCGCCTAAACGCGTGGCCAGGTAATAACATCAGCGCGTGTACAGACGTCGGTGACCTACGCACCCCATCTCGCGACTGAGCCAGAGGCTCTTCCTAGTTAACCATAATTGAGGCTTTAATTATTACAACGAATTTTGACCAAAAAAAAGAAAAAGAACTTTATCCACCCCGGCATCGGGGTCATTGCCGTCATCTGGAGGTTATCTTTTCGCAATTCTTGAGTTGTCGTTTCCTAATTTGGATTCTTTGGCCTTCTTTGAATTGGAATTTTCAGTGTTGTCGCGTTTCCATAATAAAGCTCGAGATCCAGCGACTGATCGTTATACATTCATTGCATTAAGAAAGAAACCAGGATTTGCAAGAGAATGGTATTGGAATAGTGGTGCAAATTGCACATATTTCAACTGGAGTTATAAAAATAACGATCCAGATTTTCCGCTGTGGGAACACGCTACCGCTGTACTGTTGCCTGACTCTTTTTTCGCATTTTTAATAAAATATACTGATGAAAAAACAACAGTTTCAGCTCTATACTCCAATATATAATGCTTTCGATGAATGGGCCAGTGTTTCTGAACTATGGACAGGGAAGGTTATATGCCAAATTACAGACTGCAATATCGACAAAATAGGACTGGGATCTGAATATTCGACTTTAACTTCAGATGATTGATTTTGAAGGTTACTAACTTATTGATAAAAAGCTTTTCTTTTGAAATGTGATCTTCCTGCTTTTCTCTGTTATCAGTAGCTCACGGCTTTATCAAAAGTAGGGTGCATGGTGAACAATTGTTCCTGACCATGTTTCCTGAGATGAACCTAGGAAAAAAAAGATAGGCTTTTGAAGTGAAAGGGAATTTTGTTTGAGAAAATTCAGTTCATCAGAAATGGCAGGAGAGGTAATAGCTTCTTGTGTTGTTTGGGAATGAGCTTGTAAAGCAACAAGAAATGCCCTTCTAGAAAGGACCACGCTGTTGGAGGGGGAACAAATTTGACGGTATCACCTTGAGTATATCTATAGGAATCATTACCCTTCGCTAAGCCGCAGCCTAGGGGCAGCTGCTGCCTTACCATAAGAAAGCAGTCCTGATCGTTACATTGGCATTTTCTGGTTCTTGAGGGTAAGGGTAGTATAGTCCTGCATACATAACCTCATGGTCACCCCTCTGATAACCCTTGATATCACCTTATCGAACCGTATTACATTCAACCACCCATGAAATACGACTCCTTCCGCCATTTGTTAAAATTCTAGGACCAAACATACCAGTAAGATTACCAAAACAACTGAGAATTCAGAGGCACGCCTTTAATCAATCCCATCGTTAGATATTACTTCCTCTCGACATTCATCGCAGAGATACTTAGTCGATTATGTACGGTAGGGCCCTTACGTTCATTTCACCTGACTGTTGCCGAGCTTCTTTCTCGGGTCTTCGGGCCGGGATCTAAGCTTTTTCGCCTGTCTCGTTACCTATGTAAGTCTGTCTTGCGATCACAGTGGGAGCTATGGGTTCAGCAGAGATTGAGGATTATCTTTCCACAATAACAAGAAAACCAAACCATTTTGTAACCACCTCCATGACAACCAAAACAGAGGACGAGATGTTTAAAATCACTTGACTAAAGTTTATTATCACAAAAAAAACAATTTAAACCACAGGGAACTATGAGGAAGTGAAACCATGCGACATGATTCTGAGTGTTTATGGTTTGAGCACGAGATCAAATCGAATCGTTTACAATTAATACCAGAACAAATGAGCCACAACAACAAGTAATCAACAAAGGCACGACAGGCACCGTCTGAAACGAAAGGCTATAAAATAGAGAATTACGGGTGTGGGTACTTCTCCCAGAAAATAGCGCCGCGGTCACAGCATCGGGTCGCGCGCCAGGAAGGGAATGGTTTGAATTCTCTTTGGGAAAGATACGTTAGCTACCGCAGAACAACTTGGGGAGAAGTACCGCCATCTGAGTACTGAGAACTGCAAAAAACTACACTTTTTTGACTTAACTGCGTTTACACACTCTGCACTGGCTAGCACCAATCATAATACATTTCCTACAAATTTTACTGTCACCTTCGCCCGAAAATCAGTTTGCAGTAGTTCCAGTAACAGAAACATACTATAAGTAGAGTGAAGGCTGTACAGAGATTAAGTAATTTAACACCTGAAGATAGAATATTCGAGAAGTTGCTCTAAAGCACAAGCAAAGGGAGGTTTCCATTGAAAAGATTTGTTCTGTGAACAAAAATTACGGTATGCAAAGGAACATTCAAAAAAAGGCATCCAAGAAGTCGTTCGTACTAATGGCTTATGACCAGGTTTATAGTCGGACCTCTCGCTTTCGCCTGTTTACCCTTTCTGTATTATCAAAATCTACATGTGTTTAACATATCCACCAAATTTCTGGTGAATATCATTATCATTAGGCACAATATTTATTTTTACTATTTAACTTTTTCGACGTGGGAATGCGTCCTACTTTATTTCCGGGTGAATCTTTCGGAAAGTGTTCTCTAGGAATGTTTGCATGAACACAGAAACGGTAGGCTTGAAGGTCTCTAGCACATCTGTAACAAGCACTTATGCAAAACGCCTTCCATTATAATCTAGCCTCTGGGACCAATCCCCTTTTCCTTGGAGAAATATCGTGATACGGCCCCGAGGTTCAGTTCACAATGAAATGGTTACATAGGTTCTTCCCTAGGATGAATATGGGCCTCGAAAGATAGCACATGGGATGTTGTCGGATTGAGTAGCGACTGCGGCAAAGCATTAAGAAGGGCTCCAAAAGAGCGGCTATGCAACTTGGCCAACGTACACACCTATGAGTGGTCGTATTATGATGGCTTCGTTAAAGCTACAGCATTAAGAATGAAGCGTCTGGTGGCTGAAGAATAGTCGCTTAGATGGGAGACCCCAGATGGTTACAGACACATAATCTCGTACAACCCTTTTACTACTTTGCGGAGCCTTGCGATTTTTAGCGGATGCGAAAATGAAAAGGGTTTTGGGAATAACGCCGAACCATCTCAATGAGAACAGATATCAGATATCTGTTCGACAAATCACCTTACTCCTTTCGGCATCAGTGGAACAAATTACGAAAATTATTCAGTTCAAATTTAACAGCTTCAGATGATAGAGGGGTGATAGTGAGCCCATTTCCGTCTATCTGATCCTTTTGCAGACTATTGTGATTCCTCTCACTACTTGTCGTCCATACCGAGTAAATTTCGACAGGAACAATATTAAGTAATGATTTTGGGTTTGAAGTAAGAAAGTAGTCAATTTCGCATGATACAGAATAGCACCGACCATATATGAAAACACCGACTCGTTTTGAAGCCTCAGATAATGAAGTCGCTACCGGAACTGTTGGAGCGGTTGGTAGATTGTCGATGACTGATACGTTTCCTGCGTAGTATAGCCCAGAACATTGAGCACATCTGATGGTGATTTGCAATGAAGTTTCATCAGATGATGGAGCTGAGCAGCAAATGGCGACGAATTGTTGCTGGCTATCGGCTGTGTCTGTAAATAACCAAGTAAACGCTATGGGGTCCAGGAACTTCCCCCCTAACACGGCGTCGCACACGCCGCACCCGCCGCCTATCGCAGGATTGCGACGGAAGATTGGAGCGCGCAATTTGTGAGGGTAGGGAGACCTTTAATTATTTGAATTGGCTGGCTGCTCTTTTCAATTCCAATGCGGTCTTGATCGTCGTTTATATAGGAGGAGTCATTTTAATTAATCAAGTCTGATAAACATGAAAACTAAAAAGAAACAGAAGAAAAAACGATAAGATCCAATGAAAAAGCAAGCCAGTCAAGAAAAAATATCGCGTCCTATCGATTGGTGGGAGGCGGGGTGAGTACGGTAATTGCAGTGACATTTGCCGCATGCCGCAAGGGAGAATGCCGCGATAGGGGGAAGTTTCGTTACCCAACGCTATGGCACCGTTGTACTAAGTCGTGGTTAGTCAGGGAAATGTGGTTCCAAAATGTTGAGCAGTTCCTTAGCAAGCGGTGCAGTAGCAAGTGACCACACAATCATACACATGGCCCAGGACTTGAATCTCAGATCGATATCCGCCCAGACCGACTGAGCCTCCCATCCCTAAGAGGTCAGTTGATTCGTACCAGGCCCGCAAGGATAAAAGCACTCAGTCGTACATTGGCTCGCCACCGCAATTCATTTTTCAGACCTCATACACTGTACAACGTCCTGCGAAGCTGAGTGATGTCGAGTACAGGGCGCATCCCAGGAATGGAGCAGAACGAACCACATACGATATGAAGACACAGTTGAATAGAGATAGAGGGCGGGGCGCAAAATAAAAGTGGAGGTAACCAACGCCTACCCCTCAATACTTTGTTATTCCTGGCTCAACTGGTACGCGGTAGGTCAGGATATTGAACCGCTCACTCAGCAGCACCCATCGAACTGGCCACTCCCACTCGCAATCTCACCCCCTACTACCGTAAATGTGGGATTGTATTGTGCATTATAATTACTCAAGTTCTGGAACTTCGCCTGCTCAGACCACATTTCCGCATTCTTGTAATGGATGTCACTAAATCATCAGTAAGACACCGACCTGGACATGGTTCGTGTTTGAGCCGTACTCAGCCATAGGTACAATCGGTAGTACCGTCTCCGAAAAGGTGTCACGACACGTCACAACAGCGATACGAAGAGGAGTGAAACTGAAAAAAGGCATTCTCTCGAGCTCACGAAGGATGACATTCCCGATTTGTTCACAAAAAGCTTTTTCAGGGATCAAGGAGTTCTAGATCTATCGATCAGGGAGAAATTCAAGTTGAGTCGACCGTTTCAGGTCAGCTTTCAGAATTGAAAAGCTTTAGAGCACCTCATCTCGCAACTGCTGTCAAGCGGCCCAGAATGCGTAATATTCGATTGGACTAGACGAATCCGGTGATGATCAGCACCAATCTTGTACTTCTCCACCAACTGTGATACTGGCACTAGCGAATGCTCGGCTGTCAGCACGTATTCGATCTAAAAAAATTGATTCAAAAGAGGAATCGGTGACCACCTCACGATGAGACTATCGAAATTCGTTACAACGGAGCTCAAAAGAAATATAAATGGGAGAGAATAGTGGTGGAAGACGCTACTACTACCCGTATGAAGCGAATATTGAATCCTGGACTGTCTGAGCAAGCCGGCTAAGCTTTCCATCTTTCCCAGATTGGTTTTCAGGTGTCAAGCTACTCCAGGCAATAGTAATGACAGACTCAGCCAGTTCTGTAATGACAGACCCATTGACCATGTGAACATCACTACGACGGCCGCTAGGGGATGGGGAGGAGGAGGGAGGGGTACGAATGTGGAACGAATTTCGAGTTTCGTAAATGAAAGGTCAGGGGCTGCCACACATGCCAAGAAATAGGAGGATAAGTAGGCCTGATACGTCTCCCGAATCTTGGGCAGATGAACCGGGACGACTACTGACTTGATCCCTTCGAAAGCCGAACTAATGCGAGCCGCCAACCCGATAGCCAGATTTCTTTGAGACCCTTGAATTGAAGGAATGGTTACCTTGTGCGCCTCGAGCGAGGAGGGTTAAGCGGACAACATGGTAGGCAGCCCATTTAAAACCAAAATTCCCTTTTCTCCCCGCGTACAACTACCATTGATTCGTAAAAACTGGCGTTTCTATCCGCAGGGGACGCCGAATCTATTCTTATTTTCCAACGCGGTATTGCTGCTCCCGAATGACAATCGTTAATAGCGACTTTGGAAGTAGACAGCACGCTTTTAGAGGTCATATGCTCTTTGGACGAAAACAACTCTTAAAGGCACAGTTCACGTCAATTTTGGGGTATCCGGTTTTTTGGCGAAATTTGACAAAAAAAGTTAGATACAGCCTACAATAGTGCAATGGTAAAAGAGAAAACGCGGAAAAAGATGAATATAAAGAAATAGAGGGCTACAAAAAAAGGGGAAAGGGGGATCGGACGAGCTACTGGCGAAAAAACGGCGATAAGGGACTTTTCGGGCGAGTCAGACAAACGCGACGCAGTGTCTGCCATTGCACACAACACACCAACAGCTGATTTTGACTTATTGAAACTAATTCTTCTACCGCTAATAATCTGATTTATTGTGCAGTATCAATTTCGACCTTTTGACGACGGCTGAGAAAAATTAATTAGAACAGAATAGCGTAGAACATAATCGAACACTAGAAAAACAGACGAATAGTAGTCCTAGTACGAGGCGGTCGACCAGCTGACCGTCTGTGGGCAATTTGCCAACCAGCCTATCGACTTTTCACTAATGTTGCTCCATTGCGAAAGTGGTGAAGGACAATTAGAACTAGTAGTCAACCTAGCGAGGGGCGGAGGCCTCCCGTCCCCCACTGTTCCTGCCCTTACTGTGCCCTATCCAGACGGTTTTCGACCTCATTCCTGTACAAATGATATCAGAGGGGGCTTCGAATTCAAACCATGTGCAAATCTCCGAAACCACTTTTTCGTGTGCCTCTGAACTTATCTGTAGGTATGCTTTCATTACTGTAGAGAAAGAACATTCTCCCATAAAAGGCCCTTCCACTCCTACCCCCCCACCTTTTTTCTACTTGGGGTGGTCGCTCTGAACCCGCACCATGCTCCTCAGTAGGGCAAAAGCTGAAGAACAAGAAAAGGAGACGGTGACGGGAAATAAACCATTCTCAGGAATACCCTCGGTGAGCACTACTCGAATTCGAGCTCAAGATCCCGAGCACATTGTTAGTATGGATGAGCTGATGGAAAATGGAGTCGAGCAGTACCTTTTCCGATTCGGCGATGTCGGCCAAATACTCGAAAGCGCTTTTTGCTTGTAACTTTTTCAATTCAATCGGCTCCAGATGCACAATTCCACGTTCCCCTCGAGTTGATATACAGATGCTACCTGGAACTTGAAGCTATTAATCCAGCAGCTATTATACCAGCCGTCTGGATATCCCATCGCTTTATCTATTCAGCTATTAAAGAAAAATATAAAGTAACAACACTAAATAATTACCGACCGATCAAAAAAGTCTATTCAAAAAGGAAGGATATAAATAAAAAAGCACAGTATGATAACACGTCACTTACCTCCAGCGATATATGAGATCCTCAAGTACATTACAGATGATGGTTGAGCAGAAAGCATGTCGTTGATCTGGAAAATAAACAGTCAAACAATTGAGAAGTTCTTCCCAAATTTGTGGAAAAGCCAGATCCACGAAGAAGTTCTAAAGCGTTGACCAATTTCGATTTCGGTATGTGCCCTGTATTCGACTTCCATTCAAAATCGCAGTGACGTTTTGAGAGCGTATGTGGTCCATACAATTACTCAAAGTGGCCAGCCGATAGACAAGTCAGTGGTTTATCCTCTTAGAAGAGTCCGGTCTTGATTAGCCTGGTCCATGGCCATAGAAGCCATGGATGGCCTGGATGGGTATCGATATAGGGTCCGATCCCTGGACCGTGCGTGTGGTAGTGGGCTCCAAACGCCACTACACTGCCTCTGCCTTGAAATTAGATAATCCCTTGAAAAAATAATGAAGAATATTCGAAAAACTGATGCCCCCCAGACGAACGGAAGCACGATTCAGGGTGAGCATACAGTGATAGCGTCTCAATCTTCTGGTCTCCCTCCTCGAAGCTGCTCCGTTTATCCGGGAGGGAGTCGTTTAATCCCCGGTAATGTGACTAATGTAACTGATTCCTCTATTATTTTGATTACCTTTATTGATTAACTTATTGATTGGAAATTACGGTAATCAACAGTTTGAATATTTCCATCTGACCTCATTGATATCAGTTAAACCATGCAAAATGAAGTCATCCCAAAGCTGTTTGACATTCGTACGAGCATCTTGGAAAATTTGTAAAACTTCCAATATACCTGAAATTGAATTTTGTTGAATTTCTGGTTGAACTTCTACAAAATTTCCTTAGAATATACCTGGAATTATGTGAAACCTCATAAAAAATTTGTGCAAAACTTGTTATTCCAGAAAGAAATGCAGCTTTCTGAGAAAAACTAGGCCGACGTACCTCTCCATATAGAAAACCGCATAACATTCTGATCGCAATCATACCGCAGATGTGGACATAGGACGTTTTTGAACGTCAGTAATGGTTCTTCACCTGGAAGCACGAACCCTATGATGGAACCGATCAATAAAGTGAAAAAAGTATAAGAAGAGGGAAAATCACGTCATTACTGATATTACCTTCCGGGGTGCAGTGTTCTCGACAGTCTTCACATTCCATTTTTTCTTTCATCAACTGAAAATCGATATCACTGAGTGGTCGTTTTACTTCAGCATTGACCGTGAAATATGCCTGATAGAGCTGTTTGAACCGTGACCACTTGATACCTAGAAGCATCGAATAGATTTGGCTTATTTCCATCGTCCACCCTGTTTTTGTTCACTCGATTTACACTTAGCTGCATTATGCCCCAACATTTCCATTTGGAGACTGGGAAGTCGAAAATTTAGGTGACTCCCGAAGAGGAACCTCTCACAGACAGTTCAAGAGGTTCTAGTTCACGATAATTTTGGACATTCCAGATTATGATGAAAAATGGAAGATGCGATGGAAAATATTGGGATGATGAAGCTAAGTAAATCGGTGCTTCCAAAGTGAAGAAGGCTTCGAAAAATCGTTTGACAAGGGGCTGGACGAGAGTGAGACCAGAAAAATGGACAGGAATGGGGCGTTTGGACAAGCTATACAATGTGTGTCATTGCGTGCGTGGGGGTTCTGGTGCAAATAACTGACTACGGTAAGGAAAATTCATTCACTTATAGGCATAAGTAAACAAAAAAAACCCTAGCAACAGCAAAAATAGCTCTTCTTAAATTAGGGATCGCATCAGCAAAAAAAAAATAGCAGAGAAAAAAGAATGGGAGAAAAACATCGCCTCATTACTCGGCGATCAGCTGAATGTGTGTGGGTCCTAGAGAATATCGCAATCTGTATCGCCTCAACACTTGTATGACGTGACATCGATCGAGGGGTGGGGAGTCCGGGCGATCCGGTGACAGGGCTCCTTCTATGCCTTAGCTGTTCAGTTTTGAAACTCGACAGGGTCCGTCCTGCTATCCTTGTTGGCCACTGGGTATTTTTTGGAGGGGAGCTCAGAAACCGTTTTTATCGTGAACTGTGCCTTCAAAATGTGGCTCGAGTATTCCAGTTGCTTATGAACTTATTTGCCCACGATAATGACTCATATCTTTAGAGGATCATCTGTGATCCTTAGGTAAAAATGCATAACATCTCAATAAAATGACATACCGGTCTCGCTCCAATTGAAAATCAAGCCATCAAGAGTACTTGTTCCATATAACCAGAAACAAGTGGCCGTATATGAGCTCATCATTCGTTGTACTTGACAATCCTAAAACAAATTTAAATTTTTCCATGAGTGAAAGTTATATCAATTTAAAACTCTCTCGATAGTTAGGGTGAGGAATTGTCGATAAAATTTCGCTCGTACAATTAGATGATTGAAATTATTATTTCAACTGTATTGAGCTGTTTCTAAAAAGGTCACCACTACTGTTTCCATTAGAGCAAAAAGTAGAACATCATGCCTGATTCCTTCGTGTGGCGATGGTGAACGGTAATGAAAGCGATCGCACGTACGAAAGACCTCCTGAAGGCGAAAAGCTCGTGGCACGAATGTAGAAATAGAATACAGGTCGTTTTCCAACTTGCCCTGCTCGATTATCCAGAAGGACGGTATCCTTAATATAATGGGGAACTTAATCAACCGACTAAATACAAAATAACCTTTCACGATTCTTTTGCGCTTATTATACTTCGAGAAAGGAGCAGAGGTCGGGTAGTTCCAGGCCACGCCACTACCTCATGCACCTCATGCATGGTCTTATGGATAAACGTAGAGTTCTCCTACAGCCTCAAGAATAATTGTATAGATCGAACACGCCTCTAAACTCCCTTACGATCACTACGATTCTGAATGTTCGTCGAACTCTTCTGTACACCCCAAAACAATTCATTACAACCAAAACTAATTTTTTTTACTACATATTACACGATTGTGGCTCGGCGGCTAGAGTCCGAGGATGGCGACAAACCATCACTCACAAAGAAAACCTGGCAAAAAACGATTGCGAGTAGATTTTGAGGCGCAGTTCACGATAAAAATGGTTCCTGAGCAAATGGTTCCTGAGCTTTCCCCGTAGGACGACTGAAAAATTTCTCCCTGTGCGCATCAGATGAAAACTACCAGAGGTCGGTCTCACCACGACCACAATCCATATTCTGCCTGTTCTTTTTTGGCTCTATCGGCATGAGAATTTCCTTCAACATGTAGCTTTTTAGGCAGACCCCTATTTCAAAGAAAAGATTACCTTTTGCCTGGTTGTACATAACAGATGTGGATACGTAGCCTGCCAACTATTAAGCTTATCACTGAACGAGGGCAATAACATCACCGATTCTTTACTGTTAACATCCGATTTCTTGTGAGCCGTATTGCCACCTTCTGAAGAAAAGACTTAAAATTACTTTGATAGCTTTTATACGGTTGTTTTAGTTTTCTCAATTCCCACTGCTTTCTGCTGCTCAATTTCATTCACTGCTGGCGAAGGGGACCATCGATAACGTTCAAGAGATATTGAGAGAAAAGGAATGGGATATTATGAGTTAGCTATCCCAGTTGTTATTAATTGAATCAACTCTTATACGGGTCCTGCTTCCGTGATAGTAGTGAGCTGGCTTAGATTATTTTGGTCCCCCGTTAAGCCCTTGCTTGTTCATCTTTCACCACGGTAATACCCTAATAGTTCCCTTTGTCAGTAGATGACCCTTTCAATGTGTATATGATTTTCTGCCTATTCCAGTAACGAACTCACCAGCATTAGCCGTGGCGTTGTTCCGCTTAACACCACTAGTCGGCTTCATAGCAAGCAGAGCAGCTGACGGAAAACTACCCGGAATATGTGGTGAGAACGATCCCTCACGAACTTTGTTCATTTGGATCTGAAAACCATCACAGTATTGGAAAAGTATCTAGTACACAAAGTCCAAAGACCAGCATTTAAAACAAAGGTAATTTTTGTAGCACCTCTATCAGGGGAAGAAGAATTCTGCAGTGTGTACCATACGGTCTCACCTGAACAGCCTGTGCAGTCTCTTCACTGACTATCTGTACATCGAACTGTTTGAATATGACGGCAGAAGCCAAACTATCACAGTTGAATGGGAAGAGATTGTTGGTTACAAGAATGGCATTCGTCGACGGCTCGGCAGCAAATAGACAATCGGCTACCAGTTGATCGACTGTCAAGTATACCAAATCAAGTAGACTTCTAACCGGATCGGACATTGAGAAAGGTAGCTTGCATTGGAGTTCGAAGCGAAAACCCTGAACAGTCTCACTACACCCGTCTTCTTGTTACCTTTATGCAAAACTTTTCTAATGATAGGGAGCATTTTCAAGAGATTGACGATGAAAGATATGGGCTTTGGGGTATTCTGTACAAGAAATTACAAATGAAACAAAAAAACACATTTTTTAGAAAAGTAGGGAGAGATGGTGTGGCGCCAAAAGCCTGTAACACGTTTGGGGAATCGATCTAGGATCCGCCTAAGAGAAAAAAGGCTTCCATTCCATCCCGGGGTTGTTTGGTTGGTACCGAACTGGACAAAAGCAAAAGTTTGGGAAGGCAAAAGCAGTGGCTTGTTCACTAGGCCACCTATGCATTCATGACGTCGCAACGATTCCGTCTGAAGGTCGAATGCGGGTAGACATCCCAGGAATGGGTGAAATCCGAAGGACAAAGCCCCCCATCAAGATCGAATCCAGGAAGAGTAGGAATATTCAGTTATGCGCGTAGAGGTGAATGGTTAAAAACTTCCAAGCCACTAAATGATTCCTTCGCGAAAGATTAGCGAATGGCTAGGTATTAAGAGTATGGAAAGATGATCAGAAGGCTGCCAAAGAAACGTACCTGTAATCTTGAAGCAAGAATCCCTAATGTGTACATCACCGAAGTGTAATATGTGGTAGCCATCCGCAACTTCTCCTCGGGTACTTCTCGGAAGTTTGCCATTCGATCCAACTGAGCAGCTCTCAGAGGCGAGAAAATTGCCGATGCATGGGATCTACAAAGCTCACGGAAAGATTCCACGCATGGTCGAAGCTGTAAAAGGGCTAGTGAGAAAAAAGTTTGTAAACCATTAGCCATTATCTGAAAACCGTAGAACTGCCGGAAATACCGTAATACTGTAGAACATCCCCTCCCTTAATTTTACCCTAAATGGCCTTACCTACCACAAAGAATGGATATTTTGTCTAAAAACAATTTTATTTGGAAGAAAGCGAGAAAATGACTTTTCTATAATGGATAAGCCATGAACTTGGAACTCAAGGCTAGCCAGCACTTTCAGCCACCCAATTAATCCGATACTATCAGAAGCTTTTAAGTAGTGGATAACGATTTTGATTCTTCTTGTCATGAAAAATTGAAAATTAAAAGAAAACTGAGAACTCAGCTTGAATTCAAACCTAAAAAAAAACAAGAAACACAAACCTGCGCCTCAGTAAACGTGGCAATAGCCGAGTCCAGAGACTGCATTGGTGTGTCGAGCTGAGAATACAGGTCATGGAGCGTAGTCAATGTAGGAACCAGTAACTGAACTATGATCAGTGATCCTTGGAGAAAACGTTTTGATAATTGTTTATTGTACCCTAGCCGATCGTCCAAAACGATCGGATTTTATAATGAAGTGTTATATTTGAGCAACAGAAGGCTTCCGCGGAAACAGACTTTTTGCAAATTTGAAGGAAAATGAGGAAACTGGTGAAAACTTTTGAAGAAAACAGTGCTTCTGCTTGAAGAACTTCGTTTGGTTTCTAGGAAGTTCATCGTTCAGAGAGCAAGGACCGTTTGCTGGATTGTCTAGCTTGTTTGTAAAGTTACTGATAGAACACTGTTGAGTAAGAATTCCCGGGAAACACGATACAAGACACGTTCCCTTTTCATCTCTGCGATTTATAGCAGTGAATAAGGCAGAAGAATCACACCGAACCAGGGTCTTCGAAACTCCTCAGAACAACATGCCAACTACCCAACTTTTTCATTGGTATCTAGCAAAAAAAATCTTTGGTTTGATAAAAAAAACAGGTATCTATTTCATTCAATTTTTGAAAGATGGACGATGGGAGCTTCTACAAGCCTAATAATAATATAGGAATAGGATTAGTGGCGTATTTGAGGAGGATTGATCAGCTCTCACCATTATAACATTTCCTTATTTTATTTGACTTTTATCAAAATAGATTTACAGACTTACATTATAAAATTGCATCCATCGGAAATCGTTTTCCATCATGCCTGGAGGTGGTCGAGCAGGTCGTGCCTGAAATATTCAAATGCACTAAGTAATCAGGAAAATTTGTGAGGTGGAGGCATCAACTAGAAGCTTTGGGCATTCAATCTCTGAACCTTACAAATAGTAGCAGCTCCTTGATGTTTTATAAATGCTGCCCCTGGCTTACACTACAGTACCATTCTTATTTATTTATTTATTTACTTACTTATTTATTTATTTGTTTAATTACTTATTTATTTAGTTATTTATTTATTCGCACGTCAAAACGACATGCCCGACCCCGAATCGGATCGGCAAGAAGATGACACAGGTTTAAGGGAAGCAGGTGTCGTGAGGGGCAAAATGGGATCAAATAAGATAAATAGCTGAAAATGGTTGGCTTCCTGCTCGACAGATCCATTTCCCCTCCAGACGTGACCGCTCGCTTTTGTCCACCTACTTTGTTGCTTGTCAGAAAGAAATAGATTAGAAGTTACCTTGTTGATGAGATCGAAAAGTTTGATGTTGAGGCGTTTGGTAAGTTCTTGCTCTTCTTGATCGACATGTCGCGGGTCGATAAACCGTGAGCTCAGCCTGGAGATGACTGCTAACAAGGACCATGTCAATCGCGTCCATTCGACTGTAAACGTTGCTGAGCTCGATGCTTCCTGATCCAAGTCTGCAATTGGTCATGTAGAGAAGCAGCCGGATACAACAATTAGCTTCTAAATGACCGCATGTAGGATACTGCCGACAATACCTAAAAATGCCACAAAGACATCAAACTTGTTTATGTAAACATCCGTAATTTCATTGTGAGGGGATGGATTTCAAAAAATAATCGTTGCTTTCCAGTTATCGTCCCCCAATGATACACAATAAGAGCCGTAATATAATACTATGCTTCATTGACTTCTTTGGCAATATTTTTACTCTCTTGTCACCCAAAAGTAGATCCCTATTATGTATCTTCGCACAAGTACCCTTCTTTCCTACCAGTATTCAAATTTTCGTACAAATTTCATAAGTCAAGGGATGTATACACTGAACACGAGCGCAAAATTCTTCAGGAAAGCACTACTGTCCCTACTGGTTATTTCTTCCCCTTCTCCCCTTCTACCGTAGTCCTCTAAGGGCATGGCCAAAAATATTATGCATGTAGGGTCTCTTCGGATTAGGTCGAGGCTACGACTTAAAGTGGGGTATCCAGATTACTGAGTTCTTCACCAAAATCTTATCATTTCAAAGATCTCAGTACTTTGGAGATTCAGTCCATCTAGACATCCATGGAAGGAAAAACATTGGAATTCAGCAAAAAAGGTTGGACTTAGGTTGAAATGATCTTCAACTGGAACAATTAAAAACACACATGACGGTAATTTTGGAGTAACTACATAGTTCAAGTGGAATAGCCAAAGTGATGGTTCAGCACAGTTTAAAGCAGGCAAGATACCAAACACGAAAACCGATATGTTGTGAGAAATACATAGAGTTGTAAGAAATTATGACGACGAGAGTGCTATCAAAAATGCATTTGTACAAGGTACCAGTCTGTGCAAATGGGTAAATAGCTGGCAACAGAAAGCCGACAACTTGTCGTCCAATACCGCCATTGTTCCATGCTGTACATTTTATCGTGAACTTTGCCTTTAGGCTTTCAAGCTTTATTCAACCGCCCCACTTTCAGGTGAGATACGAAAAGATAGAACAGTCTGTTACCATCAAACACTTTACTCGATAGCTACCGATTCAGGATGAACATGAACCTTCAAAGTCTTTCTCATCGATCCCACCAGATTAAACAGGGTTTCCCATTTCGCAAACGTACTTGATACACTCTAGAAGCTTCTTCTAGGACGAATTTGATTAAATATATCCGTCCATTTTCACTAACGTTTTCATCCTTATGGGAAGTCTGACGACAGAACGACGACACGAGGACCTGTCTCCAACATATATTTCGGTGAAAATGTAGTTGGGGGGGGGGGGGGGGCACATCCGGAGGTCAGTACATCAAGAAATGACGTCAATGAAACGCGTTATCTCGTGTTATATCACGGACATGCCAGTTTTTAAATGAGGGCTTTCGTAGGGAAGGAGCACCGCGGCAGGCAAGTTTTCTTTTTTTTTTCTTTTTTTTGCAGGAGGTAATCATCCCAGCCACCCAGGTTCTCCTACCTACCTAGGTTTATTTGGTCAACTAAATTTCCTTAGCGGAAACCGCATAAAAGAGCTAAGCTGGTCGATTCCCATCATACTCTACGCATCCGATAAGTACTTAAGTACTGCTACACTTCAACAAATTGATGACAAATTAGTCAGTAATATGGCAATAATGGATGGCACGGATTGCATTTCAGAACTTATAATGATTAATGGCAGTTTGGAACCTTGAAATGGTCACTGATAGGGAGTCAGACCCCTCTGAGGCCGAAGTTTTGACCATAATTTGCCACAACCTTGTGAGACATCGATACGCCCTAGCCTTCAAATTGGAGTGGTGAGACTGATAGGAGTCCCGACCGAAGTCAAATTTCGTCCATAACTTGTGAGACACCAGTATACCCTCTAGGTACACAGCTTTTCCAAATTTCACGCCGGCACCGACGAAATTAACGGCGTCATACCACTCCCTATCAGTCTGACCAGTTTCTGGTAGATACGGATGGCTCTCCCACTCCCACTCCACCCATTCCTGCCTAACCCTGACTAGGCCGAATATCAGCTAATATTCCAGCACCCGTGTGATAATATAAAGATCTGAAAACTCATGCGAAGCAATATTTTATGAAACGAATCGAATTATCGTGTTCCTTAGCCTGCTTGTCAAAGGGAGTAACCGTAAACAAGTACAACTTCTTAGTAAACAATTCTTAAAAGAAAACAACAACAAATCTTACTTTCAATTTTCTTCTCGCATGCGCAGACCAATTGATTCAGAAGTGATTTTACGGGATCATCCGCTCCATCAAGCATCTTCCGTACGCCATGGAAAGCGCACAACTATAATTGAAACTATAGATTACTGTAGAAGTCATCGTAAGAATTGTCGTTTTTAACTGGTAAAAAATCAACCAGCGTTTACGATGGCGTTTTTTTATGTTTGAATTGAATTTTATGGTTTCATTTCTTTAGCCGTAAAGATAACGTTGGACGGTTGTTGACATGGCACTACTGTAGTACTTGGGCTGTACGAATATCAGATTTTAACGATGATTTAAGATTATAATTTAGATTCATTGGAATGGCTATTACAACCACGGCCCTGTTACCCTGCTTTTCTAGATGACGGTTTTCAGATAGCGGTCACCCTATTCACTCTTTGTGAAGCTTCTTCTGACCGTCCTCCCAGAATATTCCGACTCCACCCGGAAAAACTCCGTCGTTGGCTACTGTGAGAACCTTCAGAGAGCAGTCTTCTCCACATGAGCTTTAAGAACTGTTCAAACACGCCGAATCTGCGAATCTCTTTTCCAACTGTACCTACTAGAGTATCGCAACCGTAATGTACTTGTACGGTGGCGTCCAAAACTGAACTCTAATCGTCTAATCTGCTTGTTCCACTCACATGTACTACCTGATTATTACCATTTGTAGAAAGAACATTCCACCCTTATCGCTTTCTGGCACTTCATGACCCTATTCATGACTGTCAACATCCAACCGTCATGACCGTCAATCGCAACATTAGATCGATATACACAAGATGAACGCCTCATGAGGAACGAAAAATTACTAATTAACTTCATTGACATCTTCGAGATGCGCCATGCTTTTGTATCCTGTTTCGAATCGCAGAGGTTCTCAATAGAGAACTTGTCGCTAAGAATGACTTCCAGAACGTTTTCTGTATTGACATTACAGGAATCCTTTTTCTTCGAAAGACCTAAACGGCGGAAGGCTGCGAGGGTGGCTGGCTACCCCTCTAAAGCAAGCGTGTTGCAGCGGCAGCGAGAGTGAAGCTTCCTCGGGGTTACCCCAGACAGACTTGCGATCAACTCTCCTACATGGTTTGGAGAAAAATCATTCGGTCATCAAGTGTTTTGATCATGTGACCACGATTGCCCGATATCAAGCATCGAACCACTGCGCTAGGTCATTACTTCAGAACAATAAAACACTGCATAATCAGAGACCCACTCTAGAAATTTTCGACGAAATGATACAATAAAATAGAAAAATCAAATATTACAATAATAAAAACAAAGCAAAAATTAAATAAATGGAAAAATTCAACAAATAGTTATTATCTCGATTCGGGCGCGCCATTCATTTCGATCCATACAGAATATTAGTAACGCTTAGATGGGTGTGCGCTTATAAGTGCAGTTGTTACGGAGGATAAGAGATGTACAAGCCAACCCTTCCATCCTTCTGGACAACATCTATGAGTAGATGGACTGATAAAGAAACACCGAGACAAAGCGAAAAGGGGGGAAAGCGAAATTCGGTCGATTCTTACCAACAAAAGAATCTATTCCATTGTGCAAAAACTTTACCCGAACCGTTCACCACACAAAAACGGGCTGATTAGTGCAAAAAGGTATTAAAAGTAACTTGTTTGTGCCATTCGCCTGCATCTTAACTACTCGATGTCTATATATGTAGGTATGATTCTAATAAAAACGTTATTCGGTACAATAGTCCATGATATGACCCGGATACAAGCAAAAAAAAATCGAAAAAAAAACAAAAACATCCGAGTTCCTGGGAAAAGGCGAATCAAAACAACTCAAGTAAAAATTGTTTTCATTGAACTCACCAGTTCGTAAACTATCTTATGCATAGCTGGCTCATGTTGTGGATAACCGATGCTGGTCATCCGGCCAGAACCAAGGATGAATTATTGAACAGATTGAATAAAGTTTTTGAATCTAAAAAATTACTTTGAAATTATGATAAGTTGAAGTTGAAAAACACAGCAACTTTATGACGTTTGACAGTAAATGCTCTAAAGTAACGATACACTAATAATCGAATCAAATCCTATCATATTTCAGAGTAGACGAGAATAAGTTCCATCAAAAATTACTCATACCCTGCTGAATACATGGCTGATCCGTCTAGATACAACCATATTTGCTACAAGATATATCATCTATGTCAATCCAGATATCTATATTGGAACCGTGGCACAGTATCAAAGCTCGCACCACTGGGTTCGGCTGGTACGGCGGCATGTTTACCTCTACAAAGCTGTTAGTAAAATGCAATTATTCTATTACCCTTGAAGTTCCATAGACAAAAGCGATTCAATGTTCAATTACTATAGTACATAGCCATCATCGCTTATATGCATATAGGGGAAGTCGCTTCTGAGCACCAGGGTCCTTAGTCGCAAATTCAAGGTCATTGGGTCCTTTTCAACCCTTCAACTTCGGACCCTACAACCCTGGTCCGTCGGCTTAGGAACAATTT
Organism: Haemonchus contortus; assembly: GCA_000469685.2. Taxonomy (NCBI): domain Eukaryota; kingdom Metazoa; phylum Nematoda; class Chromadorea; order Rhabditida; family Trichostrongylidae; genus Haemonchus; species Haemonchus contortus. The sequence goes on from LS997565.1 coordinate 9,655,231, forward strand.
TTTGGATATAAACCATAACGATGATGTCGAACCGCTCTTAGTTGTCAGCAGCTATCATCTACGGGGTTTTAGGGTATACCTCGGGATCTGCAATGGTCATACTGTTTGCCATCCAGAGCAATTGGACAATGGTCCGGTATCAAACACTAAGGGATGCGTTCGGCTCTGAATACCCTAGACGGAGGAACTTATGTAAGTGGTTAAGGTGTTACTTACTCAAGGATTTCAGAGCTAGGACAAGCACGCAATAAGCGTCACCCACACCAGGGATTGACTCGCTTCCCGTTCCAATGAAACCTCTTTAAATTTGAAAAAAAAGATGTATATGTTTAACAGAAAGTTAGTTCTTAACATTCTTCTACAACCCCTTGGGAATCATTGGTGAGCCAAAAATTACGAGTAGTAAGAAAAATATGGCCAGATGGAAAGCATTCGGCGAATCGTAATCAGGAACACAAGAATGAAAAGCAAAATAAAGAATTCTCGAAAAAATGTTCGAACTTTTCAAAGTCCATCAAAAAAAAGCTGATTGCTCGATCAATAATCGATTAATACGGTAAATAGGGCTCGAGCTCCAGTAACAAACGAATTCGTATAACAAGCAAGTCTTCTAGGCTATCTAGTGAACGAATGGAGTTTTCAAATAATTTTAACTTATTCTTACTAATTTTGATTCGAATCTTATTTTTTTCCAAATCCAAAATCAATTTTTCATAAATAAAACAAAAAATGAACTTCCGAAGAACGTGAAGATTTTTCAGAAAAAACCTCTCTACCTGGTTCGGGATGGGTTTTCGGTGTAGATGAAGGTATTGCACAAAATTTCAACTCATTATTCATATTAGTCCATATTAAACAGTAAACAAGCCAGTAAACAAACAAACAAACAAAGAACATTATTGATTGGAGTCAATGTTATTATCGATTACAACAACTGTAACAAGTAATCAATGCCATCAATGATGTTCTGGAAATTTCTGCTTATCACCTGATCGTCATAGAGGAGAATGGGCGACTGTCGTCGCATGCGCCGTCCTACATGCTCTCCATTAACATACGATAATCCCGAAAACATCAATACACGCACTTTTGACCATTTTAATATTGAAATGTTTGAAAAATCAATAATTGTATCCGGTAATTGAATCCGGTCATGAATTACACCGCTTTAATCTAGCTGTGAATGGCGAAAGGGATTTATTCTACAAGGAAATCCAGAAAAAAGGTCTGGTAAAGAAGGAATTAGACTGGAATGATATGCAATGATAAATAATCAGGCTTCATATTGATCCGACCTCTTTTTGAGATCATCTTTAATTTTTCGTTCCCTAGGAAAGAAGGGATAGCATCCACACTCCCAGTAGACCGAAGGACCGGAATCCGATTCGTTTACCGTTAACTACTGGTGTGATTATGGTCCACGGAGCTGCTGTTGACACCTACACATTTTTAGATTTTTTTTTGAAGGTACTTTTATTCTGTGATCTGAGGAATAACGGAAAAGGACCTGCTTCTACATTATGCCATACATGAGCTCATAATCACCTTACAAATCTGGCCTTGTGTGCCCCAGTTTCGTGTGGAATGTTGGAAACTCTTTCTCGGGCCCTTCACAGTAGCCATTCTATAATCGTATAAGCTAAAAGCTTCTGTGGACCATAACAACTGTCAATTTTCTGGGTGATTCTGGGAAAAGCCTTCATCAGCCTTAAATTCCTATTTCTTGGGGCCAAGTCTTAGCTTGCAGAACAGATTAATTTTCTCAGAACACAAATTGATTCTCATTCGCTTCCAGAAAAAATTATCAGAGAGCATTGAAACATTGCATGCTATGGCAGCAACGAAACGTGGTTTTTGTCAGAATCGAACCAAATCTACTACTTTAGAAAAACTGTACGAAATTATTCGGAGAAAATTGGGTTTATATTGAGAAGGGTCACGACAGGCACTGAGGACTTAACTTGGTTCTAAAGAATTCTACCTCAAGCACCAGCATAATTTGGAAGGTAAGTAGGTATTCAAGGAAACTAGCATTTTGCTTGAGCATTCGAAGGGTACGGGAAAGACCATAACGACAGTGGGCCTTTGAATTGGCCTGTTTGACGTGATAACATAGTCTGGGCACCTGAAGAACCCCTAAATAGCCGTAAAAAAGGGAGGTGCTTAAAAATTAGCTTTATTCTCAAGTTGACCAACTAAACCATTACCCCCTTTCTAAAAAGTGACCTTCACACTCTGCTTCACCATCGTTACCTCTGCGTTGTCGCTCTAATCTGAATGGAAATTAAACGCATGGCGCGTACTAAATACTCCCTCCCTATGCGTTGGGCTGTTTTTGTAGGAAACGTCATGCATTTGTGAAAACTCAAGAGTATTGAATGCTATCGCAATATAACACTTATCAAGAAGGTAAGATCAAATCCAATAACTTGGCCACTTCAGCAGACCAGCCTGCCAAGCAAGAACATTAGGTAGCCCTGGTTGGCTCAAATGTAAACAGTGATTCTACAAAAATAAATGAGCAGACTGCTAAAAGTACAAACTGCTTTGTAAGGAATCGATCTTAGCACTGCATAGAAGTCAAGGAACTATGTAGCGATCGCCCATCTTAATGGATTCACAGTTTGATTAAACCTTGTGATTTCTTTGTTGACGTATTGAAAGAACTGAGACTGCCGATTACGTCAAAAAGGTGCCAAATGGATGATAATTTGAGAAAATATTTGAAAATATGGCAAGGAATCGGCACATTAATTAAAAACGATTGAGATGACTTTTGAACGCAGAGGAAGTAGAAATTAAAATACTGAGAAGTTTCTAAAATGCTCGAAACTTTATTCATCCAATTCTGGGAGGCAGGAATTCCTAGGCTTATTGAATTGTTTTTTGGAATCAAAAAGCAAGAAATGAGTGGGTTTGAGTAACGGGTGGAAGTAGCGGGAAGGAGCCTCGGTAGGAAGAGACCCTTCTGAACATCCACGACCATCCGAAGAATCATGAATAAAAAGGGCACTCATCACTATTTCTAACAGGCACCACGTGACTTAATTCGAATTAAGATTGTGAAAATGTCAGAAAGGCCATCTGACCTATACATTAATGCGCAAAAGTCATCTAACTTCTGGAAGTTTTATGTAACTACTCAATTGAAGTCTTTCTGAAAGCTTTTTCTAGAAAGCACATAGTCGAGCATCAGTTCACCAGTAATTCGGCACGAGGCACGTGCAAGAATGTTGAGTTCTGATAGATCAGAGTATATTCATTTGAAAGGACCACGTCTCCAGATGGATGGGAGAGCATGAGAAGCAGAACTGGCCGAGTTTTGGGCGTCTCGCACACATTCGAAACGTACACGACCCATAGGGTGAGCTCTACTTCCCTCCCATGCCAACTGACACCGATGCCGAGTTCTGAAGAAAGGGACCCTAGGTTGCACGTCTAAGTACGTCTGGGTCGCACGTCTAAGTACTTCTGGAAGCCGCTATGACATAAATTCAAAAAGAAATCAGAGCAAGCTGTTTAAAATGCTCTCTTCAACAGAAAAAATTCTCGCAAACCTAAAGGACATCTCTGAGAAATTTTAACACCAAAACCTAGTATTTGAAGCCGATTTCGTATTGCGACTGCCCTTTTCTATCAATAAATGGTCCAAGAAGGCTATTTCCTTGTTTGAACTGAGCAGTTTGACGACTTTTCCCTTTTTTGAAAACAATTGTTACGATTTACGACAACGTATGAATGCATGCTCGTGAAAGGAGTCGTCAGGTGATAGAGGGCGATGTAAGACGTGGGATGGCTAAAGGCATTCGCTCTAGAAGGAGTCGTCAGCTGGTAGAGGGCCGATGTAAGACGTGGGATGGCTAAAGGTATTGGCTGTCTCCCAAACAAGCCTGGAATCCTTCAATCTCCATTCCTTCTCCAGAACATCAACGGAGCCTCATAGGGCCAACGTGCAAGAAACGTGCAGACCCATGTTCGATGAGCGGTGTCATGACTCAGTTCTTTGTTGGCTTCCTTAAGCCTCTTTGCCTACGTGCCGACATGACATTAAATTGGGATGGATATGGAAAGTACTATGAGGTCTGGGAACCTTGTTATGACACCCTCAACAAGACATTTTCGACAATGCAAACAACTCTTAACATCTCCACAGACAGCAGAAACCCTTCCCACCCTTGCCTGTACCCCAAGGCAACTACTACCTGAATGAGCAGTCAACATTCACAAAAAAAAAATTTTTCAAATTATGAGGAGAACTCAGTCATTATGGGCAACAGATTAACATTCTGGAGTTGGCCAAACTGGTTTTGGTATACACCCACGCCATCGACCTCACTTCGCACTCATAGGAGCATTTGATCGTGTATGCGGTCTACAACATGATTCAAGGTATCGAATGTGGAGGTAAATGAGGCCGATGAATGGCCTGGGCGGGTATCGATCCGGACTTCGATAAAAAATATAGCAACCTGAAGGGGGGGGGGGGGGAGCGGGGGGGAGAGAGTGCGTGCGACTGCGACTCGCTAGCCTACCTCCACTCCATTTTTACCCACATTAGAAATTACTGCTGGAGGGTGTGAACAAGGACGAGTGTCATTCAAAAGGAACACGAATCGAACGATTGCATGTTGTTCGTGGTAATGAAGAACGGTCAGCGTGCATTCGAAGAGGTTCGAGTCAGAAGGACTGATAACGTTCGACCTCTGCCCATCTCAAAAATGAAAACAACAACAAAGCTCTACTCTGTAAATTCATGAAAACAACAACAAAGCCTACTCTGTAAATTCAAGAACTCAAACTGCGACTTCTTTTCATACTAGACCTTCCCCTCCCATCGTCGCATCAACTCATTACATCTGGTTCAAAAGTCAGTTGCACACATTTTTCAGCGAGTACAGACAGACTTTCGAGACTCCCTCTACTTCATCTATCTGCACTTACGGAACCCCTCGCTTCAATGCTTCTTTGTATGTAGGTACTTCCCTATTCTCAAAAACGACACTAGATCGTAATTCATGAAAAGCACACGATAGTTTACCCCTAACCCTTGCCTGCACCCATCACTTGATCGTTCAAGACGTGATCGTCCCTTAAAAGTAAACTTTCCCAGTACGGCCCTATACACCCCGTTATCCACTCTGGCAGGAGAGCTTCTAGTGGGCTTCGCTACTTATCGTGATTTGAAATCATCTCGGTATATGTTTATATGTACAAGTACGGGTTCCAGTCCCGAGCGAGGCCAAAGTTTTGTCCATAACTCGCCAACCTTGTGATACATCTCGCTAGAGTTTGTATTGGATGCTGTCAGCCACGGGCAAGTTATGGGAGCGAGTAGAGAAACGAGTAGACGAGAAAGCGTAATAAAATGCCATATCAGTGGGTTGTTGGATGCAAAATGTTAACGGACAATGACATTGACTGACTTTTATGTGTCATAATATAGAATCAACATTATTTGGCAAAATAAATTGATTACATCACCCCAATAAGAGCGTGTTGCTGAGCTTTTCTCATGAGAACTACCGGTCCCTTCATAGTCCTTCAATTCTGGATGTGATACAGAAGAATTTTGCTTCAACGAGGATCCTAGCGATCATATTTAGTAGGATCTGACAAAAGGTGGGCGGAAAGGGAGCTTTTTTCTTGAACCAGTCCCAAAAAGATAGTAAACGTAGAGAAATTCCAGTTCAAAAGACAAAAATTGGAAGTGCTTCGAATTCTGCACCTAAGCTTTGAAGCTCGAGCTCTTCCTTGAAAGAGCTATCATAGATCAACACAATCCCAAAATCTACACATTTACCAATCTCATTCTGTAATGCACCATGCATGTGACCGCCAGTAAGCACCGTAGCAACGTTTGAATGCGTATTGGGCTTATAATATGGTTTCAAGAGCTATTATAGATACTGTAATTTAGCTAATGCAAGCGAGTTCATTCTATCCTTTAATGCATATTCATAAATAATATTATGAACCATTCACAGAAAGGTAAACTAAACGCCCTTTTGAACGCGAGAATTGCTTTTGATTGTATCAGCTTTTATAGAATTAGACGAAAAATAGATCTAACTGAATTAGAGCAAAATAAATAAACAACAAGATGCTCGATATCACTACTTCGTGAGAATACGCTATGCACCCTACTTTCACGCGGAAACTCCAAGGCACTGAAACTTAAGTTGTTCAGGCAACAGCTTATAGAAATGAGTTACTGATCTGGTTACTGCCCCTACACGCCGAACATAAATATCTGTCTTTGAAGTTATAAAAGACTGGCCTATTCAAGATGGATTTCCATTTCATGGTCTGCATGTGATGGGCGGAACCCCTCAAACGAGTTTACCGCCTCTGGTAAATTCATGTAATACCAAAGGTGGGTACATAAGTGATAACGGTACAGTACAGATGATAGTAAATATTTTGAAAGAAAAAAATCTGCGCTCAATTTGATGTAAAGGAAAGGAGATGCTGGAGTCTCGAACAGCAAAAACTATAAATGGAACGCATTCAAAAGGGAGGGCATGGGAGGAGCGAACCAAGAAGTTTCGGCCAGGTTTTTCTAGCAGACATTGGCGGCAGACACATAGAAGCTCTATAGACAATAAGACTTCCGACAAAATCAAGCGTATCGCCCCGTTGCCGATTATGGGCGATAGCACAAAGATGCATGACCAACGAGCGAATGTGACGGCGGTTGTAAAATGTCCCGAGCTGTTGAACGCTGTCATGAGAAGTGGGAGAGAACGAGACGGTGCGACGAGAATTACCGCGACTCTGAGCGATGAGCGCCTCTCGGGCAGTATCATCGGCGGCCCCCCTATCGCCGACGTACCCCCTTATCAGGCCATCGATCGATAAGAGCCTCATCAACAGGTGTAATGATTCTATAAGTAAACGGTCACGTCCTCAACAGAGCTAATCAGTACCACTAACTAATTTACACAACTCCCTCTACCGTATAGGCCACTTAGGCTCGTCGGGGGCATATCAATTGCCAACTGGTAATAAAAGGGAATCGTCGCAGAAAAAAAAATGGTGTGATGGGGTATCTCTTCATCGCTGAACCAACAGAAAAACCAGGAAATCACTACCAACGTAGAAAAGGAAAGAAATATGAAAAAGTAATTGATAGGTATGCGCCATGCTCATCACTTCCACTTTTGGAGAAAACGGAATGTAGTGAGGTCCCTCATAAAAAGTTCAGCGACTGTATGAGTAAATTGATGACTTCCTCTCCTGATATTGGTCGAACCATGCATTGACGTCATCTGAACTCAATTGCTCTGTTAAACCAGTATTAGACTTTTTTAGCCCGTACCCCAGTTTTTCTAAGGCAGTTTCTCTGCAAAGAGGAATAAAAACAAATCCAATTACTTTGACAGCTCTTCCTTCATGATAAAGAGATTTCTGATGCAAAAAGATGCAAATTCCTCCATGCGAGCCCCGTCAATAAATCTTTTTGAACTGTTAGAAATGATTCCGTAAGCCGTCACCTGACAATATGAGGAACGCAGAAAATCAAACCAGAAAGGGTTTCGATTTTGTGAACGTGCCAGTTACTCTAAATCAATTGTCATGACTGTCCTCATGCTTCGAGTAAATATTTACCGGAGTAGAGGGTTTACCAATCCTGCTACGAGGAATATCCACTCTGAAGGATGAAAGGTCTTAACTGACATCTCGGAAAAGCATTCAAGTGAGGAGAAGGCAGAGAGACTTCTATACTTCCTAAAAGAAGAAACTGTCGCGGCTATCCATACAAAAGGACATTAGGTCCAATCGTTGTGATGGGAAACTTTCTATTTCGGCTATAGCACATGTCCGATTGATCCCACGGCTTTGGGCACGATCCCCTTCCCCTCTGACTTTTTTGGAGAATGATGAAAAAATCTCAACAAAGACTTCGGCTACCAGTATACTAGCCTGCAACTATCATTTTAGCCTTGATCAATCCCGTCCAGGAATGGGTCCGAACACACTAGTACCGTTCCGAATCGCAGCAGTACTTGTAAGCGTTTCTGGTCTATCCAAGATAGGGCGGACAGCCATCTGGAGAAGAGGCAGGTGGTAGAAACTTTTCCCTGGTGATAAAAGGTTTGCCTGGTCTCAGCCAATTCAGATCCGGGATCGCATTCCTGATTCACAGGTGAGCTAGGGGAGCCACTTGGCTCTACTTCCACCTTCGGCTTGAAAAAAGCAGGAGGTGAAGGTTGTTACCAGCTGGCTCCGTTACAAGCCATATGATACGAGGGTTCAATCCCTAGCCGAAACAGGGCTTAATATCAGGGGAGCGCCGGTTTTTGTCTCTGACTATTGAGATTTGACTTTCAATCTTACCGCAAAGATCAGCGCATGACTTTCCCACAGTAAGAGAACGAGACCTGGGAGTTCCAACGGAAACACGTTCTATTGGAAAAGATTTATGATCCGATACTGCTCGCCTTTCCCGATACAAACTCAGCGCAGGAAGATTAATGGCTTTGGGGGTCTTCCTTCTATGGTCTCAAGATCATAAGAACAGAATTGGCGCATATTGCAATGAACAAGAGCACGCCTGTTCAATTACAATTCCCGTACCAGTTGTGAGCTTATACCTAGGCTCATAAAGCTAAAAAATGCGAAATTCCGCCGCGAATGATCCGACGTTACAATAAAAGAGCGGTAAAATTGGCTCAGAGCAATCGATACAAACAGATCCTTTTTCATGTTCTAAAACATTCGACCCTATTTCAAATTCTGTAACCTTGAAAAATGAGCTTGCATCTCCCAGTTATTTGGCTAGCTATTCACCGCTTTTGATGCGTTCCATGAAAGGGTGGGATTCGCGAATGGGCGTGACCTACAAGGCGAGCTCTATTGGACCAATGAACTCACTTTCAGCGCCGAAATGAGGCAGCAACTATGGAGGGGTCAATCTATTTAATGGTGTTAAGTCTTATTGATCTCAAAAGTGAAAAGCTAAAAAATAAATATTAAAAATAATGTAGCAAATTTAATAATTATTCTTATCAAAATCTGAATGTATCCCCAATGAAAGGCTCTCCTCACAAACTCTACTTATTAGAGGATTTGTAATGCGAATTAAAAATTTTGATAAGCTTCTTTTGTTTTAATGAGAACTAATGCAATCAGCTGGACAAATTGACACATAGCTATCAAAGGGGAAAAAATTCTGAATTCTCCCACTTTGGAGTGTATTGCTCAGAACCTGTTACAGTAATTCATCCTACAAATTGGTATGAACCTTTCAAATGACGAACTCGTGGTGATCTCGGTAATGACAGATAACAAGACGTCAGAACAGACTAGACAAGGAGTAGATAACAACGAGAATATCCAAAGGTAGTAAAGGACTGCCTGTGGAGCGAAAACCCAAAAAAGGTCCATGGTGAGTTCCATAGCGGTATTTAAAAGACAAGAGTTGAAGTACCAAAGAGCTACAACTCTAGTGAAACCGTAATCGTAAAAAGGGGTCCCATGAAGGCCAACGAATCGCATCAGAAAATGTTCCGAGAGGGTGGAGAGCACGACCAGATGGAACCCCTCTCCCATCTCATGCCCAGGGGAAAAAAGTGAGAGAGATTCTGTTATGACGAAACATGCCCGGTCACAAAAAAGGGCTAAAGAGCAGTTGAAATATAGTGATTAGGCATGATAAGGCATTGAGTGATCCTTCGCAGCTGAGCCACGGGAAATTGAGGTATCAGTTACTTCAGTCTTCCCTTGAGCATAATTATCACGATCTAACAAATTTATCGTCATCGACCAATTCCTAATCTTCAGAATTTACTAGAATGACGCCACCATTTCAAAAACTACAGAAAAATGATGATGAACTCGATTCTAATTGAATGAGAAGGATCAAACGAAGAACGAACAAAATTTGATTGCCCTTGAACTTGTTCGAATTCTCATGTACTACACAGCGATCACACCCCAAGCCCAAATTGCATTGAAAAAAATCTACGCAGGCAATCTGAGACAGTCTGCCACCTTATTTAGTCAGTCGCTCCAAAATGGTATTAAACCACGCCCCAAACTTTTGAACTGCTCCAAAACGGTCTTTATCAATGGTACGTAAAGCAATTAATTCAATCCGAAGGCGAACCTACCGAATACTCATTTACGGAAGGCTTATACACATGCATAAGCTCATCTAAAAATAAACATCCGAAGCTAGAATCCAGTTTTATAAGTGACCTCTTTCACCGGAAGCAAAGGTCAACACAAATCGCCAGTAAATCACATGGCATGAGCACGTGCTATTTACACCATTAATTGCACTCAAGATGCTCTAACAATCACCAACAGGGCGAAAACAGAAGAGTGGACTACCAAATAGAAAAGAGAACGAGCATCTCAAAATTCACTTCGCTTTTGAAGGTTTACAAAAAAAAATAAAATAAAGAAACTTGAAAATTCAAACTCCCATGGATAAGGAGAAACATACAAGAGATCAATGGTTTTCAGGCTAGTTTTGAGATGGGCATACATAGTCCGCATTTTTAGAGAAATTATAAAACAAAAAATTTACAAAGGAACCGAAAGATTTGGTATCATGTGTCACCTAGAAATGATCAATAAATTAACCAGGTGGCTGGATGTTTGAAAATCCTAAAATTAAAAAAGAAAAGGTAACTGATAGTCAATTAAAGGGTAGGTAGACAAGCCAGTAAGTTACAAACCACTGAACACCCACATACACGTACACAGAGACATTGTTAACATGGACAACGGTTATCAAATCAGCACGTACCGACACAGACAATAAGTAGATAACAGCGGTATGTTGTCTTTAGTTCATTAACAAAATGACTGCTCTATCTAATCACTTAACTAGTAATATTCATTTCCTTTATAACCATATCCGATCATCATAAAGACGTAAAAATCAACAATAACAACAAATCATCAAATATCAACAAATAACGATAAAAATTTCAAACGGGTAAAAAATGATAACAGTAAAGAGAGAAATCATCTGTATCAAAGTGAAAAGTATAACTTTACCTAACTCAGTGTCATAACCTAGATACAGTAACCAGGATCAGCAATAACGTTTGATACATCGACCACTTGCTCAGCGATGAAGGACTGCGTTAAGATTAGAGTAATCGCAAAAAAGGAGAAGTAAATGGAACTAGAAGCCAAAAATGAAAATGAAATCGAAACGTGGCTAATCATCATCAATCACCGCCAAGTCCTTTTCTATCGCTTCCATACGTTTCTTCTGTTTTCGATTCGCTACACGCCCACCACTGAAGTAATCATATGACTAGTTAGAAAATACCGATATACAAAACACATCAATCACCAAAACTACCAGCTTCTTTTGCAACGCTCAAAAACTACTTGGGTGTGTTTGCGCATTGATCATGCTTCCAGGTCATGGGTGTACCCATGAGGCCAAGGATGGTCATGGGAGTACCCTTACGGGTGACCATGGGTGTGGGCATGTTGAATATGTATGCAACGCTTGTTTCATTTCCCTACTCTTCTGATCCCAGACGACCGCTCATTCTGATAAAATGGACGGAATTCCACCTCAGCGATAAGGTCTGGTCAAAAATAAATTCGAGTGGGGCTTTCGTTGACAGAAACGGAGACAGTGCACATTGTGTAGGTGCGTGATCGAGCAGGAAAATCACTGTCTTTTTTTCGAGAACTTTCAAAAACGGGTTGCCATTGATGGTCCTTCCCTAGCATTATGGAAGGCACTATTCAGCGCCTATGGACAAACTATCACCTACGGTTCTGCACTGTAAAGTCGACAAAAAACCGATCTGAGCATGCTACAATCTTGACAAGCTACCAATTCATAGGGACAAAGGTTTTTGCCAAGGTCTCTGAGGACATCAGCTCAATGGCTTAACTTCATGCCCACTAAGCCTTCATGCTTCCGACAGCAGCCATTAAACCAAGTAGGATGTTTGGAAGATCTAAGCCAACTGTCAGCGTTTTTACACGCGGCTATTATCAATATTGCTTTCCGCTTTGCCATATTACAGTGTTGTGGTGTCTGCCCCAAAACTAGATTCAGAAAGGTCACTTCACGGTGGAGAACCCGACATGGTTCTGTCTGACACAAACCTTTATACCAATCAATCATTCGATGATTCCGTTTACTATCAGAGGTGGAATTAACAAAAACTCTGATGTGTCCTTATCGGTAGACAAGTATGAGAACAATTTGTGCTTGGAAGGAGCGAGTGCAGTGGCCACAAAAGCTATTTTCGCCCTCGCATGAACCATTTGACTTAGTGGGTCGCAGCCTGGACAAACATCTTTTTGACAAAAAAAGCGCAACTCAAGAGTGGGGTGCTCCAATGTTATCTACACGCATCAACCATTTTACGCATTACTTCCAAAGTTAAGCTTCTCATCAGGCTTACCATGTTTCTCACTCTCTCAACTTATAAGGCATTGCTATGTGAAGGCAGAAAAAATAGATATCCGACGACATGAAAGTTTTTTTCATGAAAAAGCAGGGTGGTCATTTTACGATGGTCGAGTGAATGCGAAATTCAGCAAAGGAGATAACAGAGGGTGCGTTCAAAACATTCCGCGTAAAGCAAACACCCTGACCTTGCTTAGAAGAGTTAGTGTTGAGTAGTGTCGTTGCCAAAAACATGGTTTGGGGGGACGTATCGGAATAAATACTCTTAGCAATGTTTCCCCTGAAGAGGCACCTGTGACCCCTATCCAGGATTCGACCAAGTTTCGGCTACATTTTTTTCAGCTTCTTAGTATCGCGATTCTTGGAAGATATTGTAGACTTAGAGGATGAAATAGTAGAAACGTGCTCAACCTTTAAGGTGACCAAGCACCGTAGGAGAAAGGATCGATTCGTAAAAGTTTTTAAATCAACTGATTGGAGAGATTGTCAATAGGTTCCAAAGCTTTTCTACACTTCAACTCGGCGACAAACTGCAGAACTAGTAACCTTTCTCCTCTTAGACAGTGAAATCAAAAGGACTCGATGTGAAAGATCAAAATAAAAAGGAAAGTATGACTGAGAAAAAAAAAAACGAATAACCATGCTACAGTAGTACCTGAACTTCTCAGCAGTCTTCTCACGCAACTCTTCCACTGTATCGTCGCTCTTCGCCCACTCCAACACTAATCTTCTTCCATAGACATGAGTCGAATGAACAAGTGCTTCAAATGCACGTTTGGCTTCTCCAATGGATATAAAGTCAACGAATCCAAAACCACGATGTTGATCTCCACTACCGAGCTTAACAACAACCACTTTGACTGGAAGCATTGTACGAATAATCAGCCAGATATTGCAAGTAATGCAATGATAACTGCCAAAGCAGACGGTTCTGCCGGTATCCTTTCACTTCATTAGTTTGTACACCATAAAACCTACTCGCTTCCAAATAATGATCCATGAAATGTAACGGCACAAATAGATGATAGGAGACGGAAAGAACCAACCTTTCTCGGTATTCGAATACTCTTGATCTCTCCGAATGAAGCGAAAAGGCTTTCGATTTCCTTTATGCTGGCTTGGAAAGGTATATTTCGAACCAGTAGCTTCGTGCAGGTGCCTTGCTTCGTTGCTGACACAGCTTTCCGCTTCAATGCATCGTTGCTGGTTAATTCACGATGTGATATCTTCAACTCTAAGCAGTGTCCATTGAGGAGTTCGCCCTAAATCAGTCGAAATTTGTTAACGACTGCATAAAAAGCGTAAGAGATAGAAGTAAGCCCCCCCCCCCCCGAGAAAAGTCTCAAATCACCTATGTAGTTATAACAAAGGGTACTTTTGTTGGAACGAAAGAGCTCAAACAACTTCCTCCCTAAAATTTAGTTTGTCGAGTTGAATTTTAGGCTGACCTGGATCGTGGGAACATTGAAAGTTATGGGCTATATCGTACACCTTAGTCCCGTGGGCCCCTACTTAAGCTCTGAAATCCTATGAAGTATGTCACGTCGATCTAACAAAAATCTCCTTGGCAACTATCGAGCGCTACTAAGGCATCCCAGTGTAGATGTCTTCGATGACACATTTGAACTTACCTGCAATTCCTTGATGGCCTGTTTGGCGTCTTCTTGGGTATAGAACTGAACAAAGCCAAAACCCATTGAAAGACTTTTGCTTGGATCCGCAGGATTCAATTTCTTAGAAATTTGCACACCTTTGATGCGGTATTTTTTCCTGAACAAATTTAAAATCTTTTGAAATCGTCACCCTTATAATTGAGAAATCGTCCTACTGTTTACATCAGATAACTCAAAAATGAGCAACGGCATAACAAAGACCCACCTGAAGAGTTTGTCAAGACTTTCCTCGGTTGTATCAAATGAAAGATTTTTGACAAAGACTGTTGAACCCGGCTCGATAATATCCTCATCCGTATGCTCTTCAACATCTTTGGATGGCTCAGATGGAAGATTACTGTCCTCCTCTTCAGTTTTCACGACCTTAAACAACGAACTTCTTGACTACTTACAGAGTAAAAGACAATATATACCTTCTTTGCAGTATCTTTGTCAATGTCTGAAGTAGATTGCATTTCCTCGACATTCTTCTCCACTTTTTCTTTATCTTGTTCTCGTCGTTTCCGCTTTTCTGCTTTCTTCTCCTCATATGTCATTTCACGTTTATTCTTTTTCTTTTTCACAGATTCCACTTCAGTACTTTGCGTGGGATTCTCCTCAGCTTCGTCGACCTGAATAGACCAAATCAACCGTTTTAACAAAAAAAATGAGCGAAAGTGGGACACTATATTTCGACCGAAAAGATGAAAACATATTATGTCAGAAAACTAGAAAGGGAAGATACAGATTTTAGCACACTAATCCTAAAAAGGCCACGAAGTTTCCGTATCAATAACTTCAGAAGCGCAAATAGGCTTATGTACGGCAAATCCTGAATGAGGCTCATGAAGAATGAGAACAAGCAAACTACCACTTGAAACTACTTGCAATCAAACTGATAATTCAAGTACATCTTAGGGAAAATACACAGAAAAGAACTACATTTTAAAGGCCTTATAAAGTATGTCGTCAAGAAAGACAAGTGTAAGCAATTGGAAAAAAATTCATGAAAAAAAGAACGACCTGCTTACGCTACGATTCGAAAGGAAGAAACTCGAAGTACCTTATTTTCCACCGCAGTTTTGCTGAATACATCAACCGGTGCCCATTCCAGATACAATGGTTGTGTGCGGAAACGAGAATACGCCAATGCTTGAAAGGCTTTCTTGGCATCAACGACATTATTCATCACAACTATTGCACTGATTCCTCCTTCTGCAATCAAATACTAGTAAGATGATGGAGATAAGAAGTTTCACTATAACGTGGGAGAGAAAAATTAAAAAATAAGCACATGTGCATGGTGCTAGGTGGCAAAAGTGAATAAAGATGAAAAGTAAGAGCACGAAGCAGTCCCTACCTGGAGGCATAAGAACTTTGTCAACTTCCCCAAATTTTCCAAACATACGCTGTAGCTCCTCCTCTTCAACACCAGCCGGTAAATTTTTCGCTATGATTACGGTGTTGCTGTAAAAAAGTGATAACAAATCTACTCGTAAACTAGAAGGAAGAAAGCCAACTTTATAACTAGAAAGTCTTGATATTCTATGATTTGTATAAAAACCCAACAAATTTCAAAGGTTGTGAACTGTGGCTAAAACGAGAGACGAAATGAAAGTGATGAGGTGCAAATCGGGTAGATGTCGGATTAATACACAACTATGCGAGCTTGACCAAAACAAAGTAGGAAGAACGGCTTTGCGTCACATCAACGAGACATTGATTCTGCCCTCACTCCATTCGACATGACGTAGTTGTTCCAAAAATGGTTACCGCAGAAATGAAGAAAAACAGTAAGAAAAACATGTAATGAGCACATTATGGCATGGATGGAGTAAATCGAGAGAAGACAACAATTATTCCATAGGGGAACGCTGGCTTACCTCCTCTTTGCCGCTGGTCGAGAAAATGCATCCAAACAAACACCATTTGCCAAGAAAAACTCCCTTGTTTCGCGAACCAGTCTTGTTTCTGCCAGTGCCAGACGCACTCCAGCGCTATAACCGATGCTTTTACAGAGGAAATGCCAATTTTATGATTTCGAAGGATATGCCAATTTATACACGTACCTTTCTCCACCTTCTGAATTCAATAAATCTCCCTTTTCTACTCCAAGTTTTTCAGCTAGAGTATCAGCAATGGCGTTAGGTCCTAGGAACAAGGCGTTCCATGAATGGGACTGGAAATTAATTTTCGGTTTTCATATCAACTCTTAAGAAAGAGTGGGATCATCAATACTAAAAATCGAACCTTGGCAGCGTTTGCTTTCAGCTTCTTCAGCTTCTCCTTTTTATATGAAGTCTTCTCAGACGATTCCGTTTTTTCAGGATCTTTCTTTTCACGTTTTTCCGATCCAGGAATTATATGCATCATGCGACCCTTGAAATACAGTACCTTTCTTCAGTAATTCGAGGGAATGAAATCAAAGAGTAACCTTGAAAATCGTCCCATCCGCAGATGCATATGCTGCAACAGCAGATTCGGGGAACACAAACTCCACTATAGCAAACCCTTTACAGTTGCCAGTTTTCTTATCGATTATCACCTAAAGAGCAATACTGACATCTTTGACAGTAACTCATTGTCATTTAACAAGTGCGAGGAAAACGTCAATGATTTCCACCTGAATTTCGGCGATTTCCCCAAATTTTTTGAACAAAAAGTGCAGATCCTCTTCCTTGGTGGTGAACGGCAAATTTCTAACGAAGATTCTACCCGTTTCCAAGAGTTCCTCGCGAATTCGGGCCTGAATTCAAGGCAGCTTAAGTAACCGATCTTTGGCAGAGTTTCCATAGAAACTGTAGCCCATGGCAGTTTTGCGAAAAGTTCAACGATTTCATCCCACATGAGTCTGCCGCAAACTATATAAATAGCTGACTGATAGATGGTGCATTACAGGAACATACTCAAAACTAAACAGTTAAGTTATAAAACTTTGAAGTAAACTATAAACTACCTCTTCAGCCCTCCCACACCTAATATTTTACGTCTACCGAAGATTATAGCAAGAAGCAGTAAGACGGAAGCTATACTTGAAGCCAACGATTATACAAACTACAAAACATACAAAATGAAATTCATCCTGTGATCTCACCTCCTCCGTCTCTCTACTAACTGCATTGTCCTCGTCTTCATTATTCGCTTCGGGGACTTCCTCCTCCAAAGCTGCTTTCGATATTGTGAGCTGAAAAACGACCATCACAGCCTCGACAAACCCATAGCCTCATTCTAATGGCAATTTACTGCAGTATTCACCCAGAGTGCGAAATATGAAAAGAGAGCGCGCAAGAGAGGGTTTAAGGTTAATAGTATGCTACAAAGCCCAACCCTACCCGTACGCGCCGTGGATTATACCCTAAACATGAAGTCTAGGAAAATGCGGTTGTAATCTTAATTTGAATTAAAATATGTATAGATAGGCCTCTTGAATCTTTTCTCACCTTGTAGCCACCGATGAACTCTTGATCTCTCTGCAAAGCTCTACGTACATCTGGTGGTCTATTGAAAGTGATAAACGCAGCTGCAGCTGTTTCATTCCTCACAATCTAGAAGGGACTAGGATTTTAGAAAATAGAAAAACGCACTCGGCAATGAGCATGCTAATATAAAAACTATACCCACCTTCATTGCTTTAACCCGTACTGGACTCAGCCACTCTTTCAGGTTCTTCTGTTTAATGGAAGCAGGCAGACCAATGAATATTAAAGACAGTTTAGTATCGCCTGAAAACTGGTAGGTGACCCCAGAAAATCATTTTTCTATGGAGTCCGTGACTACAATATTACTCACCACTTATGCCATCCATCAACTCTTTCAGTAATTTTTCATTATCAGCAGCTGAATTGGGGATAGTAACTTTTTGAGGCTAAAATGATTTGGAATATTCTCTCAAGCTTTGGAATTGCAAAGACTGAATGACAAACCGTATCATCTTTAATACCCTGAGCTTCTAAGAAGTTCCGATATTCAGGATCGGTTTTCTTCTTCTTTTTTACGACAGCTTCATCAGGATTTTCTTCTTTACTGACTTTTTGAGAAGGAGAAATGACTTCGTGTTTCCGTTTGTATGCACTGAAATTCCAAATGTAAACTACAGTCAGCAGTAGAAACGACATTTGCCTTGTTCGTGCAAATGTGACAGGTTTCCCGGCATAGTTGTCGTATTTATGAGCTCTGCTCTAGATCGTTCTCATGAAACAAACACTCTAGTTGCTCTTTTCCTAAAGCTCAAAAGAAAATCCGCTTTCGAGAGAAATCGCTCTTTTACGGGAGAATAGTTTGATCGTTGAACAATACACTCTCTGGATGATAAGCTGCATCAAAAACGGATTCTGAGGAAACCACTCAATGATTTGCCCGAATTGGTTAGGACACACCTGCTGTCTTTGGCGTACTGACTCCATGCACGTGGCTTGTTCGCATCACCAAATGGTTTGCATTCTTCTACCTTAACAAGTACCAACTGGACAAACGCAAATGCATAAAAACACAGAAAATAAACAAACATACTTACATGAAGCCGTGACGATCCCATATACGAAAGGTTCGTTTCTTGTAGTGCTTTCTTAGCATTTTCCTCGCTATCGAATCCCACGAAAGCGAATTTTCGGAATTTTCCCTCCTTCGTGTATTTCAAGGTGCAGTCACTTAATGTGCCATATTTTTTGAAGAATTTACGCAAGCTAGCCTCGGTACAATTCGATGGCAAGCTCTTCACTATAAGTCTGGTTGTCATAGAAGCCTTGCAGTTCTGAAAGGATGTATCAAATTGGAGGAAATATTTGGAACCATCGACAAATTCTTCAAAAGGGAAATACGAGAGATCGCTGAATTAAACCGGCACTATGTGGAGTATAGGGAGGGGGTAGCGGCTAAAGAATGAGTTAGCAGAGGAACTCCGACAGTTGAAGCAAGATGACTTTTTTTAGAAAAGCGGACAAACAGATCTTGGAAGTTGAATTCTCATGTTCACATAGAACCCCAAATCGAGCAAAATTTAGAATGATTTGATGGTTTCTGCACACTCAATCAACCATCGCAACAAAAGCTACCGAACAAAGGAGACTAAGCAGGTGCTTGAAATGCTTGCCCAACATGGCATCTACTCGAATACTCGGCACAATACACCATTAATTAGTAGAAGAAGAAAAATTAATGAATAAATAAAAACATTGTAGGTTTTGTGACTCCTCCACCGGAGCCAACTTAGACGTCAAATAAAAGTTATTCGTTGATTGCACACTCTACCCACTACATCACGTCAACTTCTGCCGCTGTACTGGTACCTCCCATATTTTGTCTACTTTACGTGAAAGCAGGCTGCTGGGCTGGGCCTGTAGGATTTGAGCTCCACTGTGATAAAAGATGTAATTACGGTGGTCGTCCCACTCAAGTTTTCAAGGGGCCATAGTAGCTTTCAGAAACAGGGGGATCGGGGAGAAAATGATTAGACGTTAGAATATAAGTGCATTCTGCTTTTTGGTCTGAGGAAAGGTTATAAATAGTTTTTTTTTTCAAAACTACCATTCCTCCTCACATCCTTTAATGGCTTTCAAGAGAATTGATTTCTATAAAAAGATGTAGATCGATGGAAAAAGAAAAATCCAAATTCCAAACAATGCTGAGGGCATATAACTGTCTCTGGCAAACGGACCGACCGGTCTTGAATGTAAGTCCTGAATCGTATGAATTTGGAAGTCTCGATGTAAATGCTGAGGAAGTACAGTGTTCGATGGATTTGTGGAGGAGTAGTTGTAGAATCCGATCAAAAAGGTCTCGAAAATCGACAGGCAGTTACAGATTGGGCCGGTGAAGTGCTCAATTCAACAGCTAGACTCGCATTTTCTTTGGTAACATTTCTAACTGAGAAGAGGAGATTATAGTTGGAGAACCGTACTCCCTTCGTAATTTGTAGTGCTGGAACTACTGACATTCCATCACTTCCTTGTTCTTGGTGGAAGTCAAGTGCATGGCGCACACAAATGCGGCTTTGTCACGGCTCATCTTCTTTCAGGAATTTCGGACCAATTGCTTGCCCTTTTTGCAATATGGAGTCGTTTAAATATAACGCTAACCGACCTAGGTTGCTATGGTGATGGTCGTGTGTACACGAGCCTGGGCTAGGAGGTTTGGTCAGCTGCCACCGACCTATTTTGTCCATGCGACCGGTGCTGAACTGGATCGACAAAGTTCCTGAAGACGAAGGACATGAAGGCGGGTCAGTGGGACATTACTTTCTCCTTACAACATGATTTACTCAGTTGGAAGTTTTTCCCATACAGGGAAAAATTGCTACTGGGATCTATGTAGAACTTGTAAGTAGAGACCACGTCCAACTTTTTCCTTCCACTTTCTGTGTGCGTCACCTTACCTACGTTTACCATTTTGTTTGATTCACTTGTTTTTTATTCTTTTAATTAATTCTTTTTATTTTTTTTAATTTTATTTACTTTGTAAATAAGCAACTAAATGTCGATTTAGGAGCTCTGATGAGACAGGCGGTACTAGCACCACAGTTCTATTTTTTTAATCAGTTTCTTCTCTTCTCTACATTCGATCATTTTTTACCGGTCGGTAAATTCTCAGTACGATCGGATTTCGTCATGCCAAAGCTGAATTATCTGGACCCATATGGTTTTCCTTAACAGAATGTTGCCCATTTATTTATTGTTTGCTAATGTCATCAGAGCTCATGCTTTTTATATCTGGTCTTGCAGAATGCTGCTCCATCTGAGCTTTATCATTTAAAGGGCTTTTTCTGAGCTTTTGAAAGTGCCCTTTCTTTTTCGATTTTTTTGCATTAATGCCATCTGCATTTGCATACAATCTGATACAACAAAATGAGCTTTTCCTGGGACCAGAATTTAGGAAGAGCGGACCCCCTGGTAGGAAAACAAATGGTATATTCATTTGGGTCTGAGACAATAAAACATATTTCTACGATACAACCATGTAACTCCTTCTAGCGGGATCAATTTTCCAATTTTCCGTGACTCTACGACCATTCTATCCAGGGCCATCGTGGACGTCCGTCCTTGCTGTGCTGTTGTTTTTGATTCTATGCAACTCTTATAAGCCAGTCGTGAAGGATCCAACCGGTATCACCACTGGTAGACAATGGTCATGGAGGTCAATGATCTCGCTGAGCAGCCAGTGGCATCTTTCACAGTCCACGATTTTGCGAGCGACCAGTCGCGCGACCGGTCGCGCGACTAGTCGTGGACTATGAAAGCAGCCAGTAGGAGCTTTACGTGTGTTCGAAGCGACTTATTTGTTCAGGAGAACTAATCCCTTTTCTGAGATTGTATCCGAGGTGCATATGGCCACAGGACTACCCTTGATTAATTTCCAGCCTCACTCTCATTTCTCGACCAACTTTCAATAAGTGTTTCCGTAGCTTCTTTCCGATTCAGGTCCCTTCGGTTCATTCCTGACTGGACGGTCTCTCCAGTTTGTCCAGATTACATCAGTTTTTCTGTTCTTCACACGATTGCGAGATGACCGAGGTCGTAAAATCGGAATAGTCTTTCAGGAAATGGCATTCGAAAATCGAATTTCATTCTACATTCGAATATTAATTATTTTATGTGTGCGCCCGTTGTTGTTATCATCATGTGCACAGTCAGCTGCATAGAAAAGGAATAGATCAAGAAATAATATCTGAAAACAAATCTATCTATTCGGGTAAATGAGCGTTGCCCAAGCGCTCCAACCAGCCCATCGTTGCCGCCATTCAAATTTGGAGATGTCCAGATGATGATGTCGATGAAGATGTTAAGGTGAAAAACGTTGAAGTGGAATTGTCGTTCTCATCGTGTCGTTGTTTATTTGCCAAAACGAAGAAAGTTCGGTTTACGTCCGAAACGCAAAAAGTTCGGATCTACGCCTCGTTTACCGAAACGTAGAAAGTTTGGATCACCAGCTCCTCGCCCTGAAAATCAGATCTGTCATTGAAGGTCACAAGAAGAAAGCTTTGATTACGGTAACTCACCAAAACGGAGGAAATTAGGGTCACCCGCGGCTTTGCCAAATCTGAGGAAATTTGGTTGGTTACGACCAAACCTGAGGAAGTTCGGTTGGTTCCGGCCGAATCGAAGGAAGTTCGGATCGGAACCTTTTTTGGAACCGAAAGTCAAACCTGGAACGGGAGGTTCATCTGGAAGGACAGTCAGAGCAAATCTTGTATTCTTGTTCTGAATGAAGGTAAATACTTACTTCTGCCAAAACGCATGAAGTTAGGCTTCCTTTTTTCCATAAGTCTGAGCGCCTCGTCAGCATCGCCAGTACATGTTTCTCCTATGAATAAGTCATTTCTATCTTTAAAGGGAAAACGTCTCCTTTTAATTGAAATCGTTCCAAATTATAATTTACTGAAAAGATTATGAAAAACAATATGCAATGTTGTTATTGATGAACATATTTTGGCTGCACCTATCACAAGGGAACCCATGTAATAAGTTCAAACAACTTGTAATGACCAACGGTGACAGTGAAAGGCAGCTCTGTACAGTTCTGGCTTGATATAGTCACCTCGTTGCGAAATTTTAACAACTGAAAACTCGTCCAAACACCCCTTCCATGCTATTTTCATCATTGTAATCTCGTCCAATATCTATTATCCTCACCTCTAAGGAACCTTATTTCTCTCGAAACCGGCCAATTTTCTTGCTTTCTTCACTACCAATGAACTAATCCAAACCTATACTGCCGCTTTTTGACTAAACGGGGTACCTCAAAATTATCGTCAACCGGGTCTTTGAGATTTGTCAAAGCTGGAGTGATTGCACTTGTTGCACTAGGACCCACAACTTGCATGCAAGCGGCTTACTGCAGCCAGCTGCATGCAGTGGTGCGTGCATTCAAACAACTCGTCCAAATGTCCCCCATATGCAACTTTTGTTGACACATCCTCGTCCAACCACTAATTTCACTCCTTTTTGAAGTCTTCTATTTCTCTAACATTTCCACGATTTTTGAGTTTTATTCGTCATTTTTGCACTATTCTGAACTATCTCTACCATTATTCGCCTCAGCCCGAGAACTCTTAGATATTTTCCGTCAGAGGTTCCACAAAACGAGCTGTGGTCGTAATGTTATTAGGGTCAACAACGTTTTCCCTCTAATCCCTTTGTGGTACTGCTTGGAAAGCACGAAGGGGTACAGAATGGATTGCAATAAGGGAATTCTTAAAACCAATGGGTTTCGGCTTCTGAACAATAGTAGGTGTGGCTTGATAACTTCTTTGACTATAGTCTTTTGATGAGTTCCCTATTAATTATGCCTCAGCAACGCTGAGTTCTGTGAATGCCCATAGAAAGCTCACTATTCAAAGGGGTTCTGTATAGATTGTTGACTCCTAAATTTTTGGGGAGATATGTATAGGAAACTGCGCCTAGAAAACAATTAATAACTAATAATCAGTCAACAATAGAAAAGAAGCCGGATTTCTTGCTGCTGAAGAAAGAGGAATGGGTAGAACACGAGGTTGAGGTATCACTGCGTTTGAGTTTCACTGCAGGGCAGGGGCACAAAGCGATTGGGTTTAATGCGTAGTTCATTCCCGATCGTAACGTTTTGAGGACTTGGATGAAAGGAAAGGAGATCGAGGACCAAGTTGGGTCCTTTGCTGCGCTGCGAAGGATATTCTGTATCCTTTTTGTCAATTTTTTATATCATAAATGTCATGTATTTATTTTACTATGAAACATCATTCTTTGCGAGTTTCGATGAGGGCAACGGCAAGTGTCACGACTACCGTATACCCCTTTCTCAAATCCGATCTCGCCTGTCTCGTAGAAGCCTGCTCCCCTCCTGCCTCCCCTCCTTTCTTATTCAGATGGGCTAGGTGGGCTTAGCAATCATTTCGTAGAGGCCAAGTGCATGTTCAGGTAGCAGTACGTCTCCCTTGCTGATTGGGAAGTCTCAGAGATCGTAGGTGAGGCGATTCTTTGCTCGCTTTACTGGGTTATAGAAAGCATTTCATGAGGGGAACCTGAAGAAACCATTGGGTGGCTTTCACAAAATCACAGCTGAGTAGAAAAGCTACATGATATTTGGTCATTCCAAGGTACTGTTTCTGAATGCGTGCAGAAATAGTTTTCCCAGGAGCTCTGCGGCAATATTCAGAGGCTATGTCGATGAAGCTAGTTGTTTTAAAGCTCTAATGAGGTTTTGTTGGGTTATCTCATTGGATTTTTGGGTGACTGGATTTTGCATTGCTCTAGTAAATGTCTAAGTGTTAGGCTAGTGGTGCTACATCGCCGTAACATACAGTGAAGGATCAATTACTCACCTATATAGCTCATCACTTCTGCTTGTTCCATTGGTGATAGCATGTTGAAGACCATACAGAAATCAGATTGGTCGCCATTTGAACAACATTCGGCTGCCGCCTTATTACATGGTTTACTCGAAGTGGAGCTACTCGAAAACTGATAACAATTCGAATAAAACATACCTGTGCAACAATGCCAAGCGCTACCAGCAACCCTACTTGCAGTAGAGTTGTCATTTGTAAAGTGAGGTTATTGGAGATGTTGGCAATTCTTATAAAGCGGATCCTTAATTTGTTTAATGACCATGCGGCGACTAGGCCATATGAGCCCTAGAAAGCTGCTATCTGCATCACATTCGTCGGCAATGTAAAGTATAATTAAATTATTCAAGAAGGGAACGATATCTACTTGGCCAGCTGCCAACAAAGCTTCGAATGCTTGCTTGAGAATTACAGCCTCTACTGATGATGACGAGATAATGACGAATAATGACGAGAAAGCGATGTGCAAAGGGATTACTGAGGTCGTCGGACCTATTTTGAAGCTCCTAATTCTCGCAGTCCAATGATCAAAAGGGCCATTTGTGGTCGGATATGGAAAGACGCATTGCTTATTCGACTCCCATTTGGGATGGAAGGCTCAGTGGGCCTCCAGGGTCATCATTGTTTCTGCAACTTCCATTGTCTGACAACGAAATAACGTAATGACAAGTAATCGGCAGGAACAAGGACAAGGTTGGATCGATCACATTCGAATACTACGGGCTTTTCGAGGTCCTGAGCAGGTCTTGGAGGCTCTGTACTGAGTTGCCGTCTATCTGAGTGAAAGTTCCACGTGATAAGCCTGCCTGTACCACTTTTCGAAAGTATGTTCAAGAACGACGAAGGAACGCGGGTATATGGGCCCGGAAAGCACAAGTCCGGGGTTCGAATCTCGTTCGAGGGCGAAGTTTTGCCCACATATCGCCATCCTTGTGAGACTTTGCGTACTGCGACGATAGTTAACAAAACATCAAGTCGAGACGAAGGAACACTTAAGCTATGGCCAGATGTATGATTAAACGTCGTGGAGATAGATTTTGGTGGAAGTCGTGAAGCTTTTTGAGCTTATCAAACCGTACGTAACTAGTAAGTAATTTCAATGGTCACAGTAACGAAAAAAAATGGGCCACTTGTCTACTCTGGGGAGGGTAGAGAGCACTTGGGGTGGAGACAGGGTCTACCTGAAAGCCCTCCGAAGAAAGTTGCCCAAAAAACCGTAAAACGAAGGCAAATCAGGGGGGAACCTTCGCATTTTCATAATTTAATGCAGTAAACCGAAGGAAGCTGTGAATAAGGCAATTCTGCCAAAAAGTTAGCAGGCCTTTGCCAAACTTAAAATGTCGGCAGTTTAAGTAAATAAAGCTTTTCCAATAAAGGCAAGGAACGTGAAACGACGAGGTTGAATGTGCTCGAATTAGAAAAGAAAACTGGGAGAACCATTCTTCGGTTCCAGGACATTCAGCAGGTCGAGTTCCTAGCCATACCCATTACTGCAGTAATGGAATGGCTCCCATTACCAAAACTTTTACTTCTATTTTTGGTAGTGGGCGGTTTGTCAACAAAGGCGGTGACGTCGTAGATGATCATTTTGGCGTACATCGCGGCGGCTCCACAACAGAATAGTGGGGTTAGCAAGAAAGCCTCCTCTGCATACAGTATGAACCTATTTATAAGGTAAACACCCGATCGCCTTTTATGCATTCCACCCAACTCGATACATGTCCATGAGACAGAATACATACGTTCTACCCCACACCTAACAATGCATGACTATGTTGACGCAAGCTAAATATGTAAGTTATTCGTATCGACTCACCCAAGTGAGGTTGCTTGGGATGATCCCGAGGGCAGAATTGACTACCTTGGAACCCTTTTCTATTATTGTTCAATATCTGAAGAAAACAGTTAATAAGCAGAACCAGAAATTTTAGGATCTTTGAAAGAGGACAGCTATATAGTCTGTGATTCTGCTTGTTTGGCCCATCTCATTATGGGTAAAAGTAGGTAAACAAAAAAGTTGCCAGTCCATTGGCATTCAATTCATGTCATCGTTGTAATGTGCCACGAGTAATCGAAATTAGTAGAAGACGTATGAAATTCTGATGAGAATGATGGGCTACATCAGTTTGGTTGTTATGTTTGGAACTTCTACTCCCCGTGTTCCGATGGGAGATGGTGGTTCTGTGACGAGGGGCATTCAATCGGAAAGCATGGCCCGGGAATGGACACCCGTATCGGTAATTTCCACATCAGTGAACCTACCAGCTTCATCTCCTTTTTCAAATTTAATCTAAAACTAATTATGAATCACTTATAACAATGCAAATCTAACTCGTTTGGCACGTTGATTCGAAGAAGAAATCAGTGGATCTGCGGTCCGCAAGAGAGAGCTTCTAGAAAAATGAGTGAAAGCGCCTTCAATAAGTAACTTTTCAGTTCTGAGTAAGTAGTTAACCGATAGCATATTGGTTTATAAATAAACGGATGGACGTGCGTGTGTCTGTCAGGTTCTCAACAAATTACTCGTGCTAACAACAATCTGTATTGAAAAAATGAAAGTAAAAGGATAAAGTCTTGGGGCATTAATAAGTCCGGATGCGACCACGTATTCGACTTCCATTAAGAATACGAAATATTAGTTAATTAAAAAAATAAGGTGCTAAAAATAGCCAAGTACTTGTATTTTAGAGTATCCGATTGTCATTACGAGTTTCTGTCCGTCTTTAAAATAATCAAAAATAGAATTTTCAGACACTGTGTATATGACCTAGCGTTCAAACCAGATGGCTCAGAACTTCTTGTGGCAGCTGATAATAAAGTTATCATTTACGATGGTATTGACGGAACACTCCTCCAGGTTCTGAAAGGTAAGGGGTAATTCAAAGGAATCATTTTGAAGAGAAATGAAGGCACAGCCTTTTTGGAAACCTCCTTAGGAGCCAGTCGTAAAGAAAATGGAGGAACCCCGAGAAATCTCGAAATGTCATGGATGGACGAGATTCTAACGAAGAAAGGGAGTATTTGAATGAAATCCCAGTCGGTGCTGAGCAACGTGTGTTAGCTATTAAGGGATATCAGTTGACTGCATTTTCAACAAACGGTCTTCATCCCGAATGATATCAGCCTCTGCTAGGCCGACAAAACATAGTGCCTTAGTGGTAGGGAGCGGCAGTGGGGTCGAACCCGTTTCGGGCCTTTTTTGTGTCCCTGGTCACCAGGTGTCATTAAGCTTATACTTAAAAGAAATAATAGGAGTTGCGTCTCAAGTCGGATCTAGTGGTCTTCGGAAAGGAACTGAGATCGTTAATCAGCCTTGTGAGGCACTCCGCACACTAACTCTTATTGGCTCCGTAATGTGGAAGCGTTTAATTCAAGAGAACTCACTAGTTAAATTCAATCTGGGTGTTTATGGGAATTGCTTACATTTCTACTGAACACCTATGAATAAATAGATCCTAGACTAGGGATCAGCTGGACCCTTGTAGCTTCCATCTCTCACTTCCACCCACAAGCAACCCTTAGCGAATGAATCTACATGATATTCAATTTTGGCGATCAATCAGTAATTACTTTCCGATTGAAAGCTGCCATTCAGGACATAAGGATCTCGTATTTGCTGTAGCATGGTCACATGATGGTGAGACGTTCGCCTCGGGAAGTCTTGACCGATCGGTGATTCTGTGGACGGGACAGCATGAGGGCACCCTCAAGTACAGGTCAGTTCTGCTGGTTCTTTTCCTGGGAGTTGTATGGTAGAGGTGAGGTGAGGGGCAGGAACAGACAGAACTGACTAGAGTTGTTATGGAAAGAGAAAACTGAATGATAGGGTAACAGTAAAGTCACCCCTACGCTCAACTATGATCTGATTTAGCCATTCCGACGCAATCCAGTGCCTAGCCTTCTCACCAGTTACTTCGTTACTGCTCAGTTGCGCCATTGGTGATTTCGGTGAGTTTCCACTTGACTCAGTGCATTTAATCACTAAGATCATCAGGACGGTAGTACAGCTCACACTATTTGAGTTGATGGTCCAAAGAGACAGCATTATCCTCCGGTTTTTATCATATCCGAGCAATTTTTGGAGATTATCTGCTCTACTGTATAATATAAACGAGTTTTCGAGACCAGCAAAAGTAGGGGCATAGTTGATCCTTCGTTTGAGTACAAATAAGCAGCCCAGCTAAGCCGAAAACTGTAGTTGTACGCAAGTAGATTTATTTAATTTTAATTTATTAAATTACCATACAGGTTTGTGGTCAGTAGACGAGAAAAACGTGCAGAAGCAGCGAATCAGCGGACGTTGCTCTTCATGTGCATGGTCACACGATGGCAGCCTTTTCGCCATTGGAACACATGACGGATTCGTGCACATTAAAAGAGCCGACAATTTTGTAGGTTATTGTAAGGTTACTGTAGCCAATCGTCCTATTTCTTCTTGAAAATCTCGGATCCGATCCCTTGCGGTAACTCTACTACAGCTTCAGCAAAGTGACGAATATGTGGCAAAAATCGAACGGCCAGGTGGTGAACCAGTTTGGGCACTACGCTTCTGTGCACCTCGACAGCAAGACGAGCTTGTACGACGTTTTGGAGAATCGGAGTATGGTCTTGAACCCATTCAGTTTTACAATTCCAGCCGTTTTTGACTTTTTTATTTGGGAAGCTTTTAAAAATCATTTACAGCGGAGAGGGGCATTCATGGATGTACTTCAGACCATCAAAACTAAAGGTTATTTGTGACAGAGTCGCCTCTGAAGTGCTCGTGGTTACGGATTGGAGTCGTCGTGTGGGATTCTACGATTTGGACGGAAATTCAATCAAACGGGATGATATGGTACTGAGCTATGATCCGACCTGCGTCGAATTCATTCCCAGTGGGCAGTTTCTCCTGATCGGAGGCTCCGGGCGGCAAGTTACGCTGCATACAAGACTCGGTCAGTGTCGAGCGTTTTTTTTTTCGATCCATCAACGAAATATCAAAATATTCGCCAATTATAGGCACAGAGATCGGTACCGTAGCTCAGATGGATACGTGGGTATGGTGTGTACGTGTGAGACCGAATTCGAATCCAAGTACGGTAGTGGTCGGATGTGTGGATGGAACAATCGCGTGTTATAATCTCATGTTCAGTACTATCCATGGCTTACATAAGGAACGATACGCGTTCAGGTAACTACAGTATTACGGGGTTACTGTATCCAGCAAATCGATAACAGTAGGTGTTCAGGGACAATATGACTGATGTCGTTGTACAACATCTCATTCATCACACAATGACTCGTATTCGATGTCATGACCTCGTGAAGAAGGTGGCTATCTATGGTCATAAGTTGGCGGTGAGTGGCCCGTACCCTAAGACTACCTAGAGACAGAAAATTCGTCCCTTGGTTTCAGGTGCAGCTCACTGATCGCCTTCATATCTATCGTCAAATCAAAGGCGACGGTGAGAACGAACAACTCGAATATACGTTGAGTGAACGGATAAATAAGGCTTTCGACTGTTCATTACTTGTAAGTACTGTTTGAAGCACTTCTTGCTGGCTGAGTTCTTGCTCTTGCTTCCTTTAAAAACTGAGCCCAAGGTTTGGAAATATTTTTATGGTCTGACTCCACTTGAGCTACGATTTGAATTCGATTCAGGCCTATCTTTTAACTTCAACGTGTTCCACTAATTTTGATTTCTCAAATTATTACAGATAGCACCGTTGGAACATTGCCAACTGTATAGTCCATTCTTTCTTTTCTATATCACAGAGCTCAACCATTTTAAAAGAATATTTCCAACCCAATTTTAACCTCTTTCATGTGGTCTGTTCAAACCATCTAATACTGTGCGATGAACGTCGTCTTCAATGTTACGACCATAAGGGTCTGAAACAAAGAGAGTGGTCCTTAGAATCTGCTATACGGTACATCAAAGTGAGTTTCGTGGATTTAACCGCATACGGAAAGGAGATCCAACCAATTTCAGGTCATCGGCGGTCCTCCTGGTCGAGAAACTATCCTCATCGGTCTCCGTGAAGGCCAGGTAGTTCTAGTTGTATTGCTTCACGAGTTTCTTCAAGCTCGCACGTTTTTCTTCCCATTAATCCTAATTTTTTTTTTGGAAATTTCCAGCAAATAATCTTCTTAGATGAGTTCAAATTGTTTTTCCACGAGGTTTTTTTTTCAGTTATTTTTCTTGTCTCCCAAATTTTCTGGAGGTTTCAGGTCTGTAAGCTATTCGTTGATAACCCATTTCCAGTGCAAATACTCAAACTAAATGGCCCAATCAAATGCATTGATATAAGCGCAACGAGGTTAGTTTTTATGAATTTTTACACTGTACTCATGAGCCTAATTACGACTTATTTGTACCTAAAATTGACAAAAAGCGACAACAAATTAACGATCCGTGGTGAATCTTTTTATTTGTTCAACGTTGGAAACAAACTGGAGTGGACAACAAACCCTGGCGTACTTTTAAGCGCCGCACCATTAGTAAGGCTAAATTTGCAAGATTGCAAAATTTTTAGATATGTGAGTAAAAATAACAACATTAAGTGTTGAATATATAATTATTGGGCGAAGGTGGTGTAGTGGCAAGTGGAGCACTACCTCACACGCATGGTCACGGGTTTCAAGTCCGGATCGATTTCCGCCCAAGCCAACCAGGCCTGCCACCCTTCTGGAGTGGGCTAATTAGTACAAGGCTCGTTTGGGAGAATGGAAGCAGCGACGTGTACATCGCCTGGCCACCGCAAGTCATTGTATAGGCTACTAGGCATTCGATACGCACTTCGATCCTGAATGGAGGTCGAATGCGTGGCGCATCCCTCAACGGGATCCATCCACGCCCGAAAACTTCATCCTTTACGGATACGATCCTTAATATCTGATTTGATGATGAAGAATAATTCTTCGACAATCATTACCAGCTTTCATCAGGAAAACGTTTTCCTTCAGGCAACACATCGCCGTTGTGGACGACAGCGGCCTGTGCGTGGTTTTCAATGCCAAAACGAAAGAAGTCCTATTCGAGGTTAAGGACTCGTTTCGCGAATTCTGCAGATAATTTTTCGGACACAAATTATTCCGTATCTTAAAACTGTGTTACTTCCAGGAACCTAATTGTAACAGTGTGGCATTCAATAGCGATAATGAGGAGATTATTTGTTATTCGGGTAGTTCCAAATTAACGGTTCGAGCAAGAGGATATCCCGGACATCAGCAGAGAATGTTTGTGAGTGCTTTGCTCGAAAAATTCCAGCTTTTGTAAAATATCTGGGAATTTCCACTGGAACTTCACAGAGCTGGAAATTGTTCGTCCGAGGGCGAATTTTCATCAACATTAAAAGCATAGTTCACGATACTTTTAAGTTATCTACTTGTAGGAGAGTAATGGAAGTGTTAGTCAGGAATAGTGCAAAAGTGGCGAAGAAAACGCGAAAACCGGCGTATTTAAGGAAATATAAGGCTTTGAAATCAGCGATTGGACGATAATGTTACGAAATAGTTTTGAAAGGAGCGAGCTGTTCGAATGCGCGCGCCATTGCATACAGCTGGCTACAGTAGGCTACCTGCAGCCGAGGTGTGGGTCCCGGTGCGAAGGGTGCACCTGTACAGCTTTTACAATGTTTACCAACATGGCACCCATGTTTTGAGGGCCCTTATTACGTCCTACTTGATTGTTTTCCTATCCGACGGCTTTCTTTTGGTTATCCTGGGGGTCACAGGTTTATCTTAGCAAGGAATCTAACAAACAATTTTTAATGTGAACTGTGCCCTCCATAATTTTGATTTTCATTGCTAAGCACTATGTGTTTGGGTGATATTGTACGTGTGATATGGTATTTGCAGTGAAAAATTGTTTTCAGGGTTTCGTTGTTGGGTTTTCTGGAAACAAAGTCTATTGCTTACATATCTACGCTATGCAAGCTCTTGAAGTGCCATTCTCAAATCAGCTTTATCAATACATCGAAAATAAGGAGTATCAGTTAGTCAGACAAGATTTATTCCTTTTTTGTATCTCTGATTTTATTCAATGGATTTTTCTTTTCTGGGGTTTCCTTAGTTACGTGGAAGCCCAAACAGTTTGTAATCTTCCTTCACCACAAGGGCGACTGAAGCGGTAGGTAGGTTCTCTACCTCTAAGAATTACTATGAGCACACGCAAGGGAGTCCTGCTGCCCACCCTTTACGTTTGCTCCGCCTCAAAATAGACGAGTTGATGTAGGGGCTATACGAAAGAACAGCAAAAAACAGAGTAAGAGATGATAAGACTGAGGAGGTTAGATATGGTTTGATATCAGGGACGAAAATTCATCTCAACATAACAACCTCCTTTCCTTCTCATCACACCCATTTGTTCCTTCCTATTGCTTTTTTCCTTAGTGATTTTGTATTCACAAAACCTTTTTTGTAGTAGCCCCTGATTAATGGAAACTGCTGCAAAAATACGAGAATATATTCGTTCTCTCTATACTTCAGGAAAGCATACGATTTGGCTTGCCTCGGTGTGACGAGGGAGGATTGGCAAATTCTTGCCATGGATGCCATTTCGAATATGAACTGTGAAATTGCTCTCAAAGCATTTGCTCGTTACAAAGACTACCGATCAATACAGCTTGTTCACGAAATCAAGGTCAGTTCGGAAAATTTTTAAGCTGGTGCTTTATACTTCTCAGAAAGGCTTAAGATTCATACAAGAGGTCAATAAATTCATCGTCGCCTTGGGGAACGAATTTCATCCTGGTAGCTATCGGCCGCTTCGCCTCACCCACTGGCTCGGATACTGAAACCTACAAAGCTGCGTCGGATTGAAGAAATGCCGAGGGCGTAGATTGCTCGAAATTCTGCCTTTGTTCTGGCTTTCTAGGAGATTCTCCTGGCTCAAGCTAAACATCAGACTGACAAGATAGAGATATCTTATGAGAGATATCTCTGCTCAAAAAGAAAAGCCCATCGTCTAAATTGAAAAATGTACTATCTCGCATATTCAGTAAGGCCTTGTGGATAGTAGAATATTGAGGAAACTGTATTCTTGGTGCTCTCGAGTCCTTTTGTGATGCCTTTGTTTGAGTTCTTCAAGAAAGCTTTTGCAGGCGATGTTGGCTGCCAATGAGCCGGAGTACATACTTCGAGCTCATGTCCTTTGTTATGAAGGGAAATTTCGTGAAGCTGCTGCTCTTTATCGTTCAAATGGTGACGAAAATCGCGCCATGCAATTGTTCACTGACTTACGTATGTTCGAGGATGCTCAGGTGTGTGAACCCTTTACTTGTTCATCCCATGAAATGACTCAGCTATCAATGGGTGCTGATGGTCGTGCAATACAGAAAGGTTGGTTAGCTATCCATGGAGGTGCCCTTTACAATCGCTTCAAAATTTCGTGTAAAATTGAGACCTTTGGAGTAACTCTGAAACTGTTCTGAAGAGACTACAGTAGGCGCCTTCTTGGAGGGTCGTGATGATTCCAAGTCGGTACCTTACCACTGGGTGTAAGACGCAAATTTACTCGATTTAATTATAGTATCCTGGAATATTCTTAAAGATTTGTTACAAGGATTTGGAAATCATAGATTCCAGGTCTGTTACAACTTATTATGTACATTTAGGAAGTGATGGCTAGCGCTTCTGGAGAGACCCAGCGCATGCTGATGCGTAAACGAGCAGACTGGGCTCGCGATTCCAATCAACCGAAAATCGCTGCCGAAATGCTGATTTCCAGCGGCGATCTGGACAAGGCTGTCATCCTCATCACGGACAATGACTGGATGGACCTGTAAGTTTGGGATCACCCATTCAGCTTTTTCCATTTTCCACTGCCTTTCAGGGCGATAAATGTGATGCGTAAGCTGGAAAGAAGCGATGTTGACAGTCTGAGACGTTTGGCTGCTTATTTCATACGGAAATCGGAATTCAACCTTGCTGCCAGGATCTACGGTAATATCAACGATATTAAGGCAGTGGCACAAATGCATGTGGCAGCTGGACATTGGACTGATGTGAGTTTGTCAAGGCTCCATTCACGAAAGGTTTAGGTCTATTCACCGCTCTAAAAGTAGTTGTTTAAGTAGTTTCCGCAATTAAACTGCACAAAATAATGTTATTGATTGCGCTCGCGCAAAATCAATACTCATTCTTAAGTAATGGCATCAACTCAAATCACCAAATATCGCCAATTGTCACCCTTTTGTTTACAAATAAGCACTGGTTCCACATAGGGAGCATTGATACACCGGGATTATGGTTCTAGCGAAGACTTCCAAAAGCGGAAAAGGGCTCTTCTGAAATATAAATGGAAAAATCTTCTTAAGGCTTTCGCGATAGCAGATCGATATCCTAAATTCGTCAAGGACGTTTATCTACCGTACGCCAGATACCTAGCTGAACGCGATCAATTCGAGGAAGCTCAAAAAGGTATATGGGATTTTTTGAGAAACAGCTTACTATCAAGGAACCAACTGCTTTCAAAGGTGTCTCTTAGCAATCGTGACATTGAGAATTTCGCCTAGGGAGTATGAGGCAGAAGAGTTTTTGTTCAGGATTTATCATTAAAAGTCACTTGTCATATTTTAGCATATCATAAAGCGGGTCATGATCAAGAAGCATTACGGGTATTGGAGCAACTCACTGGTAATGCTGTCGATGAGAATCGCTTCGCCGATGCTGGGTAACATTCCTGAATTTGCTTTATTAGTTTGATTATTTTTATTCATGGCACGCGTAGAGAGAAGCAAGTGAATTTCCCAGCAGAATGAATGAGAAAGTCCAAGCAAGAGAGAAAGGTCAGACCAAGGAACGGACAAAAGCTTCATAAATTTTTGGAAAGATCTTGGGTGTTCCAGAGTGGAAAGTTTTGATGATAAAGCGAAATCAATAGCCATGATAAGCCAGTTGGGCTTCGCCCGTCACAAAGGACGCATCGAACAGAGATGAGAACTTTAGAGATGAATTCATCTATGTGTCTGAAGTCTACCTCTCAAGATGTGGTAGGCCATGAGCCTGTGCACAAAGTTTGAGTACGCTTCGCTCTCTGCGAAGAAATCGCTTCGTACGATTTGTTGACACATTCCTGAGCTTTGCACGGTTTTCCTATTTTTACACATAGTAAGCAATGACGATAACATTATGAAAAGAAGTATTTCTGAACTTTTCCTTCTTTAATAAAGTTATGAACTTTTGATTTAAGCCCCGTTAACTTCGAGGATTTCACCACATTCCTTTTATCACCTCCAACCACTTTTTGCCACGTTCTAAGACGTTTTCAACAGAGTTATGGATTTTTGATCTTGGATTCGCCCACCGCAGTGCAAATTCCGCACATTTTGAGGATTCGGCCAAATTCTTTCTAATAACACCCATGTTTGAATTGAGCTATGTTACTTTTTTCTAGAAAAAGCTCATTCTTCAAAGGCACGGTTCACGATAAAAAAGGTTACTGAGTTCTTCATTCAGGAATTCTCAGCGCCCTCCATGGGTGGTAGAAGGGACCCTCTCGCTCCCACAATCCCGGCACTTAGGGCATAGTGGAAGCCCCGTTGCTGCCGTAGTTCGCTTCCCCGCCCCTCGATCGGTGTCACGTTAGACGAGTGTCGAGACAATACAGATTGCTATTATTCGTTCTAGGACCCACGCACAATCTGCTAATCGCCGAGTGATGAGGCGATGTTTTTCTCCCATTCTTTTTTCCCCTGTTTTTCTTTTTGCTCCCGCGATCCCTTATTTAATTTCCTACTCCTAGAGGCTGAAAAAAGTGAGCTACTTTTGCAGTTACTAGGGTTTTTCTTGTTTATTTATGCTTATAAGTGAATGAATTTTTCGCTTACCATTGTCTGTTATCCGCACCAGGACCCACACGCACGCGTGAGACACATTGTATAGCTCGTCCAAATGCCCCACTCTTCTTCATTTTCCTGTCTTTTTCTCGTCCAGCGCCCTTTTTGACGGTTATTCGAAGCCTTTTTTCACTCTGGTAACACCGACTCACGCAGTTCTTCACCTTCATCGCACGATTTCCGATCTTGTCTTCCATGTTTCACCATAATCTGGATTACCCAAGATTATCGTGAACTGTGCCTTTAAGTCATTGTATCATAGTTCTCAATACAACTTTGATAATTGTCCCGAAGGTGTTGTAACAAGAGGAATCACTCAGCTTTATTGGAAACTACATCAGAAACTTTTACGATCGTCGTGTAGGCAGTTGCTCATATTCCCTCTGGGTCTTGATTATGTTATCCTTTGTTATGTGGGCCGTGTATGAGGTAAAATTAGTTGATTGCGTCCAGTGCATCGGATCGCAAAACACAGACCCCGAGTAAACATAATTTGTATTGAGCACAACATCCGTGATATAGCTTGTCACCTGTAAAATAATTCCAAAAACACAAAAATACAACTAAAGGAACGGTTACCTTTTCTATTAATCAGATGCAGCCACTTACAGTAGCGCTCAAAAGTCTTCGGTGAAATGGTTCTTCAGCCGTACTTTTCAGTCGTAACTTCTTTCCTACTGGATCTAATCAAGCAAAATTTCTATATTCGGAGCGTGGATGTATTGTGAATATTTACCACTATTAAACTGCAGTCTGATCATGTTCCAGATATTCCAAAGAGCATGAATTCAAAATCGACTGAGAATACAGATGATGGTCCTTCTGGATTCTCTTTCCTTTTTATCATGTCAAAAGTGTACGAGCGGTAATGCCGATCACAATAGATGAGGATAAAGCACGTAAGGTGCGAATAAGTGCAGACGCCAACAACTTTAGTTTTAGTGAAATGTGCTACCGCAGCAAACACCTTACTCTACCTGTGGATATCGCAGCTTTGCAGTAAAATAGGGTTGGGTAAGGTGAAATATGCTCTAGTTAGAAATATCCAAATTTGGCGTCATTCGGTCTACTAAGAAAAAAGTTATGAACGAAAAAGCGTCAAAGCACTTCACCGAAGACTTTTGAGCGCTACTGTATATTTGCTACAAATCAGATTTTTGTATAAAGTACTCAAGCTCCAGGCAAGCTTGGTTTTTACCTTAAAGCAGTCGCCGGGCTGAAGCATGATCATGTAATCGAGAAGGGGTTCACCGAGAGGAGGAGCGAAAAACTTCACGGCCTGCAGTGAGTTGACTGTTCCAAGTCGTGAAGCGTTGTTTCTGAGCTGAAGTTGATGATGCTGTATGAAACTGTAAGGCAACCCGCACACTCCCTTCTAACCTCCGTTTCCTCCTCAACTTTTCGCTTGTCGTAGGGTAAATCGGTATTTAATCTAACGAACACGAATTCTTGTCCGGTTCCATTGCCTTTCGAATGCGCCACTAACTGACCGGCCTCAGAAGAATTTCCTATTGGCTTTAAAAAAGTGTTTTTTCTTTACTTGGCTCTTGGGAACCGGCCATAAAAATGTTTATCTAAACGTCTAAAACCATATATTACTATCAAGAACTAACCGCGACAGCTCCAATAATAACAAAAGCAAGAAATAGACGTTCCATGATTGCATGGGGCTAGGATCTGTTGCACAGTTTTTATACTAATTTAGCGTCATTAGCATGAGAATGGCGATGGCTTCTCGAACAATTCGCTTTCCTTTATATTTTAGGCTTTAAGAAAAAATTTGAATTGTAATGTTCAGTTTGCCCTGCCTCGCGAGCATTGAAATTCATCGATGCTGAAGTTCTATTCAATCTGCTGGTTTTTATATGTTTTGTCCGAATTCAGAAAAGAAATGTTTTCTTTCTCAGTTGAATTGCCCAGAATTTCATTCAAATCATGGAGAACGAATTCTTGATAGACACGAAAATCCTTTGGTTCTAGAACATTGTCTGCATCACCTTTATTGAGCATGTATGAACGTTTCGTAAGCTCCGCAAAGACAATGCCAAAAAGAGAGATAGGCAAACGGACATTTGTGCTAAATGTAGACCAAAGATATCGTTTGGTTTAAGTATAAACGCTTCACAGTGATTGAGCACCTTCACTGTTGCTAGTGACGTTGAATGGTCTAAATATAGTGCTCCTTCTACAGCCTCTAACCATTTGTCTTCCACGTTGAAGAACATTTTTGAACAGCTTCATGGATATTTCATCTTACTTAGCATGCCTACATCCCACTGCAAACCATCCCACTCTGGTGAACTGACCACACTCCTTCTTCAACCTCTAGCTTTTTTCCCACGTTGTAAAACGTTTCTGAACAGGGTTGTCTTAGCCCCGCCCTATCTAGTGAAAACCCCGCCCACTCAGAAAATTTGACTTTCATGCCCTCTATAACCTTAGAAAACTTTTTTTCCACGTTCGGGCTCGATGAAAGCGTGATGTAAGCGATGCCTCAGTAACAAAAACTCTCGTGCTCGTCAAGAAATCGTTCTTTGTGGGTTAAATGAGATTCTAGGAAATTCACTCCGGAATAATCACATCTTCAGAAGTCCACTGTGGGGCACATGCCGAGAACGGGAACTACAAATCACATATGCGATAGTTGCCCTGAAAAAAGAATTGAAGATGATGTTCTTGGGGCGGCTGCAAGGGGGTCTTGCTAGCGCAAAGGGTAAAGAGCCCGGCGCATAACTCGCCATTCTTACAAAAAAAGCAAAGAAACTGCTGTGTTCTCTAACAAAGCAGGGAGTGATAATCAATTGTTTATCCATGTACGACTCTCTATAAATCTCGCCATGCTTTTTTACAGTTCTGAGGTTTTCTTTTGAGCTGTTAAACCGAGATTGCAACAATATTTATTAGGCTGACGTTTCGGTGCCTTCACATTCTGACTCAATTGTTTGTATTTACAGGTACTATCACTGGCTGCTGAGTATGCAATATCTTGAAAGATCAAAAGATAATCCGTCGCTTATACCAAAGTATCATGCAAGTGCAAAATTGGCTGAGATGTACTACGCTTATGATGCCATTTTTCTTTACTGCGTTAGTTCTCTTGCAAACTTTTCATCAGTTGGCTAAGGCCTAAGGGTAGTGAAGACGAAAAAGGGAAAGAACTCGCACAATTCGTCCCTATAAATGTCGTTAAAGGTCTCAGCTCTTGATCCTTTTGTACTTTTCAGAATCAGCCATTCACAAGGCATAGTCCGGAGACATTATTGAACATGGCCCGATATCTTGCTGCTCAGCAACCCGTACTAAATATCTCCCAAGTGTAAGTTCTTCACTCCTGATGCGTCAGCTACCTTTTTCACCATTTGAACTAGCCTTTGCTTCTTTCTGAAGCACGCTCTAAGTGGTTCTCAGCAACAGCTCGTCACTTTTCAGGCTTATCTGCTACACAATAGCCCGAATCGGACGTGAACTTGGAGCCTATAAGTTGGCACGGGAAACTCTTGATCGTCTGGGAAATCTACGCGTGCCACCACGTCTTCAACGTGATGTCGAGCTGATGACTGTGAACATTAGAGCAAAACCGTTTTCTGACGCTGATGACCTGCTGCCTGTCTGTCACAGGTACGAAACTTTACTCTAGGCGGCGGTATTTCAGGACAGCAAGACATTTTCCCTCTTTCATAGAGGGTCGTGAAAGTAACCCAATTCAAATGTTCCTATAATTTTGAAGTAATGATTAATGTATGGCGCAACTCGGACGGACTAGGCTTTCGGTTTTTCCACTGGTTGTTCTCTTTTCTTAGACTGGAAAATAGCATCACTATCCAATCGAGAAAATTCTTTTTTCAGGTGTGGCTTCAATAATCCGCTCACGTGTGGTATGAATTGTGTACACTGCAAGACGGCCTTTGTGTATTCATTTGCAACATTTGGTATGTGAGCTGAAAAGTTCTTGAAGACTTCTCTCAACTTGAAAAAGTTATTCCAGAAATCCTCCCACTTGTGGAGTTCACAGTGGATCCCGATTTACCTATCGATGAAGCGGTAAAGCTGGTTGAATCCGAACCTCCGATCTCCGAATCGAATTTCAATCCTTTCCAAACAGCCTCAGTGAGTGGTCATTCCGTATTAGTTCGAAAGTTCCCAGGACCATGTAATTTCTCCTAAGCCGCCGATACATCGAAACTCGCATAGGTTTTTTTTGGAATCGAATACGCGGCGTATTCTGAAGGGTGTTACTATGTGACGTGCTTCAATTTGACTACCCAATATTATGAGTATTTTAAATGTGAATTTGCTTTTTAGAAGAAATCCACTGAGGTATGTCTCAACGCAGACGATCTGGCCAAACTGGAAAAGGGTCAGGTAGTGGTGCTTCATCTACCACCACCGTTGAAGACACGTTTCCTGTTCAATCAAATGCCTTCAATATCAGTTTCAAAGTGTCCCTCATGTAATAAGGTGAGCATCGATAGAGCGTGCTCGATAAACGGATTCTCGATAGATGCCTTCAGGTTTTCCACAGCGACGATTTCGAGATGGCCGTACTTCAAGAGGGTCACTGTCCATTCTGTCGAAGTGTACAGGAAAGATCAGATAATCCGTATCTCATAGATGAGTCCTGAACAGATTTGGGGGCATGCACGATCATCTGTTGCTGTTTGACGTGGTATCTAATTGTAAGACGAGTAAAGCAAGGTCCCTATCTCGAGTTGTGTTGACTTTTGAATTAGTACTTATTTCTGTAGTGCACATCCACTACATATAGTTTGTGTAAATGTTATAGCAATAAATTGTTATGCGATATAGTATAATCAGCCAGGTCGCCTGGCCAACTCCAGGCTTCCCTCCTTTTTATGACAGAGTTGTAATAATAGGCGAAGAGGCCCCTCTTGTTTAGCACAAATGATACTTTACGGAACGCGAAATTCGCAAAGGACTGATAAGGCATGCATATGGTAACCATGATGTGCCTATGCTCATGCATATGATTAGAAGTCTAGATGTTACTGTTGATCTTAAAAAACTACGACCCATTGAAGGTTCAAGTGGTGGGCAATCAAAGCCTCCAATGGTTGTCGAGCCATGATAACACCGTTATCAAACGTCTTTATGAATATCTCCTCTTCACTTCGGTTACATCATCCAATGAGATCCAAGATTATTAGCAGTCGGATAAGTCTTGCCAAGAATGATATCAAAGCAGAGAGAAACCGTGATACTTCATTGAATCGCAAATTTTGCTGGGTTGCGGTCGTGAGCAAGAGGTGAACCGAATTTCATCATCTTATAATCGGTCCCTTCCACTGTACTTACCCTTCTTGTCGAATAAACATAACAAAGAATCAAAGCTGAATAACAAAGGCGCTAGGATCTATTTGGCGATTACATCTTGTCCTCTAAGGCCTCTTCTATCGTCAGTATTCCCATCTTGGGTGTTCCAGAGTGGGAAGTTCTGATGATAAAGCTAAATCAATGGCCATGATTAACCAGTTGGGCTTCACCCGTTACAAAAAAGAACGCGTAACATAGATGAATTTATATATCTGAGTATATATACCCCTTAAGAATTTGGCTATAGGCAGCGGTAGGCCATGAGCCTGTGCACAAAGTTTGAAGAAGTTCGCTCTCTGCGGATAAAACCCTTCGCATGACTTGTTGGCACATTCACGAGCTTTGCACGTTTTTCCTATTTTTTCACATAGTAAGCAATGATGATCATATTAAGAAAGGAGGATTTCTGAACCATTCATTCTTAAATAGAGTTGTGAATTTTTGATTTAAGCCCCGTTCACTTCGAGGATTTCACCACATTCCTGTTATTGCCTCTAACCTCTTTTCCCCACGTTCTAAGACGTTTTTCAACGGAAATGTGAATTTTTGATCTTAGATTCGCCCACCGCAGTGCAAATTCCACACACTTTAGGGATTCGGCCATACTCTTTGTATTACACCCATGTTTGAATTAACTTATAATTCTTTTTTCAAGGAAAAGCTCATTCTTCAGACGGACGTCCTAGTCATCGTTTGTGGTGCATCGCTGATTACGCATGAACAGCACACATGAAGCCTTGCTCACTTCTATTTTTTTTTGCCCTGCACGCCTCCTCCGAAAGTTGTGAATTTATGTGCAAAGTACCGCCACCGGGAATTGGGTCTCCTTCGTTACATTTGGTAACCCATCCCACACCTTTGCTCTTTTTCCGACGTCTGGCCTGGTATCAAAGCTAATTACGAAGCTCCGCTCAAGATACCCGCACTTCTACGCATGCCCCGCCCCTGTGGGCCGAGCTCCGCTAAGCTCAGAATGTTCTTTTGATCTTGGACAAATAGCCAGACAGAGGTAAGCACAATATATGGGTTGTCTCAAAAGTTTGTGCCAATGCTTTGGATATAACGAAAAAAAATTATATTGATGTTATGGTCCGGTCATTGAGGCTCTGTAATCCACATAACGGAATCTTGCTGTGATACTGGTCGCGTCTGGGTAACCTGCTGATATCATCCGAACGACAGTGAATGAAAAAGTTCTTCTCGCGCTGTTTCTGATTCAGATCGGCTACGTTCTCGAACCAGAGCGAATCCTACGAAACGCTTTGTGCTCCCTTGCTCTCTTTTAATCACACTCGGCTGTTTCGAATATTCGGTAAACGGGACTATCGCTCCCTAGGAAAAGCCTTGAAGTTTGACCACTGGATTGCTCATGAGCTCTCAGAAGGAAACATGTGTGGAGTACTGTCCTCAACTTCCCTTCCGCTCCAGCAAGAGGGACCAGTGGGACACGCTACTTTTGAGTTTGAGAACTGTCCGGTTCATTCTTTTTTTTTTTGTTGCACCTGACTGGAGATCTTTCTACCTTTTGTTCTGAACCATACTTTCCCTTAATTGAGTGCAGGTTGTTGAGTTAATGTGATCTTGGAATAGTAGTTAGCGCACCTAAGCGTGCACCAAATAAATAAATAAATAAACTGGTGTCTCTACGCGAGTCGCAGGCAGAGGCATCAATGGCTGGATCCATCAGAAAGGGCTGAATTGGCTGTTGGGCTAGATGTGTCTAGTATGAATCAGTGGATTTAGTAGGGTATTCGTGTATCACTGGAGGCTTCTCCTTCATGACGAACTCGAAGTCTACTGCAGTCGACTTTGAACTTCAGAAGAAAAGCTTCAGTCGACCTCTCCAGAATTCGACAACGTTTACCTGCGTCACGACATTGCAAGAAAAGACGACGACAGCTAAAGATGCTGAGACTCGGCGAGGGAATATTACCGCGACCCCCGATCAAGTCCCTTAAGACAACCACTATTCTTGTCCCACAGCAGCCACCTCGCGGGCAATAAATACGATTTAGCGAATGATCTCAATTGAGACCGCAGAACGCCTGGGGGCGAGGCATCACCACCTTGCCCAGTCGTTGGCAACAATTTATTGATGGCGATGGTGCATATTTCGAACAACAATATTACGTTTTTCTCGAAATAAACCTAAATCAAAAAAGTCTGGAACAGTCAGAACTTTTGGGCATGATTGTGATAGCTTGTGATGACTTTGATAGAAGAGAAGACGGCTGGGCAAGGAGGTGGTGCCTCGCCTCCAGGCGTTCTGCGGTTTCAATTGAGATCATTCGGGAAATCGTATTTATTTCCCGCAAGGTGGCTACTGTGGGACAAGAATAGTGGTTGTCCTAAGGGGCTTGATCGGGGGTCTCCTTTCTTTTTAACGAAAATGCCGCAAAAGCGGGCCATCTTCCTTTAACTCTAATAGAGTATCTCGTAGTTAGACGGGCATCAGACAACTTCCGATTGGACCTACGAAGTATGGTCATTTAATAAGAGATGCGTTGTAAGTCATAAGTCATAGTTCTCAATACAACTTGATAACTGTATGGTGCTGTAACAAAAGGAGTCACTCAGCTTTATTGGAAACTACATCAGAAACTTTCACGATCCTCGTGTAGGCAGTCGTTCAAATTCCCTCTGGGTCTTGATTATATGATCCTTTGTTATGTCAGCCCAGTATAAGGTATAATTAATTGTCGACTGCATCGGTTCGCAAAACACAGCCCCCGAATAAAAATGTTTCGTATTGAGCACAACATCCGTGATATAGCTTATCACCTATAAAATAGCTCCATAAACATAAAAATGCAACTAAAGAAACGGTTACCTTCTCTATTAGTCAGATGCAGCCACTAATATTTGCTACAGATCAGATTATTGTAGAAAGTACTCGAGCTT
Organism: Haemonchus contortus; assembly: GCA_000469685.2. NCBI lineage: Eukaryota > Metazoa > Nematoda > Chromadorea > Rhabditida > Trichostrongylidae > Haemonchus > Haemonchus contortus. The sequence continues at coordinate 9,699,647 of LS997565.1, forward strand.
AAAGGCACCGTTCCCTTAAATTAGGGCAATCCAGATTATGATGAAAAATGGAAGACAAGATCGAAACTAGTGCGATTGAGGTGAAGAAACTACGTGCATCAGTGTTTCAAAGTGAAAAAAGACTTCGAAAAGCCGTTAAAAAGGGGGCTGGACGAGAATGAAACAAGAAAAATGAAGAAGGTGGGGCGCCCGGGCGAGCTAAACGTTGCGTTTCACTGCGCGCGTGTGGGTCCTGGTGCGAATAACAGACAATGGTAAGCCAAAATTCATTCACTCATAAGCATAAATAAGCAAAAAAAACCTAGTAACAGCAAAGTAGCTCACCTTTTTCAGCCTTTAGGAGTAGGAAATTAAATAAGGGATCGCGGCAGCAAAAAGAAAAACAGAGTAAAGAAGAATGGGAGAAAAACATCGCCTTATCACTTAGCGATTAGCTGATTGTGCGTGGGTCCTAGAACGAATAATAGCAGTCTGTATTATCTCGACACTCGTCTAACGTGAGACCGGTCGAGGGGCGGGAAAGCGAACTACGGCAGCAACGAGTCTTCCACTATGCCCCAACCGCCGAGATTGTGGAAGCGAGAGGGTCCCTTCTACCACCCATGGGGGGCGCTGAGTATTCCTAAAGGAAGAACTCAGTAACCTTTCTATCGTGAATGGTTCCTTTAAGGCAAGCTCGATAATTACCTCAGAGCAGTCGCCAGGCTGAAGGACGGCCACATACTTGAGAAGAGCTCCACCGTAAGGAAGGGCAAAAAACTTCACCGCCCCCGATGAGGTGACCGTTCCAAGCCGTGCAGCGTTGTTTCTGATCTGAAGTTGATGGTGCTGTATGAAACTGTAGGGCAAAATGCAACTCCTTTCTAACCTCCGTTTCCTCCACAACTGTTCGTTCGTCGTAGGGTAAATAGGTTTTTATTGTAACGAACACGGATTCTTGTCCGGTTCCATTGCCTTTCGAAGGTGTCGCAAATTCAATAAAGTTATGAGGACCTTCGGTTGGCTTTAAAGAAACTGTTTTTTCTTTGCTTGGCTCTTGGGAACTCGCCAAAAAAAATATTTATCTAAACGTCTGAAACCATGTATTACTGTCAAGAACTAACCGCGACAACTCCAATAATAACAAAAGCAAGAAATAGACGATCCATGATTGCATGGGGTAGGATCTGTTGCACAGTTTTTATACTACTTTAGCGTCATCAATAAGACAATTGCGATCGCTTCTCAAACAATTCGCTTTTAATTCTATTTTAGCTTTTACGAAAAAATTTTAATTATAACGTTCAGATTGCCCATCGATGTTGAAATTCTATTCAAACTGCAGGCATTTATATGTTTTATGCAAATTCAGAGAAAAAATGTGTTCTTTCCCAACTGAATTGCCCAGAATTTCATTCAACGATTTTTTTGACAATCACGAAAACCCTTTTGATCTGGAACATCGTCTGCATCACCTTTATTGAGCATGTATGAACGTTTCGTAACCTCCGCAAAGGCAATGTCAAAAAGAGAGATAGGCAAACGGACATTTGTGCTAAATGTAGACCAAAGATATCGTTTGGAATTAAGTATAAACGCTTCACAGTGATTGAGCACCTTCACTGTTGCTGATGACGTTGAATGGTCTAAATATAGTGAGACTCCTTCTACAACCTCTAAGCACTTGTCTTCCACGTTCTAGAACATTTTTTAACAGCGTCATGGATTTTTCATCTTAGCATACCTACACCCCACTGCAAACCATCCCACTTTGATGATTTGATCACATTTCTTCTACAACCTCTAGCTTATTTTCCCGCGTTGTAAAACGTTGCTGTACATAGTTGGGGATCTTTGATTTTAGCCCCGCCCTATCTTGTGAAAACTCGGCCCACTCAGAAAATTTGACTTTCATGCTCTCTATAACCTTAGATATCTTTTTTCCACGTTCGTGCTGGATGAAAGGGAGATGTAAGCGATGTTCCAGATCACAGAGATTTTGGTGCTCTTCAAGAAATCGTTCTTTGTGGGTTGAATGAAATTCTGGAAATTTCACTTTGAAAAGGACACACTTTTAGAAGTCCAACGTGGGGCACATACCGAGAACGGGGTTGATCTAAAGACCTAATCCTTTTTCCCTAAGTGCAGCAACGTATCTGCAATGAACTGCACATGAAAAGTCTCCTTTGTCGCCGAGTAGTATCACATCAAGTAGAGGAAAAAGCCTGATTGACATGGGCGGGAAGAACTACAAATCACATATGCGATAGTTGCCCTGGAAAAAGAATTGAAGATGATGTTCCTGGGGCGATCGCAAGGGGGCTTGCCAGCGCGAAGGATAAAGAGCCCGGTGCATAAGTTGTCATTCTTACAGAAAAAGCAAAGAAATTGCTGCGTTCTCCAACAAAGCAGAGGGTGATATTCAATTGTTTGTATTTACAGGTACTATCACTGGCTGCTGAGTATGCAATATCTTGAAAGATCAAAAGATAATCCGTCACTCATTCCAAAGTATCATGCAAGTGCAAAATTGGCTGAGATGTACTACGCTTATGATGCTATTTTTCTTTACTGCGTTAGTTCTCTTGCAAACTTTTCATCAGTTGGTTGAGACCTTAGGGTAGCGGAGACTAAACAAGGAAAGGACTCAATCAATTCGTCCATCTACATGTCCGTTTAAGGTCTCAGCTCTTAATCCTTCTGAGCTTTTCAGAATCAGCCATTCACAAGGCATAGTCCGGAGACATTATTGAACATGGCCAGGTATCTTGCTGCTCAGCAACCCGTACCAAATATCTCCCAAGTGTAAGTAGTACTTCAGTGCTGAGGCGTAAGCCACCTCTTAACCATTTGAACTAACCTTTGCTTCTTTCTGAAGCACGTTCTTAGTAGTTCTCAGCAACAGCTTGTCACTTTTCAGGCTTATCTGCTATACAATAGCCCGAATCGTACGTGAACTTGGAGCCTATAAATTGGCGCGGGAAACTCTCGACCGTCTGGGAAATCTACGCGTGCCACCACGTCTTCAACGTGATGTCGAGCTGATGACTGTGAATATTAGGGCAAAACCGTTTTCTGACGCTGACGACCTGCTGCCTGTCTGTCACAGGTACGGAGCATGACTGTATGCAGTGGTGTAACTTAGGAAAATAAGGAATCTCCCCTGCTCATAGAGGGTTGGGTAGTAGGCCAATCTAAATGTTTCTACGATTGTGAACTGAGATATAGTGCATAGCGCAACTCGGGCGGATTAAGCTTTCTGCTTGTTTACTATTTTTCTACTTTTCCTAAATGTGACATCACTACTTTCACCTAGTAAACTCCTTTTTTCAGGTGTGGCTTCAATAATCCGCTAACATGTGGGATGAATTGTGTACACTGCGGAACAGCCTTTGTGTATTCATTTGCGACATTTGGTTTGTGAACTAGATTTTTTGAAAATTTATTCACTCGATAAAAAATATTCCAGAAATTCTACCACTTGTGGAGTTCACAGTGGATCCCGATTTACCTATCGATGAAGCGGTGAAGTTGGTTGAATCCGAACCTCCGATCTCGGAATCGAATTTCGATCCTTTCCAAACAGCTTCAGTGAGTGGTCTTTCCATGGTACTTCGAAAGGTCCGAGGTCCACGAAATTTCTCCTAAGCCGCCGATACATCCAATTCGTAGCGGATTTTGATAGGAATCGAACACGCGGAGTATTCTGAGGAGTGTTACTATTTGACGTGCTTTAATTTGGCTACCCAATATTATGAGTATTTTAAATGTGAATTTGCTTTTTAGAAGAAATCCACTGAGGTATGTCTCAACGCAGACGATCTGGCCAAACTGGAAAAGGGTCAGGTAGTGGTGCTTCATCTACCGCCACCGTTGAAGACACGTTTTCTATTCAATCAAATGCCTTCAATATCAGTTTCAAAGTGCCCCTCATGTAATAAGGTGAGCATCGATAGAGCGTGCTCGATAAACGGATTTTCAATAGATTTCTTCAGGTTTTCCACAGTGACGATTTCGAGATGGCCGTACTTCAAGAGGGTCGCTGTCCATTCTGTCGAAGTGTACAGGAACGATCAGACAATCCGTATCTCATAGATGAGTCTTGAACAGATTTAGAGGCAGCCACGATCATCTGTTGTTGTTTAACGTGGTATCTAAGACGAGTAAAGTAATGTCTCTATCTCGAGTTGTGTAATGCTGTTGAATTGTTACCTACATATATCTGTAGTGTATACCAACTACATATAATATGTGTAAATCTTATAGCAATAAATTATCATGCCATATAATATAATAGTAAGTGGTATAACTTGGGCGGACGTGGTGTAATGGTAAGTGGCACACTACCATGGTCACGAGTTCAAATTCTGTTTGTGTAGAGCCATTGTCAAAGCGGAGGAGCATTGAGAGCATTGCCGCCATTCGATTCATTTCATCCATAGCAAAACGAAGAGTACAGCTGATAATGCAAAAAGTATGTGTTATCTACTGAATCTATCAGAAACTTGATAAGTGAGTGGCTTACAATGCGTAGACAGGGTGAAATCACTTTTGAAAATCAGCAAATGGTGAAGGAGCCCGTCCCAGTTGATAACAACAAATCAAAATGCTGAACGAAACGATTAGACAGTGAACAATGAGTCCGCTCTCTCACGATAACTACTCGTGAAAGAGAGGGCTCATTGGGCCTACTTCGACTGTTCACGGACTATTTGATCGAACTGGTAGCCGTCCGCTATTAGGGTTCCTCGATCCTCGCTCAGTTTAGTTTATTAGTACGATTCGCTTCTTAAACGTATGGAAACAGCACTTTCTGAAACGCCTGGTTACTGGAGATGAGCAATGGATCACGTACGAAAACAATGAGCGGAAGAGGACATCGAGTGCTTTCAATACCCCCACGAACCAGTCCAAAAACTAAATCCCATGTGCTGAAGGGTGTGCTGTGTCTATGGCAGATCTGGAGGGGAATTATCTTTAGTAAGCTGTTACCGCACAACAAACCGATCACTCGTGAGGGAATGTCCAAATGGATCTGCAGTGGACTCATCTGGACCGGGTCAGGAACGAGAACACAAGGGTGGCTACGCAAAGAGCTCCTATCCAGCTGATGATAAGTGAGCCTTGCAAGCCTTACTGTGAGCCACAGGATCGAGCGGTAAGGAAAGCAGTAAGGTTTGCTACAGGAAGACGACATCAAGTATGGCCTCCCCCGATCCAAAGTAATGGAAGGAGATGAAGTAGATAAAAAGAGTCGGGACAAAAAACGAGAACAACAAACCAGCAGAGTTTGGGAAAAGAGGAAGAGGAAGAAAATGATGATGATGATGACGAAAAAGAAGAGAGCTTCAATCAGAGATTGATCAAAAAGCTTTCGAAGTTGCGATACCATCTTATAATAACAAACTATCTATGAAGGCTCCAAAACACTGACAACAGAGAAAGGGACATTAGCCGTAGATACAGCATTTTAAAAAACTTCTTTATTAAGGTGCTAATAAAGATCGGTAACCTCAAAGTTTGAAAGGAACATAGAGGTTAGCTCGACATTAAAACTAGCAAATTATATCCCCATCATAGCCGTAGTGCAGTTTTCGATTTCGCAGATTACTTTGCCTGATTTGAATGCCGCAACATTGGTAGACCATTCGTCGTAGACATCACGGTAGGCAGTATAAAGCTGAATTTTTTGTAATGAAAGATCTTCGATGGAAGAAAAATAGTGAAGGGAATATTACCCCTGCCACATTGACGAACAAGGATTTTGGTTCACCATATTTTCCACTCCAGCGTCGAAAAATGCAGCCTTTCTTCCAGCTGTGCCATCTCCATCCCCTATCCCACCTCAATCCGGTAAATGTGTTGTGGTCAGTTATTCCGCCATCTCCACCAAGCCTATTATGGAAACGCGAAAGCACTGAAATTGTATGGATTAGCATGTAAATGGTAATAGGAGAAAAAGGCAGCCATTATGATAAGCACTGATAAAGACCTAAACCTTGACGAGCAAAGGAATATCTATGAAGATAGTTGGGGAGCAACAATTCCTCAGTCATTGGTTAGGCCTCTACTTTCCAAAGCCAGCAGTGATTGGCCACAATCAAGGCTTTGGTGATTGATCATAAAGTTGATCAACTACAAAAGAGTCCAAGCGAATCAAGGGTGGAGTAGTTGAACTTGTTCCCAGACGGATACCAAGTTTCTGCTTTATAAATGAGATAAATTTATCAAATCCACTGCCTGATTTATGCCAGCGCTCTCCCCCACTTTTTAATTTATTGCTGCGGTGTGGGGGGTTCGCCTTCAAAAACTATGCGGGGGGAATTCTGCATGACTCTTATCTAAGAGACGATCAATGTAACTAAAGTTAGCCATGCAACTGAGATTTTTCACAGAAAGAGGGAACCTATGGGCTTTTCTGAGAAATCCGAAGCACTCAGACTGGCTGCTTCATAGTCCGCCGGCCGGCCGGCCGGCGTGCACGAGGCAGTGCTAGGGGGGAGGAGGGCGGCATACGGTCGGTCAGCTCCTCGAAGGGCTGTAAACAAGGAGAGACAAGATCAAAAATCATTTGTACGAGCCCCTGGTTGTTTGGTTTTTGATCTTGTTCTTCTTTTTTTTAACCCCTCAACTGACCGTCTACCGCCCTCCTCCCCCCAAGCACTGCCACGTGGCACGCCGGCCGGCCGGCGGACTATGAAAGCAGCCACTGATTTAGAGTATTATAAGAACTGAACTTTGAAATCAAAACGGGAACCTTACTTGACACAATGTGGTTTTCATGATGGCTGCAGATGGTCACCATATGTCCGTTAAGTCTACTACATAGATGTTCATGGTCATCGTACCAACGGTTGTCGCAGAACTTCTACAAAGGCATCATCCAATCGAGATCTAGATTTCGTCTAGTGAGCTTTTTCACCTACTTTGTAGCATTTCTTGTATTTCGCAACGTAGATCCACGGCGAACACGCTCCGTATGTGTCCTCCAGATAGTAAAGATATCCATCGACCATTATTGAAGGGGGAATCAATGCAATCAACAGGTATAACAGCATTTTCTCTGAATAGAATCCGAGAAAGGATAGGGATAAGGGATAAAGTTTTCATGCGACAATCCCGTCTGAGGGATGCGTCCCGCATTCCATTCCAATCGTGGCAGCGTATTGTATGCGTAGGTGATCTATGCAACGACCTGCTATGGTTAGCCAATATAAAAGTCAGTGCTGCTCCCTTCTTAGACGAGTCTGGAACCAATCAAACGATCTCGGAAGATGGGATGCTCAGTTGGCCTGGGCTCATGTACATCCGAAAATCGATTCTCGTCCCATGTGGGTGTGATAGTGCGTTAGAAACGTCCACATTGCCCCATGCCGCAAAGCATTTTTAGCCATTTCGCGGCTGCGAGTGCGAGTGCAGCAAGCTCTACGCGATTTTCAGAGAGAGGTATGCTTATCCACCCATATCCGTCGTATAACCACTCATTTCATGAGTGTAGCTTTGTCTGTGAATAATATCGGGGTGCAAGGTGTGCAGCAAACTGTCTTAAACACAGCTTGTCTTGACAATTGTGTTGAGTACACTTTTTCGACCTTCGTCTTGTTGATGAAAATTTGCGTCACTTTCAGCTAAAAACAGGATGAAGAGGCCGAAGCGAAAGTCCTAAGTTCGAGCATCAGACCTGCAACTGATATTGACTTCATTCACTTTTACTCTTTTATTCGTAGTGATGGTGTGCGTGTGCGTGTGTGTGCGCGTGTGTATGTGTGTGAAAGATGATAGGATATGTATTATGCTCGCGTTGTTACTACGCAATTATTGTCGTGAAGCCCATGCCTTTCATCTACGCAAGGACTGTCACCCCACCGCATGCGCATTTTTCGACGCGCAGTACAGTTTCCACCAATCACACTGCACGCCGCGCCGTTCGCATCTATTGCCACGTGGTATTTGGCGCCTCGTAGAGTGTGCACACAACACCTCGGCTTTATTCACCATGTCAAGATATCGCTGGTCTACTCTCTTCGCGCATAGTCATCGTCGCCGTCTTCCCCGTCAACGGCCTCGCAGCGAAGGACACAAGGGATCGTACGTTCTACAATCACCGCTCTGCCAGGGTCGCAGGCCAGGAGGAGAGCTTCGATGACGCAAGGATGGCCGTTGGAGTGCGAACTGCTAGCTGTCGATGGGCTGCTAACATCCGCAGCTCCTGGAGGACGCACGCGCCAGGAACCTCAAGGACGAGTTTGTTACACACACAGTTCGTGCGTGGCACACGTCCGTAGACATCGTGTTCGTCTCCTTCCTCGCGGCCAGCGGTTGCCGAAGTCCTCTAGTGACGCAGGAGTTTGCCCGTACGTTCTTTTATCGCGTTTTCTTGCGTACGAAGATAAACTTAATAGTTTCTATGTTTTTTTTTCTTTGATAACAGTCAGCTGGGCAAGTCCTTCTCGTATCGTATTCTCTATAGTTTACAATTTCACGCGGTGTTTTGTAGTTAATAATTTATTTCTGAAGATACATACGATGCTACTACTGCCACCTCTGCCCAATCACCTTGACTCACACTCTTCAGGTACTTTTTCACATTGAATTTCGCGACAGCGCGATAGGTGATAGACAGACTCCAGCACTTTGTATGTGATGAGGACTATCACTTTGTATCATCCACTGCCCTTGTCTTCTTTTCAGCCTCTATCATTTATTGCTGGTACCTGCATAACCCGTGTTATCTGACTCACAGTATATCAAAGCTGCTGCTGGGTTGGATGAACGCTTGTAGATATGAACAGCAAAATAAGGCCGATGACAACGGAGAGCGGAGTTGACGCTGACGCTGCTTGGTCAGTCGCCGTGTGGTTGCGTATTGGATACCCATGCGCACGTAACAAGCAAATCTTTTTCATTCAAGGAAGCTGAGATGTTATGGCTTGGAGTAACGGGTTCTCCATGAACTCTTTGCAGTGTGAGGAGAAGATAAGTTGGCGTCTTGGAATGCACCAAGCAAGCCATCTCTCTGACAAGAATGTTCATGCACCCATTTGCCTGCTACTTACTTGTTTACATAAGTATATGATTTGTTGGATGAATAGCTATCATTCCTCATGTACCATTTGTTGAGGTGGAAAAGTGTGATAATCCATGATGTGTAGGACCTTATCAGGCAAAACATCAGTTTCATTCCTTTCCTTTGGGAGTGGTAGGTCCACATACAAGCGGACCTACCACTCTTAACGAAAGGGCATTGAACCTCAAGCTATTCCACAAAAGTTGCACCGCTCTCGACTCTACTGAGTAGGACGAGGTTATACAGCATTACTGCACAAAAACACGTACATCAAAAACTTCTCCGCTCATTTAATCGTCTCCAAGCACTTTCCCCGATGATCTAGAAATGGGGATAGTTTTAACTTTTAAGAGACATCAAAACTTTTGAGAGTGGAAAGATGCGCATGGGCAGAGGGAAATATGGTGACGGTGATCGTCTACAAGAGGCATAGACTAAGCAGAATTGGTCCCTAGGACACCACAAGCTGGTGCTGCTTGCCATGGCTACCAATGCCACGGAGTTAAATGCTGTTCAGTCTCTGCCACACAAGTGGCTCTTGTGGAGAGTCCTGTCCGGCGTATCCCCAGTGCCTTCATGTCCGAAGATAGGGTAAGGTTCTACTCGTCTTCTGCCTGGAACCGAGATTCTTGAATAAGACATGAACTCAACCGTGATTCGAGCTAGTAGGTCGCAAGTAAGGTGAGCTAGTAGGTCGCATTCGAGTAATTGTAAGATGAACCGTACTCTCCAAAAGTTAAGCTTAAATAGGCATGATAGCGAGACATGATATTACTCAATGGGATTCATCTTGATATCAGAGATAAGCCTATCTGATTGTCATTGGTAGGATCTTCATCCACCTGATTTCACCTTTCGAGTCTTTCGTTGTTTCCTGAAGACTGAAGCTCATCAACTACATAGGTGTTCCTATATTAGACACTGCTGACATTTGATCAAAGCATCCTATTGAAATCAATAGTTCTCGGGAATTCATCGAATCTTCTCGGTTTGGGAGACATGAACCCACAAAGTGCTACGCGACCAAGTCCACATTGGCAGTTTTCCTCGTTATGAGGTATACGCAGGGCAGTTTGACAAGTATCATATACTCTAAAAGGGCCCAGACGATAAGCGTGAAAAGTCTGATTATAAATAGTTCCAATTTTGGAGGTCTAAAGCTTGGTAGAAATTTAGGTGACACTTTATTTCAGCAAAGAAAACAATCATTGCAACTGAAATGCTGTTGTAATGACATCGAGGCTCCCACACAAAACTATAAAGTCTTAAACGAGGTAGCCAGAAGGCACATATTCATATGGAGTGGCATATGGATATGCACCATAGGTTCTATATCCATAAGGCAGATATGTATAGGGACTAAGCCCTAAAGGTCTGTAAACGAGTGGGCTAGCAACTGGGCTAGCCAGTGGACTGGCGAGTGGGTGGACCAGTGGACTAGCTGCATACGGTGAATAGACATAAGGACTGAATCCTGGTTCGAAGAGATGGACGCTCTTCTGTAGACCCTCATGATGGACTTCATCTACAGCCTCCTCATCCTGAAAAAAACAACAGAAATACTCTTTTTACAATGTACAAATACCGAAACTGCTTGAGTTCAAGTTTGTTGGCTTTCTCGAGTCGCACGAGGCTTAGAAATAACCATTTCCTACACTTCAAAACATCTTCCGATTGAAATGGGTGGATCTGCTCTGGGTCCTCCTCAACTACCCCCCGCCCTCTTCCCCCACACTTCTTCCCAATTCGTTCCACACATCAACTTGAATTGGCTCCTAGAAGCCACAAAAGCATTTTGAGAGTCTGCTGACTGCTGTGCGGCTACAGATATTTCAGCTGCCACAATCCACTGCGGGATTCCTTGCCCTTTTCCTCGAGATTCCCTTGGGGACGCTTCAGTTTTGTCGAAAAAGAAAGGTAGAGGTGAGAGGGCGTACACCGTGCCTTTGCAAGGATAGAAGCCAATTAATCCTGTCTTTGAGGGAAGGTGTCCAAGAAAAATTGGAGGTCACAAGCAGTCATGATAGTTTTATGCTTCCCAAAGGTTCTCGGCCCTTTGACAAATGCTCCCAGCTCCCATATTCTAGTATCGTTTGCAAAGCACCACAGATGACCTAGCCAGCAATGATCATTGTTCAACAGTCTGGGACTAACTGGAACTATCCACTGGGTGAATACGAGATGTCAGGCTCTGTGCGTTGTGGCTTCTAGTAATCGAGAATATGATTAAATCTATACAGATGCAACAAACCATCAGTGGAGCGGCCGCCACGATTGTACAGAGAGCCAGTAGAGTGAATAGAAGATACATCTGAAATGAGCATCTTTCATCATCTAAACTTTCCTATAGAAACTTTCCGTCCCTTACTATGAAGCAATTATAGCTATTCAGCCAAGCTACCGTAAAACTGAGCTACATGAGCAGGAGATGATCCTTACTCGGATCCTTACAACGAATTTCTGCTGTAAGTGCCCTATCACACAAGCATGGTCCGGGAGTTGAATCCCAAACTGGTACTCGCCTAGATCAACAAGCCTTCAATCACTCCGGGTCTGTTGGCTGGTTCCAGATTCAGCTAGAAGATAGAAGCATCGACTAGTACATTGGCTGGCCACCGCAAGACATTGTTTGGGTCACGTACGCATCCCAATGCCGCTACGGTTCAAAATGGAAGTAGAATACGGGGTGCATCCTATAAACAGTTTCGATTGGCGTTATATCCGCAGTCTTTTTGTCAAACATTCTTACCACTTAATAAGTAATGGGTTGATATGATACATATCAAATGGTAGAGAAACCTTGAGTTAAATTCAATTCAGTTTAAGATTAGTTTAGTAAGAGAAGCCCAGAATATCTAAATCTCAGTAAATTATTCCCAAAGTAATATAAAATGAAAATCCAGAGAAGCTGAAGTGATCACTACTACCTCCGATAGATAGAAATTTGGCTGTTCCACAGTGGAAAGTTTTGATGATAAAGCTGAAGCAAGAGTAATGATAAATGAGTTCGGTCACAGAAACGAACGCATCAAACAGAGATGAATTTATGTATCTGATTTCAACACCTCAGAATGTTTCTATAGGCAGTGGCGAGCTATGGGTCTGTGCAGAAAGTTCAAGTAGTTTGCTCTCTGCGGATAAACCCCTTCGCATGATTCGTTGGCACATTGCTGAGCTTTGCACGTTTTTCCTATTTTTACACATAGTAAGCAATGATGACCACATTATGAAAAGAACTATTTCTGAACCTTTCCTCCTTAAATAAAGTTGTGAATTTCTGATTTAAGCCCCGTTCACTTCGAGGATTTCACCACATTCCTTTCATTACCTCTAACCACTTTTCCCGCATTCTAAGACGTTTCTCAAACAAGTTATGAATTTTTGATCTTGGATTCGCCCACCACAGTACAAATTCTGCATACTTCGGAGGTTCGGCCATATTCTTTGTATTAAACCCATGTTTGAATAAACTTTCTTTTTCGATTTTTTTTTCAAGGAAAAGCGCATTCTTCAGACGGATGTCCTAGTCATCGTGGGCGGTGCATCGCTGTTCACGCATGCCCAACACACATAAAGCCTTGCTCACTTCTAATTTTTAGCCCCTGCACGCTTCCTTTGAAAGTTGTGAATTTTTATGGGAAGTACCTCCACCATGAATGGGTCTCCTTTGTTACATTTGATGACTCATCCCTCACCTTTGCACTTTTTTCCGCCGTATGGTCTGGTGTTAGACCTAATTACGAAGCTTCTCTCAAGACATCTGGCTTTCTATGCATGCCCCGCCCCTGTGAGCTGAGCTCCACTAAGCTCGGATGTGCTCTTTTGATCTTGGACAAATAGCCAGGCAGAGGTCAGCGCGTTATATAGGTTGTCTCAAGAGTTTGTGCCTTTTTTTTGATATTACGAAAAAAATTCTATATTGATGTTATGATCCGGTCACTGAGGCTCTGTAATCCACATAACGAAATCTTGTTGTGATGCTGATTGCGGCTGCCTAACCTGCTGATATCATCCGAACGACAGAGAATGAAAAACTTCTCGCGCTGCTTCTGAATGAGATCAGCTACGCTCTCGAATCAAATAAAAAATCTCTCAGAAACGCTTTGTGCTCCCTTGCTCTCTTTTGATCACACTCAGCTGCTTCAAATGCTCGGTAAACGAGATCATCGCTCTCCAGGAAAAGCCTTGAAATTGACCAGTGGATTGCTCATGAGCTCTCAGAAGGAAACATGTGTGGAGTACTGTTCTCAACTTCCCTTCCGCTCCCGCAAGAGGGACCAGTGGGACACGCTACTTTTGAGTTTGAGAACTGGTGCCTCTACGCGAGTCGCAGGCAGAGGCATCAATGGCTGGATCCATCAGAAAGGGCTGAATTGGCTGTTGGGCTAGATGTGTCTAGTATGAATCTGTGGATCTAGTAAGGTATTCGTGTATCACTGGAGGCTTCTCCTTCATGACGAACTCGAAGTCTACTGCAGTCGACTACGAACTTCAGAAGAAAAGCTTCAGTCGACCTCTCCGAAATTCGACAACGTTTACCTGCGTCACGACATTGCAAGAAAAGACGACGACTAAACGGCAGGAGCTAAAGATGTTGAGACTCGGCTAGGAAATATTACCGCGACCCCCGATCAAGCCCCTTAGGACAACCACTATTCTTGTCCGACAGTAGCCACCTTGCGGGCAATAAATACGATTTCCCGGATGATCTCAATTGAAACCGCAGAACGCCTGGAGGCGAGGCATCACCTCTTTGCCCAGTCGTTGGCAACAATTTATTGATGGCGATAGTGCATATTTCGACATCAATATTACTTCTTTCTCGAAATAAATTATAATCAAAAAGGTCTGGAACAGTCAGAACTTTTAGGCATGATTGTGATAGCTTGTGCTGACTTTGATATAAATCATAACTCCTTTCTTTTTAAAGAAAATGCCGCAAAAGCGGGCCATCTTCCTTTCACTCTAAGAGTATCTCGCACTATCTTCCCACGTGTTTTCATTATTTTAATAGTGCCATGAGGTTGAGCCAATTAGACGAGCATCAAACAACTTCCGATTGGGCCTACGAAGTATGGTCATTCAATAAGAGATGCGTTGTAAGTCATAAGCCTCTGTATCATAGTTCCCAACACAACTTGATGACTGTCTCACAGGTGCTGTAACAAAAGGAATCACTCAGCTTTATTGAAAAGTAATCAGAAACTTTTACGATCGTCGTGTAGGCAGTTGCTCATATTCCCTCTGGGTCTTGATTATGTTATCCTTTGTTATGTGAGCCGTGTATGAGGTAAAATTAGTTGATTGCGTCCAGTGCATCGGATCGCAAAACACAGACCCCGAGTAAACATAATTTGTATTGAGCACAACATCCGTGATATAGCTTGTCACCTATAAAATAACTTCATAAACATAAAAATGCGACTAAAGTAACGGTTACCTTTGCTATTAATCAGATGCAGCCACTAATATTTGCTACAAATCAGATTTTTGTAGAAAGTACTCAAGCTCCAGGCAAGCTTGGTTTTTACCTTAAAGCAGTCGCCGGGCTGAAGCATGATCATGTAATCGAGAAGGGGTTCACCTAGAGGAGGAGCGAAAAACTTCACGGCCTGCAGTGAGTTGACTGTTCCAAGCCGTGAAACATTGTTTCTGAGCTGAAGTTGATGGTGCGGTATGAAACTGTAAGGCAACCCGCACACTCCTTTCTAACCTCCGTTTCCTCCTCAACTGTTCGTTTGTCGTAGGGTAAATCGGTATTTATTCTAACGAACACGAATTCTTGTCCGGTTCCATTGCCTTTCGATTGTAGCACTACCTGATCGACCTCAGAAGAATTGCCGGTTGGCTTCAAAGAAACTGTTTTTTCTTTGCTTGGCTCTTGGGAACTCGCCAAAAAATGTTTATCTAAACGTCTAAAACCATGTATTACTATCAAAAACTGACCGCGACAGCTCCAATAATAATAAAAGCAAGAAATAGACGTTCCATGATTGCATGGGGCTAGGATCTGTTGCACAGTTTTTATACTAATTTAGCGTCATTAGCATGAGAATGGCGATGGCTTCTCCAACAATTCGCTTTTCTTTATATTTTAGGCTTTTATAAAAAGATTTGAATTGTAATGTTCAGTTTGCCCTGCCTCGCGAGCATTGAAATTCATCGATGCTGAAATTCTATTCAAGCTGCTGGTTTTTATATATTTTGTCCGAATTCAGAGAAAAAATGTGTTCTTTCTCAACAGAATTGCCCAGAATTTCATTCAAATCATGGAGAACGATTTCTTGATAGACACAAAAATCTTTTGGTTCTGGAACATCGTCTGCATCACCTTCATTGAGCATGCATGAACGTTTCGTAAGCTACGCAAAGACAATGCCAGAAACAGAAATAGGCGAAGCAAACCATCCCACTTTGGTGATCTGACCACACTCCTTTTACAACCTCTTGCTTTTTTCCCACGTTGTAAAAGTTTCTGAACAGGGTTGTCTTAGCCCCGCCCTATCTAGTGAAAACTCCGCCCACTTAAAAAATTTGGCTTTCATGCCCTCTATAACCTTAGACATCTTTTTTTCCACGTTCGTTCTTGTTAAAAGGGAGATGTAGGCGATGTCTAAGATCACAAAGATTTTCGTGTTTGTCAAGAAATCGTTCTTTGTAGATTGAATGAAATTCCGGGAAATTCACTTCCAAAGGAATACATTTTCAGCGGTCTAATGTGGGGCACATACCGAGAACGGGAACTACAAAGCGTATATGCGATATTTTCCCTGAAAAAAGTAACGAGGTTGATGTTCTTGGGACGACCGCAAGGGGGTCTTGCGAAGGATAAAGAGCCCGGTGCATAACTTACCATTTTTACAAAAAAAAGTGAAGAACTTGCTGTTCTTCAACAAATCAGGGAGTGATAATCAATTGTTTCTATTTACAGGTACTATCATTGGCTGCTGAGTATGCAATATCTTGAAAGATCAAAAGATAATCCGTCGCTTATTCCAAAGTATCATGCAAGTGCAAAATTGGCTGAGATGTACTACGCTTATGATGCTATTTTTCTTTACTGCGTTAGTTCTCTTGCAAACTTTTTATCATTTGGCTAAGGCCTAAGGGTAGTAAAGATGAAACAGGGAAAGAACTCAAGTAATTCGTCGCTCTACATGTCCGTTGAAGGTCTCAGCTCTTGATCCTTCTGTACTTTTCAGAATCAGCCATTCACAAGGCATAGTCCGGAGACATTATTAAACATGGCCAGATATCTTGCTGCTCAGCAACCCGTACCAAATATCTCCCAAGTGTAAGTAGTACTTCACTGCTGAGGCGTAAGCCACCTCTTAACCATTTGAACTAGCCTTTGCTTCTTTCTGAAGCACGTCTTAAGTAGTTCTCAGCAGCAGCTCGTCACTTTTTAGGCTTATCTGCTACACAATAGCCCGAATCGGACGTGAACTTGGAGCCTATAAGTTGGCACGGGAAACTCTTGACCGTCTGGGAAATCTACGCGTGCCACCACGTCTTCAACGTGATGTCGAGCTGATGACTGTGAATATTAGGGCAAAACCGTTTTCTGACGCTGACGACCTGCTGCCTGTCTGTCACAGGTACGAAACTTCCCTCTAGGCGGCGGTATAGCATAGGAGAACATAAAATACCTCCCATATCGATCCCCTAGAGGCCCGTGAAAGAAGGCTAATCCGAATGTTCCTTCAATTGTGAAGTAAAGTATAATGTATGGCGCAACTCGGAAGGATCAAGCTTTCTGCTTGTTTACTTTTTGTTCTATTTTTCCTAAGAATGGCATCACTACTTTCACCTAGCGAACTCCTTTTTCCAGGTGCGGCTTCAATAATCCGCTAACATGTGGGATGAATTGTGTACACTGCAAAACGGCCTTCGTGTATTCATTTGCAACATTTGGTATGTGAGCTGAAAAGTTTTTGAAGACTTCTCTCCCAATCTGAAAAAGTTATTCCAGAAATCCTCCCACTTGTGGAGTTCACAGTGGATCCCGATTTACCTATCGATGAAGCGGTAAAGCTGGTTGAATCCGAACCTCCGATCTCCGAATCGAATTTCAATCCTTTCCAAACAGCCTCAGTGAGTGGTCATTCCGTATTAGTTCGAAAGTTCCCAGGACCATGTAATTTCTCCTAAGCCGCCGATACATCGAAACTCGCATAGGTTTTTTTTTGGAATCGAATACGCGGCGTATTCTGAAGGGTGTTACTATGTGACGTGCTTCAATTTGACTACCCAATATTATGAGTATTTTAAATGTGAATTTGCTTTTTAGAAGAAATCCACTGAAGTATGTCTCAATGCAGATCTGGCCAAACTGGAGAAGGGTCAAGTAGTGGTGCTTCATCTACCACCACCGTTGAAGACACGTTTCCTATTCAATCAAATGCCTTCAATATCAGTTTCAAAGTGTCCCTCATGTAATAAGGTGAGGAAACGTCCATACAGAAACTCGAAAAATGGGTTTTTGTGATTTCGTATGTTCTTTCAGGTTTTTCACAGTGACGATTTTGAGATGGCCGTACTTCAAGAGGGTCACTGTCCATTCTGTCGAAGTGTACAGGAACGATCGGACAATCCGTATCTTATAGATGAGTTCTGAACAGATTTGGGGGCATGCACGATCATCTGTTGCTGTTTGACGTGGTATCTAAGACGAGTAAAGCAAGGTCTCTATCTGAGTTGTGTAATGCTGTTGAATTGGTACCTACATTTATCTATAGTGTATACAACTACATATAATATGTGTAAATCTTATAGCAATAAATTATCATGCGATATAACGGAGTAGTAAGTGGTATAACGTGGGCGGATGTGGTGTAATGGTAAGTGGCACACTACCGCACGTATGGCCACGAACTCAAATTCTGTTTGTGTAGAGCCATTGTCAAAGTGGAGGAGCATTAAGAGCATTTCCGACTTGATTCATTTCATCTACAGAAAAAGGAAGAGTTTAACTGAAACTTCAAAAAGTATGTGTTATCTACTGAATCTATCAGAAACTTGATAAGTGAGTGGCTTACAACGCTTAGACAGGTCCCAGTTGATAACAACAAATCAAAATGCTGAACGAAACGATTAGACAGTGAACAATGAGTCCGCTCTTTCACGATAACTACTCGTGAAAGGGAGGGCTCATTGTGCCTACTTCGACTGTTCACGGACCATTTGATCGAATTGGTAGCCGTCCGCTATTAGGGTTCCTCGGTCCTCGCTCAGTTTAGTTTATTAGTATGATTCGCTTCTTAAACGTATGGAAACAGCACTTTCTGAAACGCCTGGTTACTGGAGATGAGCAATGGATCACGTACGAAAACAATGAGCGGAAGAGGACATCAAGCGCTTTCAATGAACCTCCACGAACCAGTCCAAAAACTAATTCCCATGTGCTGAAGAGTGTGCTGTGTTTATGGCAGATCTGGAAGGAGATTATCTTTAGTAAGCTGTCACCGCACAACAAACCGATCACTCGTGAGAGAATGTCCAAATGGATCTGCAGTGGACTCGCCTGGACCGGGTCAGGAACGAGATCACAAGGGTGGGTACGCAAAGAGCTCCTATCCAGCTGATGACAAGTGAGCCTTGCAAGCCTTACTGTGGGCCACAGGATCGAGCGGTAAGGAAAGCAGTAAGGTTTGCTACAGGAAGACGACATCAAGTATGGCCTTCTCCGATCCAAGGTAATGGAAGGAGATGAAGTAGATAAAAGAGTCGGGACAAAAAACGAGAACAACAAACCCGCAGAGTTTGGGAAAAGAGGAAGATTAAGAAAATGATGATGATGATGACGAAAAAGAAGAGAGCTTCAATCAGAGATTGATCAAAAAGCTTTTGAAGTTGCAATACCATCTTATAATAACAAACTATCTATGAAAGCTCCAAAACACTGACAACAGAGAAAGGGACATTAGCCGTAGATACAGCATTTTAAAAAACTTCTTTATTAAGGTGCTAATAAAGATCGGTAACCTCAAAGTTTGAAAGAAACATAGAGGTTAGCCCGACAATAAAACTAGCAAATTATATCCCCATCATAGCCGTAGTGCAGTTTTCGATTTCGCAGATTACTTTGCCTGATTTGAATGCCGCAACATTGGTAGACCATTCGTCGTAGACATCACGGTAGGCAGTATAAAGCTGAATAATTTATAATGAAAGATCTTCGATGGGAGAAAAAAATAGTGAAGGGAATATTACCCCTGCCACATTGACGAACAAGGATTTTGGTTCACCATATTTTCCACTCCAGCGTCGAAAAATGCAGCCTTTCTTCCAGCTGTGCCATCTCCATCCCCTATCCCACCTCAATCCGGTAAATGTGTTGTGATCAGTTATTCCACCATCTCCACCAAGCCTATTATGGAAACGCGAAAGCACTGAAATTGTATGGATTAGCATGTAAATGGTAATAGGAGAAAAAGGCAGCCATTATGATAAGCACTGATAAAGACCTAAACCTTGACGAGCAAAGGAATATCTATGAAGATAGTTGAGGAGCAACAATTCCTCAGTCATTGATTATGCCTCTCCTTTCCAAAGCCAGCAGTGATTGGCCACAATCAAGGCTTTGGTGATTGATCATAAAGTTGATCAATTACAAAAGTGTCCAAGCGAATCAAGGGGTGGAGTAGTTGAACTTGTTCCCAGACGGATACCAAGTTTCTGCTTTATAAATGAGAGAAATTTATCAAATCCACTGCCTGATTTGCGCCAGCGCTCTCCCCCAATTTGTAATTTATTGCTGCGGTGTGGGGGGTTCGCCTTCAGAAACTATGCGGGGGGAATTCTGCATGACTCTTATCTAAGAGGCGATCAATGTAACTAAAGTTAGCCATGCAACTGAGATTTTTCACAGAAAGAGGGAACCTATGGGCTTTTCTGAGAAATCCGAAGCACTCAGACTGGCTGCTTTCATAGTCCGCCGGCCGGCCGGCCGGGGTGCACGAGGCAGTGCTAGGGTGGAGGAGGGCGACAGACGGTCGGTCAGCCCTTCGAAGGGCTGTAAACAAGGAGAGACAAGATCAAAAACCATTTGTACGAGCCCTGGTTGTTTGGTTTTTGATCTTGTTCTTCTTTGTTTTCAAACCCGCGACCGACAGTCTACCGCCCTTCTCTCCCTAGCACTGCTTCGTGCACGCCGGCCCGCCGGCGGACTATGAAAGAGCCACTGATTCAGAGTACTATAAGAACTGAACTTTGAAATCAAAGCGAGAATCTTACTTGACACAATGTGGTTTTCATGATGGCTGCAGATGGTCACCATATGTCCGTTAAGTCTACTACATAGATGTTCATGATCATCGTACCAACGGTTGTCGCAGAACTTCTACAAATGCATCATCCAATCGAGATCAAGATTTCGTCTAGTGAGTTTTTCACCTACTTTGTAGCATTTCTTGTATTTCGCAACGTAGATCCACGGCGAACACGCTCCGTATGTGTCCTCCAGATAGTAAAGATATCCGTCGACCATTATTGAAGAGGGAATCAATGCAATCAACATGTATAACAGCATCTTCTCTGAATTGAATCCGATAAAGGATAAGAATAAAGGGTAAAGTCTCATGCGTTAATCGATCCCGTCTGATGCGCTCCGCATTTATTTCCACACGGTAGCGTATTATGTGCGTAGCTGATCTACGTAACGACTTGCTATGGTTAGCCAATATAAAAGTCAGTGCTGCTTCCTTCTTACAATTAGACGAGTTTGACGAATCAAACGATCTCGGAAGGATGGGATGCTCATTTGTCCTGGGCTCACGTCGATCTGAAAATCGATTCCTGCCCCATGCGGGTGTGATAGAGCGCTACAAACGTCTGCATTGCCCTATGCCGCGAAGCTTTTTTAGCCATTTCGCAGCTGCGAGTGCGAGTGGAGTGCAGCAAACGCTACGCGATTTTTCAGAAAGAAGTGTGCTTACCCACCCATATCCGTCGTATACCCACCATCTCATGAGTGTAACTTTGTCTGTGAATAATATCGGGCAGCAAACTGTCTCAAACTGATATTGACTTCATTCACTTTTACTCTTTTATTCGTAGTGATGGTGTGCGTGTGCTTGCATGTGCTTGTGTGCGTGTGTGTGTGAAAGATGATAGGATATGTATTATGCTCGCGTTGTTACTACGCGATTACTGTCGTGAAACCTATGATTTTCATCTACGCAAGGGCTGTCACCCCACCGCATGCACATTTTTCGACGCGCCGTACAGTTTCCACCAATCAGCTGCGCGCCGTTCGATTGCCACGTGGCATTTGGCGCCTCGTAGTGTGTGCACACAACTCGCGCATAGTCATCTCGTCGTACTCTTCGTCAATGGCCTCGTCAGCAGAGGAGATAAAGGATCGTAGGTTCTACAATCACCGCACTGCCAAAGTCGCAATCAAGGAGGGGTTCCGAGACTCAGGGATGACCGTTGTAGCGCGTGCTGCTAGCTGCCGCCGGGCAGCTATGAACATCCGCAACTCCTGGAGGGCGCACACGCCAAGGATCTCAAGGACGAGTTCGTTACACACACAGTTCGTGCGTGGCACACATCCGTGGACACCGTGTTCGTCTCCTTCCTCGCGGGCAGCGATTGCCGGAGTCCTCTAGTGACGCAGGAATTTGAACGTAGGTTCATTTATCGCATTTTCTTGCGTATGAAGTTAAAGTTAATAATTCCTATGTTTTCTTTCTTCGACAACAGTCAGCTGGGCGAGTCTCCCTCGTATCATATTCTTGGTAGTTTATAATTTCACGTTATGTTTTGTTGATAATAGTTTATTTTTAAAGATACAACACACTTACACGATACTTCTACTACTACCTCTGCCCAATCACCTTGACTCACACTCTTCAGGTACTTTTCATACTGAATTTCGCGACAGCACGATAGACGATAGACAGACTCCAGCATTTTGTGTATAGTAAGAACTATCACTTTGTATTATCCACTACCCCTGTGTTCTTTTCAGCCTCTATCATTTGTTGCTGGTACCTGCATAACCCGTGTTGGCTAGCTTACAGTATATCAAAGCTGCTGCTGGGTTGGATGAACGCTTGTAGATAAGAACAGCAAAATAAGGCCGACGACAACAGAGGGCGGAGTTGACGCTGACGCTGCTTGGTAAGTCGCCGTGCAGCTACGTATTGGATACCCATGAGCACGTAACAAGCAAATCTCTTTTTCATTCGAGGAAGCTGAGATGGTATGGCTTGGAGTAGCAGGTTCTCCATGAACTCTTTGCAGTGCGAGGAGAAGATAAGTTGGCGCCTTGGAATGCACCAAGCAAGCCATTTCTCCGGCACCAATGTTAATGCACCCGATATGCCTGCTATTTACTTGCTTGCATAAGTGTATGACTTGTTGGATGAATAGCTATCATTCCTTATGCACCACCTGTTAAGGTGGGAAAGTGTGATAATCCATGATGTATAGGACCTAATCAGGCAGTACATCAGTTTTCATTCCTTTTCATCGAGAGTGGTAGGTCCGCATGCAGGTGTCCAATTCCAAAAAAACGGCACCGCTCTCGACTCTGCTGATTGTGAGTAAGACGAGGTCATACAGCGTTACTGCACAGAAACGCATACATCAAACACCTCTCCGCTCACTCAATCGTCTCCAAGCAGTTCCCCTGAAGATCTGGAAAGGGGGTTAGATGTAACCTCTAAAAGGCATCAAAACTTCTGAGAGTGGGAAAGGTGCGCATGTGCAGAGGGAGATTTTAGTGGCGGTTTTGAACTTTCTGTTCCATTACTCGCTTCAGACCCTATTCACAATACAGAGTCTTATCCAGTTTCATGATCGTCTACAAGAGGCATGGACTAAGCAGAATTGGTCCCCAGGAAACCACAAGCGAGTGTTCCTTGCCATGGCTTCCGATGTCATAGAGGTAACTGCTGTTCAGTCTCTGCGGCATAACCAGCCCTCGAGAAGAGTTTCGTCTGACGGATGCCCAGTGCCTCCATGTCTAAGGACAGGGTAAGGTTCTGCTCGTCTCCGGCTGGAACTGAGAATCCTGAATAAGACATGAACTCACCAGTGATTTGAGCTAGTAGGTCGCAAGTGAGGTGAGCTAGTAGGTCGCAAATGAGGTGAGCTAGTAGGTCGAATTCGAGTAATTGTAAGATGAACCGTACTCTCCAAAAGTTAAGCTTAAATAGGCATGATAGCGAGACATGATATTACTCAATGGGATTCATCTTGATATCAGAGATAAGCCTATCTGATTGTCTTGGTAGGATCTTCATCCACCTGCTTTCACCTTTCGAGTATCTCGTTGTTTCCCAAAGACGGAAGCCTGTTAACTACATAGGTGCTGCTCTATTAGTCATTGCTGAGCATCCTTACATATGAGTTACGCATTCCATCGAATAGAATAATACCCGGAAGCTCATTCATTCTTCTCGGTTTGGGAGATATGAACCCACAAAGAGCTGCACGACCAAGTCCACGTTCCCAGTTTTCCTTGTTATGAGATGTGGGTAGGGCAGTTTGACAGGTACCACTTAAAATACTAAAAAAATAGGTCCAGACGATAAGTGTGAAAGTCTGTTTATAGCTCCCATTCGGGAGGTCTAAAGTTCGAGAGAAATTTAGTTAAAACTTTATTTCAGTAAAGAAAACAATCATTGCAACTGAAATGCTGTTGTAATGACATCGAGGCTCCCACACAAACCTATAAAGTCTTAAACGAGGTAGCCAGAAGGCACATATTCATATGGAGTGGCATATGGATATGCACTATAGGTTCTATATCCATAAGGCAGATATCTATAGGGACTAAGTCCTAAAGGTCTATAAACGAGTGGGCTAGCAATTGGGCTAGCCAGTGGACTGGCGAGTGGGTGGACCAGTGGACTAGCTGCATACGGTGAATAGACATAAGGACTAAATCCTGGTTCAAAGAGATGGACGCTCTTCTGTAGACCCTCATGATGAAGTTCGTCAACAGCCTCCTCGTCCTAAAAAAAAACCAAAAATACTCTTTTTACAATGCACAAATACCGAATATGTTTGAGTTCAAGTTTGTTGGCTTTCTCGAGTCGCACGAGGCTTAGAAATAACCATTTCCTACACTTCAAAACATCTTCCGATTGATTTGGGTGAATCTTGAATTGGCTCCTAGAAGCCACAAAAGCATTTTGAGAGTCTGCTGACTGCTGTGCGGCTACAGATATTTCAGCTGCCACAATCCACTGCGGGATTCCTTGCCCTTTTCCTCGAGATTCCCTTGGGGACGCTTCAGTTTTGTCGAAAAAGAAAGGTAGTGGTGAGAGGGCGTACACCGTGCCTTTGCAAGGATAGAAGCCAACTAATCCTGTCTTTGAGGGAAGGTGTCCAAGAAAAATTGGAGGTCACAAGCAGTCATGATAGTTTTATGCTTCACAAAGGTTCTCGGCCCTTTGACGAATGTTCTCAGCTCTCACCTTTCAGTCGTTCTCAAAGCACCACAGATGACCTAGCCAGCAATGATCATTGTTCAACAGTCTGGGACTAACTGGAACTATCCACTGGGTGAACAATATATGTCAGAGCCTGTGCGCTGTGGCTTCCAGTAAACGAGAATATGATTGAATCTATACAGATGCAACAAACCATCAGTGGAGCGGCCGCCACGATTGTACAGAGAGCCAGTAGAGTGAATAGAAGATACATCTGAAATGAGCATCTTTCATCACCTGAACTTTCCTGTAGAAACTTTCCGTCCCTTACTATGAAGCAATTATAGCTATTCAGCCAAGCTACCGTAAAACTAAGCTACATGAGCAGGAGATGATCTTTACTCGGACTATTACAAGTTTTTGCTGTAGTAGTAAGTGCCCTATCACACAAGCATGGTCCGGGAGTTGAATCCCAAACCGGTACTCTTCTAGATCAACAAGCCTTCAATCACTCCGGGTCTGTTAGTTGGTTCCAGATTCAGCTAGAGGATAGAAGCATCGACTAGTACATTGGCTGGCCACCGCAAGACATTGTATGGGTCACATACCCATCCCAATCCCGCTACGGATCAAAATGGAAGTAGAATACGGGGCGCGTCCCATAAACGGTTTCGATTGGCATTAAATCTCCAGCCTTTTATTCTGTAGTTCTCAGTACAAAAAATATTTCTTGGCTGTTTAAACGAGCCAACTTTTCTTACAATGATTTACGCACGTCTTTATAACCGAGAATAACAAAGGTTATCGAAAAGTAAGTAACTCAGCTGATATAAGCTAGAAGCTTGAATTAAGTTCAAGATTAGTTTCGTAAGAGAAGCTCAGATATTCAAATCTCAATAAACTATTCCTAAAGTAATATAAAACGAAAATCCAGAGAAGCTGAAGTAATCACTGCTACCTCCGATAGCCTTTTATACTGCCAAGGATGATTTTTCAGATAAACAGTGCACGTCACCATCACGGAACTTCTGAAACAAAGGATTTTCAAAAAAGGACCAAAATCCTGCGCTCAGCTGATTCTGTTGACTTAATTCAATGAACTAATTAATAGCCTGATTTTTGCTCGGAATGACCTCAGGGCCAACGTTCAGTGTTTTTGCAGGTCACCGACCAGCGACCATTTGAGTTACGGCTGAGTTACCATAATCCTGCAATGAATCAGCTAGGGTAAGAGACATGTCCCGAGACAGAAAGGGACATTTCCATGTCCCGCAGACATCGTATGGATGACTTGGCACGAGGAAGGGGCCTCGGGGAACGGTTAAAAGGTCGAACCATGCAGAGTGTAGCTCAGGAGCCTATCATCGCTCGCATCGTTGTTTCACTTGCACGGAGAGCATTCCGAACCTCTGATACTGCTGCACGAAGGAGGGAGTTGATCGATCAAGATCAACTACACTAAGGTATGGCCGCTGCACTGTGTAGCAGGCAAGAAGAGATCCACATCAATCAGCTTCTGTGATTGCAATGTCATTTATCACGACTTCAGAGCAAGCCATCTCGCGCACTATAGCGGCACGACGACTGCACGGTGGCGATCTATTCGCGCGACGACCGCTTCGTTGTGTTCGTTTGACCCTCGTGCATCGGCGAGGCCGTTTAGGGTGGTGCCAGGAGCATAGCGAATGGCCCGATAAGAAATGGAGTCGTGTGCTATTTACGGATGATAGCAGATACAATTTGAATAGTGATTCTGAATTCACCCTTATAAGGCGAGAGGTAGAAACATGCAACCCTCCCAGAAACTGTCGAACGTGGTCGTTCTGGTGATCGAGGTGTATTGGTATGGGGAGCCGTATTGACTTCCAGATTCTCGACCGTGGAACCCTAACACGAGGTCCGATGCAGAGGGCACTGAATTTATCTTTATGGATGACAGTGTGCGACCGTATCGGACAGCACATAAGGAGGCGCTCTCGGCACAGGAGCATATTCGGGGAATGGAGCGGCCTGCTCTGCTCCCGATCTAAACTCCATGGTGCACTGCGATGGGATTGGATGCACTGGGTAGTCGCGTTGCAGCACGTCCAAATGCATCAGTGACCATCCAACAATTGTCAATTATGCTGATTGAAGAGTTGAATGCCTCACCACAATAACTCATTATCAACCTCTTGGAAAGTAAGGGATCGCGTTGCAGAGTATTGCTGTCTGTGGTGATCACACACCCTATTAGGAACCGCGTCGCTTTATTTGAAGTACTAGGGTGAATCGTGAGGAAGTATGTGCAATCGGTACCCTTGGATAAAGATGTCTTATCTGCTCGTCTTATTTCAATTCTCTGTCAGTTGCTTCCTGTGAAACACCGTAGTGGTCCTCTATTGGTATGGTATAAATTTCATCAAGTTCTGTCGCCTGGCAGAGGTACAGTAATCAAAAGTTGCTTCGTTCCTAAGTTTTGCACACCAGTGCATAATGTTCGAAAGCGATTTCGGATTCTTTTTTCTCAAAAAACAGAAAAACATTCGATCGTACTATGCAGACATTGTGGTTGGGCTTATTTTATGAGTTCTGAGGCCAGCTGATGTAGAAAACGGCCTTACTATCTCCAAAGTTGTATCTGGTATCCATTATCTTGAAAGTCAATGGCGTAGTTTACCTCAATCTCACTATCGGGATTGAGACTGAGATTATGAGCAATGTAAACAGCCGGTGCTCAGAAATCTTCACGACCATAGGTACTTCCTCTACCTAGACACTGTATTTTCGGAAATTACATCGATAGCTTCATGAACGAGCCGCAAGGCGTGGTGCATGCCAGAGAGGTGTCATTCAGATTGCTGACCAAAATCCCAGTTCCTACTTCCTGGTGAGTACATGACTTTTCAACATAATCTGCAGTGGAATACTTCTATGTCAACATTCAGGTTTAAACGAACCACAAAGATATCGAATCTTTCGATGGTAACCAGTTCAAGTTCATGATTGTTTATTGTAGAGCCTCAGGAGATAAATGTTGAGCGCTTGGACATCGTTGAGTTCCTCTACGATGGTTTCGATGGTCTACCATCGTACGGTCGGAACGTCCTGCTCTCTTGGAACAGATCAACCATTTTGAGACTGTGATTGATGGTGCTAAGATTTCACAGCTAACCCTGCTGGGAGACGGGCGTTAGGAACGATTTTGGGTAATCGATTCGCCGGGCTCTTGCGGACCACTCATTCGCCGTTATTACAGCTCTAGCGTTCTTCATACAGCTCAATCGATATGCGATCATTATTTTAGGCATAATTCTACTATCAGTACTTTTGTTCTTGTATTTCTTACCTACTGCTGCATCCTGCTACATTTCTTCGCGCGCGACACCCCTCACCGCGACGCGACCGTTTCGTTCCTAACGCACCACACCCAACCCTGCTCGCATGACTACTCTTCTCAGTGCCAATGCTGTTAAGGACGGGTGTTGATGGAATACAGATGGCAAACCGACTGGACGATAGTTGACAAAATTGTCAGCGCTTTACTTGCACTACAGCACAGTTTCACTAGTTTTACCCGAAAGTGACAACTTGGATTCGTGTAGGTGTCAAAAAAAATCCGAATAAGGGTTTTGACGACAAATGGGGAAACGTGATAATTGTACTTGATACGATGATCTGAAGTCAAGACAGTATCGAAGGAATTTCTTATTTCTGTGAAAAAATCATCGCAACAATTGAAATACTGTTGTAATGGTTTCAAAGCTGCTACGTAAAACCGAAGCCTTATCCGTAGTAGCCATAGGGTCCATATCCATATCGTCTATATCCATATGGTCCATAATAGCCGTAGGGACCATATCCGTAGTAGCCGTATGGTCCATATCCGTATCGTCTATATCCATAAGGTCCATATCCAGAGTAAGGACCATATCTATAGGGATTCAGTCCTCGTCCAATGCAAAATACACCCTTTTGCGGATCCGTATGCACCAGCTTATCAGTAGCCTCCTTATCCTGAATAACAAAGAAGTAATTTTTACATTGTGTACTTTAAAGCTTCCTAAAGTTGTTAGCTTTATTATTCATGGCTCTAGATCTGACTGCTAAGGGGTCCTCAATGGCCCAGTAACCTGTTCAGCTCTGGTTTCGAACTGTTCTAAAAAATACTCTACACAAACATAACAAACCATCTCTGGAGCTGCTGCCACCAATGCACAGAAGGTCAAAAGAAAACAGAGGAGATGCATCTGAAAAGAGCAATTTGTCTTACAAAGGCTTCCGGATGAACACCCTTAAAAGCTATTACGTACTAATCTCGAAGGCTAACTCAATCCACAACAAATGTTACTTGAACGCTTTTGCCTACTCGGCCATGCTTCACTAAACGAGATCCGTCACAGGTACGAATTTCTTTTACTGTTCCCATTGTTGTTGACTGACTACTATTACTCACTACCACACCAAGAACCTATTTGTTAACTAAATTAAAGGCCTTTCTCAATGGCGTTGAGTTGAGCACATCCTCATAACCGAGAGGAAGGAAATTTCAGCACCAAACAGTTTTTAAATCGATAGAAATTAGAAATCCTGGCCCCATCTATCATTTGCTCATGGAGCAAGCTGAAATTACTCAAATGGGATGTAAATTTAGTAAAAACCAAAAAAATGTCTCAAATTTTAGTGGAAAACGTCAGTTGATATATGAAATGAAAATCCAGAGAAGTTGAAGTGATCACTGCTACCTCAGATAGCCTTTTATACCGCCAAGAATGATTTTTCAGATAAACAGTACACGTCACCATCACGGAACTTCTGAAACAAAGGATTTTCAAACAAGGACCAGAATCCTGCGCTCAGCTGATTCTGTTGACTTCATTCATTTAAATAATAGCCTGCTTTTTGCTCGAAACGACCTCAGGGCCAACGTTCGGCCTTTTTGCAGGTCACCGACTAGCTACCATTTGAGTTACCGTTGAGTTACCATAATCCTGGAATGAATTAGCTGGGGTAAGAGAAGCTTTCACACAGCCTACATACTGTTCAGATGCATTGCTGTTAGACTGAAAGAAAGGTGTTGCAGCATGTCGGACAGATGTTTGAACTTTATCTTTCTCTATTGAATCTTTGACGACCTTGTTTATAAGGGATAACCTTCAATCGAGAGGACCATGACCTTTATCACCTAGCAATAAGACGTCCTTTTGTCAGCAGTTTCTCGGTCCTCTCTTCCAAAATGGCGCCGAGTGTTACATGAAGCATTAGCCGATTTCATTCTTGAGTTCACAACGATCGTCAAACTCTTTCACCTTTGTATGGTGCCTCAGGGCTTTAAGTCAGTGGTAATCAGACGGGGATAGGTTTTGACGTCTTTGCTTCCCCACGTGCGGGCGTACGCTGTCGCAAAATATAAAGACATTCGGTCTTCTCGAGCATTGTTCTCACTTTACATCGGGTACTTTTTGCAAGTGATTAGAAGAGACGTCGTCATAGGGCCTTGTCGAGTAATATTCCATCCGGTCAACCCCCGTGTGCGGATCAAATTTTCCCAAAAACAAAGCTCGTTTATCATCGGATAGCGAACAACACTCTTCTTGAATACAACGCTAATGTTTGCTGCAATAATGATGGTGATCTGGGAAAGTAGCTCTGCAGGAACTCGCAGTAATCAAAGGGTTGAAAGATAATTGAGTTCATTGGAGAATTTCTCTGTAAAATACTCTTCGAAAAGTCGTATTGTCTCCAAACTTCTTCACGAACATTTTACAATGTTCAAAACGAATTTCGGATTCTTTCTCAAAAAACAAAAATACAAAGGATCGTATTATGGTTATGAGGCCAGCTGATGTAGAAATCAGCCTTGCTATCTCCAAAGTTGTGTCTGGTATCCCATAATCTTGAAAGACGATGGCGAAGTTCACCTCAATCTCACGATCCGGATTGAGACTGAGATTATGAGCAATGTAAACAGCAGGTACTCAGAAGTCCTCACGACAGTAGGTACTTCTTCTACCTACACACAGTAATTTCAGAATTACATCGACAGCTTCATGATTATGGGAACTATGTACTGTATTCTACGATCCGCTTCCCAAGAAGAGGGTTAGAACGAAAATGGGAAATCCCGCAGTAACAGCGTCTGTCTAGTAATTCTAGAGCTAATTTGATTCATCATAGAAGCAAGATTCTCTTCCGATCCAGTAGAAATTTAGGAAAATAAGCTTTCAGTAATCCTTACAAACGAGCCGCAAATCGTGGTACATGTCAGAGATGTGTCATTCAGGTTGCTGATTAAATAAATCCGAGCTCCTACTTCTGGTGAGCGACTTTTCGACATAATCTTCAGTAGAATATTCTAATTCAACACCCAGGTTTAAACGATCCACAAACATAAAGATTTTATCGATGTTAGTCAGTTTAGATGCATGATTGTTTATTGTAGAGCTCCAAGAGATAAATATTGAGCATTTGAGCGTCACTGAGTTGCTCTACAATAGTTTCGATGTTCTACCATCGGACCGTCGGAACGTCCTGATCTTTTGCAACAGTCCAACGATTCTAAGAATGTGATTGATGGTGCTAAAATTACACAGGCAAGCTTGCTTACATGACTACCCTTCACAGTTTCAATGCTGTTAAGGACGGGTGTTCATGGAATGCAGATGGCAAACCGACTGGACGATAGTTGACAAAATTGTCAGCTCCTCTTTACTTGCATAGCAGCACAGTTTCACTAGTTTTACCCAGACGTGAACAACTTGGATTCGTGTAGGTGTCACAAAAGCATCCGAATAAGGGTTTTGACGACAAATGGGGAATCGCGATAATTGTACTTGATACGATGATCTGATGTCAAAGCAGTATCAAAGAATATTTTTATTTCTGTGGGAAAATCATTGCAACAATTGAAATACTGTTGTAATGGTTTCGAGGCTACTACATAAAACCGAAGCCTTATCCGTAGTAGCCGTAAGGTCCATATCCATATCGTCTATATCCATATGGTCCATAATAGCCGTAGGGACCATATCCGTAGTAGCCGTATGGTCCATATCCGTATCGTCTATATCCATAAGGTCCATAACCAGAGTAAGGACCATATCGATACGGATTCAGTCCCCGTCCAATGCAAAATACACCCTTCTGGGGATCCGTATGCACGAGTTTGTCAGTAGCCTCTTTATCCTGAATAACGAAGAAGTAATTTTTATATTGTGTGATTTCGGGCTTCTAAAAGTTACTAGCTTTTTTATTCATGACTTCAGAGGTGCTGCTAAGGGGTCCTCAATGGCCCAGTAACCTGTTCAGCTCTCGTTTCGAACTGTTCTAAAACAACTCTACACAAAATAACAAACCATCTCAGGAGCTGCTGCCACCAGTGCACAGAAGGCCAGAAGAAAACAGAGGATATGCATCTGAAAAAAGCAATTTGTCCTACAAAGGCTACCCATAGTCAGGTTTTCGGGATGAACGCCCCTAAAAGCTTTTACTAACCTCGAAGGCTAACTTAATCCACAACAAATGCTACTTGAACACTTTTGCCTACTCGGCCATGCTTCACTAAACGAGATCCGCCACAGGTGCGAATTTGTTTTACTATTCCCATTGTTTTTGACTGGCTACTAATACTCACTACCAGATCAGGAACCTATTGTTTAGCTAAATTAAAGGCCTTTCTCCATGGCATTGAGTTGAACACATCCCCGTAACCGAGAAAAAGGACATTTCTGCACCAAACAGTATCTAAACTGATATAAATTAAAGTACTGGCTCCATTCATCAGCTGTTTATGGGCAATCTCAGATTACTCAATTGGAAAGTAATTTAGTAAAAATCAAAAGTATCTCAGATTTAAATGGAAAATGCCGCTTGATATATGAAATGAATATTCAGGGAAATCTGGTGATCGTCGTTGTCCCTGATAGCTTTTATACTGCCAACAATGGTCTTTGATCGAACACGTCATTACCATGAAAATTTTGGAACAAAGGGGTTAAAAAAGTGCTCGAGTTCTTCGCTCGGCTAGAGCCACTGCCCAGTTTGTCGAACCAACAACTTGAACTGCTTTTATGAGAAATAATTCGGAATGGGTATAGGGATGTCTAGCACTTGAATGGATGAGTAATGAATCTCCTGTTTCAAGTAGAATTTAATATACTTTCCACTCCTGCTTCAGTGATCTATGTATTTGGCTCATTTTATGACTTCCGATGCTAGCCTATTTGAAAGTCGGGCTTTTCATTCCTGAAGTTATGTTCGATCTTAAATAGTCCTGAAGTAATATAAGGACTGGGATATACACTCGATCCCTTTTGGAGAATAGATATGTAGGATTCAAGTAACTTAAAAATCGAACGTTGACAGAATCAGTCCAGTCCTATTTTTCTCTCATTGTTGCCCAGTTGGGAAGAAATATAATGCGGATTCCGACAAGAATCCATTGAAACTTTTTCAATGGATTTTTGTACTTTTGGGGGAACATTTTGAAAGAATGTGCAGGATCGCAAACCCTGTCCCGATCATATGTCACGGGCTCGCCACAAGGGTTGCAGCATAAATAAAGCCGGGTAGATTTGATGTCCTTTGCTCGGGGTTTTTATGTATGAATGAAGCATAACAATGCAGATTCAGTCAAACCACTGCCATATAAATTCCTTTTGATGACGGCCAGCTCAGTTGTCCGGTAGCTTGTTGTGGGGTTTCACATAATGGGTTCACAAGCACCTGAATTCCTTCCCAAATGAGCTCGAATTGCCCTACACGCATTGATTGATTGCAGTTAGGATTCCCTTAAGGTTGTAATTCGGAACCGCTTTCTAGACTCCTTCATATGGAACAAGCCCAAAAACATTTTCTAACTAGCCAAGTCACTCAAAAGTCCTATAACATTTCTATTTTCACTTCTTTTATGCTGAGTCTCCGATATAACGCCGATATCAGCCTACCGGTTCGCCGCCGTGTACCTGTGAGCGATGGCAACCTATGTGTACCGGTTGCTCCCAATAGGCATCGAATTTCATTACTCCCCATATCGGATGATTCTGTTGCCTTTTTAATAGGTGTTCGTACCATCTCTCATCTTCAGAGAGAGGCGTCGGACAGTGGCGACTCGCATGACCGCCCTAACTCCCTTGATTCATCCGTATCCATCCACTGGACCCATCTGCTCGTCCTCAATTCAGTGAAGTGAGGTTGCCTTCTATGCAACTTTCACCCATACAAGGGAAGTACTGTTGTTTTTCTTTTGCAAGCACTTCATTTGCGTTCATACTCCAGAATACGTCTTTCTCCAAAGAGCTAGGCTTTCGTTTTAGAGCAGGGTTTTCGGCTACGATTCTTCTTAGAACGGTACTTATCAATGTGTTGCTTTTCTTGGCCCTTAAGTTTTTAACTTCTCGACAGTCGCCCTTTATGAGTGATCGAAAACAAAGCAGCATTCAATAAACATTTTATTTCTGCAGCGAAAACAAAACATTGCAACAATTGAAAAACTGTTGTAATGGCTTCGAAGCTACTAAAGCCTTTTCTTTAGTAGCCATAGGGTCCATATCCATTTCTATATCCATATGGTCCATACCAATATGGGCCATATACGCGGCCGTATGGACCATATCCGCGACCGTAGGGTCCATATCGACCACCGTAAGGTCCATATCCGCTGTTGTAGCCGTAGGGCCCATATCCTCCTCCCGTGCAGAACACGCCCTCCTCGGATCCATTGGCGGGAGATTATCAATAGCCTCCTTGTCCTGAAAATTAATGGAAATGTTATTGAAATGCAACTTAAAAATCTCAAAAAAAGTTGTTTATGTGCAAAACTAGAAAACTTTTTTCCAAGATTTACGATTATTTGAGAAACCTTTCCTATTGAAAGATCCTAGCCCATTAATGACGATGCTGCATGGAGCGAAAGTATGGCGTGGCTTGGGAACGGTGGTAGACGGTCAAAGCCTGGGGAGGTACACATGGGTGTTCATGTGATGGCATACACATAGCACCACACAATGTCATACCACAGGGGAAAACGGTCATGTTACTCTTATCCCGAAATCGCTTCGCAGATCTGAGGTTACCGTATGAATACGCTCCCGACCGTATACCCATTTTGAGAGGCCAATTAGTGGCAGGCCTGATACAGATGAGCGTTTCTCCTGTTGCGCTGCGCTAAATATCAGTTGGCGGCAGACCCTGGCGGGCTGCCTCCTTCCACTTCAGTAGAGAAATTTGTTCTGTTCCCAGCTGTGTACTCCAGTACTCCACCTTCACGGTTGTGGCAAAACTGTGCAATTCACGTAATCACCGCACGGTACACGGAGATAGGTGCATGCTCAGAAGATGCTTGGACGTGATCATCTCCATGCTTTCATTTATCGCCTCACATGGTCCAGTGATCATGTGAATAGCACGCTGCTATCCATGGCCTGGGTGAATGAACAATGAAGTAAGAGCCACACAGCAGAGGAAGAGCACACTGTGCAAAAGAAGTCGTAAAACAAGATCTGAAACAAGGAGGAGCAGCCGAAGCGACCTGAACCTCCTGACGAACAACCAATTCTACACTGTCTAAGGCAGAATCGAAAGCAGCCATGCCAACAAGTCGAAGAAAAATGTGTGCTACCCAATTCTGGCAGCGCTGGACTGAAAGGAATGGTGAGCCTATTTTTATTGGAATCCCTAGCTTGACTATTCAGCGTACCTGACAGAATGCTTGGTGTCCCCGTGGGAAACCGGTAGAAGTGGGTTGCTATATAAGAAGGAGAACACAAATGATATTGACAAATATCGCCCAAGCCACCTTCTGTGCAAAATGTTTCTACACGACTTATCCTCAACAGGATCGGCAGAACACTGGATAGACTCCGGTCATGCAAATAAGCATGAGACCGTAGGGAATTCAGTGCGGTCGAGCATTTCGTCCTCAGTCATAAGTTTCATCGAAGTGAAGCAAGAGTTCAATACTTCATGATCCGCAAAGTTTTAGACGAGATGATACCGTCAATGGTGACTTGCTTGTGGAGCGGTAGTAAAGGGATTATAGAGCTCGCACATCGGTTGGGACGTTTTGGTTGTCAAAGCATCCATATGTTTCAACAGAAGGGAACAGGAATGTGGGAAATAATGCATTCTAGTGGCATTTCATTTAGTGTCACAGCTCCGCAGACATGATTCGTCGTACCGAACTGCTCCCAGAAGTCTGCTTACTTGCATGGCGGTCTTTTAACGAGTGTTCTCCCATTCATCTGACAGTACCATGCCGTCTTGCCCAACATTCTATCAGGTTCTGAGCCATAGAAGCACCTTGTTCTTGCACTAAATTTCTGTATTCTTGTGACTTTGTGTGAAAGGATTTTGAGCAAGTTTCTATCTATCGTACTTATCTATATTCTATCGGACCATCGGGTGAGGTTTCCGTAAAGGGTTGTCATGGAAGTAAGCTGACATCTGGTAGGGGCTCGGCTTCTCAATCGAGTCTGCAGAGTTTCAAGTCCGAATGAAATGTTGTTAGAGAGCTTTGTTGCCAAATTTTGTTTCCCATCGCTGAATCCTATGAATGGCATGGCAACCAAAGAGTGGTTAAACTTCGTATGCGAGTTCTGGACCATTCCACAACCACCGTCCAAAAATTCCACGAGCAAATCATCGTTGGCGATACCATCTTGCCCAAGACTCTGCTGATCATGAGATCAGTGACCATCCAACAATTGTTAATTATGCTGATTGATGAGTTGAATGCCTCATCTTAATAACTCATCATCAACCTCTTGGAAAGTATGGGATCGCTTGCAGAGCATATATTGCTGTCTATGGTGATCACACACCCTATTAGGAACCGCGTCGCTTTTTTTTAAGTATCACGATAAATTGTGAGGAACTATGCGTAATCGGTGCCTTCGAAGAAAAGTGTCTTATCTGCTCGTTTTATTTCGATTTTCTGTCAGTTGCTTCCTGTGCAACACCGTAGTGGTCCTCTATTGGTATGGTATGAATTTCATCGACTTCTGTGGTCTGGTAGAGGTACAGCAATCAAAAGTTGCTTTCGTTCCTAAGTTTTGCACACCAGTGTATAATGTTCGAAAGGGATTTCGGCTTTTTCCTCAAAAAACAGAAATACAATTGATCGTACTATGCCGGAAGACATTGCGGTTAGGCTTAGTTCACGGGTTATGAGGCCAGCTGATGTAGAAATCGGCCTAACTATCTCCAAAGTTGTATCTGGTATCCCATAATCTTGATAGTCGATGGCGTAGTTTACCCCAATCTCGCTATCAGGATTGAGACTGGCATTATGAACAATGTAAACAGCAGGTACTCAGGAATCCTTACGACAGTAGCTACTTCCTCTGCCTATACATTGTATTTTCGGAAATTACATCGATAGCTTCATGAATATGGGAACTGTATACTGTATTCTACAGTTCGCCCACTAAAAATGAACGTTAGAAAGAAAAGGGCAGTAGCAGAGTCTGTCCAGTAATTCTAGAGCTAATTTTATTCATCACAAAAGCAAGATCCTCTTTCGATCCAGTAGAACTTTAGGAAAATAAGCTTTCAGTAATCCTTAAAAACGAGCCGCAAGGCGTGGTACATGTCAGAGATGTGTCATTCAGGTTGCTGATCAAATAATTCCGTGTTCCTACTTCCTGGTGAGTGCATGACTTTTCAACATAGCCTGCAGTTCAATATTCTAAGTCAACACCCAGGTTTAAACGATCCACAAACATGTAGAATTTTTCGATGTTAGCCAGTTCAAGTGGATGATTGTTTATTGTAGAGCTCCAGGAGATGAATGTGGAGTGATTGAGCATCACCGAGTTGCTCTACGATAGTTTCGATGGTCTACCATCGGACCGTCGATTCGTCCTGCTCACTTGGAACAGGTCAACCATTTTAAGACTGTGTTTGATGGTGCTAAGATTTCAAAGCTAATCCTGCTTGCATGGCTACCTTTCTTAGTGCCAATGCTGTTAAGGACGACTGTTGATGGAATACAGATGGCAAACCGACTGGACAATAGTTGACAAGATCGTCAGCTCCTCTTTACTTGCACAACAGTACAGTTTCAATAGTTTTACCCGAAAAAGATTACCTCGGGTTCGGATAGGTGTCCCGCAGGTATCCAAAAGAGGGTCCAGAAGACAATTCCGCTAATTGAAGCTGATACGATGATATGAAGTCAGAACAGTATCGAAAGAATTTTTTTATTTCTGCGTGAAAATCATTGCAACAACTGAAATACTGTTGCAATCGCTTCAAGGCTACTACATAAAACCGAAGCCTTATCCGTAGTAGCCGTGAGGTCCATATCCATATCGTCTATATCCATATGGTCCATAGTAGCCGTAGGGACCATATCCGTAGTAGCCGTAGGGTCCATATCCGTATCGTCTATATCCATAAGGTCCGTATCCAGAAGATGGACCATATCGATAGGGATTCAGTCCTCTTCCAATGCAAAACACACCCTTTTGTGGATCCGCATGCACGAGCTTGTCTGTAGCCTCCTTGTCCTGAATAACAAAAAAATAATTTTTACATTTTGTAATTTTGAGCTCCTTAAAATTGTTATTTTTTTATTCATGGCTCCAGAGGTGACTGCTAAGGGGTCCTCAATGGCCCAGTGACCTGTTCAGTTCTCGTTTTAAACTGTTCTAAAAAATACACTACACAAACATAACAAACCATCTCTGGAGCTGCTGCCACCAATGCACAGAAGGTCAAAAGAAAACAGAGGAGATGCATCTGAAAAGAGCAATTTGTCTTACAAAGGCTTCCCAACGTCAGGGTTTCCGAATGAACACCCTTAAAAGCTATTACGTACTAATCTCGAAGGCTAACTCAATCCACAACAAATGTTACTTGAACGCTTTTGCCTACTCGGCCATGCTTCACTAAACGAGATCCGTCACAGGTACGAATTTCTTTTACTGTTCCCATTGTTGTTGACTGACTACTATTACTCACTACCAGACCAAGAACCTATTTGTTTAAGAAATTAAAGGACTTTCTCAATGGCATTGAGTTGAGCACATCCTCATAACCGAGAGGAAGGAAATTTCTGCACCAAACAGTTTTTAAATTGATAGAAATTAGAAATCCTGGCCCCACCTATCAGTTGCTCATGGAGCAACCTGAAATTACTCAATTGGGATGTAAATTCAGTAAAAACCAAAAAAATGTCTCAAATTTCAGTGGAAAATGTCAGTTGATATATGAAATGAAAATTCAGAGAAGTTGAAGTGATCACTGCTACCTCAGTTAGCCTTTTATACTGCCAAGAATGATTTTTCAGATAAACAGTACACGTCACCATCACGGAACTTCTGCAACAAAGGATTTTCAAAAAAGGACTAGAATCCTGCGCTCAGCTGATTCTGTTGACTTCATTCATTTAATTAATAGCCTGCTTTTTGCTCTTAACGACCTCAGGGCCAACGTTCCGTGTTTTTGCAGTGTAAGTGATGCTGTGAAAGCGTGACGATAGTTAGGCGACTTTCATGATTCATCTATTTCGGGGCGGAGCGAGGACGATGGAAGCTGTCGAGGAGTCGGCCAGACGTCGGACCGAAGGACAGTCGCCTTTCTCGGCACATTTCTCTTGCATCTTGGAGCGCTGCCCCAGCCACGAAGACCTGTTTGTCAACCTATTGCTTTCTTTGCTTGCCTTTGTATATACGTTCTCCTATCGTGTTATGTTTATATCATTTTATTCGTATTCCGAGTTGTTATGAGATGTTATTATTATTCATATGTTGCTGCTCATATCTGTGCCTTATGAAGTCTATCTGCTCTGATTATTATTTTCATAATAAAACTTAGTCAATTATTAGTCTAGGATGTACAAGCACGAGCCGCTGCGCGCGCCAGCTTACTGGTAGCAGCGAGTGGTTTCGCTCCGGGCATAGGTTGGTAAACAGTCTCCAAGTGGTTTTTTTTGAACCTTCGTGCAGCTGTGTCGGCGTTGAAGGGCCCGTCCGCGCTCGACTGGCAGCTGCACGGAGTCAACACCGAAAAGACTAAGCTCGGTCGACTCTAAATAACTCTAAAATATTCATGATTCAGCACAGCGCTTTCAATAAAATTCTGATTTAACAGATGTCGATAGTTTTTGGAGCGCTCATAGAACCATGGCCATGGGCCACCTGCTAGTTGCAGATGGCAGTAGTTTGATTTTTTTTAGGATAGATTTAGACTATGGTACCCGTGGAAGGGGTCCAAAACAAGCGGAGTTGTCATGTGAGAAAAGAAAATAAGCCCGGGAAGAGTGTTGGAGTTTGAGACGTATGTGAGAGTTCCCAGCCTGGTGAGTGTGTGGCCACACCTGAGTCGAATAGTACGGTAATGGAGTGTGCTGGGATGCAGACTTTGGGGCGCCAAACAGTTGAAGAGGAAGCGTTATTTTCGGGAACGCAGTTCGATGCGAACCTGATAGCTAGTCCGCGGATATATGTATATATGGATCGTGCGCACGTGTGTATAACTATGAGAGTCCAAAGTAAAAGAGAAAAACAAAAAAAGAAACTCAGTAATACGACCTAGAAATTCGTTCTTTTGGATGAAACTTCTCAAGAGGTGTATCACAACGAGAACTAAAGGCTTCGGAGCCCTGCTGGGCCGTAACCAAAGTTAGTTTGAAGGTTCTACATGATGCACCGTTAACACATAAGTAGCTCGCTAGGTTTCTAATTGTTGAAATATCGACGCACATTTATCCGCTCTCGAATTGTTCTATTTCTCTTCTATCCCTTACGCTTTCAAGCTTTGAGCAACAGCTTACTCAATTATCCTTCCGAGGATGGATAAAACCTTAACGTCACAACATTCTCGCTGCGTTGAGAAGAAAAAGACCCTGGCTTAATTCCTAAGTGGCCGCGCGGTGCTCTGCTTTAAGAGCATCTGGTTTCACTCTGTATTGGCACCTTGCGTGGCCCAGATACCTGCATTACCTACTTCAACAATCGCCTGTGGTACGTTTGCCTTCGCGCTTTATACATCACTTCTTGACGTGGTGTGATACTGTCGTGAACCTACACTTTCCTCGATTTTATTTCCTATCTCCTTCCGCGATTCTTTCGAGAGATTTTATTTCCTGTTTTCTTCCGTGTCTCTTTCGGAGAGAGCTACATGTTTTCCTTATTACAAGACCGCTCTACTTATATCCCTCTTTCAGGTAATTAGTTTGAACCCGACTTTCGCTTACTGGTGCTAGTGCTCTTGGTTATTGTTCTTATTCGATATCGACTAAAAGTTTCACAGCGGTTCGTCAACACAGGTATCATTTTTGATAATAGCCGTGCTTCGGCTGATACCACTGTTTGTTTCCGAGTCCTAAGGCAACGGAATCCGTTGCGGACTCCTTTAGTCGTGATCCGACTGTTACAACTGCCTGTTTGGCCGGTTTCTACCTTCTGGGGGAATCTGCTATGAATACTTCGGACGAAGAACCTATATGTGGTCCGTCGGTGACGTCGTCCACCAAGCGTCCCTACGAGGAACCTACGATGGAAGACGTCGAGATGACGCCTGCCCCGGAGGCTGAGGCAACCCGAGCCGCGCTTCGCGGCGGCGTCACGGGATCACGAACTCGCGGTTCGGCGTCTCGTAGTACTGCCGGTCCTTCTCGTCTAACGTCTAGTTCCGGGTCTTCCGAACCGCTCTCGCGTATGACGACGTCCATGGAACAGCTTGCTGTTTCCTCGCCTCCTCTACCTAGTTCTATAAGGCTACCCCAACCGGAGAGTCAAACTCCTCCAGCCAAGTTTCGGCGCTCGCAATCGAGCAGACGCAAGCCGGTCGTCACCTCCGGTGTCCCGTCAGGAGCTGGGCCAACGTCTTCCCGCGGTGCCACCTCATCACGGGGTTCGGCACGTGGTTGTGGATTGCCTACTCCGGCTGCTTCGTCCGGTAGGCCCAGTGCACCGGTTTTCTCGGGACCACTCCCGCAGGTACCTACGTCTCAGTTACCGCAGGCTACACCGCAAGGGTACACTCATTACCTAATTGACAAACCCCATGGGCACGCTTCTTCAACCCTCGTCCGGTGCATCTGCTCCGTGAGAACCTCCCCACTGTAACGGCGACTTTGGACACCACTGTGTACCGTCACCTCCCGGATGCGGGATACATGTCGACGCGTTTTAACAAGTCCTTGTTCCCACAAGTGGTGTTCCGTGCGGATAGATTGCCGACCAGAATCCCATTTATCGAGATCCCACACTTGGAGGACACCATAGACTTTCGAGCGCGGTCTAAGCAGGTGATGAACCAGCTTTTGTCCGGAGCCTATGACGAAGTCGATGTCGCCAACGTGAGCCCGTCCCCGGCGGAACGGCTGCACTCGGTCAAGATTCCCCCCGTGTACAAGGGCATTCGCCCAGTGCTTTATCAGGTGGTAGCCTCCGGATGGGGTGCCGGTGTAATACTGGAGGCTAAAGATTTCTTTATTATGGGCCCAGACCGCCGCGACCTGCACTGTATCACATTCGACCAGTATTCCATCGATGTGATTACAGGCGGTCGAGGCTTCAACAAAGCCTTGCTGTCGATAAAAGAATTCGTTTGGGTGTATTCGGTCAAGCCGACTCTCCAGGTTTTGGAGTCCCCTAGAACGACCCTCCGGCAAGCTTCGGTACCACGCACTACCGCCTTGGAGACCACCTCCCCGTTCTTTTTCAGGGTCTCCCACTTCGCTTTCGCTCCTGTAATCAACCGCGAGGAGCCCATATATGGGATCATATTATCCCAGACCACCCGCTACAACAACGTAATCCACGCGAGAGCTGCCTTCGAAGGCTGTCCGGACGCTGTCACCATCACTCCGTTGATTTGTCAGTTTCCGCTGAATCAAAGGGTTCCGTTTGAGATTCTGGGCGCTCACTCTAGAGTAAACGTCTCATCGGCTACTCGCTTCTGTGAGCCTCCTGTGTCCCTGGAAGCACCAGCGCACTTAGCGGGGCTAATTCGCTGCTTCCTGCCAATGCACCCTGACGAAGGGATCTTACCCCTCACGGTGTTCAAGATCTTTCCCGCAGAGCACGCGTGGTTCGCCGACCGCCTCGGCCGTATTGACAATTATTACAGGGACCCTGTTTGGTCGAAACGAAGATTAGCTAAGATTTGCAATGCCGCTTGCTCGGCATTGGCCGCCGTTAATGCAGCAGGGGATGACAAGCACACGCACTGGGACGAGGCTTTCGTCGTCACCCCGGTTTGGCATCCCCTCCGTATTCAAATAATGCTGAGGGATATGGCATCAGAGGCTGGATGGTCAACTGGCCAACACGCGATCCTATAGGTGCCGGGATCTTTGAACCTCATTAAAATGAAGGTGGTCGCGGTGGAAGCGATTTCTCCGCGCAAAGAGGTCAGAGTCGTCCTGCAGGCCTTCACATGGTCACACGAACCGCTCAAGCGGCTGATTCATCGGTTCGGACGGGATGTACCAGGAACCCGAGCCTTCGACGTATGCGTACGTCTCGGCAAATCCACAACGTCGGCAAACTCGGTGTATGATATTGTGTCACGGATGGACGTTTTCGACAATGTGATGCCGCGCACCCTGGCTGATCAGCTGATCACCATCCTCTATGCGAACCAGCCACTGGGCACTAGCGATGAGCCTCACCTTAAGTCTCTTCCACCACCGTCAGATGAGGAACGCTTCTTCCGAGTTGAAGGACGTTCAGTAGCACTCACGCCCGACCAGCGGGACGCAGTTCGTGTCGGAACCGGGAAAATTCCCTTGGTGGCCATACAGGCTGCGTTCGGAACCGGAAAGACCCTCGTCGGAGCCATAATAGCTGCGTTACTATCTGGGGACAGCGAGACCATAGTAATAGTGACGACCTCAACTAACGCAGCAGTGGCTCAATTCACGGACACATTACTGTCTCTCGAGGACTTTCCTCAGATGCGAGTGGTGCGTCATATTTTTGACACAGCGGCAGCGCGACCTTAGTAAGGTATTGAAGTCGCTGGGAAGTGAATTCAAGGACCAACTGTCGGAGGAAGAACTCGAGAAGTGCGAGGTGTTTAAAGGGCACCGCGACATTATTGAAAGTTATATGGAGCATCCGGAAGCGATCCCCAATACGACGGACGACCAGAAGTACGAGTATGAGATAGCGGAGCACTACATTTCGCGTACGCTCGAGCGCATGGTGAAGATTATGTTCAGGGTACGGCGTCCTTCGGTCATCTGCATGACAACATCATCCCTTTTGAATTCCACCGGTCGCAAGGGGATTTTCAAATCCTACATTCGCGACTTCAGGGTAGTCATCGGGGACGAGGCGTCGCAGATCCCGGAGCCGGCTCTCCTCTCGATCGCTAGCCGCCTTCCGCACGCTCGCCAGGTTTATATAGGGGACGTGCACCAGCTCGCTCCGCACGTTAAATGCCCACCAACGTCCAACCCCGCCGTCCACGGAGCGCGCAGTGTCACGGACCTGCTCCTCCACGCCCCAGCAGTACCCGTAGCGCCGCTTATCACCACCTTCCGCGCTCACCCGGCACTGCTGGCTCTCCCAAACCGCATCGCATACGATGGGCAGCTGGTCAGCGGGACCCTCGCGGAGGCTCGTAGCCTCTTTGTGTCGAGAATGTTCTTCCCGACTCCAGGCGTCCCGTTTATCTTTGTAGATGTGGCGGGCAAATCGGCGAAGGCCCCTAGTATGTCCCATTTTGATGAAAATGAAATTTCAGCATGTTTAGGCGTTTTGCGCAAGCTCCTGAGATTGGGTATCGCCCCGCAGGACATCTGCGTGATTACCTTTTACAGGGAGCAGTATCGTCAGATGAAGCCGCACGCCGAGCAGTACAACGTCGAGCTCACCACCGTGGATTCCGTCCAGGGCCGAGAGAAAGAGGTTGTTCTTTTGCTCACTACAAAAACTAATTTTAATCCATATGCGGCCACCTTCATCAACGACTACCGGCGCCTGAATGTGGCTACCACCCACTGCCGCCATGGCCACTTCGTTTTTGGGCATGCGAAATCGCTCCGGGCACTGCCGACATGGAACACCCTGCTGCAATGGGCTTATTCGCTCCGCGCCGTCGTCACTCAATCGCAAGTACTCCGGTACTTTGAACCGTGAGCATTTGTTCGGTGAGCCACTTTTATCCTTCACCGCCGTATGCAAGCACGTTTGAAGTCCGGGTCGGACTTCGGGTAAAGAGGGGAGGTGTAAGTGATGCTGTGAAAGCGTGACGATAGTTAGGCGACTTTCATGATTCATCTATTTCGGGGCGGAGCGAGGACGATGGAAGCTGTCGAGGAGTCGGCCAGACGTCGGACCGAAGGACAGTCGCCTTTCTCGGCACATTTCTCTTGCATCTTGGGGCGCTGCCCCAGCCACGAAGACCTGTTTGTCAACCTATTGCTTTCTTTGCTTGCCTTTGTATATATGTTCTCCTATCGTGTTATGTTTATATCATTTTATTCGTATTCCGAGTTGTTATGAGATGTTATTATTATTCATATGTTGCTGCTCATATCTGTGCCTTATGAAGTCTATCTGCTCTGATTATTATTTTCATAATAAAACTTAGTCAATTATTAGTCTAAGATGTA
This sequence comes from Haemonchus contortus, assembly GCA_000469685.2. Lineage (NCBI taxonomy): Eukaryota > Metazoa > Nematoda > Chromadorea > Rhabditida > Trichostrongylidae > Haemonchus > Haemonchus contortus. The sequence goes on from LS997565.1 coordinate 9,744,630, forward strand.
CAAGCACGAGCCGCTGCGCGCGCCAGCTTACTGCAGGTCACCGACTAGCTACCCTTTGAGTTACCGTTGAGTTACCATAATCCTGGAATGAATTAGCTGGGGTAAGAGAAGCTTTCACACAGCCTACATACGTGTTCAGATGCATTGCTGTTAGACTGAAAGAAAGGTGTTGCAGCATGTCGGACAGATGTTTGAACTTTATCTTTCTATATTGAATCTTTGACGACCTTGTTTATAAGGGATAACCTTCAATCGAGAGGACCATGACCTTCATCACCTAGCGATAAGACCTCCTTTTGTTAGCACTTTGTCGGTACCGTCTTCCAGAATGGCGCCGAGTGTTACAAGAAGAATAATCCGATTTCATTCTCGAGTTCACAACGATCGTCAAACTCTTTCACCTTTGTATGGTGCCTCAGGGCTTTAAGTCACTGGTAATCAGACGGGGATAAGTTTTGACCTTTTTGCTTCGCCACGTTACTTTTTGCAAGTGATTAGAAGAGACGTCGTCATAGGGCCTTGTCGAGTAATATTCCATCCGGTCAACCCCGTGTGCGGATCAAATTTTCCCAAAAACAAAGCTCGTTTATCATCGGATAGCGAACGACACTCTTCTTGAATACAACGCTAATGTTTGCTGCAATAATGATGGTGATCTGGGAAAGTAGCTCTGCAGGAACTCGCAGTAATCAAAGGGTTGAAAGATAATTGAGTTCATTGGAGAATTTCTCTGTAAAATACTCTTCGAAAAGTCGTATTGTCTCCAAACTTCTTCACGAACATTTTACAATGTTCAAAACGAATTTCGGATTCTTTCTCAAAAAACAAAAATACAAAGGATCGTATTATGGTTATGAGGCCAGCTGATGTAGAAATCAGCCTTGCTATCTCCAAAGTTGTGTCTGGTATCCCATAATATTGAAAGTCGATGGCGAAGTTCACCTCAATCTCACTATCGAGATTGAGACTGAGATTATGAGCAATGTAAACAGCAGGTACTCAGAAATCCTCGCGACAATAGGTACTTCCTCTGCCTATACACTGTATTTGCGAAAATTACATCGATAGCTTCATGAATATGGGAACTGTATATTGTATTCTACAATTCGCTCACAAAAAAGGAACGTTAGAAAGAAAATCTGAAATCCCGCAGTAATAAAGCTTGTCCAGTAATTCTAGAGCTAATTTTATTCATCATAGAAGCAAGATTCTCTTTCGATCCCAGTAGAAATTTAGAAAAATAAGCTTTCAGTAATCCTTACAAACAAGCCGACGTTAATTTGACACATGCCAGAGGTGTGTCATTCAGGTTGCTGATCAAATAAATCCCAGTTCCTACTTCTGGTGAGCGACTTTTCACTATAATCTCCAGTAGAATATTCTTAAACGAACCACAAAGATATAGAATCTTCCGACGTTAACCGATTCAAGTGGATGATTGTTTATTGTAGAGCTCCAGAAGATAAATGTCGAGTGCCTGAGCATCATTGAGTTCCTCTACGATAGTTTCGATGGTCTACCATTGGACGATAGTTGACAAGATCGTCAGCTCCTGTTTCGATGGTCTACCATTGGACGATAGTTGACAAGATCGTCAGCTCCTCTTCACTTGCACAACAGCACAGTTTCACTAGTTTTACCCGAAAGTGAACAACGTGGAATCGTGTAGGTGTCGAAAAACATCCGAATAAAGGTTCGGGGAATCGTGATAATTGTACTTGATGCGATCATCTGGAGTCAAAACAGTATCGAAGGAATTTTTTATTTCTGCGAAAAAATCATTGCAACAATTGAAATACTGTTGTAATGCTTTCAAGGCTACTACATGAAACCGAAGCCTTATCCGTAGTAGCCATAGGGTCCATATCCATATCGTCTGTATCCATATGGTCCATAATAGCCGTAGGGACCATATCCATAGTAGCCGTATGGTCCATATCCGTATCGTCTATATCCATAAGGTCCGTAACCAGAATATGGACCATATCGATAGGGATTCAGTCCTCTTCCAACGCAAAATACACCCTTTTGTGGATCCGTATGCACGAGCTTGTCTGTAGCCTCTTTATCCTGTATAAGAAAGAGGTTATTTTTACATTTTGTAATTTTGAGCTTTTTATGGTTGTTAATTTTTTTAATCGTGTCTTCAGGTGTGACTTGCAAGGGATCCTTGATGACCCAGTAACTTGTTCAGCTCTCATTCCAAACTGTTCTAAAAAAACTCTACACAAACATAACAAACCATCTCTGGAGCTGCTGCCACCAATGCAGAGAAGGCCAAAAGGAAATAGAGGACATACATCTGAAACGAGCGAAATGTCTTACAAAGTTCCCCTATATGTAGTCAGGTATAATGATATAACGTTATTGGGATGAACACTCTTGAAAGTTGTTACCAATCTCGGAGGCTAAGTTAATCCACAAAAAGTGTTACTTGAAAACTTACCTATTCGGCCACGCTACCGTCGAACTGAGCTAGATAAGCCAGAGATGAGAATTTCTCTTACTGTTTCCATTGCTCTTGACTGACAATAAATTCTCTCTATCAGACTAAGAACCTATTTGTTAACTAATTCAAAGGCCTTTCTCAATGACACTGCACCAAACAGTTTTTAAATTGATAGAAATAAGAGTCCTGGCCTCAGCTATCAGTTGCTCATGGAGCAACCCGAGATTACTCAATTGGGATGTAAATTTAGTAAAAACCAAAAAAATGTCTCAAATTTCATTGGAAAATGTCAGTTGATATATGAAATGAATATACAGAGAAGCTGATGGACATTGTTGCCTTTGATAGCTTTTATATAATAGCGAACAATGGTTTGATCGAGCACGTCATTACTATGAAAATTTTGGAACAAAGGGGCCAAAAAAACGATGCTAGAGTTCTTTGCTCGGCTATAGCCACAGCCCAGTTTGTCGAGCCAACAACTTGAATGTTACTATCAGAAGTTATTTGGGATGGATAGAGGGCCATCAACCAACGTGTGTCCAGGCCATGAGATGTCTAGCACTTGAATGGATGAGGAATGAATCTCCTGTTCCGAGTATAACTTAAACTTGAAATACTTTCCACTCCTGCTTCAATGATCTATGTATTTGGCTTATTTTATGACTTCCGATGCTAGCCTATTTGAAAGTCGAACTTTTCACTCCTAAAGTTATGTTCGGTCTCAGATAGTCCTGAAGGATTGTAAGGACTGTGATGCACACTCGATCCCTTTTGGAGAATTTTGAAAGAATGTGCAGGATCGCAAACCCTGTCCCGATCATATGTCACAGGCTCGACACAAGGGTTGCTGCATAAATAAAGCCGGGTTTTTATTTTTCATTCAACTGAGCTATTTTCAAAACAGTTTGTTATGAAAGATTTGATGATCTTTGTTCGGAGTTTTTGTATATGAATGAAGCATAACAATGCAGATTCAGTCGATCCACTGCCATATAAATTCCTTTCGATGATGGCCAGCTCAGTTGTCCGGTAGGTTGTTGTGGGGCTTCACATAAGGGGTTCACGAGCTCCTAAACTATTTCCGAAATGAGCTCGAATTGCCCTATCCACATTGATTGATTGCAGCTACGATTCCCTTAAGGTTGTAACTCGAAACCACTCTCTAGACCCCTTCTTATAAAACAAGCCCAAAAACATTTTTTTTACTAGCTAAGTCATTCAAAAAAATCCTATAATATTGCTATTTTCACTTCTTTTACGCTAAGCCTCCGATATAATGCCGATACCAGCCTACCGGTTCGTCAGAGCGCTGTAGACCTATGTGTACCGGTTGCTCCCCTTAGGCATCGAATTCCATTACTCTCCTTATCGGATGATTCTGTTGCCTTCTTAATAGGTTTCCGTATCATCGCAGGCGCTGCTCATCTTCAAAGAGCAGCATCTGGCAGTGGCCACTCGCACGATCGCCCTAACGTCCTTGATTATTCCGTATCCATCCACTGCACCCATCTGCTCGTCCTCAATTCAAAGAAGTGAGGTTGCCTTCTATGCAATTTTCACCCTCTCAAGGGAAGTGTTATCGTTTCTCTAAGCCACTTCATTTCCGTTCATACTTGAGGGTACTGCTTTCTCCATAGAGCTAGGCTTCGCTTTAGGGCAGGGTTTTCGGCTATGCCGCTCTTCCAAGGCTATGATTCTTCTTAGAACGGTACTTATCAATGTGTTGCTTTCCTTTGCCTTATATTTCTACACCTCTCGACAGTCGCCCTTGTCTGAGTGCTCGAAAACAAAGCAGCATTCAATAAATGTTTTATTTTTGCAGCTAAAAAAAACATTGCAACAACTTAAATACTATTGTAATGACTTTGAAGCTACTAAAGCCTTCTCCTTAGTAGCCATAGGGTCCATATCCATTTCTATATCCATATGGTCCATATCCATATGGACCATATCCGCGACCATACGGTCCATATCCGCCACCGTAGGGACCATATCCACCACCGTAGGGTCCATATGCTCTACCGTAGGGACCATATCCGCGGCCATAAGGTCCATATCCGCCACCGTAGGGACCATATCCACCACCGTAGGGTCCATATCCGCTGTTGTAGCCGTAGGGGCCATATCCTCCCCCCGTGCAAAACACGCCCTTCTTCGGATCCATTGGCGGGAGGTTATCAGTAGCCTCCTTGTCCTGAACATTAATGGAAATGTTATTGCAATGCAACTAATAACTCTCAAAAAAAGTTGTTTATGTGCAAAACTAGAAAACTTTTTTCCAAGATTTACGATTATTTGAGAAACCTTTCCTATTGAAAGATCCTAGCCCATTAATGACGATGCTGCATGGAGCGAAAGTATGGCGTGGCTTGGGAACGGTGGTAGACGGTCAAAGCCTGGGGAGGTACACATGGGTGTTCATGTGATGGCATACACATAGCACCACACAATGTCATACCACAGGGGAAAACGGTCATGTTACTCTTATCCCGAAATCGCTTCGCAGATCTGAGGTTACCGTATGAATACGCTCCCGACCGTATACCCATTTTGAGAGGCCAATTAGTGGCAGGCCTGATACAGATGAGCGTTTCTCCTGTTGCGCTGCGCTAAATATCAGTTGGCGGCAGACCCTGGCGGGCTGCCTCCTTCCACTTCAGTAGAGAAATTTGTTCTGTTCCCAGCTGTGTACTCCAGTACTCCACCTTCACGGTTGTGGCAAAACTGTGCAATTCACGTAATCACCGCACGGTACACGGAGATAGGTGCATGCTCAGAAGATGCTTGGACGTGATCATCTCCATGCTTTCATTTATCGCCTCACATGGTCCAGTGATCATGTGAATAGCACGCTGCTATCCATGGCCTGGGTGAATGAACAATGAAGTAAGAGCCACACAGCAGAGGAAGAGCACACTGTGCAAAAGAAGTCGTAAAACAAGATCTGAAACAAGGAGGAGCAGCCGAAGCGACCTGAACCTCCTGACGAACAACCAATTCTACACTGTCTAAGGCAGAATCGAAAGCAGCCATGCCAACAAGTCGAAGAAAAATGTGTGCTACCCAATTCTGGCAGCGCTGGACTGAAAGGAATGGAGAGCCTATTTTTATTGGAATCCCTAGCTTGACTATTCAGCGTACCTGACAGAATGCTTGGTGTCCCCGTGGGAAACCGGTAGAAGTGGGTTGCTATATAAGAAGGAGAACACAAATGATATTGACAAATATCGCCCAAGCCACCTTCTGTGCAAAATGTTTCTACACGACTTATCCTCAACAGGATCGGCAGAACACTGGATAGACTCCGGTCATGCAAATAAGCATGAGACCGTAGGGAATTCAGTGCGGTCGAGCATTTCGTCCTCAGTCATAAGTTTCATCGAAGTGAAGCAAGAGTTCAATACTTCATGATCCGCAAAGTTTTAGACGAGATGATACCGTCAATGGTGACTTGCTTGTGGAGCGGTAGTAAAGGTATTATAGAGCTCGCACATCGGTTGGGACGTTTTGGTTGTCAAAGCATCCATATGTTTCAACAGAAGGGAACAGGAATGTGGGAAATAATGCATTCTAGTGGCATTTCATTTAGTGTCACAGCTCCGCAGACATGATTCGTCGTACCGAACTGCTCCCAGAAGTCTGCTTACTTGCATGGCGGTCTTTTAACGAGTGTTCTCCCATTCATCTGACAGTACCATGCCGTCTTGCCCAACATTCTATCAGGTTCTGAGCCATAGAAGCACCTTGTTCTTGCACTAAATTTCTGTATTCTTGTGACTTTGTGTGAAAGGATTTTGAGCAAGTTTCTATCTATCGTACTTATCTATATTCTATCGGACCATCGGGTGAGGTTTCCGTAAAGGGTTGTCATGGAAGTAAGCTGACATCTGGTAGGGGCTCGGCTTCTCAATCGAGTCTGCAGAGTTTCAAGTCCGAATGAAATGTTGTTAGAGAGCTTTGTTGCCAAATTTTGTTTCCCATCGCTGAATCCTATGAATGGCATGGCAACCAAAGAGTGGTTAAACTTCGTATGCGAGTTCTGGACCATTCCACAACCACCGTCCAAAAATTCCACGAGCAAATCATCGTTGGCGATACCATCTTGCCCAAGACTCTGCTGATCATGAGATCAGTGACCATCCAACAATTGTTAATTATGCTGATTGATGAGTTGAATGCCTCATCTTAATAACTCATCATCAACCTCTTGGAAAGTATGGGATCGCTTGCAGAGCATATATTGCTGTCTATGGTGATCACACACCCTATTAGGAACCGCGTCGCTTTTTTTTAAGTATCACGATAAATTGTGAGGAACTATGCGTAATCGGTGCCTTCGAAGAAAAGTGTCTTATCTGCTCGTTTTATTTCGATTTTCTGTCAGTTGCTTCCTGTGCAACACCGTAGTGGTCCTCTATTGGTATGGTATGAATTTCATCGACTTCTGTGGTCTGGTAGAGGTACAGCAATCAAAAGTTGCTTTCGTTCCTAAGTTTTGCACACCAGTGTATAATGTTCGAAAGGGATTTCGGCTTTTTCCTCAAAAAACAGAAATACAATTGATCGTACTATGCCGGAAGACATTGCGGTTAGGCTTAGTTCACGGGTTATGAGGCCAGCTGATGTAGAAATCGGCCTAACTATCTCCAAAGTTGTATCTGGTATCCCATAATCTTGATAGTCGATGGCGTAGTTTACCCCAATCTCGCTATCAGGATTGAGACTGGCATTATGAACAATGTAAACAGCAGGTACTCAGGAATCCTTACGACAGTAGCTACTTCCTCTGCCTATACATTGTATTTTCGGAAATTACATCGATAGCTTCATGAATATGGGAACTGTATACTGTATTCTACAGTTCGCCCACTAAAAATGAACGTTAGAAAGAAAAGGGCAGTAGCAGAGTCTGTCCAGTAATTCTAGAGCTAATTTTATTCATCACAAAAGCAAGATCCTCTTTCGATCCAGTAGAACTTTAGGAAAATAAGCTTTCAGTAATCCTTAAAAACGAGCCGCAAGGCGTGGTACATGTCAGAGATGTGTCATTCAGGTTGCTGATCAAATAATTCCGTGTTCCTACTTCCTGGTGAGTGCATGACTTTTCAACATAGCCTGCAGTTCAATATTCTAAGTCAACACCCAGGTTTAAACGATCCACAAACATGTAGAATTTTTCGATGTTAGCCAGTTCAAGTGGATGATTGTTTATTGTAGAGCTCCAGGAGATGAATGTGGAGTGATTGAGCATCACCGAGTTGCTCTACGATAGTTCCGATGGTCTACATGCGAACCGTCGAAACGTCCTGCTCACTTGGAACAGGTCAACCATTTTAAGACTGTGATTGATGGTGCTAAGATTTCACAGCTAACCCTGCTGGGAGACGGGCGTTAGGAACGATTTTGGGTAATCGATTCGCCGGGCTCTTGCGGACCACTCATTCGCCGTTATTACAGCTCTAGCGTTCTTCATACAGCTCAATCGATATGCGATCATTATTTTAGGCATAATTCTACTATCAGTACTTTTGTTCTTGTATTTCTTACCTACTGCTGCATCCTGCTACATTTCTTCGCGCGCGACACCCCTCACCGCGACGCGACCGTTTCGTTCCTAACGCACCACACCCAACCCTGCTCGCATGACTACTCTTCTCAGTGCCAATGCTGTTAAGGACGGGTGTTGATGGAATACAGATGGCAAACCGACTGGACGATAGTTGACAAAATTGTCAGCGCTTTACTTGCACTACAGCACAGTTTCACTAGTTTTACCCGAAAGTGACAACTTGGATTCGTGTAGGTGTCAAAAAAAAATCCGAATAAGGGTTTTGACGACAAATGGGGAAACGTGATAATTGTACTTGATACGATGATCTGAAGTCAAGACAGTATCGAAGGAATTTCTTATTTCTGTGAAAAAATCATCGCAACAATTGAAATACTGTTGTAATGGTTTCAAAGCTGCTACGTAAAACCGAAGCCTTATCCGTAGTAGCCATAGGGTCCATATCCATATCGTCTATATCCATATGGTCCATAATAGCCGTAGGGACCATATCCGTAGTAGCCGTATGGTCCATATCCGTATCGTCTATATCCATAAGGTCCATATCCAGAGTAAGGACCATATCTATAGGGATTCAGTCCTCGTCCAATGCAAAATACACCCTTTTGCGGATCCGTATGCACCAGCTTATCAGTAGCCTCCTTATCCTGAATAACAAAGAAGTAATTTTTACATTGTGTACTTTAAAGCTTCCTAAAGTTGTTAGCTTTATTATTCATGGCTCTAGATCTGACTGCTAAGGGGTCCTCAATGGCCCAGTAACCTGTTCAGCTCTCGTTTCGAAATGTTCTAAAAAACTCTACACAAAATAACAAACCATCTCTGGAGCTGCTGCCACCAATGCACAGAAGGTCAAAAGAAAACAGAGGAGATGCATCTGAAAAGAGCAATTTGTCTTACAAAGGCTTCCGGATGAACACCCTTAAAAGCTATTACGTACTAATCTCGAAGGCTAACTCAATCCACAACAAATGTTACTTGAACGCTTTTGCCTACTCGGCCATGCTTCACTAAACGAGATCCGTCACAGGTACGAATTTCTTTTACTGTTCCCATTGTTGTTGACTGACTACTATTACTCACTACCACACCAAGAACCTATTTGTTAACTAAATTAAAGGCCTTTCTCAATGGCGTTGAGTTGAGCACATCCTCATAACCGAGAGGAAGGAAATTTCAGCACCAAACAGTTTTTAAATCGATAGAAATTAGAAATCCTGGCCCCATCTATCATTTGCTCATGGAGCAAGCTGAAATTACTCAAATGGGATGTAAATTTAGTAAAAACCAAAAAAATGTCTCAAATTTTAGTGGAAAACGTCAGTTGATATATGAAATGAAAATCCAGAGAAGTTGAAGTGATCACTGCTACCTCAGATAGCCTTTTATACCGCCAAGAATGATTTTTCAGATAAACAGTACACGTCACCATCACGGAACTTCTGAAACAAAGGATTTTCAAACAAGGACCAGAATCCTGCGCTCAGCTGATTCTGTTGACTTCATTCATTTAAATAATAGCCTGCTTTTTGCTCGAAACGACCTCAGGGCCAACGTTCGGCCTTTTTGCAGGTCACCGACTAGCTACCATTTGAGTTACCATTGAGTTACCATAATCCTGGAATGAATTAGCTGGGGTAAGAGAAGCTTTCACACAGCCTACATACTGTTCAGATGCATTGCTGTTAGACTGAAAGAAAGGTGTTGCAGCATGTCGGACAGATGTTTGAACTTTATCTTTCTCTATTGAATCTTTGACGACCTTGTTTATAAGGGATAACCTTCAATCGAGAGGACCATGACCTTTATCACCTAGCAATAAGACGTCCTTTTGTCAGCAGTTTCTCGGTCCTCTCTTCCAAAATGGCGCCGAGTGTTACATGAAGCATTAGCCGATTTCATTCTTGAGTTCACAACGATCGTCAAACTCTTTCACCTTTGTATGGTGCCTCAGGGCTTTAAGTCAGTGGTAATCAGACGGGGATAGGTTTTGACGTCTTTGCTTCCCCACGTGCGGGCGTACGCTGTCGCAAAATATAAAGACATTCGGTCTTCTCGAGCATTGTTCTCACTTTACATCGGGTACTTTTTGCAAGTGATTAGAAGAGACGTCGTCATAGGGCCTTGTCGAGTAATATTCCATCCGGTCAACCCCCGTGTGCGGATCAAATTTTCCCAAAAACAAAGCTCGTTTATCATCGGATAGCGAACAACACTCTTCTTGAATACAACGCTAATGTTTGCTGCAATAATGATGGTGATCTGGGAAAGTAGCTCTGCAGGAACTCGCAGTAATCAAAGGGTTGAAAGATAATTGAGTTCATTGGAGAATTTCTCTGTAAAATACTCTTCGAAAAGTCGTATTGTCTCCAAACTTCTTCACGAACATTTTACAATGTTCAAAACGAATTTCGGATTCTTTCTCAAAAAACAAAAATACAAAGGATCGTATTATGGTTATGAGGCCAGCTGATGTAGAAATCAGCCTTGCTATCTCCAAAGTTGTGTCTGGTATCCCATAATCTTGAAAGACGATGGCGAAGTTCACCTCAATCTCACGATCCGGATTGAGACTGAGATTATGAGCAATGTAAACAGCAGGTACTCAGAAGTCCTCACGACAGTAGGTACTTCTTCTACCTACACACAGTAATTTCAGAATTACATCGACAGCTTCATGATTATGGGAACTATGTACTGTATTCTACGATCCGCTTCCCAAGAAGAGGGTTAGAACGAAAATGGGAAATCCCGCAGTAACAGCGTCTGTCTAGTAATTCTAGAGCTAATTTGATTCATCATAGAAGCAAGATTCTCTTTCGATCCAGTAGAAATTTAGGAAAATAAGCTTTCAGTAATCCTTACAAACGAGCCGCAAATCGTGGTACATGTCAGAGATGTGTCATTCAGGTTGCTGATTAAATAAATCCGAGCTCCTACTTCTGGTGAGCGACTTTTCGACATAATCTTCAGTAGAATATTCTAATTCAACACCCAGGTTTAAACGATCCACAAACATAAAGATTTTATCGATGTTAGTCAGTTTAGATGCATGATTGTTTATTGTAGAGCTCCAAGAGATAAATATTGAGCATTTGAGCGTCACTGAGTTGCTCTACAATAGTTTCGATGTTCTACCATCGGACCGTCGGAACGTCCTGATCTTTTGCAACAGTCCAACGATTCTAAGAATGTGATTGATGGTGCTAAAATTACACAGGCAAGCTTGCTTACATGACTACCCTTCACAGTTTCAATGCTGTTAAGGACGGGTGTTCATGGAATGCAGATGGCAAACCGACTGGACGATAGTTGACAAAATTGTCAGCTCCTCTTTACTTGCATAGCAGCACAGTTTCACTAGTTTTACCCAGACGTGAACAACTTGGATTCGTGTAGGTGTCACAAAAGCATCCGAATAAGGGTTTTGACGACAAATGGGGAATCGCGATAATTGTACTTGATACGATGATCTGATGTCAAAGCAGTATCAAAGAATATTTTTATTTCTGTGGGAAAATCATTGCAACAATTGAAATACTGTTGTAATGGTTTCGAGGCTACTACATAAAACCGAAGCCTTATCCGTAGTAGCCGTAAGGTCCATATCCATATCGTCTATATCCATATGGTCCATAATAGCCGTAGGGACCATATCCGTAGTAGCCGTATGGTCCATATCCGTATCGTCTATATCCATAAGGTCCATAACCAGAGTAAGGACCATATCGATACGGATTCAGTCCCCGTCCAATGCAAAATACACCCTTCTGGGGATCCGTATGCACGAGTTTGTCAGTAGCCTCTTTATCCTGAATAACGAAGAAGTAATTTTTATATTGTGTGATTTCGGGCTTCTAAAAGTTACTAGCTTTTTTATTCATGACTTCAGAGGTGCTGCTAAGGGGTCCTCAATGGCCCAGTAACCTGTTCAGCTCTCGTTTCGAACTGTTCTAAAACAACTCTACACAAAATAACAAACCATCTCAGGAGCTGCTGCCACCAGTGCACAGAAGGCCAGAAGAAAACAGAGGATATGCATCTGAAAAAAGCAATTTGTCCTACAAAGGCTACCCATAGTCAGGTTTTCGGGATGAACGCCCCTAAAAGCTTTTACTAACCTCGAAGGCTAACTTAATCCACAACAAATGCTACTTGAACACTTTTGCCTACTCGGCCATGCTTCACTAAACGAGATCCGCCACAGGTGCGAATTTGTTTTACTATTCCCATTGTTTTTGACTGGCTACTAATACTCACTACCAGATCAGGAACCTATTGTTTAGCTAAATTAAAGGCCTTTCTCCATGGCATTGAGTTGAACACATCCCCGTAGCCGAGAAAAAGGACATTTCTGCACCAAACAGTATCTAAACTGATATAAATTAAAGTACTGGCTCCATTCATCAGCTGTTTATGGGCAATCTCAGATTACTCAATTGGAAAGTAATTTAGTAAAAATCAAAAGTATCTCAGATTTAAATGGAAAATGCCGCTTGATATATGAAATGAATATTCAGGGAAATCTGGTGATCGTCGTTGTCCCTGATAGCTTTTATACTGCCAACAATGGTCTTTGATCGAACACGTCATTACCATGAAAATTTTGGAACAAAGGGGTTAAAAAAGTGCTCGAGTTCTTCGCTCGGCTAGAGCCACTGCCCAGTTTGTCGAACCAACAACTTGAACTGCTTTTATGAGAAATAATTCGGAATGGGTATAGGGATGTCTAGCACTTGAATGGATGAGTAATGAATCTCCTGTTTCAAGTAGAATTTAATATACTTTCCACTCCTGCTTCAGTGATCTATGTATTTGGCTCATTTTATGACTTCCGATGCTAGCCTATTTGAAAGTCGGGCTTTTCATTCCTGAAGTTATGTTCGATCTTAAATAGTCCTGAAGTAATATAAGGACTGGGATATACACTCGATCCCTTTTGGAGAATAGATATGTAGGATTCAAGTAACTTAAAAATCGAACGTTGACAGAATCAGTCCAGTCCTATTTTTCTCTCATTGTTGCCCAGTTGGGAAGAAATATAATGCGGATTCCGACAAGAATCCATTGAAACTTTTTCAATGGATTTTTGTACTTTTGGGGGAACATTTTGAAAGAATGTGCAGGATCGCAAACCCTGTCCCGATCATATGTCACGGGCTCGCCACAAGGGTTGCAGCATAAATAAAGCCGGGTAGATTTGATGTCCTTTGCTCGGGGTTTTTATGTATGAATGAAGCATAACAATGCAGATTCAGTCAAACCACTGCCATATAAATTCCTTTTGATGACGGCCAGCTCAGTTGTCCGGTAGCTTGTTGTGGGGTTTCACATAATGGGTTCACAAGCACCTGAATTCCTTCCCAAATGAGCTCGAATTGCCCTACACGCATTGATTGATTGCAGTTAGGATTCCCTTAAGGTTGTAATTCGGAACCGCTTTCTAGACTCCTTCATATGGAACAAGCCCAAAAACATTTTCTAACTAGCCAAGTCACTCAAAAGTCCTATAACATTTCTATTTTCACTTCTTTTATGCTGAGTCTCCGATATAACGCCGATATCAGCCTACCGGTTCGCCGCCGTGTACCTGTGAGCGATGGCAACCTATGTGTACCGGTTGCTCCCAATAGGCATCGAATTTCATTACTCCCCATATCGGATGATTCTGTTGCCTTTTTAATAGGTGTTCGTACCATCTCTCATCTTCAGAGAGAGGCGTCGGACAGTGGCGACTCGCATGACCGCCCTAACTCCCTTGATTCATCCGTATCCATCCACTGGACCCATCTGCTCGTCCTCAATTCAGTGAAGTGAGGTTGCCTTCTATGCAACTTTCACCCATACAAGGGAAGTACTGTTGTTTTTCTTTTGCAAGCACTTCATTTGCGTTCATACTCCAGAATACGTCTTTCTCCAAAGAGCTAGGCTTTCGTTTTAGAGCAGGGTTTTCGGCTACGATTCTTCTTAGAACGGTACTTATCAATGTGTTGCTTTTCTTGGCCCTTAAGTTTTTAACTTCTCGACAGTCGCCCTTTATGAGTGATCGAAAACAAAGCAGCATTCAATAAACATTTTATTTCTGCAGCGAAAACAAAACATTGCAACAATTGAAAAACTGTTGTAATGGCTTCGAAGCTACTAAAGCCTTTTCTTTAGTAGCCATAGGGTCCATATCCATTTCTATATCCATATGGTCCATACCAATATGGGCCATATACGCGGCCGTATGGACCATATCCGCGACCGTAGGGTCCATATCGACCACCGTAAGGTCCATATCCGCTGTTGTAGCCGTAGGGCCCATATCCTCCTCCCGTGCAGAACACGCCCTCCTCGGATCCATTGGCGGGAGATTATCAATAGCCTCCTTGTCCTGAAAATTAATGGAAATGTTATTGAAATGCAACTTAAAAATCTCAAAAAAAGTTGTTTATGTGCAAAACTAGAAAACTTTTTTCCAAGATTTACGATTATTTGAGAAACCTTTCCTATTGAAAGATCCTAGCCCATTAATGACGATGCTGCATGGAGCGAAAGTATGGCGTGGCTTGGGAACGGTGGTAGACGGTCAAAGCCTGGGGAGGTACACATGGGTGTTCATGTGATGGCATACACATAGCACCACACAATGTCATACCACAGGGGAAAACGGTCAAGTAACTCTTATCCTGGAATCGCTTCGCAGATCTGAAATTACCTTTTGAAACGCTCCGGACCGTATACCCATTTTGGGAGGCCAATGTGGCTTTGTGTCCTTTCCTTGTAAAGATACCGATTAAAACAATAAACAATCTCAGACCACAGTCAGAGGTCTGCAAAAATCCAGTGGTAGGCCTGATTACAGGTGAGCATTTCTCCTGTTGCGCTCCGCTAAATATCAGTTCGCGGCATGCCCTGATGGGCTGCCACCTTTCACTTAAGTAGAGAAATTTGTTCTGTTCCCAGCTCAAGCCATGTGTACTCCAGTACTCCACCTTCCAGTTGGTGGCAGAATCGTGCAATTCACGTAATCACCGCACGGTACACGGAGATAGGTGCATGCTTAGGAGAGGCTTGGACCGTGGTCATTTCCATGCTTTCATCTATCGTCTTACATGGGTACACGTGAATAAAACGCTGCTACTCATGACCTGGCTGAATGAATAGTGAGGATCATAAGACTGGAAACGGAAGCAAAACTAGCTTTTCGTTATGAAATAATCTACGTCGCTGGAAGGCTTCTGCCTGGAAGGTTCGTACCGTGCCGATATTCAAAGCCACAGAGCAGAGGAAGAGCATACTGGGCAAAAAAAAAAGTAGTAGAACAAAATCTGAAACCAAGAAGAGCACCCGACGCCGTTCATGGTGAGGGGAACACCCGCAATAAAAGAACTCACTCGGATTGAACCTCCTTACGAACAACCAATCCTACACCGCCTGAGGCAGAATCGAAAGCAGCCATGCCATCAAGTCGAAGAAAAAATTTATGCCACCCAGTTCTGGTGGACTGAACCGGGACTTATGAAAGGCCCATTTTCATTGAATCCTTAGTTTGACTATTGTGCGTACCTGACAGAATGCATGGTGTCCCCATGGAAAACTGGTACATGTGTGTTGCTTTATAAGGAGAACACAAATGATATTGACGAATATCGCCCAAGCCACTTTCTAAGTTCTGGGCAAAAAGTCTCTACACGACTTATCCTCAACAGGATCGGCAGAACACTGGATAGAGTCCGGTCATGCAAATAAGCATGAGACCGTACGGGATTCAGTGCGGTCGAACATTTCATTCACAGTCACATGCTTCATCGAAGTGATGCAAGGGTTCAATACTTCATGATCCGAAAAATATTGGACGAGATGGTACAGTCAATGGTGACTTGCTTGTGGAGTCGTAGTGAAGATATTATAGGGCTCGCACATCGGGTGGGACATTTTGGTTGTCGAAGCACCCATATGTTACAACAGGAGGAAACAAGAATATGGGAAACAATGCATTCTAGTGGCACCTCATTTAGTCTTACACCTCTGCAGACATAATTCATCGTACCGAACTGCTCCCAGAAGTCTGCTTACTTGCATTGCGGTCCTTTAACGGGCGTTCTCCCATTCTTCTGACAGCACCATGCCGCAAAATTCTTTCAGGTTCTGAGTAGGAGCACCCTGTTCTTGCACTAAAATTCTGTATTCTTGTGACTTTGTTCGAAAGAATTTTGAGGCAAGATGCTCCTATCTATGTTCTGTCGGAACATTGGGTGGAGATTACGTAAAGGGTTGTCGTGGAAGTAAGCCGACATCTGTAGGGGTTCAGCACCATCAATCGAGTCTGCAGAGTTTCAAGTCCGAATATAAGTCGTTAGAGCACATTGATGCCAAATTTTCGTTTCCCATCATTGAATCCTATGAATGGCACGGCAACTGAAGAGTGGTTCAATTTTGTATGCGAGCTCTGGATCATTCCACAACCATAGTCTGGCCATTCCACGAGCAAATCACCGTTGACGATACAACCTGCTGATCATGAGACATAAGGGCATCTTGAACTCTCGCTTTATTTCAGTGAGTCTAGTGATCGTGCGGATATGATCGGTAGTGAAGAAGCCTGTGGAAGTCTGCTCCTATGCCTACCTTTCTTCCCGTGCAGTGTTAGAGCTGTTGAAGATGACTCGCACGAAAGTCTGTAGACTACAGACAACAAGCGGACCGAAAGCCAGTCGTCAAGACGTCTATACCCTTTTTTTTTCTTGATAGCAGATCTGTCTTACTAGTTTTGAACAAAGTGGGTACTTTGCACCTTGACAGCATCCGATCTACATTCTTGACGACAACTGAGGAACTGTGGTCATTGAGCTCAGTTCGATGGTCCCAAATCAAGAGGATTTCGAGGATTGTTTTATTTCTGAGTGAAAATCATTGCAACAATTGAAATACTGTTGCAATAGCTTCAAGGCTGCTACGTAAAGCCGAAGCCTTATCCGTAGTAGCCATAGGGTCCATATCCATATCGTCTATATCCATACGGTCCGTATCCAGAGTAGGGACCATACCCATAGTATGGTCCATATCCGTACCGTCTATATCCGTAAGGTCCGTATCCAGAGTAAGGACCATATCCATAAGGATTTGCTCTTCTTCCAACGCAAAATACACCCTTTTGCGGGTCCGCATGCTCGAGCTTATCAGTAGCCTCCTTATCCTGAAAAGTATTGTCACAGTAAGCAGACAGCAGTAATCTAGAAAAAGGTGACCCGGATGTTTTTAAAGCAGACTTTTTTGCTTGGTACCAAAATTTTTGAACGATCTATGGCAAGCTACTCGTTTTCTTAATATTTCTGGAGCGAGTGAGGTGAATAGACTCTAATTTTAACCCATTGGCGACCGCGCTTTTTACATTGTCCTCACATTAACTTTTAATTTCTCTTAGAACTGTAGTTGGATGTGAATGATTCCTGGACCACGATGCCTCAAGATTCTCTAGAAGGTTGTGAGCTCAGCTGATACTCGAAAACATGAAAAAATTATAAGAACACTTGATAAATATTATAAATACTACAGGAGTACAATATGGTGTGGCCCGCCAGTGGGCCACGCGCTCGTCAATAACTTAATAAACACGCCTCTCCCCCTCCCGTCTGCTGAAAATGGCACTCGGGGGTTCCTGCATAAAGTTTAGGAGCCTGCGGCCTGTGGCTAAGGAACCGGCTTGAAAACATTCGAAGCTCCTTAGTAGCCAGCTTTGGTTGGAATGACGCTATTATGGCGACAGGCCCCTCCAAAAACTTTTCGTTCTGCAAAAAAAAAGTAGGAAAGCTAATTTGGGCAGTTTGATAGCCCTGAAAATTGCCATCGTTCTGCGAGGTAGTGGCCAGTGCTCCTGCTCTCTGAGGAGAGGTGTCTGACGTGAATGAACACCACGGGAATCTATGAAGTAATCGTCCCATTGGAATGGGACCTATGAGCTGCTAAGACGCTCCCCAAAGGGTTCGTGGTTATATGACGAAATTTTTCGCTCTCATCTTCCGGTATAGCTTTCAAAAGGTTCCCTGGCGACTAGGTCAGTGGTGGTCCTCGTTCCTTCACTATTCGTGACTCTGTATGTTATTGATAATTACTGAATATCTCCATTACTGTTTCGCTGAATAATCATGAAAAATTGTGAAAAAAATCTATACAGGTGTAACAAACCATCACTGGAGCGGCTGCCACCATAGCACAGAGAGCTAGCAGAAACCAGAGGAGCTGCATCTGAATGAAGCAAACGGTCTCGCAGAGTTTTGCCCTTGTAAATGAGACTGTATCAAACGTAAAAGAGAGCGACAAATTTTATTGGATACTGTAGTTCCACTTTAGACCTATTTCTCCTTTCAAGAAGAGACCCATCAATTCATGTTATGCTCACCTTCATGACCGCAAAACAGTTAATCACATTGATGTAGGATTATTTGAACTGTTGTAGGCTCAAATCCCTTATTTTTGCTATTTCTTCCGAGGGATTTTTACTACTTCTTATTGATATGAGGTAATTTCATAGGCAGGTACTTTTATGACATTTTTGAAGTATTAAATATTCTGATGAAATGAAAGGAGTGAAATAAAATTCGAAATGAATAACCAGAGAAAGCTGAAGTGATGATTGCTGTCACCTGGAGCCTTTTATACGACCAAAATCATCTGTTGGAGTAAATCGGCACGTCACTTTCATAAAAAAATTCCGGAACAAAGGACTCTGCAGAGAGGTCGCCAAAGCTTTGTGAAATCGTGGGCCCTGCTGAAATTGTTGACTTAAATTTATTTAATCAGCATTCTAAATTTCGCTAATATCAATAACTATTTTAAAAAAAAACAAACAACTGATGTGTGGTGTCGCCACTAGCGCTGCATTCTGACCGTTACCTGGAAAGGATGGAGGAGGAAGTTCTCTTTGTGAGACTTCTACTCAACTGACTTTCCCTTGTGACGAGAGGTTACGTTTTCGACCAATCCGTCTAAGTGATCCCAGTTGGTTCTGTCTAATACCAAATTAACGTGATGAAACATTAAACAGGGCAAGTTCTTGAACGGAATTTGATGTGATGCTCACTAGAAGCTCTGTCGTCGGATAGATAGATTCTCCCTGTCCTCCTGTACATTAATGCAGAACCGTAGGAAACTTGAGCTGTCAATA
Organism: Haemonchus contortus; assembly: GCA_000469685.2. NCBI lineage: Eukaryota > Metazoa > Nematoda > Chromadorea > Rhabditida > Trichostrongylidae > Haemonchus > Haemonchus contortus. The sequence goes on from LS997565.1 coordinate 9,763,800, forward strand.
GTCGAGGCTATATAGTTGCTTAAGCAATGGCTTCCCGAAAAAGGGCTAGGGTGATGGGAACAGCTCGAGAAAAAAGGAATTGTACACTCTCAGCTTCAAATCGGTGACTTTCTCTCTCTGCATTATAGAAAGTTCGTTTCCATTTAAGTCGATGGAGTTCTTGAAACTCTTTGTCTCTCATTTTTGTATTTAAACAATGCTTCGAGGCCTTATTCTGATCATATGCCACAGTTGTGCTACAATGGTTTCTGACTGAATTTTCAAATCTCCACTCAATCAACGGAGTTTTAGAATAATCCTGTATGAATCACTTTGAAATCTCTGCATAAAGATTTTCCCACGTATAAAGCTCAATCCGTGAGAATAGGACGAGCCGTGCTAAGTTTTTTCGATAAAGTTCAAGCCAGATATTCAGCGATTTTTGGGAAGCTACAGAATAAGCTGATAGCCGCTCGAACTTCTTCTAAACTGAGCTCACACTTAGTATATTACCCACCAGTATCACCTCTCGCTCCGTTGGTTATTAATTTTCTCGAGCGGCCGCCAATGAAGTCTCCATTCATCCCAGTCGCGAGCCAGTGTAGCCCAGCTGAGCGTGTTCGTTTGAGGTATCCAGAGCATATCATTTCTTTGGTTCACAGCATTGTAAAGAAGCCTGTTCATGGGGCTGACGCTTGTCCAGATAGTCGTTATTTCATTATTTTTACACAGCTACATTATTACAAACATTTATTAATTACATCTCAGAATTTCAACTGGATCTACATAAAACAATCTTGATACAGTACAGTACATGGTTGCGTACTGTCGTGTTTCTTCGTCATTCTTTTGTCCAACATTTTTGACAAACGCATTTACCATTTTGAAGACATCGACCCTTGCACGACTAAACAAATACTTCTGATTGAAATAAGAAAAATTGGGTTCAAAAGATTCGGAGCAAAATTCCAGGATTCTCTTACCGAGAGCGATACAATGAGAATCAGTCAGATTTTCTTCGTCGACCCTATTCTTATGCCCATCCAACCCTTTCGATTATATGCAGTCCTGCTGGTACTGCGCGACCGGTAATGATATGGATGACTACTTTATGAAGCAGCCTCGACAGTTCCAATCGCTCACTCGACTAGTGGAGACACAGCTCTACCGTACTGGGCAGGAATAAGCTCTTATTACAGCATGCTGATTCTCCCGCAACTACTGGTTACTTGGAAACGACCTCTGGTATCCAGCAACTGCAACAGCATGAGCTGCTTCCTTCTAGCAAGCTCCATCTGAACCGCCGAGCAAGAATACCCTTGCTGCTGAGTAGCATGATCGTACGATTCACTACCCGTAGCTGGTCGAAAATCAGATCTTCCATCATAAGTTCTTACTATGTACTTCTAATTTCTACTCTACTGGGAAACTTATTCGAGTAAGTATCAAGGGTATCGAGGAGACTATGTTCTTCCTAGCAATGAAAGCTCCTTGTAGGTTCAATCAGGAGATAGAGAAGTGCGAGCAGGAAATATGTAGTGCTCAAATAGATTCAATTTTCAATCAGTTTCTCCATCAATGTGAAGCAGTGGAAGGTTTCCCCGTAGTTATAAAGTTTGCGTAAAGCCAAATGCAAGGAAAAATTGGAATGAACAGTAGCACTTACTGTAAAAACTCTGCAGAGAACATTGCATACAGTACTTCCAAGGTAAGGACATACTATGTGTCGATCGGTGTGTGCAATATTGGCATAACAAAGTAATATAACACTGATGAAAATTGTCTTTCTGAGCATTCTGAAAAAGAGAATAAAAAAGGATGAGTGGCACAAGAAACTCTGGGAAATTCAATGAGATCGTACCTCGCAGCTCTCGACCGAACTGAAACTCACCGGCTGTGAGGATGAGAGTGTACTTATGAACGTGGGGTTGGTGAGCTTTGTAAATAAGAATTGAGATACGATAAACAACCTGTAAGTATAAGAAAATTTTTCAAATTTCGTGTAACACTCTCCTCAGCTCCGAAGCCACTGAAGTGTACTATGAACTGCACCAGCTGAACCAGCTGTTTACTTCTACTAGAGGGCCCAGCCTAGAGGGTCTGCTGGAACGTTTATACGCCGTGTATGTGACCTGCTCGCTGGTTTCTCTCCTATCTACATGGCTAATGAATGTACGTATGTATATAGTCACTAAATAAAATATTTGAGTTCATACAGGAAGTTTACCTCAATCTCACTATCGGGATTGAGACTGAGATTATGAGCAATGTAAACAGCAGGTACTCAGAAATGCTCGCGACAATAGTTACTTCCTCTGCCTATACATTGTATTTGCGGAAATTACATCGATAGCTTCATGAATATAGGAACTGTATATTGTATTCTACAATTCGCTCACAAAAAAGGAACGTTAGAAAGAAAATCTGAAATCCCGCAGTAATAAAGCTTGTCCAGTAATTCTAGAGCTAATTTTATTCATCATAGAAGCAAGATTCTCTTTCGATCCCAGTAGAAATTTAGAAAAATAAGCTTTCAGTAATCCTTACAAACAAGCCGACGTTAATTTGACACGTGCCAGAGGTGTGTCATTCAGGTTGCTGATCAAATAAATCCCAGTTCCTACTTCTGGTGAGCGACTTTTCACTATAATCTCCAGTAAAATATTCTTAAACGAACCACAAAGATATAGAATCTTCCGACGTTAACCGATTCAAGTGGATGATTGTTTATTGTAGAGCTCCAGGAGATAAATGTCGAGTGCCTGAGCATCATTGAGTTCCTCTACGATAGTTTCGATGGTCTACCATTGGACGATAGTTGACAAGATCGTCAGCTCCTCTTCACTTGCACTACAGCACAGTTTCACTAGTTTTACCCGAAAGTGAACAACGTGGAATCGTGTAGGTGTCGAAAAACATCCGAATAAAGGTTCGGGGAATCGTGATAATTGTACTTGATGCGATGATCTGGAGTCAAAACAGTATCGAAGGAATTTTTTATTTCTGCGAAAAAATCATTGCAACAATTGAAATACTGTTGTAATGCTTTCAAGGCTACTACATGAAACCGAAGCCTTATCCGTAGTAGCTATAGGGTCCATATCCATATCGTCTATATCCATATGGTCCATAATAGTAGGGATTATAGTAGCCGTAGGGTCCATATCCGTATCGTCTATATCCATAAGGCCCGTATCCAGAATATGGACCATATCGATAGGGATTCAGTCCTCTGCCAATGCAAAACACACCTTTCTGGGGATCCGTATGCACGAGCTTGTCTGTAGCCTCTTTATCCTGGATAAGAAAGAGGTTATTTTTACATTGTGTAATTTTGAGCTTCTTATGGTTGTTAATTTTTTTAGTCATGTCTTTAGGTGTGGCCTGCGAGGGGGCTTGATGACCCAGTAATTTGTTCAGCTCTCATTCCAAACTGTTCAAAAAAAAAAAACTCTACACAAAATAACAAACCATCTCTGGAGCTGCTGCCACCAATGCACAGATGACCAAAAGGAAACAGAGGATATACATCTGAAACGAGCGAATGCCTTGGAAAGACTTCACGTCGTCAGGTCAGGTGGTATATGAATAAGCTTGTTGAAATGAGCACTCTTAAAAGTCGTTACCAATCTAGGAGGCCGAGTGAATCCACATTAAGTGTTACTTGAATACTTTTACCTATTCGGCCATGCTTCACGAAAGTAGATGTGGCTCAGGTGAGAGTTCCTTTTACTGTTTCCATTGTTTTTGACTGTTTACTAATACTCTCTACCACTCCAAAAACCTATTTGTTAACTAATGTAAAGGCTTTCTCAATGACAACGAGTTGAGCATATCCCCATAACCGAGAGAAAGGAAATTTGAAAATGATAGAAATCGAAGTGCTAGCCCCACTTATCAGCGGCTTAGTGAAAATCGAATATATCTCAGAATTCAATGGAAAATGTCAGTTGATATATGAAATGAATATTCAGAGAAAGCTGATGATCATTGAAGTCCCGGGTAGCTTTTATACTGCCAACAGTGGTTTGATCGAGCACGTCATTACCATGAAAATTTTAGAACAAAGGGGTCAAAAAAAACGGTGCTAGAGTTCTTTGCTCGCTATAGCCACGGCCCAGTTTGTTGGACCAACAACTTGAATTGCTACTATTAGAAATTATTCGGAATGGATATGATTCGTGTGTCCAGGCCATGAGATGTCTAGCACTCAAACTGATGGGGGAATGAATCTCCTGTTCCGAGTATAACTTAAACTTGATATACTTTTCACTCCTGCTTCAGTGATCTATGTATTTGACTTATTTTATGACACCCGATGCTAGCCTATTTGAAAGTCGGGTTTTTCATCCCTGAAGTTATGTTCGGTCTTAGATAGTCCTAAAGGAATATAAGGACTAGGATAAACACTCGATCCTTTTTGGAGAACAGGATAAGATTCAAGAAACTTGAAAATCGGACGTTGACATCTTCAGTCCAGCTATTTTTCTCTCATTGTTACTCAGTTGGGAAGAAATGTCATGCGGATTTTGACAAAAATCCATTGAAAGTCTTTCAATGGATTTTTGTACTTTTGGGGAAACATTTTGAGAGAATGTGCAGAATCGCAAACCCTGTCCCGATCATATGTCACAGGCTGGCTCGTCACAAGAGTTGCTGCATAAATAAAGCCAGGTTTTTATTGTTCATCCAACTGAGCGATTTTCAAAACAGTTTGTTATGAAAGATTTGATGATCTTTGCTTGGAGTTTTTGTTTCTGAATGAAGCATAACAATGCAGATCCAGACGATCCACGGTGGTATATAATCCTTCTATTGGTCCCCAGCCCGGCTGTCCAGATGGTTAATGTGGAGCTTCACATAAGGTGTTATCTAGCGCCTAATCCCTTCCCAAACGAGCCCAAATTGCCTCAGTTAATTAATTGCATTAAGGATTCCCATAAGACTGTACTTCGAGACTGCACTCTAGACTCCGTCTCATGAAACAAGCCTGAAAACATTTTCTAACCAGCTAAGCCACTCAAAAATCTTATAGCATCGCTACTCTTACTTCTTTTATGCTAAGCCTCCGATATAATGCCGATATCAGCCTACTGGTTCGTCGTGATGCACTTGTCACCGCTGTAAATCCCGAGCGTCGAATTCCATTGATCCCCTTATTAGATGATTCTGTTGCCTTTTTTATAGGTATCCGTACCAGCGCAGAAGCTGTTCTCACTTCTTCAGAGAGCAACATCGGACCGTGGCTTCTCGGATGATCGCCCTAACGTCCTTGATACATCCGTGTACATCCACTGGACCATCTGTTTGTCCTCAATTCAGTGAAGTGACGTTGCCTTCTATGCAACTTTCTTCCTTACAAAAGGAGTAATACCGTTTTTTAAGGCATATCATTTCCGTTCATACTTCGGGGTACTGCTTACTCCATAGAGCTAGGCTTCGTTTTAGGGCAGGGTTTTCGGCTATGCCGCTCTTCCGAGGCTATGATTCCTCTTAGAACGGTACTTATCAATGTGTTGCTTTTCTTTGCCCTTATATTTTTAAATCCTCTCGACATTCGCCCTTGTATGAGTGCTCGAGAACAAAGCAGCATTCAATAAAAACTTTATTTCTGCAGGCGAAAACAAAAAATTGCAACAACTGAAAAACTGTTGTAATGGCTTCGAAGCTACTAAAGCCTTTTCTTTAGTAGCCATAGGGTCCATATCCATTTCTATATCCATATGGTCCATATCCATATGGACCATATCCGCGACCGTAGGGTCCATATCCTCTACCATAGGGACCATACCCGCGACCGTAGGGTCCATATCCGCCACCGTAGGGACCATATCCACCACCGTAGGGTCCATATCCGCCGTTGTAGCCGTAGGGGCCATATCCTCCTCCCGTGCAAAATACGCCCTTCTTCGGATCCATTGGTGGTAGCTCATCAGTAGCCTCTTTATCCTAAACATGAATGAAAATGTCAATGCAATGTTGGTTATAGGTCATTAAGAAAAAGGTGATTGAGTAAGGCTCGGAAACTTGTTCAAGAAATTCGCGATCATTTCAGAGATACCCTTCGAATAGAGTACTTTCCCACTGAAAGATCACAGCCGATTAATGAAAATGCTGCGTGAAGCGGACGTATGGCGTGGCTTGGGAACGGTTGCATACGCACTCTCCACGTCAGAGCCTGGGAGGTACTCATGGGTGTTCATATGACGGCCCACACAGTAGCACCACACAATGTCATCCCACAGGGGAAAACGGTCAAGTAACTCTTATCCTGGAATCGCTTCGCAGTTCTGAAATCAGCGTTCGAAAAGGCTCCCGTCCTTTTACCCATTTTGGGAGGCCAATGAGGCATTGTGCCCTTTCCTTGCGAATTCGAAAGATACCGATTGAACCAATAAACAATCCCAGACCACAGTCAGAGGTCTGCAAAGGTTTAGTGTCAGGCCTGATTTCAGATGAGCGTTTCTCCCGTTGCGCTGCGCTAAATATCAGTTCGCGACATGCCCTGGTGGGCTGCCACCTTTCACTTCAGTAGAGAAATTTGTTCTGTTCCCAGCTCAAGCCAGTGTACCCTAGAACTCCGCTTTCCAGGTTGTGGCAGAATTGTGCAATTCACGTAATCACCGCATGGTACACGGAGATAGGTGCACGCTTAGAAGATGTTTGGACCGTGGTCGTTTCCATGCTTTCACCTATCGCCTTACATGGTCCGGTGATCATGTAAATAGCCCGCTGCTACTCATGACCTGGGTGAATAAACAGTGAGAAACATAAGACTGAAAACGGAAGCAAAACTAGTTTTTTGTTATGGAATGATCTCCGTCGCTGGAAGGCTTTCGCCTCGAAGGGTCGTACCGTGCCGATATTCAAAGCCACAGAGCAGGGGAAGAGCATACTGGGCAAAAAAAAAGTAGTAGAACAAAATCTGAAACCAAGAAGAGCACCCGAAGCCGTTCATGGTGAGGGGAATACCCGCAATAAAAGAACTCACTCGGATTAAGCCTCCTGACAAACAACCAATCCTACACCTCCTGAGGCCGAATCGAAAGCAGCCATGCCATCATATCGAAGAAAAAATGTATACCACCCAGTTCTGGTGGATTAAATCAGGACATTTACATTGAATCTTTTGCTTGACTATTTGGCGTACCTGACAGAATGCATGGTGTCTCCGTGGGAAACCAGAAGAAGTGTGTCGCTATATAAGAAGGAGAACACAAATGATATTGGCAAATATCGCCCAAGCCACCTTCGGCGCAAGATGTTTCTACACGACTTATCCTCAACAGGATCGGCAGGACACGGGATAGAGGCCGATCATGCAAATGAGCATGAGACTGTACGGGATTCAGTGCGGGGATATTTTGGTTGTCGAAGCATCCATATGTTTCAACAGGAGGGAACAAGAATGTGGGAAACAATGCCTTCTTGTGGCAGCTCATTTAGTCTTGCACCTCTGCAGACATGATTCATCGTACCGAACTGCTCCCAGAAGTCTGCTTACTTGCATGACGGTCCTCTAGCGGGTTCTCCCATTCATCTGACAGTACCATGCCGTCTTGCCCGAAATTCTTTCAGGTTCTGAGCCATAGGAGCGCCTTGTTCTTGCATTAGAATTCTGCATTCTTGTGACTTTGGATGAAAGATTTTCGGGCACGATGCTATCTATCGTACCTACCAATGTTCTATCGGACCACGGGTGAGCATTCCGTAAAGGACTGTCATGGAAGTAAGCTGACGTCAGGTAGGGGTTCGGTACCATCAATCGAGTCTGCAGAGTTTCAAGTCCGAAAGAAGTCTCGTTAGTGTGCATTGTTGCCAAATTTTTGTATCCCATCGTTGAATCCTATGAATGGCACGGCGGCCCAAGTGGTTCAACTTCGTATGCGAGCTCTGGCTCATTCCACAACCATAGCCCGGCCATTCCACGAGCAAGTCATCGTTTACGATACCATTTTGCCCGAAACTCTGCTGATCGTGGGCCATAAAGGCATCTTGAATTCCCTCTTCATTTCAGTGAGTCTTGTGACTGTGATCGATGGTGAAGAAGCCTTTGGAAGTCTGTTCACATGGCTACCTTTCTTCCCGTGCAGTGTTAGAGCTGTTAAAGCTGTTCGTACGAAAGTCTGTAGACTACAGACAACAAGCAGACCGATAGGAAGTCGTCAAGACGTCTATACTTTGGATAGCAACTCTTTCTTACTAGTTTTGCACAAAGTAGGCACCTTGCACCTCGACAGCTGTCACGTAACCATCCGATCTACATTCTTGACGACAACTCAGAAATTCTGGTCGTTGAGCTCAGTTCGGAGGTCTCAAATCATGAGGGTTTCGAGGATTATTTTATTTCTGCGTGAAAATCACTGCAACAATTGAAATACTGTTGCAATCGCTTCAAGGCTGCTACGTAAAGCCGAAGCCTTATCCGTAGTAGCCATAGGGTCCGTATCCAGAGTAGGGACCATATCCATAGTATGGTCCATATCCGTATCGTCTATATCCATAAGGTCCATATCCAGAGTAAGGACCATATCCATAGGGATTAACTCTTCTTCCAACGCAAAATACACCCTTTTGTGGGTCCGCATGCTCGAGCTTATCAGTAGCCTCCTTATCCTGAATAGAAAAGGAATCGTTGTCACAGTGAGAAACTCGGGGTCCAGAAAAAAATGATCTGGATTTTTTTATGTAGCCTTTTTTATGAGTGTCATGATTTTCAGAACGATTCATAGGGAGCTCCTTGTTTACCGAGCATTTTTGGAATTTATAACTGAGTCAGTCCTTACACTTATGAACACCCCCTTTTTTCTCACATTGGCTTTTGGAGACTTTTTATGAAATTAAGGAACCTGTGGCCAAGAAGATAAAGAACGACAGGTTCTCCAAAAAGTTTTCGTTCTGCCTAAGGAGTAGAAAAGGTAATTCGGTGAGTTTGATAGCCCTGAAAATTGCCATCGTTCTGCGAGGTAGTGGCCAGTGCTCCTGCTCACTGAGGAGAGGTGCGTGACGTGAATGAACACCACGGGAATCTATGAAGTAATCGTCCCATTGGAATGGGACCTATGAGCTGCTAAGACGCTCCCCAAAGGGTTCATGGTACTACGACGGAATTTTTCGCTCTCATCTTCCGGTACAGCTTTCAAAAGGTTTCCTGGCGACTAAGTCCGTAGTGACCCTCGTTCATTCACTATTCGTGACTCTGTATGTTATTGATAATTACTGAATATCTCCATTACTGTTTCGCTGAATAGTCATGAAAAATTGTAGAAAAAAATCTATACAGGTATAACAAACCATCACTGGAGCGGCTGCCACCATAGCACAGAGCGCTAGCAGAAACCAGAGGAGCTGCATCTGAATGAAGCAAACGGTCTCGCAGAGTTTTGCCCTTGTAAATGAGAAAGTCCAAACGTGAAAGAGAGCGACAAATTTTATTGGATACTGTAGTTCCACTTTAGACCTATTTCTCCTTTCAAAAAAAGATCCATCAATTTATGTCATGCTCACCTTTATGACCGCAAAACAGTTAATCACATTGATGTAGGATTATTTGAACTGTTGTAGGCTCAAATCCCTTATTTTTGCTATTTCTTCCGAGGGATTTTTACTACTTCTTATTGATATGAGGTAATTTCATAGGCAGGTACTTTTATGACATTTTTGAAGTATTAAATATTCTGATGAAATGAAAGGAACGAATTAAAATTTGAAATGAATAACTAGAGAAAGCTGAAGTGGTTTCTGCTGTCACCTGAAGCCTTTTATACGACCAAAATCATCTGCTGAGTTAACGCGGCACGTCACTTTCACAAAAAAATTCCGGAACAAAGGACTCTGCGGAGAGGTCGCCAAAGCTTTGTGAAATCGCGGGCCCTGCTGAAATTGTTGACTTGAATTTATTTAATCAGCATTCTAAATTTCGCCAATATCAATAACTATTTTAAAAAAACCAAACAACTGATGTGTGGTGTCGCTACTAGCGCTGCATTCTGACCGTTACCTGGAAAGGATGGAGGAGTGAACTCTCTGTGCGAAAGCGCTTACTCAACTGGCTTTCTCTTGGGAAAGGGTATGTATCCGACCAATCTATGAAGCTGCGTGCAATCAGCCTTTTTCCCTTCAAGCTATGTCTGAACCTGAATTAAGGTGGAGGATCATAGAGCGAGGCAGGTTCTCGTTCAAAATCTGGCGCGACCTTCATAGGCTCAAGCTCTGTGTTCGGATGAATAGATTCTTCCTGTCCTCCTGTACTGCAATGCAAGACCGTAGGGAACTTGAGCTATCAGCAGTCGAGGCTATATGGTTGCTTAAGCGATGGCTTCCCAGGAAAAAAGCTATGTTAATGGAAAACAACTCAACGAACTTCCTCTCCCCGCATTCCACAGGAAGTTCGTTTTCATTCGAATCGATGAGATTCTTAGAATTTTTTATTCTCATTTTTGTATTTAAACAAGGCTTCGAGGCCCTATTCTGATCACATGCCACAGAGTGCCAGAATGGTTACTGATTGAATGAAACGAAATTCGATTTTCCATTCAATTAACGGAGTTTCGAATTATTTCTGTGCAAATCATTTTGAAACCTCTGCATTGAACTTCTTTCATGTATGAAGCTCAGGCCAGATATTCAGTGACTTTTAAGGAGCTACAGCATAAACTGACAGACGCCCAAATTTCTTCCGAGCTGAGCTCAGACTCTGTTTATTGCCCGCCTGTATCACCTCTCACTGCATTGGTTATTTATTTCCTTGAAGGGGCTCCAATAACGTCTCTACTCGTCCCTGTCGTGATCCCGAGAAGTTCAGCGGATCGTATTAGTTTGAAGTACCCAAAGCGTATCATTCCTTTGGTTCACAGCAATGTAAAGAAGCCTGACCATGGGACTGACGCTTGCCCAGATATTCTTATTTCATAATTTTTCATCGTTTTATTATTACAAACATTTATTAATTACATCTCAGAATTTCAACTGGATCTACATAAAACAATCTTGATGCAGTATCACAGTACGTGGTTGCGTAGTGCCGTCGTTTCTTCGTCATTCTTTTGTCCAACATTTTTGGCAAACGCATTTATCGTTTTGAAGACATCGACCTTTGCAGGACTGAACATGACTCCTCAATAAAATGAGGAAATGATTTGAAACAATACTCGATCAACTTTGCTGGGAGTGATATCATGAAAATCAGTCGTATCCTTTTTGTCAGTCCACGACTTATACCCTTCAACCCTTTTGACTATGTACATACACCCCGTTTGTTCGTACACCACCAGTGAATATATGGATGACCACTTCTATGAAGCAGCCTTGACAGTTCTAATCGCTCATTCGACTAGTGGAGACGTAGCCCTACCGTATTGGGCCGGCCTAAACGCTTATTACAACATGCTGATTGTACCACAAGTACTGGTAGTTTGAAGCTGGACTCTGACCTATCTGGCGAACGACTGAGCCGCTTCCCATTGTAGAGGGGTCTGTTTTCTTACAGCGAGCTCCATCTCAATTGTCGAGCACGAATTCTCCTGCTATTGAGTAGCATGGTCATAAGATCCAGTGCCATTAGCTGGTCGAAAATCAGATCTCCCATTGTGAATTCTTACTACTTCTAACTCCTACTCTGCTCGGAAGCCTATTTGGGCAGGAATGAGGGATAGGGAGGAGACTAAATGGTTCCCGTGTAATCCTATGCCTCAAAATTCCCTGGAGGAGGAGATAGAGAGGGGCGAACAGCAAGAAAATACTGCATGTACGTTTCAGCCTGAGAGATTTTTGGGCAGTTTTTAAGAGTCTGTAAAGTTAAAAAAGGGTCGAAAAGGTAACACCTACTGTAAAAACTCTGCAGAGAATGTTGCATGCAGTACTTCCAAGATAAGGACATACTATGTGTCGATCAGTGTGTGCAATATTGATATAACAAAGTAATATAGCACAGATAAGAATTGTCTCCCTGAGCATTCTGGAAAAAATATAATTAAGGATGAGTAGCACAAGAAGCCCTGGAAAACTTACTGAAATCGTACCTCACAGCTTTCGACCAAACTGGAACTCAAGGACTGAAAGAATGAGAGTGTACTAATGAATACTAATGTTGGTGAGGCTTTGTATACACGTATTGAGGTACAAAAAACAACTAGTGATTATGGAAAGAATTTTAAATCTTTATTCTTAGCCTCAGGGCTATGCGTACACCTGCTTTATCGATGGCACCAACCAACTGAAAGTGCCGTATATATGGCCTGATCCCTGATAAGTGTATCTATGTTTCTGATTGGAAAACTTCTCCAGACCTTGTACAGGGACACAACTCTATTATAGACGTTTTGGAGAAAGAGTACTGAGTATGTAGCATGAACATCAGATGAAGAAGCGCTGAAATTTGATTCCCTCGATCTTGATTCGAAAATTTAAATAGAGCCTTGAACACTTTTAGCTCGAAAGAAATTACGAGGCGAAAGTTAGACGGGAGATACTCACTTTCAAAAAAAGGAGTCCTAACTACTTCATGTCATGAAATTTCTCAATTACGAGCACTTTACTCAACTTTCTTTTACATAAATGTTGATTGAGTGTGGCGAGATAATAAAGAATATAGTAGAATCACGTCAACTCATTTCTCTTAATTTTGCCTTTCGACGTCAAGTCGTGACAACGTCAAGTTTCCCTCTATCTGTTACCATAGTTGTGCCAGGGCCCATAAGGTGTAACGTCGTAGGACTTGGCAATCGAGTATGTATGCTCCCTCAGCTCGTATACATGAAAGACTCATAACTAGTACGTTTTGCTTTCCTTCTCCATTAAAACAATCCTCAAAAGCAGAAGCGCAGCAGGTTGAAATTCGAATGTAGCCTCGACTTGAACGCATGGGAGTAAAATTTTAACCACAAGAATGAGAGGAGAGAAGTTGAAGTAAAAATGCAAACTCCATCCTCTCTATCGTGAAATTTCAGTTTCAGTTTTCTGGAGAATTCATTTAGTTCCGAACCCCCACAGAAACGTTAATGTCGTTTTCGTGATTCTTGGTCACTTTGTAGTAGTATCTTGTCCTTCCTAACCTCTTATTCATTCAATTCTCACCTTATGAACTAGAGATTAAGTATCTTTCTTCCTACTGTTAGTCGCTATATAATTGTCAGTTAGTCATTTGCAAGTCGTTTACTCCTTACTTCCAGGGGTTCACCAGTACATTGGGCATTTGTTTTACCGCAGCGACGATATTCCCTGGCTCATTATTAGCCAATCACTGTGATGGCGTAACCCCGCCTCTGCCATCCTCACCCAATAAGATGAGCGATTTACTGGATTAGAGGGACGGTAATGGTGATTACGGCATCCATTAATTTACGGTACGATAGATTGTTTAGAAGTCGACCTCAAACCTCCCACATACTTATTATGGGTTCAATTGAAAGTTCAATGACCATTTCAAGCAGTAGAAGGAGGACATGATGCGGAACCGGTTATAAAGAAATTCTCAGAGATCATTTCTCGTCGGAATCTCATTTAAGTGGTTCTTCAGCTCTTTCAAAAACCTTTGTCTGATTCAAAAGTCTAAAGGTTACCTAGCTGTTGTTATGAAATTACCAACAATTTAGTAATTTCGTGCTAATCACCACAGCAATGTCAGCGACTGACATTCTACAATCACGATGCTGACCTCTCCTACACCGGTCCACACACTATCTGTCAATAGCATGACTTGGTGATAGACTACGCTCTAGCGGCCAACTTAGTCGTTCTCAATGGCGATTGATTTATGCTGCTGGACGGTTTTGCTATGGATGGCGTTCATTTATAGTATATTTTGGAGCCAAGCCATTTCTATTATTTATCTCGCCATCATGATAACAACTTAAATATCTGTTCACTTGTTTGGGATTCTTGCTTGCAGTAATGTTGAGGTAGTCTTGCTCACAGTGATGTTAAAGTAGGGTAGTCTCCAGTGATATGGGTACTGCTGTATCAGACTGCTTACCAGCCATTTTTTTTTGATTATGGATTTTTATACGATAATGCCCAAGTTTTAAGAATCACATCTGAAACTAATATCCTTCCACCTGATTCTGGTTAGCATTTACTTCCAGTTATGTCTTGATAAAGGGACTAAAAACTGGATGTACTCTGAAGTATGTGACCGGGAGACGAAATGGCATTGTTTTCCAGGTTAGGAAATATCTCACTTTCAATTACTCGCTTCTTTTCCATTTCCGTTTCCTGAGCATATGTTTTAATACTTGTAAAAGTTTCGAAGTAATATCGGTCCGCGTACAATGTTGTTCCCTGCAAATTAGGCAGGTCTCTGGAGCCTGATGGTTCACCAGTAATACTTCAGGACTCATTTGAGTCGTTAAGGTCAACCTCTTCTGTATCGATCCTCGTTTTCCCCGTGCCTTTCTTCGCTGACTTCTGAAGTTTCTGTCACCTTCGACTATCCCTTCAGATTAATTTTTGATTTTCTTCACCAAAAGTACGGTGAAAGCCTTGAGCGGCAAGGTCATCCTTCAGAGTTCAAAGAATCACATCTTTTGTCTATTCCGGTTTTATGCTTCAGCGATAAAACTATCACGTGGTATGATTCTTGGCGGTCAAAGGCCAGTGTAGAAATCCCTGAAAACCATAGGAAATAGGACAGCACGTAAATATTTATAAATAAAAGATTGCTTGTCAAATTGAAACTTGGTTACTTCAACTTTCACCGTTCAGATACTCCAGCTGGGCCAATAGATTAGCGGGAAACAGAGTTGGGTACTTCGCTATTCTTTGATTTTTTGCTCTCAAAAGCTCCCGAACCCACGCCCTATCAGAACGAGGAACTTTTGTATAGCATAAAAATTTTAGTGTACACTTCAGTGTGTAATCAGTATCGTACCCAACTGATAAGTTCCTATACTGAGCGTGATCGCAATCGGCATTGAAAGGCATGTTTTGCTGTGGGATGGTACAGGCTGGGCACTTTCTCTAATCAGTGGGTGCTGCTATCGACCACGGCATTGTTTTGAAGATCGGGGTGGGAAGAAACCCTTGCTATAGGTCATGTCTATCTCTCCCTTCTCATTTTGTTCTCTTAATTTCTTAGCATTTTTCTTATTTTACTTGAGTTCCGGTTCTATTAAGCACTGCAGTACCGAAAACAGTGTTCACTTACACTATGGTGTCGGAGGACGGACCAAGGGCGGTTTTGATCGGCTTCCATCTGTACGAGCCTAAAAACTGTCTTGTTTTCGATTTCCGTTTTTTAGCTTTTTACATTCCTTCTTTTTGGCTCTGCAAACTTATTACCAGCCTTTCTGGTCGGAACCCTTTTGAGTTTGGGTTTCTCATTTTGTCGGTTTTTCCTATCGAAGCAACATTTTGGAAACCTTTTTTTGATATCCCCAAAAAATATATTCTAGCTATTGATTAGTGCGTGAACTGCAGGCTCTCCCAACAAATATTTGATGATCCAGATGTTTGATAGAATTGACGCTGATCTTTATACCTTTCCTCATTACTTGTTTGAATTGTTCGAAGCTATGATAACAAATTTATTGGAGAACTCCCAGGTTAAAGATCAGCCGTTGTTTGCCCCCTTCCGTTGACAAATACTCCCACTAGGTTAAAGCTACCCAATCAGTTAGGTCTACATAGTTTATCTCTTTTGCACTTTCCTACTGATGCAGGCTTGAAAAATAGGATGACATCAACTCTTCCAGTGCTTTTGTGATGTTCGCAGAGAGTTGGCAAGTTTCAGCAGTCGGTTCCAAACCGAAAGCGAAATGAGGAAAAGAGATTAAGATAGAACCTGGGATACTATAAACGATCAGCAAAAAGTGTAGCACCACTCAAATATTTACGTTCGAATCAGATAGATCAAGATGCTTTAGATAGAATTTTTAATGATAAGACGATAGGTAATGCAAAACTGGAAAGAGAATGAATTACTGTACGAATTCAAGACCGAAAACCTGGTAAAGCTAAGGGATGTACACTCCCCCCCCCCCCCTCCCACCCACCACTCCTCTCTACCGGAAGCTGAAACATCAGTTGGAACTGAGCCAGAGCTTCCTTCAGCCACCTTACATCCTTGGTATATGAAAATAGAGCCCATAATTATTGGAATCATATAAAAAGCAGTAGAAAGCAAAGACTGAAAACGAGAGCGGAACTAATAGAAACATTAGCAGTTCAAGTGGTCAGAAAATATTTCCGACGGCGTAGATATAACTCGCTACCGTAGTGCAGGAACGTATCATCGAGGCTCCGTTCATTTTGCACATGTTGATGTACACGAAGAATAGTTTACGCCTCTGCTGACAATGTGACTTTTACCTGTTTATAGATGCCTTTGAATAAACTACTTCGCGATGGTGATAACGAAGATCTTGCTGAAGAACGTCGAAAAGCCACTTTTGATACTGACGAAATGGCAGCGATAATCTGGGAAGGCAAGGAGGTTCGATTTGGTAAATTTCTAACTTGTCCTCAATGTTTGGATTTTGCGAGAAGTTTTCAACGACCCGTTGTATCCCTGCTCTCCAATAAATGACTTATTTTTGGCCAACGAACCAATTATTAACGAATTAAATTTTTTTTTATTTTTTTTTCCTTCAACTGGTCCTCTAAAGGCCAGGTCACACTAGTATCTAGAAAGTTATAAATTCGGAAAAAAAGTTTTGACAACACTTCTCATCCCTCCTGCGCATGGAGAATGATGCTTGAGGAGAAAAACTCCCTGGCCCTACTGCCCGGAATTCCCGAATGCGCCCAAGCTACGGTCGAGGCCCTCTACAAAGAGGTCACCAGCCTCATCTTGCGATTTTTCAAAAACAGATACACTTTATCAGAGCACTGACGATGGTAGTGGTTCAGAGAGTACGTCGAAGAAGAGAAATCACTAAGAAAGTCAATGAATACACAGAACTTCACGATCCTTACTGTCAGGCATTCATGACACGACATGAAGAAGTCGAAAACGCAGCAAGAAAGGTGAGCTCAGCTCAGATATTCAACTGTTCCCATACTGAGATGCTCATAACCTTTTCAGATAACAAAGATGTTCACTTTGATAGACAAGCTTGGAGTAAACCCAACTAACCCAGCCGACATGGCTCACTTGACCAGGTCTGTCTTATGTCGTCTTCTGTACTGTTTCCAGGGACGTTCCCCGAGCACGTACTAAGACTGCCGCTTTTCCTCCAGAAGATTTTCTTATGAAAGTATTGAAAGCCGTCATCAAGACACTTTTCTGTGAAAAGACTCGAATGTCTGGCTAGATTTGTCGTACTGACTCCCCTTTGCCTCTCATTACACCATATTCAGGGTAACATTACCGGTCAGTAGTCAGATGTGAGCCCTGGCTGAAAACACCGAGTGATGACAGCTCCATCGTATTCTTATTACAGGGCTGCTAGGGCTATTCGGGGAGTCAAGGAAAAATGCTGCTAACAGGAGCTTGATAATGTTATTTCCAATCCGAACAACGTCCTAGCCTTTTTTACTTAGGCAGTCCCTATGTCCTTCGCGGCCACTTCAGCTTTTGCCTTTTGACCAAAGAGTATTCTGAAATTCAACATCTAATTGTCCTTCGAACGTATGCTCAGTATTTCAGTGAAGTTATCGGACTGTACGGACATCCATTGGCCCTTCATGCTGTCATGTTTATTCCATCTCTTCAAGCTCAATGTGCTGATGACCAAATGCATTGGTTGAAGAAGGCAATGTCTAGGCAGATCATTGGGACCTATGCCCAAACTGAGTTAGGCCACGGTGAGAGGTATCACTTGCTCTTGAAATTCTGCATTAATCCAAAAGTAACACCTCAAGCGCTTTCGTACTCTAATAAATGAGCAGTACTTTTGAATGCACGGCTTCGCCAAGCTTTTTTATTCCTTTACTGGGCTACAGCAAACTTTATAAGAATACTCCTTCATGTATGAATGAATAAAGGGACGTCTGCCTGAGCGGAAATTTCTGGTGGCAAGTGGGACACCGTCACATGCGAATGAATCGGGGATTGGACCTCAGGAATCGAGCCTTCAATCCTTCCGGGGTGTTTAATTGGTACGAGACGCTCTGGAAGGATAGCAGCACTGACTTGTACATAGACTGACCACCAGAAGTCATTTTATAGGCCACATAGCCGTTCAATTCGCTAGTACGATTCTGGACGGAAGTTGGATATTGGGCACGTTCTCGAGAAAAGGGTTGTTTACCTCTAGAATACTCCATCTTTTTGTAGTGAGCCAAAATTTTTCTTTGTGCAACGAGTTTCGAAGATACACGCGCCTTTAACTTTTTTACGGGCTGTTAAAGATGGCCGTGATTGTAGACTTTTAACAAACTGTCAAAGATGACCTATGATCTGATAAAAGCGAAACTCCCGGAATTTTTTGGTTATCAAACATAACCAGGACGTAAATGCGACCCAAACGGCCATAAATAGGCTATCGCTTTTTCCCAATACACTTCGTCAGTATCTTCAGAAATGATAATGAGATACTGCCTCGGCATAATCTTTGGTCCGCACCCACTCTTGGTCGGGAAGCGATCCGAAAGTCCTAAATGCATTGTACAATTTTGATACATAGTGAGGGATTCACGAGGTTGTGTTATTCAATTCAATACGTAAATAGTAAACAACCAACGCCTGCACCTAAACTAAGACAACTACTTCGAAGAGCTTCATGGCAGTGCATGCGCACTTCTAAAAAATCATATTTTACCATTTTGATCTGCAGAATGGTTCTCTGTAGTATTAGAGCTTTAGGTACAAATCTGAGAAAATTGGAGACAACAGCCATATACGATGCAAAAACTCAGGAGTTTATCTTGCATAGTCCTACACGCACAGCGATGAAATGGTATGTTTTGTGAGCTCCTTGTGTAAAGGGGTGAGGGGGTGGGGGGTCCATTCCTCCCACCTAACCCTCTTTACAGATGTCCTAGGGTGCTGATTGAAGTTTTCACTAAAACTGTACTATACAAGGGAACAAAATGAATACAAGTAGCCAGTAGGAAAGTAGCCGAAAAATTTGCTGGCTTAACATAACCCGGCACTTGAATAGTAGAAACACATGTAGGAGATTCTTGATGGCCTTGAGAGGGCTCAGGCATTTTATAGCTCGTTGGACAGTGAAGCGAGTGTCGATGTGGAGGTTTCAGTTCCAGACTGAGATTTAGGATAGATTCAGACTAAAATTCGGCGAGAAAATGCGATGACGAAGGCTCTCTACGCAACACTCTTTGTTTGTTACTGTAGCGCATCTTAATGTGTGCATTAAATGAATAAATAAATAAACAACCTCTTGAAAGTGATTTTCCTAATTATATGATTAGGTACACCCATTTTCGCATGAACTTAGTTTCACTGAATTCTTTTAAGGTGGCCTGGAAATCTCGGCAAAAGTGCAAATCATGCCGTTGTGGTCGCCTGTCTCATCATTAACGGCAAAAACTACGGCCCACACAACTTCATTGTTCCTCTGAGAGATCCTGAGACTCACATGCCATTGAAAGGTATATTGAACTACATTTGCTTGGAAGTGATTACCTCTAACTATATGGTTTACATAGTATAGGCATCACAGTCGGTGACATTGGTCCGAAAATGGCCACCGGTCCCGTTGACAACGGCTTCCTCAGTTTTGATCATTATCGGATTCCAAGGACCAACATGCTTATGAAACATGCCAAAGTGAGTCTATTTACTTCCTCCAGCTCATTTTGATTTGTTTAGTTTTGAATTTCGAACTGGAAAGACCAACATGTACATTTCTTTCCTTTTTTGTTCGTTCATAACAGAAGTTGTGGCCTTGTAGGCACGGTCTACAATAACTTTACCAAGAGTCAAGTCAATGTCTTTTTTCTGTTGGGCTTAGTTGTGTAGCGAAAACTGTCAGTAGATTGGTTCAGGTAACCCCCGAGGGCAAGTACATTCCTCCGGCCCACGCCAAAGTTGGCTACTCAGCAATGGTACACGTGCGTTCTCACATGATTTCGGACCAAGCAAAGTTTCTTGCCCAGGCCCTCACCACCGCCATTCGGTATTCAGCAATTCGACGACAGGGAGAGATTCAACCTGGGTAAGTACTACTCCGAATAACTGATACTACCTTAGCAGGCAGTATCATCCCCTAGATGGCTTGCCATCAACCGTTAGAAGCCTTAAGGTTGATGGAGACTTCTCATTTTTTGTAATAGGGCTTGAGCTCAAATAGAATTAGGTTGCTCGTGCTTCAGAGATGGCGAAGTGAAGATTCTCGAATACCAGACGCAACAATATCGGTTGCTTCCACAACTAGCACGAGCGTATGCGTTCAGTTTCACTGGACGAGCAGTCAGAGACCTATATCTGAGGGTGCAGAAAGATGTCGCCAAAGGAAAAGTGAGTGGTCATTATTGACTTTTATTTCAGTAGATTGATATATAGGAATACCTTGGACCGGACAAAGGTTCGAGATCTTACGGTCCTTTGAATTTCTTAGGCTGAAGGTACCAGAAGGTTCCGTTCCTTGACGCAATAAAATGACCACTGTACTTACTCTCCATCTCCTTCTCACTTCACACCAACGTGGCCTTGGCCATAACATTCCTTCCGATGTAGTCGGTCAGTTTGTGCCAAACAGGGTGGGAACAACGGCCATGACTTCGACAAGAGCTAGTTCCCATGAAAACGTGCGTGCGCTAGCAGTTATCGAACTCTGTGAATTCAAGTGGGTATGGGAAGCTTTCCAGCGCGATCTCACATTGGGTGCTGATTCTAGTTAGGATAAAAAGTTTGAAAATGACGCCGCCCTTCTTCTGAATCGATCAGGTAAGGAGTTTTCCTGATCAATATCTAATTATTAATAGTGAAATTGGGTTTTTAAAGAATCTGACCTTCGTCAAGAGACTCTGTTAAGGTGCACGAAATGGCCGAACTGCACTACATAACTTCTGGTCTCAAGGCTGTCGTCACCCACTTGACTGGTGAGGGAATCAGCCAAGCGCGTATGAGCTGTGGAGGCCATGGATACTCGAAAGCTAGCAATATGCCAGATCTTTACGGCAAGTGAGAACAACATCAAACATTCTCTCCCAGTAAAAATTGTTCCTTGTTCTTTAGGTATTGCCGTCGCTGGCTGTACGTATGAAGGCGAAAACATGGTAATGCTCCAACAACTGGCCAGGTTTGTTTCCCATTCGTATAGCTTAGCATTGCCATACCTTGTTTTTCCTTTTTTGATCACTAGCCACAAAGGCGAAGTGAAACAAGAAGATTACAATTAGAACTTTTGAGGCTATTCCAAGAGGAAATTCAGTGTTCTCACTCCACTTACAGATTACAGCTAAAATAGAATTAGTTGACGGTTTATGTGATCAGAAACGAAAGGTAGGATGCTGTAGTTCACGATTTGATCGTCGTTAACGGAGCAGAATCCATATTATACAGTGAGAACTCTTTTCTTTACAGGTACCTATGCGAGCAGCAGAAGAAGCGAAAAAAGGACGTGCCCTCGGCAGGCTTGTGAACTACCTCGTGGAACCCAGCGACATCCACTTCAAGTATAGATCGCCAGCTTGATTACGGTACTTCTAGTCACTATTTTCAGCAGACTAACGTGGTACCTCAGCGTCGCTTAACAGAGTACCATTCTGGGAACAATTGTTGTTCTCCATTTCCCTTAGTTTCCAATCTGCCAGACCATTAGCCGTCATGTCTTATCAGGAGGGCCCTATTGCCGCCTGAGTTTCTACACCCATGTTGCTCGTCTGGGGCGTTTAAACCACGGGGACGGTCGGTGTTAACTACGAAAACTTTAATCAGTACTTTCGTGGAAAATGCTTTTTCAGATTACAAAGCCCATCTGAAAAGCCTTGGGATAAGGCAGCATAAAGCTTCAAGTGATGGAAGGCATTTGACGAAGGATGCGATCACTTCGATTTCAAGGGCTCTCTGACGAGGATGCATGGAAACGCCAATGGCTGCTTGAACTGAATCGAGTGGAATAACTAGTAATTTCGGCCCCATTTAAGCTCTTTGTAACTAATAGTAGTAGTTCAATTCTGGACGTACTCAGTACTATAAGTGGTGTGGCATGCTCCTTATGACTTTCAGGCAGCTCGAGTCCATACACGGCCAGTATATCGCTCGGTCAGTTTTATCAGCAAGTAACGTCGGTCGTTGACGGAAAGGGATGTCGTGAAGTACTTCGTGATCTCCTTCATCTTTCATCTCAACTATGAACTCTTGGATTATGGCATACTACTAACTCGAGGTATTACTGTAGCCCTTCATACTTCATTTCTTAACTTCCAACTGTTCGCTGCCTAGGATGGCTTCTTGTCGGGTCAGCAGATGGATTACATGAAGGAAGATATGTATCGACTTCTAGCAAAGCTGCGACCGAATGCAGTTTCACTGGTGGATTCTTGGGATATCTCTGATCATGAACTGAGATCGGTAAGTACAGTTCCCCCAGGCGCCGTTGTCAAGGATTTTGCCATTGCTGGGTATTTATAGTCATGAAGTAGGTTACTGAGGTACGACAGCTCTGGCCCCTCGTGAATGTAAGCTATCAAAGCTGTGAGAATGTCGCCAGAAAAAGATATGATAATTTTGGGGATCCCGTCCGAAGAAAAAGAGCTTGTAAACGATCACTGATTGCCTCGTGCAAGCCATTTTCCGGACCTAGCGGGATCCAGTCAAATTCTTATGGGAGCTAATGTTCTAACCGTTCTGATGCAGGTATTGGGTAGGCGAGACGGCCATGTTTATGAGAACTTGTACAAATGGGCACAGGAAAGCGAATTGAATCGGACTCAGGTAAAGTCTAAATCATTTCTCAAAAGCTTGTCAGCTCTTTAATTAGATGTCAACTTATTAGGCTAGAAACTTAGCTTACTCAAACCTAGTCACCTTCGACCCATCGTCATTTCGAGAAAGCCCACCTCAACCCGTTTGCTGCCAAAGTATTACAACAATCGTCTGTTAAATTCCGATTTCAGGTGCTACCAACATTCGAGAAGTACCTCAAACCAATGATGATGGAAGCCCATGCTCAGAGCAAATTGTGAGCTCTCGGTGCTGAAGACCTTTCACGATGGTCATCTTAGGCTATGAATTCAGCCATGTAACGATACCTGCAATATCTTAAGCATTTCAACTTTCCTTGTAATTGAAATACTAAATTAATAAATATTAACAATTACTTGAAAATATAACCTAACCAAAGTGAATTTTACTGGGCGTGAAACATCTTCAGCTGCAATTATACATGCAGTTTGAGAGCCCCGTTGTCCTGTCGATAGCCATTCTTTCTAGGCAGACTTGGGGTCGGTCGCCCCACTATTACCCAGATGGTTCCATTTCAGTTATTGTAGCTATCAAACGATAAATCACTAATCCGACAGATCAGGTTCGATAGACAGATACAAGAAGAAGTAAAGATTAATCAAAACCACTGCCATGAAGATAATGCCAAGAATTTCCCCTAGGATGGCTCCTAAGATAACAGTGGGTCCAAAAACATCTCGACAGGGCTCCTAAACTGGCTTGACCGACGTAAACACTCAAAAAATGCCGTGCTATGGCATCCTTGCTAAGTCTGTACCATTCACAGCGAAGCTTTGGGAGACCGGTGAATACTACGCCTATGTAGGAGACATCAGACGGTTACAGGGTCACACCTCGTGTCTCGTAAAACAAACGCGATTAAATCTCGCCACCGGCTGCCGTTTGAATTACTTTCCCGCGCGCGGGTGTTTGAATTAGAAACCACGTGACAGTCTTGAAGCCGGCGCCCCGTACACCACACTCGGTAAAATGGCTTGCAATGTGTCCAAACGATACAAGAAACAAGTACGTTGTCCCCTCGACGAGCCCCATACGACCACTTAATCGACTTCGGGATTATTGAAGTGATTGTAGCGGGGCATAATGATCTGAAATTTGATTTCATACAATGCCGTGTGTCAAGGTAGGCATCTTTCTCCAGAGCTAGAGCATGCGATTATGTTACGTGGGTTTTTCACAAAAGCATCATTGGAACAGGATCAGGTATAACATCACTTGGGTTATTTCTGTCTTCCTCGTATTCCGAGCAAAGAACTTGATAGACTAAATGGATCTCGTTTTTCCTGCAAGATCCTCACTTTTTCATACACTTCTGTCTTCCCTATTGAGTTAGTCTTGGAGGCTGCAAAAAATAGGGTTCCCTCTTGAACCGAATCCACCGGATAATCCTGATAATCAACCACTAAGTACTATTTGCACCCCAATGTGTAGAGCCGAGCACTTGAGGAATCTGTGATCCCAATGCAACTCATCCTTTGTCATTGAAATTCACATGAATATTTTTATATAAAACGATCAAAAATGTCTTATTTGCGGCCGATATGTGACCTTTAATATTCCCACCTACTTACGATGGTAGAAAAACTGAAGGATCTCCCCGAGTGTAAACTGAATCAATCACTTCATTGCGAGAAGACCTCCAACTTGAAGTTAGGAAGGACATTTCGAAGGCAAACAGACATTGGTAAACAAAGGATAACCCCTACTGACAATTGGTGCTTCATGCAGTGAAAAGACCCTTCTCTCCTTTATTATATGCCCTTTTCATAAGAGTTCGTAACGAAGAGGTAGACTACCACCGAACCATTTCCTCCTTACTCGGAATATAGCGCAGAAGGTAACATAAACAACGATATACATTTTTGCACTCGCATCGTAGGGATATAATGTGCTCTGATGACAGTCCACGAAAGTCCATTCGAATATTCTCGCGCGGGAAAGTAATTCAAACGACAGCCGGTGGCGAGATTTAATTGCGTTCTCGTAAAACTCCCTTTCTCACTAGTTTTTCGAAGTCTTTCATTGCAAAAAATCAACTGCTTCAGCGCCTTCTTCTCGCCATTTCACCTCTTCGCCATTTTTGCACTATTCTGTCATAAGTTTCATTATTTCGCTCAAGCAAGACACCTCAGAATTACCGTGAACGGTCCCTCGAATTCTCTAATGAAGGTAAATACAAAAAAGGCAAATGGATTTCTGAGGAGGTAAATCAGAAAAGGTCAACAGTAAACAAAACCCAGATAACCTTGTTTCAGCGATCCGGGCAATGCCCATTGCAGTTGGAAAACCTCACGGTGGCGTTCCTACTTTCTGAGGGACTACAGAAACATATTTGTCAGCATTTTCAGTGCCGATCTGATGGATTTTTTCAACGATTCTTATACAACGATTTTGAAAGACAGCACGAAATAAGGAAAAATTTATTAAAATCTGTAATTACTCTTTATTATTATCGCTTATCCAGAGGTATTGATCTGAAAAAGTACTTGACAAGCTATCCGGATGCTACCAACGCAGTAAATTCTGACAATATCGAATATGGATCTTGTTTACAGCTTGCTTTGCTCCCTAGCTTGCTTCATCATTGGCTTGAGGTACTTCTCAAACGTCGGTAGTACCTGGAAAGAAAAGGGTATCATAATTACCTTTGGAATAAATCGTAGCTCAATGCTCCAGTTTTGAATCACTCAGCGGTCTGGATGTTTCAAAGGGTGGGGAAGAATCCAAATTCAACGACAACGGTTTTAATAACTATTAGATTTAACACATTACTACCAAAAAAGGCTGTGGAAACTTCAGTAGGACAAACTATGTAAACCCTTGAAAGCCGTCAAACCATTTTTGATTAGTGATTCTTTCTGGACTGGCCTGTACAAGAGATTTGAAGAGCCAGTAACACTACGGCTTTCTGTCAGAAGCATGGCGCACACCAAAGAGCTTCGTAACGATTGTAATTGTAAATTAGGTGTCGCCCTTCTTTCAAACGTCATAGCCAGCTTAAAACTGACCTGTGTTCGGTTGAGTTCGCTTTCCTGCGCCCATTTGTACAAATTTTCATAAACATGGCCGTCTCGTCGTCCCAATACCTGCAAAGCAGAGATATCGCATACCGCTAGGTTTGCTTAAGCTTTACAAAAAAAGAACACCCTCAAGATTACCTTACCCACCCCAATATATTTCCTATACAGACTCCTGTTAAACATTACCTACGAGAGACCCACTTCTAAGTCGGAATTTTACAGGTTCGCGACAGTCCGAGGTTTGGGCATTGAATAGAGCCCGCAGACACGGGAGAAGATGAGCCCATGCAGAATGTAATTGTGTCTTGGCCGAGCACCAACGTCGGAAAACGACAAGAACTCCAGTTTATGCCAAAATTTTCGCCTTTATGGTCAGTAACGACCAAAAAAGCCTCAGTATGTAAAGAAGTAATTTATGTCATGCAGAGAAATTGTATTACTGGATATAAAACGATTGTTTCTCGGTATCCTTACCGATCTAAGCTCATGATCTGAGAAATCCCACGAATCGACTAGGGATACAATGTTTGGGCGCAGCCTAGCAAGAAGTCGATACATGTCTTCCTTCATATAGTCCAGTTGTTGGCCGGATAAGTAGCCATCCTGAACCAGATCTGATCAGGCAACCTGGGAAAGAATTACCAGTATAGAACTCATTACCTCAAGTAAATAGTAAGCCATGTCTAGAAGTTCGTAGTTGAGGTGAAGATGGAGCAGATCCAGGAGCACTTCCCGACAGGGTCCGTGAACAACTGCTTTCACATGCTCATCGAACGTCCGAGCAATGTACTGCCGGGTGTGAACTCGGGCGGCCTAAATTAATTACTACATAGTACGATCTAGGTTTACCGAAGTTGTTGCTAAGTAAAAGGGAAGACACACCCGGTTAAGTTCCACAGCATTCGCGTTCCATGCTTCTTCTTCTAAGAGGCCCTGAGCTCTGAGTGATTGCATCCTTTCGTAGGCTTTCATTACTTGCAGTTTGGCTGCCTTGTCGAACGCCTTCAGATGGGCCGAATAATCTGCAATGTCATTCATAAAGGAATAATTCCGAATCTTTGATACCTTTCGTCGAGAGCACCTCTAATGAATAGCGTCACCTCATTCTCGTGAACTAATTTGAAAGTTAGCTTGCCCCAGTCTGGAATTAGGCTATACAAGCATGCAGGTATATCTGCACCCGACTACTAAAAGCAGCCATAACAAACTTCAATTCCAAAGGAGCAGGTACAGATTTCCGAGTATAAACTGGTCAGCACTACTTACTCAATAATCTACCAGTAGACCCGGTCACCTCAGTTCTCCAAGAGCGTGGACTTCCCTGATGCTTATCGGAAATGAGCAACAAAAATTCAAATTGGGTGAAATTGTAGACCTTCCAAATATCAGACGACATTGGTAGCATGGTTAATGATCTTACAATTAGACAGATAGCGAACCAACCGTTCACTTTTTCTACTGAGGGAGTCAATGTATAGGCCACATACATACATACGCATCCAGTACACCACTACGATTCTGAATGGAAGTCGAATGGGCGCATCCCTCATACGGGATTGATTAACGCCCTAGGACTTTATCCCATAATTACGTTGCAAATAGCCAATTTCTTGCTCGATCTCCTAACACCCCCTGAAATGTCTTTACAGACTTACTTTTGGACAATTTACAAAAAAAGTTAGGCAATTAGAAAGTTCGCTACAATGACGTCTATTGGGCTCTTAGTTGTCCGAGACAAATAATCATATGTTAGGTACCGTGGTCCGGTTGTCGATCAATTGCTGAACGCTGCTCACTGGACCTCACAAGGTAATCAACAAGCTTCCCAACAGCTCGTCCGCTTTTAGCTGCCTCTGCGGATTTCATGAGGTACCTAAAAAACTTACTTGAGCTGTAGATCAGTCTACCTGACACTTATAATTGATCAGAGAGGTAATTAGAAACCTAGCCAATTGTTGGAGCATGACCATATTCTCTCCTTCGTATGTAGCACCGCCAATGGCCACACCTGAATAGTATGTAGTCGTTACCTTTCTGAGAAGGTCATAACTTCAACTCCAGGGATAAAAAGGGCGTGGCTGCAGGTTCACAATTACGTCGCTTGTGGCTGGGCACTGCGTTTGATTTTACGGGTCATGGACCCGATGACAGCGCGCTCACGACGAAATTTGCTAGTTGACTCACAACTCCGGCCTGACAACTTCGGTATGAAAAAAAGATCCCTAGTCTGTCAATGGGGATGGGATCCAGCAGCCACCCCTCTCCATCATCGGGAACTGAAGCGCCTGTGGTCATGTACCATAAAGTTCCGACATGTTGGATGCTTTCGAATATCCATGACCACCACAACTCATACGGGCTTGTTCAATGCCTTGGCCGGTCAGATACGTGACGACCGCTTTGAGACCTGAGCTGATGTAGTGAAGTTCGGCCATTTCGTCAACCTGGAACTAGCGAACTTTTGATAAAATGGCTGTAATGTAGGACTCAGCGTGTCCACCTTTCCTCGAGCAACATCCTTCTGGACCCGCTGGAAGATGACCCTCACAGCCTGTCCTGTGAAAATGAACGCATATGCACGAGCCAGTTGTGGAAATAAACGATGCTGTTGGGTCTGATATTCCAGAATCTTCACTTCTCCTTGCCTGAAAATACAAATGGAACAAAATATTCTCGAAGAGCTCATAAATCGGATAGCAGATTCACTTTCTATCTGATTGTGGCTGAAATATCAGAAGCCGCAGCCACTTGGCCTACTCTCGCAGCTCAAGCTTGCTTTCGTCTACATCCCATCACTCCAAAGCCTGGCTTCCGCGACTTCCTTGAAGTGAAAGGCTGCAGTTTCAATCTGCACGCTCTATGGAGAATTATCTATTACAGCTAATTAAGGTAAGACATGGCGCGTGGCGAGACAACTGGCTAGGAATTAGACATGGCGCGCGGTGAGACAACTAGCTAGGAACCGCGCGCGACATGTCTTTTGGTGAGTGGTGGTTGTGGATTGAGTAAGTTTTCTAGATGTCTAACTATAAGAATCGTTACGGATGGATCAAAATACCCTCGCATACCCTCAATCATACCGTACCCCGGTTGGATTTCTCCTTGTCGCCGTATTGCAGAATACCGTATAGCAGTGGTAAGCGCCTGAGCCAGAAACGCCGCCTGTGTTGATATCATGTGAGCACGAACGTGAACCATCGCTGAGTAGCCGACTTTAGCGTGAGCCGGAGGGACGTATTTGCCATCGGGGGTTACCTGAACCAATCAATACCTATCCAATGCGTGTCATGGAAACCGATGAGTAATGAAACCAACCTTGACATGCTTCATAAGCATATTATTCCTAGGAATTCGATAATGATGAAATGCAAGAAAACCGTTGTCCACTCCGTTGTAGGCCATTTTTGGGCCAATGTCACCGACGGTAATTCCTCAAATGCGGAATAGAAAATTCAGGAGACTTTTTTACTACTTTTCTGTTTTACAATATGGTGGCTCAATTTGAAGAATGATTATTAACCAGCTCACCTCTAAAAGGCATATGAGTTTCAGCATCTCTCAGTGGCACCACGAAGTTGTGAGGGCCATAATTTCGCCCATCGATTATAAGATTGGCGACCACGACAGCATGGTTGGCACTTTTGCCGAGGTTTCCTGGCCACCTGGACAGAAATTCGGGTTAGACGAAACGAAGAAGTTCTCGATAGCCATCGTCAGGTTGCCAGCCGGACAATAGATTAGGCAGGTTCAGGTCATAAGTAATACGGTATACGGGGCAGAAGCATAAACAGCTTGATGAACGAATACCACCAACTTATACAAAGGTCGATGACCAGATATCACAAGCACAAGTCTGAGTATCGCGCCTGTTTCCTGAGGATCGATTTCTCCTCCTGGGCGGAGTAGATTTCTACCTATGCCTCATTCATGAACCGCTGGCTCAGGTATCACTGGCCTGAACGCCGATATCCCAACCCAGTAGGTGCAACAGCAACGTCAACGGTGGAAGCAGTTCGGAGGAGTTAAGTGTCACATATACTGTTTGCCCTCCCCTTCAGAAGAATTAGCAGGGATCTGTTTGAAGAGGAAATGCCACATACAAAGGAGGCCCAGGCTTGACTTACTCTCCATAGAGGCATGGTGAGTACTGATTGAGGAGATGGACAGTCTATCCAAGATCGAGGAGCTATTCTAGGGTTACGTCTTAGTGTAGGGCTTTCTTTATCTCCGCAAAATGGCGAAGTGCAGAAACTGAGTGGGAAGACAGCTTTCACCTACCACTTCATTGATGTTCGTGTAGGACTGTGCAGCACGAACTCCTGCGTTTTCGCGTCATATGTGGCTGTTGTTTCCAGCTTTTTGAGATTTGTTCCTAAATCTCATAGGTCAGTAATTAAGCTATAGTTTTAAAATAAAATAAAACTTTTAATGAAATCGAAATAACTAAAATCGGGTATCGAATTTCGTTGTTGAATTCGTACCATGTCCAAGTTCTGTTTGAGCATAGGTTCCAATGATTTGCATCGTCATAGCTTTTTCCAGCCAATGCATTTGATCATCAGCGCACTGAGCTTGAAGTGTGGGTATAAACATGATTCCATGTAGTGCCAGCGGATAACCGGATATTCCGATGACTTCACTAAAGTATAGTTTGAGATAAAAATAATTAATAATCGTGGAGTCAATTTAAAGTGGATCATAGTGAGGTTTTGATAGATCAGTTTTTTTCGGAAGGGTGGAGATGGTGAAGCCTTAAAGGCACAGTTCACGATAATTCGAGGAGCGTGAGAGCCCACTCGATCGATGTCACGTCAGACGAGTGTGGAGACAATACAGATTGCTATTATTCGTTCTAGGACCCACGCACAATCAGCTGATCGCCGAGTGATGAGGCGATGTTTTTCTTCCATTCTTTTTCCCTCTGTTATTCTTGTTGCTGCCGCGATCCCTTATTTAATTTCCTACTCTTAGAGGCTGAAAAAGGTGAGCTACTTTTGCTGTTACTAGGGTTTTTTCTTGTTTATTTATGCTTATAAGTGAATGAATTTTTGCTTACCATTGTCTGTTATCCGCACCAGGACACACACGCGCGCAGAGAAACACACTGTTTAGCTCGTCCGGACGCCCCACTCTCTTTCTTTTTTCTGGTTTCATTCTCGTCCAGCCCCCTTTTTAACGGTTTTTCAAAGCCTTTTTTCACTTTGGAAATACCGACTCACGCGGTTTCTCCACTCTCACCGCACTATTTTCGATCTTTTCTTCCAATTTTCATCATAATCTGGATTACGTAAAATTATCTTGAACTGTGCCTTCAAGCGGCGCACTATTACAGGCGTTGTCTTGAGATGGAATTTAGGATAGATACTCTCTCAGGTCAAGCTTTCTATTCCCCATAGTAAGTTCAGTGGTGCCAGACTATTCAGGGAGGCAGAAGCGTTGGCTTGTAGATCTACTGGTCAACGAGAGTCATTGTATAGGTCACATACGCATTGAAAACTGTGATTCTGGATGAAAGTAGAGTGCGAGGCGCATCTCAAAGCATTCATTTATTGTCTTAACAGCTAGAAGGAACTCAGTGCCGATGAGTTTTCCTTGATAATAAAGTGAAGTCAGATCAAAACTTCTAACTTGGTCAAGTGGTACATCTCACTTCCATCCATTGGGTTTGCATCGAGTGCGTCCAAATTTCGAAGCATGCCAGTGGCCTGTAATTCTGACAAAACTGAGGTTTTGTCGAAAAATGCCACGAAAACAATAGGACAAGGAATATTGAGTCATCAGTTGTTATAGTAGGATTTTGAGCCTAACTGTAACACATACCTTTCTAGCTGCATGATCCATATGCTCTGAACGTGTCATATACGCTTGACTATAAGGGTCGTGTAGTTCTGGGTGTTCAGCTACTCTTTTGGTGATTTCACGTCGACGACTCAGTGCCTTTAAAATTTCAATATGATTGGTGAAGCTGTCGTTTGGGTTTATATTTGGGTGTATTTAAGTTTCTAAATGTTAGTCGAGTGCATGGCGCGATCTAGAGACTCTTTTTTCTGATCTGCAGATTTTTAGCCCATGAATGCAATAACTTCTATTAAAATATAAGTGTGGGTGCCATAAATTTCACGATTATTCTACTTCTAGTTTATAATGACAATAAATGAATAGGAATACATCTACTTCTATTGGGATCGATATTGATCGGTGTTGATTTATCGTGATTAAAAGAGGCATCATGGCCTCCTATATGGAGGTCCCCAGCTGCTTTCAAATTTACAGGCATACAATAGATAGATAAATTCTGCTACAAAACTACCGAGCGATTAAATTTTCTGCGGAATTGTACTTTGAAGGAGGTGCCTCACGTTGATCTTACCCGGGAGGACCTTCTTCAAAGTAAAATTCTGGTCAATTTAAATCCCGAAATCAAAAGTCAAAGTCAAGTTAGCTCATAGACCATCAGTTTCTAGCCAATGAAAGAATTGGTCAGTCTAAGGGGTAAAATATATAGAAAATAGCCATTACCAAAACATATTATGTAGAGTTCCTTTCAAAAAAAAAGCTGACGGGACTGACTTCTTTGCTTCCCCAAATGATTGCAGCCATTTCATCGGTATCGAACGTGGCCAATCGACGTTCTTCTGCCAGATCCTCATGGTCGCCCTCACGAAAGAGCCTATTCAATGGCATCTGAATCCAGAATCAATCGTTATGGAGTGAAAACTTCAGGAAATGGAACTCGAAGAACGGGCAGAAGAAAGAGAAATAGCAAGAGAGGAATCGAAGCAGCCCGTTCTTCATCCGGTGCAGGCAGTCACTAACGGACTTTTCTAAACCACTACAATCTTCCTGTTGTCAATTTTACTGAGTGACAAGCTCGTACAAACCCTCTTTCATCATAGCTGCTGTACGGTGCTGTTGCAATTTCAAAGAAACTTTTGTAAAGCCATTTTTGTATTCTACTGAGCAATATCTAAGAGAGCTCTTATTGTAAGGAGAGAGAAGTGAAATCGCAACAGGGCAAAGATTGAAGTCTTTGATGTTGATCAGTCCCGTTTTGGGGGCGCACCCCATACTCGTCTTCGACCCAAAATTGTAGAGTTTTTACTGGCTTATACATAGATTTGGGTGGCTAGCCGATCTGCAAGTCAATGCTTTTACCCTCTCAGATTATACTGGTACCTACTAATCAAACCCCGAGAGATAAACTGTTTGGTGTGCCTGGGCAGGTATCGTGTTACTTTAGCACCAACTTGCGAAACCTTTATTCAGCATTCAAAGTACGAAAGCTGGGCTGATACCTTGAGGGTGAGATATGATGATGACCAAATTCAACCCAAACCACTACCACTGCATACTTTTAAGTACAATCGGACACCACCTGGTACGTGCACTGCTGAATGCCTGCGAGTATGTAGTGGGATGATAAGAGCTCCTTCTATTCTGCAAACGGGTGATTAGGAAATAAACCTTATCGTCACATCCGTTTTTACAGTGACAGCAGTTTTTGTTAACGAATAAATAGAAAAGTAAACAAGTCGCCAACTAGTAATAAGTGATTGAAGTGAGATTATTTCTAAAAAAAATCGAAATTTTTTCCATTAACTGAGTAACTCCACTTCTTTTGCTGAGTAATTAGGTTGCGAGACATTACTCGAGAATGTATCAGGGATGGGTACATTTGAAGAAGATACCATTGTAGGTAAGCTGCTCTACTCAGAAAAGGAAAAAAGTGGTCTTTCCGCGAATCCGTCCGCAAAAATTCGTTCTTGCAAAATACGAAGGAGGTAGGAACGCTTGGAGCATCAGTGGAGAACAAAAGCATCAAGTGACGACAGTGAAGATGACGTCATAAAAAAGAATATCATGACAAAAAATATAAAATCGCACAAGTAAATGCACTTAAGATTTATATTGATTTATTCAAATTTGAAAGTAATTACAATTATAACAAAATCCGTTTCTCAAAAGTAATGAGTTCTCTAAATATTCTCCATGGTTGTCTAGGATACTTACGATAAAAATGATGTTATGTTCTTTACTTATGAACACTTGCGAAAAACAAAAAACATTCATAGAAAAAACGAAATTTTCCATAAGAAATCAATCAATAAGTGGGTGACAAAAAGATGTTGCACGCACTGAGCGAAGACTTACTATCACATTATGCTATCGGCGAAAATGGCTGATTAGGTTTTGGAGACTACAATGTAGGCATTTGCGTCGTGATTACTATGAGGTCATTGTTAGAACAGACCTGTTCTTCCTATCAGATCGTTTGGACTATTAGGACGGGGTTATCAGGACTTCTTCTGATCACAAAGGGATTGGTCGACTAACAGCATGGCTGCGCACTTTTGTTTTCGGGACTTTTTGGTTTCTTTTCAAAAGGTCACGCCGAAAAAAGGAAATTTTTCGGTTTTTTTCTCGAATTCGGAAAATTTCTGCGATTCCCTCTTGTGTACAGACATGGACACCCGTTGCCGGTCACAATATGTACATTCAATATGAACTACAAAATCACGAGGTCTGATGTCTACCACGTTGTTGTCCCAACCGAGGTCCCAAAGTTCACAGCGAACACAAGAAGTGATAATGATCGGAAAGCACAGGTACAGCATCAAACCCCGTCCGAGGCCTCAGTTTTGCCCAAAAATTGCCAATCTTGTGAGGCTTTCGTATCGCTTAGTACTTCAAACTAAGAGCAGTTAACAAAAACATGGAGGCAAAGTAAGCTACTCAAGTAATCAGTGAAGAGTGACGGCGATAGAAATTCTTTTCATCGAAAAATACGCCACTTAGTTACACCATGCACTCTAGCTGACGACTGTCATTGAAGTTTCTTAGCTTTTTTGATCCTCCTGTAGATTCGAAGGTCTGCGACCCCTAAAAAGAATGAGTTGCTGCCGAAGATGGGTTCATTCAGAAGCTGACGCTTCTGTTTCAATGAAATCGTGAAGAAGGGATCGCTTTCAGCTTCCATTCAATCACTTATCTGAAAAAGAGTTTAAATAAGGCTTGGAATGACTATCAAGGTCAAACGAAGAATTACAACATTTTCAAATACCATATTCGGAGGTCATGAGTGGCAAGTTAACCACTTGCGTTCCGATAATACTATCAGACGTAAAATCACAGGATACTCCCAGTTATCTTATGCTACCCATTGATATCACTCGATAGAACCATCGCACTCAAGCTCTCAACAATACGTAAAAATCCGATTCCGATGGCAACATCGCACATTTTCCATATGCAAACAAATGGTTGTATGATGCCAAATGTATGACGAATGCACGGATCATCCATGCGCAGCCATTCCCGGAGACTTTACGTTTTCTTCCGTTTTTGAGAGCACGATTCTAGCTGTGCTCAATCAATAACTTTTGTTCCATTTGGAACAAAAAAGAAAATTTCCCGTTTCAACAGCGATACTTATAATGATCGAGATGGTCCGGTGTTAGTACCTACAAGGGTTGGAAATGTAATGGGCGATTTGTTCAAAAATGGGCGATGTTCGTGGACCTTTTGGAGTAGAAATTCAGGAATCTATTATTTTGTTTTATTTTCGGACTGTTTGTTCGGAAGACTATATTCTATACATTTTCCTCAATCTAACCCTTTACTGGATTTTACTTAAAGGCACGGTTCACGATAAAAAAGGTTACTGAGTTCTGCCTTTGGGAATACTCAGTGCCGCCCATGGGTGGTAGAAGGGACCATCTCGCTCCCCTAATCTCGGCGCTTAGGGCATAGTGGAAGCCCCGTTGCTGCCGTAGTTCACTTTCCCGCCCCTCGATCGATGTCACGTTAGAGTGTGTCGAGACAATTCAGATTGCTATTATTCGTTCTAGGACCCACGCACAATAAGCTAATCGCCTAGTGATGAGGCGATGTTTTTCTCCCATTCTTTTTTCCTCTGTTTTTCTTTTTGCTGCCGCGATCCCTTATTTAACTTCCTACTCCTAGAGGCTGAAAAAGGTGAGCTACTTTTGCTCTTACTAGGGTTTTTTTGTTTATTTATGCTTCTAAGTAAATGAATTTTTGCTTACCATTGTCTGTTATTCGCACCAGGACCCACGCGCGCGCACTGAAACACAATGTTTAGCTCGTTCTGACGCCCCACTCTTCTTCATTTTTCTGGTTTCATTCTCGTCCAGCTCCTTTTTAACGTTTTTTCGAAGCCTTTTTTCACTTTGGAAACACCGATGCACGCAGTTTCTCTACCTCAGTCGCACTAGTTTCGATATTGACTTCCTTTTTTTATCATAATATGGATTACCCGGAATAATCGTGAACTGTGCCTTCAAGTAAGGATATAAATATTTGGGGGATCACAGTAATAACGTTGCTGAGTTATGCATGAAACCGTCAACGTCCTTAAGTTGACGTTTTCAGGAGAGGACTACAGCAACTCTCTGGATTAAGCTGAGTAAACGAAAGGTTGTAGTTTTGGGAATCAATGCTCATCTCTGACCTTGCGATGGAATGTTTTGCATCGAAATTCAATAGAGCTAATAAAAAATATGATGTAGTGGTTATGGAATTCCTTTAACGCTTTAGGCTTCTTGGGAAAACAATTTCGCTGAATCGTCATTCGAGTAAGGGTCTTTTTCCTGTCGTTTAGCCTTCCGAGATGGGCATTAGTTTTATGCGATTGACAATTTGGGAATGATAGGCTCAATCGGAGGTTTTCTTGTGTCATGACGTGACTTTACTGCCAACCTGAATTTAGAGTATCGAGCGTAGACAGCTCAAACACTGTGAATTTGTTCTGCTACAGTATTTTCAAGCATTGGCGTCGCCCAGTTGAACTTGAATATTTTCCCACTGGAATACCCTCTATGGATACGAAGTCATCGAAATTCCTCGGAGTTTTGGAGCGATCAGTGTTTGCGCTTTATACTAATCACTGGTAATGCTAGACTCCTGGGAACGGGCTGAAGCGTCACGGGTCGCTTTCAAATCCGCCCGATTGGAATCCGTCATGTGGATAGCCCTTATTATGTCCACTGGTTTTTTTCTCATCAGACGAAGCAATATTTGAACGATTCCTGAGTCAACAAAAATTCGCTACCGTAATCTCTGCTTTGGAGGTGGAGTTCCTCCCACCGGGCTTCAGTGCGGGTGTCTATAGCTTACTCTTCAAGTTTCATGAATTTCGGCTGATTCACTTGTTAGCAAGTCATTGTTCTTCTGTTCCTATCATGTACGATTATGCCATACTTCACCCTTATCTGAAAGCTCCCACATCTGAATATCGAGAGAGTGGGGGGAAAACCATGAGGTTCGGGAAGGCTCCCATGCCATTGTGCTCCGTTGTTTCTCTTGATATTTTGAAAGGGTAATAATTTTTCTCAGAAACCTCCCAGCATTTATCAAGGAGTTAATTACCTCGATGAAAAAGTAAACTGCCCAGAAAAAAAGGACAAAGGTGTGAAGGCTTGCAAGGTGGACTGAGATTCAAGCTGGAGAGGGCAGTGCTCATCACTTTCTATGCCCGATCTACTTGATACATGTACCTAGGCGTTCTTCTTATGTTCATTGTAGGTTCTTCAAGCTGATTTTGTATCCTACAAGAAGCAATAGATTTTCTTGCTAATAAAGTTTAAGGCATTTCAATTTTTTTCATTCAGTCTCTGCTTTCTCCTGCCCTTTCAACCCAACTGAGAGCTAGTTTTACCACAAGTGTAGCTGCTAAAGTCCCTCGAGTTTTTCTCAAAATAACTTAAAAATAACTGGAACAGTAAAAATTCTTCTCACTTCAAAAAGAACTTCATCTGGAGAAGGATAGATCTTCGTTTCTTAGCCTCAGAATTAAATCTAGGAGGCCGTGGTGGTGTTGTTCGTATAAGAAACGCAGAAGACGGGCAAAACTCTTAAGCACTGCACGAAAAAAAAATCTCGGTCTCACATGGTTGAAACTCTGAACATTTTAGGAATGAGGTCAAAGTCTGGACAAAATAAGGGACGACTTAGCGATCTCCGCCCTTGCTAGGTTGACGAAAATCTAAGCGTTATCATTGTTGGGGATTGTTTTGGGTGCTCTTAACAGACATTGGTGGAGGCACTCGCCCGACCTTTTCCCGCCGTGCCTAAATTGAAACCGTCCAACCCACTTCCACTCTTATTTATTTTTTTTCTTTTTGTTCAACGTTTTTTGCGCTTTTTCGAGTTACGCTTTATTCCAGAAGTTCTATGAAATTCCGTCAAAATGGGTACCCTAAATTGATCGTAAAGGTGCTTGCGCCATGGAGGCCAATCCGTTCACAACTACTCTGAACTGGCAGTCACCCTTGGGAAGTCAGTCCACAGTTCTTCGTGAATTGAAGTCAATCGACAAGGTGCGAAAGCTCGGTCCATAGATGCGTCATGCTTTGAAGCAGTATGACATAGACCGCCGCGACGACGTGGCACCTTCTCTCCTCACGCTCCAGGGCACCACACGTGGCTCGAGTACCTAGTCACCAGGGGTGCGAAGTCGAACCTCTACTCTAACGTTCACCGGCGTGCTCAATGGATTGACAAAGGTGCGCATGCAGAAGGCTCCCCCAAACCCAACGTACACGCCAAGGAGGTTATGCTCTGATTCTGGTGGAGCGCTCTCCGTGTCGAACAATGGGAGCTGCTAGACGAAGGATGCACAGTGACCGCACACGTCTACATTACGCAACTGAGGAATTTAAAGGCGAATCCCGGAGCTACATGTCCACAGCAGCACAAAGTTCACTTCCAGCACGACAACGCTAGCCCACACATTGCAAGAACGACCAAATCTGAATAGATTTTTCACAGCCACTGGGATTAATACTGTAAAGTTCTGTGGAGTTTTGAAGGCGAACCTGGGTGTTTTACGATTACCCAATCATTTATTTAGCCCAAAGTTCTTTAACTGGATGCTAGTTGAGGTGCCCTTGAAGTTTAGCTCGATGGTTCTTCTGAAATTGTTGGCCACAAACTCACTCTCACCCCGTCCCATTTTTTTAGCGATTGGAGCACAATTCCGTGAGCGGCTCTTGAGAAAATGATCCTTTTCCCATCATTCCCGTTATATCCATTCTCATGGATGCAGATAAGAACAGTGGCCATCACGTCATCCTTCTCTTATCCCTATAGGGAGAAACTTCTTCCTTAGAGCAAACGTCAATAATTGAAAAATAATGCTTCGAGATATAGAAAAGGGGATGCTCCCTATAATTTCCAGGGAGAAGGGTCGATTTTCATGAGATGCAAGCATGTCTAGCATCATAAAAATGAAAGATTTTGGTATGGAAAACTTCTTTGATTCATGTACTCGGTATAATGTTGGTTATTCTTCACGAAAAAAAGAATTTGATAGATCGGGGTTAGCCTAAATCCTTTTTAGCCCTCACATCAACTACCACCACAATATGGGCCACAGCAGTGTGAATACCGAAGCGAAAGGGGGGGGGGGGGGAAGGGGGAGCAGTGCCAGGTGGCATGCTACCAAGCCCTCGTTTTGTGGATCAAATCCTTGATCAACTCGGCCGCCGTAACTACCAGCTCCCCCCTCCTTAATTTTTAAGATCCTAGATGAGATTTACTCTCCTATGCCAAAGTTTGTAAGTAAGGGTTTGTAGTCATTCATTTAAGAATGCTATCTGTTGGGTCCCGCTTTTTGATTTTAGGTTGCACTGAAAGTTTTGGGGGTAAGGCACAGTCACGGCGTTACCCAAGGAAAATTGTCGCGAAATTTATCAGAAGTATCGCCCATAAAGAAATCATAAGGAGCAAGGAAGACCTGAAAAAACGTTTGATCTCCGATTTGTGAGCACCATGGGCAAATGTCTGAGCTGTGCTTGAGAATTTCCGTTGACTGCTTAACAACAATCGACAAGCTCGCCACTAATGACTCATTAACGATTGTTTTATGAGGTTGGAAAGAAATGTCAGCTGATCTATTTTTTGGAAAATTAGCCGAAAGGGCAATAACCCATTTAACTTGATAAATTATGCATGAGATCCTAAACTCAGCTGCTTGCCCACACCTTGCCCTCAACGATGTTCGAGCTCTCAACGATGTTCGATAGGTATATCCTAATGTTTGGTAGAACTCTTCCGAGGAGCTCAAAAAGCCATTCGAAAAGGGACGGTAGATTCAGAGCAATGCCTTTATGAAGATTCTTTGTGGTCACCCTGCTTCCCCTCTTTCCCAGACTCTCGGCAATCGTAGTGCATGAAATCGCTGAACGATGGGGCCAGCCTTGGGAGGTCGGTTTTATAAACTTTTGCTCGGCAGCCCGGTTAATTGCACCAGATGCAAGCCAACCAGTCGGCTCTTTTCCGGTTGGCCGCCGACGGATTTATTTCAAGCGCATGTGAGAATTCGGGTGAACAACGTGAAATCATGAGAAGGCCGCCCTCCCCTCCGCTTTTCCTTTCTGATGCCAGTACATCCCTGGCACTACTCTCTACCTCACCAGACCATGCCAAAGAAGCCCTAATACCATCCTCCTCTACTGGTAAATTTGATGGTAATTATTGAATGATTAAAACGTCGCGATTCGAACTTTGTTCCAAAAATCTCGAGGCATTCGGTGGGAGTCTGGGCTTAATCCTTGTAGTAACTCATGAAAATTAACTGTTGATGAAACCTTTGTCTCAGGCTGGTAGCGATTTTGGAGCCCTAGCAAGGTTCACCTAAATTGGCGCTCCATTCATCTATTTCCCTTACATCGAAAGACTGCGCCACGCACTCGTGGTTCTCTTGGTATTGTGGAGCCTCCACTGGTCATACGCGTATGTACATGTCACTTATTTGCTCCAAATTTCTCCAAATTTATTTATGAGTTTATTTTTCAGAAAAATCTTTTTTAAAATCTTTTGAAAAATCCATCTTAAAAAATAAAAATTTCTTCAAAAATCCCATATGTTATGGAAATTGCTCTGGGCATCATGTTTTTCCTAGTGAGTCTGGCACCAAATAGCTTTACTGACCAGGAGAACAGGCTTGATTGATCAGGGAGCCTAGGCTTTACAGACCATTCGAACCAATTCATTCCCCCCAGCTGCTGCACCTCTACACGTCGTACACGTGTGATCCAGTTTAAATATTTATTTTGGAACCGTTGTTTACGTTTTGGGCGGGCATACTCTGTGAAAAGTTTTGTTCCAGGTGATCCTTTTCAAAAACGACTCTCAGATCAAGAACGAGTGCTTATACTTACCCGTATAGATGCTCCCTATCTCAGGTCCCTCCCTTTCACTCACCATTTACTCTGCCTTTGGAAGTAAAAAAAACGATCTGGTCGAGCTATACGAGTATACTGGTCTACTACATAATGCAGAAGGTTTTTTTGTGAAATCTAGAGATGATTTTCTCCCTTAGACTCCCAATAGCTTTTTCTGGATTCCTCACTATCGCTCAATTTTTTCTTTTTGCTGATTTTTTAATGCCTCATCGTAAATCACTGAGAGGGCATTTGTGTTGTATTCAGACTCAAACGACAGAGGGCTTAATACTCAAATAGCACATAATCTAAGTTCAAGATGAGCTGAACAGTCAGAGACACAGTCAACTTCGAATGATTTCTGAGACTTCTGCCTAGCATGGAACTGTGCATAGGGAGTGCTGTCTGGTCGGGAAATGGCTTTAAAGGGCGTAATGACAGCCTCAAAACCGGGTTAGTGTATAAAGTATAAACCCAAAGGCTGACGAGTCTCGACGGCGTTGTAGAGGCTGTAGATAGTTGCGCCATTCGCACCAGGACGCGCACATTGCACGAAGGCATTTTACTGTAGCCAGTTGCACACAATAACGCACTCATTGGAGAGCTCGTCTAAATACCCCTTCTACGCGACTTTTGTCGCCACATACTCGTCCAACCCCTAATTTTACAACTTTTTCGGACCCTTCCATT
This sequence comes from Haemonchus contortus, assembly GCA_000469685.2. NCBI lineage: Eukaryota > Metazoa > Nematoda > Chromadorea > Rhabditida > Trichostrongylidae > Haemonchus > Haemonchus contortus. The sequence goes on from LS997565.1 coordinate 9,805,484, forward strand.
TCTGTAAGCACGCCGACTCAAGGCACTGCTTTATACTGTCACTTCCATTAGTCGTCTAAAACTGCTGATACCCCTAAATTATTGTGAACTGAGCCTCCGAGGTTTTTTTCTCCATTTTGAGGGAAGAGGAAAGAAGCGTACATGTTTAGCTTCTGGAAAATCTAAGCTATATATTGGACTAGAGTTACCGCAGAAATTTTTCAAATATTTCCGGCCACTATACGAGGACTCCTTTACTAAAGATCTGATCACGACTGTTCGTCCGATGGTGCTTCTGCTTACATAAAAATACCTATCATTAATCATTGCCCTGTTCTTCTTTCCTCAGCCGATTATAATTAATTTTCGGCCAGGGTAAGGTATATAAATCTCGAACTCTGGTACTCTTACATCCTTCTGATAGATTTCATCAATCTATACTCAGTGCTCAAAGTATTCCTAATCCTGTTCAACACTAGGAGATTTTTCACTCGTCTGTTTGGTATTTAGGTAAGGCTGTTTTCGAGTTGTTATTTTTTAAATTGTTTACAAATTGGTGTTGTTGATAATCGTCGGGTTGGTGTACAAATTCTCGAAGGTTTTCGTCATGTACAAGATATTCCGATATACTACACATCTTCTACACCTCCGTGGCACCACCACTTCTGCCAATTGTTACAGTATCACAAGGCTACACGTCCATTTCGGGGCGGTTGTGGCGTGCGCGTAATTGCGTTTCTACAATTTGTAACGTCTTTTTGTAACGACCACCCCCAAATAGACGTGTAGACCTGTGATTTTCCATTCACTCGAGGAGGAAATGCATACAGTGATGCGTAAAGAAGCAGAGACTATGTATGAGAAGATTTAAAAGCGAAAAGGTCAATTTAACCACTAGTGGGATTGTTCTACTCAGTTAGGTTCACGCCTATGGAAGAAGACGGCTCGGAATCATTTCTCTAGACAGCGGAGAATTTTACGTACATTCATCTATCATTTGCCTTCAGAGAAATGTTCTGATGACTTCTTTATGCAGCCCTATCCATTCTACGTGGGATACACTATCCGTTCCCATCCGGATAATGTTGGATACTTTGTCAAAGCTCCTTTACAAAACTAGCACGTTCGTAGTTCCCGTGTGTTTAATCATTGGGCAATAAATCATTGGAAAACGAGTCTGCGGCGCATCCAATGGAAGATGGGTGATGCTGAAGAAAAAGTACAAAAAGTCTGGGAACAGTTGCGTTCGTCAAGTTTCCCATGTCGGCCGTCCAACGAATAATCCATGCTCAAAACTGAAATATATGGTTTTGTACTTTTAGCGATTAACGGCGTTCAATTCCACAAATAGCCTCCGTCGACCAGATTTTATTGAAATTAGCTACAATTGATCGGCTGTCACCATCGAAAAGGTGCTTTCTCCTTTTTGTGGTCTAAATGCTTCCTTTATCCCGAGTAGATTTTCTAAATAAGTACGTGACTTTAATTGGGCCTATTAGCCTTTATTTTTTATTTACATAACCTATTTTATACCATTTTTTATTGAATTTTTCTGGATTCCTGGTTCTAACTTTTTTTATCGGAAGGATGAAAAAATGCGTCAGTCAATCCCATTGAGGGATGCGCCTCGCATTGGACTTTTACTCAGAATCGCAATGCCGGTTTGAATCCGGATGTGGCCGATACATTGACCTGCGATGGCCGGCCGATGTACAAGTCAGCGCTTTTACCCTCCCAGACGAGTCTGATACAAAGAAACAAAGAAAAAACTGTCCGGGAAGAAATGAAAGCCCTGTTAACCTAGGCAATTTTTGATCCGAGATTCGAATCATGCACGTGTTATAGTTAAGCACCTGCACTACACCACTCCTGTCCTTTTTTATCTATCTTGTATTATTTTTATTAGGAACACTGTTGAATGTACACTACTTTTTTCAATTTATTCTAAATTCCTAGACACATTTCACATTTTTTTCTATTTTGTGTGTCCAAATCCATATATTATTTCATTTTTTATTTACATTTCTGTTTCTTACATTATTATTATATCTATAATACTCTGCATTGTTGGATAACTCCCTATATTTCGCTTAAATACTATTTATTCTGCAATTCGACACTCACAAGCCACAACTACTTCGATCACTTCATTAATGGAGTATTAACTGCCTAACTACTCTGTATAGATATTTCAGGGCGCTTTATCAGTTCATTGTAAGCCTGTAACTCAAACGAAATAAATTGTATGCTGATACATTGATATACATACAGTCTCTTCAAAGTATATTACAGAGGAAGCCATACATGGCCTGAACAGAAAGGAGAAACGCTCTCGGAACTCACTGATAACGATACGGAGTAGTAGCAGATGAATTAGTGGGACACCCTTCCTCTTTCACATTTGCTGTTGGTAGGAATCGTATTCGTGGCCAGATTTAACTAAGAAAGTGATCTAGGGGAGCAAAGACATAATTCGTCTCAGGATCGCATGAGATGTGATCAAATTACATAGGTCATAAGGTTCTACCGGTAAAAGAAAAGAATCGATGGGGTCGTTATGTTGTCATACGTATCCACTTTCTCCTCTCGTCCAACCGACATCTGTAACTGATTGGCTTTTACAAGGCGTTTCTATTTGTATTTTCCCATTTTTCATGGCTAAGCTTCCATGAACACATACTCCTTTGCTGAACCTCTGGAGTCCCTTGTTCGAATCTCTTTTCCAACCATCTATGTGGCTATGTGACAGCTCTTTCCCTAACTACTTACCAAATCATTCCGTCTTCCTAAAAAAATTGGTTGAAGCTGTGGCTTCGTTCTCAACTGTCGGACTCTGTGAAATCATCATTCCATGAAGTCCGACTAACCTGGACATCTCTTTTAGATGGGGCCATTCCACTAATATCATCTGTAATTTTTCGAAATTGCGACTCTTAAGGCATTCCAACTTTTCCACCTTCGCTCGGAGGAAAAATGAGAAGAGCACGTCTTATGGTCCTGTTCTCTGGCTTCCTGAAAAGCTTCAGACCAACCTTTATAAAGGAGGATAGTATTTCGCAAAGAAAATGCTCAGCTGCAACAGCTGACTCCAATCTATGCTATCATTAAGTAGTAAACGGCATTGGAAAGTGAAATTACACCATCAAAAAATTAAGAAAGACCAGATCCCACTCGTCTGAGAGAACCTTTGTCCCGTGAAGTCAGGAAGCTGACATCCATCTCATCAAAAGTATTAAATAACTGTAAATTCTGTATATTAGCTGATTTCTGCTTGCTTTTGTGTTGAGCAGGTGCGCCCTCAAACGCTACCATGTTCCTGAATGGAAGTTGAGGGCATGGCTCACTCCATCCCTGTCAACTGAATAATAGAGCACCCTTACGCACTCCTAAATTTTTCACTTTCTTTTTATAGTTTAAAAAATCGTCAAAAACTCCCGGTAAGATTCGCTCCTATGTGTTTTTCTTGATTTCAAACTTTCAGGGGTCATTTCCCATGAGAAAACATCTGGAAAGGCCAACAAATTCGGAAATTCTGCAGTTTGATCTAATGGAAAATGGCTTTTCATTACCTCACTGAGTATTTTGAACCCACACAGAAACCTCATCTGTTCCCAAACAATCATGTGGGAATTTCCCATTCGTTTTCAACGCCTTTATCTCGTGTTTCCTCAATTTTCTCTCATTTCTCAAGCAATCCTTGCTGATCTTTATAAAGCGGCTTCATTCCCTTTTCATCAAGACCCAGCCATTCGTCATTTTCGTTGGGAGCTGCAAATTTTTATTTCACCGTTTTTATTTTTGAAAGACTGAGAAATTAATTTGATTCTAAAAATGACCCTACTCAGTTCGAAAGAGCAGTTTCGGGCTTCCCAGGACTTTCTCCTACGTTGATTTTCTACCTCAAGCATCGAGAATGCCCTTGAGGTGGGCATACATCAATTTATCTCTCACTTGTGAAACTCGTAATTCAAATCCCATTGGGGAAAAAAAGTGCCCACCTATTATGGGAGCACAGCTAATGGCAACTGCGTCGACATTACTGAATTGTAATTACGATGTCTGGCCTTCACTGAGGGGATTAGTAATCCTCAAGAAGTATGAATTTCATCCCAGAGGACAAATCCTCTTTTCTTTTTGTAACAGGGCTGAATTCTGCTCAACAAATCAATCCAACCTTATTTGAACTTGTAGTACTCTCATGAAGAGGTCAGGGGTACGCTAGGGAATCCCCTTCACAGCATGTTTTCACGTAATTCATCGTGTACTTATGATTTATGGGTATCACTTAAAGGCCCAGGCGAGGCTCGATATAAACATTTGTTGGATAACAGGGTAAAAGTGCGAATTCAGTAGAGTTCAGGCTAAGTAAAACCGATATGATCAACAAAAATCCAGGAATATGAGACATTTTGTGATCTACTCATCTTTGAATTCGGGCGAGATCATGACGAAGAAGAAAGGTTCGGACCAGTTTTCAGTCGGTGCCGTACAGTGTGTGTAATTAAGCTTGTATCAGCGATTGCATTCACACAAACATACTCCATTTCAAATGATAACGGCCTCTACGGTGCTCCTGGAGAGGTTTCATTCTGGGAGCGTGGAGAAGTATTGGGTGTCGGGATCAGTTCCCGAGTAGCTCCTATCTTATCGGCTCTCGTTAGAAAAATGCCTCATATAGACTGTTTACCTTCAGGAAATTTTTGGGTTATTTGCTATTCTGGAAGGATCCTTCAGCACAGGATGAAGGCCTAGAGAATCTCGGCTATAGTTGATTTGCAAGTGAAGCATGACTTCACTGGCAATTCCGCTGTTGATGCTGCCCTTGCAGAATGCCTCCAGTAGGAAGTTCTCCCATAAATCAATCAGCACTCATCTAGGTTATTGGGAATGACACTATTTCCATAGTGCATCGGACGCTTCTATCTGAAGGAAGAGTATAGGAGCTGCCTGCTAGGCGGTGGATTATAAAGGGGATCACCAGCAGTACTGAGCTGGTGCTCTATAAGGCTCTAGTGCTCTAGTGCTCTATAATGGAGGAGGTGTGTTAAGGCTCTGTTCAGGGTCCTGGATCATCCAATCTCGGTGAGAGGGAGCGAATATGGAACTTTTGGGAGAAAGAGTAATCTGTTGTTATGTCTGAAATCCTTCCAAAATCATAGGCTTCGAACAACGAATTTTCCGGTGGAGGTTAATGACACCGACGTTTTTCCAAAGTCGTCCCACCCAAAAGACCGATCGGTAATCTACTTAACTCGTGAATTCCTTTATTTACTGCGTTACCGATACTGTCTAGTGTTTACCTAACGATGAGTCGACTTTTGCTGATCCCTGAGGGCTTCTTACCAATTAGATCTCACCTTCACGTTCGACCGCGGTTACTCGAAAAAAAACTTGTGGGGCTCCATCCTGGTCAAACGTCGACCACGCTGTGGAGGTGGGTTGCTGACACTCACCTGACTGAAAATTCCCCGGATTTTCTGAAATATAACATGGATATCATCTAATTTTTTTAAAAGAATGATTCGAAAAGCAGGCTTGATCGTGGCGCACCTGAACGCCAGGCGGGCCACCCTTTTCTGCGAAGATCATGACAAATTTCGAAGCATATATTTTACTTTGGACTTTACCCTCGAGCAGCCTCGGCAAAGATTGCTTTAGGGATCGGAAAGATTGAAGAAGATTCTTATGGCCAAATGGTAGGGAGAATAAAAAAATTGTAGGAGATGCCTGAAACACCGAAATGATGGATTTTTTTAGTTGCGAAAAACTAATGACATCACCAATTTCGCCTTTCATCTCGGGTTTCAAAGGAAAGGAGTGCTGGCATTACGTTGTATTTTTGGCCCTCAGCTTAGCTCATAATATATTCGTGTTCGTGCTGCTTGATTTGGCTTTTTTTTATTTCAAATATTTATTTTATTCGTTCAATTTTCATTTATAGTTCGTTCTAGATGAATCGTTTGTCTTAATTGCCTAAGACCTCTGAGAGCTGAAGGATATAAGATTTTATCGGCTCGCAAGGGCGAATTCATTCACTTATGTTACATATGTTAATTAAGAGGAAGTCTTCGAGCCGAAAGCAATCCAATCTAGGGAGTACGCCTCACATTTGACTTTTATTCAGAATCGTAGAGGCGTTTGGAAGTGACGTGGTTATGTGCAGCCGATGTACGTATCGATGTTTTTATCCTCCCAGACGAGTCTGGTACCAAGTAAGCTCGAAGAGTAGCGGGGCTGGGTAGACCAAGGTCGTTTGTTCCAATCCCGGATATCGGTCCTGAACCCCGGAAGTATGAGTGTGTGATGATGTGCCACATGCCACTACACCACCTACCCAACTACTAAAAGGAATGTAACGAATTTTTTTGCTCATTTGAAATTACCATCTTATTTTGGGTTCCGCTTTTTGCTAGATCCTTCGATATTGTTTGCTGTATTTTGAAATTCAAAATAGTCCTCTTTTAGTAGGAAATGGCGGCATCCGCTTGTCAATTCGGAAGCACACTTATCCAGTGGAATCGTCCTTTTATTGCAATGACATAGGTGAGGATAAAAGGCATCTTTGAAGCAGACGGATCCCGAGTTTCACAGAAAGTACTGAGGACGGGCGTCACTATCGTTTTTACCTCCCAAAAGCTGCTTTTCTCCTCTTCCACTGGTCGGAGTGATCTTAAAGCCAAACTTTGTAGGCCGAAAAGACCATAGTGGTGTTAAAATTGCTCTGTTGGACTTTATTTTGAAGCCCATTTCCTTATCGTTAATCGTCTTCTGATCCTTAATGTGAATCGGCGCATTAGAAGATCGGGGCCAACTAGCACATGCAATCCGGGAGGATTTGAATACTCTCGTGAGCCACTTTTGCGAGCCATTCTCATGGAACTAAAGTGCTCAAGGTAAGCCCGGCATTTGCGCGATCCTTATAGACCTCCTTCTAGATGCGCCATGCACTTGATTTCGTTCTGAGCGATGAGGTCGAATAGGTATTATATTTATTCCAATGTGTAGACCAGCTATCACATGTTGAAAGTAATGCGGGTCCCTAGTGGATTTCCTTCACGGGCCACACAAATGGGAACCCCTTTAGCTTGGACCATTCACACCAATTGGTGGTATTCCGAAAAGCCGAAGGTATCTTTGCACTTTATTTCGATCAATTTCCTCGGGAGAACCCTGGGAATCTCAGTGGAGAAGGACACAGTCGTGCTTTAGCGTCATCGAGTGGGTACAACTGCCCACCCCGGTGGTCTCGTAAACCTTTTCGGTAAGCGAAACCTATGAATAGGATTTGCATTCGGCATAGATGTGGCAAACTTTGTAATTCAATTCTCGTTTTTACTTTATTTGATGTCGAATTCAATCGCTGCACGGAAGCTGAACCTTAGAGCCACAAAGGTTCGGAAGTCAAAGTTTAACAATCAAGTTTGATTGCTGTGGCAGAGATGGCCGAGCCGGTGTAGTGCCAAGCGGTCTCCTACCGCATGAATGACCCTACGATCAATTCCAGAGACCCGTTTGCTCGAACCATTATTGTTTCTGTGCTGATTCTGAATGGAAGTCGAACACGTGGCGCATGCCACATGCAGGAATAACCAGCTAGGGAAAGCAGTCCTCGATCGTCCTGATTGCTACTGTTACCTATAACTCTTGCATCTTGTGAATGGAGTATCTATTTATTTATTTATTTATTTATTTATTTATTTATTTTGCATACAAGATGCGCCAAACATGGTAGGAAGCTATTGTTGTGGAAGCTGACCCTTCTCAATTACACCCCAATCAGCTCTACAACCGAATTGGCATTCTTCGTCCACTTCTCACCACATCCTTGAATCAGGCAATATTCCTCCAACACCGGCCAATCTCACCCTTTGCCTACATTCCAAACGTTCGTCATTATTTGCTCGACACGCAGCTCCGGTTTGATTTACGTGACGTTTTTTCAGCTTATGAAAATGATTGCTCTCAGACCTCAGGTTTTACTGGCATTTTCTGGCTGCAGAATATTGCAGGGAAAGGACCTGTTGAATTCTTCTGCGGTCAGAAAATGCCGGCCTTCATAAATCCTGAATTCAAGATCTGCACGACGGGTCCCGTCCGGATTGACTGGTTATATCACTACATATTTGCCTGCTTAACTGGTTCGCTAAAACCGTCGAAGGACCCGTCGCCTCACTATTCTCCTTGAATTATGTATTTATGAATTAAATTTTGGAATGCATATGGAAGTTGAGTAATTACGGTCGTTTGGATGACGACTAGGAGAATCGGCACTCCCCCAATTACGAACGAATGGCCGAAGTGCTCAAAATAATAGAAAACGACCAGAGTATATTCACATCTTGCCATGATCTGATTTACATTACTTCGTTTATTTATTTGTTTATTTATTTATTTATCGAAGACGTTGCGTGAGGCATAGACATTGGTCATCGAATAACTATTTTTTTGACTTACTGAAAGCTTCGTTAGGGCAATCATTTTCTTCAGGTAGAAAACCATCAAGTAGTGAAGTAAAGGCTTCTGTTCACATGGTCATCGAACTCAAGCTTATACCCTCGTTTTTAAAAATATACCAAGGCCAGAGTTATATCTCCAAATTGAAAAATTTAATTTTTGAAGCTTTTTTATGACACATTCTACACAGTTGCGTGAGGCATATGTTTTTCATGATTTAAACTATTCCACTGTTTCCCTTTTTTAGGCATTTTTTATTTGTTAAAAGCACTTTAATAAATTAGCTCAATTTAAAATTCAGTCTAAAACTCAAGCTTCGATCTATGTTCCCTGAAATCCTTGAATTAAAAACAAAATGGTTTCTATGAGCTGAGGTGAAATGATACAGTGATAGAAGATTTCACGATGGTCCAGTTTTGTGGTGAATCGTGCTCAGTTGGTTTGCTAGTTCCATTTAGGTAAGGGATCGAAAGAAGGGGGAGTGGACGTGGGGTAGTAGAGGAAGGGATCAAATCCCGTAAACTGGTATCAAGGCCATGTTATGCCAACGGAGGGTGCTTTTCTTCTTACAAACCTATGATTACTAAGGTCTTTCCATTGTGAGAGCAAAATCACACCGACTTTCATGTTGGTTGCCCCGGAAGTCACTCTGTGGGCGGTTCAGGTTCCTCTGCGTTTCGGCGGAATAAATACTGATCATTGAAGGTTGACCAGTGACATTTCTACCGTGACCTTTTCAATTGGTCCCATGTAAGCCATGGGGAGCCCAATTGATTCTGGCTCCAAAATTCAACTAAAAATCTACCAATTTGTTCACCTTGCATGTTATCAGATTCGATTTCCTTATTGCGTGCCTGGTTTTCCTGGTTCATACCCCTTTGACGTCGCCTCGCAGCACTCTCCCGCAGCGCTCTCCTAGAACGGATTCATTCGACGTCTCCTTCATTTTTGTATTGACCTCTTTTTACCTATTACATCTGACCCTGATTTTTCTCTGAATTCGATGAGATTTCAATTTTTTCAGAAATTCAATAAAGGGACCTTTCATGACTTCAGTGCTTATACAATGTTGAAAAAAGTTTTATGAATTCAACATTGCACTTAATTTCTAAATTTCTATTCTTGTTTCTACTTTTACTTTTTTTATTTACTTTTTACTTTTTTTTACTTTTACTACTTTTTCTACTTTTTCCTACTTTTTTGGCTTCTACTTTTTTCAAAAAATTCGATCGAACCCGTAGATTTGATTAATTTTTGTGTTGGAAAAAAGTAGGAATTCACTGCAATTTCAAACAAAAAATATGTTTTCTTACCTTATCGGCAGGCTTCCTTCATACCTTATTCCTCTAAATATGTACATTACATGAGAGATTTGTTTGAAAAGCGCTTAGATTCGTCTTATCTTGCGTCTCAAAGGGATATCACATTTTCCTCATTCCTTTCAGCTGTTTCGATTTAATTGTATGCAATCTGAGTCAGCGCTGAGCTTGCCGTTCCGTATAACCATCATGGTATTTTTTCGAATTCGCTTCCTTTGTTTCATATACTTTATAGGGCTTTTTACTGGTTAATAAACAAGTGTTTAAGTAAGCTGGTAAACAACCAACAACCGAGCAAATTCATTTTCTTAGAATGCGTTACGCAGTGAGTTATCAATGCAGAATCGCTGTGAGCTCTGTTGAAGCGCGTGGTCTTTACATCAATTCATAGGATCCCATTTGTCTAATAGCTAGTTAGTTGACTTTATTCAAACCCTCTGGTATTGAATAATAAAAGGCCAAAGTTTTGGCGCAATTAATGCCGCCTGAGGGATGAGCCCTGGATTCGACTTCCACTCAGAATTGTAGTGACGAACTGAGTGCAGCCTATACAATCCGGTGGCCTGCGGTGACCAGCCGAAGTACAAGTCAGTGCTTTTATCCTCCCAGACGAGTCTAGTACCAGTTGACCGACCACGGAGGGATGAAAAGCTTGCTTGGCCTGGTGCATGTCGATCCAGGAAGCGAACCCGTGACCATGCGTGTAAGAAAGCGCGCCCCTTGCCAACACACCACCTCCGATATGATCAACTTTGGCCTCATAAGTTCATGTCGGCTAAATGGAGTTGTAAGCAAAAGTGTGAGTTCGCCCCGAGAATGACTTTTACAATTAGTAGACCGGAAATTACGCGGGGATTGCTGCACTTGTTCGAAGCCGAGACACAATTAGAGTTTCTTGGGAAATTCATAATAAAAATTCTGATTCGTGTAGTCCTCATCTCTTTGTTTTCACCACGGGAATGCACTTCTTCGGAACCGTCGGGAGTAATTGTCTTCATTTAAAAGCGGCTTGTTATTGGCATTCATCATCAGATATCGTTGGCTTCTTGCTGTCATTTCTTGTCGGAATTCTGGCTGAGGGCCTTTGAGCCAGGTCGTTCCGTGGGCCTATTGTGTCACTGATTTGTTCCTTGAGCATATCCCCAGTCAGCGTTCGAAAACTCTGGACCTTTCACCCAAAGTTCGTTCCATAAACACAGTCCCAAGTGGCAGAAACCCCTTCTTCAGTGTTCACCTAGAGAAAGGCTGAGAGCATTTTCACAAGGGGTATGCCGTCCAAGATGAATCACCATTTGGGCTTCAGTAGGATCAGTAGATGTGTGTATTCAACTGTGTATCACGTCTGTGTACACAGTGGTTTCGTTTGGCCTGGTCGATGTCATGCAACCATTTTAATCCTCTTAAACAAATCTGGTACCAACAACTCCACTGGTACCTGTAGACCCACGGCTAAGGTGTGGGAGTGTTTGCTGTTCCACGTGGGTTCAACTTGAGGAGCAGCGCCTCTGAACAACTTCTGCTCTCTGATCAGATTTTTCGAATGACCGCCTCTTCAAGCCTTCCAGTAATTTTTGATTAGCACCTTTCTCGACTCTTGCCGGCTTGATTTACGGTTCGTCTACTCAGAACCCCCGCTTATCCTCGTTGAAGGCTTTACTGCAAGGGAAAGGGGGAGAGGTAATAAATCATGGTGTGATGAACTTATGTTATTGGTATTTTTCTCTACAAAAAAGTTTGTTTGGAATCCGCTGATTACAGCTGTGAGACCTACTAAAACGCTTGTCGGCCATGACCATTGAACGGGGCTTCCTATGACTATTTCCATTTATATTTGCTTTCTATTTGATCCTTATATTTCATTGATGAAAAGGGAAATAGCCGATCAGATCGAGCAAAGCCCCTCTTTATTCGTGTTCTTTTAATATGATTCATTGTCGAATGTCTGTCATTCAAGAGTATAGCTAACACTTAGGCTTACCCTTTGCAGTTGGGCTGGTTAGGCCTGAACCAGAGGGGTGGGAGTAGCACAACTAGGGACCCAGGTGTGGGCATTTACCACTTACCTGTCACCTTCATCCCAAGCCCTGTAATCGGAGATCAGATTCTGGAAGTGGACAGACGACGATGCTTCAGTAGTGTCTTTTCCCCTCAGGAAAGAAGTAATGCCTCTTTGAACTTTTACGATATTACGATATAAGTTGGAGGTGGTAACTCGTATAAATTGCTATGTACGAGCTATTGCTTTTCCCTTTTGCTCTTTCCCTTTTATCGGAACCCGAATCATTCTTCTCTCCCGATCTTCTATAACCGTCCTCCGAATTCCTAAAATGCCAACTTGGTGGCTACAGTAACCACCACTGTACGAAGGACCTACCGTAATCAGTCAAGGCTAGATTTGTTACCGAATTCCGTTATTTTCGATTCAGCATTTAAATGCTTTGGGCCGAAAATAACAATAACAATAAACAATAAACATGCCATAGCAATCACCTAATGGTAGAGGTGCTAAAGCAGTAAGCGGCCAAATCTACTCTTCCAAATTTACTACTCCGAACGCAATTACGGGCCATTTGGAAATGAATCGCCGGTTGAGCCAGTCTGCTAGAGTATCACGTGCCGCAGATAGTGGATCTCAATAAGCTGACCTGACTCTGAGTAGCTCTACTTTTCTTTTATTTTAAAAGAGAACCGGCAAGTAATTCAATGAGATTGGTGTCTTTCAGTTGTTACTACATAGTAAGCGACAGACCTCTGGTAGGTCTCATCCTAAGCTCCTTATTCCATTTTCCGAGCCTTCCTGCCGTTTAGGCGAATATATCAATTTCTGTCCGAAAAATGGAAAATAATGATTTCGACGGCAGTAGATTCCGTTCCGATTTCCACGCCGCATTCGACTTCTGTTCTGTATGCTTCTTCTATAGTATGTGGCCTCTGCTCGGATGGCCGTATCAGCCAGTACGTTTAGTCTTCCAGAAAATACTGGTATCAACTAAATGACCACGAAGACTCGCAGTTCTCGCTCGGCCCAGCAGATATCTACCCAAGGTTTGGTCAATGGACCATGCATGTGTGGTAGTACGTTTCTTGCCACTGCACCGTGGCAACCTCAGCCTGGATAAGCAACCAGAATTCAAATAGCTTTATATTTTGACCGATAAACCTGGCAGTAATATATCAGTGAACCAATATCAGCGCCTTCCACCACATTGCAATCGCTGCTTAAATAAGCTGCTTATGACACCTTTATGTGATACAGCACTACATTACTTTTAGTAATTCCTCCGTCAACTTTCATCTCTCCCTTCCAGTTCCCTCGTTTGCACATTCAAATCACGGAGACAGCTATGTTCTATGCAAATTGTTATTGCTAGGTACGTGATTTTCTTCTCTGGTTTACTCTGACGCATCATGAGCTCCTTAAGTGATACCTATCAATCAGAATCATCGACCAAGGTTGTTCAGTTGTCTTCGATCATAGGTCACCAAAAAACCAATCCTCAGCCGCTTGGAAAAACAAAATCGTTAGGTGTTTGATAGGTTATTAAATCATTGTCCGAAGCGTTACCGCTTCGTGATCCAGAGCCCAATCTCAGAGATGTGGTCACATCCGAATCACTAGAGAGCGAGCACCAGTTCCAAGCTATCGTCATTGAACAGACCTAACAATAATTCGAGTAATAGCGTCATTCTGGGAGGAAGTAGAGTTCATGGCGTATTCCCAAGTAGTGACGCATTCTAAAGCGATAGCTTGTTCCAAAGGAGCACTGTTTATACTTTTCTGCGTCTTAGAGGTAGGGGTGGGCGGTCATCTCTCCCAAGCAGTTATCACTTGAGAAAAATACTGAAAATGTGATTTCCAAAAAGAAATCGCTATTTTCCTGGAGTCGCTCCTATTGATCGGAGCAGAGTTATCACATTGGGTAGAAGTTCAGCCTTAATCATGCTTTTCGGGCAGCGTCATTCATACTCGGCATTTTTGGGGAACATGTGGGTGGTCGAATGCGATTTTAGTCAAACTGATAGTGCCCAAAAATTCCTATAGGAATGTTTGGTCTAAGTAAAATTTTATCGTCAAAAATTCAATTCTCGAAATGATAAAGGCTACCCATGGTTTTTTGGTTTTCTCGGTTCTATTTCAATGCTATCACCCTTAGTCTGTCTTCAAAGCTTCTGTCCTTCTAGAAGACGAGTTCATGAACGCCTGATAGATTTCCCATCCTTCAGAGAAAATCTTGGGGGGGGGGGGGTCTCTGTTCGGCATGTTGATTACTAGTAATGGCTTTACCCGTGGAGAATTTCATCCTCTTTGCAGAGATAACAGTTCAAGAAACGCTCATTCTGCATAGTTCCCCCAATTGATAATTTTGTCACTCCGTATCACCGAAGCTACAGTTGGAAGAGAGCAATCGGTTCTTTGCACCGAGCTCTTTTTTTTTTAATTTATTCGTTATGAAGAGCTGGAACTTTAGAAAAAAAAACCAGTCAGCTGACCCGTCTGTGCCTGAACTCACTCAGCAAAACCGCAATCTATTGATAGGCCAAGGGTATATTTAGTTCTTCTACTTTGCAGGCTTTTGATCTTACATTTTTACAAATTATCCCTCTTGATCTTTTATGATTGAAGCCTTTCTTTTCCCTCAGTTCTCATGACTCGGTTTGAACTACAATAATTTAGGTTAAAAATTTATGGGTTTGAGAAGGTTCCTTCAGAAGTTTGCAGTAGATTCCGAGTTGGTCTAGGTTAAGAGTGAGGGCCCCGTCCACAATGTTTGTGGCAATGTTTTTATTCCATTGAACAAGTCTAGTACCAATTAATCGACCCCTGGGAACGGAAAGCTACCACTTTTTAGTTCGATGGTGACACGTGCCTCCTTATGTCCCTAGGTCTCCCTATGGACAGTGTTGGTCTCTATTTCTTCGAATTTCGAAACGTTCTATTTCCCTTTTTTTCCTCTATATTGCATTTCGAGACCATTCTGAACTTTCGGCCGGTTCCCAGGGTTTCCCACTATAAGAATTTTGGTTGACACAGTTCTCTCCGAGATGATAGGAGCTTATGAAAGCCTAAGAAATGGGTGTGTTTGAGGAGATGGCTGATTACTGGGGAGATTGCTAGCAAGAAATTCTTGTCAACCAAATTGTTGTAGTGTGGATGGTGGAAGTAATGTAGTGGCATGTGGTGCACTATCACACACGCATGGTGACGGGTTCGAATCCCGGCTGGCTATCTGCCTAGACCAACCGGGCCTTCCGTTCCTCTGGGGTCGTTTAATGAGTACCAGACCCGTCTAGGAGGATAGAAGCACTGACTTGTACATCGGCTGGCCAAGGCAAGTTATTGTGTAGGCCACATGTGCATTCAATACGTCACTACGATTCGAAATAGAAGTCGAATGCTGGGGCGCATCCCTCAGACGGGATTGATTACGCCAAAAGACTTGATCATTTTCTATGGGACCTAGGTTTACCAGTGATCGAACCTGGGGATTTGCTCTTTTTCTAGATCCGGGTTCAACCCTTTGGCTCAGGCTTACACAACTCTCTGAGCTTATAATGGTTGCTTTATTGGTGATACTAGCTTTGTTTAGGGTCAACATCTTTTAAAACCTAGGCAGATATCTATCGTTTCCTGATCTCGGGAACATTTTGAGTGATTTATGGGAGATTTAATCGAGAGACTGGATTAATTCAAGAGAGTTTCCTCATTCTCTTCTTTTCTGAAGGAACCTGCACACTCGTCATTTTTTCCTCCCCCTTATGTCCCCAGGTCTCCACGTGAACACCGTTGGTTCCTCTTCCTCTGAATGTAGTCTCCGCATTGCTTCTTGAGATGCCTCTGATGTTTTCATCCCTCTCCAAGGCTTCCGATACAAATTCGGCCTAACATTGCTAATTTGGAAGTGATAAGAGAAGATATAAAAAATGAAGAAATTGAAGTGCTTAGGTAGCCTTGATCGAATTGATGGCAGGAAATCCTTGCCTACTAAATTGTTATAATAAAAAAAAGTTGCAATTATTTTACGATGGCACATAAATGGGTCACGGATGGTGCCGTTCTGATGAATTGTTTGATGCGGATTGACGCATGGACTCTCTGTACGTTCAGGTCCACTTATTTGGCCCAGGCCTGGAGGATTTCCCCTCTCCTCGTTGTGGTCCCTGAATTGATAGGAGCTCGGCCTGGGGAGGACGGCTTTGAAAATATAGGTAGGAACCTATCACTTTCTAATCCGATGGCGCTACATTCAAAGTAAATGGTGGAAGATTTGAGTAAAGCCTGGGTTGACTTGCAGAAATTTCTTGATTTTTTTTTCTTTAAATGAATCTGCACATTCGTCATATCAAACTTGCGTCATCTACTCCACCCTTCATGCTTTTCTTTAGTAGCATGACGGAAGACTGCTGTCATTTCTTTATAGTCATCAAAGTTTTATCGCTTTCCAACAGTAAATGTATACCCACATGTTTGCAAGAGCTCAAACTCCATTTTTTTATTGGCTGAGGAAACAATGTGGTCGAGTTAGTTTGACGCATTCAATCACATTTCTACGATCTGGGAAAAGAACTCATTGCCACGCTACTAGGAAAATGGAAAACAGGGCTATTCATAGCTCTTCCAATAGCTGTTCTGAATTAGACCAACTTCTGCCAGCAGAGACTTTCTTCTCTCTGGGTGAAACCTCCTAGGCGATGATTCATTCTCTAGACATCCCGAATGTTTATTTCTGCAAGCTTCTCCAATTTTTTCAGCTTTTATAGCCCCATTTCTGCCATATCTTCCTGGCTGGGAGGTTGTCATGCAATAAATAGGTTTTATTGCATTGGTTTTGTCATTCCTGCAAATGGTTCACAGCTTTGATCGCCCACTGAAGTACCCTTTACTACCGGTTTTTACTTTTTCGCAGGATCCGTAGATCTCCGCACGTGCGATGAGGACCGCAAGGGCTACACTGGCTAGCAAACGGCTCGAATTAATCACGGGGCGTTGGCGATTCACACGGCTTAATCTAACCGAAATCTAAACATTGGCGTCATTGTAATAGCCCTGTTGAAACACTTGTTGCTGATCGCCGTCCGATCAGATCAGACATTACATGTTCCCAGACAACTATAGCACTTTTCTTTCCGGCCCAATCGGCCACTTTGGCTTAGGCTGAAAGACTCCAACAGCTTCCATCTACATCATAGGTTTCTTCCATAATGGGAGATAAAAAGATGTTTTTTAAATTATATCCAAGTCCATTACTTATTTACCCTTTTTCCTTATTTACAGAGAGCGGGAAATGGTGAAGTTTCTTCGAAATACTGTTTCCGAGAAATTTCGGATGTTCTGGAAGGGCATTGGAAGGAAATTTAAGTCAACACAGTCTGAAGTGCAACTTATAGTCAACATCAACTGCTATCATAACATTCCCTCCCATTAAACTCTATTTCAGAGAGCTATTTTTATTGAATTTGAGTTGGTTTTCCCACCTTCTACTCGTTTTTCATTCGAGAATAAGTTCATGACCCACAGAGTCCATTTCGTCCGGCTCATACCCAAGTTGTTCCAGGCAGAGGAAGGAAATGGAGCTCTGGATTGAATACCAGACTGACATTCTAGTCTCTAGTCTTGGCAATTCCTAACAGTTTTGTAATGACTTTTTGTTAGGATGCTGTCTAGAAAAATGGCATGGAAACTTAAAAAGTTGTGATTTCGAAAAGTTGTCGCGTTTCGGGATTGGTAAAACAGTAGGAGGTCTTCGATCATTATTTCGGACGTTAAGATTGCTTCAATTAGATTAGAATCAAACGAACATTTCAAATGGTACAAGACGAATAGTGACCTTTTATAATATGTTTAGCGCCTGCTAAACTATTCTATTCCTTTTCCGGAATCCGAGCCCGTGACCATGCGCGAGTGATAGTGCGCCATTTGCCACTAAGCCACCTCCGACCTTGAATTCCTTATTTAAATTTTTGTGTGACATCATTCTTAACTTAAAATCCGATGTTATGGACTACCCTCTTAGCAATTACGAAATTCCTTTTTCGCTACTCACTGGGCTGCAATCAAAAATTTTCATGTAATCATAAGTGAATTTTTTCAGCATTATTAAGTGCACCATGGTGTATCATGTTGTACGACTTCTTAATAATTGCTACCGCTACTAATTATGAGCTTTAAATTGGGTGTTTTTCTGCAAAGATGGTCTCTTTGCAGACTGATATGCAATCAATGGGCGCTAAGTAGTGATATAAACACTTAGTCTTGATATTCCATTATGATAAGTTGTGATACAAAGCGAGAGAACTATGTAATAATGACTGATATGATAGTTCGCTCTGTTCGAAACTGGCATTCTTCCTTCCCCACACTAAGACTTGGCTATTTCTTTGTCACAAAAGGCAGTAGGGCCTAGCGTAAACAGGGTACTCCGACTGGTAATTAATATTTTATAACTCATACACTCATGCGATGTTATGTTATGTTTGTTACATGCTTCTTTATTTGTCATTTATGACAAATTTCTTGACGTAGCTCTCGATAGCTCTCGATAGTAGCGATCTTCCCCTGCAGATAAATACCAGCTTCCCTAGGTCGATCTGTACAGAAGTTGCTTACACGATTTAGAAAAAAAGCCCGCGACGTTAAGCCGTCTCACTGTTGTTCCCGCGCGAGCAGATCAAGCGCCACGATCGCGCGGGAAATGGCTACCTGTAGGGAAAGAACGGGAACGTGGGGAGGATCTTCTATCATCCTTGGAAGTATTCGCTCTCTATTACATTTATCAACTCTTAAATAACACGCGTTTATTAATTCAAAAATAAGCAACTAATTTACACTAAAACGAAAATTCAGTCCTGAAGTACTGAATTTTCGTGCCTGTCTAATTTACTAGTTAGCATTGAGGGAGTCGCGCGTACTGGGTCGCGTAAAAAATACAAAACCGCGTAGCAGGCAAACTATAACAAGAGAGCCTCTTCAGTCTGGGAGAAACCACATCTCTGGAAAAAAATTGTAATTCTATCTGTCAACTCGTTAACTTTATATCCAGAAGCATTTAGTTTCTTTTCACAACCATAAATTTAATGTTCCATATGCTCAACATTAATATAAGCCTGAATCCAGTCGACAGCTCTTTATTAATGGTATGTGCGAAGAATTCTTTGTTGTAGGTGAGTCAACTTCACATTCTATTCAAAAGAAAACCAAATGAGCGCTCAGCCCAGGGTCACTAAAAGCCCCTTCTGCGACCTTTGCGCTTCTGCCTCTCTTTTTTCTCCCCTTCTTATAGCTAGCTGTTGTCCCTTTATGGCTTTCGGCTTACTTTTCGGAAGTTATCCTTACCTTTTTTCATCTTTTCTCTTCTATTAATAGTTGAGTTAGAATTGTTGTTCTTAAGTTGCTGCTTTTGTGCGATACAGTATGTTCTATAGTGCTCACAGTACATGGATGTGTTTGTTTATGGCTTGATAATTTTAAGCTACGATTACACCAACAATTCTACTTACAGTAGTTTTTATCTCATTCCTATATACATTTTGATACCTTTTCTACATTCTAGTCTTTCTTTTTATTCTTGTTTGCACATCCGTATAACTATTCCATCTTGCTATCATCTACTCCATTCTTCGCTAACCCCACTCACTGAAGATCCTCAGGGGTTAAGCGAAAAACTTGATTCGTTCGAGTAAGAGGTAAAACGAATCATGTATTGTTTCCTTTGTTCCTATTCTTTGTCTTTTCCTCTCTATCTCCAGATATACTAACTCTAACTAGAACTCTTCCATTGATTCGATGATCAACTCAATAATGAGCCCTTTCCGTGAACTTTGCAGTATTTTTCGAGCTTTCCTTCCTGAGTTTGGCAGTATTTTCGTATGAATGGCCTTACCATTGAGGAGGAACATTAATCACACCCTGGCATGTTTAAATTTTTGTATTTTATGAGTTGAAAGATTTTAACTTGTATATTGGATATTCTGAAGGCAATGTAAAGCTGAAGACCCTTTCAGATGTCACTACAAATCTGAGATGAAGTTGAGATAATAGCGCATTCGGGAGATAACGAGACTCCTGGAATTTTTTTCTCTTTATTTTTTCGAGTTTTTATCATTTTTATCTATTTTATGCATTTTTTATCGGTCGATCAGCATTTTGGTCTCCACATTTGGTAGTTCTGTCCTACTTGAAGTCAGATTCGCCGAACTCCTACATCTGCTATCTAATGCTGTCGCCAAGTGATAAAAGTTTAAGATTTGCCAGCACATGTTTTTAGACTCTTGAGCGATATTTTCGGTGGATAAAAGGATTATTTTCGAAAAAGGTCTTATTTATGGTGTATATGATTGCCTTTGATCATTCAACAGGAACAATAAATAAGCCGCAAAGCCCAACGGTTAAACAGAATGGGTAACATTCCTAAACATATGCAGCCTATCGTTGTTTGGTGACAATAGAGCTCCAGGTGAGAAACATCTGAGCCCATTTGAATTAGTCATCCAGATGCCTACGTCTCTTCATTTTTGAGGCTGTGAGTGGTTACATTAACTTCGCTATCCTCCACTGCAATTTTTTTCTGAATATAAGGTACAAACTAATTTTTTTATAATTTTATACTTTAATTTACAATAGTTTTTTAACTGGGTACAAATTTGCTGGAACGAAACCGTTTAATCGTCAGATCTTATCCCACTTACATGGAGCGTTAGCGAACTAATCCCCAACGTCTATATGAAGTCTTAAAGATCTCTTCTAGCGTTGATCACTCTCATTTTGAGAATGCGCACCGTATTCGACTTCCATTCAGAATCTAGTAGTCGTCCCCAATGTGTAATTGGACTATACAATGAATTGCGGTGGCCAGCCGATGTACAAGTCATGCTTTTATCCTCCAAGACAGTCCTATACCAGTAAACCAATCCCGGAAAATGGAAGGCTCGGTTGGTCTAGGGCAGTTGTCGGTCAGGGGTTTGAACCCGTGACCATGTGTGTGAGATAGCGCGTCATATGCCACTACACCACCTCCGCCTTTGTGATAGATGAATAAAATTCCAGAAGAATTTCAGAAAATATTAAAGAATGTAGATAAGGTGAATCTGGGGGAATTCCCAATTACAAGGTTTTTTCTGAATTCCTCATATCCATTTTGATCCGTCTGGTTTTTCCGATTCTGATCCTTCTGCGAATTAAGTCACAATAATGCCAGCTTTGTTAAGAACATAAATTACTGTTAATCATAGGAGTTATCACAGCCTTAAGTGGTAAGGTGTAACCAGTAATTTACTATAACTCTTCGGAAAAGGTCTTGAGTTCTGTTTGTTATTTTTACCCTCATTTGCGAAGTGTTCGGTTCGAGTAGTTTGTATTAATCTCCAATAATTCGCTCTGTTTTGACTTTTCATTTTCAGAAGATGGTCATTTTAACCCCGCCCCTTCGGTAAGCCCCATTCCCGAAATAGGAATACACAATATTGGACTTCTTTGGCGGAATGTAATGCATGATACATTTGATCGAATTATTTTGGAAGTTCATTTCTGATCCTTGCAGACAGAATTGCTCAAACTGTCAACATTTTTGAAAAAAAGTACTGATGTAATAATTGATTAGCACTTCGTGAGCACATGTGATACTTTGATACGAAAATTTTAAAGCGGAAGAGAGTCCCAAAGCATGAGCGACATACGAAGAAAACCTCTAAATAAATACTCATCCTAACCTCTATTTCCTTTTACCAAACGAATTGAAATGCAGTACCAGAAGAAGGCCTGGAAAACTGGATGAAGTTGGTTTCTCACAATCACCATTAATTGCTATTAACTTCCATTATTGATGGCTGGCTTTGGATTCCATTCAGAATCGTAGGGGTGTTTGAATGAGTACGTGGCCTGTAGAACGATTTGCAGTGGCCACCCAATGTTCAAGTAAATGCTTTTGTCCTCCCAGACGAGCTAGTTCTATTCAACCGACAACGGAGAGATGAAAAGCTTGGTCAGCCTAGACGGATATCGATCCGGGATTCGAACCGTGACTATGCGTGTGTGATAGTGCGTTTTTGCCACTGCCCTATTTGACCATGACGTTTCCCCACCGCGTAGACCTACCGTTTTCTGGTGGCCGAGATCACGGAAGGGTTCCGTTCCCTGCTATAGCAGTAGTCAAAACTATTCCTGCCAGGAATCCCGATTGATATCTATTCTTCACCATGAAGAGTATTAGACGGTTTTTGATCCGCCGAAAAGGTGAGCTCGTAAGAAATTGAGCCATCACTAGACGATAGCTCGCGGGTAGGAGAAGTGGAATGGCTCGAGAAAGTGCAATGCGGGGCCGCTTCTTTTGCAAACACAACAGAAGCAGATTTCACGGTGCTTGGAGAACTCCGGAGCTGTACGGGTCCAGCATGGAATTACTTCATGTCCGACGCTGTACGGGTCCTGCAGGGGATTTCTTATTGATGTGTCCTGATATTCTTGAAATGATATATCGAGTATGGTCAGTGAACATTCCTTCTGCTGATTAGTGGCCACTGCCTGATGGTAAGCATGTCACTGAAAGGCTTCCCACGGTGCGCTGCTTGACCGAATGTGCCCAGAGCAGGAACAACCTCCCGGTTCTGAACCTATATAAGGCATCTCCAGACTTTGTTCAGGCAGAACGCACTTACTCCCCCTCCATCTCATTCTATCGTAATCCGTAGGATGTACTCGTTATTCCGTCCTTTAAGAGTTCTATTTGAAGACTATGAGTCCTTTTGTTCCCCATATATTCTGCCCATAACATTCAATCCTAATGGGAACAAGTGAATAGAGAAAAAAAACTAAATCGAGAACATCTTAGTGCTTAGTAACAGTTGTCATAGATGCGGATGTTCCAATTTCGCATTTGTCAGACATCCGGACTTTAATTGACTCTCTTAAGTTTTCTTTTTATCGAGGGATACTGTAGGTTATTAAAAAGAGTCCAATTGGATTTCCGCACACGTCCTATAAATCTTCTAGGACTCGCACTTTTTCTGTACTCCCTTTTTTCTGCATTATTTTTTATTTATAGGAGGAGTTAAAAAGTGGGTGCGGGCAGAAATAGCTCCTTTTTCAAGTAATATGCGCTACCTTGTAGTATTATTCATTTTAGTGAATAAAAATTTATAAAAGGCAAGTTTTCGATAGAAATAATTCAAAGTTCCTGCTGTGCGCTTTTATACAAGCTTGTGAAAGGAGGATCACCAAAGTATTCTTGACCTGAATCGTCTTGAAACGGAATCAGAAAAAAAGGAAGCTGGAATTGAGAAAAAAGCTTCGGACAAGTTACTAAACCCTTTTCCAGTATTCAAACCCTTTCTTATTTCAAATATGTTTTATCAATTCATAATTGTTAAGTTGTTTATTTCTTCAGTTATTTAAGTTTTCGATTTTAATTTAATTTAATAATAAATAATTGATTTTGAGTTTTCGATGTTAATTATTCATGTTATTTCACTTTTATTATTTCACAATTTATTATATGAATTAATTATTCATATTTCGCTATAATTACACATTTGTTTATGACTTTCATTTAAAATTAAATATCCCATCAAACAAACTAGATCTTATTGCTCTTTCCTTGCCTTTCATATGGTGCGAGTTGAGTTTTTTGGTGGCTTAGTGGCAAGTGGCGCTCTATAACCAACAACACAATGTTCGGGGATCGAAACCCGGATTGATACGCGGCCAAGCTGAGCTAGCCACCCTCCGAGACCGCTTGATTGGTAGCACATTCGTCTAGAATTATGAAAGTACTGACTTGGGCATTTGTTGGGCAACACAAGTCAGCCATCTACGCATACAAAAGTCACGATTATTCTGAATTAAGGCGGATACGGGGCGCATCCCAGGATCGTGATTAATCTCTCCTCAAGGTCATTATAAATTTTCATTACTGGCCAGTAAACCTGTACCCTAGAACAGACTGTGGAGCGGAACGCGTTATAGCAACTGAGACTGGGTAAGAAACTGTCTCTGGTTTTATCATCAAATAACAGGCATCCATACCGACGAGTATCATCCACTACTTGAATTCTGTATGCTGTCTTACGAAGAATTGCAGTGAGAGAGAAAGTCTGACGTTCCTCAGTTTTTTTCCGCAAAAGAAGCTTTCGAATTGTCTTTCTGCCAAGATTATGGGTAACTTCTATTCACAGCTGAGCATGGGCAAAACAACGTCCAGGTCAATTCAAAACCGTTGAAGCCTGCAATGCAAGAACAAATATGAAGCTTAAAGAATTCAGTAGAACAGGGCCACTTTTCACTCGTACCGGTATAGTCGTGGTCCCATCCATTTGACCCTGCCGACCAGAGTCGAAATGACCGACTGAAGGGGACTGTTTATCACTGATGGTCTGCTCAGTATGGGCTGGGATCAATCCAATTTCTAGTTCTCTACGGTTTTCTCTCCTCCCTTTCAATCGAATCCTGACGCATCTCGCTTTGAATCATTACTTATTTATTTGTTTATTAACAAAAATACATGCTCGTTTCAGATTATGACAACGCCGATGTAATTGGTCATGGATAAATGTATTTCACAGATAAAAAAGGTGAGAGCTTTGTCCATATACTCCATTTCTTGAACATACTTCTGAACACTCTTTTTCTCAGAGGGTCCTGAATTTTTTAGATATTTCATTTACACTTAATGACAGATACCCGCCTTATAAAAATAAAGGCACTGTTAACGATAAAAATGTTTTCTGGAATTTCTCCCAATGATAGCTTACGTTACGTTGTCTGGTCGAAACATGGCTTGGATAGGGTGTTATATGGGTTCCATATCGGCTTAGCCGACGTACACACACAAAGCGGACGAGTTGTCACGGCGTTGTGAAGGCTGTGGAAGTTGGACCATTTGCACCGGACACACACACTTGCACGCAGGCCACTCACTCTGGCCATTTGTACACAGTAGCACTCATATTAGGACAGCTCGTCCAAATACCCCTTCCATGCAAATTTTGTCGTCACATTCTCGTCCGATTCCCAATTTTGCTACGATTCTGAAACCTTATATTTTTCCACGGCCTTTGTATCCCCTTGGCTACTTTTCCACTATTTTGGGCTATCACTTTCATTACTCGTATGAAACTAGGTAACCCAGAATTATCGTGTGCCTTTGAACCACCTCGTCGACCATGCGAGTTTGTGCCTTACTCCCTTTACTCGACAACTCCATTTTTAAGAACTACAGTTGTTAGTTGAAATTGGCCTCCTTTCTGGCCCATACATCCCATCGATATCAAATTGCTAGACCCTTTCTTGCTCATGGATTCCCCAGTGGACCTGTTTTTGTAAGCCGGGCGGATACTAAGACGACAGATCGTCCGTTAACCTTATTCCCATGAAAAGAAGTGGAGAAATCCCTTTGAATGAGATTTCCTTAAAAGGCCTTCAGGGATGAAATTGCGTTCTTTGGGATCTTATCGCATCTATAGGATTGCCGCTATCTTCTCATATCAATTTTTGACCATTTTTTTTCAATTACTTTTCAGCTTACTATAGGGACTGCTGGTCCCACCTCCGCGCTATTTGACGATCAGGCCTTTTTCATTGCCTGCTTAGGTAACTGGGTATAGTGAGAAGAAGTTTCAGAAACGCTCGTCCCACATTATTGCTCTCGTCTCGGCTCAGGAGATCCAGCAGAAGCTACATTTTCTACAAATCGAATCGAAATCAGACCCGAAACTGTTAAAACTTGGGACCATTCTCGCCCCTTCCCTCCGCCCGGTTATACACCTGGGTCTGACTGACAAATAGGCCACGGTCACTGGCATACCACCTCAGAAAGACCGAAATTTTTGAAAGGAAAAAAGAATAAATTATCAATTTCCTTGTTGTGTTCAGGGACTAGTGCACATCTTTGGGGGATATTCAACCCTGGGCCTTTCACCAACATCCTTTCGATCAACAAAAGGCGAGAAAGGCTGCCCTAACGATGGCTTGTCGTCCAGAACCTCTTTGAGTTAACTTCACTTCGCTCGCTTTTTTCTAGCTTCAAAGTGCCGTTCGCGAGCGAATCCCGTTGAGAATTCCCACAGGCGTTGAAACTGACAACGAGACCGATTGTTTTGGTGATCTGGGACGATAACGATTAAAAATGCTCGTCGTTCGCTAGCCCCATTGTGATGGCTATCTGGGAGACTAATTCATCTCTGACCTCCGGACAACTGGTCAACTTCTTTTAGAAACAAGTGGCCGTCAAAAGTTTTATGCCAGTGTTTTAAACCGCTTTTATGAAAAAGCCTTCCTTGGGTTGACATGACCGATGATAGGCCGAGGGTAAGACTATCGAATGACATGTGACGCAGGTGCAGATCGTTCATTGGACCACCCTCTTTTCTCTCTAGTACTAGTTAATTCAATGGATTTCGAGTGAATCCAAATTAGTGTGTCGAGCTTTCGGGGAGCCATTCGCGGTAACGACACTTCGCAATGTTGCTGCTATTCCGTCCTATTCTGGCAGAAATTTCTCGAAACAAGGTGAAAATTTTGCTTTTTTTCAAGAACAATGATATTAGAGTAGTTTTGATACCACGTAGTGCAAAACAGAAATTCTCGCTCTGTCGCCATTAATGGGGCTCATCATTACCGTAATACTTTTTTTGTTTCTATTTATTTATTTGCTTATTTATTCTTTTTTAATACTAACTTTTCCAATTACAAGTCCAAACGTTCGTCTCGTAAGAATGAAAAATCTGTGTAGAGTCTAACAGTACTAGTGAATCCCCTTAAGATTGAATAGATAGATAAGCCACCCTTTGCCCTTGTTTTCCTATATTGGAAATAAACACATAGAGGTGACAGTCAATCGATCCCGTTTTGGGATGCGCTCCGCATTCGAATTCCATTCAGAATCGTACTACGGTTTGAATACCTATGTAGCCTGCACAATGACTTGCGGTGGCTAGGGGACCCCAGAGACAAGGGAGGCTTGGTTGAGATAGACGAGAGTCGATCTAGGATCTGTCCTCAGACCATGCGTGCGGCTGGTAGTATGCCACCGCGATCATACCACCTACACCCGCTACTGGGATTATTTCTTTTAAAGTCCCTTTAAAGGACTTCCTAGAGAGTAGCATTCAAAAAGAAAAAGCAGTATTTAAACAGTTAGTTCATCAGTAGTTCGGATACAATCCATACCAGTTTCCAGTTAGACTGGAGACATGCATGGAGTGTTGACCCAACAGTGAAATCAAAGCTAACACTCTGCTAACTTGCCTAGGTGATTACATTCTGAGCTATGATTTTAATAATAATGTCCCGCCATGAAAAGTCAAGTTTTATCTAGCTTTACCCGGAGCAGTTGTACAATTGAAAGCCGCTACCATTCAGAATGTGTGGACTTGGGAGAGATTTGGACAGCACTATGTGCTTCACCATTTTCTCTGATGAGGCAGATTCGATAGAACCAATGAGAAAGTGCAGTTGCTATCGCTACCGTAGGCTCAACAAACTAAACCAATTAGGAAATTAGGAGCAATCAGTCGTATTGAGGTCTAGAATAGTGGATTCAAATTTTAGGAGTTTCAAACACTATAACTTGGAATATGCTGGCTTTGGTGGGTCAGGAGGCTCCATCGCGGTTGCTGCCCTAAAAATAGATCACCGACTAAGAGTCATGATTTCAGGGACCTATCTAAATTTGCATTTAGCCAAATCATTGATAGGGCAGTAACTCTGGAGGAACGACTCTTTTTCTCTTTCTTTTCGTAATTTCTTGCTTTTCGTCCCCCTTAAGATCATGGAGACAAAGACCTACCTGATGCAAAAGAAACATTTAAAAATAACCCTTGGGTGGAAAAATATACATTTTTAGATCTCTTAATAGAATGGCAGCTGACAAAGAGCAGGTAGCATATGGAGCCCTACGCCTTCGTTCTTGCTATCTCCCTAAAAATAGCACCCAGTTGTCAAAGTGCCTAGCTCAGGGTTCAACGATGAACGACGGAATGCTGTCGACTGGACTCAGTCTTGGCTAGATGATAGACAAGGGCACTTATGAACCAATGACCAAGGTTCTGAGATGACAGCTGACCTAGTTTGGCGTGGTATCCACAGTGGCGCCTCCTGACTGAAGTGAGGGCGTGACTTTTCCTCAGGGGGATAAACAGCCAGTTCTTTATTCAATCTCCGAGTTTATCACTTCATGGAGGAGATATCATGCTTTACAATTCGCCCAATTTCATTTCGTTCACTAAGAAGCAGCTTAATATCGAACTCAACCGACATTCTTTCTAAAATGGAATCTAAAAAGAGAGTTGTTCGGAAATAGAAACCAATCCATTTTCCACCCTCAAGCTTCCATCCATTTGGGACTCGACAAATCGACTTTCCACGGATTTCCTACTGACAACTCTTCTGAAGAATAATCAGTTCTAAAAAAGTGACGTGAATTTTACCATTTCACGACCGATTATTCGGGATTTCTGTACTGCAAACACTGTGCTGATCCTCTTTTTGACTTTTTCTCTGAGAGACGGAATACCCAAATTTAGCGTAACTTTGTGCTAAAAGTCATCAGTGGCGGTAAGCTCAGATGACTTGACCTTGAGTCTGGTACAAGGGTTTCTATGCGTGGTAATGGATTTCCATTTTTTTCTTATAAGCATCAGTCAGGAAGCGCCAAAGTGACGAGATTGCAAAAACTGGGTCATTGTGAGCTCCCCATTGAGAGGGTCAAGGCGATGAGAAGATATTTGAGACTTCAGGAGACGTCGATCTCTCTATGCTTCTAATACATTTTATTGTATTTACTTTTGTTGCTCAAACTGTGGAATAAGCCAACGGATACAGTTAAATGATATGGTCTCGACTAAAAATACCGACTCATGATGACCTGACATAATGTTATACCTGATGGAAAGGGCCAAATCGCGAAGTCCCCAAAGTCGTCACTCATGAAAAGCAAGTTCTGCCTCAACTTTTGAACTCATAAGCCCTTCAGGCCTAATAAATCTGCCGAATAGGCATCGTTCGAAAAGTTTTATGTCACGTGCAGAAAGAAGGAATTTTGGAAGAATGGGAGCCATTCTGAGATTGTAGTTCTTCAGCAGATTGAGCTCATAAAATACCGTCTGAAGAGGTTACATTGCAAAAAAGTTCAAATTAGACACTACAGTATGGCAGCAAGAATTCGTATCAGACGAAGCCGTAACGGAGGAATAGATTCAAGCTGATCTCACAGCCCAGCGACGTCTCTTGTTGGCCAACAGTGATAACCAAAATTTGACCTTCTTGAAAAAAAACAGCGACAAGTGCTGCTTGAGTAAAGGAGAATAGGGCTTCTCATTGGGAATGGAAGGAGCCTAGGAGTTCAACCCACTGGTTTCGCCTTTGAGCCGAAAGATGATAGACGTAGGCTATGGTAGATGACTCCTTGGACATCCACACCGTCCATGGATCGACGTCCTATCCAGCCCAACACTCTTTGGCTTCAAGGCCTTCTATCCATTCGCTTTGATTTGAGTTCTTGCATAGTCGCACTTCAGCCTATTGGATAGCCCAAAAAACGTGCCAGAGGTACTGTAGTTGGAGCAGAATTTCAGCAAATCTTTTTTGTACCCTTCCGCTTTGTCATGGTCCACTGAGCAAGTCGGGACCAACGGGCGTTCAAAGTTACTGAGTAAATGCTTTCCCAAGTGGTCATACGGTAGCAGCCCAATTTGTGCCCTTACCAGATTGCTCAAAAACGCGTACTATAGTGTTATCCTATGACTGAAACTTATCAAGGCTTTTGCCAGATGCTAGCTTTGGTAACTTTCCCTTGATTTTGGTGGGTATAAGGAATCCTGGGGAAGGAAGGGCGGACTGAAATTCACCGAGGCCCACAACGAAATGCCTCAAATCTCACTTGTTCAGAATCAAATGGGCCACGAAAATTTAGCATTTTGGACTTTTCATTTTCGGCTATTTATAAATTGCTGATTTTTTTTTCAGAATTGTTGAATGAGCATTCATGTCTAGGCCTAAAGCAAATACTTGGACTTACTTCCACATCTTGCTATCCCTTTTCCACGTTTACCAGTAATTTATCGAGAATTCAGAAAAAATTCACGAAATTCTAGAGAAGTCCCTTATATGTTGATAGAATCTATGAACGGCATGTCCTTCCAGTTCTAAGTTACAACTCAATCATTCGTCCTTAGCAGTAATCTCAGCTACTTCCTCAAACAATGAAATAGAGCATCCATTATGATAAGCCACGTCCACCTTATTCCAGAACATAGCTCAGAACTAGAGCTACTTCCCTACTTGTTAGTATCGAGAAAATGCTTCGGAACTAGTTGTTCTTCATGTCGTTGAACCATCTGTGACGACTAGAACCTGGGTGGGCGTCCCGAGAACTACATATGTGGCTAGCCCGGGTCCAGCGAATCATCAGTTCAGCAGCAGTGGTGGGACTGGAACGCTTCTGGAAGTGAGAAGGAATTCAAGAAGAGGTAAGATGGCAGGGCTGTAACCATTACTGGACTCAATGGACCTCATGGGACCTCCAGAGGCTATGGGGATTTTCATCTTCTTGTAAAAGATTTTCTTCATGGAGAGTCTAAACAAGGGGAGTGGGGGAGTGCTTCATCTCTTGAACCAGGATGAGTTGCGGATAATTCCAAATGGGAGCATTTATTATGATTGATCACTTTCACCTCAGCTCCCCCACCTACGCAACCTCCTGTTTCTATTTTGGCATGGGTAAGAGTATTTGGCCTTACCAGCGCAATGAGGGCTTTGCAAAAGATATCCGACGATCACGTCAGTGCTACCACTCGCTGTAACCAACCGGGTCCCATTTTCCCAAAAAAGTAGTTAGTCCGGGAGATGCTGGCAACTTGGGGCCCTCAAAGTGCGGCAAAGCGTCATCTAGTCACTGAGCAATTTAGCACGTCACCCGTCACCAAGAAGTAGTCAGGCGTGTGCAAAACTTTTCCTAGTACCAGCCCACCCACTCGACATGACCAAAAAGACTAAAAAGGCAAAACTTCGTGGAAGTGGCTGCAGCTCGATCCGACGAAATGGCAGCCATTGAGAGGTGGAGTAGAGATATCACGCCAGATAAGATCCAACAAAATCTGAATGCCGTCACTTCGAGAATTTTCATAATATTCTGGAAGTCTGAGTTTGGAAGATACTCGATTTCATGGGAGTAACGCTTAGGTGAATGGGTTGATACGCTTTGAAATCGGAATCAAAGTTGCGCT
The DNA here is from genome assembly GCA_000469685.2 of Haemonchus contortus. NCBI lineage: Eukaryota > Metazoa > Nematoda > Chromadorea > Rhabditida > Trichostrongylidae > Haemonchus > Haemonchus contortus. The sequence goes on from LS997565.1 coordinate 9,836,446, forward strand.
GAAAAGGTGAATGGGAAAGTTTTTGGTACTTTCCAGAGCCTTCATGGAAATTGTCCGTGCATCTGGCTTCTACTCGGAGTCGTAGTAGTCTTTGAACGCGGCTCACACGATAAATCGTGGGAGCTAGAGCTGAAAACCAGTACTGAGGTATTCTCAAATGAATATGGCGCCCCTGTGACCAGTAATGCAGAACTGGTCAGATAAGACAGGTGTTGATGCAGTATTTGACCCCCGGACATCAGGTGCACCAGTGGCGCCACTTAATATTGGCTCAACATCTTCAAAAGCCAGTGGGCTTGTTAATTAGGGAATAAATAGTGGGAAAATAGCCATGACTGTGTTGGAAATGAAGCCTCCCATAGGTGTAACAATCTGGGAATAAAATCATTCCAGAAAACCACTTAGACCCTGATCCAATTTGAAGTTCGCCCAGTAGCTTTCAGGTTCATCTGTTTCCATATTCCAAAGTGCCTGTTCCCATAAACTATTCAAAAGTCTGACGTCAATGGTCAAGGGCCTGACTACCCATGCGGAGCAGCTTAAACATCGTTCGGTCAGGTAATTCGCAGAACAAACTGATGAAGAGCTGCCGGCCAAGTGTTTGCTGAACTGTAAATATTGAAGACCGAGCCTCTTGAGACCAATTACTGTTCCAAAAATGCGCCATGCCATCGACTAACTGTAACTTCCTGGCTCATGGCAATAATAGACATTGCTGACATGTGGTCCACCTCGGAACTTATTGTTTTCTGATATTTCTTCCAGAGCTCTTTGACCTAGGGCTGACTTGGTTAGATTCACAGATTTAAAACAATCCATCATGCGATTACGGTAGCTGTCTGTTTATTTTGCTGGGTCTTCAATTTATTATGACCCTTGAGTAATATGATATTCTCGTTTTCGGGTGGCTCTCGAGGGCGGATCAAAAGTGAAGGGTGACTGGTTTGCTCTCTCGGTCTGAACGTTCCTTTCTCTGCAAATTCAAAAATGATGATGTTCAGTAGCTGCACATGGGAGGAGTTAGCCCTCAAGGGGAAAATGAATGAAGTTGGTGCCTAGTGTAATGAAATTATTGATTGTTTGAATCCGTATTTTAGCTGTTTAGGAACTTTTTTTGAGACAAAGCAAAGGTCACCTGAAGAAAAGGCATTCACTACGGGGACAGCAAAGGCCCCGTACATACCTCACCTATCCATGAAAACATTTAGCTTGGGCTCAGTTGATCTTTCTAATCGAGGCCGATTAAGTAGATTCCCCTCAAAAGTGCATACGCCAATTTGGATGTAGCTGAAAAATGGAGCTGAGGTGATGGGTAGCCTGCCGGATTCAGAAAAATCTCAGACATCTATCTGAAACTCTCCTAATGCTGTTCTTTTTTGGGCCTAACTTGAGGTACTTGCCAAATTTTACGGCGTTGTCTCGGTAAGCCAATTTTGAAGTCACTCCTGAGGCTTCTGCATGGGGAAAGGGACTTTTCGCCTGTTTTTCCGTCTAACACTTAAAGTGAAAATGTTCCTATTGAAAATAGAATCCAAAAGTATAGGTTATCTTGGAGAAGACACACGCCTTGATATCGATTGAATTTTGGTAGGAGTTCGGAACTTCTACTTCTCACTTCAAAAATGCCGTCTGCTCAGAAATTTACCGTCGGCTCTCGAAGGCAGGCTTCGTTATGCATTCTTGAAGGTTTTACTATCGGAGTGGGAGAAGCATCGATAAGTGGAAAATTTCTTGACGTCGGAGAACCTAAATGAACCGGAGTAGTCCAACAAGCCTCAGAGAAAGAGAGCTTGGCATGGGAGGGCTCCTCTTCAAACCCTTTCACAATAGTGACGCCATAGCGTTTAGCTAAGGCAGGTAGTTATTGGATTCTTCGAAGATTCATCGGGAGGGGATGGGTTTTGTAGTGGTTGCTATACTTCTGGAAAGTTCATTCTGCGATAATGAATTTTGTAGGGGGAGCCACGTAGAGATGCCGAGTTGCTAGGTACGATACGAGCGCCATCGTGAGGAAAAATGGCTCAGAAACAAACTACTTACGGTTGCTCAAATGTAGACAGTAACGCCTTTTTCCGACAGTCCCGCCTCCTACTGTTGGTGCCAAAAATGAAGTGACGAAGGTTTGCATCCAGTCATAGTGAAAAACACGGAATGAGCAGAAGCGCAGCAGGTGGAATTTCTGGTGATATCGATGGGAAAAGGGGATGCAGACAAGCCAGAACTGACTCAACCCCTTCAGCCAGAGCCAATAACGAAATACTTATTTAGCGGGTCTTCGATGGCACCTTTAGGACATGTGTACCTTCGTTTTTATTGACGAACCTGCCATAAACGTATAGCCTGTTATCGCAGAATGTGCCTCCAGCCATCAAAACCAAGTTCGTCGGTTGGAACTGCGAGCGTCTAGGGATAACCTTATAATTTCGCATTCACATTGGAGTTCCTCATCAATTGAGACTCGAAAATGCCCCCAACCGGGGCTCTTTCGTCTTTCGGGAGCATGCCAGCTCCCGAAATCCATCTGCCATATGATCTGACGTGCCTTCCAGCTGAAAAAGGTGAGGATGCACTTGTCAGTAGCTAGTCCCCAAGTATTAGGTTGGTCTATCATCCATGAGGAATAGTAGGCGTCAGGGATTCGGAGTCTTTCCGGATGTGGGCGTGGCCGTAAGGCACTCGACGCGGCTTCCTTTCAAGATTTGATAACCCCTACTCTCGCTTCGACCTCTCCCCAACTGGACAGCCGGCCGTCTGCCAACAGACGGACGGCTATCTGAATGTGACGTTCTGGCTTAAGTGCCTCAAAGGAAAAAACACGGGTGATTCTCTCAAATTTCCTCGCCTATCCAGTGTCTCACCCTTAATTCGCTCTTATCGTAGGTTTTTCATCGCTGTCTCATTTCTCTGTTTTTCATGGGTGAGCGGGGGGAATCCAAGAATTCCATCGCCACCTTCGTGTTGTTGATTCTCATGGCCAATAGTCTTGGGTCATCAAATGCAATTCGCGAATTTGTCTTCGACGGCCGGCAGCGGCAGCTCGTTGATCGCTGACGTCCGCCGCTGCTGCTGCCCGCTGCCCTCGGCGTTCTGGTCGTTTCTTGATGTTCGTTGAGTGAAAAACCGTCTCCAGGGAGCAGTCAGTTATGGTTTTTCATATTCGCACGTCTCATGCTTCATCGAAAAAGATCGACCTTGAAAAGGTGAGCAAAACAGGCTTCGGAAACTCAATTACTCCCATTTCAATGCGACAATTACTGAATAGGTGGCGGTGGTGGGTATGCCCACAGAAATTGGATGCATACGCCATCGAGCATGCTTATATTGGAGAAAAAAACAATCTGCTAAGGTTTGATGGAGTATCTGAGCTTCACCAGTGTTTAGTAAGGACCATCGCCTCACTGCTATCACCTACAGGCCTGTGTGGGTATCATTTTAGATTGAATTCTGCCCAATAAAAAGAAGGGTTCTGGGCGTCATGTCAGTTGCTTGATGCATCCCTACAGGGACTGCTCAGTGCAGGAAGCTCTATTCCCTTTCTAAACATCAAATATGGAATGGTTCTTGGAATGCCTTTCTGTGGGTTCTCCCACTTCGCAACGGTTAGTATCACATCTTACCTAATGATATCACCAGTTACCTCGAACTTTAGCATTTACCTTTGCTACATTCTCGTTCCCACCCCAACTTTCGTCGCTGTTTTTGACAATCATCTTGTTTCCCCATTTTTCAATGGTTACTTTTACTTTTCCTTTTTCCAGCCATCGGCTATCCTTTCGGTCATTTCAATTTTTTTATTTTTCAAGAAAATTACTGGTAAAAGGTTCGGGATGGGCTCTTAGAGGGTACCTTTACTTTGCTCGGCCCTCTTCTGAATCCTTTTCTGGTTGATCAAAAATTACGGAACCCAATTCATTCCTAATACCTTCCCCTCCGTGATTTATTCAGCATCAGCCCAAAGAGCTACATATTGCTCCCATAAATTCTACTTTATCTTTTCTTAGTTGATCCTAGTGGATGGAGCTGTTGTAGCTGATCGGAGTGGACCAACTGTAGCTGGTTGTTGACCTTTAACTATACTGTAATGACCACGATTTTGAATACCCCTGAAAATACTCACAGGTATGTTGAACCTCTGTCGAGCTGGTCGGTTTGTGGGGCTGGTCCCGCCTCAGCTCACCCCAGCCTAGATGAATCCCTGTGTAGAATGCAGCTTCGATTGAATTTTTTTCCTTACCTGCAGTACCGGTCGATACTCATGCCGGTGTTTCCACCCTCTCAAGAGCATTCAAGCTAAAAGGCAGTTCCAGAGGCATGGTTGTTTGGTTAGACTCAAAGCCGAACCTATCGACCTAGAGCTTTCAATGTGGTCCCTGGACACTGTGCGATCTAGCACATTACCACGATAGGGATGAATGAGCTCCTCTAATACAACTTACTCAACCCAGATTCCTTTCCTTTTGTGGTCTGAACCTTTCTTTTTGTGTCATCTGAAGACATTTCGGAGATCCGTCTGATTACTGTTTGGGTGAACGTACCAAACTCCCGCAGACCCTCAGATTTTCTTTTTCGCTCCCTTCCGATTCCTGGGCTTTACTCTGTTCCAGAACTTCTTATCTAATTTATATTCAGTAAAAATAGGAGGTAAAAAAGGATGGAATCAGCAAATTCGGGATTTAATCAAGCACATGCCACTCAATTTGAGAAATCCCGGATAGGCGTCAGTTAAAAGGGCGCTGAAATTGAACCGACCTCAATGGGGCAGCCCAAGTGCACGCTAATCCCAGTGCTTTCTCACTCGATTCTTTTTATCCTGAGGAGGGATGCCCCTGATGAGAGTACATGAGCAGGGGCTCGAAAACCGGTGAGCTTTGTCAGACTAGGGTGTTTCCATTCCTTTTCATCAAACAATTGTGGTTAGGGTTATATCCTCGACGGAACAGCCAAGTTTCTGGGATCGGTTCCCGGACCACATCGGGAGTCCGATTATCGCGTTCACCCAGAGGTGTCCATTGATTTTGCAGTCCAAGCCTTATCTGACCTTCCAATCTATCCTCAAGGGCTCGAAAAGAATAATTGCAAGTTGAAAACCAACTCAAGTTTAAAGTTCCACATTCCACAATGGTAGTATAGGCTTAACCTTATTCTGCCCTGGCATACTCTTTGCGGTAATGCCTCTCTTTCCCTTGCTCGGTATGGGGGGGGTTGCGTCCCAGAAGAGGTGGGGGAAATTCAAAAAGGAGGCTGAAGCGCATGTCAACCTGTGCCATAGCGTTGCTTTCCGGTGTTGCTTGGGTCTGGTTTTTGGTATGCTACCCACAATACAGCTTTAGCACCATACAAAATTAGGTTGGAACAGAAGTGTTGGTTCACCAGGTAACGCTCAAATGCAACCTGGATTTCCCTACTGGGTTCTGAGGTATATAAAGACAACTCGATTATATGAGTCAGAGAGAATTCATGGAGCGAATGGACGGGATTGCTTCAATCAATAATCGAGCCATGGTTTCCTGAGATTGGAGCCGCCAATCGGAGCCAGATCAAACTCACAATATTTCAATGGATCAATATTCATGTTAAGGTTTAAACCGGTAACATGGGAACCTGAATTCCGGTTATATGCTATTTTTGAAAAACTTATATTACTTTTCAATTTGTATGAGCTGGTTTTCTCTACGTAGGAGTTGCTTAATGCCCCCCCCCCCGATTATGGCTTTACGGTCCACCCCTGTTTGACTTTCTTGATAGCCTAAGGTGTTTTTAAGATTTCGAGCCTGCAAAATATCTTCCAAAGACGTTTTCCTCACAAGTTTTTCCTTCTAACTTCCCCACATCATGTAAGAATACGTCTGAGATTGTCAGTTTTGACAGCATCAGACTATTTGGACATTTATTCCTAGCGAGCTGCCAGAGTCAATAATCTCCCATATTTTTGTTAGTCCGGGAGTTTGAGTTTCGCTTGAGCCTCATCGTACTGTTTTTTTTTTTGAAAACTGTTATTATAACATGACTAAAGAAAGAGGATTACCTCAAATTTCATCCGATTCTCTTTGCAAAGTAATAATTTCGAGTTCACCTTCCGGAAACGACCTTCCGATACGCTTAAATTGCTACAATAGGCCTTCTGAACCGAGCAATCATATTTAATCACCTAGTTAGTTTCGTCTATTTAAATTATTTGCTCACTTATTTGTTCGCTAAAAGAGTTTAGTAAACATTCGATTTTCGTTTTCAGGCTATCTCGTAAATTCCGTTCTCCTTCACGAGAAAAAAAGATCGTAGCAATTTTTTTAGTTTTTTTTGAATAAAATGAGCTGATGATAAAGAGGGGTACAAGAAAATTCTGCCGAGAAGAATTTTTATCAAAAAGGGGTTTCCTTCTTAGGATCTCCATGACTCCAGAAGAATCTATAGAAAGATGTCCTGCGAGCGTTTTATAAAAATTGACCTTTGAGAAGCTAAACTCGGATTAAAACAGCTTTTACGATGGGCAGAAATGAAATGAAATGGTTTTTTGCATTGTATTGTAGGACTTTCCAGGAATGCCAGCAAGCATCCGTTTTTTGCAATCGATGGGTAAAAGTAATGACTTTCAGAAAAAACGTTGCAGAAAGAAAAATTAAAAGTCGATGGAGGGTGCCTAGATAAATTGAATTCCCAGGATGATCGTAAAATTGCACTCCTTCCAGAAGAAAAAGCAGGGTGAGCTATTTTCACAAGCTATCGATCATTTCAAGGTTCACATCCTGGGTCGCTGACGAGTAAAAGTAAGGAGGTGTCACCCTAGCAGAAGGTAGGGACCCTGGCATGGTACATAATGACGTATTCCCTCAAATACCCGGATCCTCTTCCTTTTACCCGGATATCTGGGCACATTCTTACCTGTTCGGGTCGGTTGAACTTTTGATTGAGTATGGTCTTGCTACGGGCAATTTCAACTTAGTCCAACTCCTACTCAGCTACCTCAGCTTTTCTTAGAAATTTTTGAAAATTCCCAATTTTTTGGATTACCATCTTTACTCTGATCCATGACTTCAACCATGGCTATTACTTTCGCTATCATTTGCCGATTCAGTACATGAAGTTAGCCAGTGAGTTACCTAAGTAAAACTCTGGATTCTCGAAAATTTCGGGCTGTCGGATGTTCAATTCGGTGTTCGTGCACTTCCCTATCTGGGTCCGTGATCCACTAGCGGAATGTCGGGCTCCCCAGATACCAATCCTTTTTCAGGAATCTGTCAGCTGTTATCTCTTCAATTTCCGTGCGTATTTGTACTTGATGAATGATGATGTTTACTGACCCGGCGAAAGGCTTAGGAGTCTGAAACTATTTTGTGTGGGGAACGTCAGATTATCAAGCTATTTTGCCCTTCGAAAAAGAAAGGGAATAACCCTCGTCGGCCTGAGCACTTTTTAGGATGCGCCATGCACCGGACTCCCAACAAAACCATAATAACAGCGAAATTAAAATGCTTTCAGCAAACGAATCCATCGGTAATTCTACCCACATTTCACCTACATCCTATTTGTTTTGGCACAAAAATCATCCATTAGGGCCATATTGAGGCTTTCCCTACATCAACTGCATCTAGAAAGCTGAACACAGGGACTATTATTCATAGAGGCCGCTCGTTTCCCCTTCTTTACCGCTCACACCACTGGCTACCCTTTTCAGTGAATCACTCTGGGGAGAGAACACTAAGCAGCTTCATCAATTCAATTGAAACTTCTCGTGTTCGGCAGTTTCAGACCCTAAAAAGCCCCTACGTGTAATCCGCTCTTGTCGGCAAGATCGATACCCTTTTGGCTGCCGTTTTGACAAAAGTGCTCGTAAAATATTCATTAAACGGTATTAAGGGCGAAGATAAGGTTGAAATCGGCCATTTAGGATGTGCGTGACATCGGGTTCAGTTTTTGACCCAAAATTTTGCTATGAAAAGGTAATAGCAATTTTATAGAGCTCAAATAGTATGAGTAACGCAGTTGAGAGCAAGAAATGTCCTTTCAAGGGAGAAGGGATTGTAAACTGTGGGTCACGGACATTGGAGGGACATGAATCACGATGGAAAGATGGTACCCAGAGAGACTGCTCCTACTAAAACTCCTGGTCGAGACCTGTCCTTTTGGAGTGGACCTTGTTGGCGTCTGTTTTATTAAAATCGAGCCCATTAGCATTTATAAGGAATTTTTCTGCATAATTTTCAATTTCACATAGAACCAACTGGTTTTTTCTCGAATTTCAATTGGTACGAATACTACATTAAGCAAAAGTGGGTTTGCTATCAATTACCAAAGGAAGTGGGTACAAAACATAGCAAAAAACTGAATTCGACTAAATGAAGTGAATATCTGGATGAATGTCTAATATTCCGCCCTCATCTGGAAAATTAGAGCGAGTGACCTGCGAGAATTATTGGTCTCCTCGAGAAACTGAAAACCAAAGACGTCCGTTTGGACATGAGTGAATTAGCGATCAAATGTACCGAGATTTTTTTTCAAAACTGGCTACTTTTTTCGAGTTCATCAAACTGTACTATCAAAACTGTAAACTATCAAACCCATAATATCAATTTGTACATATGAAGGATGATAAGCTACGGATACGGTAGAAAGCATTTAAGAAGTTGAAAGTAAGCGAGATCTTCGTATTGTGAGGGAAGACGATAATGTCCACCGAGTCCAATTTAGCTTCAAACCTCTTCGAAGCTTTAAAATTCTTTTGAGGTAGCATACATAGCAAGAATCAAAAGTGTCATCGTGGAAGGAACATTCAGAATTTTTCTCATTTTTTGATAAAGTTTGATAACTAGTTTTAAATTCATACCAAATTGTGTGATGGCCCCTTTACGTTTTCAACATTTTCCTGATTGAGCCATCTAATAAGTTTGGAAGAAAGTGTGAGATGATCAGGACATAGCGGAAAGAGCTGCATAAGAATTGTGCAGATCCTCCTGTTCTCCACGAGATTTCTTTCTTCTGGCCTGATCCTCTACTACATACTTTCTCGTCCGAGTTCTCCTCGGCATGCCCATCATATAGTTTTTCCTCGTAGACTAGATCGAGCTAATCAAGAACTTCTAACGGGGGGTAAAGTTCGACGATGAATTACGCCCTTTGGGACCATGTAAAGCGGTCGGCATTGAGTGACACCCAACAAGGGTTCCGTGGCCCATTTTGGACGTCGTCAAACGTCGTGCAGCGTCCACCATCCACAGGGGCTGTTCCACATTCCGACACATGCAATCCATCACCGGCAGAATCTGGCATCAGATCTTGAATCAGCGGGCAGAGAACGTTTTGCTTTGGAATGAATAAATAAACTCGATGCGCCGATGGGCCATGTTGGGCTCAGTTTGTCAAAAGTGGTTGGCATTCAGAGAAGCCTGGGGACTGGACAATTACGTGGCTGTTTGCACCTTTACCCACTCGAAAGGTGATATTCTAGGTATTCCAAAGTTATAACATCAACTTACAGCTGATGATTAACCATACGGGCAGTTCAGATTCTTCATCGCTTCGCGAACTTGAGGGACCTAAGTGAATTGTGAAGATTTCTTGAGACCAGTGAAGGTTAGCAAGCTTTATTGTTGGGGCGTTTATCTTTCCTGACAAGTTTAAGCCCAAGAGTCACAGAAGAGTGAAGAATTTGGATGATGTGGGTGGGATCAGTAACGAAAGTGTTCCTGAATCGTGTCCAAGAGATCGATTAGAATTTTCTTGACCAGCTCCTCCAATCGTATGTTAAGAAACCCATGGCAATTCGCCCCTATATATAGGGCCTACGAATATCAGTAAGAGGTACAAATGGGCATTATGAAAAATCTTTCTCGTTCAGTCCTCACAGTAATCGACATTTTTCTTGTTCAAGCCGTATTTTGGCGAAATTTCCCTGATCCACTTGAATATTTGCACTTTTCCAGCTGTTTGCATCTGGGAAAATTGTGGCCGTCAACGTTCATTCCGAGAAATATTTCAAATGTAAAGAAGTCGTGAAATAACTTGTCACCTTTGCAATGGACCATTAATAATTTATTGCTCAAAATTTTATGTTGCCAATTCTGAGGTAGTTACGGTAGTTGGTTAGAAAAAAATTTGAGTTTCTAACTGCTCTGTTGGACTTGACAAATATTTTGAGAGCAAGTGCCTTCCAGGGTGGATGAACCCCCAAAAAAAGAGCGCCATATAGAATTTTCGATATCACATGTAGTGGCCATTCCGCCCTTTTCGCCTCCCATCCAGGCACAAATATGAAATATGTGTCGCATAATCCGTGGTAGGGGCCAACTGGTCCCTTGAAACTGAGGGGCTTGAAACTGAGGGAGACCGATTCTCCCTGATCATCCATTGTCAACAAAAGCTTGCTCTCAAAATAGACTCATCTGTAACTTTGCTCTACAATCATTAGAAGTAAACCGAAGTATGGTAGGGCCTGTTCAACTGATTTTTCAGAAAGTTTAGCGATGCTGAGTTGCTTGAAATTTGCCGTAAAAAATAAAATTGGAGTTAAATAATTAAGTAAATAAATAACAAATAATAATAATAATAAATTCGCCGTCACAATATGCAGTTAGATTTAGCTGTGAGTTAACTTCGGTTGTGAAGCAACGGGCTTCGGTTCATGGTGTTTGGCCCGGCGGATACATAGTCATAGATGCGGGGTCCGAGTCTGTGACCATGCGTGTGTGATAGTGAGACGCGTGCCAGTACACCATCTTTGCCCTACTTATGTGATTAAAGAAGATTAAATCTTGACTTAGGTAATGCCACCACCATTACAAAAAAAACATTTCTCCTAATATTCCCAGTTGTTTTGTGTTCTGAAGCTCGATCTTGAAACAACGGTGATTTTTCACTGCAACTACTTTTTACCATTAATGATCTATGTACTTAACCATGGAGGGTCGAAAACTTCTACCATTATCTATAGTCTTGTCTGAGACATCTCAAGGGAAAAATGAGAATTTGGGAAAATATCTGGCAGCTCTTCATCTGCGCCACCAGCAAGGGGTCGTCATCTCCTATGGACTATAGCTCCGCCAAGCTGATGAATGGCCAAGGCTTAAGTGGCGTTATGACGAGATGCATCCTATACCTATCCCCGTGTTGTTCATGACTTGTTTACTACTTAACAACTGGTAGAAATAATCTAGAAGAGGCGAAGCGGGGGTAACCAAAGCGCGCAATTTCTTCAGCTCCTAGAAACCAGCCAATTAGCCAGGTAAAGCTGCCGTTACTCTAGATGAGCCTGTAAGCATTGGAGCCATCCAGATAGGGTAGGATGCTCGGTAAGCCAATTGCAATACTACCGTACTCATGATCTACGGATCATGCATACGGTAGCACTGCAACTGGATAACTGAGTCATGATGCGTAGATCATGAGTGCGGTAGCGGTGCAATCAACCGCTCGTGTTGAATGGGGTCAAGGAGAGGAGAACAGGTGTAGAAAAGATTAAATACTTAGTAAAAAATTGAAATTTTTGAGTAAAGGCAGGTGGGTAAGCCATATGATTATCAAGCTCATTCCAACTGTTTCAGCTAGCTCCCTATGCCATCCACTTGGCTATGGTGATTGCTGTTGCTGTTTATGTGGTCGCTGGTGCTTTTGCAATACGGGAAATCGAAGCTATCCCTCGCCATGATCCTGAGGTTCGAATTTATGCTATATTCTTTGGCAATAATTTATTTGTTAATTTTCGTGCCACTAATATACGTAATAGTATTACGGTTTTGTGGTAATTACTATTTTTACTATTTATTTTTTATTTATTTATTTCTTTTTTTTTTGTCTCGAAATTAAATGTGTTCTGAAATACAGGCCTATGCGGCTAGCATTTAGTAATTTCTGGAAGAAAAAAGTTCAATTGTCATTTTTTGGATTCATTTTTCGTTATTGTGCCCTCCACCGTGAATATATTATATTTTTGTTTCTTGATAAACATCACGTTCAAGTGGATCAAAAATTCTTAGCTTCCTTATAATAATTCAAAAATATTTTTTTAGACAAGTCGGCCTAAACGAGAAGCTCATGAGATACGTCATAGTTCATGTGAGTTGCACATTTTTCCACATTTTTTCCATTTGAACATCATTTTTAGTTTATATTGGCTCAACCATATTTGATTGTCTATCGGTATTCTTTCATGAATCAGACTGATTGGTCTGAAATCGAGGAAAATCATTACTGTAATAGTACGATAAAGCCATAAATTTACATTCTATTCGCTCTCGAAGGTCACAGAACCAAAACATGGGTTTGTTCTTCAAATTAGAGGTAAATAGTCCCGTATTTTTCATTCTGCTTTCACTTTCAATGTACCACCTGTGGTATAGCATTATTTGAGTAAAAGACAATACTGAGATTCTATTCCTTTCTTCATGATATCACCTCACAAAATAAGGTGCCTATTTAACCATTGTGGAGATTCTATGCAGTATGCCACCCCCCCCCCCCCCCCAGCATGTGACAGAAGCACTCCTTCCAACCAAATAACGAAAGTAGCGCTGAAGTACTTGGAGTCTCCTTGAATCAGAAAGGCTACTTGACTTTTTACTACAATCTTCTTTTTGCATTCAAGGAACCTATTCTACCGAGCCTACGGTCCGGCTTCCGTCAACGAATCCTTGCTCCTTTTATTTTTGGGAAATTTCTCGAGTATCGACTTTTCCTTCGGAATGTTACCGATTACGTGATCGACATCGATCAATCATTCCTAATTGAACGATTGATTTTCTCTAGCTAATCATAGATGAGGCATCACACAATAAATCGTTCTGCTTGTACTTGTATCTTCTCCTTTGTTGGCAAAGTGGGGGACCCAAGGGTGGCCAAATGAGAGGCACCTAGACCTGATCAGGTTGGAAAACCTTACCCATTAATGTCATTAGGGACAGGTAAACTGTGTTCTTTACTATTTGTCTTTTTGTCCTTAAAACTCTGAAGTGAACGTGGCTCAATCATATCCACATTTATTCAAGTTGTCGTTTAAGCTCTGGTGGAACTCAGAGACTTGCCACATTTCAAAAGAACGGCTTAACGACGTCATGATGGACATCACGCGATAACACCCTGGGCAACCTTTTCTTGTTATGATCGCGAAGATCTTCACCTAATTAGTCGTGGCCATTAGGTTATTTGGCGGAACGAATTCAGTAATTTGAAACTCCGAAACTTCTCATCAGTCAATAAAAACGTGCCCAATGAAAACGACTCTAAAGTTGTCCATTTAGAAAATTGGGAGGAGAAATTCGATGCCAATTTTCGGTGGACCGTTTTCCCATCATTCTATTCCATATTTTCACCTTTTTGGTTATCTGAATGAACTTTCTTTATCCATTCTTACAAAAAGCTCGAATTCTCGAACGCGAGGAAGTACGGGGAATGGGAACTTCTAGAGAAATAGATCTCGGCACGGTAATGAACCGGAAGCTCATCGAATTCTGATCCAATGCTAAGCTCATTACATCGCCTGCCCCTATGCCCGTCAGCTACATAATCTTGAAGGATTCGCTCGCCTCCGTTCGTATTATAACTTTCCGATTCTCTAGGGATTATTTATGTTCTCGCACTTTTGAAATGATAGTCTTGCATTGAATTCCTCTTCATAGGGATTTATCCTGTTTGAATATTTTCCTGAACTCGAGTGAAGTGAGCATTGGGCCATTTTCATCCTGCCGAAGCAATGTTTCTGATGAACTATACCGATTTTTCAAGTAGGACAGCGCAAAGGACAAGGGAATACCATGATTTCTATAAAATTTCAATCGCTTCCGGCGTTGGTTATAGCGGTTTGTGGGATGTTCTCCGTATTTGACTCCATTTAGAAGCGTGGTGCCTTTTGAATGCGTATTTTGCCTATACAATGGCTTTTGCTATCCAGCACACCTTCAAGTCATTGCTTTCGTATCCCCAAGAAGTCTGGTACCAACTATTCGAGCCTGGAGCCTTGGAAACTGTTCTGGGTGGATATCAATCAAGGGACCGCTCGTATTGTAGCAACTCCAGCGCTTCCAACCTATGAAACCCATTTCTCCAGGTTTGGAAGCTGGAGCAACCATGTCTTCCCCTAACTATGTAAGTAATGTTGACTGTTTGATACCAAATCGATTCGAGAGTGGGAAATACTACCCCATTTACTGCATTGCTCCAGTACATACTGTAAACCGTTTCCGTACTTTAAGGGAACGAAAATGCGAAAATTATGACTTGCCTTTTACGGGAACTTTAATTTTTCGGTTTCGAACTTGCCATTGAAATCAAAACAACTATAACTCCTATGCGGGTGAGTACTTTACAGGAAGGTGCTCCATCAGTGTCACTGATACCCTCTCGTGGGAGTATGGTGTGTAGAGGGGCCTCGTCACGAGCTGTTGTCTAATCGCAGAGCTTAGGTTATCTCGTTCATGCACTCAGTCCCATACACACGAGAAAATATCGGTCATAGGGAAAAATTGCAGCGGTTGGTGATTTCTCCCAAGGGAAAACAAGGAGCTCATCCGCTAGCCTTCATATAATGTCTATTATGGAGGCGATTAAGAGAAGAACAATTCGGAGAAGAGCCGAATGGGCAAAAAGCGAAAACTATCGCTAGCCTTCAAATTTATGGCAGATAGCTTTATGTTTTAGACGTCGAACGGGACCTCAAGTTAAGCTTTTGGCAAGGGGACAAAGCTTTGGCGCTTTGCATCCCAAGAACAGCTTTAGAGTAGGCCACACTACAGGTCAGGGAGCTGTATAGCGGGCCATCTAGGATGCCTACATAGTCTTTGCTCATTGAGAAGCAACACGGCATTTTTATGGCCTAACAAGAGCAGCGGTCAACGCTGATGATTCGATGGCGAACCGACCTTCTGATCCAGTCTTCAGTTTTATAGCCTAAATCTAATCGTCCTAATGGCGACTGACGCTCTTAACCATCTGGTCCCCTCCTCGGCTTTTCATGACTTGGTTGATTTCCAAAAATGAGCATGGTCGGTTTCTGCTGCTGCAGTGGATTTAGTAGCGGGGTTAAGTCCGATAATGGCCGGCCTTGCAATAAATTCACTCGGACAAAAACTCCTGCAGAAAGGTCAAGCGATGAATTTCATTTTCGAAGGGTCCGTAGATTCCGTACGGCAATACACAAGTCATCTGCAAGTTTACCTACTACGACACTTTCACAAAGAACTTGGTCATATGGCCTATCCCAATAACCCTGTAGTCTTCCACTATTCCATGTCATTTTTATAGAGAAGCTCTCCTTTTGGGAAAGAAAAAGAGTTTGCTCGAAAGTTTCTTTTCTACACAATTTCATATATGTTCATTTGAAAACTTAAAGCCTCGACTATTATTTATCACGGTATCAGCACATCAGCGGCCTCCATTCGGCCGGAAGTCAAGAATCCCAGATATATTGAATCTATGTTTTCCTCGAAAAGATTAAGCAGTCACTCTCAGTACCTCACATTAAAATAACATCCAGAAATGAATTCAGTGGGGGTAAAAGTAATAGCAAGAGTTGAAGTATACAATTTAAAAAATAACTCAAGAATTAAAAAGTTTGGCAACTACCATTTGGCCTGCATATGAGTCTAATCGAGTGTCTCAAATAAAAATAAGGGATGAGGTTTCGGTTCTAATCGATCCCATTTTCGGGATGCCCTCTGCATACGACTTTCACTGAGAATTGATTTTGATTTGAATGCGTATGTAGCTTGTACTATAACCTGAGGTTGTACAAATCATTGTACATCCTCATACGAGCCTGGTAATGATCAGCCGTCTTAGGAAGCTGGGATTATCAGTTGATCCAGGCAAGTATCTGCCTTGAGTTAGATCCATAGACCATGCTCTGACAGTCCAAATTTTGCCACTACACCACATCCTCGCTCGATTGTTTTAAGACCGAAATTTGACATGAACAAAATATAAGTTTACGATAAACAACATATGTTGGCCAGTTTATTGTTGGTTGATTAAGTCAACAAGTTTTTCGCCATCATCAATTTCTCTATTTGTTTCAACTTCGAGCTCAAAACGGAGTTTCAGTAAATCGAACACGGAAATGCGTCTTAGCCGCATTGCAACGACTTGGTGCTGTGTCGAATTGTTCCCAGCACCTTGATTCTACACATTTGTCCTGGCTTGATGAGTGTTATCGTCATGAGGACCATCGACGGATCGCAACCGATACGTCAAGTGAAGAAGGTTATTTTTTGGAATAATAATTTGAGTTACTGTAATATTTACGGTACTGAGCCCATAGGCAGAGTAGAAGCACGACGGCAGTTTGACAGCGATATCCTTGTGTGAAAGAAAATCATGTGGTGTATACCTCGGTTGGGTATGCTTCATTTGCGAAAGGTTGTTAAACGAATTAAGTGAGAACCCATTTCGAGGCCCATGCACAGCCTTCGAACGAATAAAAAATGAGATTACTTTCTCGAAGGAAGGCTAATAGAGGTGAACCGGTTGTCTGCTTCGATTTGTATGGGATCCACGCGTGGTAAAGTGGTATTACTATTACATGGTGTTCTTGTCCCTCCCGAACGTCCGACCCACCGGAGTATCTTAACCACAGCCTTCGCCATTTCTGAAGCCTTCAGCTTGCTTTGCATTTCTTTTTGAGAACGAGAGATGTTCATGGGGAAAGGGGATAGGTGCCATTCACCTTTGGGTGTCTGTGCTCTATCATTCTCCAGTTCTCCTCCCTCGCGTGCCATCTTTGAGGTGAAGCTTCACCTCCTCAGCCGGTCCATCAGAGTGGTCAAAGCTAAACTGTAACTAACAAAATTAGACGGTGAAAATCAGATGGAGCTATCGCGGTGAAGGCACTGTTTGACAGATAGATGATTCAGTAAGCAGCTCATCCAAGATGCTATTCATCTGACCGCTTGTCATTTCTGATTCTCCTTACTGGTGAGGATCAAACCATTTTACTTCTGTAGCTATTTAACAACTGCTGCCAATTCGATGCTCTTCAACCCATCGCCAGGATCACCTCAATTAAACTGCTCTTTCAGATAAAAAAGCTGGTGGTGGAAAGAACGGAGATGGAAAGGAATATGAATATTGGACACTAATGGACTCCGTGCTGTTCTGCTACACGGTCATCACCACGATCGGTTAGTCCGAGATCTTTTCAGTAGATTACTGTTTCGGACCGATACAGACTTAGCCGAACCGCTTTCTTCACCTCTACTTAATAACTTGCCTACTGATAGGTACAGTCACCGCCCGAGGGTAGGAAGTTCAACAGCTTCGAATTTTAAGGCTATTTACCACTGTTTTTATAGGTGCCTTTACTTTTGGTTAAGGTTACGGTAATGTCGCTCCACGCACTTTCAACGGTCGAATTTTCGTGATACTTTATGGACTGGTTGGTGTGCCATTTACGATGTTGGCGATTGCCAATTTGGGTAAATTCTTGGCTACCATACTGAAATCCTGGACTCGGCCATTCGTGAAGTGTGCAAGGTAAGGATTCAATATGTGAGGGACCTCTATAAGATACCACCCCACTTACACATACCCTTCCCATTAAAGATTTTTAATTGCCTGAAAAACAAAATTATAAAATTAAGTTTCTTGATCAAATTGATGTGAAATTAAGTTTGACTTTACCTTTGGCTAGCTTTCTGTGAGTCTGGGTATGGGGCCAGCATGATGATGCTATTTTTTCCACTGGAATTGCCTTCTCCACGGCCTGACAGGGTCTAAGCAAGTTTTTTGTGAGTTATCCATTCTGATCGTGGCTTGTGTCTGAATTAGGCAGTAAACCACATTATTTAGAGAATATTTGCGATTTCTTGAACGGTTCTGGTAAATGGTAAACCAATCTGAAAGAAATAAAGGGCCTGACCATGACTGGTATCTGGTCGGGAGCTAATTCAGGACCACGGTGTGGGTGGAAACGAGCCCATCCCGCTTACTTCACAACTGCAAACCATTTTCTTGAAATTATCTGAAGAAGCGAAACGAATGTTTGATTAATTTTGAGAAAAATGAGATTCTGGATCGCTTTATGTTCCACATATCCGTTCTTTTGCTACTCGTTCTCATCATGATTTGGCTTCTCATCACATTGGCGCTAATTATTGGACACTTTTTGGCTTTTTTCCTTTCTCTAACTTTATTTTCAATGTTTTGAGTTAAAAGGAGTCATGGGCTGGTCAATAGCGTCGGTCGTGGCAAGAATGACAGCTGAATCCTTTTGATTTTTTCAGACGATTGCGAAGGCGTCTATGTAAGCCGAAGTACACAGCAAAAGAAAAGCAACGTCTTATGGAGCGAGAGTCGAGGAAATCAGTCAAAGTCAGTTTTTAAGCCATTTATCATTTTCATCTTCTGAAGAATATTAAGTGCAAATGGGGTACGATGGGACATCAAGTAAATCTATGGCGGGTTGAAGGCAAAAAGTGCTGCATGGGGTTCTTCCCCCACACACAACATTACCTGTTACAAATTACTAACAAATTATGAATCTTTCGGAATTCCTTTCGGATAGTTGTTCGCACATTGTACGAGGGCATATGTGGAACTCGTAAACAACTCGGCTTTAATTGTTTTTTTCTGGAAAATCATCTTATGATACAGTGTGACCGTTAAGTAGGGGCTAAAATCTTTTGACGTTCATCAATCCGTCTGAGCGATGCACCCTCGCCTTCGACTTCCGTTCAGAATCGTGGAGGCCTATTGAATGCGTATGTGGCCTATACAATACTTGCGGTGGCCAGCCGATGTACAAGTCAGTGCTTTTATCCTTACAACTAACCTACCCTGGATGGAAGGCTTGGTTGACCTGGGTAGATATTGATCTGGGACTTGAACACGTGGCCATGCATACGTGATGGTGCACCACTTGCCACTACACCACCTCCGAAATCTTAGATAAGGCAAACTTTCACGATTCAACTGAAGCGAGCTCCTGAAACTACAGGAAATCATTCCGCTAACAATGCACACAGATAAATGAAACCAAGCCGTGACCCATTGTCCCCCTCAGAGACGTGAAGGGCTCTGTCCAACAGAACCCTCCACGTCTCTGAGGGAGGGCTCTTTCCTGCTGCAGTACGCAGAAGAATTTCGGACTTAACGATTTTTCTTTTTAACTACAACGTTAGGGGACCAGCAAACCCGTTAGGCATGACAATTGCTCTGCCGGCACTCATTTATTGTTCACTCATAGAGTACTAGACATTTCTCTGGGGGCGCCTTTTCCTCGAATAGCCAAATTTTGGGAGATCCACTCCGAAGAGACTTACTTTCTTGCTGCGTACACAAATCACGAATGGCCATATTCGTTTTGCCGGAACAAAGATCGAACCAGAACTAGTCTTTCGTCAGAAAAGGACTTAATATTCTGTAAATGACGTCTTCCAGGTAATATTCTGTGAATGATATCTTCCGAACTCAGTTTTTTCAATTTTATATAGGTCCTCGTTGAAAGTTCTCTTAGCTCCCTGAAATGTAAGGAATTGGTTGCGCAATGGAGGATATAGGATCATCCCATCATGATTTTCTATTTTCCAGTTAGTAGCTGAATTTATTTATTTATTTATTTAAATACACCTCCAGGGTGTGCCCATCAATCACATAGACATCAATTTAACCATATCATTTTAATTTTCATAAGTAACAAATTGTCAAGTAGCTTTTTTATCCCCGTATTGAGCGTATAAGTGGGAAAATAGATTCCAAAGTACTGTAGATGAGGGATTCGAGCTCTGTCAGACCAAGCAATGGATCCACTAACGACAGCGAAAATCCTCCCATCACCCTATCCTGATCTCAGATGCTTCTTAGTTTTTTACGTGAGCATTTCATGCACTATCGCAGATATGTAGTAAAATGTACGGATCTCCTTCACTGAGGGTTCACACTCATTGAAGGATCCCCAGCCGGTTAGTGACGAGGCTACGTAGGACGTCCCCAGGTGGCGGATAGGGGGATTAATCGCCGACCAAAAGTCACCTGTACTCCAACATCGAAGAAGAGGATTTGAAAGCGTTCTACATCGGTCTAGAGAAGCTCTACAGAAAAAACCGCACTTTCTTCAGGGTCATCGTCGGTAATTTTAACGCCAAGATTGGCCTCAGGAGAACGGCTAAAGAGCCCCACATCGGGACTCACGGAGTGGAAGGAATGAGCAGGGTGAAAGGCAGTCCGAGTTTCTCATGTCGACCTGCACCATCTATGGTTACTCGCAGTTCCACAAGTCCTCTCATTTGTGAGGGACATGGGAGCCACCTGATGGATGGTGAAGCTGTGTGCTGGCCACGCCGAAGCGGTGCTGTTCATGAGAGTGGAAGACATGGTGCTGCTTGCCTTGAGTCTAGGACAATATGAAGGAGTCGCCCGCAGGATACGTTAGTGCCGTGGGAGACATGGTGCTGTTTGCCTTGAAGCCAGGATAATAAGACGGAGCTGAAGTGAGTCGGCAGGATATGGTGGTGCTGCCGTGTGCTGGCCACTAGAAGCCGTGCTGTTCATGAGACTGGGAGACATGGTGCTGCTTGCCTTGGGGCCACGACAATATGAAGTAGCTGTCGTGAGCCGGTAGGACATGGTGCTGCTTGCCTTGAAGTCAGGACAATATGAAGTAGCTGTCGTGAGCCGGTAGGACATGGTGGTGCTGCCGTGTGCTAGCCACTAGAAGCCGTGCTGCTCATGAGACTTGGAGACATGGTGCTGCTTGCCTTGAGGCCACGGCAATATGAAGTAGCTGTCGTGAGCCGGTAGGACATGGTGCTGCTTGCCTTGAAGCCAGGATAATAAGACGGAGCTGACGTGAGCCCGCAGGATATGGTGGTGCAGCCGTGTGCTGGCCACTAGAAGCCATGCTGCTCATGAGAGACACGGTGCTGCTTGCCTTGAGGCCACGACAATATGAAGTAGCTGTCGTGAGCCGATAGGACATGGTGCTGCTTGCCTTGAAGTCAGGACAATAAGACGGAGCTGACGTGCGCCCGCAGGGTATGGTGGTGCTACCGTGTGCTGGCCACTAGACGCCGTGCTGCTCATGAGACTGGGAGACATGGTGCTGCTTGCCTTGGGGCCACGACAATATGAAGTAGCTGTCGTGAGCCGGTAGGACATGGTGCTGCTTGCCTTGAAGTCAGGACAATATGAAGTAGCTGTCGTGAGCCGGTAGGACATGGTGGTGCTGCCGTGTGCTAGCCACTAGAAGCCGTGCTGTTCATGAGAGTGGAAGACATAGTGCTGCTTGCCTTGAGTCTAGGACAATATGAAGGAGTCGCCCGCAGGATACGTTAGTGCCGTGGGAGACATGGTGCTGTTTGCCTTGAAGCCAGGATAATAAGACGGAGCTGAAGTGAGTCGGCAGGATATGGTGGTGCTGCCGTGTGCTGGCCACTAGAAGCCGTGCTGTTCATAAGACTGGGAGACATGGTGCTGCTTGCCTTGGGGCCACGATAATATGAAGTAGCTGTCGTGAGCCGGTAGGACATGGTGGTGCTGCCGTGTGCTAGCCACTAGAAGCCGTGCTGCTCATGAGACTTGGAGACATGGTGCTGCTTGCCTTGAGGCCACGGCAATATGAAGTAGCTGTCGTGAGCCGGTAGGACATGGTGCTGCTTGCCTTGAAGCCAGGATAATAAGACGGAGCTGACGTGAGCCCGCAGGATATGGTGGTGCAGCCGTGTGCTGGCCACGAGAAGCCATGCTGCTCATGAGAGACACGGTGCTGCTTGCCTTGAGGCCACGACAATATGAAGTAGCTGTCGTGAGCCGATAGGACATGGTGCTGCTTGCCTTGAAGTCAGGACAATAAGACGGAGCTGACGTGCGCCCGCAGGGTATGGTGGTGCTACCGTGTGCTGGCCACTAGACGCCGTGCTGCTCATGAGACTGGGAGACATGGTGCTGCTTGCCTTGGGGCCACGACAATATGAAGTAGCTGTCGTGAGCCGGTAGGACATGGTGCTGCTTGCCTTGAAGTCAGGACAATATGAAGTAGCTGTCGTGAGCCGGTAGGACATGGTGGTGCTGCCGTGTGCTAGCCACTAGAAGCCGTGCTGCTCATGAGATTGGGAGACATGGTGCTGCTTGCCTTGAGGCCAGGACAATATGAAGTAGCTCTCGTGAGTCCGCAGGATATGCTGGTGCTGCCGTGTGCTGGCCACTAGAAGCCGTGCTGCTCATGAGACTGGGAGACATGGTGCTGCTTGCCTTGTGGCCAGGACAATATGACGGAGCTGTCGTGAGCCGGTAGGGCATGGTGCTGCTTGCCTTGAGGCCAGGACAATATGACGGAGTTGTCGTGAGTCGGTAGGACATGGTGCTGCTTGCCTTGGAGCCAGTATAATATGACGGTGGTGTCGTAAGTCCGCAGGATATGGTGGTGCTGCAGTGTGCTGGCCACGAAGCGGTGCTGCTCATGAGACTGGGAGACATGGTGCTGCTTGCCCTGAAGCCAGGATAATAAGACGGAGCTGACGTGAGCCCGCAGGATATGGTGGTGCAGCCGTGTGCTGGCCACGAGAAGCCATGCTGCTCATGAGAGACACGGTGCTGCTTGCCTTGAGGCCACGACAATATGAAGTAGCTGTCGTGAGCCGATAGGACATGGTGCTGCTTGCCTTGGAGCCAGTATAATATGACGGTGGTGTCGTAAGTCCGCAGGATATGGTGGTGCTGCAGTGTGCTGGCCACGAAGCGGTGCTGCTCATGAGACTGGGAGACATGGTGCTGCTTGCCTTGTGGCCAGGACAATATGTCGGAGCTGTCGTGAGCCGGTAGGACATGGTGCTGCTTGCCTTGAGGCCAGGACAATATGACGGAGTTGTCGTGAGTCGGTAGGACATGGTGCTGCTTGCCTTGAAGCCAGTATAATATGACGGTGCTGTCGTAAGTCCGCAGGATGTGGTGGTGCTGCCGTGTGCTGGCCACTAGAAGCCGTGCTGCTCATGAGGCTGGGAGACATGGTGCTGCTTGCCCTGAAGCCAGGATAATAAGACGGTGGTGTCGTAAGTCCGCAGGATATGGTGGTGCTGCAGTGTGCTGGCCACGAAGCGGTGCTGCTCATGAGACTGGGAGACATGGTGCTGCTTGCCTTGAGGCCAGGACATTATGACGGAGCTGTCTTGAGTTCGCAGGATATGGTGGTGCCGTGGGAGACATGGTGCTGCTTGCCTTGAGGCCAGGACAATATGACGGAGTTGTCGTGAGCCGGTAGGACATGGTGCTGCTTGCCTTGAAGCCAGTATAATATGACGGTGCTGTCGTAAGTCCGCAGGATGTGGTGGTGCTGCCGTGTGCTGGCCACTAGAAGCCGTGCTGCTCATGAGGCTGGGAGACATGGTGCTGCTTGCCCTGAAGCCAGGATAATAAGACGGAGCTCTCGTGAGTCCGCAGGATATGGTGGTGCTGCCGTGTGCTGGCCACGAAGCGGTGCTGTTTATGAGACTTGGAGACATGGTGCTGCTTGCCTTGAGGCCACGGCAATATGAAGTAGCTGTCGTGAGCCGGTAGGACATGGTGCTGCTTGCCTTGAAGCCAGGATAATAAGACGGAGCTGACGTGAGCCCGCAGGATATGGTGGTGCAGCCGTGTGCTGGCCACGAGAAGCCATGCTGCTCATGAGAGACACGGTGCTGCTTGCCTTGAGGCCACGACAATATGAAGTAGCTGTCGTGAGCCGATAGGACATGGTGCTGCTTGCCTTGAAGTCAGGAAAATAAGACGGAGCTGTCGTGAGCCGGTAGGACATGGTGCTGCTTGCCTTGAGGCCAGGACAATATGACGGTGCTGTCGTGAGCCGGTAGGACATGGTGCTGCTTGCCTTGAGGCCAGGACAATATGACGGTGCTGTCGTAAGTCCGCAGGATGTGGTGGTGCTGCCGTGTGCTGGCCACTAGAAGCCGTGCTGCTCATGAGGCTGGGAGACATGGTGCTGCTTGCCCTGAAGCCAGGATAATAAGACGGAGCTGACGTGAGCCCGCAGGATATGGTGGTGCAGCCGTGTGCTGGCCACGAAGCGGCGCTGTTCATGAGACTTGGAGACATGGTGCTGCTTGCCTTGAGGCCACGGCAATATGAAGTAGCTGTCGTGAGCCGGTAGGACATGGTGGTGCTGCCGTGTGCTGGCCACGAAGCCGTGCTGCTCATGAGATTGGGAGACATGGTGCTGCTTGCCTTGAGGCCAGGACAATATGAAGTAGCTCTCGTGAGTCCGCAGGATATGGTGGTGCTGCCGTGTGCTGGCCACGAAGCGGCGCTGTTCATGGAGACTTGGAGACATGGTGCTGCTTGCCTTGAGGCCACGGCAATATGAAGTAGCTGTCGTGAGCCCGGTAGGACATGGTGGTGCTGCCGTGTGCTGGCCACGAAGCCGTGCTGCTCATGAGGCTGGGAGACATGGTGGCTGCTTGCCCTGAAGCCAGGATAATAAGACGGAGCTGACGTGAGCCCGCAGGATATGGGTGGTGCAGCCGTGTGCTGGCCACGAGAAGCCATGCTGCTCATGAGAGACACGATGCTGCTTGCCTTGAGGCCAGGACAGAATGACGGAGCTGTCGTGAGCCGGTAGGACATGGTGCTGCTTGCCTTGGAGCCAGGACAATAAGACGGAGCTGACGTGAGCCCGCAGGATATGGTGGTGCAGCCGTGTGCTGGCCATGAAGCGGTGCTGTTCATGAGACTGGGAGACATGATGCTGCTTGCCTTGAGGCCACGACAATATGAAGTAGCTGTCGTGAGCCGATAGGACATGGTGCTGCTTGCCTTGTGGCCAGGACAATATGACGGAGCTGTCGTGAGCCGGTAGGACATGGTGCTGCTTGCCTTGAAGCCAGTATAATATGACGGTGCTGTCGTAAGTCCGCAGGATATGGTGGTGCTGCCGTGTGCTGGCCACGAAGCGGTGCTGCTCATGAGGCTGGGAGATATGGTGCTGCTTGCCTTGAGGCCAGCACAATATGTATGAAGTAGCTCTTGTGAGTCCGCAGGACATGGTGGTGCTGGGGGTCAACGCCTGCTACCTACATCAGCGCCCGCTACCTACATCACCTTGGACTCTACGAAAGCAGGTTGAGCATGCTGCCAGCGTTACTGAACACGCTTTGGAAAGGACGATGCTCGGAGTTTCTCTATACCCGCAAGTGCAGCAGGGAATCCGGAGTTCGGAGCTCCGCCACCGAACGAAGGTTAGGGATGCCGTTGATAACGCCAAGAAATCGAAGATCAGGTGGGCCGAACCCGATAGTGATGACCGTTGGGCCAGGGCGGTTACGGACTGGATCCCTCGGGACGTCAAGTGAAGTCCAGGACGGCTGCCAACGAGATGGTCGCAATTCTTCATGGAAGCTCTGAACAAAAGGAATATTGGACCTCGTGTCCTTGAGGCGAGGACGATTTACTCGACCACTCTGGCTCGAGACAGGGACGACGCTACTAGCGCCCGGTCGAGGAAGTCGGTGATCAACGGAACGACAGGTGATACAGGTGACGTAGTAAAATGCTAACGTCTAAATAGCTGACATGCTCAGAGTAGGGGAGAACGTGTAAAAAACCAAGAGCTCGTGTACACAGAAAGTAGAAGCTAGGTATCAAAAGTCCTGGTCGTATCATAGAATCGCGGTCTCACAGTGAAGGATTCGAAAAAGGCTCTATTCCCACAGTAAGTTCAGAGTTTTCTCATCAGCTTTGTTTTCTTTTCAGCCGAAATCGGTCGACGACGATGGTTCATCGGATACCGATGACGAGCTGGACGAGGAGGAAGATGCCACTTCAGACGGCATAGTGCTGTTCGTCTCGTTTGTCATCTACATTGTCATCGGATCCATTGCCATTGCCACTTATGAACCAAATATGGGTGTATTTGAGGTAATTCATTCTACAACAGCTCCTAACATCTTAGTTCCTCTATGGATTCTTATTTTTCATACATTTGAAAAAAAATATTAGCTTGGTTGATACATGCAGTTGTGAGTTTTTTGAATCGAACTAATTTAGGCTATTTATTTCAATTTTGTTACATTAACGACGATAGGCCTTGGCGACTTGGTACCACAAAGCGATACATATCTAGTAAGTACAATAACTCTTTTTTCCGACGGCACTTACATGATTTTCCCTGTAACATAAGGGACCAATACTTCCAGGTAATTACATTGGTCTATTGCACAGTCGGATTGGCGCTGACAACGATCGCCATTGAGATTGCAGCCGATACATTGAAGAAATTGCACTACTTTGGACGGAAGATGGAAAATGTCGCAAATGTACAAGTGTGGTTCGGCGGTAAAAAGTCAGTTTTCCCTTACAAATCCATTTATTATGCCAAATCCTATTTACTGTCAGTTCAATGCAAATTGAAAAAGTTCATCTCGGCTTCCCCCTTCTTTTCGTTTTTTTTACCCCAAAAGAGGGATACCCTTATCTTATATAGTCCCCTGTAAGGGAACAGTCAAAAATCTTCCCAAGCTTCCGTCGGCCTTCACTCGCCCTATCATCTGAGATTGTGTGGTTATTTGAGTCTAAATGTTAGAATAATGAACCCCTGGGGAAGTAAGCCGCGGGTGCTGCCCTTTCTAACTTAGTTTGATAGCGTCTGAGACCTTTACTTTGTTTGTTTGTTTGTTTATCAACTAAGAAGTAGGGCCAATGATTATGACGACCAATTGATTTCCGCCGTGAGGCTGCTTCAGTTACCTAAAAGGATCAACCTCATATTCATCATCAGGCTAGGGCTTCTTTTAATATTTTTTGAAGGGTTAGCGAAAATCATTGTCAGCGTTTTATCTTTGGTCACTCCTGTTGTTTATTGGAGTTTACATTCATATCAACAATCATGACGGAAAAAATATTACCTGTAATAGGGCTTTTCAATACAGCTAGACTATCTCATTTGGAGCAATTTTTCAGAATTTCTATGAAAGCGTTGGTGAAAAATCTCGGAGATCAGTTTAATGTACCGATTGACGAGATAGACACGCTGAACTTGGAGCAATTCGTCGATAACGCCATCAAAGTCCAGGAAGGAGAACTGGCGACTCTGCGGGTGGGTACTCTTCTTTGACCTCATCACAACTCCTAATTGATGACTTTCATGAGCACACCGTAGGTGAAGCGAGGTGTAAACTTTTCTGAAAAGTTCCAGACAAGGTCGAACTCGTTTTCAAATCTTGCTCTGTTTCCATGTCTATTTTCGACTATATACAGCTTTATTTTTTTGTCGTAAACAGAATGAATTCCGCCTTCCTTAAACTTTTATTTACAATTGGAAAGGTCCCGGAAAAGTGTAACTCTGCTATCATGAACGGAGGCTACCGAGAACTCATTAGTTATCATGATTTCATTCAAAACTTCTGAGATTTTTTTTGATATTTTCATTTGAACCCGATCGGTATATTTCTATTTCGGTCCCAGAATCGATGGTATTAGGACAGATTTTTCTTGGACCTTGCAACTACGCAGGCACCAACACCGACACATCTTACCGACAGACCGCTCAACTAATTTTTTGCATTACGATATACAGACTGTCTTCCACAAAAGTCACGTTTTATCATCAATTCTAGGTTGAGAGAACATCGTCTCAACAACAATCAGTCACGGCAAGTTGTGATTTAAGTCAAACAATTTTATGCGCTGTTCGCTATTTGTCTCCCACAGCACTAACAATTTTTTGCCCAAGCACCGGCTTCCCCTAGTAAATAGCAATAGCTTCCCCTGATAGCTGATAAGTGACCCTTTACTCCAAAAAAAAGAGTGATTGTTAGGTATGTTCATTCACTAATGCCTACTGTTCTGCAGCAAACCGCTTACCGAACAAATAGACTTGGTTCTTCTACTACTCTTCTAGAACCTCTTCGAATTTGACGGTTCATGAACCACGAAGTCCATGGAACTACCGAATTCAAGAATTTTCTTGAAATGGGTCATAAAAGCCGCTAAAAAAAATGACTGCAGAAGTTGAAGGTATCAAAGCCGATGAAGCTGCGCTCTAACCGAGCCTTCATCAAGGTCCTAGTTAATCCTGGCTATTGTCTCGAAAAAAAAAATATATTGGTTCAAGGGAAGGTAAGTAGAAGTCGGCAACGAGCGGGAAATGTCGCAGAGCAAGGGCCTAAAGCCTTGGCTACACAAAGTTGTTCAGACGTAACGGAAAAGCTCCCTACAGTAGTTGTTCTGCAGTGGTTGTTTAGTACGGTAACACTCTTGAGCTTATGCTAACTAACTTTGTAGGGCTGATGTTTTTAAATGAAATAATAATAGTTTTCCAAATCAATTCTAGGAGGAGAGAACACCGCCTAGAGAGAAGCAAATGGTCGTAAGTTATCATATGAACAAGTCATTTTTATGCGCTAAATCTGTCCGCAAAATCTATCTATCATAACGCTAATATTTCTTGCCAATCAACAATACTTTCCAATCGATAACGATCAATATCCCATCGTAATTGCACGATTATTACAGGTTGACAAAGGCTGGATGAAATCGAACTATTGGCGAGCAATCGAATCCGGTACTATGCACTATGTCGACGATGACGATCTGGTCACACTACAAAGCAATCGTAACTATTATTCTGAATTCTAGTAGGGAACGCTGAACGTCATAGCAATTACCTCGTGCGTGGGTGTGAGCACCCCGCTTTTGGTCAACAACTGTAAACAGTACGCGACTAAAAGGAGGTCGAGGAGAACTTCACTACAATTAGAGATTTCCCATGGATCTTCACATGTCCTTCTACAGTCTGGGAGCAGCTCTACCGACAAGTCTGCCCATCTGCTGCCTCCCAGAGAAACCCAACTTCTCTAAATGTAGGAGTAGTAGGAGAAAAAGTTATTATAAACCACAAATCCCGGCGTTCCTTGAATCATTTATTGCAAGCTCAGTTCATCTTTCGTTCATTCGTTTTTTATTTTGCCAAAACCCCCTTTTCCTACTGTATGTCCCGCATTGTGTGTCTACGGCTTTTACCCCCATCCCTTTTTAAGTTCTACCGTATCCTTGCTCAATCATATCTCTTCACCTATCTCCTCACATTTTCATTTCATCATCGTAGAACAGGGACAACTTCTTCATCTTCATAGAGAGTGTGTTTCGTCTGTCGTTTATATATTCTCAGTTTTACTCCCCTATTGTAATTGAGCTGCTACAATACTTTTGTTATGCATACTGTAATGTGACTTGAGACAAATCGATAATTGATCGATTTGTTTATGATTTTCGTCGTTCATTGTCTGTTATACCAATGTTCTTCCTTCAGGTTCTGTTTTATTCGGTTTGTGATCAGTTTTCCCGATGTTTTAAACCACCTCATGTTACACCAGCCACTTTCTATTTCAGCAGCATCAGCATTAGTCTCACCTGTGTCAATTTGTTTGTTTGTGTACACCGTACCCGTTTCTTTGGATGTTCGGTTAAATGAATGTTCCTTGTATATCGTGAATAAAATCAATTATCCGTCTCAAAAAAGCTCCCAAGTGGAATGAGAAGAGATGTGTCTAATTATGACCGTCGATAAATCTCGGCATGATTCCTTCACTCCTGAAGTTTACTTCTATAAAGGCACAGTTCACGATAATTTCGGGTAACCCAGATTATGACGAAAAATGAAAGATAGGATGGAAAATAGTGCCCTAGTAACAGCAAAAGTAGCTCACCTTTTTCAGCCTCTAAGAGTAGGAAATTAAAAAGGGATCGCGGCAGTAAAAAGAATAACGGAGGAAAAAAGAATGGTGGAAAAACATTGCCTCATCGCTCGGCGATCACCTTATTGTGTGTGGGTCCTAGAACGAGTATTTGCGATCTGTATTGCCACTCGTCTAACGTGACATCGATCGAGAGGCGCGAAAGTGATTCAAGACAGCGACAGGGCTTATACTATGCCTTGACTGACGAGATCATGGAAGCGGGAGGGATCCTTCTACCACCCAAGGGGACCACCGAGTATTTCTAAGAGAAAACTCGGTAACTATTTTTATCGTGAAACGTGCCATTTAGTTGTAGAACCGAGATTGTAACAACTTTATTAGGCTGACGTTTCGGTGCCATCACCTCCTCGGAAAGACAAAAGCAAATTGAGGAGAGGAGAGGGTGTGGCCGAACAGAAAATTGAAGGAGTATTCGGGTGGGCGGTGCAAAAGAGTATGGGCGGGGCATCCTGATGAAAGCGTGAGGTATTAAACCAGAATGTACCGCCCTTCCATACGCTCGCCTCCAGTGGCAGGTAGCTGAAATTCGCCAAATTTCTCTTTACATTCTTTCCATTTTGTAAAAAGGGAGCCCAGTTGCAGTTGACGGCAAATTTAAGTAGTTGTCTAAAGAGGCGAAACCATAATCCATTGTCAACCTCATTCTCCTCTCCCTGAATTTCCAAAAACTAGGAAATTTTGCTGACATTGGATGAGGATTTAGGCAGATCATTTTTTATGTCAGTATACGCCCTGCTTGGAAGTAGTTACAGTGTACATGAAAGTATTTTATTCCTCCATCTAAAATGAACTGATTTCCGAAAGATGATCCCTTTTGAGTGGTGCCCCTTCAGTTTTCCGTCTCTACATCACCTGAAATGGCAACTTGGCATAAAATTCGACAAATTAACTTCAGTTTGAAAAATACTTTCAGATAAGTCAATCTGACACTATGGTAGAGTGGTTCTCACAAGGGTGGATCAGGGTCATGGGCGCAACTTCAGCCTCGGGCTAGACTCGCCATTAAGATGGTGATAACAAACAGGGTTTTGGTAGTGAAAGAGACAAAGGGATTTGTGTCCAGAAAGCCCAAACACGGGCTTAATCTAACCATGATCCCTTCCATTCTTCTGAAGATTTCACATCGCGCACTACCCCAAAATAGAAAACAATCAAGTCAAAACTAATGAACTCTATCGGTAACACCAACCCGGCTAGGGCACAGAAAACTCTTCGAATCCAGGAGTTGCTCAGATTTTTGGAGTTTTTAGAACCTTAATATGACACCAGTTCGATTCCCAAGCACTTTATTTTCCGAGCTAAAATCATAAATTTATTCTCCTTTCGGTCGTAGTCAATACTCCGGATTGCTAAGAGAAAGGTTAGAAAAGATTCTCGATTTGAGCTTCGATCTGAAGTTCCGTCTTCGGTTCGTTTCGTTTCGTTTTTTTTCGTTTTTCTAAGTTCGTCTCTAGTTCCGGACAATGACAACACTCTGGAACCGATTTTACCAGAAATGTTTGATGCCTACGTGATTATCTGATCCATAACAACCTATCCGAAATACCTATCTCAGATCTCGAAACGCAGAGAAAACAGTAGAAAGGAGTCTCTAAAGGGAGCCACTTTACCCAACTTATGGTCAGAGCATTTTTTAAATCGAATAGTGGCTATTACTCATAAAATCCATGCAATCGGGAAATATTAGAGGGTCCTTACTGCCTCAGATTTGAGTATCCTTTTGGCTGCAAACTTCACTACTTTGGATTCCAGCAGTATTCCATCAGTCGACTTTCCCTTTCTGGTTTCCTGTTCAGTGACTGTATTATTTCAGGGTCCTTCCACCGACTGGTTACCATACCTCCATCGCGATCATTCTCACCAGAGCTTTACATTGCTGAATACGCAAATTTTCTCCCTTCACCTGAATCGCCACCATCCGTACATCTCGATTCGAAGCCTATCGACAGTTATTTGACGAATGCCGAAGTTTAAACGACCGGTGGAGCAGAGAAGTACATGACGGCTGAGAGTTTCCTTCTGAGTCGTTGAGACCGGAGATTTTGAAGGAACCTCGTAGCCTACGTATGAACGCTGAATCCCAAAGGGCTTCTGTAGGAGGTGAAAACTGTATGGTAAAGCTTCGTTGGGGATTAGGCCGCTGTCATGCCGTTATTCCTTGCCTCTAGAAGAATACTGGGCTGCATTGACCCCTACTGACTTCTTGTGGGTTGTTGAACAACTACGGCCGTTTGTCAGTGAACTGTATGCATTTCTACCTCATTGAAAAACCGATGTTTCAGATCTCACGATTGATGGATCAGCAGGATTGCAAAAACCATTTTGGCAATCACATTGAAAAGCCTTCAGGTTTGTGGTCAACCCAAATATACTGATTACTAAGTATTTATTTCTCATCTTAACTAGTAGATCGATTGGTAGTAAAGGCAGTTTTGTGGCGTTTCTCTCGCCCTTATTCAATCATCATCAGTTCTCCCTCAAGAAAGAGGAGTTGTGGGCATACCGCTAGATTCCGGACGGATTTTGTGCCTGTATTTGTGTTTTCGTACGCTGTACTCTTTATTCCGTACACCAACGGAAGCCCGACGCCCTCACCTTCTTAATATTAAAGCAATTCAATTGTGTTTTCATCTCTCTCAAGTACCTTTGCCTGCTCTCTCTGGATCAGTGAATTTTGCAGGTTCAACCAGGATGACATACGCTGCTGGAATTCCGATCGGCCGGCTGGCAGTTTGATCGCTCCTGCTGAGCCGAACTGCCCGCCGGCCCATCGGACAGCTTGGTTTAGCCGAAGTGGGATTTGGCCGTCATCAAACTGTCTTGCAGCCTGGCATAGCAGTAATCCAAGTTGAAGCAATGGGGTCTCACGATGTAGCGGTTAAGGTTCCAGACTCTATTTTGAGAAGTGGCGGGTTCGGATTCGTGGTGTAACCCCATAATTTTTTTTGCTTGAGTCTCTTTATGAAAGCGTATACAAGTTGGGCCATACATGCATTTTGGCAAACAAACTTCACATAAAGTGTAGATTCCGAAACACAGCGGATTCCCTACATCAGCCACTTAATTTGAGCATTTTTGGACTTCCCACTTACCTCCCAGATTTGACAATTTGTGCATTACAGGAAAATGGAGTGAAGAGGCGAGGAAGCGATACTATGAATATAAGAAGAATTGGAATAAATACAGAATTACCAAGAAAGAATCAGAGGATTCGAATGAAACATTATGTGATTAGGAACCTCAAACTCAAACTTCCTTCATCGTTATGGAGTAATTTCAAGACACATTCCACAAATAGCGCTAGAACGGGAAGCTCCACCACCCAGCCTACCTTTCTTCATCGATGAACCCCTCTCACTCAGTTAATAACCAAGCAATCACTGTGGAGTGAGTCCCACCGAATTTTCGACTGTTGACCATCATCATGATGACGCCCTCCTCCCAAACGCTCAATGTGGAATGTGTCTTCAAGAGGGTTGGGTGTTGGTGCTGGTGGTGGGCCCTCCCTGTGCGTGGGCGGGCTTCTGTTTTAACAAGAAGAAATAAACTGTCTATAGTCAGATGTCGGAGGGCTAAGCCAGCTGATTCTGCCGCGTCTGATTACCTTTGAACCGTCCATGTGCGCCTGCAGCATCAAATTATCCTCCCATGCTCCCGCTACGATTCGTGATTTCAATAAAGTTACTTAACTTATAAATTCACATAGGTAACATCTGTAATTATATCGATATTGAATGTGTAAAAATTCCGCAGACGACGATTCGGACACGATTGGATTACGTGTTTACTGTAAAATAAATCCTACTGTAATAAAAATTGTACTCTCATCTGTCAGAATGAATTTGAAGCTGAAGAACAGTTTATTGGAAAACATTATGACGAAAAGCAGTTTTTCTGAGAGGATATGGAGGACTGAGGCGAAAAGTTAATAGCGCTCTGAGTGATGCGCTATGCTGTAGGAGGTATAATGTGAAGGAATCTTAGCTCACAAGATGGCTACGGGCAAAAACTCGGGCCTCGGACGAGACTCGAGCTCGTACTTGAGCTTCCGGTACGTGCCCTTACCTCGCACAAGCCTTTATGAAGACTCACATGCTCTCGCCCTCGTCTTCTCTGCCGAGACCTCGGTTAGAGTTCTGTTAGAGGACAATGTTTTCTCTATATTCACAGATCATCCAAATTCGCTACTTCTATTTTCATGAAAGCTATAAAAATGAACTACCAAAGCCTTTATTTTATTCGTTTGATAACAGAGGATTGAGGTTCGGGTGAAGGTGTCCACTTCGTCGTGGGGACTCAGACCATGGAATCTGGGATGTACCATCGTAGTAGGCAATCATGCCACTTTTTTCTCTTTCGGACTTCGTCTTGACGACTTCAACTGATGGATAGTCGCTACGCGAGGCAGCTAAACAAGTTTCGTGATTTTTCTACAAATAGATAGAGAATAGCAGTAACAGTAACAAAGAGGATTCTGAGATCAGGAAGGACACCAGCGTAACACTGATGGGACTATTTGGTCCAGTTTTTGTCACGCCAATGTGCTACTAGGAGTTTACAGAGCTTCGCGATATCAACCACTTGTCCTGAGGACAACATTCCTCTACTCAACAGTAGCGTCTGCCCGAAGGAAGGGCAACATTCCTCTACTTCACCAGGTCTAATCTCGATAAATACCCCTCGTTTCGTTCAAATAGTAAAAATAGCCCTACGCATCGGTACATTCTCTGAGTTAACTACCGGATCAAAGACTTTTGGTCGTTTTGCAGTATCCGAATTCCATTAGGCCTTTCATCAACTCTCCCCACCTCTGTTATATCACTTCCTCATTTACTCTCCTACAACTCCCAATATGGCCCGGCATACTCATTCTGAATCGCCGCAGTCGTCTGGGACTTGTGCGTTACTTATTACTGAGCTACGTGAACCGTCATGACCCTGTGAATCCATGAATAAAAGTCTTACCAAGCGATGCCCAACGCTTTGACTTTTCATATTCGGTTAGTGGTGGTCCTTCATAGAAGCGTCCACAAGAGAATACAAAGAAGAACTGAAATTCTCAGTGAAATTAACGGAGGAATTTATTTTTTCTATCAATCATAGAGAAATGGTCCATTAAGGACGTCCAGATGTTTGTTTCCACTGAAACAGCAGGGCAAGCATGGCTCAAAAGGCTTCCCATGTGTTGGGACCGGGACACCGTTCGCTCCTACGCCTTTCCAATTTGTTTCTCGGCGTTCAGTTTTATCACCAGCAAAAGCAGCACTCGACACAAGGGGCTTGACGATCCAGTTCCCGCAATGAATCAGCTGACGGCGCTCAGGACGTGCGTCTCGGCTAGCGAGCTTTAGTTGTATATGCCCATATTTCCTGCTGCCCAATAAGGGGTAATCTGTGAAGACGAGGGCATATGGACAATTTCCTAACGCTGCCTACTCATTATGTGAGCTTAAAGACCGGAAAAGGAATTCGGCCCTCAACCTTATAGCTTCTGATGCCAAAAACTGGAACAGCCCAAAATGAAAAGTCACAAATTGTGGTGTCGCAATCGAAGACAAATGTCTTGCTAATGGACGGAAAGTTGGGAAAGATGGCTTCGAGTGGGCAGGCACTCACCTATAAGACCAGAAATGGCCGGATTTCTAATCGCTCATGCCCCTTCTATTCATGCCTCGGAGTGGCCTTATCGGCGAGGCCAGTATGCCGAGTAAGGACTCAAGCCGTTGAGTCGAACCCCTCAATGCAGCTGGTTAAGATCACTACCGTATCTGTTACTAATTAAAGGATTGAACATCTCTGAGTGAGAGGGACAGATAGCAAGAGACTGCCTCAGGCAAAATCGAACATCGATGGGTTCCTATATGCGCCGGTTCTCTTGATCTATCTCTCTGTCAGTGATTTTCACGGAGCGCACGAGCAGTGCGGTGTACGGTGCTGTGACTTGTACAAAGGTTGGTGGGCACTGGCTCAAACGGCTTCGGCGTAAGCCAGATGGCGCCAGTGGCCCATTGCTAATGTCGCCTCAGTGGGCTCCTTGTCGCGCCGGCGGTGACGACTTGCTCCTCGCTATACGTTGGCATAGGTGTTCGCCGCTTAGGAGCGGCGTCGCCGTCGGCGTGATTGCCTGATCGGGGTCTGCGCTCGCTCTCGCCCCATTTGCCACGGGGGATGTTACTTTGGCCCTAGCGGCCCCTACGCTGTCCCTGCACTCCTACCTTTACCCTACGCGTGCTACTTCCTATGACCCGGGATGACCTGCCACAGCCTATCCTTAACCTTCAAACAGATATGACTTTCACGGCATCACCGTCTACGATCTTAAACCACTAACACAATACTATACGCAGTCTTCATGGATACGCCAATAAATAAGGAAATATTAATACGACAATGAAAAGGAATGGTAAAAAGGTATACATAGAAAAGGAACATGAAATGCGTCAGCAATTGAATTACGGTGAAAAACCAGCAGCCTACGTCTCAGGTGGTACGAACCCAGTACCTTAATCTCACGAGGGGAGGCGACGTGGCTGGACCGCTCGGCACCTTTGGGCTTCCATGACCAAGTCGATCACTTCACACTCCATCGGACTGCGTCATACTTCCATCGATTGCATCACACTTCCAGGCTCGAGCGGTGCGACGACAGGACGACGGGCAGTGGCGCCGGCTACGACGATCGATGGAGACACACTGCCGGATGGTGTTAGGCCAGGCGTGCGTCGAGTATAGCCGACGCGCAGGCACCGATACGCTGTGCGTGCCGGGACCCGCGCGCCCGACCAGGCGTGGCCCCTTTAATAAGTCGGGCGGAAGCCACGACACTCCTTGTCAGCTTAGAGTGAGGAAGGCGCGGACTAGTGCAGATCGTTCGCTCCAACGGCACTTGGGGATTCTGAAATGCCACCTCGAGGTCGTTGTGGGTTGCGACGCGCGCGCTGTAAGCGGGGTGATCTAGGTTCACGGAGGGGCGGAACGATCGTTTCCCGATTGGACCAAGTAGTATATGACTGATGAAAGGGTGTGATTAACAGTCGCTCTAAGCACGAATTCTGCTCAGTACCCTATGGGAACGATTGCTGACCGAAGTAAAGGGATTATCTAAGGGGAACGACCTATGAGTTCTTACGCTCGCCGTCATCCACCTTTGATCGCAGACATACGTGGCACTAACGAGTATTAACGGACTCAGCCGCCTTAGGCCCTATTTCCGCATCTGGACGGCCAACAGTTCGAGCACAGAATTTTCAAAATTGCTAAGAAATGTTCAAAATTTGATATTTCATAGGGACCAACCTGTTCTCGAAACATCTCAATGCAAATGACTGCAAGTAATACTTGGGCCACTGGAACAAGTAACACAAACCATGGCATTGCGATTATAGCGTGCTCTGCTACTTTCATCATCGTCTCCATAAATTCTGAAGAAACCCCGTTAACTATTTTTTCTCAAATGAAATCACCTCCATCCACTGGTGGAAGGAAACTTACTGGAGAAGATTCTGCGTGAGAAAGTTTTTTTTGTATTTAAGCTATCAGGTTATCAGCAGTGTTAAACTGCGTATTGATTCGATGCGCGCAAAATCAATACACATATCTCATTGTTCATACTCTATTTCGGAAACCGACAGTGCGCTTTTTTGCTTGGAACGACTTCAATCAAGTAAACTTCCTCCCTGAAGTCCTCAACAGGAGAGTGGAGTTCAGACCGATCCTCTATGAATGAAAAAACCGACCTCCTCCTTCACCGGCGCCGTCCACAAATCCATTCTCCATAAGCCATTTGAGAAGGAATTTCCTGACAAACTCCAGTGAGGTGAAACCAAAAGAAGGTCCATACATAATTGCCGGTATCAGGCCATAAGGGAGCAGTAACCACATATCGATGAATATGTACACAGTACGCTGAAAAGAATACTGTAATATTAAATTTTAGGAAAACTTTTTGAACACAGCTCCAACGATATCCAGCGAAGCTACACTGGTGTGCAAAACTTAGGGACGATATGGATAATGTAACATAAAACATTGAGGACTGGGTGGAAATAAATGAAAGCGTGGGAGTATATTGCCAGGCCTATGACGGTTATGCACAGGAAGTTGGACATCCCTGCGTGGAGGGATAGTTCAAATAAGGCGAGAAATATGGCTGCCTGCACAACTCGAGGCACTTGATAGGTACGAAAAAAATTTTTTTTATAAATCAGCTAGTAGCTACCAATTACTGTGGTGGTATCCTTGTATATATCATGTCCCGCAGACATCGTCTTGATGTCTTGGCACGAGGAAGGGTCATCGGGAAACACGATAAAGGTCGAACCATGCAGAGTGTAGCTCAGGAGTCTATTATCGCTCCCATCGTTGTTTCACGTGCATGGAGAGCATTTCCAACCACTGGTGCTGCTGCTCGAAGTAGAGGAGATCCTCGACCGAGACCGGCCACACCAAACGATGACCGCTACATTGTGCAGCAGGCAAGAAGAGACCCATGTTAATCAGCTTCTGTGATTGCCATGTCATTTAACAGGACTTCGAGGCAAGCCATCTCACGCAATACAGTGGTACGACGACTGCACAGTGGCGGTCTATTCGCCCGACGACCGCTACGTTGTGTTCCTTTGACCCTCGTGCATCGGCGAGACCGTTTAGGGTGGTGCCAGGAGCATAGCGAATGGACCGATAAGAAATGGAGTCGTGTGCTCTTTACGGATGAGAGCAGATTCAATCTGAGTAGTGATTCTGAACTCACCCTCATATGGCGAGAGGTAGAAACACGAAACTCTCCCAGAAGTTGTGGAACGTGATAGTTCTGGTGGTCGAGGTGTATTGGTATGGGGAAGCATCATGCTGCATAGCCGTACTGACCTGGAGATTCCTGACCATGGAACCCTCAGCAGTCAGTGTTACTGTGACGAGGTACCCTTTCCCCATGTGCGTCTTTTCAAGGCTGCAATGGGCACTGGATTCATTTTTATGTGTGACAGTGCGCGACCGTATCGGAAAGCTCTTGGCACAAGTGAATGTTCGGTGAATGAAGTGCCCTGCCCGTTCCTCCGACCTAAATTCCATGGTGCATGTGTGGGATGCACTAAGTAGGCGAGATGCACCACGTCCAAATGCACCACTAACCATCCAACAATTGTCAATTGTGCTGATTGAGGAGTGGAATGCCTTACCACAGGAACTCCTCACCAACCTTGTGGAAAGTATGGGATCGCGTCGCAGAGCATTTATTGCTGCTCGTGGTGATCGCATACCCTATTGGAAACCGCGTCGCTTTATTTGAAGTACTAGGATAAATTGTGAGAGACTATGTGTAATCGGTACCTTTGAATAAAAATGTCTTATCTGCTCGTCTTATTTCGATTTTCTGTCAGTTGCTTCCTGTGCAACACCGCAATGGTCCTCTATCGGTATGGTATAAATTTCATCGAACTCTGTCGTCTGCCAAAGCTACAGCAATCGAAAGTTGCTTTCGTCCCTAAGTTTTGCACACCAGTGTACATTAAAACGAAGGAGAGTTCCAATATTCCATATACAGGGCTAAAAAGCTCTTTCGCCGGTACAGCAATGGCCTTCCGACATAACCATTTGGATAAGCGTCGATCCGCGATTCGATCCTCTGTTCAATCGGTTGATACGGTGAACCACGTCCTACTATATCACCGTCGTTGTTGTTTGCTATCACCTTGCAGAAATACTGATTTGAGACAGTTACTGTCATAAATAATGCCAAATGGTGATATTCTCACGAGGAATGCTGTATTATAGTCAGCTTTATCTTCCGAAATGATTTTAGAGAGAGATACGAGAAATGAAAAACTCATCGTCTCAAAGGCCCTTCAACTTCACGATCACGATCTTTTCAACCGATAAAATCAAAACATGGAGAACTGGGTCCCTCATTTCTGTCAAACTCTCGGAGTAATGGTGAGAGGGAAAGACTGTGTAAAGGATGGGCTGTAGACGAGGGAGATGATTTGCTTTACGAGAAGTATCACCACGGACGATTCCAGAAGTGCTGATGGTCCAAAATAAGTAAAGGCTAAGTTGTACAGGAGGTCTGTCAAAGTGAAAGCAAAGAGATCGGCTCAGTGTCAGAGCATCAAGGGTAGAGTGGACATGGAAGAAGCCGAAATCTCCACAGGGGAGCAACAAAATAGGCAACAAACCGCATAAAATTTGGAGAACGCTAGAGAAGAATATTCAAGAAATGACGTAGGAACAGAGATATTGAATGGCGATCAAGATGAGAGTATTTAATTCATATATTTTTTTAAAATACCAAGAAAGAAGGGAGTGACAAGAAGAGACTGTAAGCGAGTACTGTAAACGATGGCATAACAGAACAGAAGTAAAAACTGTGGAAGTAGTCAAAACTAAAACGACAGCATTCTTACCTTATGATTACTCCTGGAAAATATAACAAAACAACAAAAACCGCTTTGAATTAAGCAAAATATTAAGTAGACAAGGGTCACAAGACAGAATATCACGTAGGTGAAGAGATTCAGAAACTCGATCGGTGGATAAAACCAATCAACTTCCATCCACTGAAATCAAATCCGGTTTCTACCATCATTCACGTTCATACTCAAAAGAAATCAGAAGGAAGAAAGCTTTCATAAATGAATTTATCCGATTGCTCTCTAGAGGTCCCAACTCATTTGTTGGTCTTTCGAGTATTCGATTGCGTGCTCCAAGTCAGAATTTCTTCGTCCAACAGTTAGAAAGCTTGTAAAAACTCTTCAATGGTTCCAGGACCTCGTTACAGTACATTGAAGTGGGTTCATTGCAGGCATGACCCCCAGCTCGAGGGTAGATTAGTACTAGTCCAGGTGACCCGAATCTTCCTCTCTCCCACACCAATTAAACCCAACCTATTCAACTTTCCATGAGGACGAACCTTCGCAAAAAAACAGAACATCGCTATCATGTTGAGATATGGAATAATAAGAAGAAAGAATATCATATTGAATATCCAGTTGTCACTTAAGCTCGGTACAAAAGTGCGAATCATCGCTTCGAAATAGACGAATATCATTCCTGTAACACTATCAAAATTAGCAACGATTTCGTTATTACCGTTTTTTTTCACCTCCAACATTTCGTCCATAGAAACGAAAAAAAGGTTGGTTAAAGCATTCTGAGTCGTTCCAAGCAAAATAGATTCCAACGCATTTTGAGTTGGTGTTTTTGTTGACAGCACTTACTTCATCGCAGTACGCAATGTGAAAGTCTTACAAGGCTGGCGAGTTATGAGAAAAACCGCGGCCTCGGAAGAAGCTCGAACCTGTCTTGCACTTTCCAAGCGTGCTCTCTATCCCCTACACTGCCAATACCCCGACCTAGTCCTCACCTACCACCTACCTCGGCACGAAGGGATTCGAACAGGTGTGAAATTGTACGGTAAATATGCTACTGATAACAATAACAAGAAAGTAAGGGGTCCAAAAAAAATAAAGTCTTTGAGTGTAAGAAAATTGACTACTACCACT
Source organism: Haemonchus contortus (assembly GCA_000469685.2). Classification (NCBI taxonomy): domain Eukaryota; kingdom Metazoa; phylum Nematoda; class Chromadorea; order Rhabditida; family Trichostrongylidae; genus Haemonchus; species Haemonchus contortus. Next base: position 9,877,601 of record LS997565.1, read on the forward strand.
AAAGTGTTTTATTTCCGTGTTTAACAACCTGCTACACATGAAAAATTCCCAACAATGTCAAAACTAAACAAAGAAACAAGTTCTGGATCAGATAAAATTTGGAATATCCACGGTACTCCCGGCCCAGCAATCATCTTTTCTACGAGACAGTTCGGGTAGAGTTGGGGCAGGTTTGGAGTATCATAATGGTGGTAGATTAGGGCATTTAATCGCCTACATTCAGCGGGGTTCGATGACTGTTCGAATTTGTTGTCGTAACGTCGGTACCAAAAGCTACAGCACAGTGGCTACTGCACTTCTGGTAACAGCCTTGTTGCATCCTCCATATTCTTTTGCGTCATCTTGAGTGTGGCGAAAATTGGGTGCTCAGTTTATTCAGGGTACAATAATCTAGTCTTCCTTCTGAGAGACATCTTACAAGTCCAAAGCTGTGAGCATATCGCGCGTTGAAGTCTCAGGAGTCCTTGGCGCATAGCAACACCAGCCGCGGTATTGTTTATCTCGGATTAGGCAGCTGGACAGGACGGTCTTCCTGTTTGACCTGAGTAGTTCTTTGCGACATAGCTACATAAGTTAGTTAATATGATATGATCAATGGCTTGCAGTGAGAAGCAAACTGGGTGATGGCTGGCGAAAGCAGCATCAACTGCTAGCCTGGTAGTGTCTCTCTGTTTTTAGAAGTGTTGATTACTCGGCTGTTTTCATACTTCTTTCCAAGCTCCTGCAAATCTTATATGCTCTATTGAGTCTTTCTCTCCGAAGGAGGGGCACGTCATCCCACCTGATTTTTCCGTCCATGGTCAATTCAGCTCAACTTCCACCATAATTGCCCATTGCTAGAATCCGTTGTTAATTTGTGTTCAGTAGCTGAGCCATAGCGAGGCGTCCACAACTTTGACAGCCAGGAAAAATCGTGAATACTACCTTGGTTGCATCGGCTAGGAATATGTAGGTGATCAGTGCATGCCATCGAATATACGGCCGTCATATGCTTAGCAAGATCACAACACGATAAGAAAATGCTGCGTACAAAAAAATTCTCGGCATTTCGCAAAGCAAAAACAATGAAGTCATCTCTAGATTCAAGGTGATCGAGGAATCACCGCGATATTCACCATGGACCTGGCGGAGCTAGAGAGGGCTAGAGAAAAAGTCTTTTGCAGCTGTCTTTCTGAAAAACGTCTACGTTTTGCGACGTGGACGCTGAAGTTCGAGACACTCAGACGATCACAGGCACTTAATCTCGTACACCCCTTTCTTACTATTTTTTTTTTGAAGGCTCATAAATAATTATAAAAATCAGCAAATTTTTGCACAATAGAGTTCAGTATAGAAAAGACCTCTGAGATTTCTCTCTTGGATGAACTTGTGGCCTCTTGGGGTAGCACGTGGGAGATTTATTCAGTCCTGAAGTCTACTTGTCGTGCCTACCTTGTGGCTTAGACCACAACAAAAAGGCTCGTAGCGATGGGTTTACGTCTCATTCTCATGAGGTGCTCAAACGGAAGTGCCAAATTTTATAAATTTGGACACCACAGTCATCAAGAAGTTATACTATTCAAGTACGTAAATATAGTAGACACGCTTATATGCTGAATGGCTAGGTAATCAATTTTTAAAACTATTTATATCCAGGTTGAGTCATTTGATGCTGCGATGAACATCAAACTACTTACCAAATGGAAATATCGATCTTGTGAAGCATTCCACTTCTTTGTAGCTATCCTCCAATCTTCAGAAATGATAAAGTTTGGCCATGGAGCTTTCTCAGCAGATGATCCATATGATAACTGGAAGTAATTAATATTATCACCTTCACTAATCTGACGTATACTTGAATTGAACATTTATGGTTATTCCAAATCAAGAACGCGAATACGCAAAAATGAATGCGCCATGCACTTAGATCGCATCTAGAATGGCGTACACTTCGTTTTAGACAGACGTTCAATCAAGTTTCCTGATGAATCTATGGCTCCTAAGCACCAAGAATAGAGGACAAAAAAACAAATAATATACTCTGATGAACAAAAGGAGAAAGTTGATCCAATCCACCTCCTTAGTAGATCACTGACACTTTGCTTTCCCATTTACATAGCTTTGTATTAAAAATAATTTCCAAAAAAAATGTCTTTTTTTATCATTTAATCACTCACCAAATGGAGTATACTCCACCATGAACAGTTGATCACATGCCATCGAATCGCTGTTCTACGCATTCTCTGACCAAACAGTGCCATGTACAGGAGTAGTATACAAGCAGCACCCGAGACGCTTATCATGACACCATAGGCAGTCTTATCCGGATCAACAGGCTCTTCTGAATCAGGATCAAAAATTATCGGAAAATCCAGGTCAAAGTTTTTCAAGACAGAATGCTCGATCTGCTCTTTCTCGAGACTTGAATCCACCTGAATTTGACTACTTACTATGGAACCCTGAAAGAATCCGATTTTCGCAAATAATTTTGAAAGATGCCATCATTAGCCTTTCGGAAGATCTATATGGATCTAGGCTGTGCTGAATTGAGCAGCCAGCAGAAATAAAATCATGAAAATTGAGCCTAATGGAGGTTTATTCGAGGACCTCCTTTCTTACCTAGGAATGACCGAAAAGGGGTGTTTATTTTTCTATTTTTCCCATTATTTTGATTCAATTGATCTCCCATTATTTTAATTCCAGTATTTAAGCAGCTAATATTCTGGTTAATATTTACCTGATACGGATTCATCCGGAAAAAGCGTCGACGACTCGTCGGACATCTATTCAGGAATGATGTTCCCTTAGTCTAATTTGAATGCCAAAAGACCAAAGAATGTAAATATCAGAGCTCAAAGTTATCGCTGTTGCTAGGAGATCCCTTGTTTCCGATGTGTTTGCGAACCATGAGGTAATTGACTCTTGATATTTAGGTGATAATTACCCATGCAGTTCGGATTCTTTTCAACAACTGGATCACAGATCTCCTTCCCAAGGGCCAAAACTTTGGATCGCTGAGAGTAGGAGTTTCCGCGATCCCTAGGCCTCGCTTAAATTTTCACTGAAATGAGTTTTAGTTGGTACCGGTTGTTTTTGGGAATCTCCAATAGCAGCTAACCAATCTTTTATCCCCTCGGGAAGAGGAGGCTACAGAACAGGGCTCTATTAGCCATTTTATGTAAGCCGAGCTGTCACCTGTTCTATGCAGACACTACGCTGAACTCATTTGCTCCCGGAAGGTCTGATGGCGTCCAAAAACAAGTATGAAAGGGCTCCCCACAATGCTGTAACTCTTTCCGCTGATACTATGGAACAGTTTGTCAGAACAATATCAACACTCTCAGATACAAGGTCACGCATGGCTATGTGGCACAACCCAGAACTCATCAAAGCTCCCTTCGGAACAGTACATTCAGTCAAAAGGAAAAGTATTGAACAGCAATGAAGGATCCGGGTTAGTGCCGCTTGGCACGAAAAGGATGCTCGGCTCCGATTCCCCTGATTTCATGAGCTTGGGCTCAACGATTCATGCATTTTTTCCAGTCAATCCTATCAGCATCGGTATAGATCATCGTCTTCGTCGCCCTTAGCCATGAAAAAATGACCCGAAATATTTGAATTTTCTCTAAGAAAAGGTGGAAGAGTTGGCTTTTTTCTGAATGTGAATATACAAAAAATAAACAAAAAATGAGGTCCCAGTAGATTTCAATTCTATTTTGCGAATATTTCTACTGATTTGTAACTTAGGATATATAGCGGTATGCACTAAATACCATATACGTTTCTTATTTCAGAGACGAGTAGATGGGACATGTTTGTATACAAGGAAACGGTGCCCTAATGCAATTAGGTTGAGGGTAACAGAGGACCCGGACTCCCGAATACTTCTGGCTGTTTCATCATGGCTGAAGTCCCCTTACTGGCAATGATTTTCAATCTTTCCTACATATTCTCCCAATACGTCATAGGGACATTTCAAGGCATTTCACCTGTCATTGTTTTTCAGCTGCTCAGATTGAGCGCCGGAAATAGGGAGCCTCTAAGCAGCTACGAAATGGGATTATGGTAGACTTAGACAACAGGCATAAATGATATTCAAAAGAATGTTCAAATGTTTATTTTAAGACTACAGTAACCACTGCCAACGAGTGAATCTTTGGTTGTGACGATTAGGATATGATCATCGAAAAGAACACTTCTTTCCCAAACTATTGTTGGAGCAATTACATCAGTAAATGAATGAAGTACGTCAGTGCTACTATCCGTAGAGTCGGTAATGTAAGGAAAATGATGAGTGCCGTAAGGTCTTTCTTTTCAGCTGGGAGAGCCTTTTACTTTACCTTGACGACAAGCTAAGTCCATCTGGGAACGAAGCTTTTGGTGGCTGCCTAATGAATTTCTTCTACTTTTCAATATAGCATATTTAATATGAACGAAAATAGCAAAAATTCTTCGCTTGCCTCTGCATCTGGTAGCCTAGGTCTTCAACAAACTGGTTCGGTTATGTTCTGGTACGACAAATCTATGGGCAATCCAATTCAGAGACCGAAGCTTCTTCATTATTTTGACACAAAACCCCAAAAAACCATCAAAAACCGAAATCTTTACTTTCATCATTGGTTGGAGTGCTTTTTCAACGAGCAAGTAATTCGTTACCTTCGTCGGGATATATTACATATGCGTAGTAATCGATGGTAGTGGTTGTGGTTGGAGCATCAGTCGTAGTTGATGATTTAGAAGTAGTGATAGGCGATTTTGTTGAAGTCGATGATTTGGCAGTGGTGGTGGGCGGTTTTAGTGGAGTCGATGATTTGTTAGTTGTGATAGGTGGTTTTGTTGTAGTCGATGACTTGGTCGTAATGATAAACGGTGTTGAACTCCTTGTGAGGGCTGTGCCAGTAGTGTTGGTTGCAACTGAACCAACTAAGGTAAACTGGCACAGCAACAGTATCACAGTGAATGCCATTTTGGACGTCATTGGAGCTTCAAGTCGTTTCGTCCATCTCCCATTTCTATCCATACAAGCTTTGAAGCTGAGCCTGTAATACACTTATTGGTTAGGTTAGTACTTTACTTTACCTATAAACACCTTTCTTTTCAGATATTTCATGAAAAGGACCAATAGTTTAAATGTAGTACTGCAATTTGAACAAAATTGTAAATCTACACACCTCAGTCTACCTCAGTTTACCTAAAAGAAAACGGATAAACAAATACAAAAAACAAGTATTCCGTACAGTCAGCCTTGGCTCGAGAACGTCAAAAAAATCCATGAAACTCAGGTTTCGTTTTAAGCTGAGATTCGAGTACTGGAGGCAACTAAAAGCTCCGACCATGTGAATGAAACTGAGAGGAAAATAAGTAGCTCGTTGAGGCTGTAGATCGACCTCTTTCAAACATTTCCACCTGCTCATGTCGAAGATCGGTTCGGCATTAACACAAGACCAAAGGGTTCACTACTGCCATGACATATACAGCTTCTTTTATACTTTTCAGTTCTTTAATGGGGATAATTCTTACCGAAAGATGAGCGGTTTTGAACGGTGAGAAGAAATGTCCAGAAATAGAAAATTATGGGTGACGGTAGTGCAGAGGCAAGAGGTGTCTTATCACACATCGTATGATCCTGAGATCGAATCTTGGGTCGATATACGCACAGACCAATCGAACCTTCCACCCCTTCAGGATCGATTTACTGATACCATACTTATCTGGGAAGATTAAGAAGAAAGCTCTGACTTGTATGTACATCGGCTGTACAACTCATTGTATAGGCACATAAGCATCCATAACGCTGTGACGATTCTGAGAGTAAGACGAATGCGTGGTGTACCCCTCAAACGGAACTGACTAACACCAGAATTTTCGTTTTTTATCCGTTATGTAGGAACCTATATCGGAAGCTCCAGTAGTGTCACATATTTTTGTCCTACAATAGGTAGATCATTCTAGGTGGGTTATTGAAGTGGGTGCCGATACGTCGGGGCCACCCTGCACACTCACCTCCCCCCCCCCCTTCCCCACCTCCTCCCACCCTCCAATTCCCACTTGTTTGTCGGCAGTACTTGCAGGAAAATCGAACCTTTCCTTTCCGTGTTGATTATGTCTTTCTCCATCTGCCTAGCCACAGGAAGCACTACCTGTACTTTACATCTTTATTGAATAGAGTGGAATTGAGAATTAGCACATTTTCATTTGGACTAGGTTCTGATCAAACTTGGGAAATTGGGAAATCGTGGAGTAATTGAACCTGCTTCCATAGATTAGGTACTCATCGATCTGGAGTACTGCAGAGCTCACAGAAACGTAGAATATTCGAGAAATTCAGAAGCTTCAAATCAACCGGTAACTTTCCAGTACTGGGGTAGAGTACTCCCTGATTTCACATTTCCATTTCCTGGCGACCTCCACTCGTCGTGATACGGCCTGAAAATAGAAACCCGTTTCCGTTTCCCATCGAAGACCCTCATCTTTATCCCATCCAGACCCTCCCTTGTTTTGGCGTGATGTCCAATGTACGTGGTGCAACTACCCTTAACACCAATTATTTAACAGCTTCTTTTAGCTAATTCGAATATCGCGACTGTCGCCTAAACTTACACCCTGAAGAAACGCCGGCCGAGTTTTTTTGGCAAGTTGCCCATTGTTTGAATCTAGTTCGTTGCGGGACCCACGCCATCGTGCCTTTACTGTAGCTTCACTTTGGTGTTCTGTTTGAATTGCTATTGGAAGAAGCTGTGGTAAGAGTGTCCGCACACATGAAAATTCGAATGTAATGAGAAAGGTGGCATAATACGTTGTTTGAAAGAGGTTGTATGACATCTTGGGAAGAAAATTTTGAAAATAAGAGGCGAACCATGGGAAGAGGAAAGCTTTACGAAGTCTTTCCCGATGGATGTAGAAACGGGGATCCGGAACGGCAAGTATTTCCATTCCAGGTCAAATTTCACTCAGCTGCTCGTTTCTTTGGACAACAGGGATACACTTTCTGTAGGGCGGAACTTTTTTCGTGAAGTTTTTGTGCCTACTCCTTCCGATATGTCATATAACCTGTAACCTGAAACGGTTTCTCAACGGTTAACTGTGTAGAGAGCCACAATAAAATGATTTCGATTACATTACATTAACATTAATAGCCCATCCGGTAAGAGTATGCCACCATGAAACGTTCGATTGAAATGGAGTGATGTTCAGACCCAAGACTACGTCACGGGAAAAGGCTCATCAGCAAAAAGAAACTAAAAGACAGAATATCAATTACAACCTTACTCATTTTAAAAGGTCTCTTTTTAAATAATGCGTGTTTCCCTTTGCTCTCAATGCAATTTGACGCCATTTTCTAAAAGCCTCGCATAGTTATTAGGTTGGAAAGGGAAGTGGAGCGCAGGATACCGGTTAGCAACATGCCAGGTAATGAACATTCATTCGTAACCGCAGTGTTTTTGAAAGACATTTCGATCCAATACAATGTCTTGTGTGGCGAAGCGGTGTGCTCCTGCCTTTCGCCTTTTTGTGGTGACCTAGGACTACATTTATTCCAATTATACTATGCTGATCCATCATTTTCTTCGAGGGAAGCAGAAAGAATGCAAATCTTGGTTCTCCCTACTTCTTCATGTTGTCAGGTGCCAGTGATTTATAGGAGGTTTCTACTCGGTGAAAAAGCCAATATTCATTAACAAAACGACATCTTACCTTTCAAACAACGTATATTGTCATCTTTTCCCTTAATTTCGGATATCTCATGAGTGCGGACACTCTTAACATCATCTCTTCCAACAACATTTCATAAGTAACACCAAAATGAAACGAAAGCAGTCTGTGGAGTGGGTCCCGCAACGAATTGCTTGATTTACAAGCCATATACTTGACAAATGTCCAGAAACTTGACAAATGTCTCGCGACAACTCGCCCGGCGTTTCTTCAGGGTGTAGGTTTAGGCGACAGTAGACTGCGTCACGGGAAAAGGCTCATCAGTAAAAATAGACTAAAAGACAGATATCAATCACAACCTTACTCATTTTAAACGGAATCTCAAATAATTGGAAATGACGTGCATGTTTTTTTTTTGATCTAATGGTATAACTTCGTTTAAATGCGGTTTGAAGCGAAATGGCACTCTTGGTGGAAGAGAAGAACTTAAACAACAAAATCGGACAAACACTACTTGCAGCGGTTGCGTCGCGGCCTTCGCACTGGAGCACGTTATTTGAAGTGTCTGAGCACTGCTGGAAGGCTTTAATGAGAGGAGAGTTCCTCTTTCGTAACTCTGCTTATTGGCGGTCATGTAGCGCGCTCGAACACGTTATTTTAAGTTATTACCAGTTGTAAGAAATAATTTTCTACGATCAATGGGCTGTTAAACTATAGTTTAGTATGTATGTCTCTTTCCTGCATGTTTCCTCGTTCATGTTTCTTCCAAGACCATTGATAGGTAGTTACCCACCTCTAGTGAATGGCTAGTGAACACTGTTTGGTTCGGTGTTTCTATTTCTGTTGCATGCTTCCTGGTTTGTGTTCCTTCTGAGACCTTCACTGATAGAGGGTTGAACACTGGTTTGGTGGTATGCCAACTTCTGTACACTTGAGTGCATTTCGCATTCTCGGTGCGAGGCAATCTTAATCAAGTGTAAGGACTGCATTTTCACCGTGCGTCCGCATATCTTTAGCATGGCGAGTAAAAAAATTAAAAACTGAAGAGAATGGCAACACAAGAAGGTAAAGCATCTTGAGAAAAATTATTAACTGGAAAAGTTTTAATGATGCTGGTCAGAAACTTTGTTTTGTGCACCGGTGAAATGTGAAATGCGAAACGAAGTGGAAATTCTATAGAGCTATGAACCGCGACTTCAGTGTTTTTTTCTATTTTGCACAAAATCAACACGCTTAGCCAATTACAACGGGAAGTTTTCTGCCGATAAACTGCTAAGAAACTTAATTATTTTTATTGGAGCTTTGGTTTTCATTGCTGTTATTCGCTTCATTCAACAACTTTAACTTGCTGCATATCGACATGCGAGCTGCACAATGATCATGGAGTTTCCACACCTAATTAAGATCGCCTCGCGCCCTCAAGCCTTGCGTTTGTTTCACTCCCCAGCTAATCAGCCTTTCTGTTTTCTTTCTGCACAGTGCTGGCGATTACACACAACGTGTAGACGTTCTTCAAACCCCTCTTTGGCTTTAACATCGTCATCCCTAGCCTCTTTCGATTTGATGAATCAATTGTATAGAAGTTGGCATATCCCTAAATCAGGGTTCAGCATTTTATCAATCAAGGTCATTACTCAGCAGTTGTCTCAGAAGAAACACAAACCAAGAAGCATGCAATAGAAATAGAAACACATAACAGTGTTCACTAGTCATTCACTAGGGGTGGGTAACTACCTATCAATGGTCTTGGAAGAAACATGAACGAGGAAACATGCAGGAAAGAGACATACATACTAAACTATAGTTTAACAGCCCATTGATCGTAGAAAATTATTTCTTACAACTGGTAGTAACTTAAAATAACGTGTTCGAGCGCGCTACATGACCGCCAATAAGCAGAGTTACGAAAGAGGAACCCTCCTCTCATCAAAGCCTTCCCGCAGTGCTCAGGCACTTCAAATAACGTGCTCCAGTGCGAAGGCCGCGACGCAACCGCCGCAAGTAGTGTTTGTCCGATTTTGTTGTTTAAGTTCTTCTTGGTGGAAGTTCTTTTCTCTATGCGATTTGATGCCATTTTCTGAGAGCCTCGCATAGTTATTAGGTTGAAAAGGGAAGTGGAGCGCAGGATACCGGTTAGCAACATGCCAGGTAATGAACATTCATTCGTGACCGCAATGTATTTGAAAGCCATTTTGATCCAATACAATGTCTTGTGAGGCGAAGCGGTGTGCTCCTGCCTTTCGCCTTTTTGTGGTGACCTACGACTGATTTATTTGCAATTATACTATGCTGATCCTAAAGCAACGTCATTTTCTTCGAGGGAAGCAGTAAGAATGCAAATCTTGGTTGTCCCTACTTCTTCATGTTGTCAGGTGCCAGTGATTTAGAGGAGTTTTCTACTCGGTGAAAAAACCAATATTCCTTATCAAAACGACAGCTTACCCTTCAAACAGCGTATATTGTCATATTTTCCCTTAATTTCGGTTATCTCATGGGTGCGCACACTCTTAACATCATGTCTTCGAACAGCAATTCATAAGTAGAGCCAAAATGAAACGAAAGTAGGGTCGATAGTGTGGGTCCCGCAACGAATTGCTTGATTCACAAGCCATATAATAGACAAACGTCCAAAAACTTGACAAACGTCTCGCGACAACTCGCCCGGCGTTTCTTCGGGGTGTAGGTTTAGGCGACAGTAATATCGCGGGGTAATTTTACTGAAATCAGGATTTCAGTATATCGTGGAGGGTTTGAGTTAGTTCAAAGGTTACTACAACTGTATTTGCCTGAGCACCTGTGTACACTGTTTGAAATCATAAGATTTCATCAAGAATTTGTTTTCTAGCATGTAGTTGTTTCTCGTTTTGACTCGCAGCTAAATCTACACCCCGAAAAATTAACGGGCGAGTTGTCCGCGACATTTGTCAACTTTTTGCGTCAACTGTCTAACTGAAAACCAGGCAATTCGTTGCGGGACCATAGCAGCTACCTCTCAATGCCGATCAATGCAACTTCCCCTCTTATTCTCTTATTCGCTACATTATTTTGCTGCGATTCTGATCTGGTATTCCTCTATTCTGCAAGATTCTGTGCTGAAACTACTCTGCTGCCATTCTACTGGATACCCTGCGCTAACCGAGGCTCAAGCACTGTTCGCCTTTCATTTGTGTTTTTATTCTGTTGGTACTACATTCTACTTGTTATCCATTCACACTTTGGCTTTTGTAACTCGTATTCCGTATTTGACAATTCTGACTCTACTTTGCAGTGACTTCGTATTTGACGCTGCTTGTAATTATAATTCTGTTATTGCTATTCACCGCAGCCCTGCATACTGGGAAACACTTGTGGTGAGATTTAATCTACATTTATTGCTTCTTCGTTCCTAACTTTTGTTTTTTAAATGTTCTTGCGCCTTTTGAGATTCATTCTGTGTATTGCTTTCATATAGCTGTCTTTTAGTTTTTTCTGCTTGAATTCTCTCCTAGTCACGCATTTATGCGGCAGCATATAACTGAACTGTGGGAGGACTCATATGATTCTACCCCTCTTCATTTTTATGCTGCTTCGGAGGTGAATTCACAACTTTCTCGCTAATGTCCACCATTCTGCCTCTCAACCAAGCAATGAGTAGTTTTCGCTGCATCTTCTCCACTTATATTCTTTAACTGCTTCCACGAACTCTTCTCTTGATCGATTTTATCCAGTAACCGTTCACAATTACAACAGCATTATGTAGAAATTCAGCGATGATTTCTCATATCTCCTTGACCCTTAATTTTTACATTAAACCCCGTGTTCCTGACCCACATTAAACATGGATACTGAATATCCCTTTCATGCAAGCTCTACAGTTTCGATGTTGCACACCTCGCGCACACACAGCGTGCACCCAAACGCAGCACTGCGTGCACCCCACCCACTATGTTTCTCTGACATCTGGTTCTTCTGGATCCATGTCTTCTGAGAGAGCGGGATCTTCCTCGAAAGAAATCCAGTAGAATGAAATTCCTCGAGATCAACTCTTGTATCCTCCACGGACTGCGTCTTCCTCCTCATTTCTCATCGGATTCGAGCTCTCTGTATGTTATGTAATGTGAAGTATCTATTTAACGTAACGTGAAAAGGGTTATTCCAAGCAATCATCGATATCCAATGAAAACACGAAAGTGAAATGCGATGAGGTAGCTCGCATCCAACAAAGGCCCAAACCGATCGCTGATAAAAACCTTATGGTATGAAACGAAACTCACTGTAAATCAGTGTGATACTAGCCACCCTATTTATGCAAACGGCAGCACGGTGTACCTATTCACCGCGACAGTATGCCGAATAAGTTATAATCAGTTGTTGAAGGATTACAACCAAAGTTGGAACACTAGCACACTCAAATTCTTCTAAGATTGCAAACTGGAAGCATATGCAGCAGGTGACATGAAAAATGAAATTTTATCGTCGAACTATTCCATATTGTAGAATTCAAGAGAAGAGTTCGTGGAAGCAGTTAAAGAATATAAGTGGAGAAGATGCAGCGAAAACTACTCATTGCTTGGTTGAGAGGCAGAATGGTGGACATTAGGCGAGAAAGTTGTGAATTCACCTCCGAAGTCAGCATAAAAATCGAAGAGGGGTAGAATCATATGAGTCCTCCCACAGTTCAGTTATATGCTGCCGCATAAATGCGTGACTAGGAGAGAATTCAAGCAGAAAAAACTAAAAGACAGCTATATGAAAGCAATACACAGAATGAATCTCAAAAGGCGCAAGAACATTTAAAAAACAAAAGTTAGGAACGAAGAAGCAATAAATGTAGATTAAATCTCACCACAAGTGTTTCCCAGTATGCAGGCTGCGGTGAATAGCAATAACAGAATTATAATTACAAGCAGCGTCAAATACGAAGTCACTGCAAAGTAGAGTCAGAATTGTCAAATACGGAATACGAGTTACAAAAGCCAAAGTGTGAATGGATAACAAGTAGAATGTAGTACCAACAGAATAAAAACACAAATGAAAGGCGAACAGTGCTTGAGCCTCGGTTAGCGCAGGGTATCCAGTAGAATGGCAGCAGAGTAGTTTCAGCACAGAATCTTGCAGAATAGAGGAATACCAGATCAGAATCGCAGCAAAATAATGTAGCGAATAAGAGAATAAGAGGGGAAGTTGCATTGATCGGCATTGAGAGGTAGCTGCTATGGTCCCGCAACGAATTGCCTGGTTTTCAGTTAGACAGTTGACGCAAAAAGTTGACAAATGTCGCGGACAACTCGCCCGTTAATTTTTCGGGGTGTAGATTTAGCTGCGAGTCTCGTTTTGCAAGGCTATCTTTGGATGTTTCCTGTTTGACGAAGTGTATGATACTTCTTCTTCCCAAAGCTTTTCTTTCTGTTAATTGATTCAAACAGAAGAGGATGAATCGAGGAATGTTCATCAGCATTCTTAAATTGTGGTATAGAAGGCTTGCAGCTTGGTCTCAACATGTCTTCTGATGGAATTCACTGAGGCGAAGATTGCTAAGTCCGATTCTTATCGAATGTCATTGTAAAGACTCAGCTTAAATTGCTCAATCGCATTTCTCGATTGTTGTCGAAATTCTCGTACTATTTCATGCGCTTGCAGCTAAATTCTGGTTGATTATGACTGAGTCTCCACCACCTCCTCATGACTTCACTGATCACAAGCAGCATATGCAGTGGCTGGTAAGATCCCTATTTTTCTTTATTTATTCAATACCTCATTTTGTGTATTTCTTTCCAATGCGCTCCTTGCACTTTTTGTGATTACTTTAGGTCGAGCGTGAGAAGTATGCACAAACAGTTCCCATGATACCGCAAGATTTCTCTAGTGAGTTCTGCAGATTTGCTATTCTGCAAGTGACGAAATATCTGCATTTTAATCCTTACTTCCTTGAATAAATTCACATGAATTTAGGTCGCCGTTTGATAACGTATTACAACTACAAGCACTCATTCAATTACCTGCGACTCACTGTAGTCTTCATATTTCGTAATGAATTCATTTCAGAAGGATCTCACAGCAAAAGCATGTCGTCCACAGTCCTACAAAGAGCTCTGAGTAATCCCTTTGTTCCTATCGGTATGGCTGCAACCGTGGGATGTCTCGTTGGTGAGATTTTGATGCATTTTTACGAGCAGAAAACGCTACTAAGAGTCAATACCACGCTGCTTTTTCATGTTGTTGGTTAGCCATAATGTTCAGGCATGCTAAGTGCAACTCTGAAACGGAAACCTAATCAGGCACAGCTTTTCATGCGTGGCCGTTGTCTTGCTCAAGGTTTCACTGTTGCTGCCTTGGTGTACGGAGCGATTTATTTTGGTAGGTTCTTTTCAATAACTTTCTTCTACATTCAATATGTATTTCTTATTCGAATCGGGTAGATTTTCATCCTCTTTCATGAGCTGAACTGAAATCCATTGAGCCCAAATAAGCAATTGTCGATAGATCTATTCTTCCAGTTCACCTTTTTATTCTTTTTCCCATCCTTCATGTATTACGGAAAAAAGAATCGCGCGGTCACTCCTATCGCTCCCTTTTCAGGTTTGAAGCCAGAAGGAATGGGAGTTTCTGTAGAGGATCATGCCAGCTCGTTCCCCGGTAAAATGAACAAGGCTTAGATTCCTCACCTGTGGGAGTCTTATTGTTTGTCCAGCATGTATTCTGCATGTTTACTCATAAATTTGAATCTCTATATCGAGATATCATGTTTCATAGATAGTCCAGAGTCTTACGAGTACTAGTATGTTGTCTTCCTTTTTCTAACCTCATATTGTTTGTATAATAGTATAGAGTTTGTTCGTTTGTTACGTTTGGCATTTATAGATTTTTATGATAAAGTTTTACACAGTTTTTAAGGGGTTAAAAAATATAAGTCGATGTCTAATGTATTTATCTGTACCCTCTGGATACTATTGTAAAACTGTTTATTAAAAGGTGGTTTTATCGGATCTTTTATGATTGCTTCAGAGTAACATGGCAGATGACGAGCAAGAGACGTATAAGCTTTGGCGAGTAAGAAAGACCATCATGCAGGTTTGTTGATAAAGTTCTTGTAAGTCTTTTTTTGTAGCAAGGATATCATCGGGGAACTTTATTTCGGATTCTAAATTGCCCCTGTTTAGATGTGTCACGATCGCGGGTACTTAGTGACTCAGGAAGAATTGGATCAAACATTGGAGGAATTCAAAGAGATGTTTGGCGATCGTCCAAGTGAAAGGAAACCGGCTCGCAGTGATCTCACCATTCTTGTTGCTCATAACGATGATCCAACAGGTATATTTCCCCGTGCTTCGGACGAAATTATACCTTGTTTATTTTTTCAGATCAGATGTTCGTTTTCTTCCCAGAAGACACAAAAATAGGAATAAAAACGATTAAGGCCATTTGCCAACAGATGCAGGAACAAACAATTACTAGAGCAATTATAGTGGTTCAAACTGGAATGACTCCGAGCGCAAAGCAGGTAATTGGTTTAGTTATTTCTAGACCAAACTTAGAGTCAACATACGAATTTTAGGTCTAACCACTTAGCCTTAACTAACTTAGTATTTCCTTCAGGCTATAGCCGATATGGCTCCAAAGTATATTCTGGAGCATTTCCTGGAATCTGAATTAATGGTAAATATTACGGAGCACGAACTTGTTCCGGAGCATGTTGTCATGACTAGTGACGAAAAAGCCGAACTGCTAGCAAGATAGTAAGTTTCTTAGCTATATTTCATTTTTTTTTTGGCAATTTTGTCTTTTCTTTGACTCGGGGAAAGAAGTTTTCCCATAATGGGCTTTTTCAGCAAGTTAAAAGATACTCAACTGCCTCGCATTCAACTCTCAGATCCAGTTGCTAGATATTTTGGGCTCAAACGTGGTCAAGTCGTTAAAATCGTTCGTCCATCAGAAACCGCTGGTCGCTACATCACTTATCGATTGGTTGTGTAACTTTGTTCTCATGATTTGATCATTGTAAATTGGTAGGGATTCTGGGTGTCCCCTGTCAATATCACACTTTCACACTTGTTTGGAAATTTGAAGTGGATTTCTATAAAATGTCTCTCTTACTCGTCTTTTTCAATTTCTTTACAATATATGACGTGCTAAGTGTGTCGGTTGATTAGTTGGTGGGTGTGGCCGGAAACTCATGGCTCCTGTTCCCGTGGACCTGAGGTAAGACAAACGACAGGATAGGAACACTGATGGTAGGCGATAGGACTGGCTTTGACTTACAAGGGTCGGAGCGTGAGCAAAAATCTGTGTCCGAGGAGAAGTCCATAACCTCTGAGAATTCGTTGGTGCGTTCCAATTTCATAAGGGTATAGGGTGCAGTGTGGGAATGCTGATGGTAGGTGGCGCGGTAGGGAGGGGCGGGGTTCAGGTGAAAGTAGCGTAATCTGTGCAGTTAAGTTAAAGGAGAGGGGAGGGTGAACTCAGTTACTTAAAGACCCATGAGTTGAGTAGGACTCCATAAAGGGCAAGGCGCTCAAAAAGTGTGTCGGGTGTGTGTTTGGGGAAATTCATAGTTCCTGATCTTCAGTACGAAAGCGTCCCAATTTTTAAGGAATGTGGACGACAGGTCGAATTACACCAGAGGAAGGGAAAGCCCAGCATTAGCCTGACCGAACTGACTGGTACACAAAATCACCGAACTTTATTTAATACTTAAATATGGAAACTTGGTGCAAAAGCTGCTTCGTTCGTTGAAAAAAAATGGGAGATCATAAAGCGAGTAAAGAATTATGACAGACATCGAGGAAGGATTAAAAAGACTAGGTGTACATTGACACACAGTATGTATTGGAACGTTGTGAAGCATTCTTTGCTAAACGCATTTCATATTCAAGAAAAGAGTATAAAACACTGGACAAGTTTGGTCCTACATAATGAAGAAAACACACCATTGGAATAAATTACAAAGTATAAATTATAGCTGAAACAAAGACGAAAGAAGTGTGCAATACAATATGATACGGTAATCGGCTGATTGGGCTTGGAAAAGTGCGAAATGAGATTAGAAAATTAGAACCGTTGTAGGGAGAATAGAAATTGAGCAGCTATACAAAATGATTAGACAGTCAGCTTAATATGACATTTTCACATCGTAGAAGTAAAAAAACTTTCTTAATTGTTAGTGCATAACGTAACAATCAAAAATATGATGTGTGAAATGAAAGGAAAATGGGAAAATATGGATGGTTTTCGATACTAATGTCACTTTGAAGCAATCTCTTGATAAGTGGCATTTTTTGAACAAAGTCCAATGCTCCAACTAGTTATCTGCAAATACTACCGTTACACCCTGTTTTTAAGTTAACTTGATTTTATAGAGTGGCTTCCAGGAAGCTAAAAGTGAGAAAAGAGTTGACATCTTACAAACATCAGTCTTGACATGACCAAAATCATAGGAAAACGAAATTCAGGGCGGAGAACCTTCAACGAATGACCAGTGGGACAAATTTGGCAATAACTAGAACTAAAAGTGAGAAAAGGGTTGACATCTTACAAACATCAGTCCTGACATGACCAAAATCATAGAAAAACGGAGTCTAGGCCAGAGAAACCTTTACCAAATGGCCAGTGGGACAAATTTGGCAATTACTAGAACTAAATAAATGAAGATTTAAATGTAAAAGAAGCCTATGTTCAATCAACCTACGTCTAGCTTTCTGTTGGAGCAGAGTTGCCCTATCGCGGCTATCGCTGACTGAACCATTATCAGGACATTCTCGTACAACAATACATAAGTACTCTTGCTGCCTATCAACTGTGTAATCCTGGTATCTGCTCTGCACAGGAAGAACCTAAAACACATCAAAATACTTTGTGGATACGGATGGAACCCGAAAGCGTGGCGTATCCGAGGGGATTGCCAACGCTGTCCACTTGATTCATTTGGGCTCATTAATTCATCGATAAAAAATCACACCGCACCTGAACAATTTTCCAGCCATCACTTGTTGCCGAGATGAAAGTGGTCAGTTCCTCTTCATGACATTGAATCACACGATATACGCTTTTGAACCGCTGTAATTTCCGTTTGAGAAATAAAAATGGGCACTATTCACCCTTTACCGCCCCACCTTGCCGAGAATGGGCTGGATTGCTATCGAATTTTTTTTCAAGAAGATGAAACCGACCATAATCCTGTCTAGAGGGGTAATTTGGCCCGTAGAACACGAATATCGCATTCACTCGTCATAATATTCGGGTTCTACGGGTCAACCTAGCCCAGGGAGCAAGTTTTCAGGAAGTTTGGTGACCCAAGGCCAAATGGCGCCGGCGCCTGTCGCGCGGGCGCCAGGCATTTTCATGACGAATGGATATGATATTCGTGTTCTATAGGTCAAACTACCCCTCTAGGCAAGTTTCTAGTCGGTTTCATCTCCCTGAAAAAAATTAGTAGAAATCCAGCCCATTTTCGACAAAGTGGGGCAGAAAGGGTAAATAGTACCTAAAAATGAAATGAGCTCATGGCGAAAAAATGACATAAAAAGGTATATCAGGTCTCACCCCAGTTTCATTCGAGCTTCTTTCCCTTTCATGAATTCTCTCATTTACGAGGTGCACCAATTGAGGTAGATTGTAAAATTCCGCCTCTTCCAGAACTCCTGGAATTTCCTCTTGCACCTCTTTCCGGCTTATAAACAAGCCGATTAAGCCGAGAAGACTTCGATGGAAAGAAAATGGCAGAAAACGTCTCGTGAACCATACCTTCATCGGCTAAACCGGGATTTATTATAAGCCTGCCGTGTCTGAGGTAATTTAAAACGGGTGAAAAATAATCTGCATCTCGATCGATCAAGTAGGCACCAGTCTCATCCTGCAAATTATGTTGTGGTCTGCGAAAGAGGCTGCTCTAAAGCAATTAGAAAGGAAAAATGAGCATTACAAAAAGAGAAACCTTCACGCTGGGCAGTCTCTTGTCATCCTGACATAAACGATAAAGGAATGAGCCAGGTACTCTCATCAATGTGTCACGAGTGGTTTGAAATATCTAAAAAAGATATGGCATAGCCTGACACCATCAAGGATTACCAATTAATTTGAATACAAGCCTTTCCGCCGACGTTCAATCGAATCCAATTGTTGGCAGTACTACTGAGATCTCTTCTGGAAAGAGACGTCGATGACGTGTCTAATGTTTGCTGTCGGTCTCTCGAATGAATCGAGCTTGTTACTGAACCGTCCACATCCAAATCATCAAAAACATTTGCTCGAATTGGAGCTTCATTTGTTCCATTTTGAAGGTTATACATGCGTTTCAGCTGCTCAGGTACTACAAAATAATCAGTCAAAGCCGGCTAAAAGGCGGGTGATTAATTTCAATATTCATATTAAAAGTGATAGGTGGAATAGGAATGGTCTTCCTCACACTATCTAAGCATTCTACCAATTTTTCAAAGAGTGCCAATCGTTTTTCATTCCACACCCTGTAGGACCACCCAGTCTCCTCAGCCATAACTTGCATAGTTTGAGACTCAAGTGTGTAAAACGAATTTGAAAGAGCATATACTTCAATTAGGTTTTAGGCATACTTCATTAAAATTTCCTGCTAACGCCTTGCAGCTCATTCAAACCCCAACAAAATACCATTAAATCACACAGTAAAGAAGACCTGGCGGTTTCTCTGTCAAGCAGGAATATAAGTAAAAAATGCGAAGAGGAAATAACGACAATGCAGTTCCCGTATTTGACATACTGGAATAACGACCAAGGGAATCGAATTTCACTACCGAAGAATTTAATCCAGTCTAGAACACGTTGCAGCGTAGACTACTGCTTGTTGACGCGGGGGAGTAGCACCGGAATGAGCGATCATGTCTTAGAAAAAGGCTTTGTTGT
The DNA here is from genome assembly GCA_000469685.2 of Haemonchus contortus. Lineage (NCBI taxonomy): Eukaryota > Metazoa > Nematoda > Chromadorea > Rhabditida > Trichostrongylidae > Haemonchus > Haemonchus contortus. The sequence continues at coordinate 9,897,083 of LS997565.1, forward strand.
GGTTAGCAGAATAGATTTTTCGTGATGAATGAGCCACACGATGGTAGCTAGCGAGAACATTCCACCACAAACGACCATATCGAAGAGGAAAAAATATCTTTTCTAAAGTAATGAATGAGGAAAACGCGAGGGAGCGAAAATCGCAGAGAAGGCATTATGCCTGAAAAGAGAGCCGCATGAAAAATACCTTCAAAGAGGGACGAGAATGCACTTATTCACATGAGATCATGCTGCGTGAGCGGAAAAAGAAGTGGTGTCTTGCTAAAGTCACGAATTTGTCGTTCGACAACCCCACTAACCACTTTTGATTGGAAATCTCTTTTTTCAAGAAAATTCTGGAAGTAAATAGAAAGCCACATACTCAAATATGCTTCTTCGAACAGACTCGTTGGAAATTGGACTCTTCTGGGACTGCTTCATGGAATGCTTCATCTTAGAAACAATTCTTATTATGTCAGCTACAATTTATCTATCAGATGTCAGAGATGAACTGGGGGAACGTGACAACTCCTCGGATAACAGTATACATTGGAATTCGAAAATCAATTCCAGATGGTCATTAAAAGAATTTTCGGAGATGAATTTACTTTGAACGCACGATACAAATGACGACGTAGCTGTAAAGCATGAGAATCTTCTGGTAATGGCCTAATGGTTTTCTTCATACTCCATTAGATGAAAGGATGGTAATAATTTTCCCCGAGGGTCCCTTCATCCTCTCCGCTTCCCCCCACTGCAATAGTTTCCGGGATGACATAAATCGTGGAAACGGCTATATGCACTGAACAGCTGTCCGCTGTGCTGTGAACATAATAATTGCATTTCAGCTAGTTAGTTCAGATGTTTCAAAGCCCCGCAACGATCGTGCATTACATAAAACATGTGTGCTAACATTGGAACTAATTCCATGAATACTTCATTAAAAGGATTTTTATGGCAATTTAAGTCTTTATGGCACATTTCTCAAGATTCTTAGCCATATACGAGAAGGGTTTAGAGGCCTCATATTTCCAGGTGTTCAAAAATCTTATTGACGTGGTCTTTTGCATTTCGATGTGGAGAAATGCAAACAGAAAAATTCGTTTGGGAAACTACTCGCAATATGATAGGCCACGCAAAGATAATGGATGACGTACTATCTAATCCTTCCAAACTGAATGGCCTAAACTTACAAAAAAAGGTGTAAAACTTGGCCAGCCCGCTTCTTTTGAGCGAAAAAGATTAGTTTGATCAAATGTACTAATGTCCGCCAAGCAAGGGCTAAGAAAAGATGTTTAATGAAGCTCGGTGGAACTCAGCACATACAGAAAACTGAGAACTTAAATTATTTTAATGGCTATCAAAAAGGAAACGTTTAAATTTAAATTTCTAATGAATTAAATAGAACAGGAACACAAATCCCAACAAACTTTAGCAACTCAAACGAGACTGACTAATCCCTGCTGAAGCTCTTCGCCGATTACCCCCTAAAAACAAAATCCTTCCTGCATTGAAAGTGGAAACTTTCTGCAATTGTGGAAACCTTCTACACAGTGAACGATCGCACTCCTCTACCTTACGCTTACATGACTCTAGGATAGCAAGGACCAAAGAACTGTAACATGGCAGTTTTGGTTCATTACGATTTGAAGTACCAATTACACTAAAAAGGAGATATTACAAGAGGGTCGATTTTTGTTGAAACTCTATTCACGAGTGTATGTAGCTGAAGCTGATTGAAAATATGAGACACAAAGTAAGCGTCAATGCATTTTGTCAGAAAAACGACAATCATACTTTTCTTGGTCTTTTGCTGTTATTATACAAGTTATTCGATGAATCGATCATAAGCGCCTTTTTTGGTAACCACATAAAAAACTGGCACAAAGAATGAATCAAAGATAAATGACCAATCAATATTCGTAATACGAACTGCCCAACCGCTTAGAGGGCAAAATTTTAGCGGCACTAGTTTTTGTTACTTTTCCCGCAAGAAGTATTTAATAAGATAGGTAGCGTTCATATAGACCATTGGAAGGCTAAAACTAAAACTCATGGAAAATATGGAGGACCGCAGAGCGTCTCCACACCATGAAAATGTATCTAAGAGAATCATTTTTAGCGCTATTCGTTCTTGTCACGTGATGGTTGATAGTTATTTGCTCAATAGACATTTTTGCTATTTTTAGATCGCGATGTTCTATGGTCAAATTTGTTACCATATTTCGCAATATTTATTCGATTAATGACCATAAATAGGTCAATAGGTGTGTGTACAATTAAGCAGACCATCAGTAATGAGGAAATGAAGAGGTTAACAAATTTGGGGACACGTTTGAACCTACTGCACTTGAACAATATTGATGTAAATGAAAGGAACTTACATGTCTCTACTGCATTATGGTTGGCAGACTATCTGAATTCATCTCTTCCGCAATTATAATTGTTTACCTAAAATCCAACATATATGTAGATTGAGACGGAAGAGAAAGAAAACCTCCGACATTTTGTAAGAATACGACGACTACTGATATAGTTGGCGTTAGGAAAGAACGAGGTGGAAAAGGGGAAGTTTATCACGGTTATAACATTCAAAAGTGCTTAGAAAATAGTGCAGCGTTACAGAAATTATTCCACTTACGAACTATCCTGAAAACAAAATAGGGCTTTGTCTTGGTTAGGAATATACCCAGCAGGCTGGATATCTTCCTAACCAAGGCTTTGTATGCGGTACGAGGAAAGGTTTTGAAGCAATGGAGTAATATCACAACTTGAATGGGAAATACAACAAATGAGAACTGCCGAAACAAAATTACTGCCAAAGGTATGATGCATCAAAAATCAAAGTTGCAAAGTTAGAAAATCACTTTTGAAATAGCTTCTCAAGAAATAGTGCACGTAAGCATTTTCTCACGATGCTCAATTGATTAATACAAATTTTTCTTTTTCAACAAATAATGCTAAGCTATAATGGGAAGAAAACTCCAGCTACATCATTCTAGCCATTATTCCAAGCAAGTAAAGCTCGAAAACCAAGAAAACTTCCATCAAATGAGCAACTTCCTGTTGTCCTCGAAAAATTTTGTTTGAACACGGAAAACCCCCAAACTACACTAAACAACAGCTTCATGAAACTGTAAAATGGCAAACGAAGCTGGGTGACAAGGAAATATAAGAAAATCATAAAGAACGGAGGAGGAAACTCATCTAAAACGGCTGGCTATTTTTTGGTGATGTATGTGGCAGTTGATGGTTTAGGCGTGTGCTGACTTATAGTTCGTGCAACGGCACAGGGTGTTTGAGAGGATACGCGCAATGCTCCACGACCAGCTGATTTTCCATGACCTACTCCAACATTTATTTGGATAGAAAAGTGTTTAGCAGTTCGCCGATGGGAAGCTCAGGAAAAAGTGGGTCATATTAGGTGCGGGGCACAGGTAATCTACCAATGCGTGGCGCAACATCACACATATATGGCTCGGGTATGGTATCCTCCACGCCAACCAGGGTTTCCATCCTTCCGGGATCGGTTTGAGGGCCCGTCTGTTAGGAGAGAAGCACTGACTTTGTTCTTTGGCTGGCTACCACAACTAATTGTACAGGCCAAATACACCACCACGATTTTAAGTGGAGGTCGAGTGCACGGCGCATTTTTAAAATCGGGTTTGGATTTTACTGATGAATAAGCTCCCAATCTATGAACAGTTTTTCGGTTGGGAGGTTAGTGTAAGTGCTAGCGCCCGTCAGCATACGGTGATCTTGTTACGGCCTCGGACAACGGGTTTACCGTAGTCTTTCAGTAACTGCCCCCTATCAGAGATCGCCACCTCCTTCATTTTGTTCCATGGATCAAACAACAAACTGAAGGTAGTTACTTGTGATCGGATAAAACGAGTAAACTCAAAGAAAAATAATCAAAATCATTCTTTCAAAATGCCACAGCCAAGCCTTTCGTAACACTGTCAGAAGGTCCGCAGAATACAGTACCGCGGGTTCGTTAGGTTTGCCTGAAAGCTAGATGGGAAAAAAGGAGAAGATGAACAACCAGTCATTACCAACAAAGAGAGAAAGCCACTCAATAACTTATTTCTCCTCCAACTCCTTATATTCCATTTAATTGTATCGACCTCGTTGTCTGAGACGTAATGCGAAATGGGTTATACCCCAATGATTTATGCCCTGTTCCTAGGCCTACATTACGACTGGACCTATTAAGCACCTTCAGCTAGGTGGTTTGGCAAACACTCTTACCTCCCTACCTTTCTGACTTCAGATTAGTTTTCCAGGTTTTTGGCTGATTTAGCCCAAGCTACACAGAAGGGGTCTCCTATTATTTCCTATCCATGTGTTTAACAAACAAATAAGTAAATAAACAAAATTGCCGTAGCCTCTAACAAGCCCTCGCAGTGTCAATTTACTGCTCCTTCACTTTCCAAATGATTATAACACAGACTTTTACTTTTCTGGCCCTGCCCGAAATTACGAAGTAGGAGCGAAATAAAATCGAAACGACGCCGCGATTCCGAGGCGGAACCAGCTGCGCGGCGTATACCAAAAAACTATCAAACGTTGTAAATACCACCCCAAATCCATGTATATCATTTATTTATGCCTTTATCACAGTGATCACAGTAAGCAGGAGAAAAAAACGAGATATAATAGGAAAGAGACTAGATCAAATCGGGCTCATCAAAGTTTCGGGTTTCGAGATCTAGTAATGACTAAGTAAAAGTGATAAGTGATTTGATTTAACCAGTAACGACCTTAGGAATTCTCCTTACAAATCAACTATAAAGTACCAAACAATAAAGTTAAAGAGCGGTTACAAAAGCATTAAAACAAACATACATTAAACAAAGTTTCTATGACACTAAGCCCATTACAACCCCTGAACCGGTCCAGATAGCTACCTATATGCGTTTTCTTCTGGGTGACCCTCCACCTGGCCCGGCTTAGAGGCTTCTTGTGGGCCACCGCCAGTACCCTCATTAGATTCATTTTTAGATTCCGGAGTTTAGACTTTGTTAAGTGATATAATGAAATTAGATGTATGATCGTCGATATAATCTAGAAGGACAATATTGATTTTTTGCTTGATCTCCTCGGAAAGTTCGCTCATCCACTGAAGTACTGTAGGAGTGACATCCTTCGAAAACTCTTGCAGTGATGAAAACCATCGCAGAATCTAAATATATAATAAAGAGTGAGTTTCTAAAAAACGACTGAAAAACATTTGATGACCTTTCCTTACGAAGTTTCCAAGAATAAGGCCGACGTTTGAACGTATAATCAAAAATAACTCAGATTTCTCTCAAGGAGGACCTAAATTCACACCTCTATTGGGAGTTTACAAAAACGAAGAGATAGAGGCACAGTTTATTATAAGAGGGTTTTTGAGAATCCTTCCTAGGAGGAACCGGTGACACCTGAGGATAGTATTAGAGACGCTGTCATGTGGGAAACTGTCAAGAAGGCGTGATAAGGACTTAAAACAGTTTAGCCGAAGTACACACCTAAAGGCGATTGAGTCTTTCACTGCGTTGTAGGGGTTGTACCGGTTGCATTACTCGCACCGGAACGCATGTTGCACGCGGGTAGCCTTACTGTATCCAGCTGTGTGGAATGGCCGGCATATTCGAACAGCTCTTCCGAATACCCCCTTCCATGCAATTTCTGTCGTCACATTCTCGTACAAACCCTATTTTTGCCACTCTTTGGAGCCTTATATATCTCTAAATGGCCTACAAATTCGAACATGTATCGCCGACGAATACATTCCCTCCTGTTCGCAATACCTTTTCACAGCTCCGTAGACAAGTGCCTAGGTTCCCTTATTTTGTGAGGTTAAAGCTGAAATAATGACACATCACCAAGGACCGATGATGGTCGATCACTTCATTCTATAATATTACAGAAAAACTGTAAAATATAGAGGTGACGTCAACAACTCACCACATCTGAATCCTGTGGTGTAATAACTCCTTGAGACACAAAGAATCGAAGCGGCTCCTTCTCACTACTTGACATTGGACGTGATTCCAAACCGTTTTTGAGGGTTTGTATGAGAGTATTAATATTACTAGTATTTGGCCATGGTGACGATATTTTGGTCCAGGGCCAAAATAGAAACCCAGTCGGATCCGATGATTTGAATGTACAAATAACAATCGCTCTGAAAACAAAAACAATATTATATCTAGGTAAAATTCTATTCTAAAAAATTCTAAAATTCAATCTTAAAACGTGGAAATAAAAAAACAATATTTGGGACGTTTCACCTGTAACCAGACTTCCACATGTAGTCCAGGGTAACTGCATTGATATCTTCGATATAAGGGCATAACCAGGATTTGCCAAACGCTTCTAATATTTCTTGTCGTATAATTGTGAATTCCGCTATGTTAATGTCATATACGTGATTCATATCGAAAAGTATAACCTGAAAAGTTAGATATGACTTGACGTTTGAGAGCTTCAAGCAGTACAACTACACTTGTGCTTCATAACAGGTACTGAGGGTAAAGTGGAGCCGATCGGATACAGCTCTTTTAAAGACCAAAACTATTGGGAGAGCGAGGAGGATGATCATAAGGCGGTTTCACCTCCGTTACTTCTCCCACTTCGGTATTTTTATTGAACTTTCTTGCCATGGAAATAACGAGTGACAGGTGAAAATCTCGTTTTATTCGACAAATCCTACGGCTTTCAATTGAGCTCATCTGTCTCTGAAATGCCTACAGATAGCGCTTGTCAGGGCTAGCAAACTAATAAGTTCGCACTATGGAAGAATTGGCTGTACAATAGAGAAGTAACTACTGAACTAACTGAATTCTTGGACCAGAACTACTATGAGAAATTGGCTGATGCTTATGCTGGTAGAAGTGTTGAAATCAGGTGAAGGTATTCAGAAGTCAGTTCGGTTGTTCTTCGAAACCAGTTTTGGTTGGGCCTTGCTTTGGGTTTCACCTCAGTTCCTTCACTTTTCTAGATCTACACAAAAGCAACCCTATCATTCGCTAACACCAAACGTATTCAACTTCGCTTCACTCACTTCCTTGTCGTTTTCGTTCAAAAAATCTGCGACTTGTTTTAGACAATCTCGTAACGTGATGCCATACAAACCGTGAACTATACGGAAATCCTGAAATTTTTCTCGTTTTTCCCTGTACTAATTTCAACTCCTATGTGATTTGAGTAATCACGAAAGGAAACAAAATAAGTATAATGCGATGCATCCCACACCAGACATCTTAGCTCAAGTAAGAAATATTCATATTGTTCAAAATAATCATGAATAATATAGGGATTTCGCTCACCTTTTCGCTGCTTCGTACTTCTGGTGGCGGACGAGCGATACGTAAATCGAGGTAACGGACCCCGTGTTCAAGCTGTTCACGAATCGCGTAGCTGTAAATAAAAGACGTTTCCACTCACTTATCAGGAGCATGCCGTAATTTGCCTTCAGAGCATTTACGAAGGGTAATTCCACACTTTCGCATTTTTCTTGGCTTGGGCATGTATTTTTTTATCGTAAATCTTTCAACATATCACGATTTAAAGATGCGCTGAAATTTTTTGGCTTTAAACCTGCAGTGGAGTTGAGTTCCAGCTTTTATTTCATTTATTTTTGATATTTTGATATTTTTTTTTGATATTTCTGATTTTTTTTGTTTCTCGTTTAGTGTAATCTACCTGTAGAAAACCTGTCTTCAAGAACTCTATGTGATTTGGAGAAGCAGAACGAGCGCTTGGTTCTCATTTGCTGTTCACAGTATGAATTAATTCAACTAATCCTATCTAGCTCATCTAAAAACAATGAACTAGCTGAATAATTATTGAAATATTCAGAAGAACTGGACCGTTGTGAAACAGCCCATCGTTTGATGCCCATTTTGATACAAGTTGGTTTTGCAAAACGACGAATGTTATCCGACAAGTCGATTGCTACAGGAAGTTTTGGATCGAGTTCTGCAGTCGCTCCCGAGTCATGTGAGCCTGAAAATCAAGTGTGGTACGATCGAATGGCGATTCCGATTTCTGATTACAATGCTGTTGACGGCATCTTCCATTAAAGAGCAAAAACACAAGGAAGGATGAAAACCAAGGATGCTTGGGCATCAAAGGTGTCAGTTATATATGTCCGTTTTCAAACCAAAACTACGCAATGTAGGTCTTATATGCGTGTGGAGCGTACGATGCTGCCGCGCTGGCAGCATAAGTCATAAGCGACCGACTAAGGACACCTTCACCAAGTGTCAGTCATCGATTCTAATAACTTCACTTCAGGACAGGAAGGCCCTTTAATTCAACCCGAAGTAACTCAAGTTCAAGCTCGTCGATCGAAAAATTATCGTCGACGATACCCCCTAGTTGGCTACAAAGGGACCCCTGTATAATGCCCCAAACCCTAGAATTATAAGAGGGATTCTTAGTGACTTACCAGGAATTTTTAGTAAATGTAAAGGTTGAGATGTGAGTGTAGCTGGTAAGTCGGCCATCCATCTTTTCAAAGACGTTGGACTACCATTAGTGATTGGGCCTGCTGGCATCAAATCGACCTAAAAACTTATTTTAGCCCAAAAACAGCATCAAATTGAATTTGTGACAATCTATATCTACCGAAATGCGATATGAAGTCGATATATTACGACCAATAGCGATTACTATTGGTAGCATTAGTTCCAATTGAACCATACGGTGTTTATTAGCAAATATATGAAAACAATAAATAGAATTCCATGCTCGAATTCATGTCAATACTTCTGATATTTCAGAATAAATATCTCGTCAAAAAAAGGATCACCACCAAACATGAACTCGGCAGAAGTAAAAAGTAACTTTGTGGAAGTGTTATGAGCTGATTGGGACAAACATACGACGATAAAACATAAATGGAAGACCATTTTGGTAGAAAATCAATTAGAAGAAGCGCAAAATAGTGAATAAATTCGACCGTAGAAGGTTCCAAACCTAAAGAGATTCGACGGTGGTGTGGTCTGCGAACAGATGAATTAAACGTTTCTCTTCAGAATATTCGAGTCATATTTTGAAAACAGTCATCTGTCATCACTTTAAATGAGCACTTAAGATACGGTAATAAGCCCACACACTGCGTTCACCAATGCTAATTAAATTGGAACGTGTCAGAAACAAGCGAATAGCGTAAATACGCACCTACAATATGATATGCGAATTCAATAAAACCTAAAGCAGCGTTTCATAACTTGAACGTAGCTGACCTATCAATAAGTTTCCTACGGTAAACAAAAACTGAGAACAACCACAGTTTGCTGCCAAAAGAAACCAATTCTTCCTATGGAGCTTCTGTTTGGGTTGAAATTTGCACTGATAAGCAATGATATTAGCTGATAGGTTCTTTATTCGGGGCAGGTCGTGGCATTTGAGCTTTCGGTTGCATACGGCCACGTGGTGCTTCGCGATATACGGCAACAAAACCTTTCTCCTCTTCAGAATCATCCGTATGCAGAATAAGCAGAATATCAGGCCCTAGAAAATGACAATCTTAGAAGTGCCGTCACGACTCAATCCAAAAACTCTCAGTTATTGAGCTTGTAGTGGAGGCTGCTTGTTTTCATCGAAAAATTAGTCCGCAGTTGTAGAATCAGGTTGGCCTTTTCGGGGGACGCACGATTCGTGCGATTTTGGGCGCGCGCGGCAAGTTGCGCGGCGGAATTCGTGATGATTCGAACGACTCTGACGCCTATTATTGGGGTACAAACTTGAAGTAGATTAGATTGGTAGGATCAGCTGACCATACTCAACTATTCTACTTCAAGTTTGGAATTATTCCCCAATAACAGGCGTCAGAGCCGTTCGAATCATCACGAATTCCGCCGCGCAATTTGCCGCGCGCACCCAGAATCGCACGAATCGGCACACACCCGGCCTTTTCTTCAGGGGTTGTCAATAGCCATTGTAGGTTGTAAAGCATTGTAGGAACATTTGAACGCGAGTCTGGTCTACAATGATTTAGCTGCTTGCAAAATGTATAAGCTAACGATTTTATCTTCCCTGAAAAGTGAAGTAAACGGTCGACGCGCTTTTTTGGCATAAGTGATTTAATATGCAATCGCTCGACAGGAAACGTGGCAGAAGTACGTGTCACAAAGTAATATTTCCTCTTTATTCAATATGAAATGCCATGTACCTGTACTTGTTATAGTCTCCGGTATTTGGTCTCCACAAAATCTTCCGAACAACCGATGTTGAGCTGGTTCAAGACCATCATATATCTGAATAATTCTCAGGTCATCATAGCCCAGAGGCAGAGAAAATCGAATTCATAGCAATCAGAGTACAGTTCCATCCAAATGGGGATCAGGGCAATGTAAGCAAATTGTTCAGCATGGCGAAATACTGCCGAATGATACCCTATTGTCTCCACCCACACGCTGCTGAATAGTGTTTCAAACAATTTGCTTCTCTGCTTCAGCGTACCCCACCCTCATTAGTTTACGCTGCCGAAGGCCTCCTCATCTAGGAGGTCCCTCACCAGTACGGTCCGCCCATCTCCAACAATTCGGATGCCAATGTTCCTTACATGATGCAAGGGTACTTACCTCTACATAGTCATACTGACAAGTTTCTTCAGCTTCCAAAGTAAATGTACTGAATTCAAGTCGCACACCTCGATGTCGTGATTTTGCCGATACTCTCCACCAACAATCCTAGATAGATGTGTTGCACCAACAGCTAGTATTACGAACAACAAAGGTTCAAAACAAAGAGTGTAGGAAGTAGGGCACTGACCTGACTTTTCCCATATTTGCTGTCACTAAAAGTGGCGTGCGAGTAAATATGACCTGGAGAAGATTCGGCTGTCAGCCGGCCACCGCATACTGAAGCGTAGTTGGCCTCAAATCCAGGACGTGATACTGATGCATCCGAAACGAAAGTGAGGAATAGTTGATTCGTGGACGACATGTACAATGGAGGTGGAACCACTCCGCAGAAAATACCTAGGATTAAAAGTCGCTGCTGTTACAAGTACACATTCCTAGCGGATACTGACAATTTCTCCTCGCAAAAAGGAACAGAGAACCTGAATTAACGAAGCAAAAGCAAACCTTACCGACAAGTACAGCATTGGTATCACCACCATCATAAATCGATGCCGAATCGTATTTGCACTGAGAATGCTCCTCCACTTGGAATGACAAAAACGTCTATAAAATCGTTGTAATATGTTTGCAAAGTATACAGCCTGCGACTGGCAGACGCTAATGATTTGCAGCTCGAGTCGTCCAATGTTAAACTCAATAGATGCTTAGCGAAATAGAAATAAAATCTTAATCAAAAACATTTCTGAGAATCGAAGTGCGTTTACTAACAAGCATTAGTCGGTGGCCGGGAGTGGTAACAAAGTGCCATGTGCAATTCTGACTTTTCGGGTAGTCACTTGGATAGTTCGGTGTAGTGATAACACCTAAAAGTGCAACTGTCATGAATTCTAGGATTCTAGTTAAACATGTTTTCATAAACATAGAGTACACCTAAAGTACAAGTAATAAATAAATGAATAATGCCGAGTATTACTCATTTTATAGTAATGCACCTATAAAGGTAAGTCGACATTTCTAAAAAGAAACTGTTTCTTACCGCTCGGTGAATTCAGTTCAAAGAAACATCCTCCTTCTTTACAATTGTGGCCATCTTCAGCAAGCACATATCCAGCATGGCAAAGGCACAAATACGACCCTTCAATCAGATTCTAACATTCACTGTAAAGATGATCCTTAGCATTATTATGAGCACCTACCGAGTCGATTCTGACAGATATGTTCACAACCAGCATTGTCTTCCTGGCACTCATCCAAATCCGCTATGAAATGAGCGGAGAAACCAGCCCGCTCAACTGAAGAATCTGACACAAACTCCACCCTTACACGATTCGAAGGCGATGTGAATAACAATGGTTCAGCTGCAAAATAAGAAATGTAGAAAAAAAAATAAAAGCCATCAGGAAGACAGAATAAATGCCAATTTTAATTGTGTAGACCACATCAGATCAAACCGGAGCGAGTCAAAAGTTTGCAAATACATTTTTAAAAAGCTAACAAAAATGCTTACTGTACTCTCCGCACAGTTTCTCGCTTTCACCGATTTTCACATAATCGTAAGCACATTCCGTTTTCATCCCCTGTAACGACATTCTAGGTTGTGGGCTGAGAAAACAAAACATGCGAGTTTCAGACCTCAATATTGAATGTGGTAAAATTCAGGAATATCTGATATCCAGCATCTGCTTCGATCTCCCATACACAGCTCTTCGAAGAAGGGTAATGTCGTGGAAAATTGGGAGATGCAAAGGAGCCGTGAGACGCTCTAAGGAATCCTCCACATGTGCCTGCAAAAGAATATCAAAAATACAGAAACAGTCGCTCAAAACTTTGGAGATAGGAAGGTTTCATCCGTATTGATGGGTTCTATAAGGCTGCATTTCCTACCGACAGCTGTTTCTATGCAGAGATCATGACGTGAGCGGTACAACCACGGAGAATTTCAAATAACTAGCGAATCATCTACTGCATAAATAAATGGGTCAATTAACAATCAGCTTACTTTCGCACGTTTTCCCGTCTGGACGAAGACTATATCCGACGTTGCAATCGCATCTATAACTACCAACAGTGTTGACGCAACGCTGTTCGCAGAGTTTTGTTCCCATGGCACATTCATCCAATTCACGGACAAATGACAATTCAAAACCCGATTTTTGAACAGAGTTATCGGAAATCAACCTGAATCAATCAATCTAAGCACAGAACAATTGACGGTAGTTCTAGCTACAGTACCTGATTACCATCTGGTTACTCCTCCTAGTAACAATTTGTCTATCAGTGACCACACCACACAGTGTAGCGAGTGGGGCTCCACTCTCCGAGCTTTCCCAGAAAACGACTCGATCATAAATGCAGTCTTTATGCTGTTCGAGCTGCAATAGCAGAACCGTAAACGATAAAGGGGCAATGCAAATGAAGGTCAACAAACTATAGGCATGAGTTAGCTTTTATTCGAATCCTGAAAATGAAGGTCTACCTGGATAGAACAAGCGTTATAACTGTCAACTTACATGGAAGTATGTGATGTCAACAGCGACCTGGTAGCCCTCCGAAACGTGCACTGTCCAAAAACAATCAGCGTTGGGCGGATATGATTCAGGATACCTAGGACTCTGAAAAATATTGTTATAAGAGGTGTGTTGCTCTCAGAAAAAATTCCCAGAAAAGGCTACCGATTATTACAATCATCTGATGTATTGTTTTTGTAAAAGAGCACGTTATTCGATTGAAATAATTCTTACCTGAATCACCCCGCTGTCAGCAAAAATAGGTCCACCACAGACAGAGGTATACTTCCCAATAGGAAAAACTGGTAATAATGTAGTATGAAGTTCAACATATAGCCTACTACCGGTAGATACAACGGTCCTATAGCCAGTCTCGTCGCCACAAATCTTGTCTGAATATTCTGCGGGTAATTTTTCAAAAGAAATTTATTGAGTAAATATGCTAAACATGCCTAAGACTGGTGCTTTAGTCATGTAACCGTCTTTGACTACTATCGCATTTTCCTTCTCATCAATACAGGCGGTCGTAGGAGGTAGCAAAAAAGATCCTGAAATGCCGTGCAAAACCATCAATTTTCAAAATCATTTCTGCTATATTAGGTCTGGTTATTATTCACTGACATACAAAATCTTTGAAAAAAGATCTTCAGATACCTTCGAAGGAGACTAACCTGTCAAGTTAAGGAAAATCGTTTGTCCTTCTGCCGCTACAATACGCCACACACACTTGCCAGCGGTCGAGGGAATCAGCTCGGCTGTTTCTGATAGAAGTGTGCTTCCGCATGCTAAAGATGACCTTTAATTTGTTAGACACAAAATTTTCCAAAAATTACAGTAGAATGTTGCACCTGGACATTTGTAGAGCTTTTTCGCTTGACGTATATCACCTTCGCTCAGTTGTATACGTTGCCCAATTTCAGATCGAAAACCTGAACGAGCGAGTCAGGTGAAATGGAGCAAACCATGTATATCATTTCCTAGTAACATTAGAGGCAAAAGTCACCTGAGCTTGGTTTTGGCAAGATTGTGTCATGGAAGGTGCCACGTGAGAATGTATCACGAGCATAATGCATTATTGAATCGAAGTCATACGGTTCTCCCAGCGAATCCACTTCTTCCGGTTTTGATTTCTCGAAGTTGTAATCCTGCCCTATGCATAAAATATGCGAAACTAATTTAAACAAGGGAAGCTCTAGTAAACTTATTTTCGACAAAATTCTTTATATTTCGACTATAGGGGTGAAAAAGATGTTGCGACACGTAGGGAGAAGCAACTGCCTATGTCTGACTACAGTACAGCGTACTATTCACTGAGGAGTTCGACTATCTCAATTGCCACCAATTCCAGGTTATTCGATCACCCTTCTCCAAAAATTAAAACTGACTTCAACTTAATCGAAGATACTGGGGAGCCCAAACTGTCAAAAAATCTTTTCACAAATCTAGTTCGTGCTCAAGATTGAAACTCAAGGTAATTCGACTAATAGTCAAAAAAGAATGTTGAGAAATAGTGCTGGTAATAGGCTTACCTGGTTGGATACTCTTGTAAAAGATATCGACATAGTCATCACGATCTGGTCTAGTATGCTCATGCCAAAACCCAACAACATGGCCAAGCTCATGAACAACGATACCGAATTTGTCGCAATTTTTTCCTATGGATATCGCTTGAGGGCCGTCACCACGACGCCCAACGTAGGAGCAACAGCTGGAAATAACCAATAGAGAACGTAAAATTGTGGTTTCCTGTAAGCAATAATGAGCAGGATCAAGAATTTTTGTTTTCAGAAATGGTAGGCGAAAGTAAAACATCTCCGCACCCTCAGACACACAAACCAGGGCTTTTGCACGCCAACAGAATAATGGTTGGAACATCAACTAACGCATGAAAAAAGTATAGAACGTACCCACACTTGTCGATTGTGAACATTATGTAGTGCTTATGATGTTCCTGTCTAGGTACAAACGAAACGCAAGTATGATTCTCCCAATGTCGCATTGCCCTCTGGAACAAGTTCTTATGTTCACCTGCAAGAAAACTAGATAAGAATTCAGAATTACAGTCATATTCTTAGTAATTTTTATCGCCTTATGAGTCCTATCTCAACGTATCTAATTGATCTACAGCAGTCCCCAGAAGTGTTATCTTTGCTAATTCGAAGAAATCAAAAAGGAACGATCGAAAAAGTCTTAGAGCATTAATCCTGAGCGCCTATTTTGGAAGGAGAGTGATTTCAGGCATTATCCTTGCGCAATTGGTATTCGCTGGATGAATATTATTTGACGCAAAAAAAGCCTCCCTATTTTAGTATGAAAAAAAATAGCCTCTCTCATCAAAAAGGTATTTTGCGAAAGAAAACCATATTAATAACAAATCGAAGCTAATAGAAAGAATTCTCACCAGAAAAATTCGAAGCTATTACATACGGAATAACACCATTCGGCCAGATCCGTTCCTTTCGTGCTGTCGCAGCCCTTTTCGTCTTGGCAGAAATAGGATCATTGAAGTAACGTCGAAACACGACACCCCCGACAGGGGATTTGTTGACAGCGGAAGGAGAAGTGCGGATGATCGTGTAATTACCGAATTTCAGCAGTCTCTCCAGGGTACGAAAAGACCGCGTACCAGTACCGTTCGATGGAAGTGAGAATTTGACATGGTGTACGGTACTGGATGGAGGATGGCTGGAGTTGATATTGTACGAAAAATAAGCACCTTGTGGAATTGTGCAAAGGGCAGCTAGCCAGGTAAGCAGCATGACGTAAAGGAGGTTAATGGGAGCGGTCTGGGCACATTGATACGTTCGGACAATACTGACCGCTTATGATAACGACAAGGTCGGTTTTGGTGCTTATTGCAATGCGCAGTGCTGTTTGGCAGATGGATTGCCTCCAGATGCACCGACGACGCTACGGAAGTCGAAAGAAGTGATGTGTGAGGTTTGGTGGAACTTCGATGAACAGCGAAAGAAAAACGCTATGGTTGCCATTCGATCGAGGCTAGCACATCTGTTTCCCACCATCGGTGTTGCCGCAAGTCGGCCAGCGCCTGTTCGTCGCCATAACAGATGGACCTTGCATAACATAATAATCGATTGATAGCAGCTGACCACGAAGTGTAGAAAATCGGTCTGAAAACTGTACGCTAATCATGTTCTCTCTCTACTTTACTAACTTCCTTTGAAGGGAGCCTTTACATATATTAGAAAAAAAGTAGATTTCGAAACTTACCTATTTCGGGTGTATGTTTTCTTTTGCTCTGTGAGAGTTGGTGTTACCAAAAAGCCCAGGCCCATGTCGAATGCCATGAAGATTCACCTGGATAACTATGTAGTATCCCTAGATGGTCTCAAATCAACCAATAAAAAACCAGTGTCGTGCCATTACCAAGAAAAAATCGAAGCACCAGACACTCTATAATCGGAAACCATAACACAATTTTGTTGAACATACATATGTTCAGGGATTCGGTCGTTCATTCATAACGGCCTGTTCAAAATCGACTACAAGCCTTTTTACACTACAAATCTACAAGGATTATTTATCATCGATCATTCATGATGGAGTGGGCATCAAATCATTTCATTACATCAGAGAGAACTCTTCAATCCCAAGTTCTACAACATTTTCGGTAACTACTTTATTCTTCGAATCAGTTGAGCAGTACTACGATACCTTTTCACAAAGTAGCTTTATGGAGTTCAACCAGAGGTGGAAGGAGCGCTTATTCGAGCAGAGCCTCTATATAGTGGAGCCTCTATATCGTTGGTCAGAAACTCATTATTGAAGACAGCAACAGTGGATCGAACCTTCCAACTCGGTTACATCAACTGTTCCGGACCGAAGTAGGGTAAGCAACAAGCCTAACGATGGTCATTCAAGGTGCCTCGTACCTGTTAACCATGCTACTCACAAGTACATAATTATATTATCAGAATAGCTCCAACAATTATCCCCCCCCCTCCTCCCTGAATGAGGCCATTTGCAGGAACATTTACTCCATTCACTGTACTTGGATAATGCTTGCTAAAAAATTGCTGTCAAAACGAACTCTTCCCCAACTCTTTGACAGTCAAAGGGCGATACTACTCGACCCTCCCATTCGTTGACGGACGACCCCTGATAACCGTCGAGAATGGGTACGTTTTGTCCGAAACACACCAAACTAAGACATTCCCCCTCTGAAGTACTTCCCTCACGGGCCATTAGAACAGCGTAACCCTGTAGGTGTAAGTTATGGACAGTTGGATAACCACTGAAGGACACTTTTCATCCGTTTACCTGACCCTCATCATGACCAATCATTACGCCATAGTTTGTAATAACAGGCTTGGATGGACGATCCACCATCAGATGACCTCCATTCAAGGCTACCTTTATCTTTTGCGCTATGTAAACAACATTCTGGCATCCTTCTTTTCACGAGATAACCCTATATCTGGACTTTGTAGAACACGACCATAAGTTTTTAAGTCAAACAATATCCAAGCGGGATCGTTTCAACGCTGGAGTCCTTCAATCAGACAACAAAGAAACACAATATGCAATCATTTTTATATTATTAATAGCTTCGATTTAACTTCAAAAGTAATACAAACTTTGGAACTTAAGAGTTGAACTAAATACTTTCTAAACAAACACATATTAAGCGCAATTTATGAGTAATTGTAATTTAATAAGCCAGTAATTACACTGACTTGCATTTGAACACGTCGTGGCAGTCTTTATACATAGCCGCTGTAAAAAAAGGATAGGAGCTGAGAAAAGGTAGAGAGGTGATAAGTAAGCACAAGCTATCGAGTAAGCAAGTACGAGCAGTGTTCAAATTATCAGACTTTCGTAATTCGACGTGGGCCTGCTCCTTTTGGGAGGGCTGGACGAGCAAACATCTTCGGGCTTTCGTGTTCTACTGGATGCAGTGACTCCAAAAGCGCTTTCTCCGAAAGATCGTCCTTAGAATCTACTTCCATCTAAAAGATGACTATTACTCAAAATCGGTAGCTGCAAGATTATATTCCGGTAAGCTATCGCCATGATTAAGCAAGGAAATTAAGAAACAGGAAAAAAATCAATGTTGACCGAATTAGTAATACCTTTTTACTTAATTCTATTCCTAACTGTTTTGTAGCAGTTTCCAAAAATGGAGACTTGCAACTTGAATACAACATGCGTTCCTTGATTGAGCTACCCGATGATGGCAACGAATAAATGAAAACTGAAAATAAAACAATTGAGGTAATAACATCAACCACAAATAAAAGACAAAAAAAGTAAAATGCATATCTTTTCAAGACTTCAACAGTATCTTCCGTCTGAATGGGATGTATTTCAGCATTTACTAAACAGTTTTAGGGTAGTAACATAGACTGCATTGTGAGGGTAGCAGAATTTCGTACCCACATTAAATTATTCAATAAACTTTCTATATGCGCCCATTCTGACATTGTACAAGTCGATAAATCGAAAACGACACCATTATGAGAGTCATAAAAGGGCGACTTAAAGTTTTTTGGAAAGAATAAAAGACACTATACCACATTCCAGAAAACTCCCGTTTCATTCAGCAGTAATCAACTGAGCTAACTCCAACCAACAGTAACCGCAACCTGATTTGCTCAATGTGAAAAAAGTGGCCAGTTCATTAATTTACTGTAGGTTTCAGCGCTCTTCATGAATTATGACCCCTTTTAACCTTAAGCTACCAAGTTCATTACATCATTCCATCATGTACGAGATTCCGTCAACTTCTCTGCTTTCCTGGTATGGTATTCCCTAACGCCGGGACCAGGAGGACGATTACATAAGAGTACGCATATGACGATCATGAATGATGCCAGCAAAGGAACACCTCTTCACATGAACACCTGGGATATCCCATCATCTATTACCTACAAAAACAGGATAAAAATGAGGGAGACGATGAAGGATTACATATCGAACGATAATTTCAGGGTGCTAAACCCTTCCCTAACAATTTCTCGTTTCCATCATGTTTTCCACATAAACGTCTATACGTATGATAGAAATGATCAATGAAAAAACAAGGAATGAACACATGTTCTACTTACATGTTGATGACTTCGGGAATCCGTCGCTATCGTGTTGAAATCGGAAGAAAGTATACCGTGGTTTGTCTCGAGGAATTCTGCTTGCTAGTTTATGTGCTGGCAGATTTTCCTCAGTTGCTTCTAGTTTTATGGCTTCATTCAATGTATCTACCTATAACAGGTAGCTTATAACATAATCCGAATTTGAAGTGAAGTTAACACGCCTGAAAATCTTCTAGAAAATTCGTGCAGAAGAAAGAGGAACAAAGACAAAGAGGGCAATAAATTGTACACGCTTGTAAAGGTGCATATTCTGCATAATAGACAAAGAAAAAATAAGAGTTCATGATGCAGAAAAGAACAAACCGATAACTGAACAAGGGCCAGTTGACCCTTTGCAAGCTTCTTAACGGCGTCCTCAGCATTTCGATCAAGTGGAAAAGCAACACCCTTCATATGCTGTGGTCCTGCATGAGCAACAGCTGCACGTTCTTGATGAGCATTGTGAAGTTCTAGAATCCAGTAATTAAAGGTGTTCAAAAAGAAATCCGTGATTACAGGAAGTTTAGTGATAATAATGTTCCCGAAAAATAACCTTGCTCCACTTCACTCATTGGGCCCAGTTCATTTTTTGTCTTCAACCAATTTTCGAACGATTCCAATGAAAGATCCTAGAAATGACCGAAATATCTCAAATAAATAGTCGAACATCAAAGAGAAATCTTAGTCTTCAAAACCGTAAGTGTGTGGTTCTGAACATACTTTTCTATCAGTGACATGTTTCTCATGCTCAACATAGCAAGGTCCGAATTCACTCTTGAAGGTGGCACGAGTAGCAGCTAATAACATCTTCTCTTTGATAGGTGCACGATCATCGGCAAACCTAGAAAATCGAAGAGATAAACAGAACATCGACGATTTTCTCTGTTTAGACCTCATCCTCTCAAATACGCTCAGCAAAACACCCTCCCAATTTAGTCATATACCAAACCAGTCTAAGCTTTGCAGAACATGATGATACTCACGTTATCAAAATCCATTCGGTAATAGTATTGAGCCTGAATAGAATAAAGCACGGTTCGAAAGCATCAACACATTCAGGAAGTGTAGCCCGCCAATCATCTCTCCAGTTACCCGTACCAGCGTACTCGTAATTAGGCGTGAGTTCCTCTGAAAAGCACACTCAGGTATGATCGCAAATGCAGGAGAATAACCTTGCTTTTCAAAAAAAATTTGATCATATAAAGAGCCCCTTCTTTTATCAGCTTATTTCGCTGTCCTGCTCATAGCGGGCTGTTAATTACACTGGATCCCTTTAGAGCAATATATTCAATTACACTCTTCAACAACACCAACAAAGCCACGCGGGAGGCTTCGGCTTGGGATTAATTATGGCCGTGCAACACTGGGTCAATGAGTGCAATTGTTGCCGAGGTGCTGCAACGAAGCCGTCCATCATGATGGTCGGATCCTGCCTCTTGCCATCGACTGTGATTCGCGAGCTGGACGTTTTCGTAAAGTTACTTTGAGGAGGACTTGCTTCGACTCAATACCCTCGAGAATAAACCAATCAGCGCTAGAATCTCGCAAAACACATTGTCTCGCTTCAGATTCGCTACATGCCTCCCTAAACAAGTCATGAGTACGAGAGGACGCTACTACCTATACACTTTGATTTGAATGAATGAAGTAGTTTGAGGCTTCGAATGTTTATTAGGTTTAAAGAACCGAATGAACGGCTTGTGGCGCTAGCCGTTTTATCCGGAACCTGTCACCGTTGAAATGCGCTCACTTCAACGAAATTTCAAGGCATTTGAAATGCCCCTGCTCTCTGAAAAAAAAGTTTGGACCAGGCCTCTATTCAGGTCGGTTTTTACATTCTGTCGCTAACTAGGGCCAATTATGGAACCTCTAGGGAAGAAGAAATTTTGCTGTAGAAGGGAGGTGATTTGGATTAGACGTCTCTGGGGCAGTCATAAATGGTCATAGTCCAGCGCATCTTCGCGATACTGAAGTTGGCTAATTTTGGGATTCGGGTTGAGTGCCTTGCACGCTTGGGATAATCCACCGCGCTGTTTACCCCGCAAATTTCACCAATGACACTCCAAAAGGTCTACGACGACATCTAGTGTTCCGAGAACAAAGAAACGAAATTCCAAACAAACTCTGTCTCGACATTTGAGGTTCAAGTATAGATCAGATCTTCAAATGTACACGATGACACAGGATGAAGAATCACTACCCAAACAGCCTTAAAGTGCTCATTGCCTCTTAGAGACAATTTTGCACACTGAGGCGACCTCACTTTGACAACACCACATCGTTGATATTATGACCTCAACGCGACCCCTACACATATTCACTCCTGCTATTCCATTACGTATCTTCTCCTCTGTCCGAACTCTTTAATCTTCAGAACCTTCAATCTCCCCCATTCAGCCGATCGAATTAGCCCATTACAGTGTGAAATTCCACCTTGTTCATGTTCCCACAACTTTGTTCATCACTGCCGGAAACAAGTGAAAATTACTGCAGAATGAAATCTGTAAAACGAAAAAACTAGCAGCCACCTCCCCTATCCAGTCGAAGGAATGGCACGAAAAGCATGTTTTGACAAAAAGCCTATTCCTCATCATGAATCACTAGCGATAACGTAAGCATCGCCATCAGCAGTCCAAGGCTTATCAGGAACTCATGAACCAAACGAAATTAGAACTGAATTCCATTTCGGCTAGAAATCTCCAAGAGTTGAGCTCTCTGATGAGAGTGGATAACTTCGACGATGTAGGAGATCAGGCCACATCGGCTTTCAAACCATGGGCGCAATGTGGAGTACTCACACCGTTGTTTTCTGGGATTTCCCCCAAAGTAAAGGCGAACACCTGCCTTCCTACCGATAATCTAGAGTTATAAAGCCCAATCTAACACAAGCTACCACCATTCGCTCCAAAGGCTCACGTAAATAAGAATTTTAAGCGAAAGTATAGATAAGTGATTAATGAATTTTAAAGATTCCACATGAAATCTGCACTCACCACTTCTTACGACGACCTTGATGAGACGCAGTTTAGCTTGCTTACCAAGATTGAACGCATGCTTCAGGGCGTCGTTAGCTGCAATGGAAAGCATTTAAATATAAAGGACAAAATATATGAGCTTTGTGGGAATATAGGCTTTCATTGTCGTTTTTGCGTCAGCGGCAGCCGTTTAACTACTGAGCTAAGCGTAGTGTCATCGGTTATGACACATCGAGATAATAGTCGGGAATGAGAAACTCCAAAAATTTATGGGATAAATACGGTATTTTAACTTCCGTCTTAATAGCTTCCCATGAGAATTGACTACAACTTTGAACGGGAGAGAGAGCAATGTTGATTTCCATAAATCCAATCACTTATGTTGCCATAATAGAATTTAGTCATGTGGCAATATTCATGCAATTATTCATCACCGTCTCTCATCGCTCTCGCCACAAATGGACAAGCGAAAAGCTACAACTGGGTGTTTGCTCAGCCATTATTTCAATACAATATGCCCATCGGCTGCCGAATGCCATCAATTGAAAGAGGAATGGCTATATTTCAGAAAAAGAGGAATGGCTATATTTCAGAACCATAAAGGCTGAAAATGCCACATTTGTTTCATCCATTGTTGAGAAGCCGTATTTATGTTATATTGCCAGTCTTACTCTCACTACTTTCTTGATCGGAGCACTTAATGCACGAGGATTATCGAGGCGTTCGAGGAGGAATACCGGTTTATTCAAGATGTCGCCGAAATCGACGAAAAACATCGTTCGTTCAGCATGTTTCAAGGTTGAAAACATCAGTAAAGAATTAGACTCTTGGACAATGTCAGCCTGGCTTAAGCTATAAAAATATTGATTTAGGCTAACGAGGTTTCAGCAAAAACAGTATCGTGACAAACAATGTGGAGGCTAAGCAGCAATCCCGCTGCCCTCATTAGGGAATTCTAGTTGGAAGACTGAAAATTCTAGGGCTTGACGACGAGTGCATCTCATCAACGGTCACGCAACAGCCGATATTCTCAAGCGGCTCTATATTTGGATTCAAGTGAGCCCCCGTACAAAGAAAGAAACGGCGTGGAACAAATCGAGAATAGGACTCTAGCGTTGTTGCAAACCAGCCAAGATTTTCGCAAAATCATCTCGAAACTTCTGCCAACTCAGGCTCAACAAAATCTTCAAAAAAAAAAAAAATCCCAGCCGAAGTGTAAAGCCAAATCCTTACATTACCTAAACGCAAGTTCTTGAAAACATTTGCCAGCCATCTTGCTTCTAATCCCATAATCCCAGTGTGGAACCAACGAAACGCCCATGTTAAACACCCCTTCCCTGCCATTTTCAATACATAATGTGGAATGTTTTAGGGAAGTCGATTTATATTCGACTAAGGCAGATGCAAATGGAAATCAGTGAAAGGAGGACGAGATTCGGAAAGATATTTCATGAATAACAAGTATTTTTTTGTTTCAAAGAAGTTTTATACATTCGATCCAAGTTCTGAGCACCTACTTATATGCGAAACTACAGGCAAAGAAATGCAGAAGTCAAAAAATCAAGCTTGTTTATTGAACTGAAAATTCTGTTTTCTTGGAATCACCATCATCGGAATGCAAAATAGAGCTGAAGTGATCGAATTGCTATAAATAATACGATATACGTGTGCTTCTAGGAATGTCTTCGCTCCGTACCCTTATCTCTTTACCAGGGCATTTTTGTTGTGTTGAAGGGAAGTCCATTATGTTGTGGACAACAAAAGGAATTACCACGACCAATATCTCTACTCACTGTTTCGTATAGAGGAAAATTCACTCAGAAATGCATGTCGTCACGCGGGACTGACAGCAGAACTGACAAAAGGTGTCTAGTATTTTCGCATAAATATCAAATGCGATACGTAGTATTCCGAAAGATATTGCCATGACAGATTCAATAAGAAACTTCTAAAGGAAAGAGGGAATATTCAAAATATTCAAAGAGTTCACTCTTTCCATCCTTCTGTTATCATCGAAAACTATCTTAATTCTAATCTTTAATCTTAATCCCATGATATCTGTTCAGCGCCGAAAAAGCCATGAATGACTGTCTCTCAACATACTGCTTGCATCTTTAAGAATTAAATTACCGGTCAACTGGTATTGAGTGAAAAGTGTTCCTTCCAATGTTTCGGTTCAGCAAAAGCGAAGGAAAAGTGTAGTGAATTAAGATTGAAACACAATTTCGAGCACTCCAGAGAACGCGAATATCCCTAACAAAGACGATGTAAGACAAACAAAACTCGGCTGGCGTGAAAGGTATTCGATCACAGCTGCTCATGGCTTGCGACAAGCGACACTCTATGCTTTGACAAATAAGCTCATCAACCTCTAGCAGCCATTCAAATTATTGTTGTTTGTTTGTTTATTACATGTCAAGCATGTGTGAAGCCAGTAGGCCACATTAAATAAGTATAAGGTACAAATCGAGTTAGAAAACGATACAAATTATATTAAAAATGCTGTCAAAAAATAATGTCAATTTAGCCAAAGTGTTTATATAAGTTATAAGAAAATATATTCAAGTATACCTGAGCCCAATTTAAAAGCGGCTATCTATTTTCAAGTGAAATAAATTTCCGAAAATAGAAAAACTGACAATTCATTTAGGCAGTGGGATAGCGATGTTGTCACGATAAGTCATAGCGACGATTTATGAGTCGCATATGGTAATAAATTTCCCGTTCAAAAATGGTAAAGCTAGTTCTTTCACTTTATTAACTGGATATATTGGGCATGCCGCCAACAGGGCGAATTTCACCGATCTGTAGGCAGCCATCTACTCCAATTAATGACAGTACGCTGTTCCGATAAATAACATTTCCAAGAAGGCGAGGAAATTAAGGCTTGTGTGGTGAACAGAACAAGCTGTTATGACTGGAGGATGTCACAGAGGGTTTTCGGAAAGAGCTACAGGTCGCTAATTGGAACGACATAAATAAAAATAAGATTAGCTCTAAGTAAGACTTTCTGTACCGCCTTAATACTTTGGTTAGAATTTTGGAACGCTGAAGCTACAACGTCCTCATTGCTGAAATCGTTATCAGCGCAGAATTCCAGAAACCCCTTATGAACACAACACTTATCAACGAAGAACCGTTGAGACGCCCTACCGCAAAATGGAAATACCATCGAAAATGAATTCATTGTGATCACGACCATAAACTAGCGACTCTGGTGTATATTGGCGAAAACAATCGAACACTATGACAACTTTATAGAGCACACTATAGAAAGCCTAGTACCAAATGAAATGGGTGGAACATTAGCATTAAGTGCGCAGATTTCTCTCGTAACAGCAATACGTCTCCCTATTCTTCTTTCCCATCGAAATCGTTAACGAGTCTTCATCGCTCGTTGTTTTTGCACTGTCAACATGAATTGCTGGTCTATAAGGAGGCGAAGGGATGTCTGCTATTGCTAATGTTAACGATTAGGTTTTCGGCCACTGAATGCTAGTATTCACTTTAACCATAATGGCATAATGCCTAAAAGCTGCCCTAGCACCTTTTCAATATGCTTCTAACCACCACTGTGCCCTCCATATCACCATTACACAAAGCGAGGACAAGTATACAAACGGCTGTCATTGGTATGGTCAGCCAATATAGTATATTACTGAAACAAAATACGGGATACGAAGGTAAACAGAGGGATGTCCGAGTCGCCCTTTGATGAAAACCCGGAAATGAGAGGATAGAGGAGACTCGGGAATGAATTGTTCCATGTATTCCTAAAGAACATCAATGTTCATTGTCACTCTCCCATGGCAACATCACCACAAAGGAAACACTCATGTAAGGCCACCTCAAAAACGATCATGGTCAATTCATCTCACATGGGAAAATATCACCGCTTATTCTCAAAAGACAAGAATGATTCAAGTCTCACAAAACAGCTGCCTTAAAAGCACGTATGTTTGAAAGCATCTTCTGAGGCAAAAGTAAATATGACTTTCAACACAGAGACCTTTTGCCCTTCTTGAACAGCTCGTTAAGGAAATGATTTACTATCGGTTTCAATTATGAGGAGCAAAGTCCAAACCTCATTGATTCCATTAAAGACTCCTCTGTACGTCTAGTTAATGGCTCTTATCACAAATATGTCAATTACTTTTGGCGCCAGCTGGGTTAGGAGTAGATTGGCGCAGCAACTTTTTCCTCGCAC
Source organism: Haemonchus contortus (assembly GCA_000469685.2). NCBI lineage: Eukaryota > Metazoa > Nematoda > Chromadorea > Rhabditida > Trichostrongylidae > Haemonchus > Haemonchus contortus. Next base: position 9,923,423 of record LS997565.1, read on the forward strand.
AATTTCCTATAATTCCTTACATACATACATAGATATAGGAGTGTTTCATGACCACGGCCACCGCCCTAACTTGATTTTTGATTACATCAGTGACGTGAGATATGGGGCAAAACAGGTTTTTGAGTAAGTACAGCCTAAGAGGCAAGCCTGACACTACCCTATAGATGAAAGTCAGGGTCTTAACCAGTACTAACCTTTACATTGGGAATTTTTTTTTTGAGAGAGTACAATTCCACCTATTGACGATAATGATGAATGAGTAGAAAAAGCTCAAAATTTTCTGACCACTAGAAAACTTCTAATTGTAGGAGGGTATTTAACCCACTTTTCTTCTATAAAACAGCTGCTGAAAGGTTTGAAAAATGGTCCCAAAACGGCGAACTCAAATTCAATAACTTTTTGGCAAGTAATAGTAAAATCTTATCGCAAATGTAGAAAATTTCGACATTAATCTTATACCAAACAGTCCGGCTTGGACAAAATACATCAGAATCGCTAAATAAGTAGGACACAACCGCAAGTTCTTCGAAATAATCAAGAAGAATAGGCTTTGAATATGTTAAACGATACTTTCGACACAAAAACTATTCTCAGCTGTGAAACAGCTGTCTGGACCGCTTGTAAAACATTTCAAAAGCGAATAAACGATTGGAAACTTGACGTTTACCCAGAGAGGAGTAAGAATAAGCAATGAATAAGTACAGTGTACCAAATAGTAAGCAACTATGAGAAGAAACTTGGGAACGAACCTCTTATGCCGGTTTGACACGCCATCGGCCGCCGAGGACAACCCGCCGCACACAACGCACACTGCAGCTGCTCGCTAGCGGGGCCGATCATAGCTTCTCTTTCGACTCTCCACCAGAACTACACTCTCTCTGCCCGACTAACCGTCTGCGTCCGTAGTGACTCATCTGTCCAGCCTGGCTGCACCCTCCATTTGTGGCCACGATGAAATCCGATCTCTCGTCAGGGAAGGTTTATCCCCGAGACCCCTCACACTCTTGTTGCAGTTCGCATAGAGTCGATTTGGTTCGGGTGTCAGTCCCAGTCGGGTCTCCCTATGGCCCCGAAGAGTCCGAATTCCTCCGTCAACTCATTGTTGTAACCGAGCCGATTGCATATCCACACTCTTCAAACTATACTATCCAACAGGTGACAGGAAATCAATGCAGGATCCACCTCAAAGTGGTTTATGGGATTTTCAGCACCATATGGAGCACCATTATAAACGCCGTACATCCACCACGCACTTCCATTTATGGACGACTATGAAATGGGTTCAGCGCTTTCATTTTCGGAGGCAATTACCTCGTCGAACTTTGGTTTCTCTACCCCTTTCACTCCAAAGAGAAGTGAAAGGACATCAAAAATGAGGCTGATTGCTTACTTGAGAAGTATTAAGCGCTTCAAAATTCAAGAAAGAGTGATGCAATACTAAAGAATAGTAGGGGAAGGGCGGCTTCGTTCGGCTTACTGGGATGCGCCATTTCTTCGACTTACATTCCAAAACTCGGAGCCATTTGAAAGGTCATCTCGCCTTCATGATGAAAGTATCTTTTGCTCATCAGGTTTTTAACTCTACAGGACAGTCTGTGATCATGTAGGTGACCCGGTTGGTGGAACCAGGTCATGGAGAAGCTGCTGGTTACCTTTAGCCTAGAGCGCTACTTCTGTCTGAGGACGAGAAAAACCAAACTGTTCTCATACTGTTGCTTTTCTATATGCTATCTACTATTATTCCGACCCTTCCAGATAGAATCTGACCTAAATAGTCCCGAAAAAGATTTTCTATACGGCCTAATACGGCCTTGAGGACTAGAGCGTACCGCATCAAAGTTGTAAGAGGTAGTCTCACTATTGCAATCGACAGTTGGGGAAGCAAAAAACCATCGATTTCGCTATTATCGCACGACTGTTTACTAGATGAGGTGCCTAAGCTGGCAACTTGCCAGGGGTCCTTTTATTGTAGTTCCCACAGAATCATCTGGCATCTATCTCACTACGATAGGTGGCGTTCAGGTTTCGTTCGACCAGCCACGTGGCACTATTCTCTACTTTATGAGCTCAACTTGAAGCTTTATTGGCAATATATCTAGGGATACGGTAGCCTGAACAATATGGGAGCTCACTTCCATTGTTGGGTTTACCATGCGTTCTCATTCATCCACTCCTACGTTTTGAAAAGGTACCAAACCATTTAGGTGCTTAATGTCCTTCCAAATATGAGGGTACTTTGAAAACTGATAAACATAACTTCAAACCAGTCTACCGAGATGACGTCATCCAATTTTTTTTTCAAATAGGACTGCCTGACGAAAAGCAAAAGTGAATAAGGTAGACTTCCGTTGGACAAAGTGGTAGCCGAGTAGCCGTTGGAGTGGTTTTTTCCCATTCGGGAAAGCTTCCTATATGTAGCTGTCGCGTACCATAGGTTTACGGAACTACTTACTCGGTGTTCTAATTGGGTTACCTTTCAGCCTAACTCATACTGAACGTTTCAGAACCTGAACACGTTGTTGAGAGGCCTTTCTTCAGGCCTCTCGAGCCCGGACTTCGTTCACATTCCTGCTTAAGAAAGTTCTTCTGGTAGTGAGCTTCTCCTATGGATCCTTTACGGTACCCTTTCACTGCATATGCCTTTTTTATAAAGCCTTTCTTAATCTTCTCATCCACAAAGCATCATGGGAAAAAGTGGTCTTGGGTAGCTCTTCCAGAGTCTGATTATGGTCTCCCTCTCATTCACCCATACAGAATAGCATTCTTCCACGGCATCCAGAACCAGTTCATGGATGTAACCAACTAGGACAACGTTAGTGCCATTTCTTTTGAAACTCAAAAAAACGAAGAGCATGATGAAAGGGAAATGGATTGATTAAGAAGTTATCAGCATAGGAACGTAATCCCATAGGCATTATTATGGGAAAGAGGCCCGTTTAAAATCTACTTAACGATCAGGGAAAATAATGGGACTCCCAGCTATATTTCTTCAATAAACGAGTATTTTAAACTACCCATTATGATTTTATGGAAGGATAATAAAAGGAATGTAGAGAATAAGAATGGTGAGGAAATGAATATGCTGGCTATAGGAAGAAGTGAATCACTGCTACCGTATCAATTGGAACCCCGACATTTCCAGACCCTTGGCGCCGGTCAATCTGATGTGAGATGCGCCGCGCATTCGACTCCTGCTGAGATTCATAAAGATGTTTTGAATGCGTATGGGGCCTATAAAATGACGTGCGGTGTTCAGCCGATGTACAAGGTACTGCTTTCATCCTCTCAAACGGGTTTGGTTCCAACTAATCGACCCGGGAAGGATGTTGTATTGACGGGTACTGATTTGAAAATTGATCCTCGAACCATGCATCCTAGAAGGTGCGTCATTTGCCGGTGCACCACTTCTACCTATCGATTATCAATCCAGAAGTGAATCACAGATGTAATGGTTGTTTTTGCGGCAGTACCTCAGAAAACTTCAGTGACTACAATACTACTACTGTGAAAGGATTACATCAATGAATAATATAGGATAAGTAACTGGAAAACTGAATAGCACCGTACGGCGTAGTTGTTGGGGAGTATTAAGGTTATCTACCCATAGTCAATTGTTTTTGGTATTGAACTGGTAAAACGTAGTCCTTGAATAGATAAGACAGTTGATATGTGGCTCATGAATAAGTTCTGTCCGCCCATGAGCAGGCAAATAAAGAGCAAACGGATTCTTGGAAGTAGACCGGAATTTTTGATTTCAAGGTACTCCCTAGTTTGTAAGCTACCGTATTTTTTCCCATGGTAGATATCCCGAGCTATGCAAATGTTATGACAGAAGTAAACTCCGTCGTAAACAGAATGTCGTGCTCATAACATCATCTTTCTGACTTCATTATGCACTGTACATCGACTACAATTTGATTTGTCACCCATATGGGAGCTATGTGTTCGATGGTATACGCTCCTATGAACCCATTAACAGAAACATTTATCGCTTATACGTTGTTTTCACTTGAGTGACAATTCGCACACGATAGGCTCTGCCTATCCTTAAGGACAGTGTCTCCTCCAATTGGAGATTTCTGAAGAATCTAATGAGGTTGGGATATTATCTATGAAAGCCCGGTTCTTTTATAATTCCATCTCTTCTTCGAGGATGTAGTTCTACTTGGAACCAGCTAGCATCTTTGGCTCCAGAGCCTTTCAAGCTGAATGTGAACCTTCCGAAACTACAGAGTGGTGACCCCTACATCCTCTAAACAAGGGCGTATAGAATGAAGCAGTGGGCGGCGGGCGCCCTACCACACGCGCGTGGTCACAGGTTCGAATCCCGGTTCGATATCCTCCTCGGCCAACCAGGCCTTCCATCCCTTCAGGGCCGACTAATTTGTATCAGACTCGTCTGAAATGACAAAAACGCTGCTTTGCACTTCGGTTGGCCACCACCAGCCGCTGTATCGGCCACATACGCATTCAAAAACAGCTATGATTCTGACTGGGAGTTGAATACGGGGCGCATCTCGAGACGGGATCGATTATCGCCAAAGAAGTCATTCCTTCGCTTATCCTTTAGACCATCAGTTAGGCTACCACAAGATCAACCAACCTGCCTGACCGGTTTACGCTATGAAAAGAAGCACAAACTGTTGGGATGGCAATTCTGAAGGCAATGAACAAATGATTGCTGCAGATTTAGAGGCATATAATGCTTTTAATACGTACTCCACGCAGAGGAAGACTGTCAACTTCGGAAAAAAGTTAAAAATTAATTTTTATTAAAATAGAAAATGCACAGAAACAATTAATTGCAATCGAATATTGATATGGCACAGAAATTTCTTCTGAGGAAGGCAGCCAGCAGCGCCGCTGTCGAATCGGGAAACGATTCCTGCATTTCTCTTTCCGTATATCGAGACTTTCAAACTTAAAATTAAGAGATCTTTCTGTCGAAAGATTTTGGCACTTATAAAAAGACACCAACAATCGATATGATATAATTTAAACACCGAATAAAAATATACACCCGTGAGTTCTACCAAAGAAAGAAACGAATCTAAGGTGACTAAATAAATCGAAAAGGAATGAAGAAATTCGAAAACTATGGACACGGATATGAGTGGCACAACTGGAAAAGGCGCTGCTGCTATGGCATTCGGCGGATCGTTTCCTACAGTGACAATCATGCTGTATTTCCACAAGGCTCACTCAGTGGTGGTTGTGCTCCATGGAATGAGCACAAACCTTGCCGAGCTTGGCGTATTCTGACGTGCAGCATTACGGTAGGTACGGTTGGAATTGCAAGTCAAACCCTTGATCTTGGACCATGGAACTTTCAGCCCGCCATATTATGCTTTGCCCGTAGTTTTCGATGGCTTAGGCACAGGCTTGCAGTGACAGAGGTGTTTCAATGAATCGTCGACACAATTTCCATTTTTCTCAAATCGATCTAGCCGTTCGATAGTTTTGGAAGCCATTTCAAAGCCATTTTTTGTACGACGAACGATCGCCTAAATGAATGGATTCCTAGCAAAAAATGGTAAAAATAGTAATAAATCCTGACCAATATGCACGAAGAAGATAAGTTCTTGGCGTCTGAATCCCTTCTGGAGGAATTGCCGCATTCGACCCCAATTAACCACTCCCGAAGGATGGACGACTTGATTGGTCTAGGCGAATATCAAGCCGGGATTTGAACCGGTGACCATGTGTTAGGTGTGTGTTTGTGTTTGTCACTACACCACCTCAAGTCTTCAAAATTACAAAAAATTCATATACATAGTCAGATGCTGAGAACAAATAAATTCCGGTCCGAACCTTGAATTCTCCATTGCATGGTGGCTGAGCTTTTACACTGATCGAATAGGTTCTGGTAACATGTTCAGGAGCATACGCTGCGATTGTCATGGTCTGAAAAGTTTTTTTTTTTGATCAAATATTCAAAGACGCTTGACGAGAGGAGCCTTTTTCGGTTACAAATGGATGTGCATATATTCTACTCTTTATTTATTTATTTATTTATTTATGTATTACATGTCAAGCATGTGTGGCTGCCAGATGGCAACAGAAACAAAATCACATTAGAAAATCATTAGAATCAACAAAATCACATTCATTAGGGGAATTTCGATAAAATACGATCCCAATTTCCCGGTGCCATCACTGGGAGACAAATGGTAACAACAATTTGGTAAATCGCCCCAGTTCATGACTGTTTCAAGGTGCTTGCCAGGAACTTGAACGTTTCAGCAGGGCAATTACCAGAATTTATCAATAAGAAGAGCCTTTTTCCGAAGAATGATTGGTAGTAGGTTAAACGCCTTCTCAAAAGGTCTTCCCACCCAAACGTTCCCTATAGGCCAGCCAGAGACTTCTTTCTTCTTTCGAAAGTTACTATAACACCCAGACCAGCTACCGTCTGGACCAGCTACTAATTACTGGCCTAAATATCTTTAGGGTACGGGCTGGGGGGACTACAACACAGGTAAGCTGTAGACTCACATAACGGTATCGTAACGTCTCGCACAGGCCAGTGACATTTCTTTCTTTGAGAATTAAATTCACATGTTGTATAAGGTATCGTCCTGCATCCGTAGCCAACGGTAATGACCTGGAAAGTAAAAATGAAAGTCATATACAAAAAAAAACTGGACAAACAACATAACCGATAAAAATCGGGATTGTTCTCCGCCGACGCTTGACGCTCAACGCTCTACTCTGAAGCTTGCAGTCATTTCTATTATATCAGGGGTAAGTACATAGATGGTAGGCACATAGAGAACACGTTTTTGTACAGACATTACGCAAAAAAGGATGAGAGCGATACAAAGTTTCAGAACAAAGATCTCGCTAACAAGTAGATGGGTAGGAGGTAGGTTGAATAATCAATCTGAATTCTGTCTCGTAGCCTACTCTCTTTACATCAACCCATTTCTCCTTCAAAAGACAACCAGACGCTATTTTTGCGACCATTGGCTAGAACAACTGTCGGAACCGAGATTTCAGTATACGAGGTTATACTCGATGGCTTCTGTCAGTTTGTCCGTCACGGTCCGACTACCTGCTGTCACCGCTTCTATTATTCACCTACAACCAATTATCGTATCCACTGCTCTGAACTGGCAATGAGTCCACCCGAAAGTTAAGCAGAGGGATGTAACGCTATTAGATTTTGAGCTAGTTACCCATAGATTTTAAGAAAAAAAAGTTGAAAATAGATTTTTCAAGATATTTGGATAGTAAGGGAACACTGAAATTTCTGTAAGGAAACCTGTGAGTGTACAGTTAATGAATACAAGTGATAAAGTGGTAAACTATCCGGAGGATGTTGAGGTGATGGTCAACCACTCTGATTTAGGGGCCAAAAACTTCCCCCTAGGGTATTCCAGGTGTTTAGGAGAAAAGGAGAAATACCAAAAAATAATAACATAAATAAATATAGGCAAATATGGCGGAGTTGGTGTAGTGGCAAGTGGCGCACTATCTCACACGTACGGCCAGGGGTTCGAATCCCGGATCGATGCCCGCCTAGGCCAACCAAGCCTTCCATCCCCCCGGGGTCGGTGAATTGGTACCAGGCACGTCTGGGAGGATAAAAGCACTGCCTTGTACATCGGCTGGCCACCGCAAGTCATTGTATAGGCGACATACGCACTCATTACGCCACTACGATTTTGAATGGAAGTCGAGTGGGTGGGCGCCCCCTCAGACGGGATTGATTAACGCCAAAAACTTTATCCTTTATAGGCAAATACAAAAATCACCTTTTCAGTTTCTCCATGGGATACTGGCACGTACAGTATGTGACAGGTATTGGTAGATTTTTGCATGTCCTCTCCACATCGGTTTGCGATCGCAAAAATGATATACCGTACTCTCCAGCGATTTTCATGTACTGGCGATCCGTGAAGTTGACGGCCGGTTGATACTAAAGTGAGAATCGAGTAAGCTTAATGAAGCTCAAAATAGAGGAAGAGCAGAAACCTTAGGCTCAGGGTACTTTCTGTGGATGGGGGTACTTCTCCCCGAATTCCCACGGCATGCTGTAGTGGTACGTGTGCTGCAGCTACCGTATACTTCCACTGGAAATTCAAACCTTCCCTTTCACGGTCGGATTCGGCAAGCGCGACGCGATTCTAGGGGAGAAGTTACCACGGCCAGCTCTCGCTTGAAATGTTTGTGGGGCACAAATTTGTAATCAAGCAAAAATTCTTTCGGTGGTATCCTACAGGCGAAAGTAAAGTTCGAAAGTTGACAATTGTCCCAAGAAATTGACTATTGTCTCATTGAGATGACAATCAACCAAAGAGGGCGAACAATCATTGGAATCCGGCGACCTCGCTTATGACCATCGCGGAATTTGACTTGATGGCTATGGAGCTCAACCCCGAACATTTAGGCTTACCTTGAGAATGTCCAGAAGAGTGGCACGAATGTCGTAGGGTGTCTGTAAACGTGCTGCATTCTCCTTCAGAATACTAAGAACGTCTGTACTCTCTCGGAGCTCCTTCGGTATTGACATCGAAAACATCGGATTGTTCACGTCGAGACTGCCTAATCTAGTACGAGTCACCTGGAATCAGGACTTATCTCCAATCATGAATTATTTAAGAAATTGAGAATTGTCTCATTTGAAGGAGAGTGGATTTCAGATTACAAGAATTCACCTATGTGCTCATAAAGTGGATATCAAGCGGGCGGTCGCGCGCGACTAGGTTATTCACTAGGCCTATTCCCACTTTCTCTACTATTTCTTAACTGCACTGCGTACACCGCTCTAATAAACGAATATCTGACTTTTAGTTCGGTCTATCACTGCCACCTTTCTCCAAATTAGACTTGATTAATGACATGACACTTCATGACTATATTCGCATCCTTCAAATCCAACCCACTATACAGACCCCGCCCATCCGCCCAACAACAGAACCATTAGACCACCCATGAGATTTTTTTACATCTGTGGACCTTCTATGAGCCTTGTATAAAAAAGAGTTTTCCCCACTAAACCCGAACCCCGCGGAAAGAGGCAATGATCCTGCGGCGCCTACCGTGTTCTACCACTGGGAATTCGAACCCTCTCCTTCACAGTGCGCGATTGCGAACGGTTGCGGCGAGCACGACACGATTTTCGGGGGAAAGTTCCCACAGAAATCAAGTAAGTAAATAAACAAATTTATGTATCACCAATACGTGGCTACGTCGTCGCAGCGGCATTATCAGTATTCACCTAGTATGCACTGCTTTTTTCAGCAACATCTCACTGGCAAAAGATGGCGGATCCTAGAGACAATTATTCTGAGCAGAAGGGAAAACTCGTCCATCGGCATGGGACGAGTTTTGCCATAGCGCTACGTCCAGTGGACTCCAGTACCGCGATGGACTAATAACTAGAGGTCAACGAAATCGGCCAAATAATCGCTAGGAGATATATGAATTGGTATTGAAATGGTAAAAATCTGACAAACCTTGCCGCCACGTAATCCGTGATCTCCCATGAAGATTACGAACGAGTCGTCGAGCTTAAAATTGTAATACATTTTTTGAAAAACATCAGGTTGTTAGTAAACAACAGCGTCCTGAGCTTCTCTAAGACCCACAGTATTTTCCCCGTGAAAAACACAGCTTGGGAGGACTCCAATTTTTTCCTTTATCCATTTCTATCTCTTTTCTCCGGAGAACGTCAGTTGCGCGCGTCCGTCAAAAGTAGGTCATCCCGCCCACTTCGCGCGCGGTGCACCCAGCTGAGGTCTCAAAAGGGAGCCGGTCGGTTGGCGCGATGGGCGGGGTCGCCCCGCCCATTTGAGGCGGAGCGACTCCGCCCATCGCGCTGTTCAACTCGTTCAGATCGCGTAATCTTCTGCTCTCCTCTCCTGTATAGATGATAGAAGCCAATTCGATCATCTATAGAGGAGAGGAGAGCAGAAGATTACGCGATCTGAGATGTGCGCGCTCCTTCTGAGGCCCATTTGAGGCGGCGCGACTCCGCCCATCGCGCCAACCGACATGCACCCGTCTCAAGATGGCATTACAGCACCACCAGGTGCCAGTGGAGCAAATGATTTGCATTCGTCCATATTATCTTCTCTTTGGCTGACTGCCGTGGACCGAGCGCAATTCGTATTCCCTACTGGCAACTGCGACGTTTGTCAAAGATCGCGGGCTGACTGCCGCGTGCGACGGCTGCGATGTAACCTAGTTTCAACGGACGCGCGCAACGAAGCGCACCCCTTTTCTCCAGCATTAACAGAGTGGTTAGGCACAAATAAAGGAAATTGAATGGAATTCAGCTAACGCCCAGTAATCTATATATCAGGTACGGTATATAACCATACGGTAATGGAGCAACAAGGGTACATACTGTAGCTTCTGTGGGAGGTTGGGAATGAAATTTAATCCAATAACCAGTCTGATAAAAGTGGGCATCATGAAAGTTATCTCTAGACCATAATGTGAAGGCGGAGTTAAAAATTCAAGAAGGAAGACAAACCTCCCGAATTTTGTAAATCTTCGAAGAATCTTACCTTCTTCTTGTTATCGAGCAAGAAGCGTTGGAAATCTGCATCAGCATGAATCACACCACTTTCATGATCATGGCCAAGTAGAGAGAGCCAAATCCAACCAAATTTTGGATGATCTATAAACACGCTTTTCAGTTCAAACTGTATTACAGTGGATTAATGGATTAGGCCATGGACTCGGATGATGAATGAATAATTCTCAACTGACCATCTTTGGAGTGAAAATGGCGTGGATTTCAGTCTTGGCGCGTTAAAATTGGATTGAACCAAACTACCTTATATAACCCTTCTTGTTCTTTCAAGTCTACAGAAAAGGACTTATCAGGGCTTGTGAGAACTCAGACCAGAGTACAGGTATTCTGGAGCCCCTCAAAGGCACAGTTCACGATAATTTTGAGTAATCCAAATTATGATGAAAAACGGAAGACAAGATCGAAACTAGTGCGACTGAGGTGAAGAAACTGCGTGCATCGTTGTTTCCAAAGTGAAAAGAGCCTTCGAAAAAACGTTTGAAAAGGGGACTGTACGAGAATGAAACCAGAAAAGTGAAGAAGAGTGGGGCGTCCGGACGAGCTTAACAGTGTGTTTCACTGCACACGTGTGGGTCCTGGTGCGAATAACAGACAATGGTAAGCAAAAATTCATTCACCTATAAGCATAAATACACAAAAAAAACCCTAGTAACAGCAAAAGTAGCTCATCTTTTTCAGCTTCTAGGAGTAGGAAATTAAATAAGGGATCGCGGCAGCAAAAAGAAAAACAGAGGAAAAAAGAAAACAACATCTCATTACTCGGCGACAGCTGATTGTGTGTGGGTCCTAAAACGAGTAGTTGCAATCTGTATTGTCTCGGCACTCGTCTAACGTGACACCGATCGAGGGGCGGGAGAGCGAACTACGGCAGCAACGGGGCTTCCACTATGCCCTAAGCGCCAAGATTGTGGGATCGAAAGGGTCCCTTTTACCACCCATGGGGACGGGGGGCGTTGAATAATCCTGAAGGAAGAACTCAGAAACCTTTGTTACCGTGAACCGTGCCTTCAAGTATTGTAAGGGTGTATGCCAAATGTCCAGGACCCGTCCATGAATGCAAATGGCATTCGAACAAGTAATACGAACAGGTTGATCAAAGTCAACTGCTTTACTTTTCTCATTTTGTTATTAATCGCTCGCTGAATTGCTCCATTCGGGTGTGAGTACTTCTCCCCGAAAATCGCGTCGCGTTCGCCAGACCCCAGTCACATGGCAGGTTTGAATTTCCGATGGAAAGATACGGTAGTCGTCCCGGAACCACTGTTATTTGCAGTGGGAATTCGGGGAGAAGTACCGCCAACCGTTTTGTCCGAATTCCGTACCTTTGTAAGAATTCATGAACTCCTCCAGATATCGAAGAATGTCTTGGTGCTGCTCAATGCAGTTTTCTGGACTGTACGTTTTCTTGAGCAGTTTGCTGACGTCTCTCTCGAGTGCTACTTGGAATGGCCTGAAAGAGACAAACCCGTTCAACACGTATTCTTTTTCGTATCCCAATTTGAGAAAATACTAACTAAAGACCTCATGTAATGATCGGTCGGTTGCTTTTTGAATCCCAAACAACCTGGCCAATTCAGCGTTCCTTTCATCCAGTCCTCGGCGAGAAGGGTCTGTAAGGCCATTTGAGTATGAGAGCTATAAAGGAGTAAGGATTAACGGCAAAGCCTTTTGGCGTCAAACCCTCCCCGGTCGTGGGATATGCCCGACATTTAACTTCAACTCAGAATCAGTGCCATCCATGTTCGCCTCTGATTTCGACGCTCGAACGTCTTAGTCGGGGCGAAAAAAGCTGGAGCTCGTACAGAAAAATTTAGGACCTGACCTAACTGTTCTCTTCCCTTTTCTTTTTTTTTTGCTTCTCCCTAGCGATAACCAAGCGCCGTAGCAGGGTCCGTTGGCCCTTTCTCCTCTCTCTCTGTTCCTCCCACAATATTCCCCAATCCCCTACCCCCCCCCCCCTGTCGTGAGCTCCTCCATAAATTGAATAGGCAAGCTAGATGAGAGGGGCATACTTTATATCCTCTATTTGCGTAGTCCTTGAACAATGACGTCTCGTTATCCATGTATCTCTGGCAGAAACTCTCAAATGTCCAATCCGGTTCCAGACTGGGGAGACCAAAAAGCGATCGATCGACTTGTTCCATACTTTTGCCTAGAATCTGATTTCTTGGAACAAAGCCAAGATTGGAAGTAGGCCAAATCGAATTCATTTGCACAAGCATCAATAACATCAAGGTGACTAACCAAACCAAAGAGCCACGCCGTTCGGCCGACTGTTGAGTCCAACTTTGTTCACATGTGGAAAAGTGACCGCATCCATGGATTTCTCCAAAAATTGAAAGGTACGTGGTAGATTCCTGAACAACTTGTATCAATTACTCAACTACTTTCAGTCTGGAACTTGGGAAGTTCGCCTGAAGGGGTTGATGGGGAATTGTCAAACCGTATTTATTAGGTAGTTCATTCATTGCTGCTGTTAAATGATATGAAATTTTTTGAAACAGTCGCTGCCACAGGTTTGGAAAGTATCAGGAACCATCTTCTTGGTGGGGTGACGTGCTCTTCTTCTCTGACCATGAGAGACCATCTCCCCTCCCGCAGTCGACCAACCAGCTGATTTTAATTACAGTAAATCCCAGATTGATACCCGCTCAGGCCAAACCAAACCTTCCATCCCTCCGGAGTCGGATATTTGGTGCCATACCGGTTTGGGAGGATGAAAGTACCAAAATGTACATCGAATGGGCCGTTAGTCATTGTATGGACCACCGAAACTCCCCTACGATTCAGTGGGGAAATTGAATGCGGGGCGCACCCCAAAACATGATTGACTGACGCCAAAAGACTTCGAAAATTTTAACCTTGTCGCCTGTGATGCAGCTGTTGAATCAAGCAGTATGACATAGACGTCATATAAGTTGGCGTCGACAGGGATTTCTTCCTTATTCTCCCTGAAATGTCAATTTGGTTAATTCTGTCATATTATAGGCTGCACGCTTTGTTGAGTAAGTATAACTAAAGCAATATATTGTGAGCTAGAAAGTGTGAGCAGTAAAGAAGCCAAGGTCAGTAACAAACTCACGTTTCGATGATTTGGGCGTGAACCATTTGATAGATGTCATTCCCGTCTGGATCTTGGCATGATGACTCCACAATATCACAACGAAAGTCTGCATCCTCAATGTTAACCCATCGTCCACGTTTGTTCCTCAACTCTGACTTCCTTACGAGGCATCTGAAATTTGATTCAAGTTTGTTAAAGGCCCAGCTCATGATAGTTTCGGAGTACTCCTTAAGTCGAAAAGCGGAAGTATTGGTTGTTAATCGGTGAAGGAAATGAAGCGAGAGAATTTGCCGATTTTGCGAAGAATAAGGCTCATTAAAAGTAGTGAAAACAGAGGCTGTACGAGATTATCCTATGACGAATGACATGGAAGGGATATTTGGACGAAATTTTCATTGTTGCAATGGCGCAAAGAGCTGACTACATCAAGCCTATATTGACCAGAATAGCCTTTTACTTCTGCTATGGATCATGGCAAGTAGTTGAAATTCCTCAAGGGATTCCCTTATGAAGTGCAGCCTCTACAATGCCGTTAAAACCCGTCCGCGCATAAACATATAACAACTTTTGAGCCTTTATAACGCCCTAACTAGGGCGTTTTCCGACGCAGCATGTGGTATGCGAGGAACCACAAATTCATCCTAGTGAGATATCTCATATATCAATTTTATCATGAACTGGGCTTTTAACCAACTGTTGGAGTGGCTGCTTTCATAGTCCGCCGGCCGGCCTCAGGATATCATTTATATTTATATTTATATTTATATTATTTAATTTTATATATATTTTTTGATTTACTTGATAGTTTACCTGTAGCTGAAAAGGAAACTTATTACAAAACTAAGCAAATACCTGCCCCAACAAGTGACGTTGTCGACAGTAGCAGAGATTATGCCTTTTCGGAGTACTGTCATTGGCTTGAACTTTCGGTTACAATTCTTGAGCGGATCGTAGTTGAGGTCAACAAACTAAATAAGTACACATCATGCATTTTCCGGGACTGAATCATCGTTAGCCCGAGATTGAGGGTTTTCATGTCTTTTCGATCGAACGTGCTCGTTTTGGTTAGGAAAGACCAACAGGGTTCTTAGGCAGGGAAAGGTTGCTCAAATAATGAAGGGTCCATATACCTTTGACGACCATGGCATCCCCCGGTGGGTGCCACTATGATTGGCACACGGGACCATGGCACCCAATGTTGGGTGCCACCACATTTCTTCCTTTATTTGCACATTTGGAACTTACTTAATATTTTCATATTTATTAACAAACTCCATGGTATTTATATTCAACATGGTCCACGTAAATGTTTTGTAGGAGCTCATTTATTACAAACATATATAGTTGATGGAGTAGTACTGAAAAGGTTCAGATACTTATTTGTGTGGGTATCCTGGAAGCATTGGAGGCAGTATCTAGAACTCCGGATTTACGATTATGTGACCGCGCGGTCGATTTCTTCATCCTCAAGATCCTTGAATGTTATGCAAATTCCTCCTGCTTACACTTTTACCAAAATTCTAACTTACACGCTTCCAAACCCGAAGTGCAATTTTAAGTCTCAGTTTTATATATGATAAATTAAGATCTGATTGTTATACGGAAATATTGCTAAGTTTATCAAACCAGAGAAAGGAGTTCCCCTTGGGACCACGACGGTGGGTGCCAGTCGCGCAAGAAAGGAACGATTCGTGGTCCCCTAGGCGCGTCATGCCGAAATCAGTGTTGTCGTCAAAGGGTTAATGAAAACTTTGACGACTTCTGCGCATACCAGTTGCTCTCTCTCTCCCCATCCCAGGTCGCTCACGTTCCAAAAAGCTGTTTCGATTTTGCATGGGATTTGAATCAATGGCGCATTCAGAAGAAGAAACGATTAATGTTCCCAATTATCATGTTCTGCTTGTTTAATTTTTTCCTTGGCCATTTAATTTATAGGCGTTGCGCCCTGTTTGAATAACGCCGTTCTGGCATTGAAGAGCTTCAGAGTTCAGTCCATTGTTGTCTGATATCTTTGCAACGACGTCGCTGTCGCGAAACGCTAGTATGAACGGAGTTGGGAATGAAGCAACTCAAAAACCAAACCAATTTTTCAATTCAGCTCACCGGTATGATGTCTCTGTCCCATGGATCGAAATTCGGCAAAATGCATCCGTCAAGAGGATTGTTTATTTTGACGGTGACGGTTTCTTCATCGGCTGAAATTTCCAGATTTCATCAGATCTGTGGCAATGTCAAAAAAAGTTGAGGTTATCTTGAAATTGAAAGGCCCCTCATGTGGACTTTCAAAATAGAAAGTGTGTAGGGCCGATTTTCAGAAGATCTTGGGTCCCACTCAGTAAAGTGGGCAGCTTCGAGGGCCGATTTTCATAGGATCCTGAGTTTCACCCAAGAAAATTATCGCTAAACTCACAGTCAGAACTAGTCAGGGAAAAAATTGGATATAAGGGCATTTCCCTTTCTCGTGAAATGGGAGTATACCAAACAAAGTAAGTACACAAAAATACTAGGTCCAATCGAGTGCCTCTTTTTGTCATACGATTATATCAAGAGGGTAGAGTAAGCTCAAAGTGGGAAAAGGTGCTTTTACAGAGCTGAGGCAGCTGCTTATAAGCCCCGAACTCTCACCGGCAACGGTCTGTTTCCGGTCTCGGTGGATATGGACAGCATTTTTGAGATTCAATGACTAGAAATCGTCCTCATGCGAGACTCGAACCTACGAATATGCTTTTTGGATATCATCTTTGCCCACTACGCTATCGCTATGCTCCCCAATGTCTCATTGGTACATAGATTTATCCACTATCCAAACACATCATATCATCCGCTCGGCTCACTACTTCACGTTTCGAAAAGCGGACATTTCTCTGGAAGAGGTTGAGGGAAGGGTGAGAGGCTTTAATAGCGAAATGGATAAGCACGATATCCAGAAAGCATAGGTGAGGGTTCGATTCCGTTTGTGATCGGACCGGTTCACTTCAAAGCCCTTCAAAGCTTCTTGATGTAGCAGTTGTATTCAAAATCACCTCAACTCCCAGTTGATTAGGACCAAATATATCAAAATTATTCATATCCCATGAATAGCTTATTCTTGGTCTATCTTACACCTGAAACCCCCTTTCTCCTACTTAATGCCTATTCAAATCGATAACTATCCAAATACCTGAATAATACCTGTTGTTTGAACGTCAACCATTTCTGTAGACGTCTCGGCTGGGGAAAGGCTATTTGTATAGTCGTCGAAAATCGTAAAAGCCCAAAGAGACATGGCTGCAACACCTCCAACAAGGACAAGCAGTCGCGGCCATGACATATCTGTAATGAATCAAATTTTGGCGTAGCTATAGAGGGACATGAAAGGGAACAAGCGGACGAAAAGGGTTGTCGGACGATTTGTAGATGAAAAGATACTATGCTGCCACAAATAAAAGGCTATTCCTTTAGCCACAGGCCCTCCCTTGGGAATGCTAATCGGCTAGACATGCTTGGCATGCCTAGCGGTTCATTCCGCAAGGCTACCCTCACACTAACGCCGAATCATTCACGCAGCCAAAACCGAACCTAATGGCACACTTTCAGCGAAGGTAGAGGTGGGGTACCAAGCGATGTGCTACCACCAACATTTCTTCGGGATCGATGTGTCCAGTCTCTGGAAAGGGTTTGTAACCAATACGTTCTCGGAAGTAGGCTACTGCTGGACGACTAATTTGTATTCAATGTCAATCACTTCAAATACGTCTGAAAAACTCGATTCCGGCATTACTTCTGTAATTCGATACGATCTTCACACCCGCGACATCTTACTTATCTGGCGCATCATCTCGTCAAATTACTCCTTACATAATTATTTACAGTTTTTTTTTCAAATTTCTGCCTCTCTTGCCGGGATTCTAGCAGTTAGGGGTGGCCAAGTACGCAGGAACCAGGAATGCTGCCTAAGTAATCGTAAGGACCCAAGTAAATGTAAAGAGGGTGATAGCGAAAGAAAGATCGAGTCGTAACAGAAGCGAGCGACAGCAGGCGGCAACAACGAGCAGAAAAACAGGCCGGTGAGAAGAAGCGACAACAACTCATGTAAGCGATTGAAGGCGACACCGAGCGACAGTGGGCGACTGCGAGTGCGGACGAGCTCGTGAAAGGCACCGGATTTTCATGACCGAGACCGACCATATCAGTCAGTAGCATTGTCAAATTTGGATCCCAGTCTTATACCTAACATCCCAAAAATTCAGTTTCGGATTCCATATATGTACATATATATAAAGTATGCTTATTTCATGCTCTCTTGGAGTGGTGTTATCCCTAGCGCTATCCGCCTACTGAGTTTCATCCGCCGGATCTTGAGCGTAACTAATTTCCTATTAAATTGAGAAATCTTGACCAACCGATGTAAGGTTGATTCGATTGTGTCGTTGATGTTTTACTTCACTTCACTGTATTGTTATAGCGCACCGCTGCGTGCATCAAAATAAATAAATAAATAAATAAATACTGGTAGTTAACTGGTAGTTAGCCATGTGAGCAGCTCCTGTGAAGAAGGCGACAGTACAGTTCCCACGATTAGGAGGCTACGTTCTGGGGGCACGACACGCCAATTACTAAAGCTGGTACAATATAGAGCTCACTGAGAGTTTGGCTCTTTACCTGCCGTCTAGGCCTTAACCAAGTGGGAGCTTACATATCCCGGAGGCAGAAATAGGAGGACCTGCTGCTACGAATGGTCATCGACATAAACATAAGGATCGGGCTCGAAAAACTCGTAAAAAAACAGAAAAAAAACAGAAATAAAGAAAACCCTTACTTCGAATGGTAATCGACAGAAACGTAAGGTACGGGCTCGGAAAAGTGTTAAGCCTTGTCAGGCCTGCCTTTGTCCGCACAGAAGTGGACGGGCATTAGGATTTTCACGTTTCGCTTTTTACAAATAATAAATAATGATTTACGTCTCTGGCGTTAAAACTTGAACAGCTAGCGCTAGCCGATCCTTTGAGTTGTGGCATTTGTTCGAGATCGAACCGGTTCCACGAGACCAATGGAAGACGTGGTGGAAAAGAAAAGTTGACAGATATGACCAATAAATTGAAATGGTCAGCATGTTCTCAGTGGATCAAAGAATGCCCTTCACGCTCGACGGAATTCATAATTTTAGCGAGAGATGGCCATAACAACTATTGAAAGGGTCGAAGATTGATAGTAAGCGATTGTTATGGTAATCGTGTGGATTGAAAATCAAAAATATGAGGCAAGATAAGCAACAGAACAAGGTAGGTGAGCTTTACTAGTAATGACACTACAGTAGGCTTACAGATGATCCATATAAAGTAGTCTTGCAGAAGCATTAGAGCTTGAATACAAAACTCGATAAAAGAAGAAAGTGACCCGGCGTTGAGAGGCATCCTCCTGATGCCCGCTACTTACTGTCATTCCCTCGAATTCACAGACAATGCCCAAAGTTGTACCATTTTATCAATCTCGGAAGAATGAAAAGAATCACGATAGTACAATGACTTGTCTAGGTTGAAGAACCTTTTGGAATTTCATCTCCGAACCATGTGTAACTCAAAGGAAAAGTCAGGGTTTCTCCAACTTAGACATTTCTGAAGAGTATAACGACGAATAAATAAAGCCTTTGAGCACTGACCAATCCCGTCTGAGGAACGCACCACGCATTCGACTTCTAGTCAGAATCGCGGTTATTTGGTTTCTACCAGTGATTTGAGGTGACCAGCTCTGGTACAAATCAACGCTTTTATGCTCCCAAACAAATGTGCTACCAATTAACCAAACCTGGAAGGATGGAAGGTTCGGTTGGCTTACCGATCCGAGATTTGAACCCGTCACCATGCCTGATAGTGCGCCTCTTGCCACTATGCCACTTTCGCCCTTCGAAAAGCATTTGGAAAGGAATTAAGGAAAAGGACAGAGTTCAACCGAACAAAAAAGAGGTCTCTCTAAAAATTTCGAAAGTGAGCGAGAGGTATAATGTAACAGAGGACTGAATCATTTATCTCGCTTCGATCTAATACCGTATGCGCCATGGACAGGGAACCATTGAAGTATCGGAATGCGCGCATATTCAGCCTACCAAGAGACCCTGAAGACTTAGCAATAAAAATTTCAAACTTTTCGTTCCTACAGCAACCGCTGCAAAAATTAGTTGACATTCGCCTAACGCGACAGTTCCCGTAAGACGGCATCCTGACCTAAAGACACACTTGACGCTACCTAAATCTGGTGCTCTAGAATTCAATATCAGATGGCGGAAACGATTCGATCGGGCTGTCAAATGCATATGAAGTATTCCTACAGTCAGAACTGTGACAAGCCGTTGTTGTAAAAAGTAGTTGTAAAATAAAATTTTGTAGAATCTATAGTTGAGGAGGAAAAGTCAAGTCGATCAAATGATTCCGGTTGTCTTTTTAAAAAGAAAAAGGGACGCGAAGTAAGTGAAACCGGGTCGTGAGAGCAAGTTATAATATTGTTAGTTTGCCGAGTAGCAAACGACTCCGAGAATATGTAGCCTTTGTAATATGATCACCCCGTTGGAATCAATCCTGTGATCGCATCGATGCCATGGAATTGTTTGGAAAATGTGCTACTGTTGCTCTAAACAGTTGATTCACAGTTGCAATAACAAGTATCAATCAGGACCAGAAGTTTTTGGGACTGCTGAAAAACTTCTGGAGAGATCAAGTTCCGGTAGAAACCTTGTGGTGAAGAGCGCACCGGTGGTCACGCGTCAGTCATACAAGCGGAGCTCGTCGTCCTGTTGAAGTGTGAGTTCGTTTTTATGTTTCCACTGTTAAAACCAGACCTACTGACATATGCATGCCACGCATATCAATCAGTCTTGAAATATGAATCCACGGCTATCCGTTGGCCAGGGCGATACGTATAAAAAGGATAAAGTCCTGGAGCATTAATCAATCCCATCTGAGGGATGCCTTCGACTTCCATTCAGAATCGCAGTGGCGGATTGAATGCGTAAGGTGACCTATACAATGACTTGCGGTGACCAGCCGTTGTACAAGTCAGGGCTTCTGTCCTCCCAGGCGAGTCTGCTACCAACTAACCGACCCTAGACCGATGGAAGGCCTGGTTGGCCCAGGCGGATATCGGTACGAGATTCGAACCCATGACCACGCGTGTGTGATGTGCGCCACTTGCAGCTGCGTCACTTCCACCAGACGAGGGCAAGCAGGATTTTGGTGGTGCAAGGGATAAAGTACAGCGCGCCCAGATAGCACAATTACGCGATCGAGTCCCGTCCGAGGCCGAAGTTTTATCCATACTTGCCAATCTTGCGAGACTTAATATCTCTCTACCGCATTTGTCCCGCTGTTGCGCTGAAGGCTATTGTGAGGGATGGTTTATTCGTCGGTTTTGAACAAGGATGTAAATATTTTCGCAGATCTGAGTGGCAGGCAATACAGTTGTTAACATTCTTTGTTTTTGTATACTTTTCTACCAAAACGTAGGGACAGGCCAGTCCCAAGGAACCAGTCCGGATCAGAATTCAAGGGAACCGAACGAAACCAGAACCAGTAACAGGGCGATCTCGCAAAAACTTTGAGAGTACTGAAGTCCTACATAGTTAGGAATTTCAGCACACGACAAAACTTCCCCATATCATTGAATTTCCTTCGAAATTCCCCTGACAAAGCGGAAAATTATAGGTTACAAAGTTTAAATACAAAAAAATGTATAAAAAAAAGACTCCCTTCGGGAATGGGGATTTCCTGACTATCACGTACTTTGAAATTGAATCTTGAATCAAATTTGAATCAAATTTGAAATTTCAAAGCAGTAGTCACTGAACAACCTCATGAGGGTGTGAGAGCTGTAAGAAGAATATATTGTGAAGTTTTTTAAAATTCAAAAAAAAACAAGCAGATTTTATTGAAAAGCCGAGATCACTAACTCTTTGGTAAGACACAGTGTTGATGTATGGCCACTCTGAAGATAGGGACTGACAAGGTGAAGATAGGGACTGGCAAGGCGAAGAAACAACAGATATCAGCTAGAATCACGGATCTTCTGACGAGATCAAAAGAATACCGTCGATTCTGAGAATTGGCCTCGTTTTCTTTCAACTGTTGGGCTGGCGACATGTTTTTCATGGAACTATTCTTGGATAACATGCATAAATTAGCCCTCGAATACGCTACCAGTTGATAGATGAATGTCTTTTCCATGTTATCCATGGATAATTCATGATACCCAATGTATCAATAATGCCCTTCAGTGGAAACGTGAAAGTACGTCACAATGGAAAAAAGGACACAGCGAACCCAGCGCCTTCTGTTCCTTTCGGCCCCTCAGCAGGCCCTACCAACTACCAGACCGGGGAAAGAGGAACCTCTGCTCGGAAGGAAGGTCCATCCAACGAACGGATGAAGGTTTCATCAAAATTGAAGAAACTTTGCTATAGCTGACAACATAGACATCGAGAAATGGGAATTTCTATTGAAATGAAAAAGTCATCAATAAGCAGGGTACATCTTCCTTAAACGGGAGAAAAAGATCTGAATCGACTAATAATTGTATTGAAGGACATGAAATTCGAATATTTGCCTCCTCAAATGTTAAAGCTACGAAACATATTTTAATGAATGAGCCAACAGGCCAGTCATAGGGTCATATGTTGTTGTATATGAGCCTTAATCACCAATTTTAATGAAATTTCCTCCTACAGCACCCTTTTCAAAACTCTGCTCCAAAATTGTTAGGAGCTGTTCATTTCAATAGAGCTTCTGTTCGTGACACGGTACAATAATTGAAAAGTTATATTGAGTTTGATTTTCTGTTACGATAGTAGCTTTCCCAAAAAAAATCTGCGAGATTTTTACGAATTCGAACAAGATCTCAGAAATTCTACACTGGAAAACAGAGGCTACCCTCGATTATCATCGATTACCATTACATTCTGTCTCCCGGCTAGTAACATCATAGCCTTTGCCTCGTTGAATATTTCTTCGAAGGTGAACGCTGTCGGTGAGTGGTACAGTAACGCCGTAAGGAGTTATGAACTTTGGGCCGTACCCATTTAAAAGCAAGCAAATAAATAAACAAACGGCCACATTTAGCGAGTCCTGTTAAGCGAAAAGGGCGAACATTTTGAGCCAAAACACCTGGTATTACAAAAACTATCAAGCTGTAAAATAATATACTTGGAAGACAATTTATCTGGATCAATCAGCTATCTTCAGCGGGTGTGACACTTTCCTATAGACAATCTATAAAAACATCCAAAAATAGGTGGACAGTGACGGAAGATTTCCGACCCCGCGTTAGAATATAATCATCTGGAAAGAATCAACCCCACCAATGCTCTTTGGCTCTCTTTGAACCGCAACCGCAAGTGAAGGTTCCTTCCGGTGTAGCACAAGCGCGAGTGGCAAGTTTTGGAGGCAAAGAATGGAGCCAAGTCGGCTTTTTGCGGTAGACTGCGTAATCTTCATTGCATAGCAAAGTATTAGGTGGGGAATAAGTTTGTAGACTTTTGGATTTTCTTATTTTACAACGATATTTTACTGTTTCAAAATGCATAGCCTATTCATTCGACAGAGCTCTTCCTGCTCTACGGTAATGTGTCAACTGTCTTTTTTTTGGTTTTTAATTTTTTTCTAGACTTAAAAATGGAATATCAAGGGAATGAAAATTACCATCTTGAATATCTTTTTTCTCGCTTTCCACCAAGGCCATAGGGGGTCATACATTGAAGCAGCCCGAGAGCCCGGGATTCATAGGGTATACGGAAAAGAGGTCTTAGGAGAGTACGAAAATCACTTTCAAAGTTCAAAAATGATGATTTTGACATCAACGGCTCCTTCGCAACAGAAGACCTTCTAAATTCAAGGGAGAAGGTCGCAAAGGGCACGTATGCCGGGACATGTTTGAAAGGAGGGTCACGACAGCGAAGAGCTTTACATAGACCCGCTACACCGCGTGAAAGAAGCTATGTAACTGAAAAGACCCCAGCGATAAATCATACTTCTTAACGTCGAGGCCAGGCTACACTAGTCGTCAGAGCCGGACATCAGAGCTCCTTAGGGAGGTCCTCCAGCATTCGACTTATTCTCCTAGCCTCGAACAGACGGACTACCTCTTTTCCGCTCCCTGTCAAAACACATGAGGGACGCTAACTTTGACAATGACGAGGACCTTGAAAACTGGCTCAACAACCTCCTCGATACCAGATCGGGCGATTTTTGGCGGAACGGCATCGACAAATTGGCCGTAAGTTGAGAAAACATCGATGGCGAACACATAATAATCAGATCATTGTTATTACTGATAATTCCTCTCGATAAAAATAACTGCAGAGAACTCCATGGACTTATTTCCCAACCTTTTAGGCCAAGGGATCGGACTCATCCAGATCCTTAGAGGCCTTAAGCTTGAGGGACTGAACTGGGGCCCATCTCTTGCAGTAGGACCTCGTACACTTGTAGGTGGTAGAAGTATGGATGGCCCCGCTTGCTCTTTGTTGGACCTGCGGTTCGATCCCCGGCCCACAGACGAGGTAGAGGCACCCCTTGACATTACCTTGCACCGCCCGGTCCCGTTCGAGAACACAAATTCCTCCTATGATAAAGGAATCGCTTGAGCTCAGTGAAAAAATATATCGTGAAGGATTCTAAGCAAAAGAAAAAAGTTTGAAGAGAAAAATGGCAAAATATGAAAACTGGGGTCCTTGGATCTTCGGAAAGCTGCAAACTGCAACTTGTCGGACCGAATCATCACGAAAACCATCGTTTTAGCAGCGAATGAAGGCCGAGACGATTCAAGGCGTACTTTTTGTCCCTTCCGAAGGATCCGTATACGAATCGGATAATAGGGCTATCGTTTTTTCATGGATTGTCTGGCTGGTGACGATAATCAAACAAGGAAAGTCGATCAGCAGCAAGATGTCGAGGTATAGCCGTGATACGATCGTGGACGTCTGACCATAGGACACTTGACAGCGATCAGCATCACCATCAAAGGGCCGGTTTTGCCCAAACAAAACTCGTAGCGATAAACCAGTAAGACACAGTATGTTTATGTGATCAGCTTTAGCAGATATCACATAAATCAGTCATTTTTGATGCCTAGGAAGAAGCGTTCTTGGCAGTGGAACGAATTGATCATCCGTTCCATCGCCAGAGCTTGTTGAGCGGCAAGGGCTCTATCGAGGTTCCTCTTGATTCCTCTGTGGGACATTCATTCTGGGCCTTACTCACCTGCGACTTTCATGATCATGGTAGTAACCTCTTCAAAAGTAGGGGACTCGCTGTTAACTGGGTCATCCAACTGACAGCCACCTTCCATTCTAATCCCATCTCGGATTTGCATACCTATGAAAGTGAACGCCTATTTCCGATTTCGTTCTCCCCCATGTGAGAGGCGGAAAAGAGGCATGTGGCACCATCATCACATGAATCGTGTGATTCAATGAAGGATCGAACCCCAGCCAGGTTGAATGGGCGTTCATCAATAACCAAGATTACTTTGACCATGTCGAGTTTAATCAAGAGTCGATCATGTACTATTCTGAAGCCTTCTACCCTTTCTCAGTCAGGCGGTTCTTATGAGACTCCCCAAAGGGGAGGACCGTAGTGACCCGTATGGTTGCCATTTCAAGTCATTGTATAGGCTGATTGTTGGATCCAGTAGCTCTGAGATTATGATGTTTTGCTTATCAGCGTTATCAGCGCGTGATATGCGTTAGCACTTTCCAAACAGGATCGATCAACACCCGCTTTTGAATAGGGAAGTTACCCCTGTTGTTGTTTACTTGAACATCTCCCAGACGCACAGGGAATACTGAGACGCAAGAGCCAGCGAGTACTGAGCATTCTGGCACGCCAATCAGTCTTTGGAGTTACCCTTTTCAAAACTAACTAGACCTCCTCCGAAAACGGTAGCAAGAAGCAACCTTACGAAGGACTGCTTAGTTTACTGGCAAACCCAGTCCTGTAGACCGATCTGAACGTCTGTGAAGAACGGTACCCCTCCACAATCGGAACAAAGCAGTTTTATTTTATAAATAACCTGAAAGATCAAAATTCACATAAAGAGGAAAATGTGAATAAAGAGTGAACGATGAGTGATACTCTGTTACTCTGTTGAGGGGTGAAATACCTATATACCCTGTTTAAGAAAGGAATAGTCTTTCACTCACTACATGTTGATTCTCTGTGGGCTATTTAAGCGCTCCCATGGTTCTGAATGGGAATCTCAAATTAGGCGTAGCTTTATGGGGTCGAGTTTGCAAGTGTAGAGGACCAGACCATCTTCTTAGTGGATTGCTCCAACATTCTGGTTGGTTGGTTGTGAATTCCCAATCAATCGACGAAGTTAATCACTGCACAGCAAATCAGCGAGGCTCTTTCCATGCTACTACGATATAGGGAGTTGAATGCTTGGCGCAACCCAAGGGCGTAACGTTTGCTGGAATTTTGGCTCCAACATATACAGAAACGAAGTGAAAGAAGTGACTAAGGTATACGGCGGATTGTGTGGCGGCTATAACTTGCTGAAGGCTCTTTTGAGGTGGTGCCAATTCGATTTTCTTCAATAAACATGGCCACCGCAATTACTTAAGTGGTTCGATTGAGCAGTTGACACCATTAGAACCAGTATGCATAATAAAAACGGCAGTTAATGGAGGTAAAAGTGGCTATGCATAGCGAAAATGGCGAAAAGGCAGTGAATGATGACAGGTCGAGGGGGGGAACAGAGGTGGCGGAGGTAGCATAATGATGGCTCGCGTGGGAAGGTGGCAAGGGTGACTGAGGGAGTGTGTCCCCCATTGCGCAAGCTTTCGAAAACTAGCTAATTGGTGCAAAACGTGTCTATGAGAAAGGAAATGGTGGGGTAATAACCCTGCAATTCACTCATCGGCCACGAAGAATGAAGCAATAAGCATTGTAAGACAAACAGACCACTCACACAAGCTCAGTGGTATGTATTAGGTTGGCAAATAAGTCCTGCGACAAAGTGGAGACCTTTTTTGAATCATTTCTAAATTTTTTCGTACCAATCAATTTTCGGAAAAATGTATACCGTAGAAGTCAACAACCTTCTTTTATCCTTTGAGCCAATCACTGATGCCATCTCTTCAGGAGTGAGGGAGCTGTGATTCGAAGAAGTAATTGACTGTCGTTTTTGGATCACATTAAGTTACGAATTTCCTTTCCACAACGGGGTGCTCAAAAAGGCGGAGCACATGGTAGCTAAAAGGGGGAACACTCCGGGAGTACGACTGATGAGTAACCTAAAACCAAGCGGGATCGGTGAACTTTTGACGTGAGTCTAAAGCGAATTTTCGACGTGCGTTCTCCCTCTGTGGGGACCTGATTTACGGTCTGATCGTCCTTCTCTAACCCCGTTGGCCAAATAAAGGGGATCATAGGGGCAAGCGATAGCTGTGTTCATCTAGTTTGCGTTTAGCAACTCATAGTGGATGGATTTCTTCAACCTCCATTAAATAAAGGGACGATGCTTGCGTTACTCAGAAGGGTAGTATCTCCTGCAGTGAAGCGATTCAACCGATTGTTGACCGTCGATCGGTAAGCAGTGCTAGCATCGAATAGATTGCTGATATTTTGAGCCGCTACACCCGCGTTTTTTCCTTGGCGTGCTTGATAGAAGGTGATGGTACGAATCGGGTGTTGTCAATTCATTGACCGTAATGCTCCGAAAGCCCACACGCGTGCCTTCATTTACCTATATGTTGATTGCCCGGGGAATGTCCTACAAGTTTATCATCCTTGCTACCGTGTTGACACTGTTGATGCAAATTCTCAACGCTTCAGATTTTTTGTCGCAGGACATATTTGCCAACCTAATAAATTTTTCGAAATGCTACTTGGAATTGGACATATGGGCAGGATTGTCTGCTGTTCTCAATACCTTCGCTCAAAACCTTTAATACGCAAAGCTTTATTTATTTATTCATTTATTTACTTATTTATTGTTTTATTATCTTAAAATCCTGTAGGTATAAGAGTATCTGTAGGTATAAGTTAGGTATTACCCAGAGGTACTGGGAAAGCAGCTCCGACTTGTGTGCATGGCACATTCTAGAATTAAAGCATTCAAGATCTATTTGTTAGGCGTAGAAGAGATAAATGAGTTCTACTTATTTTGAAAGTTGCTTCATTTACTTTACTCATTCAAAGATGGATGTGGTTTAGTGGCAAATGGCGCGTTCTCACACACGCAGGCCACGGGTTCGGATCGCGGATCGATATCCCCTTAGGCCGACAAAGCCTTCCATCCCTCCGGGTTCGGTTAATTGGTACCGGACTCGTTTGGGAGGATAAAAGCACTGGCTTGTACATCGTCTGGCCCCGCAAGTCATTGTAGAGGCCACATGCGCATTCAATACGCCATTACGATTCTGAATGGAAGTCGAATGTAGGGGCGCATCCCTTAGATGGGATTGATCAACGCGCGAATTCTTTATTTTAAGTTATTACTGATTCACTATGGATAATTTAGGAATAAAGGCTTATCAGTAAATCAATGATAACAACAAGTAACGGAGAAGTATACAAATGCCAGATAAAAGCACGTTGCCAAGTAACGGACCCACACTTGATTTTTCGTGTGAAGGATTCCCGAGAAAAGTTCCTATATTGTCTGGGAACGATAAAGCATGACAGAAATGAAGGACTTTTAAGTAAACGTCTTACATGGGGGAGCTCATAACAAGCAAAAGCTCAGGATCAGAAGAGAAAATCAGACGAGGAAGTACAGCGGAGATGATAAGAATCTCGTGAAACTCACTGCCTACAACCAATAAGAAAGAAAGTTTTAATGTTTAGTTATTACTATTATATTAGTATCAAGGAAGAGAGAAAATTAGAACAAGAAGGTTTAAGAGATGATTAGAGATCCATTATACATGATTCGTTTCGCCTCTAACTCAAACGAATCATGTCGATGCGCTGGTCCCCGAGGCTCATCAGTGAGTTGTCTC
Source organism: Haemonchus contortus (assembly GCA_000469685.2). NCBI lineage: Eukaryota > Metazoa > Nematoda > Chromadorea > Rhabditida > Trichostrongylidae > Haemonchus > Haemonchus contortus. Next base: position 9,952,001 of record LS997565.1, read on the forward strand.
AACACCTACCACGCTTGGAATAATCGAAACGTCAAAAACGGCTAAGCATTCATGACCAGATTCCACATTTTTCTACAATCCCCAATCATTTTTTCTCTCAAAAGAAAGTCCGATACACACTTTCCGATTTTCACGCCTGCAACTTGTCAGCTTGCTTTTCCCTACTGCGAGGTCAATTTATTAATTGAGCTGGTTGAACTCTAGCGACCGAAAATGAACTGGTTTTCTGAAAGTTCCAGATAATCGCCAACAACCTTTCATAGGCCTGGCCTCAAAATCTAGTGAATCGCCTCTACGATTCTCAGCAAAAACTGGATCCGGGATGTTCCAAAAAACGGGATTAACACCTCTGTGCATAAATCACAAGCGAAAAAGAAACGAAAAAAGGGAATAGGCAAACAAACAGCAAAGAAGACTATGCATGGACTTCTTTTCAGACAGGGAAATCTTGAAGAAAATAGAGCCGTGGTCAGAAAAGTAACTATCGTTTCTCAGATTCGATCTATTCATTTTAACCAGACCCTTCATTTTTACTATGAAGCTGCAAGATGCAAAAATAACTTTTATGCATAAAAAACATCAAATTACGCTTAGTGATCCTTTCAGACTATTGCATGGATGAAAACCGCATCCAAGCAGTCACAACTCCGTCTGAAGCCGATGGCATGGCGCATTCACTGGCTGGGGTTCACTGTTGTAGGCACTACTATTCCCTACATTGGTATAGGATTCTCGTAAGAGTAATATCCACAGAAATAGGAATGTAGTTTCAACCTGAGAAGAGTTATAGCCGCATTAATAGTAATAATCGATCGATAAAATCAATAAGCATCAGTTAATGGCACCGCAATTAGCGTAAAAACAAAAAAAGATGAAAATGTTCCTTATCAGCTTCGGAATAGTTCACAGAAGGTTCAGAGAAGGTAGGTAAGAAATAAGAAATCAGGAAATTACTGCTATAGTTATAGGAAGGCCTGAAAGTACGGGATCACACAAGGAAAGAGAAAAGGCGGAGGTAAAATGGAAACAGATGACTATGGAAGGCTGCCATTGATTCTGATCGATTTTGACCTTCTAGTCAATTCATTCAGATCAAAAATCGGCTAAATCAGTCGGCTGTAGGTTGCTATAAACAACAACAGCGACACTAAAACCGACGACAACAACAACAACAACAACACAACAAAAAATTTATGGCGGCATCAAGTACATTTACAACTTCTACAGATTTTGAGTCTCGCCGAGTATTACTCGCTGACTGGCTAACTTGCTTTATTACATTGTTGTTACTATTGTTAAAGAAAGGGGGTCAAATGAACTGCCGTCTATAAATCACTGTGTTGTTCGCATAGACCAGTTCTATCGGTCTGTGTGTGACCAAAAATTCTGTTGCTATCATTTTGAAAGAAAATTGAAAATTTTCTGAAGCAAAGTAACTTGTAAAAGAAATATAAGACTGTACAAAAAGCTAGATTCCCCTACTACCCATTGAAATTTCAGAATAGTGTCAATGGCCAAAAGCAGGTTCGATCGTCGTAGATAGAAGCAACGAGAAGAAGAGTTTGGTAAAGTCTCGGCCTAATTGAAAGGAGTAAGTCAATGAAGTTCCTAAGTGTTTAAAACAGTTGAAACACGATCCTGCGTAACACCAAGCGACACTAGACAGAGAGCGGGAGAAAGCCACGCCCATTTCCTGCTCGTCTACGCTCTATACGCGAGAAAGCGGTCCAAGCAGCTCAGTGGTGGTCAAGATCGAAATTATTGATCAGTCAATTAAAGATTGATTCGTGCTGTCTTTACTACTACGGGATGTTTTGAACTCAATCTGGAATAAGCCTGAAGAGTGCTAAAGAAGTCTATTCCAGCGGAAGGACGCTGAAGAGTACGGCTCGATCCCCCTTCTCCTAGGCACGGCAATTTCTTCAATCCCGGACAATTCTCTAGTATTACCAACAAAGCTTAGGCTACGCATTATTTGTTTGTTTATTTATTTATTTATCAAACGAGATCACAAAAATATGACGTGTTAAGATAATATCAATAAAATCGAGGCTAACTAGGAGGTCATTTTCTTACCGTGACTCACAATTACTTTTAACTACATCAGTCAGTGAAATTTCACAAAGTGATACATCTTAATATTGAAATAGTGCTAGTAGTAGTAAGAAGCATTATTATGACTATTGTAAGAATTTGGATTCATGCCAAATGTTTTGTTATTGTTGGAGTGCTGATGATATGGTCAACTGTTGGGGATTCGATTCGAGCCCATAAACCATGAGTGCGACGGCAGCGGCGCCTGCACTTACCACACCGCCTCACTAGCATCAATAAACAACGACGGATTGTTGTCGTGAGAAAAGACGTTTCAATGAACAGGATCAGAATTAGAGCAAAAGAAAACAATCAGAAGATAAGATAAAAAGGCGTTATTTTAAATGACATATCACGATGACCTGTATAATAGGAAGGAACAGAGCGTTCAAGGTGTTGTGTATTAGCCATTTGTTTATACGGAAACGTCGTCAATGAGATAATGATCGCGCATGGCGCCAGTTTTTCACAACTCTTTAGTAGGCTGTGACACCCGTACACTGTAAAAACATCGGATTCAACGCCCAATGTATGACTTTTTGTGAACTCTAATTCTGAGATAAGAAGGAAATGAATCAAAAATCCCTTAAATCAATTGCTGTAAAATTTCTAGTTTTTACATTTTTTCTTGAAAAGTTCCAAAAATTTTGGATGCTTGTCCAGGTCCCTGTGTTTTCGGGGAGCGCTTTTATGGACCCACTGCTTTCAGCAGGTTCCCCACAGATTCGATTAGCATTATAGAATTGATATTACATAGTCAGTTTGAGAAATCTATGCATCATAGTTATACGAAAACAAAAAAGAGGCTTGTCCTCGAACAATCTGGGATACGCCCGGCACTCAAGCTCCATTCAGAATCATAGAGGCGTCGGGATGAGAATGTGGAGTGACTTGCACTGACCAGCCAAAGTTTAATTTGGTGTCTTAATCCTCCCAACAAGTCATGTAAACATAAACTAACCCCGGAAGAATGGAAAGCGCTGCTGTTCCAGCTGGCATGGGCAGCTATCATTTTTGAATCCGATCCTAACACCATGCGTATGATAATGCACCACTTGACAATGCACCACCTTCACCTTATATGTAAAGCGAAATGCATGTAATCTACAAGGACAAGTGCTAGAAGGACAAAAAAATTGATTTTAGGAATAAAAATTTTAAAAAATTAAAAACTTCTAAGAACAAATAAAATAAAAAATAAATAAATAAATACGGATGATGATACACACATTGCTCAACAGAAATCTTCAAAATGAAACGAGATTATAAGAAATCGAAGTCGATCTTTTTAAATCTAATCGAAGCTGACACTTGGCCTTTAATATCATCGATGTTTTTGTGAAAACCATAACAATGCTAACTTCACCTTACAACACATCCGCTCAGTCCGACCAATGAGCTCTAACTAGTGATTCTTAATCACGAATAGGTAAGGGTGAATCAACGAGGCGCTCAGACCGCATGCAGTTCACGATCTTGTATTGCAAGTCAGGAAGTATAAGACGGCATCGTGCTCTCATCCTTTGCATTCACTAGACTCTTCGCGTTTATCCGTTCCACGCTTTTCCCTTTCTTGAGCTTTCTGGGAGCTTTTCAGCCATAGTTCTAGAGCACTCAGGAGTATTACAACGATCACCGATACACACGAGTTCGAGCCCCTTTGTAGAACAAAGTTTTGCCAGTAATTCAGCGATTCTGCGATGAATTTCTCATCGCAAGGTGACAAAACAACAACTGGAGGATAAGCAGTTTTTTCTTTTCATCTCAAGGTGGATGGAAGGCATAGATGATCTGGCCTAATTTCTGACTAGAGATTTGACCCCTGGATTATGCGTGTGTGGAAGATCGGCTACTTGCCACTACACTACCTCGCTCCAGTTTTTTACAAGCAAATAGAGCCATTCAAAATAATCAATATAATCTCCATATAATCAATACTAATTCAATGAGCATAATGAAAATATTTTTGACTCGAACCTACATTGGGTTTGTTAGTGGCTTTGTAACCTTTAGGCTGATTTGATTTCAACAAATTCTTATCTGTCAAAGAACAAAATCAATAATTGATCCTGCGATATTTCGCTGATTTTGTTGGGTCAATGAAAATTTTGAAAAAAAAGTACAGTCAGTTTAAGGCAGTAAACATATAATATAAAAGATATCACCAATTTTTTGGGTGAAAACCAGGGCCGCAATTCATTCTCCTAAGGATGAAAACCTGTCACAGAATAATAAACGATTAAGGATAAAGTCTTGGGGCTATAATCAATCTAAGGGATGCGCCCCACGCATTCGAAATCCATTCGGAATCGAACTGGATAAGTATGTGGCCTATACAATGACTTGCGGTGGCCAGCAGATGAACAAGTCAGTGCTTTTGTCCTCCCAGACAAGTCTGGCACCAATGAACAACTCCTGAGGGGTGAAATGCTTAGCTGGCTTGGGCGGGTATAGATCCGGGATTCAAACTTGTGACCAGGCGTGTGCAATACATAGTGGACCACTTGCGCAATACCACTTACGCCCTACACAATATTATATCTATATATGTATATGTAATACAGATTCATCGAAAAAACAAGTAATACAATGCATAATAGAAGAAAAACAGGAAGAATGATGCCAAACGATGCCAAAATCCTCTTCATTTGCCTGCCTATATACTTGACTTCACGACTAGGATGTTAAGTGGACGAGTTGTGCAAAGTGCTTTTCCATAGACCTGATGAACGCCAAACACTTCACTCACATTAGTAGTGGCATTGTTATAGCATATGTTTTTGTCTTTACAATTCTAATAAAAACATTAGTTCTTCTCACTATCCAGTACAAATAATGCATATTGATTGAATTACGTCTATTACTAACAAGGGCCTCTCTACACCCTCGATCCTTTTAAATGTTTTGTTTACAAATCACTTAATTATTTTTCTTTTCTTTTCTGTAAATGCAGAAATTTGGTTTTACTAAAAATTTCTGCAGTAAGTAAACAACGAGCCGCAGATATGCTAAATAAGCCGAGCCCAAGCACACATTGAAAATAACTAGCCAGGCGAATATGGAATGGCTCAAAACAAACCTCGAAGTAAACAACGTCGAAAACAGGCGTTCAACTACTTGCCATCTCGAAAGGAGTGTTATTGCCAGCAAAATTTAATTGAAAAGTCGGACAGTAAACCGAGTTGGCAAGCGAGGTGTGCGTCGAAGTAAACTGCCAACTGGATACGACAAATATTGAACTTTGGGTGGAGCGTTTCAAAATTTTTCTTGAAAATTTTCAAAGCATGCAGAAGCCAAGGTCCTACCGGCTGAAGGGAGAAGGCCTAACCTTCTAGAGTCCTCAGACGTGGAATAACTGCCGTCAGACCCAAGATCGAGTACATCTGGCTAAACTCCCTATACGTATAATCCTAGGAGGACTAAATAAATAAACTGCAACTTTACAGCTGGCAATTTGGACTGAATGGTAGAAGGCTTCTGTTATGACTCGCATCGACTGATATCATAGTACAGGAAGTGCGTCCCTGATAACTCAGTTCTGAGCCCACACCTGATTATCAGTATCCCTTACCAATTCATGTATCACAAAAGAATGTCAGTAATGATTACTTTTACAAATCAATATCAAAATCAAATCGATATCGATCGTTAGGGGCCACCGTGGCAGAGAGGACAACTACGTATCATATGATCTAAGATGATAAGCGTTACCACTAATATCAACACCACAACCTACCTTCCGGTAGATTGACAGAGTGACAAGCCGCTCAACAGGCCGACACCCCAAATGATTGTTCTATATACATTGAAGAAAGATATGTGGGATAGGGTGGAACTGGTAAATGGGGATCAAAAGGTTCATTGGCTAACTGAACGATGGCGGTTTTGACTTCAAACACTTAGGCTTGTCAGGCAAATAGCAGAGACTTGATATAAAGAATGAACGCCCAAGAGCCAGTGAAGTAATACATACAGAATATACAGAGGGGCAATATTGACATAAAATGGCTGGAGAGGTTTAGGGCCAGTTTCGAGTTGAATAAGAGCTATTATGACGAGGAAAATGATAGAGTCGAAAATCAAATGGAATCGGAGAGTTTGCTCGAAAAAAACAAGTATGTGCACAATGACTGATCTTTCCTTGGTTCATGGAATCGAGTAGATAAAAGGTAGATCAGAATAGCAAGTAGAGAACAACTACTATACTTATGTGCTACCTATGGTGAGTGTGGTGGCGGTAGCGAAACTGAGTGTACGTTGAGGTCAAATACTTTGTAGAGAATCTGGGCTATATAGAAAAGAAAAAGATGCAAGGAATCGAGGATGGGAAAAATCGTTCGACAAAATAGGTACTTTGAAAAGGTGGTCGGTGGTGGGGAAACTTCCTTAAGGGTGTAGATAAGCCTAAGAGCAACCTAACTTTATTCAGGATTTTATTTTTAAGCTTCTCCCAACTTAAGAGTACGGCATGCAGTATCTGTATGCATTTTCTGCGGATCAAGGTTTCGTCATAGGACCTGCATTTCGGATCGAGTCCGTCATAGGACCTGCATTTCGGATCGAGTCCGAGTAAGAGATCTTATTTACTACTGGCCATCAGGAGCTCATAACCGTTTCCAGGGACAACAACGCCTACCTCCCCACCAAGGTAATTCAATATGGCCAGTGTAAGTGAGAGGTCAGAACAGTCTCAGCTTTCAAGGTGAGTGAGATCAGAGTTGATTACCCTAATCACCAGTTTCTTCTAGTACATAAGCTCAGGATGCAAGAGAAAAATGCAGGTGGGACGAAAAATCGCTCTCCAACTTCTTCAAAACTTAGGGTAGGATTCCTTTTAGCGCAAACAACAAAAACATTTCTAAGCATTATAAAGTCTCGAATCTTTTTGAGCTTGAGCCATAAGTACGAGTCCTTCACAAAAACCCATGCTGCTATGTAGAAACTAGTGCTTTGATCACCCAGATAGGGAATTTATCAGTATGAGGTAAGGAAACAGACTACAGTTTGAACAGAGGGCTCAGGAAACTTGGCGAACTTGCTCTCACTTCAAACCATGTGAAAAGTAAAAGTTGATGAAGGCCGATGAAGAACTCCATCCTGCGTGGAACACGTTTATAGGGCTCTTGAAAAACAACCTCAGTAGTGCTTAATTTACAATTGATCGAGAATCGGTGATAACACTGTCACCCTCGAGGTTTGATTACCATCCCACACCATCCCTGACAACACTACTATAAACGTCATGGCTGAAACTGATGAGCCCACAGTGACTCAGGGTTATGATTTAGTAATTTCATGTTGCTCAGGCAAGCAGTAGCTTCGTTTCAAGTCATCAAAATTCGATTACCTCAGGGAATCGTGGAAAACCTCAAAAGTACGAACGTGGGGAGAGTGGGGGGGGGCAGAGAGAATGAAGTAATCACCAGAGAAAGTGATGAAGCGAGAACTTTCTGTTCCGACCGTGTACTATCCTATAGAATTTATAACTAGTCGGGCTTCCCTTCTTTCACGCTTTTGAGGCATTTCCGATGTTAAGAAAGAAAAAATATGTAAAAAGGTATAATAACATGGATAATAACACGCGACTGATTAGTTCAATTAGGGCTAAAGTAAAGAAATGCATGCGACGTAATCAAATTACCTACTAAAGGGGCGATGATCCCATTACAGTGTTATCGCTGTGACAAAAACTTATATGGTGAAAAAGTCAGTTCAATTGCGATCAAATAAAACGTGTCATGAAATTATCCAGCTGATTGAAACATATGTACCCCCAAATACAGTATGAGTAGAAACCATACCAAATACAGTAGTAAATGTTACCACATATAGTGCCCCTGTTCGAAAGGATTGTATTGCATGCCGCTGTCACCGCACCCGCCGAAAGGATTGAAGTAGGGTGAGAGTTGAGTAAATTTGTGGAATAAAAAGGAGCTCGAATGACTCATTCGGATCCCAGTTGCTGTCACGCAAAGAGCGACGATCATTAGCCAGTTGTCTTGTTGCAGAACATTTATAGTTTGGTGCGTTAGGTAGCTGTCTCGCCTCGTCGTCAGGTCTCGGCAACCGCTCACCCTAAATGGGATGTTCCGAGGCAACTTTTGCAGAGCGGGTGATCACAAGTGTTTGCCACTGTAGCGGCACCCATTGCGGTGATAACAGTTTTTCTTCAAGCGATATAAATCGTTTTGTAAGCTGTAGGAAGCAGGGATGGGTGCAAGCCATCACCGGACACTACTACAGCATGTCGACGAGATACTGACTAGATGACCCTGCTTGCAGGCCCGTCGAGATTCGGAGTATTTTCTCGAATTGATCTTGTTTCTTTACATTAATTCCGGAACACTCAAAGAGGCTCAGATAGGTGGTGCGGAATTTCTTACCCTCTTATATCGGACTTCCTAACGTCCAACGCTTTTGACGAATGTCAACAAATACCTTGGGTATAGTGAGGATTCTGATGGAACGCTCTTTGGTATTGAATCAGCTCTGGAACCCTTGCTGTCTGTTTCTTTGATCAACCACTTCTTCTGGAGCGACAGTGCCCCTGTCTTCTCTAATGGCAATTTATGATGTAGTGCTGAATTTACTCCGAACAAGGAGTAAGTGCTACTCTATAGTACCTATATTGCACTGGTTCTTCTACCAATAGTAATGGTTCGCAAATCCGGCTTCCAGCTTAGCTATCCTTGGAAACTTTTGAAACATCATTTTTTTCAACTGTAAATACAGTTCTGTTGTCGTTCTCAGTGGAACCTTTATTCTTTTGTTTATTCAAAACAATAAGACTTCCATATATTTATTCGCTATTAATTTATAGACATCTATTCACATTAGCGAACCGACATTTTCAGTATGGTGTTGGAACGGGATTCTGAGCCGGTGGTGGTGGTGGTGGTGGTGGAGGTGGTGGCGGCGGTGGTGGTGGTGGTTGATATTCAGGTTGAGGTGGTGCCGCCACTGGTTCCGGATATTCCACAACAGGTGGTGCTTGAACTGGAGGTGGAGCTGTGTAGTCTTGAGGCTGAGAAGCTGCTGGTTGTCCATAGGGTGCTGATGCTGGTGGAGAAGTTGCGGGTTGTCCATAAGGTGGAGGTGTAGCTACCGGTGGTTGATAGACTGGTGGTTGATAGACTGGTGGTGGTGGAGGTGGTGGTGGAGGAGGGAATGGTCTCTTCGGAGCACAGCACACACACTTAACGTTGTTGAAGTATGGTGGTGGCAGGAAATCCACCTGAAAAAGCGAATATTGGAAGTACAAAAAGTTGCTCGGAGTCACCTGAAAAGTAGTTGAGGTTAGAAAAAAGTTTACACTAGGACGGCTAACTAAAATTAGATCCAAAATTTGAGACGGGGCATTGTCGAGGACTATAGTGAACCATGACCCTGGGAAGGTCTTAGAAACCCCTATCACCGAATGTGTAACATCCATTCAGTCAAGAGAGCCACCCGCGATCAAACTGGCTTTCGATGTCACCTTTGGCATAGCGATGTTCTCGAAGGCATCTGGAACGACGCTACTTACGCTTAAACGTGATAAGGACCTTGGGTTTCATCAGTTCCTCCATCGACCCTTTCAGGAATTCTCAGGTGGTATCTCATTAGGAAGAATGCTCGATGTTCAGAACTGTTAAACAACACCTCCCAAATTGATAAAGAGTTTCTTGGGTGTGGCCGCGATCCCTCATCCTCATGCATGGGGGCATGGAACTTAATTGCAGACTAAAAACATTCTTGCAATCCTTCTAACACGCTTGACTTACCGCTTTCACATTGACAGAAGGAACCCTCGTTGGATATGAGCGCTTCTTGCGTTGCTGTAAGGCGATTTGGTTAGGAATTGAGTGTCTTAATGATTCCTAGACTGCAGCTCAGTGGAACCTCATATGCTCACCACCTGATCCAGGTCACCTTCCTCGTCCAAGTCATATGGTCTGCTAGGTGGAGGCCTGGGAGGCTTTCCGTTGAAGTCGTCCGTGACAGCCAGGAATCCAACGAAAGCGGACTGAAGAGGTTATTCACCGTTGTATCAGCATGATTACTTTACAGACAGAAGAAAGAAGGCATAGTGAGGAATAAGAGAATGTAGAAGTCGAGATGAGAGTTATGAGAAGACGAAGCGGTCGGAGTAGGACCAAGGGGAGGCTGCTGTATCAACTAGCTACTCGCCAGAGACAGCCTCAGTGTTTTATTCACTAACGGCCAATTTCTTGACCATTTTACAGCTGCCTCGGACCATCATATCGGAGTCGCTCCGATGCAAGTGCAGACATCTGATTCTCAAACCAGAGCTGACCTTCTTAAGGCATCAGATGTGAAGCTGATTCGGCTGATCCTGGTTAGAAAGGTCTTTGAGAGAAAGAGGAAAAGCATGAACCTTCGAGTAACGTCCAGGGTACGAAATTAAATGGTCTGCATGACAACTCATTCAATGTCAGTACCCTAGACGTGAGACGAAATGAGCCGGAATGGAGCGGAAGGGCGTCTAGAGGACGATGAGATTCTGAAACCGGACTTCAACAAGAGGAGCTTGCAAGGTATACTCGGCAACCGAGTGTGTCCTTAATGAACCGAAATCTGATGAATTAGCCCTACGTTTGGCATGGTCTTGTCACGACGTGCAGCATTCTGGCAGCAAACGTTGCAGGAGTCCTCGTCGTAATTGGCGATCACCGAGCACCTGAACAAAGGAACCTCAGCCCCAAAGCAGCCAGAGATCGATGAAATCGCCTGCTAAACATTGAATTGATCAGATATGATGCTAAACTCCTACCGTACACGAATAGCACGATTCATTGCAGGGAAACCCGGAGGAGGTGGACGAGATCCACGTCGGCTCTGCACCACCAGCAACACGGAAGCGTCCAGGTCGCAAACGTCACCTAAATATGAAATCGAAGTAGGGCTGAAATCGTTCGAGAACTGAAAGCATCTGCATCTGAGACTTACGGTCTACCAATGGTGGCGGTGGTGGTGGCATGTATTGGTAGGCCATGTACGGTCCGTACGGGGCGCTACCGTAACCCGGATCATAGGTGGGTGGCGGTGGTGGCGGTGGTGGTGGAGGAGGTGGAGGGTAACTCTGTGGGACTCCGTAGGAGCCTTTAGCGGTCGCATTTTTTATCTGGAATAATTCTCATCAATACCTTCCAAGAGACTTCGACTTTGGACTAACTAACGTTTGAGCCCCAGATCCTTTATCTGAAGAAAAAAAAACTTCAGAGGCGAATATTATTTGGCTAACTTATAGAAGCTTCTAAAAACAGCATGAAAAAATTGTCATTCATTCCATCTGAGGAACTTTATAAATTTTTATATCTTATCACCCACCCACCCAGCTCAGAACATGAACAAACTGGAAGCAATTGATTAGGGTTCAATTAAGGTTCCATACGAGACAATTGGGTTAGTTCAAAAATTAATTAATCTATTTTCAAAAACTCTCTGTAGACGCTGGAGGGGAATGAATCTCATGAGCTACCAAGCTTTTTCAAGATTCCACATCATACACTGAACGATTTACCATAGGAGAGATAAGGAGCGGCTTTCGAGTTAGTATGAGGGAAGAGGAGAGAAACAGAAGAAATTCAAAATTCACCACTTGGAACTCAAATGAATACAGTAAAGGGTACCCACCTCATTGGCGAGACAGGAAAAGACACAGGCAGAGGCCAGAATCAGCCACTGCATGGTTCGCTGTCGAGATGCTTCTTCAGAATGCTTCTCAGTGCTTTTATACGGATGTAGAGACGGTACAAACTGTGGAAATGAAGAGAAACGAGCTATTTCCTTGGGAAATAGTACTGACATCGTCAGAGAGCCGACCACAGACGAGATCTTCACTGCTGATAAGAGAGCCGAAGGAAATGTCGAGCAGCAAAAACATCTTTGTCCGTTGTGACACTGTGCTGAGTAAGACAATGAGTGAGAATAAGAGTGGCCCTGCACCGAACGTTGTAGAAGAATCAAGACGCTCTTGGTCCGAAAATATGCAGGTTCATATTGAAACAGCTAACGAGAGTATCTGAGATCCCACTTGTGATACCTACCTGAAGAAGATCTGTAAGGACCTTAGTCTTGAGCATCCTCCCTACCTCCCCTACCTATCCGTTCCTTCACCCTTCAAAATTTTCCAAACATCCCAGTAGGTTTGTAGACGCTTGTTGAATCACAGTTTTACTCCACGCATTCCTTCTTTCATGCAAAATATTCCTCTCAAGCCTTTTTTTTGCCAAAGCAAATTCAATCGTCTCTTTAACTCTGAATGAAACTCTAATGCGTGGCGTATGCCCTAAGGACTGATCGGTGTTAAGTGATTTCTATAATATTTTATTTACTTGTTTCCTTTTAGTAGGACACCGATGGTACCCTTTCGTTGTGGCCAACGAAACTTCTACGGTAATAAAAGAAATCTGAAGAAAACGTTTGTTGTGGTGGACCATGATTTTGAACTGGTTCGCCACCGTACTGCAGATTATGCAACTGTTATGTCCTTTCATTTCGAAATAAGATTCCCATGGTTAGGTTTTGCACGATCACTGATGATGAGCTAGCTTTGTGAAGATCAGATATGATATTCATAAAACGGAACTTTGTTTTGCTGACGACTGCATAATAAAGAAAACATAGAAAAAATGTTTGGAATGTTGTTAATAGCGCTCTTCGTACGTTTTGAAATCTTTTCCATCATGAAAATCACGAGTCAAAGTATAAGGATGCCCCTTGAAGCCACCATACTGTAAATCATAGAGCCTTCACCCAAATGGGAGCTGAGAAAAGGCTAGACAGAGAACATGATGTGAACAGGTCAGGAAATCAGGAGGAATCACACCAGGAAACGGACTTCATTTGAGGAGCACGGGTACAGGTTGGAGCATCACTTTTTAGTAACTTTTTCAGTCTGTTTATTCGAGTATTCATCCTTTTTCAACTGTGTGCTTGTGGAAGGGCACTTTTTAGAAGAGATTTCAATCCACCATGGAACTGTAATTAGATGGTATGGCCATATAAGACTCAAACTTACAAACTAACAAACTGGAAAGGGCGACTTCTGAGGGTGTACAGAATCGATTGTGTGGAAGATTAAATCAGAAATGAAAGATTTGCTCAGCTCACGTTATGGCTCAACACACCTTGGATGTTTACTATTATACATCCCTGGATGGTAGGGTCACCTAAAAAACTCTCTTTGAACGTCGCCTCCGTGTAGGTTCTTAATGAACCTCGCTCTTGACCAAACATCCTTACTACTCTAACAGTAACCCAGTCGAATGGCAAAGCTTGGAGTGACCATGGGCTACGGAACTTGTCCTAATCCCTCAACCTGAGATGTTAGCGTTCCTTATTGACTGTTACAGACTGATCGTAGGAATTCTTTGTCATTTGATCCTAGTTATGAGAAATCTTCGGACTCTCAGTACACAGCTGTGTTGGAACGCCTGCTGATAACGTATCTTCAACAAAATCTCCTGTTCTACCGTAATCGAGCTATCGCCGATTATAAAAGCTGCAAAACGGCTATGACACAGCTCATCGGTATGTATCGTCTTGCCCTCCTTGTGTTAGCTACAGCCTATGGAGCCGTGGCTGATGAGGTGAGCTTTCATATTCCTACTTAGAATATTACTTTATAAGCCTCCCAAGAGTAAGGGTTTTCTTTACAAACAATTACTCCGCTCACTAAAATCTCTACTATTTTAGGAAGTCAAGGAAAATGTAGCAGCCGGGTATTTCTCACCAGTGCAAGTGGATCCGGGTTACGGGTGAGTCGTAGAATTATTGAGCAAGCGATAAAAATAATAAGCTCTTTTGAAACGGTTTCAAATCTCCTGGACATTAGAATATTAACGCTCATCTTGAAAAATGCTGAGGCCTGAGCCTATACGGTGCATTAGTCAAGATTAAGACTTTAGGTAGAACCCACCTACTTGCCTAATACCGTGATATGTTAAGTACATATCAATGGTTACCACTTCACTGTGTAACTTCTACCTGAGCTCCTACAGCATTGGAGCCTCCATCGCTTCAGATGAGAATGGAGAATCCGTTTTTGAGGTCCCGGAAATGGCCTTTGAACGATCGTTTCAGGTACGATCAGCCTTCATACCAGCAGCCATCCTACCAGCCACCGCAGTACTATCAACCACCACAAATTGTATTGCCACCATTTGCCCTGCCCACATTTGATGGTAAGCTCTTATTTTCATCAATTTCTGCTGAGTAAGCATTTTTACCGGAATAGGAATCTCCAACTTTTTCAGTGGCCTACTGCAGCGTGTTCGCGTCGTTCCCGTTGGTTGGTGCTAAGAGATACAAAGGTAAAGGTTATGATTGCAACGTTCTCTCATAAATCTTATTATGAACTGGTACAGTAAACTGATCTACAGTGCCTCCGGCTCTATAGTGAGCGAACTAGCAGTCAGCTGTCCGCGGTAGGCGTACATATCGATTAATGACGAGGGCCGCCTTCTATCAGAGGAATTCTCTGGCAATAACACTGTACCCCTTTGAAAACTTCGTCTGTCGAAACACTTCCTAAGTCGTAACTTACAGCTACAGTAGCGAGCGGGAGCTGGCTACAAATTCGCTAACTATAAACGTAGCCCGTGCAGCTTATCAACCTGCACCGGCCTCGACAATTTGCAGACCACCGACGACGTGGACCTCCTGGTATGCGCAGGTTCGAACGACAGTCCTGCCGTAACACGGCCGTATTCTCATGGAAATCCTGTGACACATGCTGCAAGATCTCCAGCCGAGTGGACGAAAAGATTCCGATGGTAAGATTCATCTTGGGTTACAAATCGATAGTTCGAGAAGTCTCCGATTTCAGAGCAGCATCACCGGTGCATTGTTCGTATTCGATCCTGATCTGGACTTCCGCCAAAACGGCAATATGGCAGAGGTGAGTCATCGAATTCGACATTCATAATAGGCACAGACACTTACCCCTTTTCCGACTACCTGGACTTCATGCCTAGCTGGTCGGAAAGGGTTCGAACGAAGAGCAGTAGGGCTCATAGCGGTGCTCTGACCACCCTCAAAAAGTCCTTTTCCTATTTGAAATAGTGCCCTAATGCTCAAGTAGATGACAAAGACGATTTTTTTCGAGGATTTCGCTATTCTTTCATTTCAAGCCTTATTCCTGAACTTTCCTCGGTGCCTATGCTATAGCTCTTTTCCTTTAGGACAGCAGCAACAATAAGGCAGTACAATGTGTTTGCTGTGCGCCAAAGGTCTACTGAATTGACACAAAGATATACAGCTTATGTAATTGGATGTAATTTTTAGTGAATAAAGAATTTATTCTGCTCTGAAATACCACCGCAGGGTTCTTGAATACATTAGATTAGGTAATCTTGGCAAATCGACGAATCTGCAGTAACGTAATGACAGGGACCGAAAGTTCCATTTCGATAGCGCTTGGAATCCCAGAGGACAGAAACGAATATGCTTTCTAACAACGAAAAATCTTGACAAAAATAATATCACACCATGAGAAACTACAGAAAAGGGCGAAGTGTCAGGTGTTGATCTAGTCTGTAAGCCCACAAGGTTGCGCCGTGAAGCCGAATGAGCGTACTAACCAAGGCCATTCACTCATGCTTACACATTTTTGTTTTTTTTAAAGGTCTGGAGGTTAGGTTGATTCGAAGCACAAACCTACTTTAGTAAGTAGAAAAAACCAAACCAACATTTATAGGTGAATCCGTGGTCCTTACTTATGAATCTTGGTAGTCGCTTCAGCGATGCTGCTATGAATTACTATAGAACGAGCAGTATTGCATTTCTTTGCCCTAAAATTTTCCTAAATGAATCGGTTTCATCGAAAAGCATCACGCATTCTTTTGCAGAACCCATTATAGCGGAAGAAAATTAGATCAAGGAACAAAATTTATTTGAACAGGAGACCATGAGACATGGAAACAAATAGTAACGACACTTGTAAAGAACGTTACTGGTGTAACCAACGGGAAATACTACAGTAGAAACAAATAGTAAAGAAGAACATACCAAAGTTACCAGAACAATAGCGCCACAACAGGCTGAGTTCATCTTCTCATAACTACAGTACTCTATAATTACATCAATGAACAAATCGGCAAACGAGAAAACTTTTAAATATTTCAACTCCAAACAAAAATATGTAACAATCAATAAAATCCTGGCTGAGGAGGAGGAGCACCATAACCAGCCATTGGAGGAGGTGCCATATTGAAACTCGAAACAGGGGCCTACAAAAAAGGAGACTCTTCTTCACTGAAAGGGGTGCCCATTCATAAAGAAACGTACAGTAGTTGCAGGCGCCATTGTAGCATCCTGAGGCTTCGGAGTGAGAATATTCCGCGCAATGACTGCGTCAGGGAATAACTCATGATAAGAAGATACCGGTACATAATTCGCAGTAATGACCTGAAAGTGATACATTCACTGCTTCTAATTTTTCTGTAGCTTATACGAAAATTTCACAAAAAGGTCAAAACGCTGCAGAATCAACTTGAAAAAAGCTCAGTACAGCATTGCAAAAGAGGATCACAGCCGCTAACTTCGAATATTTTTTTTACTGGAGTTTTACTTTGAATGTATATCAATTTTGAAGTGCCTGAGAAATGAAATTGATGGTTGCTAGTCTTACCTTTCCACTGAACCATCGTCCATGCAAAGCGGTAACACTTTTATGTGCACTGGCCACTGATGGACACTTCACGTACACATTACCCTGCGGGCTAGCAGTATCCACGTAGACATGAAGCGCTCCGCCATTCTTATAGCACTCTTCAATGACATCCTGAAACATCACAAGAATACCCGAGAAGAAAAAAAAATTGCTCCTAACTAAATATGAAGATTTAATAAGTATATAGCTACAACTCACATCTCGCACTTCAATGGCCCACGTAGGACGCGTTTCCGTTCGAGGGTCGAACATGTTAGACAACATGAAACACTGTGTAGCTATGGCTGGAATTGTGGGATCCACAGCTTGCTGCTGAAGAGCCTGCTGGGCGGCCTGCGGTAATTCAATCCCGGTACCTGGAAAATCGCAAGAACGTTTTGGATAAATTAGAACTTTGCTTATTTGGTAACTAGTTATTCTTAAGTGCAAAAGTTGTGTGAACACGAATGCCCATGGAATCATCAAACAAGGAGGAATAAAATGTAACAAACTCAATCATTCAATAAGTAATGTCCGAAGGAATAAGAAAAAGACCATGAGCTTCACATGAAAAAGAGGAAGAAAAATCGGAAGGATTAACATCAACTACTACGACAACTGTAACGTTTGACTATGGCAAAATAAAAAAAGAACCTTCAGCTAGTTTAGCCATGAGCTGGATACGTCCTCCTTGACCAAGAGCAAGACCTTGTTTTTCATCAGCGACATCATCCAGGCTTCGTTGTCGTATGGACTCCTCATCCTGAAAAGCGGTACTTTCGACTTTGAATTCAGAAAATAAAGGTGAAAAGGTAAAAAAAAAATCGCTGAGCAATTCAATACGAAAAAAGAAAGAGATGTTTCAAGAGGACCGTGAAACTCACCTCGTCTACGATAGAAACTTTAATAGGTTTTCCAGCAATTTCAAATCCATTCAACTGCTCCATTGCCTTTTGCCCATCTTCAGTTAGTTTGAACTGAAAAAAAAGAGGCTTGATATTGTAAGAGAGAAAAAAAGACGTTCTGAGATCACCAAAACCAAACGAATCACTCCTCGATAGCTAGGCGAAAAAAGGCTTAAATTGGAAAAGGCAAGCAACATTGCGAAAGATTGGCATCGTACGCGCTTACCGTGACGAATCCGTAACCAAGACTATTTCCAGCGGGATCTTTCACAATTTCAATCTTCTCCACTCGTCCAAATGCATCGAAAATGCCGTCAAGCATAGATTCTGTGATGTTCGGATGCAACTGCTGTACATGTAGCTTGCAAGGTCCCTTAAACTCAATGTTTTAAAACAATTGGATTTCACATGCATTGCTGCTACAGCTAAGACTTTTGCAAAAACGGTTCTAACATTGAAATTTAGTGACGAAAAGTCAAACCTTTGAAGGTGCTGGACCAAATCCAAGTGATGTGCCAATCGTTGCATTGGCCGCCCGATTACGCTCAGCACATGTGCGTTGAATCACGAGGGGAGCTCCTGAAGAGAGTAAAAACATCAGCAAAACAGACCGTGTTATCTACGGTCGCATTCAGATGCGCTTTCTACCAGAAAAATTTAGAAAAACATACCTAAAAGTTTCTGCCCACTAAGAGCTAATCCAAGTGGAACACTTTCCTCTTCCCAAAATTCGACGTAGGCAATTCCCTTCGACCTTCCCGTACGTGAATCGGTAATGATTCGCACATCGCGCACGCTCCCCACAGCACTGAAGAACTCCTCAAGATCACGAGGGCGAGTTTGCCTTGCTATCTGAAAGAAAAACGTAGTAAAACGATATGATATAAAAATGTCAGGCTCCCTGCGTCAGTTCACAGTTTTTGCAGGTCTTCCATGATCTTCTGTCGAGTAGTTGAAAGTTGACTTTCAAGGGAGATAGTAAAGGGCAAAGTGAGGATTCGCAGGCTAAGTACTGAACCAAAAGGGACGAGGAACGATGGATCGAGACAGGTCTTCTAGACTAGATTAGGATCAGAAAGAACTTCAACTTCACTCTTATGCACTGTGCACGATGTGCTAAGTGTTCTTGGAGCAGTCAGAATAAGCATAACGACATGCGCGTGAGAAAATTTGTAAAATGAAGAAGGTGTGGAGAAGGTAGGTTGCTTTCCCCTCCCCTCCGCCCCCCCCCCCCCTCCCCTCTTTGCTTTCCTCTGATCCAGTAAAATGTATTTTGAGAAATTCGAGTGCCGTCTCACAAAAAACACTACAGCAGAGGGTACAATCAGCTCCCATAGGAATAATTTTCAACAAAGTGGACTGGAAAACAGATATCAATGGACTAAATGGAACCGACCTCTCAAAAACTTGCGTAAAAATAGTTAGGGAAAACATTCAATGGAAAAGTGTACTACAAAGTCAACGTGCTTTTGCCTACCTGTAAAATAAATAGAGTTCTTTGATCTCTTTCTTCTGCGCTCATGTCTAATTTAGCACCTCGCGGTGGTGAATTGCGGGCTGTAAACGGCATAACATCACGCCGTTCTGGGCCAGGAAGGCGATCTGCAATAGGAAAAACATCGTTACCTTGGAATTGATAAATGAACTTTTTAATGACAAAACTAACTTCTTGGCGGCGGCGACCTTCTGATCGGAGAACGTCTATCACGATGATCAATGACGCGAGGACGAGATCGGGAACGACGACGATCTCGAGATGAACGACGACGATCCCGAGATGAACGACGACGGTCACGTGAACGCGATCTAAATTCGATCAGAATCCTTACTATATATAAACCACATCCTTGGTGTGTCTGTATGTTTGTCTGTTTGTTTGTCTGTTTGTCTGTTTGTCGTCGCAAATTTCAGTATCACCTGACGAAGCAATTGTAGAGATCGGGTCAAGTTTGCAATGGGTCGAGCATAGGGCAGGACCAATAGAGCACACGTGAGCATACCGGAGCTCCGCCCCCAAGGGGCGGGGCGTGCGCCGGAATTGGGCGGGGTCATTGGCGAATTCTTCTAATTCGGTCTCATAATAGACCAGATGCCGGGAAAAAATGTGCAAAGGTGAGGGATGGGTCAACAACTAAAATAAAGGAAGCCTAACGGCGGTGGGCGGAGCGTTCTCGCAGTGGGCGGTACATTCCACAGAGATTCATAACTCGATTCAACGAAGGCGTCGAGGTCAGGAAAAAAATAAAAAAGAGTGAGCAAGGCCTTATGAGTGTTCGGCATGCGTAAGCTTAGCGAAGCTTCGCCCACAATGGGCGGGGCGTGCGTCAAAGTGAAAGCTGCTTTTCAAAAATGAGTGTAACTTCGTTCGGAAACGTTCTAGAATGTAGGAAAAAAAGTAGTAAGAGGTAATGGAAGAAATGTGGTCAATTTCCCGAAGTGGGCGGGGTTGGCACCAATGTGGGCGGGGCCTAGATCAAAAATTCATAACTCTACTCAGAAAGGTTCTGGGATGCGGCAAAAAGGTATTAAGGTGTAAAAGAACAAATGTGGTCGAATCCTAGAAGTGGGCGGGGTTTGCACTAAAGTGGGCGGGGCTTAGAACAAAAATTTATAACTCCATCCAGAAACGTTCTGGGATGCGGCAAATATGTATTGAGATGTAAAAGAACAAATGAGGTCAGATCCCAAAAGTGGGCGGGGTTGGCACTAAAGTGGGCGGGGCTTAGAATAAAAATCAGAAACATTCTGGGATGCGGTTAAAAGGTGTCAAAGTGTAAAAGAACAAATTTGGTCATATCCCAGAAGTGGGCGGGGTTGACACTAAAGTGGGCGGGGCTTAGATCAAAAATCCTTACCGTATATATTAACTCTATTTAGAAACGTTCTGGGAAGCTGCAAAAAGGTATTAAGGTGTAGAAGAACAAATATGGTCAAACCCCAGAAGTGGGCGTGGTTGGCACTAAAGTGGGCGGAGCTTAGATCAAAAATTTATAACTCTATTCGGAAACGTTCTGAGATGCGGGAAAAAGTGTTGTGATGCAGTAGAACAAATGTGGTCAAATCCTAGAAGTGGGCGGGATTGGCACTAAAATGGGCGGGGCTTAGCTCAAAAATTCATAACTCTGTTCAGAAATGTTCTGGGATGAGGCAAAAAGGTGTTAAAGTGTGAAAGAACAAAAGTGGTCAAATCTCAGATGTGGGCGGAGAAGGCACTGGAAAGGGCGGGGATTACATCAAATTATTACGTCTCTTCAGATGCGTTTTGTTGTTGTGTTTTTGCGTTTTCGAAAAAGGTGTCCGAAGATAATAAAAGTAATGTGATGCGAAGTCTGAAGTGGTAGGGTTTGCAAAGATGGGACGGGGCTGAGGTCAAAAATTTATACATCTGTCCTTCACACTAACCCTGACCACATAGGTGTACAACTAGGGGATATCATTAAACTCTTTCAAAAATTAGGCTAAAAATTTTCTGAAAGTTAGTATCCATGGTTCCACACACAGTAGCCCTTCTACACAAAAGCAAATGCACTACATTATAAATTCTACAATAACCCCGGCCACAAGTGCAATCCCTACAACTACCCAAAGAGACTGTCCTTTCAAAATTAGTGTTCATGGCCACACACAGCCTTAACTACACAGGGTTTCTTCAACTACATGGACTGCAGAGGTGTTGGATTTGGATACATTGGAGTACTCTTCATGGTCACACACAGCCCCATTTCACATCCCAAAAAAGATGGCCGCTACAGAAGTGCCCTGGAAGACGCTCAGATGATAAAGGTCTATAATGAAAATCAGAAGCTGATGTGGCTCCGTCCCTCATGGCTGGAGCCCCTAGCGCACGCAATAGCGTGCGTGGCCGCCTGGTGTATTTCTATTCTAATAAGGGTAACATTAAATAATGCGAAGTAAGGAAAAACAGTGAATACCTCGAACGTCTCCTTTCACGGGACCTGCTTCTTTCACTCCTCCTGCGGTCCCTGCTTCGGCTTCGCTTACGATCACGAGACTTTGAACGGCTACGGCGTCGACGACGATCACGACTCGAACTACGTTTCCTGTCGCGGCTAGAACTGCGCTTACGCTTCTTACGATCACGGCTTCGCGACCTAGAATATAGTTGCTATCTAACTGAACTAAATGAACGCCTTATCCTGAAATCAGCAGAATCTGAAAGTCCAGAAATATCCTCGATCCTCGGGGGTTTTCCATGAGACGACATGTGAGCTTTGCGCCGAAAGCCTGCAACAATGGCCCGAACCAACCGTTCACTTTTATTGGCAATCGTCATTTTCCTATGTTCATCAGTTGTTCACAAGTTGCTACCAAAATAGAAGGCAAAGTGAACCTAATTCAGCCGCTAAATTACCCTACCCGGTACTGTCTCATAAATGATTAATAATCGGCAAAACAGGAGCACTTCCTTAGCAAATGAAGATACATTCGGTGGTCACAAGCTTACCTTCTTGTGCTGATAGTGACTAGAAACGGCAACCCGCTGAAGACTACAGTGGAACTAGCACACCTACACGCATGTCCACAAATATCTGGTGCCAAGACTGTAATACTGCATTGTAAAGAACTGATGAACTGATTAAGATAGGTAGCGAACGATCGGCTCGTTATTTGATGGCCGCATTGCATGGTCACGACGCGTACCTTTTCCATTGGAGAATACGTGAGGGATCGACTTTCGTTAACGCACGTACGCCGGTCACAAATCCATGCGCGTTCGGAATATCGTCTACAACGACGAGCAAGTCTAAGTATATTGTAAAGAATTCACACCACTATAAACCCTTTGCCACCAAAGGCCATTCATGAGGTCTAAAGCGTTATTACGCAACTGATCGGCATGATCTGGTCGCTCAGGGCTGGCTGATACTAATGAAAGAACATTCAGGCAACCCGTTACAGGCCTGGACCATAATAAAACCCCGCACAACGGCTTTTCCTCGTTACAGAAAACAGGTTAAAGTGAAAAATTCCCAAAACAATAAGTATCGAAAACAGGCAGCGCTAATGTAGCAGTACCTTTCTCTGACCAACCTGACCTCACTGATTAGTTGCAAACTAACGCCCCCATTCCTACTCCAGCCTTATATACTAACCCTAATGCTAATCTAAGAAATACGCTACGAGCAGCTCAAAACGTTGAAGAATCATTGAATAATCGTTAGACATAGGTGATCTATGGAAACTCTATGCCCAAATCTAGAGGCTGTAAATTTTAGCAGAACTTCTTTTTCAAAAATATTCCGGCCCCGTTAGTCAAGCATTTTTCGTCAACTAGGTACTGCATATAGCGTTCCCAAATCTTCCCCTTAAGTTATGTTCAGCTTCATGAATATAGCCCGGGTCATATACTCGAATCATGACCAGTCCTACCTTGAACGACTCTTGCTTCGAGTCTTGTCCTTTTTTCTTTTTGATGAACCGTTCTCCTTATCTTTCTCGGCTGCTGGGGTCTCCTTGGTATCAGTGCTCACGGTCTGCAAAAAGAAAATTAAACTACCACATTACCACGTGAGAAACAAACAAGTGAATGTTTTCCTGTCAATTTCAGAAGTGTCTCTAATACTGGCTTAAAAAGAATATTGCCTTATTTAAGACAAAATTTATGTTTAAAAAAGGTCAGAGATGTTCCCGTAGAAATTTTCGAAATAGAAATTTAAGCGAAGATCTTATTTCTCGAGTATTCATAATGTATACATTCATGGATACTGTGGGAACAAATGAAAAATCAAGATATATGATAGTAGGAGGATGAACAACTTTGATAATTGCTTGCACTCCCGAAAAATCATTTCGAAATATTCTGGGTTTCTTTTGTGGAAGATAGAGAAATAACCGAAAGCAAATTAATACGGAACCTTACTAATAACCCAATAGTTATTATCGAATTTCGAAACAAGAATGACTTTTTGAAGAAAGTAGCTTATTCTCCCTCGACTACTCCCTTTGTTTGGGGGCTACTGTCTCGTTGTGGGCAACGAAACAATCATACTCAACAGCTTCTTACCAATCTAACGTATGTCCAGGGTATTGATCAACATCGAGGAATCACTAATAAGCCAACTAAAGAGTGCGACAGCAACAAGTTTCAAGAATGCCTCCAGAATCTGGGACAAACAAACTCAAAGGTATCGAGAATGTTTGTTTAACCGACTATGTACTTTTGAAAAAACATATCAACACTTCTGAAACTAAAAAGGAAACATCTACAACCCTGTATTCACTAGTCTGAAATACAAACATACAACTCTTCACTGGAATTCTCCGTTCTCAAACATACCTCTGACGATTTTGACTCCAAGGCATTTTCGAGCATATCATCAACGTCGAAACCAGCATCATCAGCCATTGTGTCCTGTTGTTCGAGAGGAGATAAACTGAAGAAGATCTATGTCCTCCTTCTGCCACAAGCTCAATTACGACTGACACCAATATGCACACCGTCTACTTTGCTCGCAACGGCGTCACGACGAAAATTTTATCGATCGCATGCGCCGCTCTTTTGTCAATGGAGCACAATTGTTGAATTGGTGGGAATTCGAAAGGTTGGGTTGATCCGTAAAAATAGTAAAGGAATGTGGTTTGGATGAGCCTACTGGTGGCACGTCCGATCGGACTGAATGGCTTCAGGTGCGTTAGCTCTAAAATACCACGGGGAGAACTCAGAATATCGAGAAGATCCTATACAAAGCAGTAAAATAAAATATAACGATGCAACGGGAATCAGTACTGAACTTTACGAATTACCGAAATGAATAAAATGCAGTAAGGGAAACAAGGGTGAGGAGGGAGGTTATGAGAGACTGGGAGACACCATTACCAGTGAGTGTAAGGTTATTCTTTTCCCATTCTAGTTTTACAAGAATCTTCAATGTATAATTTCCGCATGGCAACTAGATGGTATCCGTCAAAGGTTTAGGGTTCACCATTACCAGTGAGTTAGTGTAAAGTTATTCTTTTCCGATTCTCGAAACACGTGGAACTTCCAATTGGGAGAGAACCATGCAATGTATATCATGAGCTGTTATGTAAGCCGTTGTTACAAAAATCTTCGAGTTACTGTAGCTGATTAAACAATTTCTTATGAAAATCCTTAATTTCTAATAGCAAAGAACCTCTATAAACAAAAACGGATAAAGTTTCTGGCGTCAATCGATCCCGCATCTGGAATGCACCCACGCATTCGACTTCCATTCAGAATCGTATCGGCGAATGAATGCGTATGTGGCTTATACGATGACTGGTTGTGGTCAGGCGATGGACAATTCTGTGCTTTTATCATTCCAGACGAATCTGGTATCAATTGACCGACCCCAAGAGGACAGAAGGCTTGGTTGGCCTAACGAGCCTCGGTCCGGGATTCGAACTTCCGACCATGCGCGTATGACAGTGCGCCACTTGTCACTATACCAGCTCCATGGGAACGTCTCGGGTGTGGTGCGATTCACGCGTCAATATAATGAAGTCATCGGACAAAAAGCGCTAAAACATCATGCCTACCATCATAACGCAAGAAATAAGAACTTATAAGTAGAATAAGTAAGTAAATGTCCAACTATGCACGTTTACAGAAGGATTGCGTTCTCTAGGACCGAGAAAATTGAAGTTATTCTTACTTTGAACGTTTGGCAAGTAAATTGTAGACCTGTGAGGGTAATTCTCAATCTCGAAGGGGCTTTTTTGCAATAGTAAAGATATTTGCCCTGTTCATGGTGGAGCCGTGGACTACTGCAAATTTATTTGGTCCATCTCATCAGAAAGGTACTGAAACGATACTGCGTGTGCGAAGAGCTCTAATGGGGTCACGCGTGATTAGCGCGCCTCCCGGAACGTCTCCGCTCCAAAGCAACAGATCTCCCAAGCCTGCGAGGGCACATACTCTATGTCGGATTGAATGTAAAGAAATCGCAGGTCCCAAAAAACTTCAGGACCACCCTAAAAAATTCCTCCCCGGTACCATACAGAAGCAGGAAACGTGGCGCACTCGAAGGTGCTGCGTCACACCGAACAATCACTGGTGGGTCTACATAAATACACATGAATACATAAAGAAAATCGAAAAGCGATCTCAACTATGTAAAATATATTGCTATTGGAGCGCGATTTGTCGCTGGAGCACACAAATAAGCCAAATTTTCGCTAAATACTGTCTTAGAGGCCAGGCAATGCATTTGTTAATTCAGCATAATGGCAGAGTGGTTATTTTCGAGATTCTGCTGGTCTGGCCGGAAAATCGTTCTTGTCAGGGAAGTAAAAAGAGGTACTTCACTAAAGCAGAACAACCTTTTAGCCAAGTATTCGATAATTAACGTACGATACGTACGAATTTCTAAGATGACTTCCGGGAATGATCTGGGACGCCCGGGAGTCGGCACTTACTTGATGTTGTTGAAATTTCAATTCTAACCCTATGGCGTTCTGCTGGACAAAAGTGATTCTGGGTAGGGTCTTACTAAAAAAGGCGAAGACGGCACCATAACGCGGTGAATGGCGTTTGCTTACGGTAAGTTATCGTAATGGGGAGACCTTCACGAAGCCGAGTTCTACTTGTACATGGTGAATTTAGCTGAGAGCGTCGCAATTGGCCTCATTAGGATTCGGCTTCAATGTATGACTCGACCGATGGGTTGCGGGGTGGATGACAAATAACTCGGTGCTTTGTTCGCTCGATGGAATCTGGCCCTAATTGACTGGCTCCGGAATGAAAGAAGCCTGTGTGCAACTCAGCTGCTTAGAAGTAATGTTGTGCTTTATGGGAAAATAATGGCACCGCTGCACTATTTCCGCTCGATATAACTTCATTTTTATTATTAACGTTGTCCACGGGGAAGTATAAGAGTGTTTACCTATGATTTTCCTGCACAGAAACAGAAATCCAATACGAGAACCCGTTTCTTATTGTTAGAGTCACCTAGATGAGGTGGATTGATTGATCGTGGTACAAAACAGCCAGCCGCTCAGCGCCGAATCCTGGCTGTTGCGCCCAATTCTGTGCCCGCTTGGACTGGCTGCTTTCATAGTTCACGATTTGGCGAGCGACCTGTCGCGCTACTGGTCGCTCGGTCGCTCGCTCGACAGGTCTGCGATCGGTCGCTCGCCAAATCGTGGACCATGAAAGCAGCAACTTCTGTGTAATATCGTTGGTTCACCGATACACAGAGACTTTTCGTGCGAAATATTTATATTTCAGGTGGTATAAGGGCTCTCTCACTGTGTGAATCCCCGTGTCAGTCTACGCACGGGTATTTGCCCATAGGGGCGGAACAAATATTTCTAACTTACAAATAGTAATGCAAAAGGACACTACGAATATGTGACGAACTAGAAACACTGTATACCACAGTTTTGGACTCTATAGTTTTAGACGAATAAGGGAAGTGATAGTTTCTGAAAAAGTGACGAGAAAAACGGGAAAACCGGCATATTTAAAAAATTTACGGCTTTAAAAAAGTAGTAAAATTAGAGTTTGGGCGAGAACATGACGGCAAACGTTGCATAAAAGGGTATATTTGGACGAGTCGTACAAATGTATGTGTCACTGCGTACAGCTGGCTACATTAAGGTGCGAACTTGTTTGTACGGTGCGATTGGTGCATCTACAGCCTTTATAATGCTGTGAGAACTCGTCCACCTGTGGGTTTCAACGGCTAAGCGAGTTCTGGGGCCCTTATTACTTCCTATTTGGCCATATTTCGAACCGACAATGGAAACCACTCCTATCGCTTACTGTGTCTTTAATTGTGAATTCAAATAAGGTCATGTTGTGGAATAGAATATGATGTCTGTGACGATCCGCGTCCATTACACTTTATACCATTTCAGGAACGAGGTTTCCCGTGCGTTCTGAATCTGTGTTCTTTTTGTCTTACAGATACATATTTCTTGAAATTTCATATGACAGTTACTGCGTTGTTAGATTTCTTTTGCCCTTCGAGGTCTTTCGGTGAAACTGTAGTCTAAATCAGAGGCCTAACGTCTCAATGACATCTTCAAAGGCATAAACACATCTCGAGATGTCTTACAATATACAACAAGCGTTTATTCCCTTCTAGCGAAACAACGATATGTCCAAAACTTAGTAGGAGACCACCTACTTCACAAAAGACTCACCAAGGTTCCATCGTCAGAGCGGAGAGCTCGCAGTGCGTTGGGTAGTGCGTTAAGTGTTGCAGGAGTTCATTAGTAATGGACGGGCACTTGTCTTTGCTGTTCATTTTGGGATTCAGCGCTCAATAACTTGTTATTCCGTAAGGACATATGGTATAATTGATCACCAAGTGCTGTTCATCGTAGAGCCGGTTTCGAACTAACGATGATGTTGATGTTGATGTTGTTGTTTTGAATGTTCACCGATTGGGCAACATCTTGCAGGTCAGCTGTGCAAATGCTCCGTTGTGTTGCAGCGCTGACTATACTATACGGGTGACCCACATGAAGTGTGACGGGCAATAAAAAAATCAACTTATGGGCTTGTGGACGGGAGGATGCGGTGATCCCTGGGCGGAAAGGAACGCGATGAACGTTAGCTAAACCTTTCCCAGGATTGGGCACCAACCCACAGCGCAATGAAGATGCTGCATTGTTGGGAGACCACGCTTCCGGTAGCAGACTCTGAACAAAAACTGCGTCAATCAAAGTCAACCCAGATCGATATCCGTCCATGTCATATATCGATCTGGGATTTATGTCTATGTCAACCAAAATTCCCATCTATCCGGGGTAGGTTAATAGGTACTAGGCTCATCAGGGAGGATGAAAGCACTGACTTGTACATCGTCTGGCCAACGCAATTCATGGTATAGGCCACATACGCATTCAATACGCCGCTACGATCCTGAATGGAAGTGAAGTGCGGGACGCATCTCTCAGAAGGGATTGATCAACGTCCAAATGCTTCATCCTTTTTATCCCTCACACATGTTGAAGTTGGGATCCTCAACCCACTATATATAGAACCAATCCCATCAAAAGCTACGCCCTTAATGTGATATACCTCGAAGCCTTCAGTAACTGGATTGGAAGTCATTTTCCCAGGCTTAGAGAAACACAATGGAACAGAATGCTCAACAAAGCAAAAGAAATCCGATGGGATCCGATTCCAAAGGAGGGACCGGGACATGGGCTGCTTCTTCGATCTTTTTGCAGCAAATTAGAAACGCAGTGCCGGTCCAGGATTGACGCTGAAGTAACGTCAGTGTTGCGACGGCTGATGTCACTCAAACAGATGTGGGTGTGCCTACCCTAGTGGATATTTCGATGTTGCGATTTTTACATTCTAGACCCTATAGTTTCAGTTCGTTAGAGAAGTCGAGCACCGATTGATATTGTGGAGTATTCGGTATAGAACAGGATGTAGCCACTCAATGACCTTCTGCAGTAATTTCGGGAAATTTTGTCTTTTTTTTTGGGCCAGGGCGACGTTTATGCTACTTGGGAGGACCTGGCCGTCCCTGTTACGTATCGCATAAGGGAGTCAGGCTAGCAAAGAAAACGCAAGGAACACGTGCAGGATTCCTCTACAGTCGAAAAGTGGCAGCTGGATCCTAGTATAAAAGCCTTTCAGTCGCCATATGCCATTGGCAGTTCAGTTTTCTTCCTCGTTTCATTTCCCTCTACACTTCTATTTTTACTGCAGTTCAAAACTTCTTCATTTGAAACCAATATATAATTATTGTGCATTATTAGTCGGTTAGCCCTTTGAATGTTGCTTTTCATTATGCCCTTAATTCCCAAATTTGAAGCCATAAAGACGTTGGCAGCTGCATCCAATTCCTTACGGAGAAGCCAGCTCTCCTGGGTGCGATTAATGGAAAAGGGAGTTTTTGGAAGCCCAGGCAACTTTTTATAGAAACTGAACATCTGTAAAGCAAATTCAGAGAGCACTGAAGAGCATTCCACTGAAAGCAGATTTTTTGTTTTTCAGCGAACTTTCATGTGGTCAAGGTAGCAAAAGAGTAGAACGAGCCAATTTCTAGCCGTTATCCTCTAAAAAATCCAGGTTCAAATTAAGCACAGATTAGGGAATCCTGAAATTTTTTTTTGGGAAAACGTCGTCCGGTTTCTCTGCATGTTCAATTTAATAAAAGTCAATAGATAGGAATAAAGAATAAAATAATCACTAGTATTGAAATATAATGTAGTCCAAATGTGCATCTGAAAGTGAATGGAAAGCAATTACGGGGGCGGAGGAGGGAAGAGCTCGAAATTCGAAAAGCTCGAAAAGTCTGATCGATTAATTGCCGGACTACTTTTCTTGGATCAAAAAAGAAAAAGGTCCTATGCGATTATCACTCAGTTGTGAGCTGTAGGATCTTTATGTTACAAATCAGTTGAGATGGAAAGTCTAAGGGAAAGTAATTCTAAGGATACGATTTTGCATCTTTGAGATACCACCTGTAAACCATATTATTTGGCTTCTCTCAAAGCGTGGAAATTTCTTGCTATTGGGGAGATAAGTGTTTAAAGCCATAAATACTCCGATACGGCTAAAGCAACTTGTCTGCCCTCAAATGCCAATGGTTTTGCAGCTCAAGTAAAAAAATGTAGGGCTCATTCTGGGTTGAAGGGGAGGGGGTGGGGGAGGGTAGTAAAAAAAAAGGCTATGAAAGGATGGAAGGAAGAATATGCCCACTGAGATTGACTCCTTCGAACCCCACTTTATTTTCTTTCTCTTTCCCAGTAGATCTAGTCATTCAGAGCCCTCCTCAACGACAGATTGCTATGGGTTTGTGTTTGTTTTGGTCATTGTTGTCATGTTGCCTAGAATATATGGAAGCCCATATCTGCCCATATTCCTTTGCTGGGGTGTCCGCCCCCGTCCTTCATTCAGCTCCCTATCGACCATTGCGCACATCCTTTCTGTGGATGGGTGATCCCCGAGGGAACTGGCCGAAGTCAATACACAAAGCCGTATCAAACCTCTCCTCCCGACACACATACATTCGTCGTTTATTCAGTCTGACTAGCTCAGTTCAGCTCATGTCAGTTTTCATTGGCATATTTTTGGCTTTTGACAACTTCTGGACGAGTTACCTCATCTTTTGCTGACCAATGCAACCGATTTTAGGCATCTTTCTGCACCATGACCCCATTCGATATAATTTTAATCTGTATCGTTCTGACTGATTTCTCTACCATTTTCCAAATTATTTCTAAAACTGAGGTCATGACCACTAGATCTCCGGTGAACCTGATTTTCATGGAGATCCTAGAGGCCTTAGTATCTTCTTGGATTTCATTGGTCTTTAAGCAAACACTGTCTTTTTTTTTCACCTGCCGTCTTGTGTTGGGCCTAAGGTTTAAAAAAGCTAATTTTTGAGTTTGCTTTTTTTAGTCCCACGTGTATATGGTAAAGTGGGCGGCGCGTCCACGTGTGTCACGGTCGCGTCGATCGAAGCGTGGTTGGTATGCTATTGTTGTCCGCAACTATGAACTCGCTTTCTAAGATATAACACAGTAAAGAATTCTCGGCTGGTCATAACCTTCACCTCTTATGAGCAGTAAGTCGTCTCAAAAAGAAAATGATGTACACCTTGAAATCCCATATTTGACGATTTTTTTTGACCATTTGCTATTCACGCTGATGGTGTCGGAACATTATGTGTTTCCTGGCTCCTTAGCTGAGCGGGTACAACACGTTTCGAGTTTTTTATTTTCTCGGTAGACTTCCTGGACCCAAATTCAGCACATATACAACGAGCCCTGATCTAATATTTTACAATATTCATTCTGTAATTGCTTTGCTCCTGATAGGTGATATCGGCGAAGTCGTTTCTACTGAAAATTAACGTAAATGATTAGTAATTATTAGATAGATTTTTAATAGCAACTATCAGATATGTTCCTGCTTTTGACAGACCAGATTTTTATTCTTCTTAAATGATAGCCTTTGATACCGAGTGATAGGCCTTTTTTGCTGTGGGCTGCAGCCAATCTCTTGAGCCCCGAATCCTGAGACACAGCGGAACTATTCAATTGTAAACGTCCCCTCAACTTTTATCGAATAGGATTCGCCGTCCGGAACAAATCTCGTTAGTGAAATCGAAGTTGTCACGCTTCCATGAAGAGGACCATTTTGAGTCGATCCGTTCAGAAGCTCACAAGGTTGGCGATTCATGGTCAAAACTTCAGTCTCGGACGGGACTCGAACTCGCACTTCCATATGTTGGTATTTTTGACTTCTCGAACTGCTTCGGCCTCTGACTATACTAGAGACGAAAAGTTCGTATCCTGAAGAATCTTTTCGTCTCTAGTATAGTCAGAGGCTGTGGATATCGAGAGCCAACTTAGGCTGGGTAATTGACTGCAAAGTAACAAGTAATACATAATATCATAGAATAATTCTTAAGAGGAAACAGCAGTCCAACATTATTGTATTCTATGATCTTTAGAGCTCGAGTTCTGTCTCAAAGGCACAGGTGAAAGTGCTCTCTGGGACGTCGAAGAGAGACGAATCTCTGGCCTTCATATATAGTACATAAGCCTTTGTCTTGTCGAAAAATGGTCTACATAGGACGTAACAAGGGCTTAGAGATCGTTCAAATTGCATAGAACATCGAGAATGACCTTATGCAGGCTGCACATTGAAAAATATATATGGTTAAAATTTAAGCAACAAATCTTCTGGAACCCGGGCCCATAGCGACAATAGAAGCAATTTTCGGCATTTTTTGCTCACTGTAGCCAGTTTTACGCAATTGCACACTACTGAAATCCTTTCCAAAGACGCATACTATACACTTCTGTCGTCATAATCTCGTACAAACGAAAATAACTGCTTTTACGAACCGTTGGATTTTGCAATCTCTACATGTTCACGTGCTTTCTCCCCATTGCGTTGGTGTGGAACATCGGTCTTGCTTTCACTGATGTTCCACACCAACACTTCCGTTCTTTAACCTGAGAAGGTGGCACATCAAAATCATTCTGTACTCGGCTCTCAAGAGCCATGCTAACTGATCTGGCTCGCTGCAACTCCCCAAAGTCTCTCTTAGTAGAGGGGCGATTGCACAAAATCGAAAGCTTCCACTTGAGCAGCTTGAACTTGCATTGTTCCTAGGACTGAATTTTACGATCTGACAAGCTCGTTTGCTATAGCAGTATTGCTCCAAAAAAACTCCGATGCACTCAACGTTCCCACATCGAAAGTGCAATTGTTGTGCCAGTCTGACACTCTCTAGCACCGAGAAATTTTCGTTGAAAGCGCTACTTTACTATTACGACGCACCGCTATTCGGCAACAATCTAGCACAAGCATGCCATGAGCATCGGCATTCAGGGAACGGCGTTCGCTCCCGTGAATCTGGGTACCGGGCCCTCTCCCGGTCACGTCTCGGTTGCGATCCCCTCTCGTATAACGAAAATCGTTGTTCGTAGTGGGAATCTTCGGAATGAATTCCGGCACCCACCGCCTCCCTGCCAATTTTTTGTAGGAGACTCTCAGGAGTCGACACTGCCGGCCAATTGTGAATCTGCACCTACCATTGGGGTCCGATAGGAAACACCTCCAGTGCAAAACCTCCAGGATTTGGAAGAACGGCGTCTCTGTTGATACCTCTACCATTGTTCAATGAATAAAAGTCTCTACTGAGGGAAATCGTCTACATTCTCTACTCTACTAAGGGTAACACTAAGGGAAATCGCCCTGAGCCTACACCCATGTGATGAAGGAGATCGAGATAAGCCAGGATCAGCAGAGAGAGCCTATAGATTATCGTCGCAGCGCGATAGGAAGCGGGAATGCCAAGCGAACTGTAACCCCATTCAAACAACAAAGGTGTCGGAGATTGTCGTTATTATCGAATTGCAGCCCACTATCTGTATCGTTATGAAGTGTCAATAAGTACACGTGTACCAGCACTCTCAGAAGATTCTAGAGGAAAAAGTAGCATCACATGAGTAGATATGGGGTATTTCTGGTCAAATTGTTGGTACATTGAAGCTTAATGAAAAGGGAATTTCCCAAAACCCGGTAATCAACAAGAGCGAGTGAGTTTGGGCGAGTAGCTCGTTGGAAGAAATAGACTTATAAACAACAAACATAAACAACGAATAATAACAATCGTCGAGTTTATTATACATCGGGATAAATAACGCAACTATAAAAGGAACAGATGCTCTGTAGTTCCCCCTCCTCAATCATGTCATAGAAATAGCATAAACCCGAAAACGACCCAGAGAATAAATCTCGGGGCTTAAATGGGATGTATCGGAACGTCCATCGTGCTCTGATGACATCGCGTTCGCAAGCCATCTTTACTATGCTACGTTTGCTACACGCTCCAATAATCCTTCACCCCTCCCGATCGACCTCTTCGAAACGTGTGGGAAGCTGTCCTATCAATTCAGCTGTACTCCCTGTCCAGGAGCTGTGAGTTTGAGTGTGTGATGCTATAGATGGGTAGATTAAAGCTGGTAGTTACTGTAGTGGATTAGGTTAGTTACCTTGAGAACCCCAATCGGCTCTCAGTTGGGTACTTGCCAATACCGACCAGACATCGTTTTTTGTGAAGGAGTTCTCCCTCAGCTTTCTGGCAGTTACAATAGCTCATGGCGGGTTAAGAAGTTGATCTGCCGGGGGTTCATTTTCCAGGAAGCTCTATTCCATGCAGCGTACCGACCCTTTGTTCTTGAAGGAGCAATATTTCGAGAACTTTTTGGTAACCCGACACGTTACCCAGGAGTCTTCGTAATCAGTCCCTCCTCATCTCCACCACCTTTCAGATGACGTGGCGTAGTGGAGTACAAGATTAGCTACCATTTTTAGTTGAAAACGAACGTCATAATCGGTTAGCAACCGCATTTGGGTCGGAAAATTGCGAGTAGAAAAAAAATCCAGTGCGTATCCCTTGGTGATTCCATTACACCTCACTCCAGCCATTGTTCATCCCTCTAATTAGTAAAAAGGCTCATCGCGGAAAGTAATTATAGCTCCCCAGCACCAATATTTACCCGGATGAAAACCGATAGTAATGCTCCATACTTCTACCCATTATCCCTTTCTGTTCTATCTATACAACCATGAACTGAGTCGGTATTCAATTCGCTTTTCGTCCGACTGAGATTGTTTCCCATTCATTTCGTCGGCCCTGTCACTGAAACCTGTCACTTTCAGCTCTCTTGGCAATTCACATTTGCTGAGAATTTCTTTAAATACTGATTCAAGAAGAAATGCCAGCTGAAAGTGAGGGGTTGGGTTGGAGTGCCTTTCAACTTTGACTTTCAGTTTTTCACTCCATTAATTTCATTCCTTCATTTTCCGGCTCGGATTACGATGCACCAAACATCAAAGCCAAACAAATGAGATCCAGCTTCGTCTCAGTATTTCCAGAGCTAGTTGTTATAGTAAGCCGCCTGTGATGGACTCATTTTACCAGCGAAAAACTCATTAACATATTGCCATTAAGACGGATGAAGTCGGTGAAATTCAAGAACAACCAAAGAGCAAACGGCAATTTTGGTAACTCCTACTTTACTCTTTGTCCCCGTTTAGTAGCTTACCTAAATGAGCAGCCGTTGTAGCCTCAAAGCGACTTCTCCATCACCTCTAGGGGAGTTCACCGAGAGGCTTCCTCCATGAGTTCGGTAAGAAAAACGTGAGCTACGCACATGTAGTCCTTACTAAAGCAGCCGTACCGGAACTCGATTAGTTTGTTGTCTTGCAGCTGGACAAAAAACCATTTGGAACCATTTGGAATTGTATGTTGTATTGCCATTGTACCGCTCACAGTACTTCTACTTTTTCCTCTTTTGCTCATATATTTCGGTATACCTCATCTTGAGCTCAGTTAGTGCTGTTGAACGATATTGGGAATGCAGAAGCTACGAAGAAAAAAGATTGGTAGCAATACTACTGTGTATAGAAGAACACCTTTACTCCTGTGCTTCAAACCTTCTCCTCCCCCTCCCCTCCCATCCCCCCCCCCCCCTCTGACCTCCCTCCGCCCTCTCACCCTTCCCCCACGGCATCACAATGTGTAGTTTTCGAGGTCCAGTCGTGAGTTTTGTAAACCCGAAAAGCTGTTTTCGATTTCTGCGTTCTTAGTCGAAGTGCTAAAATCTAAATACACCTTACATTTGTCAATACATATATAACAGATTAAAATGCTCTTATTAGCCCTAATATTTTTGGCATAGCTGATACTCAGCAGCTTCTTTTTCCTTTGATTTTAGTTCTTTTAGTAGTATGAAACTCAATAGATCCTATAGTTCTACATCTTTCTTTCGTTCTACAATTTCAACAACTTTTTTCTTTTGAATTCAGCTATCTTACTATGAATATGTACATATGTCACAAGTTTGAGACAAACAAACAAAACCACTGACCGTCGGGCTCTCACGATTCAACCTAAAATCCTCCGTCTCCCGATCGCAATATGCCATCCTTGAATGCTATTGTTTAGGCTGTTTATCTCCATAAAACAGCTGAGGTATCGTCTGGGGATTTACTTTGAATCACATATGGCGGCCACGATGAAATCACTCCGTTGCTATATTTGAGGGAAGTGTTCGCGTATAAGCTTAATAAATCACGAATGATGTTAAGAGAGGACTTCCTTCTTGAACTTAGCCAGTGTTTTGACAGAATCTCTCCATGAAAACAACCTCAAACATCCAGAATTTTCTTATCATGCATCAGATCTACGTCTTATGCTCGTCAATGACGACATAAGACAAAGTCAGTGTCATTTATTTTTTCTAGATTCGCAACGTGAGTTTACTTCGTAGTAAAAGTAGTTAGAGTACAAGTGACAGTACTCAAACGTCTACAGAAATCATTGTTCCCGGTTGAAAGCTCTTTGAATACCCTTCCTACAATATTTTTCGTAGACCTTTTTTTTCCTTTTCTGGGTTCTTTCGTGGCAGCTTGCCAATTTTCAACAATTGCTGAGATCCTATGATGTCAATTTCTGTATCTACACAGCTTTTCTGTTGACGGATTTGAACTTAGCAACGCACTTTTGCTACCTTTCAAAAGTCGTCTTTTCATAAAACACGTGAGAATGGAAGACTGACCTGTTGTACAAATAGTTGCTGCATGAAAGCGTTGGGCGTTCTCAGGTTGCGCCGCGTATCTGACTCCTAATGAGAATGCAGTCGTTTACTGGTTCCTATTCCGTCTGCAGGGTAACATATTGGGGTCTGCCTGTGTCTACATCCCCTTCTAACCACCCAGTTAAGCTTCACACCGAAATGCGAACCCATAAGACCCAGAGCACAGACGTAACGCCAGTAATTGGAACCACAACACCTATGGATTTTGAAGGACGGGAACTCGGCAAAAATTCTATGCTATTCCTCGTCGCAAGCCGATAATCACTAACCTACTTCTTCAGTTAAAATTTTCTAAATAATAGCTAAGTTTACAATTGGAGATACTACAAAAAATTTCTTATGCTCGTTGAAAATGAAAATAGAAATGAATTCATTTGGGCAGTTGATTTTTCATGAAAAGCGTCAAGACAGATTCCATTCTTTCTTCGGCAATGACAAACTCATCCGACGCCAAAAGTGCATTTGCAGCTTTTTGCACGAATGTTCTCGACTTGATGTTTCGATTTTTCTCCTTCTCACTATGCAAATACAACGCTACATCCCATTTTTAGATATGCCTTCTATTTTGGCAGTATCATCCTTTCCTTACGTTGTTTTTGCAAATATAATAGTTTCTAGAAGAGATTAACTCTAGAAATTTTATGGATTTTTGTTAATTTTCAAAAATAGCGCCGTCGTTTGTACTTACTAAATGTACACCGAATGAATAGGATATATGTGTACTGATGAATAGAGCGTTCAGAATCGGCTGCAAGTATATGCCAATACATCAATTTGATAAATAGTTCCCAGTCAAAGCAGTTTTGTAATGGGCAGATTGATTAGAGCAGATTCGGGTCTAGCCTACGTAATAGTAATGACATGCCCTATAATGCTCGCCTAAATTGAATGTCACGGCTCAAGGAAAAATAAGGTAAAAAGCAGTAGTGGCTAAGGTGGACAAGGTGAGGCGGTTGTGGGCGGGGCAACCTGAGGGATCCCACGCCCGGATCCCTCAGGTTGCCCCGCCCGCCTGGCTCGATTTTTTTTGTCGTCATGTCTAAACCACCTCCCGCAACCGCAAGGTACCGTAGCATGAGAATAAGCCTTTCAACCATTCCTGTTTCTAGGCATTCTTGTACAGAGCACTGGAAACCCATCTGGAGGAGATCGTAAGCCAGAGAGACTTTCTTCTTTTCGAAAATGAACCTTTACTTTTCTCTATGATATAAATATGGGTCCCACGCAAGAAGGCTCAAGAGATCCTTTCTGCAGAGGAGATCTATTTTTGACGTGACTTTTTCACTGGAACATCCTGTCAATCAAATATTCCATCCAAATGAAAACAATTCCCTCCAAAGACACAGTGTTCGCAATTTTCAGCTAAAATGAATTCTTTGGGGAGAACTACTCTGGAAACTGAGACAGGGATCGAACTCAAGCAGAATAGGAGACTAGGTCATGAAAAGTGAATATGCTATTCTTTTATTTGACCAATTGTAATTTTTGTGGGGATAAAAACTGGTTGTCTTTTGGGTTTGGTGCTTGTATGGACAGAAAGCTGGCTGCCGTTATTCACTTTCCAGAGTCTTTTGTTCACCGCTCATCGCTTCGTATTGCTTGGGAAAATGGAGCCTTCGAGCGGAAGAATTAAATTCATTCGACGTTTGAGAAGATGAGAGCAAAATTGTAAAAATGAAGATAAGAATAGTAATGCCTACTCCAAAGAGCGCCTCCACAAATGGTCAAAGACACAGTTAACGATCGAAACGATTCCTGATATTCCTCTTTTTCATGAACCTGTGACCCCCAAAGATAGCCTAACAGAGCTGTCGGGTCGAAAAACGGCTAAGATAGGGCGTAATAAGAGCCCAAAACCGGCTTAGCGTACGCACCAGGGTGGATGAATTGTTGAGCGTAGGGGAAGCTGTAAAGTTAGTACCATTCGCACCAGGACCTACACCTTACACGCAGGCAGCTTGCTGCGATAGCTGTATGCAATGGCGCGCGCATCCAAACAGCTCGTCCAAATACCGCCTCATGCAGCTTTTGCAGCAACACGTTCTCGTCCGGCCCCTAGTTAACTCCTTTTTCAGAACCCTGCATTCCTCTAAATATGCCGATTTTTGTGCTCTCTTCACCTCTTTTGCAATATTCTGGATTATCGCTTCCACTATTCGTCAGAACTATATTCCCCGCAATTGTCGTGAGTTGTCCCTTCAAGTGAAAAAAAGGAAGATACGGTGCTGAATATCACAAAAATGGTGAAGAAAGTGCGAAACTCGGCGAATTTCAAGGGCTATAGAGGTTAAAAAAGTACTAAGGAAGGGAGTTATACGAGATTATGGGTCTGTAACCGTCTGAATGTCTCCCACATGAGCGTACTATTTGTCTGCGTCCTTACGCTACATCTTAAATGATGCAATTTCAACCTTAACACGCAGGGCTGTCAAAACAAATAAAGCCACATTTGGGCGTTTACGTCAGCCAAGCCAAGGTCGTCTACTGACCCAACAATGCCCCATGTGCTATTCTAGGGAGTCAGGCGTTCATTTCAGGTTTCAATCTTAAAATGCACTTTCATAGTGAACTGTGTCTTTAAACACGCGCTCGAACTCCCAAAACCCTGATTAAAGGGCTTACCTGTTATTCATAGCCCATTTTTCGATAATGGTAGACTTTATCGGACCATTTTTTCAACCACAGATCACGTTGGGCTAAACGAAACCCGAAAGTAGACAATAAAAAGTAGGAGCAATTCGTTAGGTTGCTTTGAAAAATGTGAAAAAGGAGAGGAAGCTAGTAGTATCGTTTCAATTCACTTAAATTTACTTTTGCCAATAAATCAAAGAATTGCTCAATTCTTTGTTTTTATGCTCCTGATAAATCATTATTTTTAATTTGTTTCAATAATTTTTTTGATGTTCGAAATATCAACACACTTCAACATTAAAATTCAAGAAACTTTTTCGCAAAAGATGTGTGAACTTCCTCTGTCTTTAGCGAAAAGCAAATAGGTCCATTGGCGAATGAAATATGGCTGCTCCCTATGGGAATGTCAAATGGGCTAGAACCGATTGCAGCCGAATATTTGTCGGAGCCTACTCAGAGAGGTCAACGATTTCAATTATTCATCTCTCTATCCGTCTCCACTTCATATTGACTACTTTTATTGTTTCCTATGCGGTTTCTAGGAGCCCAGAAATCAGAAACGAGCCATTTTTGCCTTTTACAGGAACAGTTATTTATGTTGCAGACTCCAACTCATGAGTTCGCTTTTCATAAAAATAAGAAATGAGTCGGAGCTGTGGCAGTAGCCCCAATCTTATAAACGGTAGTGTTATAAAGTTATTGAAAAATTAACTTTTGGCAAATGTTCTGCTTACCCTGACGCAGGTGGCGTATTGGCAAGTGGCGCACTGTCACACATGCATAGTCACGGGTTCCAATTCCGGGCTAATATCCGCCTGAGAGAGTGGGCTGTCATCCCTCCCGGGTCGGTTA
Organism: Haemonchus contortus; assembly: GCA_000469685.2. Taxonomy (NCBI): domain Eukaryota; kingdom Metazoa; phylum Nematoda; class Chromadorea; order Rhabditida; family Trichostrongylidae; genus Haemonchus; species Haemonchus contortus. Next base: position 9,992,210 of record LS997565.1, read on the forward strand.
GTTGGTACCAAGCTCGTCAGTAAGATAAAAACACTGGCCCGTATAACATCTTGCCTCCGCAAATCATTGTGTAGGCCTCATGCGCTATCAAAGCAGCACTGTGACTCTTAGTGGAAGGCAAATGAGGGGCGCATCCCAAAATAGGACCGATCGGGACAAAAATGGTTAAAAAGCTATTCTCCAAGCAATAATCTGGTGGCTGGGCTCATATATATCAAATTAAAAAATAGAAGTACCCGATGCATGGATCATAATAAGTCTCATGGGGACTCGTCTCCAGGGAGCTACACTTTAACAAAAAGCTCTCCATTAGGCTGCTGCTGCTCATTTGAAACATCTGGTCTGATGTAATTTTCGGGTCGTTGAGCTAGCTGATTCCTTCTTCCTGCTAACCAGTAATCAAGGGTGCAACTCGTCTACGCTCATCCAGTTGTAGATCGACGTCGTTTCCTGCCTCTTCCGAAGCTTTACCTTTGATCCAAATCCCTCTCTTTTTACTTCACTGCCTTTCAATTCATCTATGATGGTTTGTAAATAGCTCCAATCGATGAAATTTCGTACCACTATACCCTTGCTATTTCCTTGTTTTTGAAAGCCAAAGAAGAAGCAATAAAAATGAACCTACCTGCGGTTGCCACTTTTTTCTTTTAACATTTTTGTACTTCCCTGAGATCCCGTATTGGTCTCAATTCAAGCATCTCCGTCACTGGTTTAGGATGTGATACATCGATCTGAAACAGACACCAATTTGGTTCAATTTAGGAAGTAGTCACCTGACCTACATTCGTATTTTCCTTTTGAAACAATCACATCAAGAACCTATCAATGATAAAGATAGAGAGAGCGAGCGTTATACAAGCGTTTCACCTTGGTATTGACTACTATTTCCAGAAAGTGCGTATTAACTCATATTGTCCGGAAGGCATAGTTACCATAATGATACTGGCTCCATTACGGTTGGGTAACACAACATCGCTTACTACGCCCGTGCTCCTTTACATACGCGTATACAGCGATTGGAAAAGGACGCCTGGGTGATAGGTATAGGAGCTCAGACTCGAGACACACGGCTGGTGCGGCGCGCCGTGATCGCCGCACCCGCCTGACTCAAAAAAATCCAGAGGAGGTTAAGTGATGCGAGCACACGATGTAAGGATCAGATTTAAAATTTGGCGCGCTATCGATCGACAGGTTTGGGTACTATTCCACTATTACAACCCCAAAAACTCAAAATTTTAATTTTCGATGAAACTTCGTGTATAGGGGTGATCCGATGCCCTGATAACGAAAATGGCCTTCACTTTTGGCGCTGGCGCCATTTGGCGACAATTGGCGCCAATTTGTCGCCAAGGGTGTTTTCACCAAATTTGCTGAAAACTTGCGTTTAGGTATTATTTGAGGTCCTGATAACGAATATACCATCCATTTTACGCGCTGAGGCTATTTGGCGCGACGACAAGACATACAGGTGGTGGGGGAGACGATGTAGCTCAATAAAAGGTTTATTTGTTGTTTGAGGACACAGAATTGGATGTTATATTCGTTATCAGGACCTCAAATAACCCATAAACGCAAGTTTTCAGCAAATTTGGCGAAAACACCCCTGGCGCCAAATTGGCGTCGAATGGCGCCAGCGCCAAAAATAAAGGTCATGTTCGTTATCAGGGCATCGGATTACCCCTTTAGGCGAAGTTTCATCGAAAATTAAAATTTCGAGTTTTTGGGGTTGTAATAGTGGAATAGTACCCAGGTTTGTACAGGTTGACTTTAAAAAGAAACGCCCTATTGATTGACGGATAGATGGGGCATGGTTCATGTGAACACGCTCTTAGCAGTTAGATGCCACGAGACAACTCGCAAAGACTCGTGTCGCGTTCGCGTGAATTATCGTGCAGTTCCAAGTCTGAATCGTCACTCCTACTTCATTTCCCATTTATTCATCCCCTGCCACACCCCTTCTCTAGCGCTTTCTGTTGTGACGACAGTGGGCTTCGATTCCACTTGGTTTTGTAATTCTCTATCATCATAATCATAACTATCGTGCTCACAGTATTGATGGTCGGTGGATGGACAGCAATTTTCGATGGCATGTAGGTGTGTTTCAGCTACTTATGCCATGAAAAAGCTCAGTATGGAAAGGTTTGCCTTTTTGAAAGTCGTGAAGTCTCACAGTCAACTCGTACACCATAACTCCACCTTCTGTTCACTTACCCACTTCAGCATCTTGTTGAGTAATCTTAAATTAATTTACTGAAATCTGTCATAACTAGGAATCAATTTTTTTGTCCTGCTTCCCTGCTACGCCCGTTCCCTAATCGCTTTCTGCTGTGATCACTCCGAACTTTATCTCCCATGTTGGAACTTTTACCTCCACCTTATCTGCATTATATCTACTTTTTTGTGTGATTGTACTTACTCTCACAGGCCTGAAGAGCCTGAAAATTCAAAAGTTCAACTTCTAGGCCTTGTGTTGGGTTTCGGCTGTTGAATCTCTTTCGTAATGCGCACTCTTTGTTCGTCCTGCCGCTTCTTCCCTCACAATCTCTACCCTTTCACATGTCCCCTTATGATGGATCAGTTGCAGTAACACCCATGGAAAGGTTATAGGAATTCCACAACTTCATAAGTGGTATTTTATTCCTATACCTCACTTCATGAGGACGATGAACTATGTGGACTCATCAAATGAACCGTATTTCACCTCTTTGAGGAAAGCAACCATTAGTTTTTTTAGGAATAACCTTAGGAAAGGATTTCTCTACTTGTTGTTTGTCAGTTTTTTTTTATGATTTTTTTTGCTCGCGAAACCATTGTGATGCGTCCAACATCGAATAGACAGCGGCCCAAACAGCCGGCGGCTTCCATTAAATGTGTCTTCGGCTGGGTCCGGGCCCGTTGTCCTTGGCTGATTTCCTCGCATCATTGCTGACATGATTTGTAACGGGCCCCATTCGCCATCGAATCCGATGAAATTGCCTTTGTCCGATGCTCTCTGATCTTTCCCAATTCTTATCGACAGAAATAACTTTTTATAAAATGATTCACTTGATAGCTTTGATTATCACTAATTATCATGTTATGAGATCACCTGATTTCACTTAAATTACAAGTCAATTCACTTTCGTCGAATTGTATATGTCGTTCACAAAAGAGACTCGTTTTGGGTTGTGAATTGGCTGAAGAATCTCTATTGTCTTGAGGACTTCGAATTTTCTTAAATTCTCTGATGGGCGCTACTCGCCATCGGATCCGACAGAATTTTTTCATCCACGGGTCTTCAACCTCAGCTTATCTCTCGTTTTCGGAAAGAGGAACGTCTATTAATTCACTCTTAAGAGATTAAACTTCAACTTCTTACTTCTTCCAAACTGAAACTAGCTCCGATTTTCATTGAAATTCACCATACGAGTGACTTTAATTTCTTTTGATTGATGATCAAATTGCTTATGAATTCACTCTCATTGAACTGAAAATGCCGTTCATTGCAATGACTCCTTCTGTCTAGTTGACTGACAGTGAAACACTCTTTTTGATGGAAGAAACTAATAAATATCCGGTAGGTCCGGACGTGATCTTTGATAAAAAGTGGTGATAGAAAGTGATAACAATGCTGATTATTGCTGATAATGGGTCAATTGCCCGACAGAAACCAGATCCTCTTTCCAGCATGATTTCAGCTTACTGCTTCTCAATCACCTCAATACCACAACCGTCTTGTCCCAAATCACGTGACTGTGCCCTTTTTCCGTATCTTTTTTTTATGTGAGCATCACGATTTTATACTTCAATTACATGTTGTTGTGACGCAAAAACAAGGTCATTTGACGTGAAATCATCACTTCAGGTCCACCCTCCCCCCTTCCCATGCTGATTTTTTTAAGATCTTGTTGAAAATTAAATTAAGCAAAACTCGAAAGCAGCTTGTCACTTTCTACCTAAAGGGCTCACAGCATCATAATGTTCACAGCAACTTTCGGGGTTCATGACTGTTCCACCAACTAAAATATCAACTTAATCAACTAACAACTTCATAAATTATCAACTTTCAGGCTGTCCCTTGACAGAAAGGTTTTGTTTCAGAATGAACCCCTTTTTTGTTCCTATCGTCCTTTTTTTGTGATTCGTTCCCTTCTCGTTTTGCGAGGAATCACTCAGTGTTCACTTCTCTACTACAATTTCCATCTTTTCCTAACTACTGGCTTCAATTCTTAGTTGATATCTAAGTGTTCGGAAATTCTTGTAAATTTCGTTCTGAACAAATTTGTGTAGGTCATCTATAAGCTCTCGTATGGTGTGAAATTGTTTGAAAGACCCCTCCCAAGTCCTCCTTCGATTATCGCTCCCATTACATGATCTATCAGAGCTACTATAGTTATCCTCAATCATTGAGGCCATTTATTCAAAAAGTAGAAGAACACTGCTCAAATATATCTTTGTAAATGCCTTATCATTCCGACTCGCCCTCAGATCCTTCGAGGAATGCGTGTGCGCGGCGCATCTCATCGAAGACTGCTGAAGTTTCCCTAATGCTCGTCTCGGAGTATATTACACCCTTGCTTTTTACTTTCAACTCGTATTCGATTACTTTACTTTTCTAAAAACAACTTCATAAAAATAGTCGCTGCACAGCGCTCCGACCATCTTATTTGTCGTTAGTTCGTCAATTGTCGCCAGTTTTTTTGTCGTTTGCTTCCTTTTCGGAGCACGACTCGTCTTAGGACGAATGATAGATGGTCGTTGTTCACGTTGTCTGTCGGATGCAATTGTTTTGGGCTGATGTAAGCATAAAAGAGGAAAAAGCGGATTGCATGGCATTGACGTTGACATCGAGCGTCATTCTTTTCTATTTATGTGACCATCGAATTCTGACACAAATAATCCTTGCACTGAGCCGAGGCAATAGCGAGTATGAATTCTTGAGTTACTACCTAGGACTAACTGCTATACAAACCCTTCTCGAGCTCTACTGGCTCGAAGGCTGCGCTAGCAAAAATGGTCCGAGAGCGTAGATCTTGAGGTCCTTTAGAGAGGAGAAGATCGACTGGAATCGATGAGAATCACGGACTAAGACTGACATTCTATCGACTGGTCCACTGAGACTGTCGTACAAGGACACGATGCCGCAACATATCGAGTAATCAGTTTTCAAAGGCCTAGGTGTTGTGAGATGTTGTAGTAACAAGTGGCCGATTGTCACACACGCAAGTTTAGGGGATCGAGTCTTCCCAAGGAAAACCGGGCTTCCATTTCTCCGGGATCTTCAATTGATGCCAGACCAGTATACTGCCTTCACATCGGTTAGCCACCGCGATTCATTGTTTAGGCCACATACGCATTCAAAACGTCAGTACGATTCTGAAGGCAGTCGAATAGGAGGCGCATTCCGAAAATGGAATCAATCCCATCGTTCTCAATCGTTTGATCTTCACGAATTCGCTAGTCAGTCCTCCAAACTAAACGTTTTGTTCTTCAAAAACGGTTGCTTGCTTGTTGAGTTAAATCTAAATAATCATCCCTTGGCTAAACTGAGTAACGGGTTTTATGAACATCTACAGTCAAACGATTAATATAAAATAAAAACGAGCAATTAAAATAAAAATGTAAATAAATAGTTTATTTGAAACTTTGCTAAGAAACATCACGAGCAATCGTTGACAACAGCGAATAACACCCAAAGCTTACTAAACCGTTTCAAGACATCTTCGAGGAACGACAATAAAGTAGTCACCGGTGATTATTAAAAAATTTGAAACATGAAATGCTGAATATTTTTCGTCATTAAAGAATAATTCATAACTTATTTTAATCGTTTTCCAGGATCAGCTGCAATTTGTAGTCCTCGGTTTGCTGAATGTCAAACGAAAGATGCTTCCCCACACTGATACTGCTCTTTATTCGTCTCCATCTGTCGTGCTCGTCATAATCATCTGACAGACACCATCTGTTTCGATGAAGCTAATAAAACATCTATTTATACTCTCTCGCTATTTGACAGCGACTTATGATAGCTTAAAGTTCAAATTCTACTTGCGGGACAGATGCGATCAGTACATCTGTACCAGCATTCTGGACCAATAACTCATACTGTGCAAGTCGATTCGTTCTCTTCCTTTTCCTCTCTATTACATTCCTCTGCTTTTCCTTAACCTTAAGGAGTTTCTTCGAAACATTCCGGTGATATTTTCTCTTCATCTAGAAGGCGCTTTAAGCTCTTTAAGTAGCCATTGTTCTGATTTTGTAAATACCCAAGTATAAACCACATAGCCTTCGTTAATGTATCAGAAATAATCCCTCGATCATGTTAAATTACGTCACCTTCTTTCTCAGATCAGAAGTAGGTAACTATTGTGGGAAGGGATGTCTCTCACTATTTTACAATGCTGGCTGGAAGAGCCCATTTGGGAAGATTCCTTCGCTTCCAACAAAGAGCTAGTGGCAGGTAAAAATGATCTACAGAAAGTTGGAAACTTTTTGGGCGGTGGTCACTCCAAAGTGCGTTTCTTCGTCAGCTGTAGGGTGGATTTTGCACTTCGCTCGACACTTCTATATCTACTGGAATTCAAAGGGGTAGAACGTTCCCCGGGGACTGATTATCACCCGGTATCGTCTACCGTGTTCCTTCTTAAAGGCAGTGTTTAGAAAAAAGTTAGGGTACCCTTTTTTGACGGGAATTGATAGGACTACTCTAGTATAAAGCGATGACAACGAAACAAGCGCAAAAAACGATGAACAAAAATAATTACAAAGGGTAAAAAAAGAGCTGGAAAGGGGGGTTGGACGTATTTCACATTGAAAAAACGACGGTTAGGGAGTGTTCGCGCGAAAATGCACGAACGCGACGCAATGTCCGCGATACAGACAACACATCGAAATTTACGGAGTTTCTGAAATAAAAAAAACATTTGCATGCAATAATCTACACAAAATATGTTAAAATCTTCAATAAACTTACGAGAAAAGTTAAAGAATGATACCGTAAAAAATTAATAACAAAAAAAAACAAACGATACGCGAATAATAGAAATAACAGCCGAATACTAGCCCCTGTGCGAGGCGGTCGACCAGCTGAGCATTCCTGGCAATTTGCCAACCTGCGTATCGATTTTTCGCCAACTTCGCTCCAATGCGAAAGGGGTGAAAGAAAATTCGAACCAGTAGCCAGCCTAGCGAGGGGCGGAGGCATCCCGTCCCCCAAAGTTCCTGGCCTTATCGTGCCCTATCCAACTGTTTTCCGACCTAATTCCTGCACAAATGGTATCAGAGGGGGCTTCGAATTCAAACCATGTGCAAATCTCCGAAACAATTTTTTCGTGAACACTGCCTTTAAGCATACCCTGTGAAATTGTAAAGATCCATATTAGTGATATGTTAACCAAAATGTACTACTAAATAATGCCGGGGAATGGTAAAATCAAAACTAATCTTTCAGTCGTAAGCCGGGGTTTGCGGTTTTTCTTCGAATTTTCAATCAGAATCCCGTCATATTCGTCTGGATGGAGTGTCTGCAAGTGACATCACATGACAGTGTGTGCGAATTTCTATCTACAAAACAACTTTTTCCAGTTCTGTTTGGAAACTCCGTCTTGTATTGCATTTCATCCGTTGTCCTAGGAATATTCGTACAACCCTGTCTTTCCCTGATTCGCTATATTTCAGATAGTGTCCACAGTCGCAACGACATACTGATACATCTATGTCATAATGAGACTCAGCGATGAAGGTTTGTTCGAGTTTTTCAGGAAAAAATCGGTGACAGATAAAGCTGAACCGAAAAGGGAACTTCGGTTCAAAGACTTTGGCCCATTTTGATAATAAAGTCGAAAAGGGATGGAGGTAACTCCAGTCGATATCGATTGAAGTTATGGGTTTTGTTCAAAAGGCTTTAGATAGGAGCAAAGCCAACTTATCGAGGGAGCACAGCGATAGCGATTCGAATCTCTTAATGAACTTTGAGTTGGATAGTAGCAATCAAACTGACAGTTTCCTACTTATGGGCAACAAACTGGTTTACTGTGCTTCAAGCAAAATTCGACTGACTCTGGTACTTTTTGAATTGCTCAGCATATGGTGTCGCTTCATCTAACTGGCAACCATGTTGCTTCCAAATCGTCATTGATTTGTGAGATTCAGCTGTTCAGCTTTGTGAACAATCGTATTGTAATTAATGGGAATTAATATACCGAATTAAGAAAAATGCCTAAAGAAACGAATCTCATCAACTTTATGAGTAAGTTCTACGTCATTCACTATTTTAGGTGGACCACTTCGATGTTACATTGGATAGAGGCATGAACGAGCCGTATATTGCTGGTGAAATTATAAAGGTGAATGGGTAGAAAAACTTGTTTTCCACATTTTTCTTCTTATTTTGCTATCAGCCCTATATTCCGTTTTTGGCTATTCCATTTTCACGTCCTTTTCAACTAATTGACTGCTCTCGTGAGACCATTACTCTAACTTTGACGAACAACTATTGAATACGCGTCCAGTACGAATAGAAGAGTCGTACATACTTACAAGTGTATGACAGTTATATAGTTAGACTTCTTCAACATCTGATTGTAAGCTCCATGCAGTCTTTACGAGGGAACACTAAAGTAGTTAGGTCAACTGCGTTCGAATCGTAAAGGCCTGCTCTGCTTCCATGCATCCTTGGAATGTGCTACATTGCACTGACGAGTACGAACGAATACTTACCCGTGACATCAAACTTGACTTTGACTGAACAAATCACTCAATATATCACCCGTGGTGCCACAGTGCCAAGTAGCACCCTCGGGGTTCGAGCCCTGAATCGATACTCGCCCAAGTAAACCATGTACCAGACTCGTCTGGGAGGTTAAAAGAACTGACCTATACATCGGTTTGTTATCACAAGTCATTGTGGAGGCTAGATAAGAGTTCAAAACACTGGTGTGATTCTGATTGGAAGTTGAATGCGGGGTGCAACCCGGAAACCGGATTGATTAACGTCATGATACTTTGATTTTCATTTCATTTATGTGCTTGGTCAATTTGACTATATTACATATTACTTTTTATTTGTATCCAATATTTATTTCCCAAAGAAGACTTTTACTTTTTTTATCCAATACTTATTTTTTCATTTATTTATTAGCTTACTAGTCTTACCAATGATTACCAAGACGGGGACAGAAATGTATGCTAATTCATACAAAATTCAGACGAATATATCGTGACTCCATTCCATTCCATTTTTAGGGTGTGATCGATGTTGGGTGCACTCGAGAGGTTCGTATCGGAGGCCTTCTGGTTCGATTAACCGGTGTGGCCGAGACTGGCTGGCGAAATAAGAACAGCGATCTATCCTACGAATCCCGACATAATTTCATGGACGAACTCATCGATTTGACGACGTCAGTTCTTACCTCAACAAAAGGATATTTCCCAATATGGACGAGTTATTTCGCTGAACAAACATGATCTTGCTTTCAGGGTCATAGCGGATCATTGTACAGAGGAGTTCTACCTATTAGAGGGAAGACATTCGGTACCTTTCGAAGCTCGGCTACCAATGGACGTCCTCTCTTCTGTGAGCTCTTTCTTACGACTTGAAAATCTTTTAACTAGTTCACTAATCGATAATTTCGTCAATAGACGGATGTATGAACTGCCAATTATTATATATTGAAGTTCTCGAGGAATGCTTATAAACTGAGGCTCAAAGGAAGCATAAAAACACTCTGAAAATCGAAAAACTCGTCTGGGGTAGTTTTGTTGATTTATCATAAGGTGTTTGGAAAGAGTCAACAAATAAATTTTAAAAAACTACATTCATTGGGTTTGTGTTTAGATTGATCGTGATAACTATGGTTCTGTCCGCTACACATGTACAGCGTTGATGGCGATTCCCGAAGACGGTGATACCGAAATGGTGGCGGGTGAGTCCTAAGGAAATGAGGAAGCATTCGAATAATTCCCAATTCGTCTTCTCTCCTATATGGGCTTTTTCTATAAGGGACATTCAAAAATCCTGGGGTTTTTTTTTTGAAAACTCCGAAAATATTGAGCACTGAATGACGAGACTAACAGAAACGTATTTCAGAAAAAACGTTCAAAGTTTATCCATATCTGAATCTTGACGCTCCTTACATGCGAGATTCCACGGCAACAACGGAGGAAGAGTTGGTGAGTTGATCGTAGCGGGACCGCTGAGCGCAATCAAGAGTGGTCCAGTCACTCTGTGTTGCCTCTTCTTCTGACCAAAGTTATGGGATGAAAGCTAAGGCTCGTCCAGTTAGCGCTTGAATAAGGGTGACGTGACCCCTCTTCAGTGCCCTTACTGGATGAACCTCAGCTCTCATCACATAACGATGGTAAGATCGTCGCACAGCTCGAAATAAAGTTCTGAAGCTCAAGAGACGGGGGCTTTGCTCAATTTCATAAATTATTTTTATTCCTATTTAGTTTTTATTTTTATGACGTTTTATTCCCTGACTTTGTAGATCGTTGGATGCTGCGGAAGAAAACGTGGAACAATTGTAGCTTCTATGAAAGTGCAAGAAGTTGGATTGCTTCCTGGTCAGTGATCGAATTCAGAACTATTTCAATCTAGATATTACTCTTTTTTTGCACAATAACCAAGTCGTAAATGGGGTAATACCCTTTAATTCCCGGATGAATGCTCATTTGTGTAGGCGCCGTGAACCCACGGGACTTTACACAATTAACAATTAGGAGCTAGGATGTGGCTAGATTGTACTGCACATTCCTAGCACGCCCTTCAGCTTTCGAATCCGGGATTTGTTAAAAAGGTTTGTTCTAGGCGAGACAACTCGAATCACCCTTACCGTCGAGGATCGAACGCGGCGAAAACGATGGCAACGGAAAAAAGTGGGTTGGCTAACATTAGTGTTTTTTGCCTCAGATGAACTGCATTCAAAAGACCAAAAGCAGTTCTAAAATCGCTGGAAAATTTTTGTAAATCCTCCAAATAGTCGAACTGGAACCTTCCAGGAGCACCATGAATGCGTACTGATATCCCTCTGCCAACAGCTGGATTTTATCGCTGCGAACCGCTACGAAACACATTTAGTCGATCGGAAGAGTGTCACGATAGCTGTTGAATCTCATGTAAGCCCTGAGATTCCGAATGTACCAGCTCAGTCTGAATGTATTATTTAAATTTCCAGGGCACTTGCAAAGCCAGACCGGGATCGGGTCCCGAAACGAAAGAAATCGAGTTTTCGGTACCGTCTGATTTGCCGCCTACGTCAATTCATGCAGATCGACTAGTTACCATAAGCTATTTTTTCAAACTCGACCTCGAACAATTCGATATCATTGTCCCTGTGATCATAGGAACAGCCAAGACGCCAGGAGCTATTGAGTAATATCTTATATCATCATCTTCTCTCAGTTTTGGAGAAGCAGCTCAAAGTTTGCACGGTATCACTTTCTCACTTTCAAACCGAATAAACTTGGCAGTACCACTTACCCGTCTGAGCCTTTCACAGTCCAGGACTGGCGGTATTTCTACCCGAATTTTCACGGCGACTGCCGGAAGCGTCATTCAAAATTCAAATCTTTCCGTTCACAGTACGCAATTACGCGCGGTCGGATGCCGCGAGTGCGGCACGCCATTCGGATAAGGGAACCCGGGTAACGGAACTTCTCCCCTATCGCGGCATTCTCCCTTGCGGCATGCGGCAAATGTCACTGCAATTACCGTACTCCCGCCAATCGATAGGACGCGGAATTTTTCGTTGATTGCCTTGCTTTTTTATTAGATTTAATCGCTTTTTCTTCTGTTTCTTTTTCGTTTTCGTGTTTATTAGACTTGATTAATTAGAATGACCCCTCCTATATAAACGACGATCAATACCGCATTGGAATTGAAAAGAGCGGCCAGGCAATTCAAATAATTAAAGGACTCCCTGCCTCACAAATTGCGCGCTGCAATCTTCCATCGCAATCCCGCGATAGGTGGCGGGTGCGGCGTCTGCGACGCCGTGTTAGGGGAGAAGTTCCTGGACTCAGGGAACCCACACCCCAGTCCAGGTCATGTCATGCTTCTGAAATTGCCCTTTAGAACTAATCTGAGTCTGCTCTTACAGTTCTTTGAGATCATAATATGTAAAGCTAACCAATAACATGGAAAATACATTGCTCTATTATTGTGCTGCCATTGTTTGATTGCAATCTTTTCGTTTCGAGCAGAATAATCTGCAAAAAAAAAACTACTTCCCCCGCCAGCGTATATTTACCGTCCCTCCATTGCCAGGGTAAGAACGGGGAACATACGATCCTACCGCCAGTGAAATAGTCCCAAACCTCGTGTGCAGTCTCGCCATCTCGAAATGGTTGCGTTCGTACAGTAGACGGTTTTTGCGTTTTGAACTATCTTCCCGCGCGCGCGGTTATTTAAATACAATCGGGTGCATCGGTGCTGCAGCAGTCTGTCGTGTTTTGATGTCGGCAATTTCCTACAACTCTAAACGTAACTACCCTAAAATTCCATAGATAAGAGCGGGTGAACCTACCGCTCAAAAGTGAATTGGAAAAAATCGAAATTGAATGCAGTCACCCCTCCAACTTGATGGATGGATAAATTAAACTTCGAAGAAGCTAAGAAGGAGCTCCGCCCCTCAACTCTAAACCCCGCCCACTTTATAAACAATTCATATAGAAAAATAGCGATCCATTAAAACCGCTATTTTTCTATATGAATTTTTTATTAAGTGGGCGGGGCTTAGAGTTGAGGGGCGGAGCTTCTTCTTAACTTCTTCTTCGAAGTTTAATTGATCCATACATCAAGTTAGAGGGGTGACTGCATTCAATTTCGATTTTTTCCAATTCATTTTTCACCGGTAGGTTCACCCGCTCTTATCTATGGAATTTTAGGGTACTTCATTTCCTGATTACTCCATTTTCTAATATGTAAGTAAACCCTGCACACGTTATTCTGCATCTACTTCTGCTTCTTCTGCAATACATCTGGCGCAATGAGAACATTTCAACTGATGCGCTGCAAGAAAGCGAGCTACATAGAATTCTCCCGACTTTGACACATGTTTTAGTGTCTATGCAGCCACGCGATCCCAGTGGAGGTTTGAGGGAAATACAGCCCTGTTGTTAGTACAGGCTAGGAGCGAAGTTGTGTGTAAGCGCAGCTGAATACAGTGATACTGCGCCAATTACATCCTCACTGATTTCTCTTTATTTCTCAATGTACATGTGTGTGAAATGCATTCAAATATCCGCGAGAGCTTCGAGACATTTCAATGGCATTCTATAACATCAAAGGTTCCTCCGCGGCTACCGCATCCTTCCACTGAGAACTCAAACCTTTTTCATCGCGGCGTGCAACTGCGCGCGATCGGGTTCGGCAATCGCGATGCGATTTTCGGGGAGAAGTACCCACACCCCTTCTACGGTAGGATCGTATGTTCCCAGGATTGCTCGGAACTGCACACCGCACGACGACCAACTAGCAATGAATTGCCGAGCGCTATGAGTGTGTTAGAGCCACCCATCAATTTATTGCGATCATACTCCGCCAAATATTCTATATATATGGCCAAAGTACTGCTGTAACATTACTTATCGCTCGTTGAGAACATATATATTTAACTCTATCGAGATCTTATTGCCAATTGAGCTTTCGAATATTGAATAGTCTGACTATACCTTCACCAGTAATGTTGTACCCTTGTTTCAAGAGCAGCTTAATGCTTACTAACCAGACCCAAATCAAGTCCGTATTTTTTTGAATATTTCTCCTACATATGTCTCATTATAATTGATTAGGCGTTTTCTTCGATTATGGGTATTCGTTTATAAATTATCAAAATGTGCTCTCTAGTTGTTGTGTACTATCTCGGTGCTACTGCCCCCAGTGCTGACGTTATGATGATATGATAATTTTTGTATAGTTATGAAAACTAATAAAGTTCAACTACTGATTTTCCATGGTGTTTTTTTTGCTGTATAGAAGGGACAACAGTTATGGTCGCCCGTTCGCCACAACCACGGCAGGCAGAATTGACATAGGATGACAGGGGTGCGATGCAGTAGGATCGAAATTGTCGCGTCGCGGTGATAGGGATGCCGCGCGTGAAGGAATTCAGCAGAATGCAGCAGCAGGTAAGAAAAACAGGAACAAAAGAACTAAAAGTAGGGTCATGCCTGAAATAATGATAGCATATCGCTAGAGCTGTAAAAACGGCGAAATGGCCCGCGTCAAATGGCCCGCGACAGCCGCGGGCGGCAAATCGATTACGATTCTACTGCCCGTCTCCCATGTGACGGTCCTTCCACCTCCACTCCCCCGAGAACCGACAATGGTACTGCGGCAGTTATCTTAATCTTATACTGGAGATTCACTTCTTCTCCTCCACAGCGAGTTAATCAGACGTTCAAACTAGTATCCCTAGCTCGGTCAACCTGTCCCACTAATTAATGGATATCGAAAAATGGAGCCTCAGGCTTTTTCACAAACGGTGCAAATACGGTTTCCGTCATAGAGCGTTCAGACTTTGGATCGAATCTGCGATAAACTCAGAAATTGACAAATCCATGAAGTGCATAATACAGCTATAGGGCCAATTATGTTTCTCGAACTGTGCAATGGCTGAATGCAGGGCCGATCGCGAGAATCTCTCGATATTGAAAGATGGAGTAATTGAGAGGGTCTTCTATTGTGGTGACCCACTAACGGTGTCATCATCCTTATTGTATCCAATGTCGTCCTTGACTGCCTTCCAATACTCTTTCACAAAATTCTTATTCGGTTATTACTTCCTACCTCAATGTACTTCCCATGATGAATTTTCAATAACCACTAGAAAGTTACCCTTATATGTATATCAAGAGAACTATAATGCCATTTTACTACAATGCTTTTTAAGGACACCAAAATACAATAGGAGCATCGCATAAAATTGGTTAAAGTGCCACAAACTGGGTCATCTGGATAAAAGGCAGCAGTCAGAATTTTGTATAGAATTTAAGATTGGAACTGAATCTTTATCTCCCACGGAAGCTGTAGAAGCGCATCTGTTCCTTGATCTTCTCTACAATGGGATACTTGCTTGAAGGCACAAGTCATTCGTTAGTGACTTCGATTGTATTGAATGGACGGAGGAATTTTAAAAGACATTTTTTCGCACTGTATTCAGCTGTACGCAGTGGCACACATGGTATAGCTCATCCGAAAACCCATTTTACGTCTTCTTTTCGAGGTCTTATTTTCGTCCAGCTCCGTTTGAACGACCTTGTACGACCTTTTTGAAGACCTTTATCTCTTCAGGAACACCTATCCTCGTGCTTCCTTCGCCTCCAACGCACTATTCTCCACTTTTTTCATTTTTCATCATTATCTGGATAACTAAAAATTATCGTAAACTGTGCCTTCAAGGTCATAACAGCGCTCCCACTACATAATATGAAGTCGTCAACAAGTAAACCATCCTCTGTAGCATAGATTGTTGAAAAGGACGTTTCTGTGATGTGTTTCCTCCTCCATCAAAGCATGAACGAGTTTACATTGATGGACATTGATGGCCACGCGTACGCACAGATCTTGCATTCTTTTCATCGTGGTTGCGAACCCATTACACCGGTTTAACTGCTGACATCTTTGCAACCAGATCTAGGTTTTTCACAGACGCATCTAGTGGTCATTATGATTCATTGCCTTTCATGGAGCTTGTGGGTGTTAAAGTTTGTTTTGCCTGTTTCTAAGACTATCATTCCTTATCAAGTGGAAAAGAGTGCAGATTACCCTGTACTCTTTGTCGTGACAGAATAGAGCTTCTGAGAAATGTTGTAGGATAATGCCCCATTCTCTCTAAGTTTTCGCATGAGTATATCATCTCACCCGCTGATCTTATTTTTCTACGGCATAGAAAAAAATACGGACTATAACCGTCTGTGCACATCATTACGGGCTTGTGAAGTTGGTTTCTTACCCTTCTTTGCGCTCTAACCCTCAACATTAGACGCACAGCTTAATGAAACTGCCCCCTTCAATTATATCCCTATTCTATCAAAATTTAAAATAAACTCCTCTTAGGGGAAAAATTATTTTCCATGTCAATAACGAGCTTTATTGATATACAGAAACACACAGCACTTAATATATCTACCTTTGTAAGCATCGTTGTAAGCGTTTCTTGCCAACGTTCAAGCAGCTTGTAGACGTTGTCTCTCCAGAATGGAGGCTGGCGCGAGACAAAGCATGATGTCAACTTGGTTAGTTCCAACTTGAAAGCGAGTCTTGAAGCTTTTTTGCTAAGTAATGAGTCAGATCAGAGAACAACCAACAGCCGGGTAGAGCGGTGTCTTGGCTTTTTGGAAAATGGGGGACCTGTGGAGTCCTGTACAACTAAACTGCACAAGCTCCTACTTCACCTTTCTCATAACGTGCGATTTGGTGTTCTAGTACCGCATGTAGATGTATTGCTGGTCTATTGTTCTCTTGATCCCTTCACGAGTTTTGTATATAGGCTTTATTAGGCTGACCTTTCGGCCTTCTTCAGAGCCTGAAATGGTCGAAACGATTTATGATAACCTTATCAAACGTCTTCACCAACCCACCAATCCATGCTGGATTTAGACTTTTTGAATGTGTTCCTCTTCGCTGTTCGATGATTCGTTTCAGTTTCATTCGGAATCGCATAATAAACACATAACGAGTGGACACCTCGTTTAATGGCATTTCTTTTTTAGCACGTACGACGTTAGAAATGTCGTCCGAGTGACTTCCGACAGTTCATTGCTCGAGGTTTTCGAAACACAAAAACCTGACAATAATTATCTCACGCTATGTAGTTAGCTGTTTCCACGAGGTGTGACCCAGATACGGTATATCTTTACGCAACGTTGACCTTGTACAAAGAAGTGCACTGCTACAATCAACTTCACTTAGCTGTCGTTCAATACAGAATAAAGCGAATATACTCAGTTTCCAGTGATGGTAAGCATAGTTGCTGTTGATTTCTAAGTGTTCAAAAGCAATACCTTAATGAGGATCCGATTTCAGATGGTATGGATTGCCGGTTTTTTAGTGGCAGTAACAGCTGAGTTCGCCCCACAAGGTTTGTCATCGCCTTCATCATGTTCGTATCCTATCGTGTCGAGCTTTTACGTTCAGACGTTCAGACCAATCTTTACCGAAGGCAACTCTGTGAAGATCATCGGATTTCTTGCACTTCTGTTTCTTTCAGTACACTGGTCGTGCTCGGCCTCAACAGTTTCCGTGTTCGTCCAATCACCATCACCTTTCGAGGGTCTTATCTCAACAAAAGACTCTTCTGGAATCGAATGTCGTAGTCGGGGTGTAGGATTGAATGTCGCCGTTTTGAAGTTGCCTTTGAAAAACGATCACTGCGGAGTGCGTTACAATAAGGTGCATTTTACGCTTTCTTCTTTGGTTATCCGGATGGAGGGATCCGATTCTAAAGTCTAAACGGTTCCTTGATTGCTAGAGTAATCTGTTGAATAACTGGACTGACGATTATTCCATCATTTTATGACAGTTAATAGAAGCTTCTAGGTCTAGGAACTCGACCAATATGTAGTTACCGTTGAGATACATTCGCATTCAATTGTCATCGTCGACGAGGACGTCGTTCTCAATGTGACGTGCCGTGGGAACAAGAAGACGTTCACAAAGCCGTACGTTTTTGGAAGGTTCAGCAAAAACCGTTTACTCGAGAGTATGAGCTTAGGATTTCTGTCACTTAGAAGGCCCCAAAAGGGTCGAAAAGTCCACCCAAATTCCCACAGTCGCAAGCCCGCACACCACGTCGGTTTCGCGGCCGTTACCGTAATCATACATTGGAGTCACGAATTTTATCCCTACAATGTGCGCTCTTTCTCGGGTGCGTTCGGGTGCGAGATCCTACACGGGAAAAGCATCGCAACACACGGCACGTCAATCGGGCAAAAAGCTCCGTACCTGCGTAGGAAGTATTCATTGAACTTATTTTTAAAAAGAAGAGTCAACTTCAAGCAATAATTAGAGCCTCGTGCATTTGTTCGGTCTAATCATATTCATTTTGTTTCACAAAAATTTGAGGACACTTCAGGTCAACACAGGAAAAGCTAACTATGTCAGTACGTGAAAGCGATAATGGTGTTGCTGTCCGAGAAGTACTTTATACAAAGCAATATACTCTAACTGTCACGACGACTTCCAACAAAGTCAACTTCCGTGTTGGGAATTGTTCTGTTCAGTGTGACGATTTCCCAGTAATCAAGGTACGTTTCAGTACCCACATGGTGACGCACATTCATACACTTTTTCATACTGATGACCTCAGACCCCGTCAAAATTATAGTACGAAACTACATCCCCCAACAGGAATCACAAGTGTTGTGTTTGGCTGCTTTCATAGTCCACGACCAGTCGCGCGACCAATCGCTCGGTCGCTCGCATGAAGCCCGTGCATAAGGAAGGGAAGTAACATTTCTTCATCTGACTCATCCTTGCAGCCAACCCCACTTTGCGAGCTATTTTTTCGGTATTCCATCTGGTGCTATATTGATGACCTGCCCCGACTTCACAGTAGTTCCTCTTACCCCAAACCACTCTGTCTACTGTTCTGGAGACATTTCGGAATGAAAGAAAAACTCTGGCTGTCTCCAGCTAACGGATAGCCGAGGATGTTCTTTGTACCCGTCGCTCCTCACGAATTTTACTCGAACTGACAGTGGATGGTATGCATACGTCTTCTCTGCGTTCCCTTTTCCATCAGGCACTGAGATCATCTACAGTTGTCAAGTGACGCCGTGCCGTGAAGAATGCCAGGTATGTGAGGTTACTTCGATACTGCACTCAAACAGTTGGCTCTGTGTTCATCAGTTATCCATAAAAATGAGCCATGTCTTCGATTTTTGCTCAGTAACCTGTCACGGTCAAAGACACGCCAATCAGCCAACATCGTTAGAAGGCTTAGATGGAAAACCTTGAAGGGCACCGCTTTAGGGTTCCATACCGTGACCATGGGAGTAAGATAGTGCACCACTTGTCACTGAACCAATTACGCCCGCTGCAGAAGGGTGTGCTTCGTTCCGCGCGTCTTTTGAATCAGGGCACACCGCAGTCGTCGCATGCGGCGTCTCAGTCCGCGATCGTTGACAAATGTCGGGGCATACGATTTTGGCTTGGCCCACGACAGTTAGCCTAAGGAGAAGTTAACACGGTTTAGTACAAATAAGTCTCTGAACTGACACTTAGTGGTACTGTAAAGTCATCTCGAAATCGCAGTGGGCTCCATCATACGCGAAGTGGGCAGGGAGACCTAGTTTCGAGGGACGCGCGGAACGGACGTTCACCCATTGCGGACCTATACTTAAATGAATAGCCTGAAAGCATAGTAGCAAAGTCAATTAAACAAGCTCACTTAACCAGCAGTTTGTAGCTTCTCATTGCTGCTATTACAACATCTTGCCACAAAACCTGTCCTCTTTAGTTCTCGGCCTACTTACTTCTGCTCCGAGTGCGAGTATTACTACATTTTCGTCCCTCGCTTTCATTTCACGTTTGCTTTCATCATGACTGCCTATTTTCCTTAGTTCTCAAACAGCTCTCTTGCTATAGGCTTCAACAATTTGAGCTGAAATATGTAGGAATAGACGACGTCTTTTTCTCTGTATCTCAGATTCTGGAAAAATTTGACGCCTTCTCAGATCTGAGAATGTGGAAGGGATTGGATACCCACATCTCCCCATCGAAAGCTTACTTCTGCAGATCACAAACTAGGATGGGCACTGTGCTTCTGGAACCATTTTTGCCTTCATCCCAAGTTATCTGAGTACTTTGCAACCCCAAGAACCCCATCTATAAGCTTCCTGTATTTCTTCTACATTAGTCGAGCCCTTGCCCCACAGTTCCACATATGAAATCAAAAAATCGTTCGATAGATTGAAAACAGTAGCTCGAAAATCAGCCGCTCCGTTTACCATATCTGAACAGTAGGGCCGCATAGATTAATGCTCTAAGTGAAGGTCGAATGCATGGCTCATCGTGGAGGTTACGCCCAGTCGCACCGATCCCTTCCAATTTTACATTTTCACTTGGTTGAAATCAGTCGTTCTTTTTAGGTATATACGTGCGGCGAGAGGAATCCAGTCACTCGTCGATCTGGCACTGAAGGGATGGCCCAGGTTCAATCGTTGCACACTACTGTGCTACTACGGCATCAAATTGAAGGTTGAAAGTGCTTTCAAAACAGAAATGCTAACTTACAAATAGGTAATCCAATTAATTCAGAGACGACTTGGATGCAGCCTTATGAAATGACAACAGAACCAAGTAATACTAGTGATAAGAGCGACCATAGTGAAGTGATGTGCACCTTGTGCATAATTCTCAGTGGTGAGCACATTTTCCTAAATGAAATAAAGGCTGAGGCTGTACAGCAGAAGCGACAAGTGAAGGCAATCGAAGGAAGCTCTAAAATTGACCTGAAGTTGGCCCACTATTAAAAACTCCAAGGCAGGTACAAGCAAAAGTACCAGGGGTGGCAGTATTTTTGTAGAACCCCCACCGCAAACGGTAAGGCTTTGCAGCACCTACCGTAGTCTTCCACTGGAAGTTCGAACTTCCCCTCACAGCGCGACTTTGCGCGCGATAGGATATGCCGTTTGGTCAGAGCAACCCACCACTAGGCGCCAGCTGCTCGGATGAGTTTTCCCATTCAGCGATGGAACTCGTCCGAGCATTTGGCAATTCCACACGTACCTCCCTTAGAATCGGTTTTTGGAAGGCAATCAGTTACGGTTTCCCCTTTGATCTTACCATAAGCATCTAGGTTATTGTATCGACTACCCTGTTGTGAGCCAGATACAACAATCATACCACTACTTACTAAGCTCGGCTTTTTTCACCTTTGTGGTACTGAGTTTTCATTTCAGCATGTTCCCTGATTGGACTTATCATCGAATTGGTGCTCTATCTACTTCTCAGAAAATATAAAATTTTCAATCGTTGTAGAAGTTGTAGAAGGCTAAACGCACGGATCAGTGATGAACTCAGACTGCCGGACTCAAGAAATCAAGGTGAGTTCCGTATGAGATAGTGATCCTTGTACTTCGAATTAATAGAATTTTTTTTCTTGCACAAGAAAATCAGTAAATTTCTCGAAATTTCTGGGTCTAACGACTCCAAATCTGGTGTTTTTGCTGTACGAATGTTTGAAATAAAAATTCTGTGGTATTTACAGAATCAGTAAGTCACTCGGGCAATAGAACGAATTCGTCCATATCCACGTTAGCAGGGGTAAGTCTAGAACGCAGGATTTTTTGAAAATTTGAAAAACTAAATGTCTTAATTCTCCAATTGGTCTTCTTTCATACCTATTCATTTCAAGAGAACGAGCTCCACGAGAGTGTCCATTTTGATGGGATACTGGAAACCGTCGTGTTTCACATCCGATCTTGGAAGTGTAATCTGTTGTACGGAATCAAATTCCACAGGATCTTGTACGCCAACGGGAAATCCTGTCATAACGCACGCTGTAGGCGAAGAACAAGCAGTTTCCTATCTCTAGGAAACCAAAATTCAACTCTTGAAGGGTTATTCTACTTGTATTTCAAACAAGTAGCGTCCTACTGCGCTTTCAAGGAACTGGTATATGGATTTTTTTATATTTAAGCATACTGTAATAGTGCGTTTAAGCATAGACATGTTTTGTTATTGATATACTTTATGTGATTCTGTATCGTTTTCCTGATCAAAGGCAATAATCACAACAAATCGCTTACACACTATGGTGCTGAAAAAAACCCTAGCCACGCTTCATCTAAGCCATTACACGTCCATTCGTAGGCGGCGTTGTCATGAAGCGTTGCTGATGATGCTTCAATGCCTGGCCACGCCTTACTTAATGTACGCCACTTTCTGCCACGATAGCGCCCCATTTCCTCCACGCTTGCATTCGGGGAACTTTTCAGTAGCCTTAGAAAAATGTCATGTGCCTCTGAAGGTAATGGACATGCTGAGCGGGATGAAGCCACTTGGTTACTAGCATGTCCCCCTTGCCACGGAAACATCTATGGCGAGGAAGGGGAATCCATGTCCTCAGAAATACGCTTTATCGTTCAGTGTGAGGAGACTCGTCAGTCTTCGCATTATTTCCATAATATTTTAAGCAGTATTTTGTTCTTATGTTGTTTTTTAGATAATTCCAACACGCATTCCTTGTTTTTGTTTTCTACGATGTGATAAACTGATTTGTTCGTGATATTCGTGAACCTTTGCCGATTTATAAATAGATGAAGAATAAAAAAATGTATGACAGCAAATTCCTCTGCTAGACTATTATATAACCTTCATTTGTTTGACGAACGTTCGTCGTTTTTTGAAAGTCCCGCAATCTTCTTCCATGGAACGTTCCGGGCTTGAAGGTGGAAGCCCTTCCAAGTGCTACCTTCAGTGCCCACAGATTAAATGAGCTCTCGCCTACGACAGTATATACTCCGCACCTTTTGATAAAAGCCTGATGGGCGAGGGACGGCTCGCGTCGAAGATGGCCGGCATCAATCAATATCACACCGATGCGACAATTGATTAACGACTAATTCAATGATCGATTAATCAAGCGCCAAAGTTGTCTAATTTCGCCTGGCTACTTTTCTCCGCTAAATGATTATGACTTCTATTATAGATGTTATCCCCAGCACAAGTTTATTGAGCTCGTTCCATATAAGCTTCATCGTTTTGTCACCAAGTTCTATAAATTAGAAAGGGAAAATGTAAGTGTACAAACAAGAACTATCAAAAAATATAAAGTCTCGTCCCTCAATGTATCATAGAAAGTCATTACAGCATCCGTTGCCGCCTTGTTAGAAATCGATCGACGGCCGGCGCAGTCGATGCCAGCCGTTCATCAGGCTCTGCCTTCCGCAGCCCGCAATCCATCTACTTCTGCTGAAAGGCGCGTAGTGTGAACGCAGCTCAATGGTATGCTGCCGCAAAAACCTGGAGCCGTATTGTAACGTTGTAAACGTGTCCATCAGATATTCTAAAACTTCCTTGAGAAAACTTCGATAGTTTCTTGTGAATGCTTTGAATACTATCAACCATGAACGGCTTACATGGGAAATTTCAAGGGTAAGTTCACCGCTGTTGAACCTTAAGAACAACTTGTGCTGGCTTAGTAGGTCTGATAGAGAGACTCGAAGCCTCTTTAGAAATTCTACTTAGCTATCAGGCCTTTGCTGTGAGGTGGTTTCCCTAGCCTAATTGGCGAAACTGACACATACTGATAAGATTTCGCCAAATCAATGGTTTTGGCTGATTCGTTAGTGTTTTTGTTATGTTATTGGTGTTGTTTGTAACTCAACTGTATCACGTGATCAAGCAAATAGTATAAGGGTGCTGAAGCTAACCTATAGATACGGTTCCAAGCGAAAACGTTTTAGGCTTGGAACTGTTTTTATCGGTTAGTTCTTGGCATATGAAATAAATCAAGAAGAAGTTTACAAACGAGTGCATCCCACTTGTATAGGTGGCAATGTTTATCGGCTGGTATGTTTGTTTATAAATTCAACTCGACTACAATTTCAACGTTCTTCACTTAGAATGCAGGTCATCCAAATTTGAAAGGGACAAAAGGACAGAATAGCGCATAACGTGTCAGTGTTAGGAAGTGATATAGTAAATGGTAAGAGAGGTAAGGGTTCTTAGAAGGAAATATTAGTGACTTCCTTGTATTTACTTGGAAAATGTTAACGCCGTCAACAGAGAAGGATACAGGTGTTGAGATGGGATCATCCATGATTGATGACAAAAAATTACAACAAGTTACCAAAAGTGGCGGGGGTGTTCGAATGCACGAGCTACTGAACTCATTACGCATGTGGGCTAGACAGTAAAGGTTGGGAAGAGCTGGCATCAAGGGTTTTTAAATGGCTAGTAACTGGTAAGGACTGATAGGATGCGTTTGAACAACAATGGCACAGAATTCAGTGAGATTTACTCATCGAAAATCAGTTGCTATAGATGAGTTTCACGTCATGGACATAGATGGTCGCTGACAGAAAGTGATAACATAGTCACCTATATCACCTGTCGTCCCGCTTATCATGGATTTTCTCTAATGGGCGCCAGTTACGCTCCATTCGCCCCTGTCGCGAGTCAGAGTAGTCCAGCGAACCGCACTCGCTCGAGGCACACTGGGCAAAATACTCCAGCCGTTCAGAGTTTTCGTGAAGAAGTCTAACCATCGCACTAGCGGCCGCTCGTGTTCTTTTGACGTCCCGAAGAATCCACTCCGTAACCGTCATGGTCCAACGGTCATCACGATATCCCATAACATACCGTGCTTTTGTGGAGTCCAAGTCTCTGAGGCGCATGAAGGACTGCAGTGTCGAAAAGGTGAGCGTGGAGCCGAATGTTTTTTTTTTGTTTTCTTCACTACTCCTCGATGTACTCAAAAGATAAATTGAAAGACTCACAGGTGTAGCCGTCTAGCGCAGTCCTTCGCAGCTGGGATGGTCACGTCCTGGCGCGGTCCTCCACAGCGCAAGGTTGCGCCGCGAAGCAATCCATTGCAATTGAAATTTACTGATTTGTGGTCAAACACTTCGCGGCACAGCCCATACTCGGATCTGGAGATGACATTACAGTACCAGAAAGTGTCAATGGGGCGAATGATTTGTTTTGGTCCGTGTTATCTTCTCTTTGAGCTGACTGCCGTGGCCCAGGCGCAATGGTATGCCCACTAACAACGGCGACGTCCGTCAAGAATCGCGAGCTACAAGCTAGGTCGCGCCGCGTGCGATGGTTGCGGACCGCGGGAAAAAGCGCCTAAGGAGACGAAGCCATAGTTTTCCAGAATGAACACTCCTCCAATGAAGTCAAACTTTTTCAGGCGTTTGACTGGCTGTCGAAGCCTATGCACCGCAATGACGAAGTGGCTGCGAAAAGCGCCGCGCCAATCGACATACACCCGTATCTGCTGATTCATTTTACTGCAGTTGTACTGCGGCGGCCCACAGCAGTCCTCTCGGATGCTGTAAGCCTCCCGCAATATGGCGGCTACAAAATCCATTGGAAATGGGCCATTCCTGCAAGTATCCAGATGAAATTCTCGAAACCTGTACCCAAGTGAGAAGTTCATGGATCTCTATCAATCCGGGAACCCGTCAGGAGGCTCCATGGCGGTCGATGCGTTTGGAGAGGTCACCTTGATTGGTCGTGTCTAATAACGAATGTAAACGACGAAGGGTCCTGGCACGAATGGCCGAGATCACGCGCATCCAGCATCAGCTGTTGTGTTGCGCCGCGTTTGAAGAACGCGCCACAATCAATACCACTGCCGTCCATGTTTGAACAACCAGTCTCGTTGATTCCTTTCTTGAATACTTTGCCGTTTGCTGCTTTCCTTTTTCTACTGCTAGCTATTCCGTTATTTCCTTCTTTGATATCCTGATATCCAAAATCCGCCGGATTCGCCTGTCGACTTTAATGTGGACTCCAGGCAGGTTCCATTTTTCGAACCTCAGATCAGAGAATTTGATCTGATTTGAGGTAAAGGTGATCAAAGTAAGAATTTGACGTAGTGGGTCCGATCGATATCGAATGAGATTATTTTTTTTGCTTCAAAGGGTGAAGACGGGTAACGGGCGAGCGATCGATTGTGTTCGTTCCTGGAATATCATATGACCAGTCGGTCTGCGCACGCTAACGAATGCATTAGAACCACAACCGCTCATCTACAGTCTTACTGAACAAGAACATAACATTCTCATGAGGAATTGAAGCATCAGAGATGTGATGGAAAACAGTGTTTGATTAAGCCGTTTGCCCATGTAGAAGTTCCCTCAGTTAACTTACCCTAGCTTTTCTCTTTTCTAGAGGTTTGACTGCCATGGGATTGAAAGGATCTAAAGGCTGCTTTCAAACTTCAACGACGCAATCGACGAGCGCGCGTCCGACCGACGGTGTTGCTGGCACATGTTGACGACACTGGACACCAATAGATCACGTGCCAATGTTGTCAACAAGCGGCTGGCGCCGGCGCCGGACGCGCTCTCGTCGATTGCGTTGTTGAAGTCTGAAAGCAGCCAATAAGGTTCATCTTGGATAAAAAAGAATGTTATGATTTCCAGTCAATGATGTCATAAACTGATCCGTATTGGTTAGAGAGGTCAATAGAAACAGCATCAGGAGATTTCCCATCTAACAACATCTTCCTGGTCAGTCATAACCGGTAATCATAGTACGTACCGAATATCGTCCTGTCGACTTCCTTGAGTGGGTGCAGGTGACATCTCCATTCGTCTTCGTTGCAAACCTTTTGGTTCACAACAAGGACGAACCGATCCGCTGGGGATTCGCCTATATATAAAGCGCTAACTTTGTGTGTCTGTTTGTATGGCGGTTTGTGCGTCCGTCCGCAAAAAGTCACGGGTATGTGACACTACGTGCGTTCGAAGGCGCGCGAGGCAAATTGCGCGGCGAAGTTCGTAACGGCTTGAACGACTTTAGCGCCTGTCATTGGGTCCCAAATTTGAAGTAGAGTAGAATAAAAGGATCATCTGACAATAGTAAACTACTCTACTTAGGTTTGTGCCCCAAAAATTGGCGTCAGAGTCGTACAAATCGTAACGAACCTCGCCGCGCAATTTGCCGCGCGCGCCCTCGGACGCACTTAGTGCCCGTCCCCCAAATGTCAGGTAGGCGCGATGAAGGGCCGTATGCATAACGAACAGGGTAGGTAAGGGGAGAGTCTCCTGAAATGTTTGCGAATGGCGCGAACGTTCGAATGGTGTTTTTGCCTTTGTTCTGTGTCAAGATAGTTGCAATGAGACAAAGTTTTTTTCTACAAACAGGTGAAGAATCGACAGCCCTCGGTGACCATGTGACGTTGCCTCTGCGACCTTACCTTAGCTAGAGCTCTGAGAAGCGCGAACTCATTCACTCCCCACCCTGGGAAGGGAGGCATCCCTACCCAGGGGGGGGGGGGGGGGATGAATCCACCCCTAGAATTGCGCTGGGGCAACGGTAGTCATATAAACCACTACCCCGCAATTTCCTACATTGTTCGACTGAGCGCTTCTTCTGATTTCTGCTGCCGAATTCGTCAAATATTGCTCTGATTTTATTCTAGTGCTACAACCAACTTCCAATTTATTTATATTGCTGCGGTCGCTGCTGTAGAGCAGTTAAGGTTTCAAACAAGCAGGTTTTTCTTTCTAGATTTACACCAGTTATCGTCATAAAATGACCGCTGGCACGCGTTGGCGTGCGTAGCCCAACTGACAAGTCGAAATGTTGCTACTTTTTTAGTGAGCGAGGTCAATTTTTACGGTTTTTCCACGATAATTTAAGTTTTTTCTTTTGTGTTAATGTTACACAATGTATTCCTTAAAACTTCTATTCAACAGTGTGAGGCATTATCTTCACTCTTCACTAGAAAGTGAAGAATGAAGACAATGCTTTACAACAAGAAACACAAGGAACATCTAACCTCACACACCACAAAAAATATCAATTTCGCACTCTTTGCGTGACGCTCACTACCAACGCGGCCTTACTTGGCGAAGTCATGCGACACGGAAGATTTGGGCGCGATAGCTGCGGGAACGCATGGGAACACGGGAGTGTATACGAATGGAGGAGACGCAGAACAAGATGTCACGTGACGCGAGGGCGCAAGCCACGTTGGCAGCGCTGGCGTTATCTATCACTCTTCGCCTCTGATCTACGACGGACTCTATGGACATTTGAACGGTGTAACTGTTGAATGAGAAGCTCCAAAATGGGATGGCTTGGTCTGCTCCATTCTCTCGAGTCTCCAGTGACGGGGAAGACAATGGCTCAAATTGTGGGTGAGTTGCTTTTCAAATTTTATAGCCTTTTCCTATAAGAGTACTAGCGCACCAAAGCAATACCGTATAAGAAGGAAAACTGCTCCTCTCAGCTCATTATCACGAACTATGGCGCAAAGAGCAGTGCCAGGGAAAAGAACATCTGCAGGTATTCACCTCATCCAATCAGATTAATCCGTCGCAAACCGTCTTTTGATATGAGGGAAGACCAACGAGTAACTATGCACATTCAGTGCGATTCCGACAGGAGACGGGCAGTAGGAACGGTCTTGTTTAATCGATTCGCCGCACGCGGCTGTCGCGGACCATTCGTTGCGACTAGCATTCTTCATACAGCTCAATCGATCGATGCGATACTAATTTTAGTCATGATTCTACTGACAGTTTCTTTGTTCCTGTATTTCTTACATGCCGCGGCATTCTGCTCTATTCCTTCGCGCGCGGCGTCCCCTCGGGTGGAACGATTTCGTTCCTACTGCACCACACGCGATTCCGACTGCCCAAGGAAATACCAGTGGTTATGACATTGTCGGAAGCCCTCTACTTCATCTAAGGGTTTCAGATCACTTCAGACTTCACTTGAAGTAGTTGATTTTACCACTGTCTCAACGGCGGACGTCGCTGGTACATGGAAACCTTATTATACGGATTTCCCCGAAGCAAAGTCTCACTACTTGAAAAGAAGATAATGTTATTTACCCTTTTCATCCGATACTACCGATGCTATCCATTGGTCTCCCTTTCGGATCAGTTGAGCCTTTCTTCAAATTGATGCAAAACGACGGTTAGCGACGGAAAAGCCTTCATTAATTGAACTAGAATTGGGAGCGGTGGTATGGGCGTGCTTTTTACTTACACTCTCTTTTGCTACAGTTTACTATATTAGTATGCTGAGAAGAGCGCTGAATTAAGGCCTTCCTTCTTTGCAAAGATGACTTGGGATGGCCCAGTTCGTAAACGTTGCATTCAATTTCGTAGGTGTTGCAACCAGTTTCGTAGTTTCCCCATTCTAGTTCGTAGTTTTGCAGTTAGCTTCGTATTTCTGAACCCCATTTTGTAAACTTTGCAACCACTTTCGTAAACCTCTTAACCCATTGACGACCGCGTGGCCCGCCAGCGGCCACACCATATCGTGCCCCTGTAGTATTTATACCATTTATCAAGCGTTCTTATAATTTTTTTCATGTTTTCAAGTATTAGCTTAGCTCACAACCTTCTGGAGAATCTTGAGGCATCGTGGTCCAGGAATCATTCACTTCCAACTACAATTATAAGAGAAATTAAAAGTTAATGTAAGGACAATGTAAAAGGCGCGGTCGCCAATGGGTTAATGTGTCATCCGATATATGCAAAGCGAGCGACCCTAAACTCTGTCATCAAGAGACACAGGATGGTTGTATCTTGGTAGGGTGTGGTGCGAATCACGCGTCAATATAATGAGGTCATCGGACAAAAAGCGCTAAAACATCATGCCTACCATCATAACGCAAGAAATAAGAAGTTATAAGTAGAATAAGTAAGTAAATGACCAATTATGCACGTTTACAGAAGGATTGCGTTTACTAGGATCAAAAAATTAGAAGGTATTCTTATTTTGAATGTTTGGCAAGTAAATTGTTGACCTATGAGGTGAATTCTCAATTTCGAGGTGGCTTTTTTTGCCACGTAAACTCGGTCATCAAGAGTCACACGTAGGATGTGTGTATCTGAAGGTGCTGCGAAGAAAATCGAGACCACAGGCTGACAAGAAAATAGGAACAAGTCAACACAAGTGGGTAACGACGACTGCGTATAACTCCTCGACAACTCAAGGAAAACATTGAATACTTTCAGGTCGAAGTGTATGAATCTATTAAGTTGATACATATATTTCCACTATGTGATCCTTCCGTGGCTATTTCGCCATCACGTGTTGGCATGTGCATGATACTCTCTCATCATAATAGCTATCATACCCACCCTGCATTTGAAGGTCACAAGGCCACACAATTTTCACAAGTTCGACCTAGAGTATGAGGTCGAAGGGCGCCTTCCTTCCAGTCCCGTCTTTCTGGGAGGATGGAATCGACAAGCTGCCTGAGCGTTGGCGTTAAGCAGTGCATAGTAATGGTGCATAACTCTAATCTTCAAGCTGGTTCGCTATTGAGATATTTACAAAAAAGTGGGGGGGGGAATAGGAACATCAACGTAGTACAACCAATACGGCATCGATGACATTTTCCTACATCGTCAAGTCCACCTTTGACTAGCGCGAGATATAAAGACCACGAGGCATGATATGCCACGCTCATTCGTTCATAGTTCATGAGTATGAGGCATGATATGAGTTTATGGGACTTTTCGTCATGATTGCTGAGGCCTCCAGTGTTGACGATCTCGGGGTCAACGTTCCATGCGCACGAAGAGAAGGCAGATCGCCGCGGATGAACGTTAACCATAAACATAGCGTCAGGGCTTCGAACGAGAAACATCTACTTCCACTATGCCATGAACAGGCGGCGAGTGGTACTCTGACCTGGTCCACACTAGGAAATTTATGAAGGTGGTCCCATGGTCCACGAAATGGGGTTCACAAGTACGAACTGAGAGCAAATTCCACAAATAAAATGGGAAAACTGCGAAACTGGCTTGCAATATACACGAAATGAAATGGATGAAGCACGAAAAAGAAAAGAAAGCAGTTCATACGAATACAACTGCAACTCTTACGAACTAGGGTGGAAAACCATGTAGTTCATATGTTGGCTATTCTTACAAATTTTAGAATGCAATGGTCAATTGATAGTGCCAGGCGGAGAGAAATTGCCTTTCAACTTGCTATTATTATGCTAGGGTAAGTTAGGAACAGTGTCTCGACTACTTTACCCTACACCCGTTAAAGACTCTTGAAACCTTTAGTTTTTCAGACCACTGCTAGTTGCCAGTCGAGGCAAGGGAGCAGTAGTAGTGTCGATAGCAAGAAATGAATGTTCCATTATGGAAGATGATCGGAAGCCTCTAAGCAGAACCAAAATGGTAACTTCTTCTAGTGTCGGATTGATCAAAATTTCACAGCTCCTTCAAAAAACAGTCATTGCGATCACAACGATATCAGGAAGTCGTTAAGGTTGTGTTATAAACACCAGGAATATTCGAGAACAAAATGCATGAGTTCCCCAATGGCATCTCACTACATGCTTGGAAGTACAAGACCCGGCGGGAATGTCATGAACTTCAATAATTTATTGGCCGGGTAAAGGCGCCAGCCCTTCGGGTGTAAAGTGGTGGCATGGAATTAAACTCAGAGCGACAGTATGCGCGCTCCTTAGTATCGTGTGAGATCGCTGAATGAGTGCGTTGTACTGTTGGGTGCATGAAGTGCAAAAATCAATTATTGCACGGGTTAGGTCTCATGGTGTCGCTCACATCGCCTATGGTCCCATTGACTATTCCTATTCGTCCTCAGCGCGAGCCATCGATTGTGTTCAGACTTCTTATTGGCACGTTGTCGTTGACGTTCATTTGCCACATCCACTTACACTCATGACTGGGCGTGGCCAGCGAAGGTCGGACGGGAAGGGCAACTCCAATGCCTGAAGCCTACACAGCGTTGTTCACTGTGACCAAAACAGAAATTTAATAATCTCTCATCGTTGAATACCTAACAATACCACCAAAAATGAATTTACTCAGCGCCCTAGCAGACTGCCGGGTTTGAAAGCTTCTCACGATTTTATGATCTTTCCAATAGTGGTGTGCATCAGTTCCTCTGACTTCATTCTCTTAGTAATCTAGGAAAATCGAAGATTTGCGTAATATCTTTGAACGTTACCAAATCAATCCTAGTATTTCCTTTGATTCCCTGAATGCGTAAATGCATTTGTAATTATTCCGTTATTCTCGCAATTTTTCCTTTCTTCGAGGCCTCCTATGCGTTCAGTACTTTAGGCTGCGCGGATGCTCTGTGATCTTCGAGAAACAAAGAAAAGGCAATGAGAATCAGATAGAAATTGATCTGGATAATCGGAAATCTCCATATTGATTATCCAGATCGGAAAGCATCTCACCCCTGTCCGTCGTTCATCTAAAACTCTTTTTTTCATTTCTCTTGTTCAGTAGTACACCTTTTCCGTTCAGCTAACTCTTGTACCGCTCTCGTATTTCTCCTACTCTCCAATTTACCTACATTTGCTTCTTTGTTGTACTTTTCCTCAGATCCATACACACCTTTACCTTCTTGGAGGTTGGGGTTGTTAATACGTTTCTTCGACTCTTCTGTCTTTTCTAGATCTTTTTCGGAGTTATTGGAAGTCATAAAGTCTGTTTGCTAAAAGTTACATTAGATCACTTGTTTTTTTTTTAATTTTTCTTGAAATTCCTCGATTTCCATAGCAGGATATAGCTCTCAGCTATTTCTTATGCCGTCCTGCAGCAGTTATAGTTAGCGAGCGGGACCCTGAAGCATAGCATATCTCTGATGTTCTTGAAGCCGGGAAGATTTTTTACGACTTCGATTAGAGAATGTTCTGCGTAATGGAAAACCATCAATTCATGGACAAGAAGTTCTATCGCACGTACTTTCGATTGATAGATCTCCTTTTTCTAACTGCTGAATCTTTTTTTTCTAAGTAAGACCCAACGCCGTACCCCACGACTACAAGCAGTCTCCATTTCTTGAGGACTCCACAGAAGCATTCGGGTGCCAGCGTAATACCACAACCTGGGGGTCATTGTGTGAACAGAGTGTCCGTCTTATATTAACACCAAATGCAAACATACCTGCTAGGTGTCAATCTGAAAATCAAATAAATATGCTGTTGGCCTTCGTTGGCGACGTGTTGTGAGCGTAACTGTCGACTTCGTGGCATGAACTCAGTGTGTATGAATGTTGATATCTTTCTTTCCTCCCTATCTCATTCCTAAAATTTTCCATAACAGGATAAGGTTGTTCAGACGTGGACACCCTTGGAGGTCCTCAAAATATTAAAGGATTGTCAAGTGTTTGCTCCATTCATACCTCAGTAAGGCAAATGTCCGGCATCGTCTAAGTAGCGTATTCCGTAAGAGAGCAAACAGACGCGTCTAGCGGCTCTTGCATTACACTAGAATGCTAGAACCTCGTGTTGCCTCTTTATGGCTCCCTCTATGTCCTTCGTGAATCGCTTTGCAATCATATGACCTCTAAGAAGGTCAAAGTTCTTATTGGGACATCACCAACATGTGATTACGGCTGTTCTTTCTAGCTAGTTACTTAGTTTCCATCTAATTTATCACCTTTTCGATCTTGCCGTCATAATAATTTTTGCTCCTTATCGTCCTTTTTTTGGGATTTCATATTGAATAATTACTATCTACTCAAGCAAACTGATAGAATAGCTGTACTTATTCAGCTTGTTACAGTCTAGCGTCCTCTTTACCTTCACAATTTCTGTAGACAGTTTTGATTACCCGCGAGTTGGCTTCCTCTGGAAAGTTATAGTGCTCTAAAGCAAATTGTGTGGGAAGCGAGCGTCCACCATGAGCGGAGCGTGCGTTTCTGGCTGCGTTCCCACTAAAATGCACGTTCGCTCTTAAATTTCATGTAATTCGTCGCTTTCACAATATTTGCCTTGGTTCATACTGTCCGCCTTCAGTTTGATCCTCAAAGCGTCAAGTTCTAGTCCTTGGCGGATTATTTTATCGTGACAGCGTTGTATCTCGTTGTGTGAGTTGTTCTATTCCTTGCTCTCCTTCATAATAACAATCTTCAGGCGAAGGGTTGTTTTCCATCGATCTTGGTTTGAGTAGGGATGATGAACGGGTTAAATTAATAGAGCTGCCGAGTCGTTCATTCTCTCATCATTGATTAAATGCGAAAGTTTCTGTCTGCACGTGGAGTCACTGTTAGAATATCGAATTGGGGACAGACAGGGGTGTAAGAGACCGGGTCCGTGTGTAATATTAGATGAGTATTTCTCGGAAGTTTTGAAACCCTTGGGTCTTTGATAGATCAGGCAAGTTACTAAGGTAATTTAATCTGTAGAAACTCAAATAATCAGCATGGCATAGCATATTCGCTGCTCGAGTCCTACGAAATTCATGTATAGACATAATGCCTGATATTTCAGTGCTATGGAATGGAGTCAACAGACGAGAACACCGCAAGTTATGACTGATCAACAGTATGGATTCCACGAATTCGTTCCCAGCAGCTCTAACCTGCCCCCTATCGAAGGCCACTTGCAAAGAGTCTGTTCTACTCAACCCAGTTCGAGTGGCTCCACTTCTGTTGCGAAACCGCCTTTGGAAGCTCATGAAGCACCGTCCACGGTGGGCATAAACCCTTTGCAACCTCAAACGCATAAGGTGCCTTTTGGGCTCGTACCGACAGATACTTCTTATAAGTCACCTCATTTCGATTCTCTAGTTGCTTCTGGTGGGGATTCAACCTCCCCCTCACCAACATCTGTGACTAGGCTATCATCTTCTAATCAGTATACTGTTCTTAAATCACAGTCTACCGAGACGACGTCTATCATGGGAGCTGAGGATGTATCAAAACCGGCACCCGGAAGTGCCAATGTGTGGTCTGGACAAACGGGACATGAGTGTTTTTCTATGGAAAGGCTCAATAAAGATCAGAAGTTTGCGAACACTCAGGTTTATCTTACTTATTCTTGAATAGTAGAACGTACCGGTCATCATGTCAGTAAATTCTAGGAAGAAGAAGAAGCGAAAGCTGGCGTGAATGAAGAACTTTTGGATGGATCTCAACCGCTGTCTATTGATACTATGGTACAATTTCTAATTTATTTTCGATTCTTTAAACTTATTTTGTAAGCTGTTGATCATTATTAGCATTTTAGGATGTATGTCTGCACTAACTATAGTTTTCTCCGTGTAACTGTGTAATAGCGCCTTTGTTGTTACATATCTAAAACAAAATGCTTTGCTGCTTGCTTTCAATAAACCTGTTCTTCAATTCAGGTCTCTCAAAACAATCATTCTGCGGGTAGTTTTAATGAATGCGGAATATGTGGGCCTGCGAAGGCTATCTGGGTACCAGAGTACGTTTCACTTACCTATCATTATTACATCCATTTTTTAACGTCAATTTTATGTCATTCATCATATTGAAAAGTTTAGAAAGAGCGAGACCGGTGAACCCCTCGTCGAACAAATTTCTGAGCACGGTCAAAATATAAAAATTGATCCACTTGATACGTTCTGGATACAGTGCGACTGCTGTGAAAAGTGGTTCCATGGAAAGTAAGTGTTGCAGAAGTTCTAAATGTAGATTTTGCATTCGAATTGTTTCAATTGTTTATTATCATACACTGTTGATGATTGTTTCAGTTGTGTGGGTGTTGAAGAATACGAAGATGTTCTTATTGAAAAGTTTCACTGTGCGTCTTGTGCGAGTATGCATGGACCAACTATAAGTAAGTCTACTATTCAGTTTTCTCCTTTTTTTGGTTTCTGTTTCATTCCTTTCCCTATGCGGTGATTGGTTTTAAGTCTAAATTTTACACCATTTTTGCGAGTGCATCTGCAAGTGCGTATGAATCTTTGTGTAGCTTTAAATTTCTTGCTATCTTTCTTTGCGGTAAGAATTTGAACGTATTTTAACCTTTCTCTGATTTGTTCTCGCTAACGAGATTCGAGAATTTATTCGACATTTTTCTGAGATATCCCGGATGCCCGGGGATCACCGATGCAACGACGTCCTGTTTATCCTTGCTGGATTCCCTTTTTTCTTGTGCTCTTGTTTGTCTCTGTTTTCCTTTCTTATTTCTGCCTTACCACTCTAGGCTGTAGGCTTTTCATAACAGCTTTAGCTTTGTTTTTTGCAAAGCAGCAGTACTTAACGGAAATCTTAATGGATAACTTAGGTACGACTCTTAGGACACATCAGTTTCCACTATCTGTTTATGCGGGGCTTTGAATTGTGATGGCGGATTGCTGATTAATTCAAGTGCGGCCCTCAATTTTTATAACGAGGCAGTCGGCTCGCAATATTAGGGTGAATTTCGAGTTACTAGGAATATTAGAAGCTATGAGTTTTTCTTGCTTGGGTTAGTGTTCAAGGGTTTAGTTCCAGCGGTTTGTAACCTCACGCTTGTTTGTTAAACAAGTGTTTGCGATATCTTTACAGCATTTGAGGAAAACCAGGCAAGGTCATGTTTTAACTGCGGCTTATTGAGTTGATTCCAGTGAAAAACATTCTTTTGCGTCATCGATTTGCTTTCGACGATCCGCTTCAAACTGAGCTTCCTCCCGAGGTCGGCACTGAGGTGTGGATTAAGAAATTCGTCGAGACCGAAGCGGATATCCCTGCACCGTAAGTAGCATATGCCTTCGCCATCTACAGCAGGGGATTCAAAAACACTCCAGAAATTGAGGAAAGTGGTGGTGTTTCCAGAGGCGAAAACCATGCTATTGTATGCGAGAATGGATTTGAGTTTATGGATCGCTTCAACCGTAGAGAAGTTTGGAAGCATGTTCGTTTCATTGAAAATCACCATTTATATGTGGTTGCAGTGATTGCTTAGATTTCTTTCAGATTTATTTGATAAAGCAGGCTCGTGGCTTAGAGTTAAGAGTGCCCGATAAGGAAGAGAACTTCACTTTAAGTTCAATCGTCGACATTTTCGGTACGTTATTCTTCTTCTTTTTTGATTTTCTTACTGAACAGCTGTTGTTTTTAACAGTTTTCTTCAATTTTTTTGTTGTAATCTTCGTTTTTTTTTAAACTTTGCGTTATAGGTTTGTAAGTTTAGGACGCTCTTACAAAGTGGATACCATTGATGTGTACCGTCAAGTTACCCATAGCATGTCGATTGGTGCATTTTATGACAAAATGATTAGCAAAGAACGTCCTCGGCTCTACAATATTCTCAGTTTGGAGTTCAGTCAAAATGAAACGTAAGCCACTTGCTACTAAAGAGAGCTCTGTAATTTATGAGTTTCGTTGTTTTTAGTCTTCCCGCAGTAAGGGGAAGGGGGTTCTCTTTAAATTACTCGACATTCTTGTCCAATTTCGTGTTTTCATTGTTATGATGACTGGTATCTGAAATCGATTTCAATTACAGCATGCGAAAGATGATCTCCCCACCGATATTGGTACCAGAGTTGAGTTTTGTTCACAAGCTGTGGCCAGATAAAAATGATCTCATCAACTGGGATCCTGAACGTAGGTTATCAAGTTTTCTGTTCAGATTGCAAATAAGAAACTATGCTTCTTTTGACATACACTACTTCTTTTAATCTTTACTTCGGCTTCTGTTGCACATGCTTTCCACCTTTTTTCTTATGCTCAAATTTTCAGTAGATTACCTACCATCATCGATGAAGGGTGAGTGATCACATTTTTATGACTCCCCGACCTTATACATTTAAGAAAGTTAAAAATTTTCGCTTTTCGGATAAATTTGCTACTTTGGGTTACGATTTGAAGTTAAGTAATTGAATTCAAAATTTCTCAACTGTAAAAGTAATGATGTTACAAGTAGATATAAATTTTTCAAAATGTCCGTGTTGTTGAAGCATGATGTGTGTCAGACTGGCCTCCTTCCTTCCCTCTTTATTGACCTACTTCATTCAGATCTACTGTAATTTTTAGAAAAAATGGGGAATATTGTTTTTGAATGTTTTGCTCAGTTAAAGTTTGTTTCTCACAGTTCCCACGGGGTAGTTACATGGCTGGAATGAAATCGTGAACAGCCTATTCTTTATTCGAAGGAGTTCTTTCGTATGACTAATAGAGCTTTCGTAATTCAGTGTACATTGATCGTTTTGGGATGGTTGTGGTCAGCTATGCCATTTAGCTATTAACCTTCATAAGTCTATGTTGTCTTTGTTTGTCGAGCTTGCTTATTTGTTTCATTGCACATCTCCTGCACCTCCAACCCCTTCCATCTCACGATATTTATCAAGGCAGTCGTACCCATGGGTATGACTTGTTGCTATGAAGCTTGTGCGGTAAACTGAACTTGCACTTTTACAGTTCGCCAAATTGTGGAAGTTCTCGAGGAACATCGTAGGAATAAGCCGGAGGTTGCGCTATTCTGCCTCTGCGGGATGGCTGGCTCTTATACTGACTTTCACATCGATTTTGGAGGGTCAAGCGTCTGGTATCATATATATGAGGTATTTTACCATTTTGCTGTTTTTTTGCCGTTAATGCTTCTTCATTTTTCAATTTCCCTATTTGATAATGTCTTATTTCCGTTCCGTTCAGGGCCAAAAAGTGTTCTACATAGTAGAGCCAATAGATGAATATTTGGACCTTTTTGAACAATATCAGCGATCTGAAAATAGAACGGAAGTTTTCTTCGGTGATCTCTTGCCTAAAGGGGCCTTGCGAAGGGTAGGTTTCTGTTCCACGATTAGTTTATTTTATTCCTTTCGAATTTCGACACGATCAGGAGTTTTCTATTTTTTTTGCGAAGAGAACTTGGTAGAATTTGGCATGGGTATGCTCCCCTCTATTTGACTGATTTTCAGGTGTTTATCGATGCTGGAGAAACATTGATGATTCCTTCAGGGTGGATACACGCGGTTTATACCCCGGTGGATTCACTAGTATTTGGAGGGAATTTTCTCCATGCATTAAACGTTCCTATGCAGCTCAAGTGAATTTTATTTCATTTTTACTGCTCTGTCAAAATTTTCTCACCTTTCTGTATTTCTACTGAACGTTCTGACTTAAGTTTACGATTTTTGATTCATGTTATTATTCAGAGTGTATGATATGGAGCAGAGAATAAAAAGGGAAGTAGGATGGGAAGAAAAATTCCTCTTTCCTCATTTTGAGTTGGTAAACTGGTACGCCGCAAGATCCTTCATACTGGAGCATCTCCGTGGTGAGCGATTTTGATTGAATTTACCTTAACTACTTGCTCTGTACGTGTCCTTTCTTCTCGTGTCCTTTCTCTGGATTCCCAATCTTTCGTTGAACACAAAGAGCGTCATTGGATGTTTTTTGGGACGTTTTTTGTCTTTAGGTGAGAATGGCGCCATCCCATTCCTCAACGCACGAGTTCCTGCTAATTATGTTGATCCGAATTTACTTTTGCTTTGTGCACTGTGCACCATTGTCATTGCTCCCTCTTTTTATCTTATACTGAAATTCACAACTGTTGTGAAATCACTTTTTAATATGTGTTGTCGCTATGGCAATACTGACTTCCGAGCAAGCTAATTAATTGCAGAGGCCAACGATGAGGGGAATAGAGCGGACAAGTATATGATGGAGGCAGCTCAAGCGTTGTTACCTCGACTAAAAGAGTGGATGAGAAGGGATAAGGTGGGCAAGTCTTTAAATGGTGTTTATATCTCTTTATGGATTTTCTTCCGCATACCAAACCACAGTTGCAGGAAGACAAAGCAAACTTCACTCATTCTTCCTTCAACGATGTCTTAGCGAAGTTGCAGAGGGAGATCAACAAGCAGCAGGTTGGAGTTGTTGAACTGACAGAATCGCTATTTATGTTTCTTAATTCGATTATGAATGTGTCCTACTCTCTTTCATTCAGCGTTTGCGTCGCTCTTTGTCTCCTGGTAGTAGATCACCTAAAAAGAGACCGAAAAAACGGAAATCTCAAGATATGGACCCACCCAGTCCTGCCGAAGGTAATTAATTGCAGTTTGCTGTACTCGTGACCATTGGTTTTGCACTATTAGAAAGTTATGAAAAAGATAGGAATTATTAGTTTTCATTTGTACCAAATCGTGAAGCCTGTACTCGCTCTCATTTTCAGTGTGTCATTTCGCAAAGCCTTTCTGCTTTAATCTCTCTCACTTTATCTTTCTTGAAATATTCTTCCTTTTACTACCCAAAATATGTTCATATGCGTGTCACCTTGGCTAAACAAACTTTTAGACCTAAGCAACTCTGCAGGGACTGGTATCATCTTGCTCATTCTCTTTCATTTCATAAAGTATGTCAGTCAACGTTTAAATTAGTCGTCGCGTTCTTGCTTTCTGTTAGCTTTATTTACAGCAGTGATGATTTTGTTTTATTTTTTTTGTCCTTCGCACATCCTAAGTTCATTAAATTATTAAGTGAATAAAAGTGTTGTCACCATTTTCGGTTGTGTAAGAAGCAAAAATCAAACTTCGTGAACGAACAACAACAAAACATTCATAAGCTTTGCGAATAGACTTTTTTGAATTTTTAAAAAATCGTAAAAATCGTGCACATGATCAAGAAAAAATTCTAAGTCTATTATGTGAATTGTGCTTGTTAGTTAGACGCGACTTTCAGTTAGCCGGAGTTTCGCTGCTTCAAACACGGACTTGCCTTGTACAAGTAGTGTAACGTCTGTTGAGTCCACTTCTGTGCCTGTGAAAGAGGGGTCCGAGAAGGTGACGTCGGGATCAGCAGGGTAATCTCTGAATGTTCTATGCATATTTCCTTTTTTCACTCTTTGCTGAGCTAACGTTTACAGAGTCGACACAAGTTCTGGCGAATTGGACACTGAATTAGTCGTCGATTTCCGGCTCAAACTGACCAAAAAGGGAAAGAGTGTGTGTTGGCATTTCGACCATTTGTTTGAAATGTTGTTCAATGGAAATTAATTTCTCAAATTCTTTTTCTCGTTTTATAGTATGCTGCGGCAATCGAAGATAAACCAGATCCCATGTTGGAGGATGTGAATATGGTTCAAATGTTCGCGCGTCGAAGTCACAGCGGTAGAAAACCTCGTCCATCTGCTTGGCTCGCGGCTGCTGTAGGATTGGACGAATTGGAAAAGACTTCCAAACATTTAGAAGGTAGACCTTTGCTCATCTATTGATTACCGTCACGGGTAACAGGCAAGGTTGAATGATGGATATGACTATCTACGGAGTTTCATGCCATTTCTTGAAAAGACTTATTCGGTGCTCATAATTATTATGATTCAGAAGTTGGTGATCAATTACCTCTGAGAGAAGTCGTGTCCTATGAGGCGGAAATGGAGAGGGCATGTGAAGAAGAGGAGGCGGAAATGCTTCGCGAAATGAATAAGAAAAAGGGCAAGGATAAGACACCTGCAGGTACATCCTCAACCATCTCATGTATAGATTTTGGGTTTTAATACATAAGAAGGAGTTTACCTTATACTATTATTTACCTTCTGCAAATTTGGCCAGTGAGTGCATGGTCCGGAATATGCATTGAAGAAATGTGAAATGTTTACGCTTTGATATCGACATTACAGCAAGCTCGTTCCATGCTCGTGCTCCGCCAAAGAAGAAGTTTACCACTGCCAAGCAAAGATTAGCGGCCAAGATGAAACTGAAATGACTTTACTTGATTAACTTTTTCGTTCACTTTGACCAAAAAAGGGCTAACACGGGTGTAGGTGGTAATCTCGCATTGGAATTGGTTTTGCTATTTTGTCTACCTCATATTGTTGCTAAAATACAATGTAAGAAATACCTCTTCTAGGGCATCTTTGTTTGTGTTCCGGTACTTCTCGTTATAGTCATTACTCCGTCTTCAGTGTTGACAGAATACT
This sequence comes from Haemonchus contortus, assembly GCA_000469685.2. Taxonomy (NCBI): domain Eukaryota; kingdom Metazoa; phylum Nematoda; class Chromadorea; order Rhabditida; family Trichostrongylidae; genus Haemonchus; species Haemonchus contortus. The sequence goes on from LS997565.1 coordinate 10,033,477, forward strand.
TTGCTTAGATTGACTGTTCTAACTTTTTTTAACTAACAACTTGTTACTACTTATCTTGTTATTTCTTTTTTAAACAGCGTTTGTGAACACGTAGAAGATTATTTGTGTGAATGTGTGACAAGAAGTTTGGAAGGAACACTGTCGTCAGAGCTAAATCTAAAGGCTCGTCGTACTTATTTCATGAAGTTGGTATTTGTGGCAATGTCATTGCTGAGTTCTATTTCAAATCTATTCTCTGGAAGCAGTTATTGATGATTCAATATGTGCCGATTGTTTTGTTCATAGAACTAATAAACAGTTAATATTACTGTTCTTTTCCACCTAAACCAGTGAGGTTAAACAGTGACTGTCTATGATTATCTTCAGTTTCGTGGTTCGCGGCATGAATGAAAGCGTACATATACTGGGAACGTCGCAAATATCCCCTGTCCACTCGAATCGGAGTGAAAGTAAATCTGTTCAGATAGATAATCTGTAGGATTTCCCTAGAAAACCTTGCTCAGTTGATTTTTCGTGAGAATACCTTTTCACCACACGTTTGTAAACGGGTAGTGCGGAAAAGAATACTGTAGGTGAAGAAGTATATTATGAAGGAAGGCGAAAAACGGAGTCGAAAAAAGGCAAAAAGGAGTGGGGCAAAGAATTTTGGACAGCGACGTATTGTGCAATTAGGAATGATGTAATTTATTTGTTTGCTATCAGTAAATGAACTTTGTGGACGAGTTGTCCGATTAGAGCTGTGTCGTATAAGTATGGGTGGTGATATGTGTTGTAACTCATGCGCTCTAATTGCAATCTGGCCATATGGTGTAGCTCTCTATTGATAACTCGGCAATGGTGGCAATGTGCTACCTTGATCAGCAGAGGGAGACCAAATCACCCCGGAACTCTACTGTATTGGAAATTCCCAGGTAACTAACTTCTCTTCCATGGTGCATTGGAAAAATTGGTGATATCTTCATTATGGCTGGCGGGTACCCAGGCTGTAGAGCCATGAAGTCTTCATTACTAACTAATCCCTATTTTCTCCTATCGTACAATGGGGTTTTCCCTTTCTGTTTACCGTCTTGCCCACGTTTGCCGATAACCAGGTGTGAAAGGGGTGCACGAAGTGCATCGAATTATTCCAGAACTTGATTTTGTTGTCCCTTCGTTTTAGTCGATTTACTTACTGCCCTTCTCATGAAAGAATAAAGGCTCCTTCTATATAACTCCGCGTGATGGTAGCAAGTGAAGGAGGAACTGCAGGAGTATAGGTGGGTGGGGTATAGTGTAGTAAATAGTTTAGTAATGAAAAGGTGTCCCTATCATTGGATTGCGTTGATTTTGTATCGAAACACCAATCGGTGTCTAACGATAAGCAAATTGCTTTGAATCAACTTTTCTGTTCCCTTTTCACCACTCGCTGCGAACAAGCAAAAAAACGGGTCTTTTGAACAACATACCAAATGGGTGGGTTGCATGATAAAAGGATACTTCTATGACTTGGTCCAAATGCATGGCTGCTGAATGGCTCTGGTGCTAATTCGCAATCGATATAGTTGGAACATTCAGGAATGTTCAATCAATTGAGTGTGACTGAGGCATCAGAAAAATCTGTTTTACAAGCCTCATTCTTTTATCTTTCAGCTGAATTAAAAATTCTGAAATTCTAGAAGAGCAGAAATTCCCCTGAAATTCCCTGCACAGTCAAATCGGATGTGTTTTCCTTATCAGTAGCTCGTTGGAATTTTTGCGATGGATAAAAGGATAAAAGATAAAGTTTTTGGCGTTAATCAATCCCGTCTTTGGGATGCGCCCCGCGTTCGACTTCCATTCAGAATGATAGTGGCGTAATGAGTGCGTATGTGGCCTATACAATGACTTGCGGTGGCTTGGGCGGATATCGTTCCAGGATTCGAACCCACGACCATGCTTGTGAGTCAGTGCGCTTTGCCACTGCGCCCCCCTCCGCATCATTGTCTCGTTTGCAATTTTTAATTGATAAAGAAACAAACACCATCGAAAACGGAAAACTCATCGATAACGCTTATCAGTTAACATGAAAACACTTGAAAAATCGTGAAAATGGGTGTTAAGACATGTAGAAGCTCGTTCCAGGGTGTAAAAGTGATTATTGATGTGATCATTTTCACAAATAAAAGGTGTTTTGTCTGTTCATGCCCTAGTCATAACTTTTTCGGTTTTTTTTCTTCCTGAGCTCGCTAATTCCATCATTCCTACACACACATGAAACTTTTCCCTTCTTATTTCGTCTTCCTTGGTATGAGAGGTGTGAATTTCGGTGAGCAGACTCGTGGTTTATTTTGTTTGGAAATAAAGGACGAAAACAGTCATTACTTTCACACTCTATGATCCTGGGCACCTGGATTCATTACCGATATGAGTGCCCTTCATCGGGGTGTATAATATTAGGTTGATGCATAATTATTGCGGATTTTTTCGCGGCTTTTTTTCTCCCGATAGAATTTGAATATTGAGTTCGGGTTTTTTCTAGAAATGATCTACTTGATTTCCTCTACAATGTATACTCAAAAAAACCATCCGCATAATCGCAAAATTAGGCTTAACTACTTCGAGAAAGATTGGAAGGTGGCACAGTCATTCCGCGATCTCAGTAACTTTTCGGCGATCAAATCGGAGATCGAACAATCAGCCAGAGCCAACCAAGAAATGGGATCTGCCCCTAAATCTGCCATATTCACCAGCAGGAACTTTTACGGATCATCTCGTCAACTGTCCATCAACAAAATGGCTAGAGAATAGAAGTTTCGTCGATTTGGATGACTTGATGGCCGATGTCAAGGCGTGGATCGCCCGTAAGAATCAAAACTTCTTCGCTTTTGGGATCCGACTAACTAATCAATGGGAAGCAGTGCTTGACGTAGATGGTGAATAAGTTCCAGAATAACTATTTGAATATGTCTTTGTTTAGTATTTCATAAATTTTTTAAGTAAAATTTGCTGGAAAAAAATCCGCAATAATTATGCATAAAACTAATATATAGAGGCAGGTAAAATGCAGGGGAAATAGAAAATATCAAAGAAATCGTGTTTTGACCGCTAGGAAGTCATGTGGGCTTTCACTAGATCTCCCAGTGAACTATCGCCGAAAAGTTACTGAGATCGCGGAATGACTGTGCCACCTTCCAAACTTTCTCGATGTAGTAAAGCCTAATTTCGCGAATATACGGATGGTTTTTCGAGTATATTTATGTAGAGGAAATCAATTAGATCATTTCTAGAAAAAAACCGAACTCAATATCCAAATTTTATCTAGAGAAAAAAAGTCGCGAAAAAATCCGCAATAATTATGCATCAACCTAATAGTTGTTTAAAAGGTGGTATAGTAAGCCGTGTATAGGCTTCTTCTTAACTAACTTCTTTCCCATCCAACTTTCTCAGGACATTCAATCACATGTCTTTCATAGTCCACGACCAGTCGCGCGATCAGTCGAGCGACCAGTCGCGCGACTGGGCGTGGACTATGAAAGCAGCCACAATCTTCGAGCTCAATTCCGCGGAAGCATAGAAATTTTTTTCCAAAAAGGTTCTCTTTCAAAACTCGCTGTTCTTCTATACTTTGCTCTTTTTCTTTTTTGCCCTTTTTGTATTTCGAAATGAACAAGAAATATGTTCAGGAGGGGGCCATGGGCGACTTAAGCGACATGAACGATTCCGCGTGTGCAATTCCTGCGGTTGTCACCCATCCAGCAGAGGATTTGAAGGTTGCCAGCATTTCTGATTGTTAAAATTATTGTATAGCTTTTACAAAAACTAGAAATAGCTGTGAAGGTGTAGAAATGTCGCATATAAAGTCCCTCAATTTCAGACAACCGTCTCACTGTAGTCCACATTTTTATTGGGTTTTAAGATAGTACCAATCTACAACTGAACTCACTTTTTCACAATGCAGATCGGAATACCTTTTTTAAAAATCTGACGTGATTGGAATAGCGGCGTTTAAAACTTGCCTAGGTAATCAGCAGTTCAGTAGGGAAAATTAGTACAGAAGAATCATCATGAATGTCTTGTTGAATGCGCTAGAAATGATGCCTTTTAGAACCCAGTTTTTTCTCCTATGTAGGGGCGTTTCATTACGTCTTTTTTCGATTTTGCTCAAAGGATCTCAAATTGTCTAATATTCATAGGTATTTCGTTGGACAGAGCCACGCGGTATTATGTTGCGATGTCGACACAACGAGTATGAACGAAAACACCTGTTGAAATTGGGTTCCTTCAAATTGGGTAGAAGTGTTGTGCCACTCGATGATAGATTCGACTCAGAAGATGATAAACAAATTTTCCTAAAGACGCCCATTGTGGCAGATTTGAACTTTGTGAGTATTTTATGAGGAATTGGACTAGTCTGGGTGCTGAAGTATTTCCCGAAAACTTCTGTGTGTTCGCTTTCAGATCTACGGCAAACCTTTTCCTAGCCCAGTGAAAAAGTCGTCGAGGAAACGTTCATGTGCACAACAAGATGTTATGGCAATATCATCCTTTCACGCAACCCCAGAGGCTAAGAAAATTCTTGGTAATTCTCCTGAGTGAGTTTTAAAGCGTTTCGATACAAGCTTAATTCCGATGGATGTCCTACCTACCCAGTGGATTTCAGTGCATTTACATCGTGTGGGTTTGAGATACGATGGAGTTCAGAAGGATTGCAGACGTTTCTCCATGTGTATCTCAAAGAATCGTATACTTATAGTTACGATAACTATCATACTGCCGATGTGATTCGTAAAGTGGTCCGATACGCTTATAATCGCTGTGCCAATATCGTACTTTCCAATCTGTTCCCCGACATTGCGAAGGTTTTTTGCATCTACTTTTTCTATTAATTTATTTTGCGATAGCTTACCAATGTGTTTCATGATCTAGCGGTAGGCAATGTGGTCAGCGTGCCTCAGTAATGCTCGATTAACCTTATTCTGGCTTCATAAAAATGGATGAAAGTAACTAGAACTGCTTCACCCTTTTTCGTAGTGCTCTTTGATCTGCCTACATCTCCTTCGATCATACAAGAGTATATTACTCTCCTTCCTACTTTTTCACCTGCTCGACTCTTCCCCTAATATGTCGGTCATCCGTTCCTTCTCTCTTATTCATCGATTTCGACCATGATTGTTGATCTTTTGTGGTGTTGAAATTTTTATTGAAAGGGCAGGAGGACGCGTGAATCTTCTCTTATTTTTCTTGGTATTGACTTTTAAAGCAAAATACTATGTCTAAGCTCCCGATTATTTACAGTTTCTTGCAAAAAGTTCCTAACCAATGATGATACTGAAAACGCTCATTTTAAAAGTTGTCTTCAGGATATGCTTTCGCATAGGTAGTACATTCCTTTCCAGAATCTGAACCTACATCCTAACTATTGGTCAGTTGGCATTTTGGTGGGATCTCGAGAGAATTTCGAAATTTTCTTCGGAATGCTACGTGACGGCCGACGAGATCCTCCTTCATACAAGTTGAAGTAAGCTGTTTTTGAATAATAAACAAAAATTAACGGTTAGTGTTTTGAATAAGACTAGGATAACTTCGGTATTCTTTTATGATCCTTTAAGTTTATTTGATGCTTTTTCGAAGAAACTATTTTAGTCTGCAAGAGCTGAATAGTAGGTTGCTACCGTTCCAAAGAGATGCTGTTAATTTCATGATAGATAGGGAACTTCATCCCAATGTCCAAATTGGAAGGTTGATGAGGTAAATGTACGCTTTAATTCATTTTTTAGGCGAAATATTACTCCATCTTTTTACAGCTCCGTTAAACTGCCTATTGATCTCACTTCACTTTACTATTTTCCTTATCTTGGTCTATTTGTTAGAGACTTACATATGAGCCCATGCGCTCAGGACATCAGAGGTGTGTTATGAACGCAATTATTCTATTGAGCGGTGATTAAAGTCATTTTCAAATTCATTTGGTTGAGTTTTTGTTTGGACAGGAGGGATTCTTGCTGATGAGATGGGTCTCGGTAAAACTGTCGAGTTATTGTCTTTGATTCTTTCACACACTCCGGAGAATACTCCTCAGCAATATGCTCACCATAACGGAACGATGGAAGGAACGAGCTCATCGTATTGTGACGGGTATTTTTACTTATTAATCTGATTTTACTATCAAATACTTAGAAGGGGGTTCAAATTCTATAAACGTCCGCGTATTATCACAATGAATTTAGCTCTGTTGATTGTGAAGTCCGTGCATGCATTGAATATATAGTTTCAACAATAGTTGCGGCTGAAGAGTCAGAGGACTTGGTCAGTTCCGTCTTCATCCATTTCAAACTACTGTTTTAATTTCACTCGACCTTAGGGCCCTCCTAAGAAGCGCTTCTGCGATAGTAGCGCTGTGAAAGCGCGTTCGACTGTGGCCGGATGCTCCAAAAGTCAAAGTTCGAGTGCGCAGGGAGTTAGCTGTGAAATCTGTACAGTGGAGTTTCAAAAGACTGTGGTGAGCTCTCTCGTTGATTTCCATGTTGCTTGTTCGAAAGTTCAATTGTTATATTTGAGCTCTGATTTCTGTTGCAGTAACCCTTGACCAGATTGCTCTATTTGAAATATCGTTCTCTTCTATGAACTCTTCTAACGAGGCCTTTTGAGGTTCACTGGTCATCAAAGCTCGATGCCCTGCCTATACGTTTTGTTTGTCCAGTCTGTATAGCAGATAGAGTAAGTCTAATTTATTCTAGCTTCAAACTAATGATACTGTGATTCGCATTCAGAATGAAAAATCCTATCTACGTTTTGCAGGGGATGACTTTCGAAATCTCAGCGACACTCATAGTTGTTCCAGAAGCTTTACTCCATCAATGGTTCGAAGAAATTCGTCGCCATTGCAAAAAGGATGTTGTTGTTGATGTAAGTCTTTCTCTTCGAAACTCCAGCTAGTCAGGGGTGAGAAAGCACAGTCGCCTAAAAATAAAGGTGATGTCAGCATTTTTGAATCCATTATGGTTGGTCAGTTTTCATCCCCCCTCCCCCCTTTCAGCTACCATGGGCCCTTTGTATAATAAAAGCACCAGCGCATTCATCTTTACGCCGATGAAAATCATTTTAAAGATGAAATAGGAGTCCATTCCTTTTATTGTTGTAATGAATGCCTATCGTGTGGTGGGCACCGACGTCGATTGTTTTGTGGCTTCCGCTTTCTGTCCGTTTATTTAGAGTGTATAAAATTAAATGAAGGGGTAAGTGGGCTCCTCAATCAATTCGTCCTAAGGTAGGGAGGAAAGATATGAATGTTATGTGATTGGTGAAAAGCGACTGCTCAAACATTGGAGGCGTGTAAAATTGGTAACTTTATTATTATTTTATTAAGTCTCTAGTCTCTTCGGGGCTAACGCGGTACAGCGGTTGCCAGGAATATATTGAAAGTTACTATGGGTCAAGTAAGTTTTGTCAGTCTGAACAGACCTAAACAGATGTCCCATCATCAGTGGTCGGCCTCAAAAATTTTCCACATTATTTCACTTTTGTGTTCAGGTTTACTATGGTGTTGGCGTGGAGGGTTACAAGCATCCAGCATATTTGAACTCATGTGATATTGTGTTATGTACCTATGAAACGTTTCAAAAGGAAATATACTACAATCCTTCTTCACTAAGTTCGTAGAAGATGCTTAAAGCTTTGCCTATTTGAGAGGATGCGCTCTTCACAATCTAATTCATTTGTAGGATCTTGGAAAACACAGTTTTCAACTGCAGGAAGAACCCAAAACTTTCCTAGTCCACTATTAGCTGTAAATTTCTGGCGTGTGAGTATACAATATCGGATGAAAGCCAGTTTCCGCTCGATTTATTGTAAAGCAGTTTATTCAGATATGCTTAGATGAGTCTCAACTAGTAGCCAGCAAGGTGAAGGCAGCTGCAAAAAATGTGCTCCCTGTTAAAATCTCGTTATCGCTGGTGTGTCACAGGAACGCCGATGTCGAACTCGGTCAACGGTGAGTTAGACCTATTAGAATTTGGAAAAGAAAACTATTTGGATGGTATGGTGTGGTGTGTATGAATACTTTGATATCGTTCTAGCAAGCATGTTCATAAATTCAGGCCTGAAAAACTTTCAAATTTCATTTTTAAGAAGTTACGAATGAACATTGTGCTCGGGGAAAGTGTTTCACCGTCTTATATACATTATTTAGATCTCTATGGCTTGATGAACTTCCTGTGCGCATTTCCGTACAGCGTCGATGCGATTTGGGCGCATTACTTTTTCTATCCGTGGATCACCAAGTCGAAGAGCTCTTTGTTGGCTACTTTAATGAGGCAAATCATGTGGAGAAATACGAAGAAAGATGTGGAGAGCCAGGTTCGACTTCTGCGTTTCTAGATATCCTTGAATTCTCTCCAGTTTTTCTGTCACGGCATGGTTTTTCAGCTCGAAAATGTGACCCGCAAGAGCAATCTTGTGGAATTGTCATTTTCCCCAATCGAAGAGCGCCTTTATTTTGCGAGAATTGAGGAGTCTAGGGTGAAAATGGGCCAGATCCTCTATTGTCACTGCTCCGATTACCCACGGCATACTCAATTATCTAAACTTCCATCAGACTTAGTGAATGCGATATTTTCTGTAATTAACGACGTCAGAGCATCAATATTAGCAGGTACGAGTGTTTGTTGTAAGGATTTTTACAAAATATAGTCTTTTTCATTTATAACAAGGGGGCCAGTAATTTGCTCCTTGGGATTCATGAGTAATTTATGAGTGTTCGTGTTGGAGCGAATAGCCATGCTCCTGACAGTGCCAGGATACAAAGAAATTTGTGGTCCTCCCCATGCCCCGAAATTCATCACATTTAACGAGTACGCGTTCAAGGGCCTCTTTGATTCCTAGCGATTTTCAGTGACTGATGCGATTCGAGAATTAAACCGTCATACCTTGTTATTTTAGCCTAGTGAATGTTCAAACATGATAATTTCGATTCGTTGTAGGAGAATCCCATAAGCAGAAAAAAGATCTCAATTGTATATCGGATTTCCGGATATTCTCTCCAAAGTTGATTATCCGGAAGCTTTTTGAAGACGCAAAGTTGCTTGTCGTCCAACGACATCGCGATCTTGTTCTGAATCGAAATGGTTGGTTTACTCAAACTGAACGTTACTGACCCTTGGATTTCTTAAAAGTCTTTTTTAGCTCTGGCTGGGCTTTACATGTTGGTGGAAGATCATTTGGGTGCATTCACGTGGTACGAAAAGTCGATTAAAGTTCATTATGATCAGTTGGAATTGAATGAGCAGTTTGGTTTGGGAAAACTGGAAGACTCAATGGTTTTGTCTGATGTGCGTATTGTATTTTCTTATTTTGAATTACATTCCCTTTCGTTCTGATCTTTGAAAATACAGACCAAATTGGAAACGCCGATCGATGACGATGAAGTAGAAGACGAGGAGTGTACCGATGAAGTAGAAGACAAGGTTACCGATAAAGTAGAAGACAAGGAGTTTACCGATGAAGACGTTGCAAAACCAATCAAGCCGCTTAGTATAGATGCACTACAGATTCTTCACATCGCGAGGTATGTTTGTGTGATTATCCAGCATTTGGAGATCAGACCTCTAAGTCAACTGAATGTTGCCCTACTTATACAAAATCTCGGCATAGACAATGAATAGTCTCGGTTTTGGGTGTTTGTAGGCCAAAAACTCATGTGATTTCTTCTGGAACGGTTCTTTGTAGGAGATGGCACCTTCCACTTTTGTTGAGCTTTGAGGTTCACGATAGCTTACTTGCATTGAAACTGATGATTTGAGGCTGTTTTCGCATTCTTATCGTTCTAGCAAAGTCTGAACAACAATTCAGCGTATCAATTCAATGCCTTGTAGTGTAATATGTAGCGTAGTATTGAAATGATCATGTTTCGGTAGCCTAGGACTACAAGTGGAGTTTTCAGTAACATGAAAGAATTGTGCAATGGCGTGATGGAAGCGAAAAAGTATTACGAAGAAAGTGGAATTGAAGACATTGCACGTGAACGTCGTCGCCACTATGTACGAGCGGAAGTAGCTGCTTGCGTTCAAGCCGCGAAAAAATATCATCATTTGGAAAAATCGTGGAACGGTCGAGACTGGAGAGTAGGTTCTTCTTTCAAAATTGTATTCCTTGATCAAAGCCTCTAAGTGTCAAACTCAGCGCCAATAAACAAGCTAGAGGAAGTCTATTATTCGATGACCTGACAAGAATGAGTTGGTATGTCATAGCCCTTTTTCCGTGAGTTATTTGCCCCTCAAAGCGCTTTTGCACGATAGTTGGGTCTGGGGTCAAGGGTTAGAGTTCAGGAAAAAAAACTTCATTAATCGGGAGGAGAAACAGGGAGAGCAACTCTTAGATGGTTCTGCGCGGGCCATTTTCTATGATGTCGTACTTCACACTGTTCTCATAGAAATACCTTCTGCTACAGTTCAACCGCAATCGAATGTCGTATGTCGTCATGCTGGATGGCCTTTCCGACCCACTTGACTTCGATGAGTTCAAAGAGATGATTCCCGTCAAGAATCTGGGTCCTCTGAAGAAGTAAGCTTTCAGTTTCCGATTCCAGTGGGCTTTTCGGAGCTCCTTTCCTAATAAACCAAATTCTAGAGTCTTTTTTAAGACCGGTCACGGAGGCCAACGCTTTCGACTATTTGCTTGTGCTTGATGAGGAGTTGAAGGATCTTCGACGTTCATATCATGCATATTGCAAGAGTGTTAACTCACTCATGGAGCCATTCAATCTCCAGGTAAGTTATAACTAGTTTTTGTTGTATTGAACTGTTTTTTGAGGTGAAATCGCACTAAGCTTATGATATCAAGGCAGTGGCGTCGGTCTTTTTCACTCATAATTTTTTTTTCAAATTTTCAGAGGCTCTTTGGAATGTCTGGAATTGTTGACGATACTTCAGATGTTCTGTTTCAGCGGATTGTTGACGATGGGGACGTATTGTTGGATTCCCTGGTTCCACCACGAACACATGAAGGACCGATTTAAGAAGTTGATTTTTTGCAAGCATACTCCTCATCCTCACTTCTCGTATCTCGGCATAGGTGACGGCTTGATTGTGCCAGATGGATACTTTCCAGAGTAAGATTATATTTTCATGAGTATGTTCTGTTCTTGCAGTGATCGCAACTGCTCTTCGTTCTGTAAATGCAGCTGATCAGCACTTTAAAAAAAAACGCCAGTCTTTAAAAATGGATGGGAAGTCGCGTATTGACCAGCCAGTCGGGATTATCTGCGAAACTGAGAGGAAAACATGATTTGAGAGCATTTGCTCCTTTCTCGCACGCTATTAGCAGAATAGATCCTCTCGTTGGATGTCAGAAAGCGCTGGAAATGGTACAGGAGATTGTAAATCGTTCTAAATATGAAAAACGTCAAAGTTCAAAGGAAGGTCGTTGAAAGTTAAGGTTTAGAATGATATGAGTAGTTTTTCAGGCCGGACAGAGAAAAATGTTGCTTTTGTGACCTTACAGAATGCATGGAGGCTCTCCAAAAAGCGCCAATTAACAGTAAATTCATGTAGTACGTTGTTCTTGGTGTTGTTCTTCTACCAAAAAAAAAAGTCTGCAATCTATCAACTACATTAAATTGCAAATTACAGTAAGGACAAATTCTCTTATGAGATATTTCTGATGCGGTTGTATCGGGTAAGTCTACTGGATGTGAAGAATGTCGTACTCCCACTCCACATGCAACTTCTCGAATGGCTTAACCTAGGCGAGAAGATGGTGTCCGCAGGACGCGAGCTGATGACAGCTGTGCAGGAATGGGTCAATCGAGAGTAAGTATCAAGCGTTTCATGTCAATTATACTACCTTTTCATGCTAGTTATACTACCTGCTGAAAAGACTTTCACTGTTGTTGTTGTTTGAACATGGTCAAGCGCATTGTACCCTAGGATCTCGCAGAGGTGGACGAAATCGCTTACCCACGCAGTCTCATACTCAGTATGTAGCATTTCTGTAAGAGTAAAACAGTATTATGAGACTGGCTTTCGAGGTAATGGTCTAATCCCAAGATTGGTTTAAGTTGAATGGTGTTAAGGTGAATCTCATGCGAATCCTATGGTTCCAGGTTCTTCTCACTTTTGTAAGCCTCAGAAGTTATGGGAAATATTTTGAGAAAACACTTAATTAGTTAGCCGCTATGATGTCATTGTGTAGTTTTTGAATGTCTCCGGTGTTACTTTCTTGTTTTGCCTCTTCAAAAGATTCTTCTCACGATTGTTCATATATTCAAATTGCTCGAAATTGACCAAATTTTAGGCGAGAGATAATCAGTTCATGTTCACGGTTCGAATTCGGGATGAAGGTTCTCCTTGCCGTTCAGTCCACGCCCTGTCATTCTCTCTCGTGATAACCTTGATGTGAGTTTTCATTTCTTTGCGTTAAATAACTTTTTTCATTCTCATCTATTGTCGCTTTTGTTGATTTGCTAGCTTGGCTATTTTAAGGTGACCTGTACAAGGGAATTTTACTAGTATTCGTTCCGACGTTCTCGAATATGTCTTTTCAGGTGGCTATAACTGCTTTCACTGATGCTGAAAAGCATAGTGTCGAACTAGTGTCTGGAGCCTTAAGTTCTCTTCGCTATCTGAACACTTTGTTGCAGTACGAGTTTTTTTTACGAGTTTTTGTTTTACAAGTTTTGTATTGTTTTTTGGGAGTGCTTCGATGAATGTTTAAAGGGAATCACAAAGTGGTGTGGTTGTACGCGATTGTCCATGCTGTTACGTGCCGTTGGATGGTGTATGGGTGGTATTTCCATGTGCTCATACAGTTTGTTCAACCTGTTTTAGGAAACTGAAAATGTGAGTTATTTGCCTATTGCATGAACTTAGAGGCAGTTAACATGGTAGGTTGGTTGTGTAGTGTTCGGAATATAGGGGTAGATATGCGACTTCATCACAAGAAGCGTTAGTGTTGTTGAAATGCGGAACTGAAGAGTTTTGAACTTTTCTAGGACGTATTCCTTGGCACCGCGCACAAATTCATGAAAACTGGAAAACAGTGTTTGGCTGCTTTCATAGTCCACGATTTGGCGAGCGACCGATCGCGCAACTGGTCGCTCGCCAAATCGTGGACTATGAAAGCGGCCTTTGCGCTCGACTTGTCAATCTAATCTTGTTATAAGCAATAGCGATTAAGAGAGAAAGTTTACAGGAGGAAATGGTGTATTCATTGACCTCTTCGAGGAAGATTAACGTATCAAGTTAACTACAGATTGCGAATATACAGTAATTTACAGATAGCTTCGATCCATTTACCTTGACTGCTGCCCAATGCTAATAATACTAATACCATAGTTATGATAAATCAACAAATGTTTTTAAGAGTTGTATCTTCATCTGAAGATAAGCATTTGCGCTGTGTAACGTGCAGACGACCGTGCCCTATTGATGGGACAATGTATGTAGTGAACAAGAAGGACGACCTGATTCCAAATATTCGGCTCACAGTGAAGGTATGTTTACATCAACGTATGCAATGAAATGAGAAGACCATGGAACTCAAGTAAAGGGAATGCTGTTATGAAAGGCCAAGAGAATTCCTGGATTTGAGAGGAAATAATTGAGTTTTCGTTCTCAAATCACACTGACTTTTTGAAGCCACTGTCTTTGGCACAGAAGTTGTGGTTGTAATAGAGGTGATTTATAATTCAACTAGCTTTTGGCCTTTTCCCCTCGACTTTTTAACTTTCCCTTTCGTGATGGAACTGTAGAAAGTGCAAAATCACGAGGTCAGGGCTACAGCGAAGCATTTAGGGTACCATCAGGTGCCTGGTTTTTAGACCTTGTTTGGGAGGGAAGCCCTGGATAGGGTTTGGTCTCAGATCACTTGAACATTTATCCATGCGATATTATCTGGAGAACCTTTTCTTGAGTATTAAGGTAGGTGTAGGTGAATTAACCTTAAGAATCTACTGTAAATGTGAGATGTGTGGCGCAATCTGTAAGTTGCGCGCAAGTCCATTCATTTTAAATAAAAAGAAAATTTAGAGGCTCTTTTATATGGCGTCTTGCCGCTACCTTCTTTCCGCTCTTAATGATAATTTTCATTTAGTTTGAACACATCATTCGCCTGCTGAAGAAATTGATCACTGAAGATGCCAGCAATAAGGTGAGGTCTCTAGCTTTTCCTGACGAACACTGCAGCATGGTCGTCTTTGATTTGTCACGGGACGATATAAGGTTAGGGCGTGGGTAGATGCGTCTATCAGAAAGATCACTAAGTTGTGCGAAATGATCAGTTTCCAATGCTACAATAAGCGTGCAACAAAATTATTTGGCTCATAGTGGGGCCATGATTATTAATAATCAGCTCCACTTCACAAGAGGCCACATGGCTGTCATCCAGCCTGATTGTATGATCCACCATCACCTGTTCAAAACGAAAGGTAGCAGCAAGAAGGTGTTCAGTGGCTGGGTGGCTGTCTAGGAGAGGATTACAATAAATGGAAAGTGAACAAAAGCCGGAGCATCTATTCGTGCTTTGTTATTTTCTTTTATCCCATTGTATTCTAGATACTGGTGTTCACCTCGATTGCGATCGTAATACCACCGTTTGCGGCACTTTTGAAGTTATTGAAACTTCCTTTCGCAGTGCTCGATAGAGGATCGAGATCGAAGATTTTACATCGTTTCCGACATGACGACAATCTGAAGGTGACTGGGGAGCTTAGGCAAACTCTGGAAATTGAATGCCATTTTCAGAAATTGTAAGACTGATTTCAAACAAACGGCATGATTCGATGGTTCCATGCTTTTTGTTTTCGTATTATGCTTAATTATGGTGATGTCTCAGATTCTTCTGATGCCACTTCGTATGGGGGCTAATGGATTGAACTTGACGGAAGCCAATCATGTCGTTTTCATGGAGCCCATAACGGAAACATCCGTGCTTTCTCAGGTTCGTTCATAGTAAAACAAAATTTGTGGAAATCAGAACTAACGATTCTCTCGAGTTGATCTTCTTAGTATTTCTTTTAGTTTTTTCATTTTTTTTCAAATTCGATTTTAAGGCAATTGGTCGCATTGATCGTATCGGACAACGGCGTGCCGTTACAGTCCACAATTTTGTTGTGAGAGGGTCCATTGAAGTGAGTGAATGTAACCAAATAATTAGGCTCCGATTTATCTTAAGACTTTCCTTCAGGAAGAAATTTACAAAATTGTCAACAATGGTGAGGAGCAAAGTCGTTGGACTCTGGCTACTTTGTGCCAAGTGTTCGAAATTCCGCCATTACCATTTGCGGAAGAACGTGCAGAACCAGACGAGCCGTAGCGCTCCCCTTCGGATTTTTTATTTCACCTTCTCTGTCCTTTCAATCTAACACAGAGAATACTTCACCTTTTATGTACCAATTTAGTGACAAACTCGTTTTACTTTGTCACGGACTGAATATTTTTTCAATTGCTACATATCTTTTCGAAAAATATTTCATGGTTGCCACTTTGTAGAATTTGCGCCTAGCTGGTCTTTTAGAGTTCGCGCCTCCTGTTTTAACTTTTTTTGCAGCAAAGCTGAGCTTGTTTTTGTAGCTTTAATGTAATTATTTAATTACCGTATCTATTTGTGTCATAATAGGGTTTGCCCAGGTTACAAACTGCCACTTCGATACTTCTTGCTTTATCTTTTTTGATCATTAGTGTGTCGATAGAATCGTACGCCTTTTAGCCCAATCATGGGGAACTATTTTTTGCACATTCCGCGATGGTACTTTCTGAATCATACTTTTGGGTGGTGGACCCTGGCCCTAGCCCGAAGTTCGATAGTAATGATCCTTTTATTATCACAGATTGTTTAATTAGTGTCAGATAGGTGTCAAAGGGAATTTTTAAAAGTTTATCCCAGTTTTTGTCTCTCATAGGGCATGAAAATAATGCAGCAATGGTTTCTCTTGATGGCTTTATTATGGAACGTTTCACTTAAGTTATTATTTTTTTAGGTGATCGTCACCCTTGAGTTGTTTTTATTTATGATTAAATGCATTGAGTCAGTAGTGGATTAGAAAGGTCTTATAGAACCCTTACTTGTCGCATAGGGCTTTTCTGAAGATGTTTTTGTCTTTTACGGGAAACACTTTGATAATCTTCCAAGATTGTTTGAATTATTCAAGCTGCACAACGATTTTTATTGTTATGTTTGTGCATCTATTTCTGGTCACATTTTTTTTTTGCCCGATAAATATTTTTTAATAGATCAGCTTTCTACATCCTGAAGATTTTCAGGTCACCTGTAAAGAGCATGGCCCGTCCATCACTTTGTACTCATTTCTTCTCTTCGGAAGGCATCGAGTTAGTTACCTACCTGTTGGTTCCATGGCATAATCGCTTAACTGTCATTTCCTCGATGATTAATGAAGTAAAGGAACCGGTTGTTCTTTTGATTCAGGAATTGCGATGAGTGAGGAGGTTAAGCGGTCGGGAGTGGGTTCTTCTTTACCAGCTTCTAACCATAAGAGGTACCTAGCATTAAGCTCGGCCACAAAGGGGCGCAATCTCTTCTATGTATTAGAGCGGTAGCTAATTAGAGATGGATGAACATTTACAGAATATATAAGATTTATACTGGGCAGTGATGGGGTGGCGTTTACTACTGAAGCTGAAACCACTCTAAACAATGGGTGAAGTTGAAGTAGGGTTCAATTTCCAGAGGAAATGTTAAAATGAAGCTCAGCTTCCGGAGGCAAATCAGCTAGGATCCGGCACTCTTACTCAAGATGAGAACTCAATTTTCCACCTTAAGCTCCAACTGGGTCTCTGTCAATAAAAACGCTTGGAACATCAGATGGAGTCGATCATTCATAGCAGTGACTGAAGCTCTTGGAATCTCCACGGTTCTCATACGAGCTTGTATATCCATCAAGGAGAAAGAAAAGAGAACTGTTCAAAGAGCTGATTCATTTCGTAAAAGTTAAATTCAAATTCTTGAAGTCAGTGGGACGGGACCCTGAAGAAGCCACCCACTTGCCGCAGCAAGATTAATGTGGTCAGGGTGGTTGACAGCTTCCTTCTTTCGTACGGGTTAATGAAAAAACCTATCTTCCGGAGCCGTATTGTCTCATCATTTTCAACTGCGGTTCGGTTTGTTGACTACTGTAAAGATCTTCAGAGTTGTGTCGCTTCAGAGGAATGGGTAACGTGTAGATCAGCCAATCTTTGAGCTTAACAGAGCTAAAAAATTCATCTTTATCAAGGTAACGGCTTACACTTTTCCTGGCAATAAGTCCGTTTCTGCAAATGTACGAGAATTTTTTCAGACGGTGGGTTTTTCCGTTTTTGGCTGACTTCTCAGGCTCCCACTCACTCTAAGACATTCCCAGTAGGAGAACGTTAGTAGCCTGAATGTTACATTTTGGTTGAAGTTATCTGAAAATCATGCAGTCATTCAAAAAATCTCGATTCTCTCACGTATAAATTACAGTCACTGGGAAATTGCGATGCCCGTTCGACTAGGACTACAGCATACGGTCACGTTTTCCCATGACTGGGTTCCCGGTAAATATTATAGTAATTACATTGGCAACCGCTGGCCAACCTTCTGCGGCGGACACAGGTAATCTAGTAGTAATAGCACCCAAGCTCACTGTTTTTCAGAGTTGTAGTTTCCGGAAGCTAATTTTCCTGTTAGTAAACTTCTGAAAAATGCGTGTAGATTACTGTCAGCTTCTTTCTCAGCCTCTTTCGGCCAAATGATGAGGGAACGTTGAGTGGGATATGCAAATCGGAAGAATTTGTTCGGCTGAAGGGATGATCGAAAATTAATAGAAACCTAGTTGCCTTTTAGCCCTCGAAGTAGGCAACTGAGTACCTAATGAGCTGCTTGTGAAACACTCCAAAATGAATAAGGATGAAGGAGAAAGTCATTTGGCGTCAATCAATCTTGTCTGAGGGATGCGCCCCGCATACGACTTCCATTCAGGAACGTAGAGGCGTAATGAATGCGTGTGTGGCTTAATAAATGTCTTGCAGTGTCTAGCCGATGTACAAGTCAGTGCTTTTATCCTCCTAGACGAGTCGGGAGCCAATTAACTTACCCTGGGGGACGGGAGGTTTGATTGGACCAGACGGGGTAGATGCATTTCCGTCCACAATTATTCAAAAATTTAAAATGTCACACATGGATCTGTAGATAGTGAAGATTTCCCTTTCCCCCCACCCCCTCTCTTCACTAGACCTTGGAAATCCGCTTTGTCATCAAAAACATTTTGACCAAACAGATTGAATCTACTCAAGGAGAAGCCTTGCGTAAGCTCTCCCAATCTCTTTAGCCTACCCTCTACAAGATGTCATTTTTTCGATTAGTCAAATCCAATTTAATCCCAATTGCTTCGTAACCAACGTGATTTATTCCCATCCGTTCGTCATCTATCTTGGAAGGTACGTTACCCACCAAATCAATTACTACCTACTAGTACCACTCCTGGAAAACAGTTGAACACAAATCCTCTAGGGAGACTAAAAGCTGCTATTGGAAAAATCTTTTGAATGATAGGTCTCTGGGAGATAATTAGAGAAAACGTTCTTAAGAATCTTTGCAAAGTTTCAATCTCATGGGAGCTTTTAATCTTTGAAGTCATGAACAACAATCGAATCTCCATCATCAGCCAGAGGGCTACTTTCTTTCTGCTAGAGTGTGAGCTTCGATGTAACCAGTTCCCATGAGTAACCCTGAGCTTTGTCGAAGATAACCTTTCTCTTAAACTTTATCTATGGAACTAAATGGCAGCCTGAGTCCGGTATTACTATTAGGCTTCAGAGTTGTCAAACTCTTGAATCTGCACTTGTTATCCCAAGAGTTCAAAGCCGTGTGGGATCAGGGTATTCCAATTTTGCTCAGTCTAATAGATAGAAAACTCTGCTACCTCTTACCAGTAATTACTGGGACCTCTTAGCTGGATTCAGGACCTCTGAAATGAAAATTGTAAACCTCCTACGGAAAAAGCGTTGTCCTTTTCTCCCTCGACTGTCTTTCCTTTTCAGAAGCCTGCCGTTGTTGTAAGTTTTGCAGAACCACTGGGGTCTTACTCTTCGGTAGAGTTTTGTCAGGACCTTTTGGTGCTCTGAAGAACGAACTCTATGAACTCAATTATATATAAGTGGCATATGAACTTTCTTTTATAGTCTAGTAAAAACTCCCATTTTTCTCATTCTGACATTACAGGGATCTCTTCAAAAAAAAAACTTACCAGCTACTTGAAGGGTCAGAGTGAGTTTGTAAGCAGAACAGTATCTGTAAAGCCATGAATTTCAACGGTGCTAGAAGAGGTTTGGTTCAGACTGTGCACCGGAAAGATGGCCTCTGAGTTTCTGCGTCGATATCATCGCGACTTTTATACAAATTTATGTACTTGTTTCTTCTGTATTCATGAAGATTTGCTACTAGTAACTCCCATTTTTTTGATTTATTTGCAAAAATTAAAGTAGCAGTTTCCCAATAGTTTTGACAATCTGTGAGGTACTTTTTGATAGATCAAGATCATATGCAGTAAATAAATATAGGTCACTAATAATAGATTATGGAGACCGCCTATCGTATTTCAGTGAGTCCTAACAACAACTTAGGAATTTCCTGAAAATCATTTTCCTGACAACCTATACCTTTCCAGAGAACTAACCCACGACCATAAAAGTGCAACATAGCGCCTTATTCTAGCTAAAAGGTGACAGTTTTCAGTAGGCGAAAAACTTCCGTACTACTCATAAAGCAAAACTTTTTCTCTTGAGAAATACCAATCTAAATGGTTGCAGGACGTCATTTTTCTCGCGAAAGTCATTAACCCACGCCTCAGTTATTCCCAGATAATAGTGCACTACAAGGAAATCGAAAGCTTCCATTTGATGTTGACGCTTTCCGATAGTTTTTCATTGTTCGACTTTGAAATTGTTCAGTACACTTTGCATGGGCGACTTTAGCGGATTCTATCGCCGTCTACCGCTCGAACAGGCGGCGCATCAGATCGTCATGTCGTGTGCTATGGGGCGTGGTATCTTCTCCCCGAAAATCGCGTCGCGCGGGCGCGCGCCATAAAAGGAAAGATTTGAATTTCCAGTGGAAGGATACGGTGGTTGCCACTGCGTGCTGATTCACATTCAAATACCCGCGCGCGGGAATGTGGTTTGGGCCGAAGCATTGCGCTGCATGGAACAGGGTGACGGTACTTTTCCCCAAGAGAAGTTGGAATCCCAGAAGGAGTTTCTTCAAATCCTAGCAATCCCGTCTTTGAACGGGGGACGTGATCGAAATTTATACCCTAGTTTTAGCAGTCATTGGAACTTGGCCAAAAACAGGATCACCCATAAAGTTGCCCTATAAAAATAGCTACTTTTCATTACTCAATGCTAATATTCAGTAGGCCAGACTACGGCGTAAACAAGACTACTGCATAATTATTATGCATATCAAAATAGTTACTACATGGATTCTATTCTCAGAAAATGTTCCCAACCAAACAGGACAGTGCATCGTCCTTTCCCGATAACTATGCCATTCATTACGTTATCGGTTTTCAATCTTGGAACCCGGAACCCAGCTAATTACGTTCTTCTGAGATCATCTATGAAGATGAGAGCATATAAATAAGCTGTTGATTGTAAATGGATGAAAATTCTACTCATTAACCTGCTACTCTCTGACTGATCTATAATTTAAAAAGAAAAGCCAAAGAACCTTACCTAAAGCTCAAATTTACTCGAGTAATATATCCTGCCCAAAGAAAGTAGCATGGACCCTGATAATTTGCACTTTTTTCAATTAGAAGATAGAATCTTTGAGAGGATAAGGGCAACTTAGCCTTGCAGATAGACTTGCTCTTTGAAATTTTCTTGGAAATCAGGTTCAACTGATCTGAAAAATTCCTATCGGCCACTGATCGGCTGTTGAATTATTGCTGTTCTCCAGGTCTGCCAACCCTTCAGCTGGACTATCTCAACCCCACCTCATCAACCTCGTGAACGTGTCATTTCATGAGTTCTAGCTCAGTTCATGGGCAGAGGTGGTGTAGTGGCAAGTGGCGCATGGTCAGGGGTTCGAATCCCGGATCGATGCCCGTCTAGACCAACCAAGCCTTCCATCCCCCCGGGTTCGGTTAATTAGTACTAGACTTGTCTGGGAAGATAAAATCACTGACTTGTACATCGGCTGGCCACCGCGAGTCATTGTATAGGCCACATACACACTCATCACGCCACTACGACTCTGAATGGAATTCGAGTGTGGGGCGCAACCCTCAGACGTGATTGATCAACGCCAAGAGCTTTATCCTGTTTTTATCTAGCTCATCCTGCTCCAACTCATCATCCTCTCGATAAGAAAAGTTGGTTTATTCTCTGAGGTGTGGCTTATTGTGATTGCCATCATCATGTAATTGATAAACCCTAAATCGCAGGGACATAGGTAGATGGATGTCCTTGTGTTCTTCACTTTTTACTTTTTCAAATCAAAGTGGAAGAAAATGAGGAGGCAGGGGGGGGGGGGTAGGGGGAGATAAGAAGGAACATAACTTGCAGTCATGTATTGTGAATAGCCCTAATTTCGTGGTGATTTGTATTCAGAATCCTGTTGTTTCTATTTCAGGTTGTCAACAGATTGCCCCATTCTCACCAAGTTACTCATAGAATGATCCAGAAACAATTCCACTGACACTTTTTCAAGCTTGTTCAATTATTTCATGAAACTCATGGTAGAATTCCCTGAAAATCAATCGAGATTGCGTACAAGGACATGGGAACGTCATCTCCGGAGGGGGCGGGGGTATTCACAGTGGAATCCATGTCATTTTAACTATAGGTCTCCACGGGTGGCAGTCCTTACGATACCACCTTCTTGCTAAAACCTCGCTGGCTTCTGAAATGGTCCCGTAGACGACCAGCGAATCTTATAGGGCTTCGGAACCTTTAAATGATAATTGGTTGGACTCCGATAGACGCTCTTCACTTTTCCCCTTCAAATGACGGCAGGGAACCCGACCTTCGGTGTTCTCTTCTGATTTTATAGTGACTATCAATAAACTCTTCTCCTTTCCTCTCCCTTCTTTCTTCTATTAACAGAAAAACTCCATCACTATCATATTGCCTTCCCAATTCGCTCGCGTTTGAATTGTGGGTCCGAAGGTCAGGGTCCCTAATCTCTATTCCTGAGTGTTGACAGCATTGAAAGCCTGAATTCTAGATTAGGAACGAAATTCGCTCCAAAGAAGAACTGGGAAAATTCCCGATTATTGGTGGATACCTCGGAATGGGTGAAATCTTTGGCCTTTGTACCGTAATGGTGGCATCGTCTGGAGACTTTACACAGGAATGGCGTCGATTTGTGTGGGCTGGTTATCCCCTTATTCATGATTTTTGGAATTCCTAGTTTTTTACCAGTTTTCTATGGGGATTGGGATGAGAATTCCGTTAGCGATGACATGATGTGTTATTAAACTGTCAAGGATTTGAAGCGTCTACACTAAATTGAACGCCAGTGCTGAAGAAACGGAACGAAAACCCACTCCAACACGTTCATCAGTGGGCGTTCATAGATGATGAGAGTGGGCGTGGTAGACGACTTCGAGGGCCTTATTAAGTCTCTTCCAGACCTTTCTACTGACAGTGAAATAGCATATGATTTCCTCTATGACCATAACTTCGTGTCTCTGAAAAAACTACAAAGCCAGCTTCAACCTGTTTGCTTTGAAAGGCAACCCTCGAGGCTTTATCCACCTTCCGACCTTTGAAATGAACGATTAGGTCTACGTTCTCAGTCCTTCATTGGAAAATTCAGCTGGGAATTCCGCTGACCAAAAGGTACTGAAAGAAGACCAACCGAAGAAAAGCATAATCCAATCCATGTAGAGCTGCCTAGAAACCTAGGCGGACTATGCAAGCGTCTAATGATCACTTCCTTTCCATTAAATTCTCTCAAAGCGTATCGATCTGATTGATGTCGCTAGTGAACTGCTCTAGATTATCGATTGATCGCTTTTGTCATTTTCAGATGCGAAGCTTGCTAATTTTGCTTTGTGCTTTGTGTGCGGTCGTTTTGTCCCAGATGACATTCAGTGATCAATGGAACAAACGAAGTGTCCCACCCGAGCCATTCGCATCACTGAAAACGTAAGTTATTTAGGATCTATTCAAATAATATTTTACATATTGTAGTAGTATTTTTCGATGAAACAAAAGGTCTGAAACTAGTAGTTAAGGCATCCGAAATTCATGGACACGACGAAAAATTTTTTTCTTCTATAGTGAACTATACAGCAACTGATTCTAATACCTAGCTGAGGGGGTATGCTAAGATTGGTGCCAAATAAATAGAACCAATTAGAGCGGTTAAGCAGTGGGACAACGCTGATGATAAGCAAAAAATCGCTCACTGAAGGGAGAGGCTGGAAAAAAACCCTGACCTTGCTGGGGTCATCATGTTCTTCACATAATTTCACTGATGGAGTAGAAATGAAGCAGTGATAAAAAATATGAACAAGAAAGCGAACGTTGGTAAGTCAACGATTCATCAGAAGAGATTGCAATTTTTATTCCGATCGGCCTTCCCATAAATCTTCACTGTGGCCAATTACCCTCACTTTCGAAAGAATGATAGGCTAGGCTTGATTGAGTGCCCGCTGGATGTTTCTGTACAGTCCTTGATGGGTGAAGACTCGGGGCTCGGTCGACCTTGGCAGATGCCAATTTCGGCTTCATTTACCTAACCATGCTTGTGTCCTAGTGGCCACTTGTTCCCACACCCCTTTATAGAGAACGATTTTTCCGAATCTTCTCCACCATTCAATGGTGTTTGAAATTTTCGCCTACTTAATTCCGAACCGTCGTAGGATTAGCTGTTCTGTCAATCGTCCCCACTTCTATCTACGGCATCTTTTAACGTCACTTCAGCTCCGACGAGGTTATTTTAAATCACATCCAGCCAAAAATATCATAAAATATGGTTAAATAGATAGACAAACATTTACTCATGGATAAGTTCCATGTGGGCGGAGGTGGTGTAGTGGCACGTCACACCACCACACACCCATGGTCACGGGTTCGAATACCTACCTTATCGATTTATGCCTAGCCCAACGAATCCTTCCATCCCATCTTGATCGGTTAATTGATACCAGACTCGTCAAGGAGGATAAAAACACTGATTTGTGCATCGGTTGGCGGCTGCAATTCAGTGTATGAGCCATATACGTCGCCACTACGATTACGAATGGAAGTCGAATGCGGGGGCTCATCCTTTAGAGGGGATTGATTGACGCCCAAAGACTTTATCCTGTAACCTTTTAGGCTTTCTCCACATAGAATCTTGGCCATTTGTTCATATTCTACTCAATATATGGCAAAATATGGAAAGTATGGGACCGCCCATTTTTTTATGGGATGGTCTTGCGTTTGACAGCTACTCTTGATAAGTTCTTGGAAGTTCCCCACCCACGAATGTTCCATAATTCATTCGCACGTAGCGTAATAGTTTCATGGAGAGCGTCTTGAGAACTACGTGAAAAAAGTATAAGCCTGGGTCGAACACGATGAGAAATCGCAAAAGTTCCAATCAAGTTCGCTGTGGAAGAGGGGCTCGAGAGTTTCAACTGATTTTCAATCATTTGGCGAATACCGTGGCATCGTCGCTCTTCGATGGTTCATTTTCGGGATCCTCCTCTGCTTTTGCTTGCATTAGAATAATCCAAATGTCCTATTCAGTAGAAAATGGAGTGCCGATGACCGCATGTTCATCCTGCTTAGACCCTCTTTAATTACATGGGACCCGAAAATTTAAGAGATGGTCATCAAGCAGGGTATTTTTGTTTTTGTTGTTCATGTTTACTTTTTCGGAACTAATGAATATTTTCCCATACAGAGACATAAGAAACTAGACACCTTTTTTAGACTCTTGTCTCTGGACAGTAATTGCTCATCTCTTAGGCAACCAATCCTTATTGATTCTACCGCCTAGAGGGTTCCATTCTTCTTCGAGATTCAAATCGTAGCGTATGGGAAGGAAAAGAGGTAAAGCTCGTAGTGCCACTCTCACACTCATTGTCTGGGACTGAACACCAGGTCAAACGAGTTTTCCATCACCTATTGAGTCACTAAACTTGTATTTGACCAGTTTGAAAGGATTATGAGACTTTAGATTAGACTTGTACAGTCCTTAGTCTCCGCATCACGGTACATGTGCAAGGTACCCCCCCCCCCCACTTCCCCAAAGACAAAATCCGCTTCAAAAATTCAACAGAATTGCAAAAAGTTGATGTTTGTTGGTAACGTTGATTTTTGTTACAAGGATAGCGAATCATGGGCAAGGACAGGAGTCGAACCCGAACTTCTGCAGCCCGGACTGAGGAAGTTTGCCCATAACTAGCCATTCTTGCCATAATTAGAAATCTTTTCATCTTGGAAAATATAAATTGACCGGGACTACCATAATAAGATCGCAGGTGTATCATGAGATGCTTTTTATGGTCATGTTTATGTTTACAAGTATGAGTGCGTAACGCGCGTTACTTCCGAACTCGCATTGTAGCCCATAGAATGTGAGTACGGGCACTCAGCTCTGTTCCTTAATCGAAGATTTGTTGGAGACTTTTCCGACCTTCTAAATATCATACTTCACAAACATGCGAAATGTCCTTCCCGAGTTATTTACAGCTAACATCCTCAGTAGCAAAGCAACCCGGGAGTAATTTCTCGAAAAACATCGATGGACGCTAACCTTTTTCATTCACGATATTCAGAAGATATTTAAGCTATTCGAGGGCGTGGCTCGATCCTCTGGTTTGAAAAACACAATAAATGAGGCAAGCAGAAATAGGTTTAGGGGGTGGGGATCCTACTAAGCGGAAGGCCTATCTGTCTATCAAGCCGTTCCTCAACATTCTCGATTTCATAGACTTGTTGACTGATCATCTGACATCGGTATAAAATTGAGCAATTCCCAACTACTCAGATGACATCATATATGGTAAATGAACGTCAGGCAAGGCCTAAGGAAAAGTTACCTGAACGTGGGTCGCAAGGAAGCGGTCGGAGATCTGCGAGCAGTGCTTGAGAGGCACTGATGGGTCATCGACCTCAATCAGATGAGGTTTGAATCGAGTCCAGAATTACGAGAAGGGGTATCATTGGTTGCGGAGCCGCTTGGGCTTGAAGAAGTACAGGTATATCCAAGCTCCGTGCCTTTGAGCGAGTATCGATCGAGATCCGATCCCAGATTCATGTGTGTGATAATGCGCCACTTGCCACTGCACCAACCTCAGAAGGGTATTCATCTTCGCATAAACATTTGTAAAATTAGGGAATAAGCGACGGAAATACAAGTTAATCATTCGATCGGGTGGTGAAATTGAGATCCACCTATTTTTCCTATCATTTCAGTATGGGCCGCCCTTCTACATGTGATCGTCGTGCCATCGAAGAAATGCTGTTCCAACTGTCGCAACTTCATGCCGCTCAAAAGGAGGTCGTCGCCGAACTTGGCGCTTGTTCCGTGATAAACCGACTTTAGCTACTTGCCTGTTTTCACGCAATTTCTTTATTTCACTGAAAACCATCACGGGCCACCCTAGCTGTATACGGTAAACTGATAGGGCAATATTTCACCGCTGTATTTCTTCTAGGAGATTTCAGTGCATCCATTGTTCACTCGTAATCATCTTTTTCTGGTATGAATACTGACTTTTTAAGCATTTCATCGACTGCTGGTCTTATAAAAGCTGTGCATGTTAAATGTGTATCGATTACTTCGCCCACAAATCAAACGCCTACTATGTTCCTCACTCTGTAAAACGCTCAAAGTGCACCGGCCGATTTGCTGAATCATGAGATCTGAAGCGATTCATTCCTGGTTTTCATGTAGATCGAATCGTTAAAAACCCGTCATTATAAAGATGCCAAATATTGCGCCATACACCCGTCACTCAGTGGAGCTTGTGAAGGCACTCCAACGCATATTCAATAGTACCGAATCTCTGCAAGGTAACTTAGGCAGGAAAAAAATTCTCTAGTGGGCAGTCCGATAGATAGCCGGTAGAAGTTTCGCAAAACTATGGTACAAGTAGATCTTCCAAAACGGCTTTCAATGCTGGCCCGTCATTGAGGTTATCAAGTAATCCTGAACACGGCTCAGGTGCGTGGTGCAATTCAGGGTCACAAGGGAGTTTGAGATGATTCCCAGGTATAACACATCCATATAGCTATACCTTCCTCAAAGTCAGAGTTGATCTTCAGACATTACGGCTGAATTTGTCCATATTACTCATAAATGAAGGCATTCGTTAAGCGATTTCGTCCCTATCAGTGGGATTATGAATGTATGCTTAATCAGCTTCGCTTTCTCTTACTGGTTACTGATTCGCATGAAAACAATATCTTTGGTGGTCAACATGAGAAAAGTTTATATTCGCGTGATTATTGTGAGTCAACAGTCAAGTGGTTTTTGTGATTTGCTACTCAAATTAAGAGGAAAATACATCTACAAATAGCTACGAAAATCACGGCTTACTGTAACTGCCGTAACCACCTCTGAAGTGTCCAGGAGACAATATGGGAAGTAGACGTTTGAAGTCGAGCACAGTATATTTTCGAATGAACTCAAGAAAATAATCCGTCCCAAAGGAATTTCGTGAATTTTTCTCGGAAATTCCTGGCGTAATGTCATTTTTCTGTAGAGATATAGCCTGTCTCTGTCTTGCCCTCTTTCTTTAATATTGCTTTCATCCTTGCCCTGAGAGACTTCTGAGTACAATGTTCCCCAGAATACGTAGGAGAGATTGTGGTAAGTACATCGCACTATGGGAAATAATTTCAAAAAATTCTCAAGGCTTGAACGACCTCAAAGAAATCTCGGCTTCTTAGCACGTCATTGCACAGAATCAGTGGGACCAGATACTTCAAATGAGTTTGTAGCGACCGAAGAGTGAGTTGTGCCATCGGCCATGTTTAAGCAGTCAAACCCACTGTAAGTTTAGATCTAGCTCCCACCAGTCGGGTTATCTATCTTCACGGAATCGATCGCCTGATATCAGATTGCCAAAAGGTTGAAAGGTTGAGAGGTTTAAATCATTCCCTCTTTTTTTCGAAGAACCCAATCAAAGAACACTACAATTTTGAATGATGTTTAAGTTCACGGACTATCACAGCCAAATCATCATCGCAAAAAACTTACCTTCAACTTGGGCTCAGAATAGAGAGCATGATCGGGCCAGGAGATTCCTGGACATATCGAATTTTACTCATGCTTAGCCAAGTTTTCAGCCTTTCCGTTCCTGAAACCCCACCGAGCAGGCGGATGCACGACCAAATAAGTCCATGATTTGTAACTGAAGTCGTGCATATGGCGCAATACGAGATCTCGATCGAACTCCTTGTTGTTCATCTGCTATCCACTTCTTCTGTCGGTTGTTCATATTTGGAACAATATAACGATAAGCGATCATTTTTGACAATCCACTGTTAGTACTATGGGAGGGGAGGGGAGGGGGAAGGTTTGAGCCTCCCCCTCCCCCCACTACTACGCTCCACTGAGAAGAATACTGTAACTATCCACCCACGAACCTGAAACTCGTTAAGTATAATTTACGATGCTGTCTACGGCGAGTGTTTTTATCCTATCGGCCGTAATCGAGTTCAACAGGCAATCAAACTCTGGCATCCCTCACTCGAGAAGTATGAAAGGTCCCTAGTGGCCACGATGTCTCTAAGGCCGTTTATTCTTATTTGAAGGACGTCTGGCCTCAACCCTTCCCTGAAAGCCTTCAATAAAGAAGTTCATTCTACGGCAGTGAAATAGAGAGGCTCCTGCCGAGAATAAGTTAAGGGAAGAGGCTGAAGTGCGGTTGACCTACTAAAGGGCTAAGGACATTACGAATTAGCGATTAGCTCTTCCATTGTGTTTGCACATAATATAAGATTTAGCGCCGTCGTGAATAGAGCGCTGAGAATCAAAGTCCTGAAGTATTTTGACGATGATCAATCCCGTTTTCAGAATGCACCCCGCTTGCGACTTTCATCCAGGAGCGTGAAGACGTTCTGAATCCCTCCATGGCCCATACAATGATTTGCGATAATTAGCCTACATATGTGGAAGCAATTGCTTCTACTCTGAGACGATTCTGGTACCAACCAATCGACTCCGGAAGGGGTTTGCTTGAGCAAACTTCGATCCGGGATTCAATCTTGGATCATGCAAGCCGTATTCCGCCAATTTTCACTAAACCATTCCCTTCACGTGCCTCTGATTATGGACTAATTGTGGGTACGCCATGCAAATGACTGGCTCACGATAGACTTGCGTTTGATTCTATTTGGTGGCTCTCTAGTGGTTAGTGAGTGGAGTAGTGTATGTTCGGTTATTGACCGGTGAGTGTATGCAATATTATGTAGCATAAACGTAAAGTCCAATCCCCTCATAGCGTTATAGGGTGATTTATTCCATTAGTTAGTTGCCTCGTAGCGCACTATGCATGCCGAGCACAGTTCTATTACTGCCTTTTACCTATCTTTGGTTGAAACGTCATGTCCATCCAGAAAACGAAGGCGGAGACTAGTTGTGATCCATCCTTCTAAGAAATTTTACGCTGAAATCGTTAACTTCATGCCAATTTGGCAAGTTAGGAATCCTTTTAGGTCATTCAAGCTCTTCATCCCCTGTGATCGTTTAATTGGTACCAGACTCATCTGGGAGGACAAGAGCGCTGACTTGCACATCGAGTGGCCACCGCTAGTCATTATATAGGCCGTATGTGCATCCATTACGCTACTACGATTCTGAATGGAAGTCGAATGTGGGGCACATCCCTCAGACGGGATTGGTTAACGCCAAAAGACTTGCAGACTTTTGAGACCAGTTGGGTCCAAGGAATGTTTCCTATGAATGTAGACTTGTAGTTTTCAGTAATTGTACAGCTGTTATTGTTACCGTGACTACAACTTATGTTGTTACCGGATGGATTTTGAATCCTGTTCACTGAGCAAAAATTTGAAGCTGCCTACATTTTCAGTATACAACAACGTTCAGGAAAAATGAGTTGTGAGGATTGCGTGCACGGGTTTTTTGTTCGAGGAAGCGCTGCCAGCCATATATTCTTTGATTCCAACCTTCCCTAATTACTCCAGCTCTAGCCAGACTTCCCTAGTTACAGACCAACTAGTTTCCTTCTCTCTTTCTCTTTCCTTCCCAATGATGCATCGACAAATTCTTCCGCCGTTTTTGTGATTTTCTCTGAAGAAACCTTTTGAGTGGGGTTAACAAAAAAAAATAAATGAATAAAATAATAATATTATTCGGAATGACCATTCCGCTAGGCAATGACTTTTGGCTGTAGGCGCATTATCAAAGACGCATAGTCCTTGGATCGAATCTTCTTGGATCTACAATCGTTCAGACCAACCAAGCCTATTATCCCTCCTGGGTCAGTTAACTGGCTCTGATGTCTTTCGGAAGAATAAAAGCATTGCTTGGTGCATCGGCTATTCACTTCATGCCATTGTAGAGGCCACACGCACGTTCCAAACGTCAGTGCGATTCTGAAAGGAATTCATGTGTGAGGTGCATCCCATAACTGATATTAACGCCAGAACTTTATCCCTTCGTATTTATTACTTCCTTATTTGTTGCATCATCAATTTACGATGTCAATACGTAGCTGAACCCTGTTGTTCCTTGTCTCTCACATGATGGAGATTGAATTGAAGCCATACGGATTGTATCTCATTACGTACTTGGTTGTATGGCTTTAGATTGACCAAGCATCCATACCAGTGTTTACAAAAAATCCTCCACTCTGCAGTTCAATTCCGAGAAGCACAAGCAGGAGCTTTTTCAGCTCTCGTAAATTTCAAAAGCTCTGCAAAGTTCGTGGTTTGATTGTTTATTCAAATAGCTGGTCAAGATAAACATTTGAAAAGCGACTGGGACTGGAAAGTTGAAATAATCCTTACAAATTGGGACTGGGACTTCTAAGTATTGAATGCATTTTCGTTCATTTCCATCCATCCATGACAGTTTTTGCTTTTTGATAGACATTTACATGACATACAGGTATCAATCAATACCCGTCTCATGTACCCCATGGAATGGGTCTGCCGGGATTTCCGGCCAGCGCCTCAAGACCAGTGACTAACGGCCTCACACTACGCTCCCATGGTCACGCTCCCGCTGTGCACCTCGTGAATATTCACGTGTGCTTCTGAGCAATGCAGAATGTAGTCCCGCTCTGGTTGAACTGCTGGGTACAAATTCAGTGTCTTTCACAGAATCCTGGATGTCGTTCGAGCTCCAAGTCCGAGTCTAAGAATTCAATGGGAGTCCAAAAGAAGGTTGGAGATTGGGGATTCTGACAGCACCAGGGGAGCTATGCCATCATTCACATCTCTTTATATAGAGAAGTTTTGCCTTTTTTAGAATTTTTCTTTGCAACGAATACGACTCTGCTCTACATTTACAGAGGCATTTACCTGGACATTATGTCCCCACATAAACTTTTAGATCTGCTGATGTACTACCCCACTTTAAGAGGCCACAGAGCAAGCTCCATTTCAAGGGATAGCTGAACTGCCGTCGGCCGAATTCGTTCTTACCATCTTACGAAGCGACTTTTTTTTCTCCCTCCCTTATTAGTAAACATATGATGCACTGCTGCCAGCTTAAACGCAGCTGATCTCAGCCTTTCTTCATAATAGGAACTTTTTCGAAATGCTCTCCAACTTCTCCCCAGGCAAAAGAGGGGTGAATGTGGAGGTTGAATGGGACAGAGGTGAACGTGACTACGGGCTCGATCTTTTGCATTAATCACACTCCTCAATAGCGTGAGTTCGGCTCAATTCTACTCATTTGTTATTTGTATTGGGGGATTAACTAACCTGACAGAGTCCAAAGACGAGAAGTCAATGGCTCTTCATCTTTCATCATCCTCAATAATGAATAAAAGCTTCTTCAGCAGCTCACGTGTGGTATGAGTGACACAGTTTCTACGTAAACTCTTTCCAAGGCTCTAGAATTCCATACATTACTACATTGTAAAAGTCATATTAATAATAATATTCAGTATAGTAATATAGTGCAGCAGTGTAGTGTTAAAATAACAGTGTAATGAATTAACGTAATATACAAAGTTCATTGACAATTTAATGTAATATACAATGGTATTCAATGGTACAATGATTGATTATACGGTAATATACCGTGGTTCATATTATTCACTGATAGTATTATGCAATACCTAGTTATATTGTGCAATACCGTAAAGAAAAATAACAATTGTAATAATGGATAATAAAATAGTATAATAGTCATAATAATGGATAATAAAACAGTATAATGAAGAAGTACAGCTTTGTTTTTCTTCTCATTTCCTGAGAATCTGGTAGAATTTCGTCTGCTTAAAACACCCTAAGAATGCAATGCAAGTGACACAAAACAGATTTGATTTTCATCACATTGAAAACGGCTCGAAATTTCAAACTTCCTTGTGGGGGACTGGCCATTTACCCAGCTGTTCGAATATGTGAGTAACTGCTTTTTACTCGTACCACCCTATCATCATCTTGCCGCCAATCATGTGTTTGCTCACGAGTAAATCGCTATCTTGGCTATCGCGTGATTAAGTAATCACAGGGAGGTATCTCATGCAAATCTTCATCTTTGATTTTGATACCTATCAGGGAGTCAAAGGGCTTTCGGAGATTACTTGACTCAGTCTGATTAGGTCTATTGTCTCCTATTAATCACCCAGTTTGCCACGCGAATGTTATCATAGGACTGCTGAACGTTCGGCTTAGGGTGAGACTCGAACCTGGCCTCCTGAACTTTACGAGTTCGGTCCTCTTCTGCGATATTCCCGAGGAACCTACCAGAACTCTACTCTCTTAATCTTTGAATTTTGAACACTCTGTCTCTTTCCATCTGGTTTCTATCCAGAAGCTATTCTCCAGTGGTAAGTGAAACTACGGATTAATTAAATAATTGGATCAACTGTCGAGAGATGAATAACAAGGTGTTGATATTTAATGGAATCAGTAATAGTCACTTATTTACCACTGAAGAGATAACCAAAATGGTCTGTATGAGATTCCGGAGAGAAATTTTTTCCCAAATACCTGTCACATTCTCAAAATTATATTTTTTTTTTCAAAGACCCGTTCGGAATTCGGTGCCGGGTAAGTACAAGAATTGTATTTAACGGTACTGTTTGTATCACTGAATTTTTCCAACCCATTCAAAATTAGACCTAGTTGGAAGAATACCATCGATAATGCGATTTTTTCATAAACTCGAAGCTTTTCCCAACATTTTCGAATACATATTTCGAGTCAATTTACATCAGAGACACGTGTAGACAAAACAAGTTGCAAAAATTCTTTCGAGTCAAAGTCTAGAGTCTTGGACTGAGTGAAGCTATTGGTTCACAGGATGAATCAATCGGCTACGCTAACCAGGCCCTCTGGGGGAGACGGGTGTTAGGAACGATTTCGGGTAATCGATTCGCCGCACGCGGCCATCGCGAATCATTTGCTTCGCCGCTATTACAGCTCTAGCGTTCTTCATACAGCTCAATCGATATGCGATCATTATTATGCACAATTCTATTAATGGTACTTTTGTTCTTGTATTTCTTACCTACTGCTGCATCCTGCTACATTCCTTCGCGCGCGACTCCCCTCTCACCGCGACGCGACCATTTCGTTCCTAATGCACCACACCCGGCCCTCTGGAGTAGGACCTTGCGTTGAACAGACGAACCCCTGCTATCGAAGAAGTTCCACTATCGTTTTTGTGCGGAAACACGGTATTGCCGCTGTGGTATGAGCAGTAATCAGAGACTTCATTACCATGGAGACCATTCACAACCGTCAAGAAATTCTTTTCTTCTGACGAATTTCTCATGGCTTCATTGTAATCATGTGAGGAACTGAAATGTTTATGGAAAAATGCACACAAATCCATTCCCAACGGTATAACGTCGTCTGGACAACCGCGACAGTAATGTACTACAGTGTATCAGCAACCACCGTAATGACAGCAAATGTTATTCTCTGGTCTCGAGGGGGTGTAGTTGGAGCTATTCTGATGATTTCAAGCTACTCAGGCAGAAGTGAAACGAAACTTCATAGCGGCAACCACGGCAATTAGCGGTACTCCATAAAGGATTCTTCGTGTTGATGGCATTTATGGGCGCATTTATTACTCTTCCTAAGGTAGGTACATCTATGAGTCAGCAATACCAAGCTCTCCGGGTTAATTCTGGCAGCAATGAGCCGGTTGCTGATCCAGTCCAGAGAATCTTCAATGAAATGATCATTGAAGATTCTCTCTAGTACTACTACTATGATGCCAGTTTCTCTGAGTTGGAGTTGGCATACTAATCCCGAAAATGGGAAGGACATTAGGAACTTTTGTGAGAGACCGTCAGCTCAGCCTCGATTAGAGACCCCCACTGCTTTGTCGATTGCTAAGTTGACATCGTACCTATGTACAGGAGCTCCATGGGGGCCCTTATGCTCATTATACACTAGAATTTAGCTACTATCAGGGTATATCGACGCCGAGGAAAAGTTATTGTGGCCTCTTCGGATACTTTAAATCCACGCAGAATTTTTGGTGTCGAAGAGCAAAAGCTTTGGGTTGATCAAGGGAGTTCAGGTCCAGGTTCGATTTCTGTCCATCAGGGTGCACTCAAAGTGTACCACTTCCTGTGAAGAGTAAGAAGGGGGTCATTTGAATGGTAATGATAATGGGCGGTAGCTTCTTAGGTAGGTAGTAATAATCAATTGTGATCTGTGGTAGCGCCATCTCTCGCCAATGTCTCCCCCTGCCTCAGTCAGATGTACAAGAGAGCGAGATTTGCCCGAAGTTCACTAGATCGAATGGGCAAATGCTTTTCATGTGCACTCTCGAGTTGAAACAACTTTTATTTATGACAAGAAATTCCGATTCTCTCGAACACCACTCAATCCTATTCTTGTCTTTCTCCCCTCCCCTTGCCCAAGTTGCTCTGTCTATTTGCGCCCGCCCATTTCGATCACTATAACTTTGCCCATACCTCCACCTCCTGCCTGAACACAACAGTCAAAAACGTTCTAAAGCCTCATCTACGTGCTCTGAGTCGAATACGCCACGCTCCTTACAACCACTTATTTTTGGCGTGCTCTTGACGCCAGTTTTTGGATGGTATTTGTCTTGAGAAATGGCTGGTAAAATAATTTTCTTATGGTTCTGGGGAAAAATTCCCAAGAACCACCTCCGGGATTTTTCTTGTTCCCCAAATTATTGCTCGAAAATTTTCTCGAAATCACTAGCTCCAGCGAAAATATTTTGGTGGCTTCCCAACTTTCATTCGGGGTCATGGCGCACTCTTTCAAGAAATACCGACTGACTTCAAATGTGTTTCTGAACGAGCGCATTCTATGGGTTCCCTTGTTTCCAACTGCTTTACTAGTTTTGAAAAAAAAGGTTGGAGTTGAATAAGTAATTGTTTACTAGGTAATGGACTAGACTGGAGGCTCTCCCATGTTTTCCTTAGACTCGTTCATTCTCCTGGCTTCCTCACTCGTGATTTATTTATTAATAATTATTTAATGTTCAATCCAAGTTTCCTTGCTCGATGATTTCCCGACATCCTATCTACATTCCTTTGAAAGATCCCTCTGTTATAGTGTGTTTACCCAAGCCCCTCCCTCTCTCTGTCTGCATGTTTGTCTGTCTGTCTGTCTGTCTGTCTGTCTGTCTGTCTGTCTGTCTGTCTATTTGTCTGTCTGTCTGTCTGTCTGTCTGCCTGCCTGCCTGTCTGTCTGTCTGTCTGTCTGTCTGTCTCTCACTCGTAAGGCACAGGTGGTTTAACAGGGAGTGGCGCATACTATCATCAAACGCATGGATAGAATCCTGGATCAGGGGATCGAACCCTGTATCGATACCGCTTGACCTTCCTAAACACAAGCCTTCTGTCCTCTCAGATCAGTTAATCGGTCCCATATTCGTTGGAGACGATGAGAGTTCTTCTTCGCAAGCCGGTTGGCCTTCAGATGTCACCGTCTGGAACAAACTTTCTAAACGTCACTGCGCTCCTGAATGTAAGGCGAATTTGGGGTCGCATCTCAAAAATGGGATTCATTAATGGCAAAAAACTATACCGTTTACTTTTATGAGCAGCGTGGACGACCCATTCTCGTAGATCCATCGCAAGATAAGTGCAAAAACGAGTAGTTTCCGGTCACAATCAGATCACTTAATGTGATGGTTTCCTTTGAAGAAGTAAGCTATGACGGACTAGAGATCCCATTCATTCTAATCACATCATCTCCTTCCTGAATGACGCCGATACCGGAAGGTCGTATGATTCCGGATCAGGTCTAATGAAATATCTGCATCAACAGTAGTCTCATTCCAAGATATGTATGATATATTGTGCTTATATTGCACTTGCCCTTCCAAAATGATCGGAAATTTATATAAATGGAGTCAATTGCCGTCAAAGTAACGAGTTTCACAAGGTAGCACGGGAGGTGGGAATTAATATGAAATTACCCTTTCCCAATGTTTAAAAGTAGAGACAACACTTCCTTCCTAGCAGACACCTCCCCTTCCCCAGCAGATACTAATCCTGATACTACGTCAGTTTTGGGTGATCGGAAGAGCTGTATCGAAGCATTCTTTGAATTACGTAGGTGTTCCGTTGTGAAGCATAGTAGGGCTAGGGAATGACCCATGCTCTGAATAACTCGATGCTGCCTTTAACCTCAGCCCAGTGAAGCTTGAATCTCGGAAAAACACCAAGTAAACCCCGCAAGATAAAGGTTACCGCTACACTCATCAGACCTCAAAAGAACAGCCTCTATCATTCCAAAATCTAGGAGAAGGGTAGACCTAATCACACTTAAGTTTGTTTAGAACGAGCAGGTAATGTAGTAATGTAGCAGCAAGCAAGCAGAAGGAAAGAGCTTATATGTACTCTACTTCAATAAAGCTCGATGTAAGTTACTTCCTGGGTCTACAGGACTACTCACAGGCGTTCAGAATACTAAGCTCTCCTTCCGGTCCTAGGATTCTGAGTGTTACTCTTCCACTGTGTCCGGGCCTTTCCGAAAAGACGAGTTGCAGAGGGTGGAATTGAAGAGTACAAGGAAGCGGTCATTGTGCCCCTTTGGTGATGTTTCAAAGGCGCAGACTGCGGGGATGTTTTGAATTCCTTGGGTTAGAGGGACAAAGAGTCGCCAAAGTGCAGAATAGCTCATCAGAGCCGAAGAAAACAAGGAAATCCGCTCAAAACTTGGAATACAAGGCCTTTCTTGGACTAGACAATCCAACGATTGGACGAGTATTTGACTGGAAACGCTGTTTTGGACAAGATTCCAGTCGTTTTAGAGAAACGTGTCTTGGACATTGGCCTATACTACCCGACTACAATTACGACAAAAGTGCTCCATTTTGAATGGCATCACCCTTGAAAGCGGGAACCGTCGTCCTTTGACAGGTAGTGTTGGCTGGTGGTGTACTTCATGGTCCATTTTTGGCCCTCTTTACGCATTATATAGGTTGCTTGTAGATCCCACAATGCTCCACGTGGCCCTTTTGGATCTATCGATTCTTATCAATACCAGTTCTTCAAAAATCGTTTTCATCTTGAAGTTAACCTTTGAAATTTTCCCTTTTGGTTGTGATTTCTACAGTAGTTCGCTGTAACTAAATAGTATAAATGATAGACAGCTCTGAAGATTTTATCGGTCTGTTGCCTGGCTTTCGGCCTGCTATTTCATGCTCTTTTCACATCTAAGCTAGGATTTTTTTGACTTTTTCAGAAATGGCGCAAAACCATTCGATTCAAAGGCGGAAGCATGGTGAGTTCTGACAATCTTTAATGGTACAAAGAAATTGCCTTCCGAAGTAATGACTCTCCCACCTAGTCTCCTGTTTGAGGGCTCCCACTACTCTCAGGTAAGCTTTTTTTGTGCAAGGTTTCCGATGAATTCGTCAGACACTCCGGAAATTCAATTTGTAGATAATAATAGTGAAATAAAAAATGCATGTGTGAAAAAATTGGTCCAAAAACATCCTTGCCGTTTACTCGGAGATCACGTGAATGACGGGAATAGATCATTGAAGTTTGCTCTAATAACAGACGTCAATCGTTAAGTGCTCGGGTGGGCTTCATCCGGAGTGGGGAAGGCAGTCATCGTACATAAGAAGATTTCACAGTGGATAACCTACCCCATCGCCAAGAATCTTCCAAAAGGATTCTGCTTGTTACTCAGACGCTTCAATTACCTATCTCTTTCTCCTTACTGAATAACACAACTTCCAACAATTATCACATTACGTAATCAACCGATTATTTGCTGTGACCCTCAATGGTACTATATGATATCTGTTGATATCTCGAACGAACCATATTTGGGATGACAGTGATTGATAACATGATATATTTGTTGATAGGTACTGCTACGTTTGCAGTGAACTGGGGGGGGGGGGGGGTTCTACTGCTGAATATGAATTATCGTCAAAATTTATGCCGTTTGTTGCTGAGAGGCCTTAGGAGGCTTTATTCAAAGGCGAAGTGCACGATAATTTTGAGGGACCCTTTTTATGTTGAAAAACGAAAATGTTCGCAAAAAAAGATCATTGTCGGCAAAGAAAGCAAAAAAAAAATCCGCTGACGTCGCGGCTTCGTTCCTTCCTAATGTAGTGAGAATGGGTAGTACGAGATTATCATGAAAGAAATAGCATAGAGGAGG
Source organism: Haemonchus contortus (assembly GCA_000469685.2). Classification (NCBI taxonomy): domain Eukaryota; kingdom Metazoa; phylum Nematoda; class Chromadorea; order Rhabditida; family Trichostrongylidae; genus Haemonchus; species Haemonchus contortus. The sequence continues at coordinate 10,072,167 of LS997565.1, forward strand.
TTTTCGGACGAGATTTCAATTGTTGCCATTTTGCAAAGAGGCGACTGCTCAGAACCAAAACTGTCCAAAACTACCCTCCACTGTCGCCATGGGTCATGACGAGTTATTCGAATTCCTCACATTGGTTCTCTTTGTGAATGGTGCAGCCTGCGCAACGTCGTTGAAACTCGTCTACTATAGGTGTGGCATACAGCCGATACAACCTTTGTGTTCTTATAACGCCCTATCGAGGCCGTGTTCCAATCTGGCAGTGCCACAGATGGTATACGATGGGGCCACAGGTTTATCGCATGGTGATACCTTCGAAGCCATTTCGATCGCGAACTGTGCCGTCGAGGTCCCTAGGATTTGCTTACTCGATTCGACGTGCCCGAACAATGAGTATCGCTCGAATTTGGGACTGCTGTAGCAATTTTTCTATTGATTTTTCAAATCACAACGTTCCATAACAATTCATTTTATCCGAGGAAGCCAACTTTGTTTCCAGTTTGAGTTCCATGGATAAATTGCTGTACACCAGTATGCAGCACGAGTCAAATTTTCAGGGCTGGTGGTCAGGGAAAGCAAGGCTAAGTGCCAATTAGGCTTTTCAAATTGTTGTAGAGTATCAACTAGGCGCTTCTGATGCTTGCAGGATATTGGCAAAGATCTTAAAGGCACAGTTTACGATAAACATGGGTTCTGAGATTCCCCCACAGGGTGAATTTGAGGTCCCTGCGCATACCGTATTTGGCACTATTAGGTCGGAAAACGGCCTAGTTAGGAAGTTATAAAGGCTCAAAGATTGGCCCGTGTGTATCTTTGGACGAGTTTCACCGGCATTGTGAAGGCTGCACCGATCACAAGAGAACCCATTTAGGTAGTTCAAACAACTTGTCATGACCCATAGCAACAGTGAAAGACAGTTCTGTACAGTTCTGGCTCGATGTAGTCAGCTCTTTGTGCAATTGCAACAAATAAAATCTCGTCCGAATACCCCTTCCATGTCATTTTCGACAGGGCAATCTCGTTCAAACTCTATTTTCCCTACTTTTGAAGAGCCGTATTTTTCTAGAAATCGGCTAATTCTCCCGCTTTCTCCGCTCCTGATGAACTGTTCCCAATCTATACTTCAGCTTTTCGAATGAAAACGGGTACATAGAAATTATCGTAAACGGTGCCCCAATGCCAGTTGGAGAGTAACTGCTACTAGCTCCTCTAGGTAGCAAGACTGAGTATCCTTCAGGTTGGTACAGAGGTAGTCGAGTAGTAAATTTGTAGCATGTCGTGAGGAATCTTAATAGAGAGGTTTCACCTCGATTTTCCCAGCAGAAGTTATCCAACGAAACCAAGAAACGGTCAAAAGCCACCGGTTTCCATTCCAATGGATAGGTTTCGAGTTACGGGAAAGCCAGTGGGAGAACTAAACACCAATATTAGTTGCAAGGCTGGATGCCAACATCTATTTCTGTCTGCATTACGTTGGATCTGAAAGCAGAGACAAGGAGCAGGATATCTTCCAAAACAATCCAATTAGACTGTCAAAGACTACATCCCAATTAGTCAGTAGTCTTTTCGAGAAGAAAGGCGTCCAGTTCATCCCTCTCTGGTCTGAAGGAATGTTCAGACTATTTTTGGCATATTACGCTCAAGCTCTGCAGTTCACCGTCCATAGCAGCTATTTTAATCAGACAGGTCCTTTCAGTTTTTTTCCAAGTCCAGGTTCCTTCATGAACTTTCTACAAACTAAATCATCAGTCTAAAAAGTTCGAATGACTGCAGGGTGAGGAAGTTCAGGCAATGGTTCTCAGCTCAGAATTTTTTAGGGTCCCGTTCGAGAGCAACCACATGTCTCTGAGGAAAATTTTCCCAAAAAGTGGAAGTTTCTTAGGAACATATATTATCCCAAGTATTATTTTCTCACGCCTGCATGTGCAGGTGATGTAACCCATAGTCCACTGAAGGTTTAAGCGCTGCAGCTCTAAAAGAAACGCCTTTCAGCTGGCTAAAAACGAGCCCGTCTTTCAGTTGTTGTGACGGTGCAAAACTTGTGGGTACCGTCCTCTTCCGTATACCTAACTACAAACTCTCGCTTATACTTATTTAATTGTTTATCTTTAAATTGATCACAAACTATTAATTTCCAATTTCTTCGACGACTGCTTGAGCAAAAAGCTTCTGTTGAGAGCCCTGATACTCACCTATCTTCCAACTGCTTCCGTGGTCGGGAATGGTCGATATATAGACATCCAACTGAAGTCCTCGGTTGTAAAGGCCACTTTTCATCTGTCTATTCTCTCAATGAATCCTATAGACGCCTATATCGCTTTAATACGAGCTCTAACTGGTCAGAACTTGACTGAAAACGTAGATTGTTCCAATTTTTCTACAGACTGGCCTTCTATTAAGACTATGATTAATTTTGTTATAAAGAAGTCCAGGGCGGAGGTGGTGTGGTGGCAAGTGGTCCTCTATAGACTGACCGTCTATTGTTACTATGAATAATTTTATTATAAAGAAGTCCAGGGCGGAGGTGCTGTCGAACACGCACGTCACGGGCTCGGGGTTCGAATCCCGAATCGCTATCCGCCTGTGCCAACCAGGCCTTCCATCCCTGCGGGGCCGGCTAATTGGTACCGAACTCGACTGGGAAAATAAAAGCACTGATTTGTACATCGGCTGGCCACCGCAAGTCACTGTATAGGCCAAATACGCATTCAATACGCCACTACAATTTTGAATGGAAGTCGGATGCGGGGCGCATCCCCTGGCTTATTACCGTATTTCCATGCCTAAAAGGTTGACATTTTTGAAGATATCGCATGAGAGCCAGTTTGAAAACATACCTTTCATGCCCTTAGGAATTTTTAAGTTAGGCCGGCGGTAAATATTATTCTGTCTTATAATTAATTCCAGAAGATTCGGGCAATTTTCTCGTGAGCTTCGTAGATACCATTTTATGAATAATAAATCATTTGAAAATCATGAATTTTCAAAGTGAATTGGTCACGTTACTTAGTAACGTTTGGTAGAAATCACTTGAAATGCAAAAAACAAAATTTTCGGGGAATCTCTGACGACCTGAGAGCTTTCACAGACTTCCGGAAAATTCTTTTCTTCTTATTTAACAAGGAAATATCATATTACCTCCAGCTTTTATAGTTGAATATATGCAGTATCAACAAACGCTCCCAATAACTCCTATTGGCTCAGTATCATTATACTTCTCGTTCGTGAACCAGTACTCCTATACCTATAAATCTCATTCTACATCTAAGTACTACATTCCTTTATCTGCTTCCGTTTATGCCCCCCCCCCTTACTACATTCCACGAAGATCTCGGCAAAATCGCCATTCTCAAAGTCTTGGAGCGTTACCAAATCCCGTCAGAGAGATACGCCCAACATTCGGCTTCCGTTCAGAATCGTAGTGGAGTACTGAATGCGTATGTGGCCTATACAATGAAATGCTGTGGCCAGCCGATTTGCAAGTCGGTGCTTTTATCCTCCGAGACGAGCCCGGTACCAATCTACTGACCCGGAGGGATGGAGGGCTTGGTTGACTCACGCGGACAGGATTCCGGATTCGAACCCATGACCATGGGTACGTGAAGTGCGTCACTAGTCACTTGACCACCTCCGCCGTTCTAGGATGGTAAAGTGGATGGAGTCGAGTCATACAGTGCTCGATCACATACCCACTTCCTGCTAGGACCTTCTGAGTCATCTAGTCATCTTACAATCATGGTAATTACAAAGTACCGTAGCTTTTCCAGGTTCACTAAGCCTGATACCATCACAACTTGTGAGCTCTAAGCCTTCTTTAGGTATCTCGGAATGTGACGAGTTCCGAGAGTAAAACGTAGAGCCAATCGTCGGTGGCGACTCCAACTGGAAGTCGTTCTAGGGAGCGAGTAAACAGAGATGAAGCTGAGATGAGATACTAGATGGCCGATTCGGAATGAGATGCAAAAATGGGTCCCATACGTCTAGTCAACCTCGAAGCAGCAAATCAAAGCTTTACGCTATACCAAAGCATATGGGCAAGCTGGGCAACTCAGTCTTACTTTCCCAGAATCTTTTCTTCTCTCTAGCATTAATCACACACCATTGCAGTGGTCGCTGTTCTTTTCAGCAGTCTCCACTTCTCCAGACATAAGCCTACACTCTTATCCCCTTAACCATCCCTGTCTCTCAGAATCAGAGTAGCAGATTTCCTCGAAAATCAAGCATTTCATTAAATGATTCCAATGAGATTTCACACTTTTTTAAAGCAATTTTTGCTAAAGTAATTAGTACTTGGCTTGGCAGGTCTTCCTGGCATGAACCCGTCATAACATCACTCGGTTACGGGCTTCACACGTACTTTCTCACGAATCGAAAAGTTGAAATCTCGAACTAATATTCTTCCATCCAAACCAAGCCGTCCATCGGGAGCCAGACAGGCTATTTCTCGAGAGTGAATGGATCGAGTTGTACACCGACTGGCCTCACAATTGATTATGTAGGACATACAGTATCTCCATATCATTCCCGATGGAGATGCAGTGCGTGAGAGCATCCTACATAGGGTTGGGTAACGTCGAAGTAACCACTGTCCCTTTGCTCCCGAGACAAGCCCAAAAACAAAATTTTCTGTCACGTGTGGTTAACTTTAGCAGGTACTAATTAAATATCAGGCGCTCTTTGAACAAGAACGGTATTTATTTACATTTGTTGATAGTGCATGAAAAAGTTGTCGTACTTTCTTCGAAGGCATCCCGTGACACCAACAACAACCCAGCCAGGCTTTCAGAAAGTTGTTTTTGGAAAATATGCGTTGGCGTCTTATTAGTAATTCACTTCCTCATCACACTGGTTATTGCATCAACTCCAGGGACACTAGAAATGCAAATCTCAAGATCTGATTCCTTTCCCCAGTCTCCGACCACATTCAATCCCAGGTAGTTGCGGGGATAACTCGTCTTATCAGTGATCGGACTTCATACTAAAACAAAGCTCAACCGTATCGTGGAAGGGCCATTCCATTTCTGAGAAACGCTCTATTCTGTCTCTAGGTGGTGTAGTGCATAATGGCATCGCTACAACCTTTTAAGCTCGGAAATTGGGACCGGATCAAGCTCCGTCTGGGCTAACTGAGTCTTATAACTCTCAAAGTCATTTCAGTTGACTCGAGGTCCGGGAGGGTCAATGCATAGACCCCTTTTCCTTCTCGATGGTAACCGAATGCTAAATCCTCCTCGAAGACGGAACTGCCGTCTTCTACTGGTGTTTGAACCTCGAATCAGAAGTTGATATCAACAAATGCTGAAAGACAGCGGTAATCAAGTCAGTGTTTACCTTCGACATACCTCGACCGCTGAATGCGAGTATCCACGATGAATGGCTTGATTGGCTCGCTTGTGATAGGTATTTTGCTCTCCGGAAACCCTGAGTAACGCTTTTCATTCACTACATCATCCTACTACATATATGAGTGTTCAGACGCTTCCTGCAAAGCCAACGTTCAAGTCTGCTAATGGGTTTTTCAAGCGACTACTACTTCCGTAGCTGTGAGAAAGTTACGATTACCAACCGAGCCTCATGTCGCTTTGTTAGCACTCCTTTTATGAAGCAGTCAGTTCCCATGCTCTCGCACCAGGCTGACCACAAGGGATCGACGATCATCTTCTGGTCATACTTAATGGCCTCTGTGAGAATCAGAATGAAGTCCGAATGCTTGGAAGCTTCTCTTAAGGCGTGATGACCTGCGTCAGCTTGAACTTGGTCCGACAGCTCCAGCCAAAAATCGAGCTCTTACTTAGAAGTGTGGTTGATTCCTTACCCCTTCCAAGTCCCGCAAATTATGAAAACTGTTTTTTTTTTTTGCTTGATGGGAATTCAGCGAACACTTGAGCGTGCACTGCACCCAGAAGCCTGATAACCTGCTTTTTTTTGAAGTTTCTTTTTCTCTCTACTGTGCCTGATTCGTGGTTGCTCTGAAACAACTAAAAAACAATGGCATTTTTCCTGTGTTGTCTGATAAGGGGAAGCACAGATGTACAAGTCAGCCTGTATATGCTCTACCACGGGTAGGGCAGAGTTTCCTATACCATGGCTCCGTTTCTACTCTAGCACGGGTCAGGTAGCGTAACCTAGAGATAGATGGCTTCGCGGAAGATCGAAACTCGGCTAATATTCGCCGAGGCCCACCAAGTCTTTCGTGCTCCTGCGGTTGTTCAATTGATACCAGGGCCGTCTGGGAATAAAAAAACATTGGGGATGACTTGATTACTTGGTTATTTACCACGTTGATTCCTTACAAACTCTATAGTCCCAACTGTTCCTCACTTAGGACGAGCCCCAGAGGGACAGTAGGAACAAAGTGGACAAAGTGAGGAGCCAAACGAAGCACCTACCGGAATTTTAACATATAGTTATTGGTCCCTTCAGAACCACAGTTGGATATCGGATAGCCTCTGAAAATCATTGCATAGGGCACGTGCGCCTTCGAACCGCATTCATACTTCCGAATGGGAGTCGAATTAAGGGCCCCTTCCAAAACGGGATTGTTCACGTCCATGGACTTTATTTAGGGTTAAAAATATACGAGCTATGAATCAACTTTATAAACAAGCTGTAATATTAATAATATGGATAACGTAACTACAGTAAGTATTACCTCAGTTTTTTGCCCATAAGTATATTCTCTTAATTCTTACTATCCTGTTCTGTTCTATTTTCAACAATTCTCGCAAACGTGTGGAAAACATCGAGACGAAGATAGCCCTTGAGGGAAAAAAATCAGAAGAAAAAATAGCTCCTCCTTGGAGGGTCTTCTTTCCAACGAAAGTACTTACTGCCCTTCAAGGACGATCATAATAGGGTTGAGAAAAGCGAACTTAAAGAAAATTAATCCAGTAATGACCTCAGAGTATGACCGTTGAAGTCAGAGGCTCGCAAAAGTGCTTTCTTTTGGCATTTCCACTTTTAGACTGCCCTATCCACGTAGTGACTTCTTTAGAAACTTATTCTTTTGAGGTCTTCCTGCTACCAGGCGATAGAAAGACATTTCGATATTGGAATTCTCAGAATGTTGAAGATTCAGGTTTGACGTCTTTGAGAACTGGTTGAAAGACGTCCAAGGAGGATAATTGGCTTCCAGAAGTGCTAGTACTTGTCACGGAAGTTCAACGAACAATTCTATTCTCTTCGAACTTCCCTGTATTGGTCAAAATGGGCTCCCTGCTACTTTGAGGGCTCTACTGATCAGACATCGCTCCCTTTCACTCAAAAAAACCGGTGTCGCTGTTATCCACTTGTGCCGATAGACCAAATTCTGATGGTCTGTGAATGTTTGATGCTCGTAGGGGGAAAAATGCATGGGCAACTAATGGATTCACCTCTGCAATCCTGTAATACCGTGAGAATTCTGGGAGCTCGAAGACCAGAAAGCAATGCCTGGTTGTCGAATCGGAATACGAACCCTCCCTCAACCTTGGTACCTAGCCGAATCCCAGGACCACCATGTACACCATTTCTGCAGGATCGGTAAGTGTAAGGGCATGGAGGTTTGGCGCATTAAACCATCTCTTGCTTGCGTACTGAAGACGAATGCGTGGCTCAATCTAGAGGCTTCAACATTTCGAAAACTTTCATAGTTGCGCTCTGAAAGTTTTTTTTTTTTTGAGAAAAAAAACTGTGATGGAAGAGTTGGTCACTGCTCTGCCCAAGTTCAGTGTCCAGGAAAACTCCCTGAACTTCTACGGTTCTTCTCGGTTCCCTGAAATTCTGCGATTCCGAATGGCGGTCGCATTCTCTTTCCTTTTTTTCTTTTTTTTTATGAGTGCCAAATGGAAAGCTTCATGAACCACCGTAATCCACTGCCTAAAACCATGTATAAAAAGTACTATGAAGTGAGCTCCAATTGTTGTGTTTCCCGGAAATTCGGACTTTTTTTTGGGAACATTGGAGAAAAAAAACCCGAAAAAGTCATCAGTAATGCTGCCCTGGAGTCTGCTTGAGTTCATCTGGATGCATTGTAGTGGGTAAACACGCCCAGGCTCCACCCACTTACTCTTTCCTATCAATCACTTCTTTTACCTTTGGCTTGTATTACCGCCGTTGCTTTTTCGAATTCTTCTTTTCTATCGGAAATCGTAGAGGTTCGGTGTAAGATAAGCTACAATGGTTATTGATCGATTTGTCCGATATAAGCCGTGCCCCCACATTCACTGTGGATTTTGGATGTATTGGAAGGTATGTAACATGGCTTAAGGCTACCCATTCCCAGTTTTTTTTTCTTTAGATGAGTTTTCAGAAGTGGATTTGGCTTTTGATATTATTAGAGGTTACTACCTCGAACTTATCACATTTACCGGTAGCTAATGAAGAAGTGAAGGAAGAACTGGATGTTAGAATTGGCTAGCTTCTGCCCAAGAAGAGAGTTTTCCGAGTCACAGACATCCGTAACAGCAAGAAGAGGCAAATTAGTTGATCACTGGGATAATACAATACCTAGGGTTAACCCGATCTTCGAGAGGCGATTGTGTGAAACTGTCATTTAATGGAATACCCGGAAAACCTTAGCTTTGGAGGCCCTTCATGATTGAGAGACGAAATCGACCGAAAGTCTACTGGAGACAATCTCTCTCGCGATAAAGACCTCATACTAGGTCATGTTCAAAGGACAAAGTTGGTCAGTGAAGACTTCTAGGATCCCTTTTCTTCGGTGGTCTTGGCTCATTAAATTACGTAGCCAATCGTTCTGAGGCTATTACCCGTACTCGATAGTACAATCATGAATGCCCGAAACCCCTAGAAGGGAAATGATTTGACTAACGTTTCTCATCTTCTGCGAGGGAGGCTCCTTAAATGGTAATCTTCCAGTGGGGAAATCCAATCGGTCGTCCCATTTCTGGTACGCCGTCACCTAACTCCAAATTAAAGTTCGCTCAGTTCAATCCGCATTTAACCGTAAGGCTGAACTTGCAGGTTTGGCTGAAATACGAGTAAGTTTTTGCAGAGAAACCTTCAAAGTTTAATCTGATTCGCCTTTTAGATGAGTGCAGGGCTTCACAAAACTCAGCGACATTCATTCTGTAATCTACATTTGCAGTAGCAGCTTTTTCAGCTCTTCTTCACTTACATCTCATGAGTGTTTCTTGCTGTCTTCATAGGAAACAGCTGATTAATGTCATCTTGATAGGTTCAGGGGTACCGTTCCGTCTCGGCAAGTAGTTCACAGAATAATATTGTGGCATAAAACTTGTCACGAACGTCGTCTGATCATAAAGTCGTTTTCAAAGGGAGAATAATGAGTGCAAAGGCTCAACAGTCACGCAAAGCAAGGACAGGCAGAAAGGGACAAATAGTGCGCCTACCTCACTGACCCAAAGTCCAACAGATAGAATCCGGGTCGTACTTTGTCTAGGGACAGTAGAAAGCCGTCCAGTCCAGGACAGGGCTTTCTACTGCCCCTAGACAAAGTACTGAAGGGTAAGCCTCGTCTGAAGCAATGCCTGGCTTCTACCCTTCCGATTGTCTTCTCCATCAAGCAGTCGCTTTAGAAGCGGTTCTGGCTGCCAGCCCATGAGATGATGTGGTTCAGAGGTTTTGAGCCACACCCATACCACCATTAACTATTGTCTTTCCTGGAGTAGGCAACTTCCGCCCAAGTCATCTGTTTACCATTCACACAAAACAAACACAATTGTAGTAGTGTTATTGCCTTGTTTTCTAGGTAGGTAACAATCTCGTGGATTCAAGTAATTACCTCGAAGCCCACTCGAAGCCATTTTCTCACGAGATACCAGTTACCCATTTTCTCCGAAGACCTAAGCCTTTTCCCATGATTTCGTGCTCGATATGATTGAAGCGAAGGATATACATCCGTGTCGTTTCCATAGCTTTTCAGGGATGATAAGGAATTTATAATTTATTCAGATTGAGTGGGCTGACTACCCAAAAAACTCACGTCATGTGGGCGCTTCCCAGTATAATACCTTGTCCTACTGGGAAGTTTCCTCAAAAAGAACATTTCGCTTCCTAGTTAACCTCAACTCTACTCGTTTTCGTGCTTTTAACTTGTTTGGTTGTTCCGTATAAGGCTTTGATCAAGCTCTTTGGAGCTCCTTGGAGATAACTGTCCCCGAAGAAAATGGAGCTTTGGGAAGACGGGATCAATGGCTGCTTTCATAGTCCGCCGGCCGGCGTGCCGGCGCGCTGGCCGGCGGAGGCAGTGCTAGCGGGGAGGAGGGAGGCAGACAGATAGGCAAACAGTCCACGCCCCTTCGAGGGGTTGAAAACAAACAACCTTCGAAGGGGCGTGGACTGTTTGTCTTACACTGTCTGCCTCCCTCCTCCCCGCTAGCACTGCCTCCGCCGGCCAGCGCGCCGGCACGCCGGCCGGCCGGTCGGCGGACTATGAAAGCAGCCAATTGGAATAAGCTGGGCAGAAATTTTGGTTTTTGTGTGAGTTGGTACTGAACGCCAAACTGAAGCCCTACATAGCAAAAAGTTGTATGCTCAGAAACCCCTCAGCACATTTCATAGGATTCTCTGTCTGGGGGCTTCCGTGACCAACACCGGTAGAAATCTTTGAGATCCCATTCTTTGTCGCACGTCTCCCAGACGGTACTGCCGGGTACTCGACCATTTCATCTGGTTGCTTTGGCTTTTTCATGGAGCAGATCTATTTTGCCCCAAAAGCCTCAACGTAAGTAGTACCGAAGCTCTCTTATTGTAAGTCGTAGACACTGAAGAAGTAAAGACTGCAGATTAACCATCCCCTGTCTATACTTCTGGGCGCATCGCTCCCTAGCCGACACCCCTCATTGTCGGATCCAAGGGTCACATTGACCCAGTAGGTGAAGCGACCCGACTTAAACCTCTGAGCAGAAAGAATTTCAGAGGGTTCGAATCCCGGCTGAGGCCGATGTTTGGCCCATAACTGGCCAATCTCGTTAGGGAATTTCTTCTCTTCCTCGTCTTACTATGAGCACCTTCTCACGCTCACAACTCAATTTCTGTAAACGATAAGAAAATCAAGACAATCGTTATTCTAGTGATGTAACGCTGGGGAAACTTTACCCGGGTGTTTGTCGGGAAAATCGCAAATTTATTTTTCAAGAAGGTTTTTCGGGTTACTACACTACTCTCGTAATGAAAATTCTAGGAGTTTCACGCATGAATAAATTTTTTCTCGAGCTTTTTCTGGGAAAACGATGTAGAAGCACTCATGGCATATTGTCGACTCTGGAAAAAACGAATGAATCCCATCTGGTGGCCAAAATTAGATCGCATTCCATTACCTATGAAGATGACAGAGTTACCCTGTGGTAAGACGTTTCTGAAGAGGGCAAGAGGGCACTATCCTTAACCACAGCCTTCAATTACTGGTATGTACTTATCATGTGTTGACCTTACCGAATGGAGGCTTCTATGAAGGTATAGGGCAACGGGTAAAGACGGAACAGATGACTCTTTTACGACTATTCAGATCGGACGGACTTTGAAAACGTCACCTTCATTATCACCTATTCGCTGACATGGGGTAGTTGTACCGATTTCAGCCTCGGCTAACCCGTTCTATGGACTCAGAATCAGAGCCGCCGAAGGCTCTTATTCGATGTATCCCTGGACCCACACCCTTAGCCTTACTCATTCCAGTAGGCGGTGACGTTCCAAAGGTATCTCCCGTAGATGTGAAGATGTAGAAGTTGCCCTCAAGTCGTACCTATACCGTTCCATGCGTGGGTAGTGCTGAAGTACTGGTGGAGTTTTCGTATAATTCAGGTGACGCTGTGAATGATGGACGGGTCGATAGATTTCGAGAAGTTCTTTAAATCTGAATTTGTAATTAAACCTCTCCGCCTACTCGTCCGATTTTGTTTTTGGTGAAAGTGGTTGCGTAAGTCCGACTGAAATCGTCACGAAAGGGGGCTCGTCGCTCCATTCCACTACCTGAACGCCTCCTCCGCCACCCTACATCTCCGGTGCCCACCTCTTCCATATGTCTGCACTCACAGTACCTACCACTCCTAGGGAACCAATCGTGAATAAAAGTGAGATGCATGGCGCATTTTTGAAAGGTCGACGCTTCCTTTATCACTCTTTACCCTTTCTAACGGTATACATTTAGGTTTTGGACTTTATGAACAGGTTCTGAGCTTCATTCATCTCCTTTTCCTCTTTTCTCACCCATTACCCTATGATCATCCCGAATCGGACCAACCTAGCATTTCTTGTCTTTGCTTGGATCGTTCCCTGCATTTTTCCTCTGTATGCTTTCGAGATTTCGTGTTTTTTGAGAGATTCGTCGTTGACTTGTGCCGTATGGTCTCGATAAGAATTGTTCAGGTACGGTAATTCCAGGGAGCAATATGCGATTCGTGCTTGTCACTATTATTGTCGCTCTATGCATTGGCATTTCTCTCTCACAGATGACATTCAGCGACCATTGGAGTAAGAAAAGCTTACCCGGACCAACCTTCCCACGATACAAGCCAAGAGAGAGGTCAGTCTTTATTGAATACTCACAGGTAATGCTCATTAAAAGGGTTCTCCACACGTGACAAATCCTCCTATTTAGCCTGATGTAATGCTAATCCAGATCCACAGATAGACCCGGTTAGTAGAATGGCCATAATCTCCAAGGGCATTACTAGAACATGGTATTATGGTCAGTAGATGTTTGCCTCCGTTCCAAAGCCTGAGTCATCCCTTATGATTACGTAAAACACTCGTGGAAAGAACCTCGGAACTAGCATTTTGCGATGGAAGGTCACCCTACCTACTACTTATCGAAATGTTAGGTACGAGAATTCACTGAATAAGTTGAACTTGCACATCCCAGGCCTCGGGATATCCTGCGCTACTTTAGTTTTTCAGTACTAAGTTAGGTAGGGGTCTTCCCACCTTCAGTCTCCTGTAGGGTGAGGCGGTTCGATTGACCTCTTCTGCCAGACTGAGCTGAGCTGGCCTCGTTCCCTTTGGATAATTTTGAAAAAAAAATGAAAGTTTGTAAAAAGCAATTCGAAAATTGGGCCGATACAAGGAAGGAAGTCCAAGTTCAACTGAACAGTCAGCTTCTTGAGCAAGAACAGTTCAGAAAGAAGTTTTGCGTAAACAAAAATGTTGCAGAGGTGGCCCTGGCCTATTTGGCTCTACCATTCATTCTCCGACCTCTCTCATCTAGAGATTGCCATCAGTTTAGTTAGCAATATGAGATAAGTTACGGGCAGGAAACATATAAGGAAAGGCTGGTAACTGTGTAGTGACAAACCGAATAACTTTCTCATCGACGTTCATCGAAGATGTTAGAGTGCTAGTCATCGTAGCTCACCTGGCTGGAGCGGTCGTGGGGCTGTTTGGTGCAGGTGGAACAGGAGTAGGTGGGGTTTGGTTGTGAGAAGGTGGTTTTCCGTTTTTCCTGCCCGAAATGAGCGAGCACAGGTACGGGGGATTTATAAGGGTGCGAGATATAAAGTGAATGTTCTGATTCAACGCCTCATTTGATCCTCGACTACCCAAAAGGTGCAGCAGGGGTTCGAACTGTAGTGTGTTTAGGAGACAAATTGGTGAGATTCGTAAGTTTTTTTATCGGCACATGCCAGATACTGACACCGTAATGGGCCGATCTACCACTACCAGGGCATCCATCATACCCTCCACCCACCCACTCACCAGCCAACTACTCCGCATAAACCGATACTGTCGCGGGGTGTTGGACAACCATGATTCATCAAAATGGGAGCCAGTACGTGTGCTTGGGCGACGCAACGGGTAAAGGAGCTGTTCCATGTTTGAGAGGTCGAGGGTTCAATTCCAGATTAGTTCTTCTCTTTTTTATATGTGTACTGCATGTATGAACGTTATAAGATTATCTTTCGACTTACTGATTTGAGATGCCTAGTTTTAATAAAACCTGTTATTTAAAAAAGGATGTCAGTCTTCCTGTGCTGGACAGGAGAGGTTTAGCGTTTTGTGAGACAGTAGGTCAGGCCGTAGTTCATATCCTGAATGCGAGGTTACGACGCAACGCACCGGTACAACCTTGTAGTTCCCTCTCCTAGTAACCTTAGTTGCTTGGCGAGGACCTTATGAAGTCTCCTTTAATGGGTAGCGTATATGACGAGCTTTTTTTGGTTATTTCCTCGATCTCATTACGTGTGGATACTGTATTCAAAAGTCCGTGGGCTGCAAAATCAGGATGAGATGAATAACTTGGACGTCAGTGCTACTCATTTGACCTTGCACAAAACTAATTTTCACAGTTATCATGCTCAATTTCTGAATTCCAGTGAGTCATCTTCACAACAAAAACCGGCTCAGCAACAGCAATTTTGTCAAGAAGAAAAAGTGACGGATGCATTAGCACAGCTGGCTCAACTTGGTGAAGCGCAGAACATGCTTACCAGCTATCTCAACACTTGCTATCAAAGTCGACCCCGAGTCTGACGACCCCCACTCGGATCTCATCAAGAACTCGTCTCTCTCATCATCTCATCTCGGTCTTCGTGTTGTTGTTTGTGTCGTTGAATATTGTCATAGTCAAACTCTGCGTCGGTCTTGATAAAACGTATTTATTAGTTTTAACATGACTTACTTCAGGATAAACTCTATGGCAATCGAAGATCAAAGCGACCAATCATATCAGATCTCTCAAAAAACTCTCTCGGAGAAAGTTCACACAATCCATAATTATAGGAGGAAGATTTGAGCTGTTGGGGCTCATCAAGCCCCTTTCGAGGTGGTCCTCGCACTCAATCCCCGTACACAGTGGTAGGGAGGACATGGGAGACTGGCTGCCTTGAGAAGTCATCGTTCTGGGATTACTTTTTGGTGTTTGCTGGTGCAAAACTTGGCATTACGTCAAATGATCCTCAGAATAACTTTACAACTTCAGAAGGTGCTCAAGAAGCAGTGGCTAATATCAGCACCACTACAGACGGCTACAGAACAAAGAATCTTCTGGCATGATTAGGAAGTTGTGAACAAAACTTGGCCTTGGACGGAATTCGAACTATACCTGTGTTTTACGAGTGCCGTCTTTCCGGGATTTTCACTATAGGAAAACCTGCCGTACAGTTGCTCATCGGCAACGTTTTGGCTCCAGGATGATCGTCGGACCAGTGCTACCTTCAGATGTCTGAAGGTACCACTGGTCTTAAGATCCCATGGTCCTGAGATTCATTTCCTTCTTCGACGTAGTTGCTCTTCACTCACCAGTACCAAAAAGCACCTTCGCCTTCTCGAACTATCCGTTCTCCATTATTTTTGAATAATCTCTCTGAATCAGTGAATTTTACAAGTTCAACCAGGATGACATACGCTGCTGAGTGTGGGCTCGGCTCTGCTGAGCCGTGTGGCCCGCCGGCCCATCGGACAGCTTGGCTAAGCCGAAATGGGCTTCAGCCTCCATCAATCTGACTGGTAGCATGACAAAGGGCCAATCCGGAGCAATATGGTCTCACGGTGTAGCGGATAAGAGGGCGGACTCACTGCTAAGAAGTGGTGTGTTCGGAATCGCGCCCATACGCTACCGTTTTTTCTGCATGATCGCCGCATGAGAGCGCATTCAAGCTGGGCAAAACCCGTCAACAAGCTTTGCACAAAGTGTAGATTCCAAAACATAGCGGATTCTTTACATCAGATATTTAACTTGAGCATTCCAGTCAGGACTTCCCATTTACGATATTCTTAGCAAATCATAAAGCTCCACTCTTGAAAGGTTCATGTCATATAATCCTTTGAGGCTTCGGAAAGGTGGAGATTAGCAGTTTGCAGCCCCCAACTAGTCTAACAATGAATAGGAATTTTTCTCCCAAAGAACAGTTTGAAGGTAAAGGGAATGCAGTACTGGATGACAGTATGGACCAAGGAACCAGACACTCTTGAACTGAGCGCACTCACTTGAAAACTACTCGGAAAATGCATCATTCCATAACCGCAAAGCTTGGCAAGATCAACCCTTCCAAAGTTCTCTGAGGATTTCAATGCCCAGAGGTGAATTAAACACCTTCGGATTCATACGAAACATTCCTTCTTACACCTTTCCAATTTGTTTCTCGACATTCAGCTTTATCACCAGCAAAGACTGCACTCAACACTCGGGGCTTGACGACTCAGTTCCCGCCTTGGGTAAGCTGACGGTGCCTAGTAAATGCGTCTCGGCCAGCGAGCTCTACTTCCTTATGCCCGTATTTCCTGCTGCCCAATAAGGGAAAATCTGTGTTTTTATAGCTTCTAGGTCAAAAATGGGACGAACTGGTAACTGTTCAAAATGAGAAATCCACAGATTGGTGAATCGCTGCCGAGGAGAAATGCTCCGTTAATGCACGGAAATCATACTCCAAAAAGTAAGAAAAAGGGGATGGAGTGGACTGGCACTCACCCACGAGACCATAAATGTAAGATGGCCGCATTTCTAATCGCTCTTGCTTCTTCCATTCATGACTCGAGGGTTATTATATAGTACTGACAAGAGCACTTGTATCAAAATGAACTAGGAAGGGACTCTATTCAAAAGTGCCGAGCGCATCCTTCAATGATGCAAAAAAAGGCGATCTGTGGCTGGCATTCACCCTCTACGCTGGAATCAAAATAGCTAGGTCAGCGTTTCAACTCAACAAAGTTCTGCCAAGCGACGGTTGAGCTTTACTAGGGGCACTATGTGAGGGCGGGGCCTTGGCTCATCGGCAGAGTCCAGTAATATGGAGTGTGGACTCGGCCGTTGAGCCGAGACCCATAATTGCGGCTGGTTAAGATCAGTACCGTATCCGTAACTGATCGTACTAGTGAATATCGCTAAGTAAGAGAGGGCAGATAGTAAGAGACTGCCTCAGGGAAAACGAGAGCAATGAGTGTGCACCTGTTCTCTTCATCTCTCTGTCAATGATTTGCATGGAGCACACGAGCAGTGTGGTGTACGGTGCTGTGACTTGTACCATTGTCGGTGGGCACTGGCGCAGACGGCTTCGGCGCAGGCGAGATGGTGGCAGTCGAAGCTTGCACAAGTCATCTCGATGAGCTCATTGTTAGCTTAAAGTGAGGAAATCATGGACTAGTGCAAATCATTCGCTTCACCGACATTTCGCGGGCTATGAAGCTTTTTTGAGATGGCAATGCGATGCGGAATGCGCGAAAGTGGGCGGGGTGACCAGTTTCGAGTGACGCGCGAAACGGACTTTCCCCATCAGCCTTCGAATGTGGAAAGTCTTAAAACCTCAAGGACCCTGATCTACTTGGAATTTCAGGGCAGCAGCACCCGTAGTTTAATAGATATGTTCATCGCCATAAAAACACAGATGCAAGTTCGGGTCATGTAAGTAACCGACCGCATCTGAGTCTTCTACAGAGCCTGATTTTAACATTTTATTATTTAGTGTATACAATAAGGCCGCAATAAAGTGAACTGTAAAGTATGATGTAGATTATCCAGTAGCTCCGGCATGGAACGTATGGCTCTCAGTTCCGCCATGGCCATAGCCTTTCGGGCCGAACATCGCACCATAACATCGGTTGCAGTACGGTTTGCCTTCGTGCTGGAAAAAACAATCGATAAGTATAACAAAAAAGATACAATTCACCAAAAATTAAAAAATTGGCTGGACCTGAGGCAATCCGAAAAAATCCATTATAATGGACCACTCCTATTTTTCACGTATGGGAGCTGTTTTTTGAGACGTGGGAGCACCTTCGTAAGGATATAAATTGGTGCGCAGGACGAAACGCTATTTCTGTCTCCGCAGATTGTGAAAAATGGAATAGAGTGTCAAGTTCTCAACCCTCAATCGGCATTAGGGTAAAGGGATGTAAGAAAGGGTTCGCATTTCCTTTCGAGAAGCTTGGGCGGAAAGTGGTGGTCCAACGATTAAAAGGTTGGTGAGCTTGTATTTTCCCAGCTCCACATTGCCCAGCCACGCTTCCTCCCCTTCCTGCCTCTTCTTCCATCTGAAAGGTTGACGCACCGGTTGGACATTCATAGAGGAGGGTCGTATTTTGAATGAAAGTTCGGGGAATCGTAATGAGAGGCGTTTTTGGATGAGCCTAAATAAGTTCTGTACAAGCCCGTTCCGAGATACTCCATCCTGCTGGCCGGAACAATGGACAGTGGTGGACTCATGGGTTCAGAGCTGGAATTCATCATCTCCCAAGTGCCAGCTTGAAAGCTATCACGATTTCGATTCGGAATCGAATAACTGGGGTCCCCCTACCTGGAGGTTGTTACTGCTGATCTTTTCAAGGTTCTACTCTGAGGAGAGGAAAATGACAGCAAAGACTGAATGAGGACGGCCTTGTGTTTACGAAAAAAAAACTTTCCGTTTACATCTTTGTGAGAGTTCTTTGGCAGTTAAGTACAAACCTCGGAGTGACCGCCAGATGTGAGCGTCTTTTTGCATGATTCATTAGCACATCGTAGGCACGGCCGATGCCAATCTTTCCCAAGAGACGACACTCGTTCACCTGCATCAAATGAATATTCATAAATTGCCATTTAATCCGAGGATTCCCGAGAAAATTCGGCAATATAGTACTTTACGGGTACATGGAAGCTTTTGGTTCAACTGAAAAAGCGAAAAACGATCTAACTTACCGAAATAGACGGGTTTCTGGCAAGCTGGACAGTTTGGCATTTTCACAAACGGGAGGTCCTGTGTGGAAATGCTGAAATGAGAGGATGAAGAAGAATGATGTTTGGTTCGGAAACGAACGTAACGAGATCGCTACGGCAGTGATTAGAGATTAGACAGAATTGTGAAAGTGTCATGAAGTGAGTCACCGAATTTATCGGAGAAACGCCCTCATGGGGAATTTCAACATCACCCAGAACACTTGGGGAAGAATAAAGGGGTGAAAAAGGGCAGTAATAAAAAAGTGAAGTGAAAGGTGATTAAGAAACAAATGCTGAGTCATAAACAGAACATGGTTCCGGGTAATCCTCTTATCCACTACGCTACTAGATCAACATGGGAATTCTTCCTAATTTCCTAGTGCGTTTCCGGTGTTCCTGCCGGAATACTCAGGTCGTTCTATTTTCATTCTTTTCAATTCTTTTAAAATTTCATCTTCCAGATACAGAGTCGCTCAATGAAATGAAAAGTATGTATCATAGTTGCACATTATTCCCATGTTTATTTATTTATTCACTTATCTATTATAGTTATTTTATACAATCGTTACCTAACCTAAACTACAGCAATATCAATCACAAAGCACTACCAGAAAAGAATTCCTGGGAGGGAAGAAAAGACATTCCTCCAACTTTCCTGATAACAAAGTACAGCACCACTTTAACACTAATTTTTTACAAAAACTTAAAAATCACCCGAATATTTATATCATCGCAATTCTGAAGACCATCTGCTGGTACAGTCTGAGTATCTATTTCTTATTTTTCAACTGAATCAAGGAGCCTTCCTGTATTAACTCCAAAAAAAGAATTCAGCATGGTTCCTGAACGAACTACATGCTGGAAGAAATGGGGAAAATGAAGGAAAGCGGGAAAGATAGCTGCAGAAACTTTTTCCTTCTCATTATCACTCAGTCAGTTGTCGACAAACGAGGTAAGAAAAAACCAGAAAGAAAAAAAAAAGAAACCACAAACGAGGAAATCGATAAGTGCAGAGATGAGTGAATGTGTCGCACAGATGGCCTTTCAAAGTGTACGTACATTTATGCGGGTGAACTACTTTGTCCGAATAAACTTGGGCCTTTCACTGAACTTCCTCACAATTTTCAGCTGAGAGCAGTGACACAGTACAATTACTGAGCAGTAAATAGAAAATTTTTTGACATTAAGTAATTTAAATGTAGAGGAAAAGTAGTTTATGAAAAATGGCAACGATGATTCAATGTGTTCAACTCGAAATAAGAGATTAAAAATCCATATACCCATATTTTTAGGTAAACTCGCCCAAACACGAACCACACCCTTTCATAAGTACAAGCGACGAAGCTTAAAGACTATTTAAAAGAGAAGGTCAATGACGTAATCAAGAAACCATCTCTACCGATGTGTACGTGATTGAAAAGCTGCCTTAATCTATGGGAAACAGACACTGAGCGGAGATGTGCCTATTTTCTGGTAGTCGTTGAAATGTCACAGAGCCTAGAGAAACTCGTCCACTTTCGAGATTCCCCCGAAACAACCCTAGGAATGTCTTGTTCTCAAGCTACTCGAAAAAGATCAGGCGACGCGGTTATAGATGCAAATTGTTATGGTATCAGTTTGAACCAGGCATTCTCATGTAAGGGGAGGGGGGTATTTTTCATATTCAAACAGAACAATACAGAACTTTTCAAGAAAATCGCCTCTCGAGGGAGGAAAAGAACAAGGACTGATTTTTTTATAAATATTCATCTGAATGTTTTTTATATCGAATTCGATGTTATTCTAGGCCGACGGAGCGAATGGAAGCCTCTCAAAATATTTGGATAACAACAGAAAACGAAGCAGCACATGACTGTCGGAGCGCTATCAAAAAATCGTACTTTGACAAAAGTCGTTACAAAAAACGTCTACGGGCCCAGTTGAGGCAATTTTGAGTCAGGAAGATTAGGCAAAACTCTTAGAATCTAGAAGTGACTACAACAAGACATTGGGTCTGTAAGATTCCCACATAAAATTGGAAAAAAATCGTCGAGGAGCGTCTCTAGAAATTAGAATTTCAAAGGAAGTACGAATGAATAGCAAGCACGAAACATCCTACACAGGAACGATGGGCTGCTCTGACACCCAGAGTGGGCAGGGTGTCAGATCAGGGCTAATGGAAGGCTGTCGAAAAGGGGTTGAGTGGCTAAAAAGAAACCGTCAACGAACAGACACCGAGGCCATGTGGGTGACTCATCCCCGTTTGAAAATGAAAGGTCACAGCCATCCTCCCATAGTAGCAGTAACTGGCAACAGTTGTCGACACTGGACTGGGGGAATTGTAATGAACGGGAACTGAATGGCCAGGGAGTGACTGCTGTCTGTCATTTTCTTCCCGAACATGGACTTAAATAGATAATGAATGGGTGATAAGGTTCCGCTGAAGAAGTCTGTTTATGACATGCCATTATCATTACTGGTTCGGGAACATGGCAACAAAATGCCTTCGTCATCCCAGGAATGCAATCCTATCTGGGAAATGGGAAAAAATCGGGGAATTGTGTCGCCTGCGTCATCGGCAATTCGTAATCGCCTTTGTTGCCGCGTCAGTTCTTTCTGAACCCCTTATCACCTGCAGAACGTCCAAACAACTCTGTTCAACCTCAAACAACTATGACCAGTAACTTTTAGATTACTTGGGAGTAGAAGAATAGTTGAGGGACCAAAAAAATGGTCAATCTGCAACAAGAAAAGAAACTATTCTTAGGAAAAAATTGTGGGAACTTGAGTGAAAAAAGAGGAATCCAGTAGGCAGTGTTCCTGAAAATCGTTCGAGTTGGTCCTACAACGATTCAGTGAGGGCTAGACAGATGTCTGATGCCAGAAAAAGGAACGGTATGAGGAGCTAGAGCAAGGAAATGCTATCAGATGACACTGACTTGAATTTCATGCGAACAGGTCCATGGAAAGGAGGCGACTGCCGTTGTCAACAGTTATACGGATGAATCACTACCGTATCCGAGAACGATAGCAACTGATACTTGACTGTTCAATTGAATGGGGAAAAATGCCGGCCTCGTCGTTCAAAATTGCAATTCTTGCTATATGTGTGTGTACCTTCTCACGGGGAAAGGGGGTGTTTCACTTCCTCCGCGTTAAAGTCAACAAAGGGAAATAGTCATTGATGTGAAACGAAATGCAAATGTGCTATGACTGTTCAAAAATGTCTATCGACCCTATTCACGACTGTTAGGGCACCCAAAGCCGAAGCTCTCTCCCATTTTTCCCAAAATCATAAAAAATGAATGAAAACGATCGAATTTCATACAGACGCGCTTGTAAAATCACATCAATCCTACCGGTAGAACTGGAGTTCTTAGTGAAGGCTCCCTTTTTTCCCTGGTGTAGAGGACATTTAGCTCGAAAGCTGAAACAACTCGAACGTACAAGGATAGATAGGAAGGCTTGATAGGTACTACAGTAATAGGCAAACGGTAAACGCATAGTCAGCTTATCTATTTGGGAATTTCTCAAAGGAAAATCACATTAGTGAAAAAAGTTAGCATTTTGGCCTGTAAAAACTTTATCAAAAGTTATAAGTTTATAAAAAATTCAACTTAGATAGTTAGTGAGTTATTTAATTAGAATTTAGCTCACAGGATTTGAAAAGTCGTAAAGCAGGCCCAGGAACGGAGAAAAAAGCCAATCTTCAAAAAAATCGACTGATCATACTGAGGTTTTAGGGCTGAATGACTACGTATGCAGCCAAATTGAAAACTGATCATCAAGATCAAAATATTCGGTAGGTACAATGACTCGGTAAATAAATATTCAACGATTTATATTTTTATGAGGCGATTTATGATTTTTTCGCCATGTACATATAAGGCAGTATAAGGCTGTTATAGGGTCTCATATTCAGGGCCCAAAGAGCTTCGTGGCATATCCACCAGGATCAAGTATGATTATCACCCATTATCAAGTAATATCAGCTGTTGTACCTATACCACTGGCGGAGAGAAAAACCTTTGAAGGGGCAAAATGTTCAGGTGGAAAAGCTCTGCACTCGGAAACCATGAGCTGTTTAAATACCATCCGGAACAGAGTTTTGGAATTAAACTTCATCCTTCCAATCAGCTTTTATGGCATGAGCCATGCATGTTACTGTTGATTGAGATTGCGGGGGCGTTAAAATGCAGTGCGAACTACTATGTAAGGTCATGAGATGCTCCATCGAAAGTTGTTGAAATATTTACATAGTTTTCAATGGTGTGAAGTATTCAAATAACTTTTTTCACTCACACGATTAAAATTTCAAAGTTCGATAAACGAGCTCATAGAATGATCATCTGTATAGTTGTGCATTCCATGCCAAAAATGTAAAAAATTCATAAAATTCGTTCTATTTCTGACGACATAACTTAGCCTTTAGTACATTTCCAGTTTATACCCCGGTAGATACCCAAGAAAGTGCCCTTTACGATTCAAATAACAAATGCTCAAGAACTAACAAAACAGAACGACATTTCTGAATCTTAAGCTGCCTTACATGTATGTCGCCATAGGAATGTCCATGTCTGAGGATTGCCTCCTTTGCTAGTATTTCTTCTCCTCTGGTAAATATCCAGTGTGGATCTAGGGACCTAACATAACTCAAAAGGAAAACATTCAGTGATAGGCTTGCTTGATGTAAGCCTCATACCCAGGCTCCAAACAGCCTCATTGATATTCAAAGCATGCTCTCCGATAATATTAGTGATAATATAGATGAATTATTATAGTAGTAATTGTATTCATAATAGGGAGATAGTAATAAAATTGCGAAAAAAAAACGATGCTAATATTAAGGATAGGACGCACCATTCGGTGATCGAATCCTGGATCGATACTCGCCCAAGCCCGCTAGGTCTTCCATCTCTCCAGGGCCAGTTATTCAGCACAAGACTCGTTTTGGACATAAAAACACGAACGTTTACATAGGTTGGTCAGTGTAGGCCACATAACGAATTGAGGTTGCCATTACGATTTTGAATGGATGGTAGGTGCGGAGCGCATCACACAACAGGAATGGTAAACCCTGCACAGCTTCTAACTTTTTATTATTGCGATATTCATCTCACTCGTTCTCTAGTTTGAGTGGGGCTGTACTGTTGCCTGAAAGAGAAAACCGTTGATTTCACTTTCAGGTATCCGAAATCGGTAAACCCAGTAGTCAGCTGCTGAGATTTACTGTCTTTTTTCAAAAAACAAGAAACGTCTATGAAAGTCTTTTCAAAGTTGGTCCTACAGGGAATGTTCGTATAGCAGTGTTCCCCTTCGAATGAATTGTGGTGTTCTGTTTCGGAATGCATATCTATTATGCAATGAGACAGTTGACTGCGACAAGGATTTATGGCTTTTGAGTCATAAAAGATGGCGCAGCCCTGATACGGAAATGATTGAGTGCTTCCGGGCCCGGAATTTCCAAGTATGGTTATGAAACATCTGGCAAAGTATTACTGTGAAAAAAGGTAGTTTTCAAATTCAAGCCAGTTTTATCATTGATTATCATCAATTATCATTAATTATCACTTATCACCTGTTTTTTGCTTGCCGCTGCCTCCCACCGCAATCCTTTCCATATTAAAATCATCATAATTTTGTTGGATTCTAGACAAAAAACTTTATTTCCCGGATGAAGCTCAAGCCGGAACATAACTTTCTTGCCACCGTTCCTTTACACCTTAACAAAAACAATCAATCAAATTAAGTAAATAAAAGCTTACAGCACCAAGCTGCCGATTTGGCTAATTGACGGTCACATCCCCGCTGTATACGCATATACATATGTAAAAAACTGTTTTTGTTTATTTGTAACACAGACCCGAGTCCCGAAGTAGGGGATTCTGCCCATATCTGCTTATTGAGCTTGCGATGTCTCTATTGTAGTAACTCAATACAGTTTGACTGAGAAAGCGGGAAGATCACTTTTCATATACTATGAAGAGGAGGAAGTCACTTCAAATCCTACCCAACTATGACTTTATCGACTTGAAAAGTCCATTCCACACATTGTGAAGGTTAGTCTCATGGCTTCATGACCCCGTTCAGTGATTTCATTTCTCCATTCCAAGCATTTCTACAGCTCAGTCTTTGTAGTTCTATGACGCCGTCGGCAAAGTTTATGACCCTATAAAGAGCTTTTTGTAGGGTATAAGTTATTGAACGATTCTTTTTATGAAGTGGCATTCTAGATCTCTTAAAAAAACTGCAGCCTCGGAAGCAGTCAAATGAAACGTAGTTGCTTATCCCAATTGACAACCGATTTACTTCTGAGATCTGTACTCAGAACAAAATGTAGGTACTCGCAGAGAGTCAAACGTAGACAACTCGGAAATTTAATATGATTATATATGTACTAGTAGTAGTATAGGCATGGGAGAAGGTGATGTAGTGGCAAGTGACGCATTTTCTCTGACGAACGGTCACGGGTCCGAATTCCGGACCGGCACCCGCCTGGGTCAATCAAGCCTTCCATCCTTCTGGGTTCGTCTAATTGGAACCAGGCTTGTCTGGGAGGATAAAAGTACTGACTTGTACATCCACTAGCTACCGCAAGCCATTGAATGGAACACATATGCATTCATTACGCCACTACGATTCTGAAGGGAAGTCGAATGTGTGAGCGCGTTCCTCAAGCAGGATCAAGACTTTACTTCATCCTTCAGTATAGGCATTGTGAATTAGAATGATAAGAAGTAATTTTTTTGACGGTAACTGATCCTGTTTTTGGAATACCCCTCGCATGCGACTTCCATTTAAAATCATAGTAGCGTTTGAACTTGTGTGTGACCGATACAATCACTAAAAGTGGCAAGCCCCCGATGTGCAAGTCAGTGTTTCTACTCTTCCAGACTTCCAGACGAGTCTGGCGTAGAATGACTTAACTTTAAGGGATGTCAGGCTTGGTCGGTCCAAGTGCGATAGCCTAATAAGTCGGGGCAAGATCTTCTACAGTTTCCATTTTGATTTGTTTTACAATTGAGCTCATCATCTCACCTCAGTGTCGCCTCACTACGTCGTATCTTGTCAAGGAATCGGTCAACTATAAACAATCGTATAGCGTTTCCCGTCAGCTGCTATCCATACTTTTTCACGCTACCTATCAGCTCAGAGAAAAAGCAGATCAACTGCTGATTCAGAGGAGCTTAGTTACGAGCGAAAAGTTCAGTTTAAGATGGGATTAGAACCAGACCCGAACTCCACGAAACCCACAAAAAAGAATGCTAGAAGTTCCGCATTCACGGTCTTTTGAACCGCTATGCCCTACCATTTTGAGCCGCTTAGTGACTGACTAATCAGCTGGAATGAAAGGCCTATATCTACAGCACTAAGCAGTCAGCAGTTTCCTCAAAGAAATAGTACCTTCAGAAAGTGCTCATTAAAATACCTCCAAGGCTCTCATCTAGGGCTGGGTGACGAGTTATAAGGGCAAGTTGAAGCTACCAAGGTATTTCCAACAAACTGATCAGCATATGAGGTAGGTAGTGGGAGAGTGGGCAAAAAACACAATGTCTCTTCTAACACAGTTTTTCAAAAGAAAGTCCGACTGAAACCGTGATTTTCTGTTCTACTGCTTCCCGTACGGCATGATTCTGGCTAAGTTATCCCCGGAATAGTCCCCCATCGTCATGAGCGCGAAAAAATCGCAGACGACCTGATGGCGTGGTTTTTGTCTGTCCAGATGTCTGTATGTATGCTGCTCGTCCTCGTTTTTGTTTACGGTAATTCGAGATGTCCACGTGGTCCGCCCGAACGGATGCGGGTAATTTTCGCACCCACGCCTAATTGTACTAATTACTGGTATCGGGCAGTAATTAGTTTAGACTGCCATTATGATTTGGAATTTGCACAATAAAACGATTCCCAAAGTGAATTGGCCATACCATATGACGTCAAAAACCACCTGGAGTTCCCATAGGTGGATGATTCTACAGTATCTATGCCCTTTGAACTAACGAAAGTCCCTCAGTGAGGGAAGCTATCTTTTCGAAGCTTCATTAGACTACAGTAGACGTTCATGGCAGTTTATCTTAAGCGTCGGAATTTCCAAATACCCGAGGGCATTCTTCATATTTAATTCCACCAACCAACTATGGAAAGGACGACGGCGGCGGTTGACTAATCGTTGGGACAATGTGCGTCCCCAATGGACCCACACAGAGACGTTCGACATCATAAGGGTGACAAATTGCGATGGAATTTCTTGATAGTCGAGTCAGGACAATTTTGAGAAAGCACCCACATCGAACCATTAATTTCCCAAATGGCATTTCATTAACATGGGCATTTCAGTCTGAGTCTGAGTCTGAATTTAGGTGATAGACGGATGACTCACTACGGATCCGTAAGAAGGGTTAGGACCGGTCTGAAGCCACAATTGCTTCTCATTAAACCTCCCTACCTTTGACAGTATAGAGCTAATCACCGGTTGGTCTTCTGGAGTGTATCAGGTTCCCATTTCATTCCTTTCTATCCCGTCCCACGAGTTCGTCAGTCTCCAAATGTCTGACATAGGGTTCATCTGAAGCTACGCTTGCGCTTCCCGTTAGGCACTCGGAAATCCGAGTACTTCAGAGCGGCTGATGATTTGCATGATTTCCAAATCAATTTAAGCTATACACTCACAGAATTGAAACTTGGCTTTGGCTTGCATAGTCAAAAGACTATCGAGAAGAAACGCGTCATCCACTAGGTTGTTTACTGCCAAATTACTAGCACAAAAGGTGGTCTCTTACAGACAACCGCGAGAAGATAGTAATCCTTTTTAGGAAACCCAAGCCTCGATAAACCTGACAAAACCGCTTGCTGATAAGTTTTTTTTTTGTTCTGTTTTTGTTCTGCCTGCGTTATTTTTATCTGATTTTTTTTCTGCACATGGGATGGCATCTGCTTTACGACTTATTAAACAATAAACAATAAACAAAATCAAGGCATATTTCCAAGACCTGTACCGCCCTGCAAAAAAGCAAATCATTTATATTTACTCAACGCAGTTTCATCGAAAAAACGCAGCCGCATTATAAATATGTCTAATCAATTGCATTAATTTATTTATTTAGTTGTTTACACAATTGCTATGCAGGTAGATTCACTCTACAGGAGTTTGATGTCACACTGTCATTTTGTGTCGAAAAACGGGACTGATTTTTAGTCTTTGAAAAGCACTTTGCATCCTGGGAGCGAATGACAAGCTATTAGGTTGACAACTGAGTAATGTGCATATTTAAGAAAAAGAAACATACAATGATTAATATACGGCTAAAAAATATTTTTTTACGAAAATATTTATTTAGTCGTATATTAATCATAAAATGCTTCGGCACCTAGTTTATAAATATAAATAATTTTGGAAAATAGGTAACATTTGCCTTGAGATAGACGTCTAAGTAATTACAACCAGAAAAATACGCAATCACGTAGTTGCCGGCATAATACATACATTAAAGGATACGAATACTGACTAAAATTGATTGAATTGAATTGAAAATTGAAAATCAGATGGAACCAATACATTTTACAGAAATTCCCCAGTTGAAGAAAATTGACTAGCAGCCCCTGTCCCCCAGTTATCCAAGATGATTTTCTTGGGATTCCATGAGCACATTATCTTCTACCCGTGAATTTATTGAACAGATGTGCAAAGATGATTGCTGCCAAAAAATCACATCATTTTGATGACATTGCTAGCCATTCGTCGTTTTTGAATGTTTCCACTATGATTTTATTACATCGTCTCCGAAGCAATCCAAGAAAATCGTGATAAATGCACGAAAAGCTAGAAGAAAAGAAATCGGTCCAACCAGAACTGTTTAATCTCGCTCTGGGACGCGCTACATAACACTTTTCGGTTCAGATTGCGATTTATCTATGATACAACTCACTTGCGCTCAAACTGAACAGTTCCCCAAACTAGTCTGGCACCAAACAGCTAATATCTGTGTGGAGAGCGATCCGGGAGTCAGCCCATTTCCCTGTGAGTCCATAACTGCTCTGTTCCATTACCTACAAGTAATCTCAGAAAGACATGAAGCCACTTTCGCTAAGAGAAAAAAGCAACTACAAGTGGGTCAAAAAAAGAACCATGGGGTGAAATGTCCCGCACTCGCTTTTTCCACGATGCCGTCCAATTCTCCCATTTTTGGGACCGAGACAACCTTTCTTAGGATCCAAAAATAACTACCGTAGGAGAAACCCTTTGTACTATCGATAATGTCGGCAATACTTCTATTAATGTAAGGAAACAACTTTACTATTACAATACTCAGACTGGTACCACCCCTGAACGTCCCAGACTCCCATTGCCAACGTTTTCTTGCTGATGACCCCGGATCAATAGGGCATTTCCTGAAGCTCGCCTGTGCTGCAGCCCACTTCCTCCTAGTGTCCACGCTGATTGCGCAATACGACAAATCACCGTCGTCGGTGCCTTTTCGACATGGGCGACTTCAATTACGAACAATTAATTGCCACTAATTACCCTAACCACAGTACGAACACACAGGAAACACCCGTCCCATTTATTAGCCTCGACACATTCCAAAAAAAATCCCGTTTTAGAGACAATTAGAGAACTCGTCCATTCGACATACGTGATAACTCGTCCAAACACAAATAG
This sequence comes from Haemonchus contortus, assembly GCA_000469685.2. NCBI lineage: Eukaryota > Metazoa > Nematoda > Chromadorea > Rhabditida > Trichostrongylidae > Haemonchus > Haemonchus contortus. The sequence continues at coordinate 10,101,377 of LS997565.1, forward strand.
CAATCAATATTTATTGTTCAGCCTCTGCACTAATTAAAATGACTATGTCGAACAAAGTATTACTTATAAAGTAATTACACTGATCACCGAAAATACATTTATGTACTGTACAAGAAAGCAGCATTTTTGTCAAAGACGAGCGAGCGTGACATGGAAACACAACCGTATCAAAGATCGATATATCGATTAGGGAATCAATCAATAATCGAATAAGCGCTCCCAATGAACTGTTGTGTTTTCTGTGACCCGCTTAATACAAGCATTTATCTATGCTATATTTCTACGCAGCAAACAAAAGCAAAAACGTTAGCCAGTAAACGAGAGATGAAATCAATAAATCAATAAAAGCTTGATGAGCATGTATGGATCACTAACTGTACATTGGCAACGTTTTTCATCACAAAAAAAAATTAAAAGAGCATTTTTCAAGAAGAATATCAATATTTCAAGGCAACTCGTGATGAGGGGGAGTTTGTGCGGCGCGAGTGTGGCCAGCGAGCGACTGGGCGACAAATATCAATTTTGTCGCCGCAGTCGAGTGTGTCCACTGCCTCGCGTGCACTTGTATAACAATTGTGCCTACTCGATGCACATATCTAGTACCGGTTTTCAATAGACCAAAGGCCTGAGTAAGTGCATAGGTGAAATTCGAATGGAAAACACATAGAATGCACATAGAAATGACTAAAATGTTGGGACAAGTAAAGTACTTAGGTAACGTATGAGAAATGTGAAAGATACTGCTCTAATAGTGCTACGGCATCTGGTCGTCCCATTACCCGTAACGTTTGTAACAGGTCATGAGCGGCTCGTAATGATCCACATTCCCTAGCTTCCCATAGATCGAGCAGTAACGTAGTAGGGGAACAACCAGGGCGAGTGGCGAAGTACTGAAACGGATTATGGTCAGAAGGTGGTCCTACGCAGAAAAGCTCTCAGAAGAATGCAGAACATACCTGGATATACCGGTCGGTATGGAGTTTTTTGGCTAGACCTCGCCAGTCTCGATCAGGATCGGTGGGAGGGTCGAGTAGTTGGGATAACTCGTCCTTTATTTCGACAGGAAGATTGAAATCCGTCGTAACGACACGGTTTTCATCAGCGGGTGGTTTATCATACTAAAAACGTAATCAGAGTAGTAACAAACATCTAGTTCCAGGTGAAAAAGACGAGGTTTTGAGGAGCTTTGAGGTCAGCCCTCACGTGTGGGGCAACTATCCCCTAAATTTCTACAGTAACCACAAGAACTCACGATGTTGCCATTTTCGAATCGGACTTGCAACACGTGCCGTTCAGCGTTGTTCGTTTTTTGATAGACAACAATCCGAGCCATGAATTCCTCCATTGGCCTCTTCATATCGCTACAGACAGTTATCGAACAGTGTAGACCATTTTGACTGCACCATTGATGATGGGTGTCGGGAATTTCCTAAAAGAATCGAGCATAAGATTGTATGAAAGTTGGATTACAACAAGGACACTTTGTAGATCAACAAAATCGACATCATGAGCTGCAATAGCCTTTAGTAAAGTAACGTAAGTAAAAGACAAAATCAAAAGGCTCTGCATTTCTATTGACTATTTGGAAGCAGTTGAACTCAGGGTTCTGGAACGGTGATTTCGGTTAGGGACTGAGGTATCTTTGGGAGTGTTCGTTGGACTGCAAGAGATAATAAGTCTGGTTCACCTGAGCGGTATAGGATGCCCATGCTGTACAGTTCACTGTAATTCTACTTGGGCGACAGAAGCAGGGATGGGGCTGATTTGAGTAGTGCCGCTCCCACACCCACTGTCTAAGAGGTAGGTTTTCAAGGTATCAACCCTTTTTTCCTACAAGGTGGATTAGTCAAACGGCACTGAAGTCATTGGAAAAGTCAAAGACGATCCTGAATGGAAATTGAATGCGTGGCGTCATCCCGCGACGGGACTGGCCACCGCCAAAACCCATCGCATTTTGCATTCGAAAAACACTCTCAGCATAAAATTTCAAGTCATAGACTATCACCCGGCGGACCTACGAGCCTCAATTTCCCAGATCTTTTCCGTCAGTACGGAAATGTCGCTCACGACATGGTAACAAATCAAAAGTCCCACACAATATTTATGAAACCGAAATAAAATGGGATTTTTTCGAAATTCCGTGAATAATTCATTATGATTGCTCCCTCGCCCTTGTCAGTTCCCCAGAGAGAATCAGTTGGAGCAAGTCTATAAAGACACTATGGTTTGGACTGCTGGACTAATTGACTTTGACTCTATAATTCGAATGATTCACTTAAAGCCCAGCCCTACTGGCCACCGCCTGCCAGTTGACTGCCTTCGGCGATCCTAATCGAATTTCAGAATTTGGCAGAACGTATATCATTCGAGTTTGATGCCATTTCGTGATGAGTTCCGAAGAGTGTAATGAGGTAAATGTGAACGCCCAAATGGGGAAATCAGTTCAGAGTAGGAAGAATACGGTAGTGAAATGAAGGAACACGACAAGAACAGACTACTGCGATACTATAGTTATGGGAGATTCTTGAGGAGGATCGAGAGGGAGTGGGTCCACACCAGAGGTCCTCTGTATCCGATTCTTTTTGCAATTTCATCATTTCATTATCATGCTCCGACTCTGAACGTACCGATGTCGGATAGGCACAACGGTAGAGCCCATAGAGGTAAATGCCCATAGATCAGCAACTTCTCTGACTGGTTCAAATCATCGTCATCGTAGGGGTCCACCGGCGACAGACTAATGTCCCAAAAATCGTGATTACGCCAGGGGTCCTTTCCTGAGTGACACATCTAACTCAAGACCTTGGAGGGTCTTGAAAGTTACGGACCGAAAGGTATGTGAAAAAGTTTGACTATAGGGATTCCTTAGCACTAAAGAGTAATGGGAAAGAAGAGACCGAAGAGAAAGAAATGGATAGTTGTACAGTTTACCCTAATCTATTGATAAAAGAGCTGATTAAAAGAGCTTACCACTAGGGCTGATCCACGTGTGGAGAATCCTTCGGAGACGTCTTCGACACAGAAACAAAGATCTCCTTTCTCATTCAGCAAGAAGTGTTCGGATTCCGCAAGGAGTCTAAAAATTTCATGAAATAAAATCACATCACCCTATCTACCCTTAATTTTGTGAAATATCTAAAATCAATTCTCATTTTGACACTGTAGACTGCGAAAAGCGCTCCGAGTACAGTAACATGAAAGCAAGTGATTGAACGAGTTGAGTCAAGAGCCTACCGTCCATGCTGTTCCTGTTTGGCAACACTTTCCATGGCAGCTCCAGTTTCTGGTACGCAATAGACCCTCAATTCGAAGCTGGACGTCCGTGGTCGCTCTGATGGTCCGTAAGCTGCCAAGTGAACTCGTTTGCATACGGTGGCTGAGGCTCGTCGTGGTCGTCCGGCTAGCATCACTCTGAAAGAATCAACGGCCATTCTGGAAATTAGGTCTCACAGAGTTGGCGTGTTGCCGCTCCAACTTCGTCTCAGTCGGGACTCGTACCCGTACTTATGCTTTGAGTGAACCTGCTCTTTATCCCTTCCACTAACAAAACCTCGCTTCCGCCCTACCCTGTTTCCTAACGGCTAACTATAAAGGGAATTTACGGCACTATAGGACCCAAAGAAATAGAAAGTGAAAGAGAACTGTGGCTGTTGCTTTCCTTTCTAAACCTGCAGTTGAGTATGATATAACCCAAACCCCAACGTGATCAAAAAAGGCATAGTGTCGGGACCCTATGCGCCGGACTAGATCCTTTGCCCCCACATGGCACCATAAGCATCAATAAGTCAGCAAATGTGAGCTTTACCTGGCAAAGTTTTCTAGCATCACATGACACCAGCCCATTCCACCGTCAGCTCGACCAGGCTTCTCCATATGAACATACATCGTCGTGTTCAAATTCTCTTCACCCACAGTCAACACCCGCTGCCAGCCGAATCCTGAACAAGATCCACAATCAAGACTATCCCGAGAAAGTTGAAGAGAGCTCCCGTACCCTCATCCGCATACAGAATGAAGGACCAATTGTCGCGTGGGAACACTGAAGCACAATGTCGAATTGAAAGAATCAACGGCTTCAGTAGTAATCGAGCAGGACTGGCCGGCTCACCCTCACATTCGCCAAGCACTACAACCGATGATAGGGCTGATTCGCCCGCTGAAAATCGATAATCGATTAGAGACGGAGGATTCGGTGGGGGGTTAAACATACGTTGAAGTTTCGGTCGGTCAGTGATTTGATCGGAAACCGCTAAATAGATCATTCTGTCTGAGTCTAGAGCGTTTTCCGGGATTAACAGCGACGCACCACACTTACGAAGCTGAAAACGTCGATTATTGATCGATATCGATTAGGAGGATCAGTCGTCAAAGCACCTGTAATCGTGCACCGCTTTGATCGACTTGTGCGGCTAGAACCGCTTGTGAAGATTCGAGACAGCCAACGGCTTTCTCATCAAGATAGTCATAGAGAGTGGCGTAATTTTCGTCATCCGAGTAGTTGGAACTCGTCCGAATGAGTGTTCGCTTACCGCCACCCGAGGACGAGTTTGACGAGCATTCCGTGATCAGAGCTGCACGTGAACCTGCGACATTGTGTTTTAGTAAAGAAAGGACCAACTCATTGCCACCTTTAGAAAACGGTACAAAAGAAAAAGATTCGAAGGCCATCTCTGGTCCATTTTTAGACCCCGAGGGGGGTGCTAGTACCATCTGAGATATTTTCTACCGTAGTTCTAAAGTACCCTACCGTAAAGCAGGATTTTGAGTTGAATGTATGAAAATTACTGTACCCGCATTCCGATTCGCAGAATAGCCACTGTAAGCACTTTTTCCAGATCGTAACGTCATTGAAGGATGTAAAGGTGATGGCGAACAGGTGCTTCCAAGGGAAAAGAACTGCGAACCAATCGGTGGCGGCTGAAAGGATCAGGTTTTATCTGCAGTACTGTACCAAGTAGTCAGGGAAAAGAAGAAAAAATCGTTGTGAGCCATCGACATTCGTCGGAGCTCTACCAACCTTTATACAGTCGTCAGTCAGCAAGGCTTTTTGTTGTTGTTCGAGGAGGACGCGTCGAACATGAGCTGAAATGACTGAATGTGGAGTCGACACTGACAAAAGTAATTTTCTCAAAAAGTTTTATCCCTTGAGAAGTCCCTTATCACTACCACAACTAATACTTCTAATTTGTAACTACCTCAATTACTTGGTTCCTCCGGAAATTTGTAAAAATACTGGTTGTTAGGGAAGATGGTGGAAATTTTTCACAAAGTAATATCGATTCTTTTTCATTTCTACATTACTGCTTTGCGTCCGGGAATGTGATATTGGGCTTCTAAACAAACTTACTGGAATACCAGACTGGACGACTTCATTCCCAGGCAAGCCTCGCTTCGAAAATTACCTTTAACATCTTAAAAGCCGACTTTAGGGTGAGTTTTTTTCCTGCTGCCACCGTACTCAAACACCCTTCCAATAAGTTGTCAGCCTCTAGAGAGGGAGAATCGAAAACGTTAAGACAGCTCCCTTAAGGTTTGGGAACTTCCCACATGAGTTACTCAGGAAAATGCTCAGAAACTAGTGTCGACCTCTGGGTCGCCCCTTCTTCCTGCAGGTTCCGCTCTTCATAAAGTCACCCCTTTGACGGAATTGTTTCAATGGAAAACCTCACAGCCCGCAGCGACGATGAGGTGACTCAACTCGCCCCTATCCTTCACGGTCGGTCCCTCGACGTCAAATTAAATCCAGGACGACATCTACCGAGGGAATTCGTCGCCCAAGCCGTCATTTGGATTATGCCGATTTCGGAACTTATAGTGGCTTTCGAAATTTGCATATGCGCCATTACTGCAGAGAATTCACCAGGAACAACAGCCCTATGACTTTGAGCCACAGAAAATTCTGCATAATTTGGAATTTGCTCAGGTGATCTTCATGAGAATAGTAGGAACTGCTACTTTTATACTTCGGTATGCCCCAGTTCCGTCAAATTTCCCTTCAGCTACTAAAGCAGGCAAGAAAATGTGAGAAGTGGGTCCGAATAGAGGCCCCTTCTGGTTCAGGGAACGGCCGCCATGGACTCCAATTGCATCCTGTAGGAATGCCTAATGTGAAATGAGAAGCAACGGAATAAGCCTGTACCTATGTGGGAAAACGAGAAAAAGGCCATTGGGATAGAGCAAATCTATGAAGGGAATCGAGTAAATTTTGAAGTCGCTACGTAACCAGCAAACTCACGGCTCGGACAGCCTCAAGTACTGTCCTGTACAGTTCAAAAGCGCTCTTTATCTTCTAACTTGAGACCACACCCTCTTCACTTACCTCCGTTTTCTGCATAGTAGATATTCTTCACGCTACCCTTCTTGCTACGATTTCGCTTGCAAAGAAGAGCTGTACACAGAGCCATTATGATGGCCAGCAGGACCAGAACACAAGCCAAACCAGCGTAGACCGCTGCATCGTTAGCCAATCGAGGTTGTGGTACGGATGATGGAATGCAGTAACTGTAAGGATGCTTCTAGAATCTTCTGGATCTACTTGTGCCCTTCTAACGAATGGATGAGCTTTAGAAGTAACTTACTCATCACTACACGGTACAGTCTCCAGTTCACGTCCTACACATGGCCGACCGCCATTGATTGGAGGTGGCGACGTGCAGGTCCTGGTACGGAATCGGTGACAGGTTGGTGAACATGGTGACCAGTCTGACCATAATGACCACCGGCCATCCAGACGGCAAGTGAGATTACAAGAGCGGAATTCCTGGAAAATGTCTTCCTTGACAGGTGGTGGGTGCACCAAGGGGAGCAGCGGTTACCTCTTCCTCGCCAGAGCAATAGGCTCCACCATTGAGTGGTGCTGGATTGTTACAGGTTCGTATTCGCCGTAGTCGTGGGATCACTTCGGAGCCGGCGTTGTTCTCAAGGGCTCGTCGAAGTGCTACACAATCTGCTGAACAGGCACCCGTCCATGATGACCAGGCCGACCAACCGCCATTCACTGAAAAGTCGATTTATTGAATGCTTTCATTGATTGATAACAGTATTCTGCTGATATGAACAACTAAGAGAACTGATTCTATATTTTCAGTGTAGACTTCTTATTTACTCAGAATGATATAACAATTGATAAGATCGATGTGCCATGTGGTTTTTGTTATTACTGATTGACCATGACGTCATTCTGGGTAAACAAACTGTTTTGAGATGCTGAGGACACAGGTCAAGTGACGATTGACGAGAGGATTAGCTAATGAGACCACCGGAGCCTCCAGTGTTTATACTTGGTTCAATTAGAAATCTTGAGCAGCTGCTCTACTATTAAGAAACCAGTAATTCTTAAGTTAATAGCTAAAAATATCACTCAACCCAGGTATGGAAGCCTTGGTTAGCCCAGATCGATCGGAATTCGATCCTTTGGCCGTACCTGTGGTAGGGCGCCAGTTGGCACTACTCCACCTCATCCTCAGCCGTACATTTCTATTTCCTTGCGGTTCATGCCTCACAATCTACTTTCCCAATCTGTTTCACTATCAAATACCTTAGGGCTCTTGAAGGCTTTTTAAGAAGCTCCGAGCGTTAAATGGACAGCTCCCCATGATAAGACCCATATGGCTCATGTTTCCCATATGGGCGATTTCGACCATACGTTACGACTTCCGATACGAAACCCAGTCGGGCTCTGAGGCTTTTCAAAGATCCTAGGTTCTCTCATAGTGAGTAAGCCGGCAAGCAGCAAGGAGTGATAGACATTCCGGACTGAAACTCGCCGAGGGCGAGCTGTTAATCCCATAAGTGGTCAGTTTGAGATGTGAAGATACCCATTTGAAATGTCGTGGACGCTAGCGATGTGTATCTTTGTGATGAATTATGGTAGAGTTGGATATCAGAGGGAAGCGGAACAGGAAAAGCCAAACCTTCACTCCAATTGAAACTATGTAGTGACTCCCTCTTTGCCAGATGGGATTCCTGGGTAAAAGAGAGGTTCTACTCCCAGTTGTTCCAAGCTGGGGTATGTACTCCCTAGTTTACCAGAGGTGTCTGTACGGCAGAAACTGAATGTCTCTTAAAGATAAAAGTTTGTTTTCTCTTCCGAATAAAACCGGACGGACGGAATCATATAGCTGCAATAGATGGTATTTGGCACTCAATCTGCACTCAGCCTTGGCGTTCGCTGTTAGGAGATCCGGTCTCTGGGGACATATCAAGCAAGCCATCAGAACTGGGCAAGAGATCTGGCACTTGCGGAACAGCTTAAGGAGAAACGTTGCTGTTTGGCCGCATGCTTTGGCCCCTATACCTCTGAAAACTAAAAATTAGCTCAAAATTAGATTCTTTCCATTATTTCTACTCCCCTTGGCAAGAGGAGTGGGAATTCATGTCGAAAACACTTCCCGATTAGGAAGTACTTCTTCATCCTCGACAAAATCGGCCCCAATACGTATGAGCTGCTACAACGATAACCTTCTGTGGGGACCCTTCTTCAGCCCTGTCGAGCCATTCGATACCAACGTGACCTCAATGGGAGTTCCAGTCACGGTGATGGAGCCAATCGTTGTTTCCCATACTTCACCCCAGCCCACTATAGAAATGCCGGTCCAGATGGTTCCGTCGGAAATCGTAACTACCAGCGATTGCCACCCATGTTGAGTTCTGGCGTCTTTTGTTTCACAACATCGCTTTGACGGCAAAGTAGTAAACAAACCTCGGGTCGCCAGTACATAATGAGTTTTTGTCGGCACCAAAAGGCGTTCCGATGCGCCGCCAACGGCCGACAGTGGTGGATTGAGTAACGGAACGAGGTGTGTAAGTCATACGCATGACGTAAGCGCAACAGACATCAGAGAGTATGGCAAAAGTCGAGATCGCGTGCCAAAGCCATTACTAGTATCCTTTGTAACCTTTGACTCTGCTCTACGGAAAGGTTTCCCCAAAGGTTAGCGTGGAATTAGATTTGAACGGAATCTTCACGGTACTTCAACGCGCACACGAGGGTAAGTGGTTATGCTACTTGGAGCCCTAGCCATTTCCTACCATACTACTTGTAAATCGAAGATAATGTTCGGAGTAAGCCATTGAAAAGCCTGAAACTCGAGAGTAAACCCAGATTTAATCACGTTCCCACTACCTGGAGAAGGAGTGAGAATAAGGCCTGCTGCTTTGATGGGATCCCATGAATCTGATTTCAGTTCTGGGTTTAAACGTATACGGTTTGGCTAGAAAACGAATTCTGAGGGAATTGTCACCCGAATCACTGCTCCCATATCAGTCTAGACCAAGTTAACCATCTGGGAATATGGAAAACCTGACTTGGGCTCCCCCTTCGCCATCAATCACCTACTACCGTCATCTCAGGTGGGCAATGCTAGACAGAATAGTGAGTGTCGTACATATCACATCTTTCCCAACACTGGCCCCTTAATCCTAGAGGACTTTAGATAGTGACTCTGAAACGGCAACTTTTTTGAAAAAAAAATCAGCTTGACCCTAGTGGCCATTTTGGTCCCAGGTGGTTTTTATTTCGAAGGAGATCGCCAGTCATAAAATTCACCTAATTATAAAACAAATAAGTGCAAAAGAAGTCCAGATAAAAGTTGTGCTAGAAAGTCCCTCCTAAGAAGGGCACAGCACCGCATTGTACTCAAAGAGGCGAAGGTTGTACTCGTATCGAAGTCTAAAAAACCTTGTCCCTCTCAGGATTTCGTCTTTTGTGATGCGAGAAGGATTAGACTCCAAGCATCCCTCTCCGGAAGCTTTCCTTAGCATCAAAATATCCAAAAACCTCATGAGATTGCTAAGTTTTTAGCCAAACTTTGGCCCAGAAAGGGCTCCACTGCGCACCTGCTCCCTTATTTTCCTCATTGAACCGTTTTCAAATATGAATGGAGTTGGCTGCATGGCGCAATCCTTCATTCTTTATGAGAGATAGACGCCCCTGATTAATTATGTAACGGAAATCGCGCAGATCGCTGACCATAGCCTTCAATTCAAATTAATGGTCTGTCGAGCGGTGATGTAGTCAGTCTTGTAACCATTTCGATCTTTGTCGCTCAGTTTGATCGATGACAAGCGGGTAACTGGTTCCCAGAATGGTGTAACCTCGAAGTTTTCAATTGCTCCTGATTGTAACTTAGGTCAGCAGAGAACTGATGGCCCCTCTCGAGCCAAACACTGATCTCGAACAGCCAAAACTCCAGTTCCTGCACAATCCATCCCGGACCGAATCCCCGGAATTTCAGGAACAAATGGAACTCTGGTCATATGAGTGGGTCCATGTACTTTGTTCCGAAGGATTGATTGACTTTTTACGTCTAAAATGAGTAAAGTGGGTGGAGAACTGGTAAGGTAGTTGGGTTGTAAACACGGACTATGCATGAAATTGAATCTCCAACTATTCGGCGGTAAAAGAAGCTGTGTTTGAGATTACATCGTCCTCAGTCCCTAAAATGACCGTCCCTGTTAGTAGATCCCCTAACCAGGTGCCCAAAACAAAGCAGACCTCTATACCCATTACCTAACCGGAACACAGAGTAAAAAGGTCTGTTGTTCTGCTGTGGCGGATGACTTTTGAACTTGATTCCCCCGGTGACCACCGCACGGAACCGCCACAGCGATGTTAATCCTACGCCAGACCTTCTGTCGACTAATGCGCTAGTACTTTAGCTGTGGTTACCGTATCCAAACTGCTTACCTAGTTAACTCACTCAAGCTCATTCATCGCTTAGTTAACTAGAAAGAGATGAAAGAGCTTGAGTTCCAGGTTCTTCAGGTAACTTTTATTACCACTCAAAAAGCACCTTTGTAATGGAATAGGTACGACTTATTTCCGGGAAACCCTATTCGGCCCTAAATCATGATGTTTGGCCTCAACCTTAATGTTTGAGAAATCGTTTGGGTGGAGGTAAAGGGCACAAGACTAGGGCGACACTTGACACACTGAGTTGAATAAACTAGGGCAGTAATTCAACAGTAAGACACAGGTGAGACAACTAATTAAGAAACGTCGCCGCACGGAGTATAACGCTACGCTTAAGATTAGAGAGATGTCTAGCAGAGGGTGAATACTTGGTAGGCGATGGGAGAAGGAAGTGGGCAGTACATGCATGCACCACAAGTAAATAGAAGTTAACTTAAAATTACATTGGGGAAAACTCTTCCCTACAAAAGATAGGTCAAGTTCTTTAATTGTTCATAGATGTCCTTCTTCACCTTCCTTTCCTCTTAGTCAATCATTGAGGGCCTCTTTAATAGGATTATATTTAATTCATTACGCCCTAAACACGGCTGCCCGGTACCGTGGCTGACCAAAATATTTGTTCCGACTGACCGCCACCTGCATGCTCTGGTCAAACAATACTGAGTAGGTAATGGATACTCGATGGGTAACGGAATACACACAACGGCACGAAGCGTTCGATTTGACTTGTGCTGAAGAGGATCTTAACGGATATCTCTTAATTACGGACGGCTTGTCCACAGTTGATCCAGATTCGCTTCCTTGGCCTAGCCACCCTCTGGGGCTTGGATTATGGTAACGTGAGGAATGGAAGAAAATTGAGAGTTTCGAATGCATAAAAATGCAATTGCCTGAAATTTCGTAGTTTTCGGCAGCACTCCATCCTTCTGGGCGATTGAATGGAGGACTGACATTTAACTCAACTAACTTAGGTCGGTGATTCTCATTACTAATGAGAAACTGGACTAGACGTCTTTCTCTACCTATCGGATCCCTTGGCATTCGCCTAACCACCACAGCAAAGCGGTGGCTGAACGAGAAGCCGTTGTCGGTCATATTTAACGGTTGCATGAATAGGAGGGCAAAAAGGTGACGAGGAGGTATTTTGACAAAGGTTTTTTAGCTGCCAACCATGATGGATTGCTAGCTTTTTCAGCAGAAAAGCCCCTTTGTCGGGAATCGATCACGATTTTCAAAAAAGTCCGCCTTCGTAAGCCTTGGGAAGGACACAAAAAGTCCATCCATTCGAATAGCTGCAGCAAACATGCATGGAGTTTCGTCACAGGACGAAGAGTAAAGTTTCTGCCGTGAAACAATCCTTTTTTCGGGGATGCGCCACGCACTCGACTACAATTCAGAATCACAGGGGCGGTTTGAATGCGTATACGGCCTATACAATGAACTGCGATGCCCAGCCGAAGAACAAGTCAGTGCTTTTATCCTCCTAGACGAGCTTGGTACCAACTAATTGGTCTCGGAAGGATGGAAGGCTTGCTTGACCAGACGGATATCAATCCGGGATTCGAAACCGTGACTATGTGTGCGTGTCAGTGCGCTACTTGCCACTACACCACTTTTACCCTGAGTTCCAATAATACATTGTTTTGACTCGATATGAATAATAAATGGTAATTACAGTAATTGTGACTGTTGCCTGTTGCCGCATCTGCTTCCTGTTATAAACAAACGAATAAATAAATAAACTAATTCAATAGTAGATATAGAAACAAAAAATTTGCCGTTTCAATAAGCATTAATATTAAACAACCGGATTTCAAAGAGATTACAAGCACAGCTTATCATAAACAAACAGAAATAAATAAATAATAAATAGTGGCGATAAAAAGTAGGATACCAAATGAATGATTCATCAGAATCGGATTGTTCCAGTGCGCTAGACAGCTATTATGGAAGATTCATTCAATTCACTGTACTTACCGCCTGATCTTTCGGGCTTTTCCAAAAATGGCTCTGAGCCAGTGCAAGCGAGTCAGCCTATCGCTGACACCTTCTACGAGTAACTAGTAAAAGGATGTAGCAGTATTTACCGTATACACTGAGCATAGCAGGATCTGTTGATCGTCGATTTGCAATGTTTACTGCTTCACAAGTATAGTTGCCGGAATCGCTAAGTCTGGCTGCTGAGATGATTAAACTGCCGTCATTACCGTAGATTACATTGGAATCGGCCGATTTCTCCAGTTCTACACCATCTTTGATCCAGGTTAACTGAAATATGAAGTTGGTAACTAGTAATCTTGGTACTGTTTGAGTCGTACTCTTAACGCCTCGGGTTTTGGCATCCCTAGAATGGTCAAGGCCTTTTGGTCCGTCTATCTAGGAGCATGGACCTCGGAATGGCAGTAGCCGACCTGATTATGAGGGCCAGCAAAAAATGCCAGAAGTTTCCGGCAGCAAACCGTATCTATTCCTGCCTATTTTCGTAGTCCAGCCTCTCTTATCAGGCCCATAAGCGGGTAGGTCCCCTTCAACACAAGAGACCCTCATAATTTGTTGGAGGGATCCCTCATCTCTCCCCTCGCAACTTCTAACCAGTTAAGCTCCACGAGTAGACGGCGATGGACCGATTATCAGCGTGTTCGATCGAACAGCCGCTGCCGGAGCTAACAGAAGAGGTTTTGCCCCGGCCAGTTAGCCTTATCGTCGACCATCATCAGTCTAATGACATTAATATGTGTAGACACATGGCCTTCATATGGTTAACTAATACAAACTTCCGCTTAAGGTCAAACCAGTTACCATGAGGTCAGTCAGTAGGGCTTACCTGAGCTTTTGGATCACTTTCTGGTGCTACACAATGCAGCTGGACGGTTGAGCCTTCAGGAACTCGATCTGATGTCGGTGCTTGTACGAAATGCTTGCGCATAACTGAAAATATCCTCAATTTAGACTTGTACAAAGCAGGTCGACTTCCAGGGATGAGCCGTGCATCCCTACAACCTTCACAACTTTTACAGTTCTCTGTTCGTCTGAATATAATTTCTTTGTCCAGTCATTGAGACGTAATTTAGATGCGGATGCTGCTATTAACCACTTATTGACACTAGTTTTTCAGTGCCTACATTTCGTTTACCTTCTTCATGAATTCTTAGGTAATAAACAAACAAATTATGAACAGTCTAGAAAATTCATCTTATATGGGCATCTGAAGGGTACCAGGATCATTTTGATGCAGTCAACAGCCTCTCCGATACCCCGCTGTTACAAAGCGGTAACAACCCAAGTAGTCAAGAAAGGTACAATGGAAGAGCCGAACAATCAAGTGGCTATACCCGAAACAGCACTTTCTGGCACTGCGCTACCAAGTTTGATTCCTAGAGATTTTCGAAAACTACAATTTATTACTACCTTCATTTCCCCATTCAAAACCAGTCTAACCCTCCGTACTCCTTCTAAAGGGATGCCAAGTCAACAGACATCAATTTCCTTCAGGAAATCAAGGCTGGAATTACCTTCACATCCGATCTGACTAGTGAGTAAGTGAGAGCGTAATTAGATTAGCCGGCATCAAAGGAATCTTCACTTATGTGCAAACAATAGGTATCGATTACTATCAGACAAGATGCTCCTTTATAGGTAATAAAAGAGATTCTACCTCTGCAATCTTTGACAATTCGCTCCAAATTGAAAAATTCACATAAAAATGTGGTTATTTCTGTTTTTTAAATGTAAACGGAATACAAATTGTTACAAATTTATTTTTCAAATAGCGAAGATTTCAGCAAATCTCCTTAGGTAGCCACATGGCTTCCACCAAAGCTCAAATGACTAAGCCTTTGCAAAAATCCTATCAGCTGACATTTCTCCCATTGGCTCCGATTTCACTGACCCCTGACCCGCTCTGAACATCGTCCAGCTGACTGCAACCGTATACAAAGGAGCTGGACGTGGTGGTGGCTGAAGAGAGCGGGGGAACACTTGAGCGGCATCAATGCGTGCAATCATCGTCTCTATGCCGTTCAACATGGCACAAAATCAACTTATTGCGCATTAGTGCAGTCGCCCGTTGGCCAGCAAACAATCGGGCAGTGCCGATGAGCAGTAGTTGGGAGTTCGTTGAAAGCCGAGTTCTCGGACCTCATTTAGTCAGTCACTTGGCAGCTCATCAGTGCTCATCACTGGCAAGCAGCAGAGCGGATTCCGATGAGGCAGTGGAGACAAGAGAAGAACCAATGGAATTTAATTCTATTCAGAATTTAGGATCCCGAGTAGAGAGGAGGAAAGAAAGGAAGGAATCGGGAGCGGTAATAGCAGACCTATAGAGGAGCGTGACAGTTTCCAAGACCATTCAGTAAAGTGTCTATCGCTGGTCACTTTACCTCAAACAAACTCCCTTACAGTTGGGTCCTCATGGTCTGAACCCGGTGAGGAACCTTGACTGGGAAAGTTCCCCTTCAGACTGCAAACTTCGGGCGATCGGTCGGCTTACCTTAACGGCACAGGTGCGCGCAGTGTTTCCCTCACAGGTGTCCGACCCATCTGTCAACGGATAGAAACAACTCTGACACCCATACAGTGTAAAGCCAGTAACGGAAAGCTTAGCCGCACACCATCCAAGGTGCAACCAGCAGGAGAGAGTAGGAAAGGCTTGAACCTTCCGAGTAACTTTTGAGCTTTTCGAAACGTTGTAGCACCACCGAAGCAAGGTCAACCGAAGGAGATTGTCCCTTCCCAGCTGCTCACAACAAATTCCTTTGAATTGACGATATTTCCAGTCACATCAGCTGTCCTGATCTCAAAAAAGACCCCTATTTCCTACTAGCCTTCTTAGATACCCTCTCGATGACTTCCCAGGTGTCGTTCGAGCCTGATCAACACTGAAATTTGATACGTTGTTTAGGACGGCGTCACGCCCAAATCCTAGTCGCTTCAGCGCCCTAACCCTCTAAGCAATCAGTAGGTGGCACGGAAAGGTACTCAATGCCCTCGACGACCATCACCCACTCTACACCTAGGCCCTGATCTTCTGTCGGCCAACGTGAGATGGTCAACTTTCTGGATTCGTGTAAACTGAGTAGCCGACGCTGGCGCCTCTGCAGAGTCAAAGACCATGAAGCTGAGCCGACGGATAGTCCAGTCCCCTTCAGAGATAGTCTGGTCTTCCTATAGACGGCTAAGTGGCTCTGCGATGACGAGCATTAGTCTGGCTACGTCTAGCCGGTATGCTAGCCCTCCATTTTGGCTATTCGTCCCGATTTCTTAGAGAGAGGACGTGCAGGAGGGAATGAAGTAAAACCAAGGCTACTGCGGAAGCCCACCTGGGAAGGAGTTAAGGGCGATTTCTTAAAAAAAGGCAGCAGTCCCTATGAGAATGTGGGATGAATGCTAGAAAAGGAAGAGGTGCCCTCTCGAGTGAGCAATTAGGTCCCTTCCCCATTCATTCGCCGATAAGCGAGTGTGAGCTAAGAATCAAAAGTCGCACTTGAAAGCAATCCCGCAAGGGAAAGTTTTTCGCAGGAAGTTAATCCCCCACCTGAGTACTGACCTTGTAGGAAAATCCCTGATTATACGGTATGATTACAGTGTAACGCCGTCCAATTCAAACTGGGCATTCGTCTCATGGTACTGTATAAACAACACGTGTGCGGTGTGTCTTTAAGGATTCGCATGGATCGGTGACCAGCGGTCAACAGAAAAGCGCAACAGGGCGCCTATGCCAACACTGAGAAGCCACTGGGACAACGCCAACAGGATTGATGGTCATAGCGCCCTAGCAAAAGACACTTGTGGGAATAAGCCCATGCGTGTCATGTGGGATAGTACCCTCGGTGAAACTAAGTCAAAAGGGAATACTGATCTCTAGTGTCCAGCGTAACCTCATGATGTGACATATAAATAAATGCACTACCATTACCGTGACCGAGTCCTATCCAGTCGGGAATCTTGTCCAATTAGCGAGAAGACTCCTTTTACAGTTTACCCACCAGTTCTTTGATGTCGAAGCTTTTCAGCACTCTGCCCACACATCGAACAAGGGTGGTTCCATCGTTGACTTTGATGTCTCACCACGAAATATGGCGGGTTTTCAGTGCTCTTTCAGCTGTCAACATAGATTATAGACCGGCAACGGTACGCGTGCACAAACTGACCGTCGCCTGTTCAGTGGTGAATGGTGATGGCAGGGCGATATGTCAAAGCACAGATTGCCCGGCTAGAAATGACCGTTTTCAGTTTGTGAAGTCTGGATGTTACTTCTGGGGACTATGGTACCACCAAAGAACTTCGTAGGAGTACTTTCTGTTGTGGTCAGTAGGGCCGTCTGTTGAGTTAAAATGACCTCAAAGGAGTTCCTCACTAAGTAATGGGTGAAGCTAACCTGTTTTGGGAGATTAATTGGTTGGTTCAGAAGTCATAGTCTTCATAATCGGTCCCACTGGATCAGTTTACCCGACGGCTGCTAGAAGTAACAGGAGGTAACCCTGCTGATCTGGAAATTTTAGCCGGATTCCCTGTACTGCCAGCCAAGAATGGCCTGGGCATATTCCATCACCAGGGACTTATTCCGCAGCTGGCATACCCAATCAGGGAAAAACGGCGCTGATAGTCACCGCTCTGAACTTTTGGTATTATGTTAAGGAGTTAGGAGGATCCTCTCAAAGGGCATGAGAATGAGTTGAAAAAAAAATTCTCGAAAAAAAGTGCATTCCAAAATATAAAAAAGGCTTTAAAAATATAAAAGTAAAAAAATACTGGGAAAAGACGAAGAAAAACTCGAACAACACCTGGGTGGCCCAAAAAAACACCCAAGATCACTTTGGAAATTCGCCTATTTGTTTTGGCTTTCTTGCGCTATCTTTCTCAGAACGCCTGTCAATGCAGACCGATTGGCAAATTCGAATTCTCATTGTTAGAGAGGGAATGAGTCATTAAGATACGATCTCTAAACGATTCCACCACAGAACGCCGTCGCCTTAATGACTCTCTGGAGAGAGTGGGACAAAGCTCCCATAGTCCAGCTCACCCACTGAGCTGGACCAACTACATCTTCCCATAGCCTACCAAGACTTTATCTAATCTCCCCTATGCTCATTAATCTCGCTATGACACGGTCAACCTGCTTATCGTAACAATAATTAACCTTGACGCGAGCCATATGTATGTGTCCGTCTGTGTGTCTTTGCACCACTTCTTCAACTACCGTATACAAACATTACATCATTGGTTAATAGTATACGGCCCATAGTACTTAAGGCCTTAAAATAAACATTTACGAGTTACTCAAGTGGTACAGATGGCGTATGGGCGTAGGAATGATTGCAAATTACAACCACCACAAGGATCATCGCCGGCCGCTGCAACTTGATACGAAAGGGCGACTTCTTGACATCGAGAAAAACCTGGCCAGATGTCATCGGAGTGGCCAATATTTTCTAGCCATCATTACGTTCACCTACATTTACAACCAGCGACGGAGTTTTGGGCATAAAATTTTACTACTCCACACGTAAACATAGAAACTCTAAGTTTTTGTAGCTGATAGTGCATTTATACTAGCCAGACTTAGAGGGCAGGGCGAGTAGAGGTCAGAGAAGCAGAGAGGTACTGAAAACCATGCGGTGGCCATCAATTCCGCCAACGTTGCACGATTATTTTGGTAAAGTCTTATACTTAGCAATAACCCAGCCAACGAAGTAGTAAACCATTTTTCAGCCGTCCCCCTTGCCAAGTTTTGTTTCGGAAATTGGGTGAGGGTTCAGCGAGGTTGTTTCTGGACGAGTTTCCCCAAGAATTCGCTCGGAAGCCTTACTCTGGAGCTAATATGGACCGGATTTTTCAGAAATGAGCTTCAAAAGGTAATTAACTAGAATTGTCTGGAATTTTACATTAATGCTTACTTGGAACCTAATTTTTGTGTTCACAGGCTATTTTTATGATTTCAAAAGAAATCGGGATCAAAAGAGATCGGGATTGAAGGTCAAGTGGTACGGTATATATGGGCAAGGAGTAGCTCATAGATTTTGACAGTATAAAGTCTTGGGCTCTTGGGACTCGAGCCGATGGTCGGTTTAAAAATTGACTTGGACCTTTGTTTTTTCCAATTTTCACCTCGGCCTTCCCGAGCTGAGGTAGGCCGATCGGTTCAGCGACGTCCTATCAATTGAATTCCATTGTTTTTCGTCGTGGGACCGATCTCAGCTGTGCTATATGCCTGTCATCCACAACAGTAACATGCCGTAGTGATGCTGATGAACATCTGGCCAGTTCGATGGCTCGTTAATGGGCAATACATGACGTTACATGACATATCCCTCAGCAAAAATGCATAACCTCCTGTTGCTGCTGCTGCTGGCTTAGGCCCGGACGGCAGTCCATAATATGTCCTTCCTGAGTTCCGAGATATGATTTACTGCCTCGATCCCATCTACATATCTTGCCGCTCCACTGTCACATTTTCCCTCCAGTGATGAGGTCATTACCGCCGGCAACATCAAAGCAACTGACGAACGACTCTGTTCAATGGCCCACTCAGAAATGCTGGTCCCTTTAAGATACCCTCTTCAGGAGCACGCGTTCTGACTGGAAAAGCTTGTTTGAACCCTTCAGTGAGGAGTCCCCACATGGGTGATAGAAGGGTATTTGCCGTATGTCAACCATTTGGACTAATCTGGCTCATTCACCGGTATGATCGACATCCCATAAACCTGGACGATCGATAGGCAAATAATTGATTCTTCGGGTTCTTATGGACACAGGAATTTCAAGGGTACGGTATGTGCTCCCTAGTGGAGTACCAGAGGAACATGGAGCTCCAGAGGTGTCTTCTGAATATCTACGAGTGGAAAATCCGATGGATACAATGCAGAATGACCGTTCGATACTTCTCGGTATGGCAAAATTATTCAAATTCTTCATTAATTTTGCAAAATTATTCAAAATCCCAGGCCTAATGCAACTGTCCCTGTGGACGTCGAGAAAATTCGGAGTGACTGGGCCATAGGCCGTGGCCGTTCGACTGGCCTTGGTCATGTTATGCAAATTTCTTGGTCGTAGAGAGCGATCGCATCGCTATGATAACAGACAAGCCACAAGTCGTCATCGTGGTGGCCATTGCCGCCGATCAGCCGGTCGGATCATCGCAAACTTCGGATATTTATATCAATTGAACAAACACAAATCATCATTACGGCACACATACGGACAACCCGTTCAATTATTGATCGACAATGGGAGCCGGGCTACCGTAGTACTTTCCCTCTGGAAAAAACGCTACCAATTCTTAACCTACGGGAAGAGACTGGGTGCTTTTGAAGCGAGATCTCTGGAATATTTCAAAAAGACAGAACTCAGGGCCAGTCTAGATCGGGTAACAGCGTTTCCAACGTATGTCCTCTGACTTTTTATAGATGCACTCACCCTAGGAGGGATTGGGCGTTTCCGAAGTTCACCCCAAGGAACCATGAGAGGATTTGACGCAATGGGTAAGCTGATTCAAGCCCTGAATAGCCAGTTCATCCAATTCACAGCCTTCCAACGTCCCGTGACAGCCCATAATCCAGCGCAATTGGAACGACCTCATAGAGAGCTGGTCTGGACTGAAGGAACGACGATGCCGAAGCGATCTGAGTTCTTGATCTTTATTGCCTCGTTGAGTGATGAGTGCAGTGTTTGAAGTCCATTCGGCGTAGCGATATAATGTGATTCGCTCACATTCAACAGGTCGATTACGCTCTCTCTCTGTGGACTTGCCGACGAGGTGATTGACCTTCAGAGGGATAACTTTTGGAGAGACTACTCGCGGGTTACTTGTGAAGTTGATTCCAGGGGTATTCCCACATAAAAGTACACATTCAGGGTAACTCCTAAGTACTTTACCCCATCAACCCACTGACGGGAAGGAAGTGCACCCTGTGACCCCCTTGGAAAATGCCTTTGGAGTGGAATCCGACGGAGTGGAACCAGCTGTGAAAAGGGCCAAAAGACCAATATTTCCCTGAAATTTCAAAAGCAGCGTAAACAGGTCCATTTCGAGGGAACTCCTGATTTTTTCTTGAGTTCGAGGAACGTTCAACCTTGGTTGAAATCTTGGTCTTGGTATCTTAAGGTCTTAAGATTACTGTATTTACCCTTGCATAACAGCATTGTTTAGGGTGTTCGCGTATAACGCCTTATCACTTATTGCGTGATTGAGCCAATACTTTTATCGGTGCTCCCTACCTATACAGCCTTGGGACTCCGTTGATTTGACAGGTTGACCTCACGGTAGCGATACTGCGTTTATGGTATAACACTTATCAGGGTAAACAGTATGGGTAACATTTGAACGGTCCAAAAAGTAAGATCTGGTGTGCTCCTAGACAGTTATACGATAGTCTCCACGTTGGGGAATAGTTTTCGGTGGCCTTTGCAATCAGAGATGAGGAGCTGCAGTCACGGTAACCAGTATGTCCTATATCCGAGGGTAGCGGTAATCAAAGCAACCCAGGATTCTTCAAAAACCCATCTGCTGGTTATTCAAACAACTACCCAGTGAAAAAGCCATTAGGGAACAGACCAGGCTTAGTCTCAGCTTTCTAACCTTGGACTTGAATAGAGTGAGTCCATCTAACCGATGCCAATTGGCGAGTTCCAGCTCTTCTTCCATCACCAGCCCATCCTATCTCCCTCGACCTCACTCAAATCCTGTTGGTTCCGTCATGATGTTTGACCGATGCTCGACAAACACTTCCCATAGCTGGCGATGTCCATCAAAAGGAGGACCTGTCGGTCAAAGTGAATGCCGCATGGCGAAGAGGTTAAGTCCGCAATTAGCCCCAATCTTTGGCGTAGCACATCTTTAAGGGCCAAATTTCATAGCGCCGCTAGCCGCTCGACGACCATCAAACAGCTGCATAATGATCAGTCAGCAAGCAGGGATTAACCTGCCGAACGATTTAGTGCGATTGGGCATAGGCTAAGACCGATTACATGATCCTTGGTTGTGTGTGGGAATACCCCTCCGAGGATTCCCAGGTCAGACACGGTTCGTCGATTTCTTCAGCGAGTTTCTGGTCCGGAAACATTGTTCCGGCAATTATCTGCGGCACTTTTTCTGCGTGCATTTGTGCTTGTGTCTCAATGCCAATCTCAATCGTGCGAAATTCCACGCACTACGAGCAGCCGGCAGGGGAAACACCTCAGATGTAGATGCCCATATCAAAAATGGTGAAATTCGCGGATCTCCTGGGACAGGGGTTCGTCTAGGAACAGAGATCGTTCTCAGAGAGTTTAGAGCCTTCAAATTTCCAGGAAAACTTAAGTTCAGCCGGGATTTAGTTGCAAATGGCCCAAGCAGGTGATTCCTCATACAAATCTCCACTGAAGGACAACTTGCAGGGATTGATGCTTCCCAATGCTAGCCATCTGAGCAAAGACCCCTGTGACAGGGTAAAAAACGACCAGAGCGTGGTTGAGCCGGGTAATTATTCTTTTCTGATCCCTCTTCAGTAAGACTCTCTTTTACGGTGTTACCAGAGGAACCTGGACCAACTGGACTGGACTGGCACTTGACTGATATGTAAGTACTTGGCAGCTTGCCAGGAGAAATTGTACGAGAAGTTTTCGATGTTTTCGGTAGGGATGAGTTATCTACTGACGCGACCGAGTTTCTCGACCTGGCTCAAACTTTTGTTCATGAGCTGATTCGTTCTCTTCTCTTCCGTCTTCCCAATGAAAATGTCTGGTCGGAAGTCGAATTAGAGTACCCTCAGTGAAGGGTTGAAACTGAAACTCCCCGCCGAACGGCTTAAGTTCGTTTCAGGTTTTGCAAATCCGGCCCCGATTATCTGTTTATCAGGCTATTTTCACCCCACTTCTTCGGTCCCTGGTCCTTCAAAATTGAGCTACCTGAAGGGATCCGTAGCTCAGAGGTGGAACCAAGTCGGGTTAGATAGCATATTGAACGAAGAACTGCAGATCTGATGGCAATGTTGTGGTTGTAAATCTCGATGCACCTCAACGGACGTCTATTAATCAACCGTTCGTGATCAGCCAAGACGATGAGGGTCACTGGCGATACATAAATCGTCATCGAACCTGGCTCAATAGCCATCCTGTCATTAAGCTCTTCCCCTAGGTATACGAATACTACACAGAACTCCGGAGACCGAACATTACTAGGCCGTCGATTGCCAAAATTAATCCCCCCTGCAAATCATGGACCCACTCGCGTCGGAAGCGCGGTCTCTTAATCCCACCGGCTCAGCTGCTCAAGTCTTCCCTGAACGGAAATGCCACTGATGCTGCTACTTGCAAATCAAAAGCTATTGAAGTTGAGGACAAACGGTTGAAAGTCCAGGAAACTACTATGAACTCGGAATTTCAAAGGAATTAAAGTAAACGATAAACAAATTAAAGTAAACAAAATTCATATCTGTCTTTTTTCATCAATCCAGCTATTTGGAATGCGACAGCTTGCCATATGGAATGAAACATCACTACAAGAGCAATTTCCTTCAAAAGTCAGAGGTGGGGAAAAGCTGGACCAGAGGAAATTGCTGGGTGCTGGATTGTTCCCCATATGACCGTCCTTAACCCTTAGCCTAACAAGTGAATGACTGCAACGTACCAAAATTGATTTTACGCGCGTAAAATCGGCTCTGAAGGCGGCTTGAGGCCTTTCAGTAGATCTTTTTACTATCTACTATTACTTCATAAGAAATGATGGTCTCTTGAAGAGTAATGGGGATGACAGGCGGCGCTACGCACATACCTCTCTAACGACATAATGCTGACTGTCGCCCGCATAAAACATCCAGAAACCTCGTAAAAACGCAAGTTATACGCGAGTTTACGACGTGCCCACCTGAGCACTGCCCAGCAGCAGCAGCAGAAGTAGCTGGGACCTGTTGCTGTGTAAAAGTTACTCAAAGAAGAAGAAAATGGTCTAAGAACAAGTCGTACGGCTGAATACGAGAAGTGAACACCGCCTCATGCAAAAAGGTCGAGGTTACAAGGGCGCTGGCACCCGACGAGAACTTTCAAACCCCTTCGACAGGATGATATCCTCTTAGCTACTGAAATTCCAGAGTGGTATAACGGGAGCATTTTTTTCGAAATAAAATCCATCTATTCCCGGAAAATAAAATTTAAGGGCAATGTACGTAATTGCAGAATTTTAGGAAAGTTCTGTCCACTCCAAAGACTTTTGTGAATCCAATAACTAGTTCATAACTGCTCAGTACTGGTATAATACGGTAAGCGGCTTCGTCAATTAGACGATCAAATTGGTAAGTTTAAGCCTCACACTGAACTCATTTGCTATGAATCAGAACTTGTCTGAAACTGATAGAGAGTTAGAAAATCGATATCGATCAATGACTACCGTAAGGCTCTGGGCGGACCGACTGATATGCGGAAGCATTCATATAAAAGTTCCCTTCCGCAACTTCACAGAATATGGGACCAGAACACTGCCGTCCTCATTCGCAGGAGCTCCCTTCAGAACGTATTTGTGAATAGATTAAATGAAAAGGCAAATTAAAAAATCAAAATAAAATTTCTATTTATTTCAGTTTACAAGTATGCTTCTCTTTCGACAATATGCCCTCTTATTACCAGCCGGTTGACCCGCTAGTCAAAATATGACCATATTTCATTTTTCCGATATGAAAAAACCACCAACAGATCCGAACCCATTGAATGACTCGAGATCGAACTGGTAAGCATCGATAAGGTAAATCAACTCACATGCGATCCGTACATGGGCCGGGTCCGATCTAACGACATGGGAGTCGCTAGCTCCCGAAGCATAACACTGACAGGCGAAATCTTCCAGATGACTTGAACCGATTTCAACCTCTTGTCGAGTGATCTCAACACTTCCTTGCATATATGGTAGCTGTGTACTGGGATCCGTACCAAGTACACTTTCATATCGTGTTTCATCGAGCTGAAAAATCGATTTATTGATCAGTTCTCCAGGAAAGAATCAATCAATGGTGCCTTCTACGAGCCCCCTACTACTCAGCAGCTGCTATAAACAATGTCGTTATGCGCGACCCTTGCTATTTGAACCATATTTCAATGAATGAGGTGTTGTAGTAATGTGCCCGGATCGGACCTGGGAACGTCCCTCTAAACGTCTCATCCCATCAACACACCTGAACTAAACATCAAGTTTGGAAGGGCGTCTGTCTAGCACGTTATTCAGCAGCCTCAACCAACGATATGAATCTCTAGGGAGTTAGCCATGAGCCCCGCTTTATATCGGAACTGCAAAAACACTCCTAGCCAGCTCAATTCTTGGAATACTTCGCTTTCCTGAAGCATCAACCAGTGGTTCCCTTCAGAGAAAAGGAAATGAGCTTTAGATCGGGTCGCTTAAAAGCTCATTTCCTTTTCGTTGAAGGAAAGTGATGGCTACTTCGAAGAAAGGCAGCCGCCTTCAGTAGCCTACATAGTTCTCGTAGGCATGCATCGCTTTACATTTCAGAGCATTTGTAGATGAGGACGTCAGACAGGTGCTTCTGGGAGGAAAGAGCCGATGATAAAGTCTAAAGGGGAGCTATTCAAGAATTCACGAATAGATTACTCGAATGAAAAAAAATCTCCAAAATTGACGAAGACGAAAAATAGCTCCAAAAAAGCAAATCGATGGAAGGAATGAATGAGCAAAAAATTGGAAAGTAAAAATATCAAAGAAAAAACTCTTTTTCGCCGGTTTATCAAGTTTTTTCGTAATTTATCCAGTCATTCTTGATTGTATACAGAATAAATTATTCGTGAAATGTGGAATACGAACGTTGAATACAAAGAAACCCTTGATTAGGCGTCTTTTGAACCGGCCACTCTAATTTTATGCCTACATATGTGCATCTGTGCACTGTGGTCATCTAGGAGGGGGGAGGGGGGGTGTATTTTTTCTAACTGCCCCGGTAGCCACAACATTTGAGAGTGGTATATCAGCAGATTTCACGGGAAATCGCCACAGGACCACCCGAAATCCCTGATGAAATCTGGTACTTAAGTGACGGAAATCCTCAATACATAGTCGCCGAAGCGATCAGCTGGCGACAAATCCGTCACCGTTCAACAACATGCGATTAAAATGTGCATACGCGATGTACGAGTACGATTATCTCTGATCATACGGTAATATTATATAATACAAATGAATTATACGCATAGATTACTACACTTTACGCTTTGTGCACATCAATTGAAAGGTCATTTACAGATTACCTACACGAGGGTAGAATTATCCCTGGAACGATTTCAGGCCGATTCCCGAACTCAGAGTGCGACACCTCGAATACTTATTATGGGTACTGCTTCCCTGACCATTTAATGATTTGGATGGAACAGGAAAAATTCAAAATTCTCTTATGAACATTTTTGATTCTATTTCAGGGCTGCATAGTTATCTGCGCTAATCAATAGAAATTACTATATTATAACCAGTTGAATTTAGAAAATTTTCGATAAACTGGCAAACATTTATTTTCAAACCATTCTGTCAGATGTTGATTTATTTCTGCGTTTACAGTTGGATAATAATTCGATTTCGACTAGCGAGAGTACAGAGAAAACAGGGTTCTAGGGCAGAGACGCAGAGCAATCCGAGAAGGAGCTGTCCAAAGTTACCCACCGGCTTTTTCGCAACTCGACCAATACCTTTTCGCTCCCAGAGATCAAACTGTACACTTGGTAACTAAGCTACAGTACCCCTAAGACCAGTGGCCGATTACTATAATCACATAGTAACCCTAGGGGGTCCTTTTCTGCGCTTTGAATGCCTTTCCGAAATGACGCCTGGTCATCTTAGGCTGTGAGCAATCCATCTTGTTCTAATGAGCGTCATTTTGATGGCATTCGTACACCTTAGGTACGATTCGATTCCACCTAACTGGTATGTAGCCAGTAAAACTGGCTGCAGATGGGCTACCGCCCACCTGAACACCTGATTCATGATGAATTTCTTTGGGCTATTTCAATGATTGCAATGAGGTTTAATTAGCAGCTGGTTACAAAATTGCCTCCGCATCTGAGAGATTACGTACCAAACTTGTAATTTGATGCCATTTTTCCTGCATTTGGAGACATTGCCACCGGGTGCCTATGTATGCAAATTTGCAGCTGCCAGTTGTCAACAGAACATCCGTCTCCTCATAGGGACAAACCCCGAGCGAAAGGGTTTCGATAAGATATAGTGCGCGTGGGAGACAAATGATAACCGTTTGGCGTGAAACAACATTACGAGTTTACGAGCTGCTGGCACGAAAAATAAGTAAACAACTTTTCGTCTATCTCTACTGGTTCCAATCTGGTGACCGTTTAAGGTTCTATTTGGTAGCGAATTGAAATAGACTAGTTACTACGCGAATGAGCGATCTCATACGGTAATTCGTCACCCATAAAGGTCTGGGAACGGGAAAAAGGGAAAAAGAAAGGAACGGAAATAAGCAACTTCCGTGAAATCATAGTAATTTGTGAACCGCTCGATAAGTGTAAACAAAAATATTTATTGAAGCTGAAGCTTTGTCATTTTTAGAGCCCCAGATCTGGACCCCCTGAACTATAGGATATTCACCGGAAAGGGGCTGTAATGAAGATGTCTTATGGGGCAGAATCCGGGACTGACATGGGTATAGGTCCGAAGATTTCTCATTCACCTACACCACTCAGAGAGATATCCAGTACAGTATAGGTTACTTTTTACCGAGGCCAGGAATAATGTTTCGATGGCATTTAAAAAGAAAACCGAAAAAACCAGCATTGTGATAATCATAGGGCCTTATTCAGGTCTAGGAGATCCTGAAGTTACCTATTACACAGATTCAATAATAGAAGACGATGTACCGAAGCACTGCTTAACCCGGGTCACTCCTAAAGACGGAAATTCCCCCAGAAATATGAGGAATCGTGTCAAGGGTCGCTGAAAGGGTCCGATTACACCACATTACGCAACAATAAGGACATCACCGTGCGGTTTACTTAGGTCAAACCTGGCGTTCTGGACCTCGGGTGAGACTAGTTCCCAGACCGTGTCCAGTCGGTGCTTGAAAGGCTTAGTATAAAAAAGCAGGAAAAATCCCCAGCATCCTGAGCTATCCCATTAAACAACATCCGTCTTCAAATAACCCAACGATCTTCGAAAAAATGAGCCACAAGAAGATTACGGTACCGGTCTAGATAATCCAAATTGAATGCAGATTCTAGTGAGAAGCAGTGTAAAACTCGAACGATATGTGACGGCTGAAATCGGTCGGGGCCGATTTTTTCGGCAGCTTCCAAGACCTCCCGAAGGATTTTATGTTAGCCGCCGTTGAAGCGAAAAACTATTGGAAATACGATTAGCGCAATTTTGTCTGGCCCGAAATCTGTTGTGGCCCAGAAACAAGAGGCAGCAGCTCCCAAATGCTACTTGCAGGGTCTTCCACGAAGGAATAGGAACTGGAGGAAAACATCAAGATAGCTTGGTTCAAGGACGAAAACACAGCTGAGAAACAAGTTTGCGAGAAAATCACAAAGAAGTAGGTTAACGATCGATATATCGACTAACTTACCCATCTATTATTGCATTTGAAGCGGATTTTTCTCGCATTCACCGCTTTGCATGACAAACGATACGGTCGTGACTTGATTACATGGCCCGATTGAGGATGTTCGATCAGTACCACTTCCTCCATCACTAAAATATTGATTGATCAGAAAATGATTTCGGAATGGACCGATAAAGTAGTAAAGTTAGTACAAAATTACAATGAATCATAGTTCAAAAAGGTGTATGAGGTAAAAATTTTTGACTACTCTTTTGAAATTCACAAGATGGAGGGTAGAGCCCATAAAAGAGATTGAACCTATCAAATTATATTGCTGATCACGATTAGAGTGACAAGAAAGACTGTAAGAAGGTTCTCGAGAGGCAAAGCAAGAAAAGATAAAAGTTCCTACCGAAGAATCGTAGCCGTACGACTTTGAAAGAGAAAAATAAGAAAAAAAGAGTATAGGAACAAGCAATCATAGGCAATCATCTCTCATAAAGTCCTTCCTTATTTGCTGTTTTTCTGAAGAAAGAAGCTGCATGGCTCATGCCAAAGCAGACAGAGCTCAAACTCTTATAATCGGTCCTCTACTGTCTTCTGGCTGGCAGAACTTTAGAAGTTCAACTGACCAACAATGAATAAAGAATTTCAAAGGGTCATAGATGGTTTGAAGTCAGGAGAGAGGTCTTAATTGACCCGCAAGATGGAAGATCTCAAAGTGTCTAGCGCCTATAACTGATCACCCTCGGACCAAGGTCTTAAGTAAGTAGGCCAGGTAAGAGGTTCTATGGAGCTATTAAATAATGGAAGCCAGTCCAGTCGACTTGGTAAGATAGGAAAGAATAGTTTTTCCAATCAAAAAAGACCCTAGACATCCCCGAGGATTGCAAGTCCTACGCAAGCGTACTAGAATAGTTTAAACTTACTTCCGCTGTGAGTAGAGGGATAGAGTTTCGGCTCGAACTACTCCATCGAGCTTGATTTCTACTAAGCGGATCACTCCAAAGCGATGAACCGGCACATAAGGAAAATTCATTACCGGCAATTACTCTATCAGAACCTCGTTTTAAGGAATTACTTTGAACTATCACGATTTACTATTCAAACGTCGATTAGGTAAAGTTGAAAGAATATTTAAACTAGGGCAAACGATTCAGTAATTTTATGCGCGATCACGAAGCCACAACAAGTACCACGAATCACCCCCTAGGGTTTGCGGTCATTTATCATTCCTTGAAATCGGTCCGCGGATCCCCCATCGTTGCAACCCTGTGACAATTGGACAGAGACATTTCCATAATGGCTAACTTCATATTCAGTAGCATTCGATCAATAAGGCTACACTACCATACCGCTCATTGAAGGGTTGATAAATGAAGAACGATGATCGTGACCGACAAGTATTTGGAGCACAACAGTTCTTAGTCATATCAATAAAAGACCTAACGACCGGGTGGGTCAGCCGGTTGCACCGGCGTGGTCAGCTGGAGGAATTATTGAGGGTATCTGAACCGAGAGCTCCCAAAAGTGAGTTGGAGAAGGACCTATGGACCGGGTTATCTCGAAGGAATGGAACAATTGGGTATCGCCACTGGGTTTAGACGATCAGACAGTAAATCGAAGATATGGAGAATGAGGAAGAGAAACGTTTTGAGGTTCTAAGAAGTCACACCTCATCGATCAAATGCTGAATGGACCAAATAGGACGAAAAGGAAGTAATTAAGTGGAACGAACCAAAAAAAGGCCAAAAAATCACCTGCATTTGCTGGAACAACGATGTTAATTAGAAAAACTATCAAATGAGGTAGTAGACGCTTCATAAATGCGCCCCTATCCACGTTACATAGCAGAATAGTCAGAATTACAGGAGGCAGGCGTAGACGATCCGGTCTTTGAACTATAGCAATAACCTTTGGCCGGTCAGAAGGCCACCACTACAATGTCTATATGAATGTGAGTGAGTCGAACGTCGTGGATGCTGCGACACTAAGGGCGGGGCGGACGAGACGAGGGATGCCCCTAGTGGGCGGTACCGCTAAGGGACGATGAAGAGGCGGACGGAGGAGGTCGAGGAAGCAGGCGGCAACGACGGCGGTGATCGGGTAAGAGTCACACAGCTCCAGACGTCCTTTTATCGTTTAAGCGCCGATTTCTAGATGATTAAGAGTGGCTGGCCAGCTGACCAGACGTTTTGCTGATCAAGTGGTCTAAAAAGTTACTGGAGCGAACATCAGAGCTCTTGATGAACTGTGGCCAGCGGAATCAGCTGCTAAGGTTTGCAAACGGTGCATCTGACTGATCTAGCAAATCATATGAGAAGTAAAGTCTAACTCTTAGCGAAAAAGAAAGCCGTCAGGTTTCTTGAAACTTTTTTGGCTCAGATTCGAATTAAATTAGCCAAGACAGTCCATTTTGGACTGATGGGAAGAAATTTATTGGGGGTAACAGTGCAGAGTACAAACTGTATCGACTAAGTAATAAATTGGTTCCCATTCTAGCCAACCCATTTGGCCATAATCAGCAACATCACAGAAGCTTAAGATTTCACACCCTCGGGGTTATCACATAGGGACATAGGGATAAAGGATAAAAAAAGGATAAAGTTTTTGGCGTTAATCAATCCCGTCTGAGGGATGCGCCCCGCACTCGACTTCCATTCAGAATCGTAGTGGCGTAATGAGTGTGTATGTGGCTTATGCAATGACTTGCGGTGGCCAGCCGATGTACAAGTCAGTGCTTTTACCCTCCCAGACGAGTCTGGTACCAATTCACCGACCTCGGAAGGATGGAAGGCTTAGTTGGCCTAGGCGAGCATCGGCATCATAAGGATGATCATAAGAATTCAGAAAGAAAGCACAAAAACTCTTGGACAAAGTCGAAGTCGCTATAGTAAAGTGATGGGAGCTCGTGTTGAGAGGAAACTATTCTGTTGCAGGTTCGAATTCCACTCAGGACATCCATCTAACGGTAACTCTGCCATTAGGCAAGAGAAGAGAGGATTTCGTCAGACAGAAGGAACTGGTGCTTCACCGTGTTACAGGCAATCACGAGTTCCCCACCCAATTATAGGTGCAAGCCATCGAAATAGGATCAAAGGCGTGGCGTATCCTGGAGAGTTTTCACAGATTGACCCACTTTCTTTCCACTGGCACAATAAAAAAAAAGTAGAGGAATGAAAAAATGATTCTGCCCTGCTTCTGGAACAATTATCGGATATGAAAGTCTCACAAAGTTGGCGATTTGTGGGCAAAACTCCAGTCTCGGACGGGACTCGAACCCGTACTTGTCCTTTCTGGGGACAAGAACAAGAAATGAAAGTGATTGTTTCAGGTTCGATCCATGATTCCAAAATTCCGAGATTTGGGACATTAAATTGATGCCTGACAGCATGGGCAATCATTCCGATTTCAATGAAGACGAATAACTTAAACCCATAAAGACGGCATTCAGCACGGAGTGCCCCGCAAAAAGTATGGCGATGGCTCGTTTCTCTACTTCAATGAAAAAGAAGCGCCATCTGACCGACTGAATGTCATCGTCATGCATCATTCACTCACTCAACTCCTCTCTGTCCCATTTTTAAAACATCAACGAGTTTCCCACAAAACAGCACTTCACTTTCTATTCCTTTAGACCATGAACGTTCCGTTTGGGAATACGTTTGAGGCGAGTTCCAAAATATGACAGATCTGGAAAAACCAGAATGAGGGCGGATTTCGCAAAGGTGTACGAGGAAAATGGGACAACATTGGAAAAAGTAGTAGAATTACGCGGGTAATGTTGAACACGCTTCAGAGAATGGGCCATGCATTCGGTTTTCTATTTGAAAAAAGCTCCGTGGTGTTCCTATTCATGTTATACTGACCGATATTTAGATTTATCATCATATCAGGTCAGCTCTATTGGCCCTTGAAATCAGTTTCAAGTTTGTCGTCCAGGAGGTCAGTTTTGCTTCCTAGGTTTTCGGGCACTTTTTTCCCGGAGGGTAAGTAGCAGGAGCCAAATAGACTAATCCAAGAACATGGACCTCAATATGGAGCTCCCATAAAAACGATCAAATGAGAGATACTGAACTGAACTGAAGAAGTAAGAAGTCAAACGATCCGAAAGGGTCCTAACACGGTGTTCCCCGACAGATACGAAACTTAGAGCTTCCTTCTAAAGAATGAACTGTAAGAGAGTTGGAAATACCCAACCAAGAAGGAGGTCCCGGACACAGTTAGTCCTTTGAGGGTAATTTCACCGGAACGATTTTTTTTCTACTTTTTTTTCGTCTGCTCCCTCTTCAACTGAAACTGCTCATCAAATAAAAATATCCATTTATTATTATCGTTGCTGCTCTTATTGCTATCATTACCATTCCTAATTTTACTATTATTACTATTACTATAATTATTACTGACACTACAAGTTGATGACTGCATTTTAATGGTTCGGAAGCTGGAAAATGCTTGTTCAATGACGTTGGTAGGAGAATGATCGGAGAACGGAAGCTCTAATTAAAAACATCAGAGGATGACGAGAAAAACCAGTTTGAGTCCTTATAAGGGTTAGGGTCGAATCCTCAAAGTCGAAAAATTCCGCACTAGGGTAGACTGGTGTAAGATTGAAAGCTAATAGTACGGATAAGAATCATTCGAGAATACTGGAAAAAGCAGTCTGAGTCGTAAAAGGGATGGTTCAAACCGTTCAAGTGGGCAAAATTTGCACTGGAGTGTACCATAGAATAAATTTCCGTCGGATTCTTTCACTCAGTTTTTTTCTCTGAAACGACTTTTCCAGTAAATGCTTTTTCCCATAACCACTACGAGCCTGAAGAGGTAGAGGGGAAATCAATAAGGAATAAAAGAAGAGAGAGAGAAAGAAGTGGCCTATTGAAAAGATTCACCCGCACACTCATCTCATAATCAGATTTGACTGAATTCTTGATAGATGCACACAAAGACATATGGGAAGCTATTCGTACATATTATACGATATACTGGTTAATTATATTACAAAGTATATTGAAGTAAGACAAGAAATGTAGCCGATCAAAAGTCTCTGAGTGTAGCTCATCACAATCATCAGAAGTTTTAGCCCCTGGAACTTAGCCAGGTGGTCAACCTACCGCAAGGGTCTGGAAACTGGGGTGCTTGGTAATCAAAAAAGACTCAATAAAGTATACGGATAAGGGAGTGCTCAAGCTTGAAACCAATTCCATGGTCCCTCCATCGAAACCCCTCCGGGTGAAAGAAGCCCTCTCATCCACTACCCGACTTCTTCGTAAAGCTGAAAAAGGGAAAATACAAGAATATGAAGAAGAAGTTTTTGTTGACCTTTAACATTTTACTGACACTCATTATCAATCCCGGTTTCTCCTTCCTGAACTCCCTCAATTTAGGAAGGCAATCATGTGCAAGACCCAGACCTACAGAGACGGTAGTTCTTATCGTCATCCCTTGTCTGTGCCCAGAGCTAGCCGTTCACAAAAGCCAAGTTCCAGAGGAGTTAGGCCTCTTCCAGAGCATTACTGTGGAGGTTTCCAAAGCCCTACTGCTAAGATTTCTTAAATACTTCTCAGCCCTTTTCTCGTTAGAAAGATTGGATTTTTTGTGGTTGGGTTTAGTAGTGTCATGGATAGTAGCACGGTATGCAGCAAACACTGGTCCAGGATCAAATTCCATTGAAGCCGAAAAATTCACTCATAATTCAGCGCCCTTATAACAACTGCCCATTATCCAATGCCAAATCACTCGTTGGGCATGCAAATGCTGGTCTTGGGATAAGCTACAGTAATATCTGGACTGGTCGGGTTGCCGTGGGAATGCCAAAAAAAAGCATTCCGATCGGATTTTTGCCGGCTGTCTCGAACAAACCCGAAAGCAGCTATTCAGCCCTTTGAAAGTCTACCATTCAACTTTTTCAGTTGAAGAATTCTTTACATTCCTTAAACGTTTTCCCGTGAAACTAGCCGTTAACGATGATGCGGTCTTTGTACGGCGCCTGCCGACGCTGCCATAACCGAAGACGCAACGTTCGCACATAAAAATTGAATGCATCACCATCCGTTGCTACTGAACTCTGGGGAAGACTGGTACTGGTAAACGACTGGAGAGAAATATCTATGGGAGAGTCTGCCTATAGGAGACTCCCAAACTTTTTTTACACTAATTTCCTCCCCATCAGAAATGAAAGAGTCCATGCAGAAATCCTTTCTTCCTAGATATCATGACTGGAAAGAAAAATGCCGTGATTCCGAGAAAGTCGCACTTGGACACTCTCTTACCCAGTTCTAGCTCCATTCTAATGTCAGTCCACATAGAAGGGAAATGGAGTGAAAGACTGGCTTAGTTTTAGCGAAATTCTCCTGATACGCCATGCATGCGACATCGGCAGAAAATCACAGCCGCGTTTGAAGGGTAACGTAGCCCAAGCAATGGTTCCAGGAAGTCCCCTTTATCATGAAGCCGTTGTTTACATAATCAAAGACAAGTTTTATAATGAGTTACCGATTAATACGTAAGAATCGAATGAATCATTGGTCTAAACAGGATCATAGCACCAATCCTTCGATGTTATTGGAGAGTGATAAGATGCGATTAAGCTATTAATAGTTAGATAAAGATAGGTAGCTTTTGCAGTAGAGAAAAGGTAGCGAAAAGTAATTACTAGTTACTCTGGATGGGCTAAAACGACATGAGTAATGGTAAAGCAATGAAAGAAGTCAAAAGGCAACCATATGTGGCAGTTAGCTATAACAGCTGGCATTTTCGCATGCGTCAGGAGGAAGCTAGGGCATGACGAAATGGGAAACGGTACAAATGGCTGTATCAGACGATACGCAGTCAAATGGGTTACCGAATTACAATCTTCAGCTTGGATTTGAGACCGGTTATCTGTAATACTTACACGAAGGTTCAAGGTAGACATTAGTAGTAAAGTTAAAGATCGATGGATTGAACAGCTGAGGATGGGCTCCCCATTCCTACTCGCAATCATACAGGCATACGACTACATCCCCACACGAATGAAGGTGTTCCTGAGCACCCTTATGCCTATTTTTGGAGGACATCAAATTTCCCAGACAGGTATGGGTAACTGTGTAGTAGAGCCTGCCGACCTGGACGAGCTGGGCGTTCCAAAGTTGAAATCGATGCTTCCTAGCCACTAAGCTGTCCTCTCTCTGGGCATAAGATGAAGTCATTTAAATCAGCGACGCCACATTAATCGGAATTAGATGGCGTAGATGTTGCATACGCTGCAGGTCTAGTTCATGAGTCACATGATCGAATCCTGTTTAAGTCGGCAACTTTGCATTTTCTTACAAAATTAATTGAACTGTATTGAACCAGACGGTATATTATATGGTAGGTATGAGTCCCTGCCAGACCCTATGCACCACAGTATTTCAATACCATCATGATTCGAAAAGAAAGTCAAGGTCCCTTATTCGAGTTCATCAAAGAGGTGACTACTCCTGACCAGCTTGTCCAGAACTATCTCTTTTGCATAGTTCATACTTTTTGAATACTTCCAAAATTCCCAAAATGAAGTAAGCAACCAATATTATCTTTCTGATTTCGCTACACTAATCAACGAACTATTTCTTTTGAGCAACTTTGTATTCAATCAATTGCACCTCCTAAAACCTTCTATCAAAAAAATATTGCCATAAAGAGTCTCCTTCTACTACATCCAAGTTAAAGGAAGAGAGAAATCAGAGAGCCAAATCAAACTTGCTGTCAAATAGAAGGAGGAGGTGGTGTAGTAGCAAGTGGTGCACTACTTCACACGAAAGATCACGAGTTCGAATCCCAGATCGATGTCCGCCTGGGCTAACCAAGCCTTCCATCCTACCATTGTGTCAGGTGATTGGTACCAGACTCGTTTGGGAGGATCAAAGTGCTGGATTGTACTTCAGCAGACCACACCGGACATTGTATAGGCCACATGCGCATTTAAACGTCATTACGATTCCGAAGTTGGGAGTTAAATGTAGGGCTTACTCCAGAAATTCACGAACGATGACTCTGCAGTAACCTTTTCAGGTTGATTGTTGGCGAAGAAAGCGAAGCTAGTAAATTTGCAAAGTCATGATATATAAGGCTTCTTAGAAGCAGTAAAGATAAGGAATTGTATAAGTTTATATGGTATTTAAAATGGACTTGGAGGGGCACTTGGAGGAGATGTCTTCTGATGTCTAGCCCATTTTTGATCAGTAGCGTTCCTGTGGCCTTTATGGAAAGTACAGGGGCCCTGGCGTCTTTTTTGGAGATCCCGGGAACCATTCTCATCGTCAAATGTGCCTTTGATATCAGCTACGGAACTTGAAAGGTCAAGCTCCCATTCAGATTGAATATGGAACGCCAACAAAGGTATCGAGACTTTATATTATTAGAATTTGTGATAAGCATTTGGTAAAGTGAGCGGTTGTAGGCTGATGACAAAACTATTGAGTGTATTCCTTCGGGATCGGAAATCGGAACTCGGAAGCACAGTCCAACCTATCTGTGTTGGGTTAAAAACCTCCCTCCTCAATCACCCTAGACTGTCAAAAAGATTCCCACGTGATAGCTGTGAAATATGCTTTGTGACATTGAGTAGCAGTAGCAGTAGCAGATGTGTTCATGGGCATTTCGCGACCGGTTCGACAGCTGTGCGGTTCGTTTGCGACATTTCACGAAGGAAGCCGTGCGATAACAATAACCCTATTTAAATAATTGCCATCAATGTTGAATTTAACGGAGCTAACGATCCATGGAAAAAAATGTCCTCTCCATAGACTCATTGCAACGTTTCGGAAAAACAGATTGCAAAAAAAAAACTGGAGGGTTTTTTCTCAACGTAGAGGACCAAGGCCATCTTGGAACATAAATTAGCGCCAAGAAAACAAGTTTAAAAATTCAAAATCCTCTCAAAAATCAATAATCGCCGTATTGAACCGAGTTCAAATAAGGGAGTTTATAATCTTTGTGAAGATTTCAGTTAAATAAGGAATTATCCTCCTACGAGGGTTTTATTGACTTCTAGAAGGGTCGATTCGAGAGATTCATATTCTCAGAACATCGAAATCCCAAAATCGCCCTAAAACGTCGGAATAATCAGCGTGGACGATCGATAAATCAATAGTAGCAGTGTAAGGTAGCAAATTCGAGATTCACGCCACCCCCTTCTGAGACAGCCATCTTCATGGAAACATCAATGGATGACAAATATAATGATGTCATTCAGCTGAAATTAGATTGTCGAGAAAGTGCATGGCGCATTGGCAAAGGTTGTCTTGATGCAACTATTTCACACGATTTCATCGTCCACCAAAGAGTGCGCCATGTCTTAGGTACTTCTTTGTCTAACCGAACGTTTATAATCGTTAAACAGCCACAGACCCTACAATGCTAATGAAATGGAGGGGTTGGTGGATTCGGCATCATGCACACCATGAAATTGTCAGTTGGAACCAGAGTCATCTGAGAAGATAAAAGCACTAACTTGAACATCGGCTGGCCACTACAAGTCATTGTATAGGCCACATGCACATTCAATACTCCACTACAATTCTGAAAGGAAGTCGAGTCGAGTGCATCCCTCTGAAGGGATCGACCAACTCCCCAAGGCTTTATCCTTTATCCCATGAAGGAATGAGGGCCCGGTTTACGCCCTCATTCCTTCCATTTATTAAGCAGTTATAAGTGTCCCTCCCCCCCCCCCCATCACTCAAGTGAAGAAATGTAGAGGAATGTAGAATACAGCTGGGTTATCCATATCACTGCCTTCATCGTAATCACAAAGTTTGCGGACGGACACACCGACAGACATACCGACAAACCGACACACCAAGTTTCTGCTTTATAATAAGAGAGATTTTTGTCTGCTATTCTCGAAGACCTCCACAATTGTTGCACACTATGCTCTAGAGAAATACTGTAGGGCCAGTTTTGCTGTACAGAATTTTCTTTCCAAAAGTGATGATAGAATGCTCTTTACTGAAGTTGGACTTCAGGAGAGGGATACAATGGAAGTTGCTAGTGCTTGGGTAGCATTCCTTCAATCTACTACTGGCCAGGTTTCAGCCCTTCGAGTAACTCGAGTAACCTGAATTCGGGAACAATTTGATCCCTAGAACCTGTTGTGCAACTTTGCGTAAACAACAAAACACTCTCGGGCTTGTGAGATTCGATAGCTAAATGTCAGCTGTGAGGTGTCACGCCTGTCAGTAAACAGTAAATTAGGGTTTCTTGCAAAATTTTTTGACAACTTCTACCACAAATATTCTAGTAAGTCCCTTATGAGCTAGTGATATCCCAGTTGAGAAGGTTCAGATAGTTCCCATTCTGAAAATTTTAAAACAAAATTCGAAAAAGAGGAAATTCCAAAGGGAGCTGCGTGTTTCGTGTTCGTCGGGAGAAACGTCTAGATTGAGCACGAAGGCACCTCTTCGCCAGAGTGCATATTGCCTGAACAGCAGGAGGGGAAATGAATGAATCAGGTGGACGGAAGCTGAAAAACCGCGACTGCGCTCGATAAGGGACACTAAGGCAGGTGAATGGAAGGAGTTGCAAACTAGATTCCTGATGGAAATTTACGAGAAAATTCTGCGAAAGCATAGAATCAGATTTACTTTCACATCTCTTATTCACTACTCGAGTGGCATACCTAACAGTAAATAGGAATTGAATAAACACATCGATAAAGGGTCTGATTTCAGTTCTCAATAGCGCGGCTCAAGCAAAACCAAATTTCCTGTCACTGCGAGAAGAAATGGAAAAATGAGAAAGGATTTCCGCCACGAAATACCCTAAAAACCCTGAAATGTTGCCAAAATTCTTAAGGTGCTACTATGTCAGTGCACGGAGAGGAGCGAGAGTGGAAGCGAGCGGTTGCGTCGCGTCGAATCAAGAAAATGCTGTCAGAAGTTGCGATATGCCTGTAATTTCGAGAATCTTCCACTATCCCAATGAGCACATGCAAGCGTATGTGTGAGAGCTCATCGATGAGTGTCCTTTTTAGGGTGCGCCATGCATCTGGTTTTCCTCTGGATCACGATCATTACGGTCTACGTATTCGGTGTATAATTTCTTTCATAAATCAGCCCACGCAGAAGTTAGTTGCATCTTTCTTCTGAAGGTTCTTGCATGAAGCTAGAAATGTTGTAAAAGTAAAAACGGCTGAAAAAGAAAATGGTCTGGAATCCACCATGCCCCTAGTAGCACCGCTATTCCTCACGACTCTCCACTTTGCAGAATACGGTACCTACTGGTTGCTTCCAATGGAAACAAATACATTCCTATAATCGACTTGACACGAAAACCCCTTTCTGCCGTCGTTTTCGCTGGTCTTCTTTGCCCTGCTCCCTAAAAACCACACCAATTCCCTGAAATATGAATGCCAAGTCATCAATTATTAGTTTTTACTTGGATCGCTCGGCATCGCTGATTCGGCACGCTTGTTTGGATGGATTACGCAAATTCACTGGAACAGCTGCTAAATTGATTGGTGAATTTGCCACTATAGAAACTATTTGGCAGTTTTTTCCACTCAAGACAGGAGGTGGTAATTTATGCAGTAGAACTTTGCAGAAATTGTGATAACACAGGTTCGAGCAAAGCAAAAACAGCTGTA
The DNA here is from genome assembly GCA_000469685.2 of Haemonchus contortus. NCBI lineage: Eukaryota > Metazoa > Nematoda > Chromadorea > Rhabditida > Trichostrongylidae > Haemonchus > Haemonchus contortus. The sequence goes on from LS997565.1 coordinate 10,141,194, forward strand.
GAACACAGAACACGTTCGCCAAGAGCTTCCAAAAGACCCTCTACTCAACTTTTGTTTTTTTTTAGAATGTAAACTATCTACCTTCCCTGAGAGAGCACTTAGGATCGGTAAACCCCGTAGGGAGACCACAACGTGTTTGGTGTTCTCATGAGATTCCTTTCCGAAGAAAAAACCAAACTTCTTTTTCTTTCACTACCTACTTTCAAGGATTTCAGTTAGAAACATTTTCTTTTCATGTTCCAAATGAAGATTCTTATCTATAATTTATCATCATATTATACTTCAATCATTTATCTTATCTTTAGATTGCAAGACTGAATGATTTATATTGGTGATTTGCAAGGGCGTACTGAAGAAAGAAAGATTGCATCAGAAATTTTTGGATGGATCAAGTTAATGGAACGTGACATGGCCATTCAGTGACATTCTCTCACTCTACTCCACTTCACCCATTAGTTACCTACAGATTTATTATCGAGTATTCAATTAGATCAACAGTTGTTTGCAAAACCAAAAGAGGACTAGAGAGTAAGAGAAAATTCCCGTGGGGTTTTAGGTTCTGTAGCCCTCAAACGACAATGGTAAGATCGGAAAAAAATCGAAATGAGAAAAGGAGTTGCCATTAAAAACGAGAAAACGAACTGATGAGGCCCAAAAAATGAAATTACACAAAAGGAAGAGAAGGCAAATAGGCGGGAGGAAGAGTCATCTTGTGATAAAATGACTTCTGAAGGTTGATTATCCCACTACGATACGGCTGCATTTGAAGTTCTCTCAATTTTTGGCAAATTCAGAACGAAATAGAAAGAAAAAAGTGGAAAGAAACAGCTTGAGCCATCATATGTGACAATTCCCAACATGTGCCGCTGGGAAGAACTTTCAACCCACTAAATACGCTCTTCCCAAAACAGTAACTGTGCGTAGATCGATTGCTCAAATCCATAAATGTATTGAATCTGATCTGAATAAATAAATACTGGAATGGGAAATCATGAATGTGCAAATAATAGTGCGACCACCGTGTTTTCCCGAGGAAACGGTCTAGCAACATTCATGTACATAGCCGTTGAATCAAAGGGAAGAGTAAGGTGAACCACTGATCTAGGGTGCCACTATGAGGGGTCTAGAAATGGAGCTCACAGAAAAAGGGAAAAGTTGGAAATCTGCAGAAAATTACGACGGTTTTTTTCACGGGAATAAGAGAAAGAGCTGATCAAAGTCCAGGCCATTCAGATTCGGTGATTCTGTGTTTCAAATTATCGGAATAATCGAATTATCGTTAAAAGCACAGCAAAATTAATTTTCTTGGATTAACCACCTTATTCACAAAAGTTACATACTAAAAGATGACAGACTAGGTGAGTGACTGTGATTTTTTTCGGTTAGGATGGTAGCCGGGCCCATGTGGGAGTCGGCTTCTGTTCGAATTCTGGCTGGCGCTTCGATCCTTACTTGGGTAAACCGATGAGGAAGTCAGCGCATCTCTATTCTCAGGAGAGCCTGATACAAGAGATTTTGGATAGACGGAAAGGTTTGCATAGCTTGGGCGGGTATCCAGACTTCATTGGATATACTTGACAATTTGCCCACATAAGGATTGGGTGTATTCAGCTCGTGCTCGTTACAGGCCTTGTCTTCCAAATCACTCCTCTTCGAACTGCTTGACAATAAAGTGAGGGGCCTACAAGAGTACGTACCTCCGGGGAGGTAATAGAACCTGTTCAAAACACAATCGAGCGACAATGAAATATGCCCGTTCCTGAACAAAAACGATGTTATCGCTACGAATTCTCAGACCTGAGGTAGGAAACTGGTTTTGGAAGCTGTTACTAGCCATGAACTACCCTTCTGGTGGTTACAACGGTTCTAGGACATAAAGTTATATGGGCTTCTTAGAGTCAAAGTCGTTTGTCATGCTTTATGGAATAGAATTGTCTGGAAAGGTTGTCTTTTGGCTGATAAGCTTGACACACTGAAATGAACTGGTTCTTCGAGACTCTGGTGTCCATTATCTCTAATTAAAAGACCGCAGAAGAGATTTGAATTCGTATGAAACGGCTTTTACGATGCCTTTCTTCTTTGTTGCTCCAGCCAATGTTCCGCTAGTGTTTTTGCCCCTGCGTCCATATCATTAACTAACCGATCCCAGAAGAGTGGAACGCCTGGGAAAATATTACCCACAAACTGAAACCAACAAAGATCATGCAGTAGGCTTTGTACAATTTGATGAGCCTACAATACGTGTAAAGTGGGCAGCAATGGATAGTCTTAGGTAGAGCTGCCACATTGTGTATTGTCAGGGATCAAGCCTTGGAGCGATGCCCGCATAGCGTTCCAAGTCTTCCACCCATGAGGATCAGTTAAGTAGCATCCGAGCCACCTGGAAGAATGGCTGTATTAACCCGAAGATGGATCACGCTTCATATTTTCTCACGTTAACCAGGCAGCTTTTTGAGATTCTGAGAGGAAGTCGAAGGTAGGAGTGCCTCCCGTAACGAGATTGACTGGATAGGAAAAGTCGTTCAATTTTCAATTCGTAGACAGTAAGCACAAATGGCGTTATAACTAAGTTATTACTTTTTATAAGCCCCAGGTCATTTTCCACATGGGCGTCTCGATAATTTGAGAGCCTTTCGAGTGTGATTTTTCATTTTCGGTTTCGGTTGAACGCTGTTTTTCACAAAACCCCATTTCAACCATATTTGGCAGAGTTTTTCACAACAATCCAAAAACTCGTTCCAGTTTCGGATAATTTATATTATGACTACGGTTGTTTTCGTAATAAATGGTAGCAGAGACTACATAGTAGATAGTTTTGAAAAAAAAGGCAGACGGGAAGAATTATAAAGTCCAGGCAAGACAACAAGTATGAAAGTCATGAAAATTCGATAGAATCTTCAGCCTTTCGGGATCAGTATCTTACGGGAGATGATTTGTATATAGGAATGCTTGTAAACAGAAATAAACAGTGGAAAATAAAAATCAACATGGTTATAGTAGACGAGGAAAACCAGAAGGGAACGATTTGAAATAAAAGTTGATTTTCGGACATATGATCATGTGAGGCCTTCAACTGGAAGCTACTTGAATCTTCTTGTTTCACAGGAGAACTTCTACATATGGGAGCCGTTTTGAGCTGTGGATCCAGCCGATGCATATGTTTCTGGTTTTTTACCTTCTTCGATAGATCCGGTCCTAATTAACCAGGCTCCTCGAGGTGGAAGGCCTACTTGGGTGAAGTGGGTTCGGGTCTCAAGTGTGAGGCTCAGTGTCACCTAAGTAACGAACCTCATTGCAGTCGTCTTCCACAAGAATATCAGGTGTCCACTGAAAAGAGAGACTACTTAGTAACATGAATGCCTTCAAAGATTCAGAACCTTATCTATTCCAGGGGTTCTGGTGTTTTTTCACTCCAATTAGACCCGGTCTTTATCAGCAGGCGGGGTAGAGATATAAGAATAAGCTTGAAGAAATGGGGTTGCGGGGTTTTGCAGGGTGAATTTCTCATATCTATTTCTGGAATCCTTTCTGAGATGGCTCACAGCCCTCACTGAAGACATCGTGGTTCTTGGATAGAAAAAGAAAATTGAGCTGTAGGGTGAACATTGACACCGTCTGCAAAAGCGATAAATTCCGTAGCGATTTTCCGGACCACATAATCCCGCTTGCAAGGTACTAGTTAGACTAGAAGAAAAACATAATGTTCACATTCATTCAGAATATGACTGAGCCTATAATTTTCGCAAAAGATGTAACGAGGAAGGAAGGAAAAAGGAACGAGAACGAAAGGGGACGATGGCAAAGTCATTCCGGTTGGGGTCCGCTGCCGAGATTCAAATAGGGGGGTCACTTTCCCAGGATGATTCAGCTCAACGACGTTGCGCCATTTATAATTGGGAGCCGAGGAAGTACGAACACCTCCACTCCTATCAGTTTTGCCCTTGCTGGGAAAATGCGAAAAATTCGTGAGAAAAAGACTTAATTAATTTTCGACTCCTACATCACTTCGGGATCAAGGTGGTAGGATGGCAGAAAGAGCCATGACGCATCATGATCTGGACCGTATTTACTCGATTTTCATAATTTTTACTATGTTATATTCTTCATATTCCTCAAAAAATTGCCCCAGTCCAAAGTTGGTAGTTAGCCCCTCCATTTTCTTGGAGCCTAGGGGAGCTGCATTAGCATTGACCTCAAATTTCTCTGTAGGCAACTGAACAATCAGGTACCCAGAGATTCCGGGTAAAGGTACTCTGTGCATATAATGTAGTAAAACTACGTCGCTCAAAGTAAGAATTCATTCAAAACTGTCTAATTAGCAAAATTCGATGTTTTCTTTTTGAAAAATACGATTTCCCACACCCATGTAATTGGCTGAAAATGGTAGTTGTACAGACCTAGCCGGACCAGGGAGCCCTTCAGGTTTCTCACATCATTATCACAAATCCCTTCCTTTCTCAGGAGGCCCAACCCTCCTTCTTCCCTGCAACACCCAACTGAAACTGCTTCGTATGGGTTTTCCTACAGAATATCGAGCATAAGCATGATTTAATAGAACAGCCCATCTGAAGGGCTTTGATTCAGAACAAAAATGTTGCGGAAGATCCAGTAAACAGTAATGTTGGCAATGTTTTGGCCTACAAAATAGTAGCACACTCGTTTCAGCTTTGCTTTCCAAAAGGCAATCTCCCGAAAAGCTTTGAAGTCACCGTTGAATGGTTCCGATCACAGGGACACTAACAACAATATCATGAAACGATACGAACAAATGATGGAGAGAGAACTCTGGTCCGACTGAACGGCCTTTTCATCTACCCTTTTAGGGAGATTCACCTTTAGATAGAAATAAACGAAGGACCGGTTCACGCTAATAGAAATTAAAGTAAGAAAAGTAGACGTAGAAAATAAATAATATTACTTATCAAAGTCATGATTTTCGACTAGTTCGCGTTAAACATAGTCCACACTTTTTACTTTTATCAAAAATATCTTTTACATTTTGAATTTTATTTATTCCGGATGCTAACGTCACTTTGGGCCTCCTTTACAGCTTCGCTACTGGGAACGACCTGATTGCTGGTTTCACTCTGCCGCCGTTTTATGGGAATGACGGAGTTGCGTGAAGAAATTTATCCCATTTGTGAACCAGACGATGTTAGAGGTTACCCGAAAATCAGAGAGTGAGCCCTATGAGAAAGAGAAACCTGGGAAATTTTAAATGTCTCTTAAATTTCTACAAAAAAGGGCTTTCCAAATCCTTATCAACCCCATTCTACTGGCGGTACTCCAACAAAAACAGCAACCTTGCTGCATACGGTAGAAAATTGTCATAGCCGATCAAAACAAGCTAATAGGAAAAAGTATAACATTATACGAGGTGGGCTACCTAAGCAAAACACAAGTCAAAGCAACAAGGGAAACATTGCTGAGAAGTGGTACTGTTGACGGGATACAGAAAAGTTGTCATTTTCACAGAGGGGCTGGGGATCTAGATGAGAAATCAGGCTTGAGGAACAGATTCTTTCCTTGCTGGTGCAGGCAGGTGAGGAAGGAAAGATCGATGTCATGGGAAGTGGTGGGAACGGGAAAAATGAATGAAAAAAGGCAAAGATCGATGGTTGGCTGGGAGAAGACGAAAGCGCCATCGAATAGAACTGCAACCATAACAGTAGCGAGCAGGATACGGATAATGGCACCAAAAAACCCAATTTTTGCCGCCTTCAAACATAGTCAAATTCATATTACACCTACAATATTATCATACAGTTTGATCATCCTCAATACTCGGTAAACTAAGCAATTACTGTAGTCAGTAGACAGATCGAAATTAAAATTAAATAAAATCGCAGGGAATAAATCAAGGTAGCTCGTCAGTAGTCCACTAGTCCACCTCTCACTTCGCCATGACAAGCGCCGCAGTCTGCCAGTGATCCATCAAAGGCGGCGTCCCCTTTGCCCCATCTATGTCAGCAGATCTGAGAGGATCTAGGCAATTTACCCCTTTCACATGACGTTTAAAACGGACGAACCCACTCCCTTTGCAACTTCTGTGCAACCTCGACGGCGCCAATACAAATATAAGGGATAAAGTATGAAGTCCTGGGGCGTTGATCAATTCCGTCAGAGGGATGAGCCCACACGTACGACTTCCGTTCAGAATCGTGATGGCGTAATGAATGCGCATATGATCTATACAATGACTTGCGGTGGCTAGCCGATGTACAAGTCAGTGCTTTTATCCTGGTGCCAATTAACCGACCCCGGAAGGATAGAAGGCTTGGTTGGCCCAGGTAGATATCGATCCCGGATTCGAACCCGTGACCATGCATGTGCAAAGTGCACACTCGTCATTTTACCACCTCTGCCCTTCCACTTTTTATCCAAGACTTCACCAATACGAATAAAAATAGGAAATAAGGCTTGAAGACCACGATTGGTGGTTCCCCTTGTTGGCAGAGTCTCACCCACGTAGCCTTACTCCTGACGTGTACTTTTGTTTGCATGGTAGGGTATTGGGCTACTTTGCATATTCCGGTGAAGTTCAAATCTCAAACCTCCGAAAAGCAAAAAGAAAACAGCAAATGCAAATTCAGTCTATTCCGACATCATAAATTCCTGTGAGCATCAAATAGCAGGACCGGTCGATTTGCCAACTATTTACATAAACTCCGAAATCGAATTCTTCCTAGCTCAAACGTGCTCACTAACTTTTTCAGACCAGCTAGTCAATAATGTGACAGTTCAGATTAGAGGGACCACTGTTCTGAACTTTCAGAGCTCTTGTACATCAGCAAGCATTGAATGTACCCATCTAACGATGATGCGATTCGTGATGGAAGTCGAATTCATGGCGTATTTGCAGTTATAGTGCAACGTTAACGGGAAGACTACCGTTGGCTTCATCTTTAAAGCACATCTTCCAAAGCAACTTCCGATCACTCATATTTTAACTTCAAAAATTTCTGAATTTTTATTTATTGATTTATCAATTCAATTGTACCGGTACTAAAAACTAATTAACTGTTCTTCCTACCCAATCTGAGCATATTATAACTACGCGGCCTCCACTAAGGGCAGATGGCGTCATGCATATGGCGGGAAGCGCTTTCTTCTAGCGCTATGCGGAGGCAGGCTCTCGGCCTAAGTAGTATAGTGGTTAGTACTCCACGTTGTGGCCGTGGCGACACAGGTTCGATTCCTGTCTTGGGCATCGTTTTGCATTTAGTTTATCTCGCCAAATGGTCTAAATAGTACAGTAATTACTTTTGGCTTCCACATGGAAAGAACTGGTTGCATGGTTTCTGAGTAGGAATGCTTTGCCGTGGACAAAGTGGTGCAGTGAGAAAAGGCGCTTTATTGCATCTCACGGTTCTACTGAATCTGAATCCGATCAGCGGCAGCGAATCAGCCGAGATTAGTTCTTCAAAGTCTGCCTAGTTACTTGATACTGTAACATTTCAATCCCTATGGACAAATGTTATGTAGGGGCAAGTGGTAAAACCCGAGCACTGCCTGAGAATCGGATCTAAGCTCGATACTTAACCACGTCAACCAAGCTCTCATCCTTCCGGGGTCGATTTAGTGGTACCGGTTTCATCTGGGAGGATGAAAGGGTCACTGCAGTCATTGTATGGGTCACATGTGCATTCGAAACCGCAATGCTATTCTAAATGGAAGTCGACGACGGGGCGCATACCATTAATGGGTTGAAAGTTTCCACCCTTATCATTGTTTTGACTTCCGCAGTAACCGGCCCAACTGTGGAAAATTTTGCACACCGATTTGAAAAATATCATCATCAATCGGATGAAATTCGTTGGCCCAAGATCGATGTGTTTCCACTCCCTGCTGGGATAATTCCAGCAACTGCGCCGGAACAGATATCAGCCCCTCGTCATTTACACTGACATTTTGTCAGGTGTACTTAACCAAATCCATTGAAATACAATATCCTGCTACATTGTCGAGTACTTCAAACGAAAAAAAAAACAGCTACACATGTACCAACTTTTTTTCTACAGGAACTCACTAATAAAGAGGTTTTTAAAAAATTGCAAAAAAAAAAACGCTTGAGGCGGGAATTTCTACATAAAAATTACTACAAAAAGAAAACAATTGAAAGGCCCTAAACATTAATGCCTCTGTTACCTTCCATTTATTAATTTGTAACTTATAATACAGTCCGGTTACAGCTTGGGCAGTGTTTTCAAGAAGTTTATAAATGTAGTAAATAAATTTATACGAATTCTGGGTTTTTGCATAGTTATGAAGCCTCGATAGGATATGATGTGAGGATGCAATGCCGACCAGAATCGACTCTGTTTCAAAGGCCCAGCTCTTAGTTTCCTCTTTTATATTAGTAACAAAAGTGGTGGTGGAGAATTGTTCGCATCAGTGAGAAAGAAAACGAGCGGTTCCGACGAATTCGCGAAAGCTAATTCTTTCTAAAAGTAAGGAATATAGAGGTTGTACGAGGAAATAAGTAGTATGGAAGGCGTAATTGGACGAGATTTTAGTTGTTGCAATTGCGTAAAGGGCTAACTACATGAGGCCCAAAATTGTAGAGGTTTTGGTGGTCAAAGCGCATTGATTGGGATGGTCAACGGTTATTGCGCGGGAAATCGCCTATAAAAAGGAGCTACCTGAAGCAGGACGCCATTCTTACATTGTTCTTTTAATTAGGTTCCCCTTCTCACGCATTTATTGATTCTTGACTGGTCTCGGCCTATCAGAATTAGATTGTCATAATGATTTGATTTATTGATTTTTAATGTTTAATAACATAAAGTTTAATTACCCAAGTTTGAGGTGTCGACCACCGAACGAATAAAAAATGTCCGAATTTGCGTTCCACTGCCGCCAAAGATCACGACTAGTTGTTTAAATTACCATGGTGGCTGGCCCTAGTGAATGATGCAGCCTCTACAGCGCCATTAAAATTCGTTTACCTTAGGCTGTGCCATATACCGACATGATCCTCGAGCCCATATAACGCCCTATCTTGGCCGCCACATACGGTATACGAACAGGCCCCGGATTCATTCGCGAGGGATACTTCCCATTTTTTAAACTGTGTTTCCAAAGGGAGGACAGATACTGTACTGCTTCAGATCCAGATAGTTTCAGCGGACCTCCACTATTCGACTTAGTTGTAAAATTTGACGTCAATTTTTTTTATTTCGAAATAATTTCAGTCTAAATAGTTCAGTAATTCAGTTGCAACACTTATAATTGAGATTGAAAAAGCTACTGAGGACCGAAAAAAGAATTTACTCATCTGGAAAGCAACGTCCCTGGCAAGAAAACGTTTGTCAGGTTCATAACTTCTCCTCAAGACGTCTGACAAATGGGTCATAAACATGCTAGATTTCAAGTGGGTGTTGCTATTGCTGAGACAACTGACCCACCGTAACGGCAGTCGCGCGTGCCCTTTCAGTTATTCGTGGGTAATGAAACATCAGCTAACTACCCTATATCTCAGGCAATAAGAAAGAGATCCCGCGGATAGCTGAGTGATTTATTTTTCAAAGAAAAGAGCTGGGTAGTGTAGGTTGATGAATAGGTGCCGATGCTACTGCACAACTTGTAAATAAAAACAACGTCATCAATTCAACGGTATCCCTAGTAGTCATAGCCAGTAATCCAATATAGAGTCCAATATCCGACAATTATTCCATCAACAACTTGTCAAGTAGCACCCAAGAGGGATTAAGTATGTGCGTAATGGGATTAGATATAAATTTGTAGTAAATTAGAGAAGTAAACAACAAAAACAAACTAATAAACAACGAAAATGTGACGAGAACTGAAATGACACACTTGTGTCATTTGTTTACATTATGATCTCCACGGTGAACAAGGATGAATTTATGGGAAATGACCCATGGGATGCTCAAGAAATGCGGTGATCATAGTGTAAACCCCATTCGCCCGATCGCATAAACATTGTCAAGGCGGCGAGTGATTAATCGTGGACACTAATCAGTGATCCGGCCATAAATACACAAATATCACATAGGATTGGTGATTACTATACGATAGATATACTTACGGCCGATAAACGACGGTAAACCTCTCACTCAGGTAATAGATTTGCTTCGAAACGGGAAAATTCGAAAATATTCGAAAAATCACAAAAGTCGGTCTCGACATCGATGATTTTCTTCGTGTATTCAGGCAAAAAAAGATGGATTTACTGAAGTATCTGGATGTGTTAGAGGTAATGAAGGGTACAGTAATCGGTATGGAGAAGTAAAGAGAACGAGAAATTGCTCTAAATTACATAAGGGATAGAACGATCTACAAGGACGATAAGACGGCCGTTAGAAAACGGCATGGTCCGCACAGCCGACTGTTCGGCCGTGATCAATGGATGGTCAAAGGAAGAGGGGATGTAAACGACTTCAACGTAATCAACAAAAACAACCGTAAACAACAACTTACTGGCTTTGTAATCGAGGAAGTAATCACTGTACGCGTCCTCATCCGCCATCCTATAATAGAAAATATATGTATTGATCAATTCCGAAACGAACTAAAAGGCGAGCATATGTGAAAACGCTTTTCGAAGCAATAATGATCTAGAAATGGAATGCATCACTAGTGAGAGAAATGGAAAAGGGAACTTTTGCAAGGATCCAAGTTCCTACAGTAATCCTATCCTTCTGCTACACAGCTAATGCTTGTTAGACTACGAACCGTAGTAGTATCAAGCAATAGTAGAATTACAGTATGATTTTGGATCTGTGCCAGACTTTCTTTCTTACTCTAGTCGCTTCACCTGAGGTAGTCCTTGATTTTTATAAACCACTTTGACTTAAGATGTGAAAAGAGTTCGAGCATTGACAAACTTAGCAATTCCCACACTTTCATACAATTCATTAAGCGCGTAGTGTAAAGTAGGTATTGATTTTACGCGTCTGTAATTCGCAGTCATCTCCCACACTAAGTTTAAAGGCGTTTCATGATGTGGAGATAGCCTTACTGACAAGATAGGCTAATAACTTCCTTCAAAGTTTTAAGGTGCCGTTCTGTGTGAAGAGTGAATTTTTCATTGGGCAGCATATAAAATTAGCGAAAAAAGAAAATATTTCAACTACAATCAGCTCCGAAGCTTTCAGAGCTCCTTGCAGCGTCCCTTTGAAGAAGGAACAACTTGACGATAGCTAAGCAAGTTACATCGCTTTTTCAGTCGACAAAGTTGACAGCTCAAAGTTTCTTTTTTGCCTGTCTAGTCTCCAGAGGATTACTGCGAAATGACCTGCTGCTCATTTTAGTTTTTTGTGAGCACTTAGTAGATAAATGTGCCGGAAGGCTTTCATAAAGCAAAGTGTCTCTTCCTCAGAAATATATTTGAGAGGTATGTTAGCTATGTCAATACTGATTGCTGTTATAAACAACTGAACGGAGGTGGTGCTGTGGCAAAGGGCACACTGTCACACACACGTAGTTTGAGGGGATCGAACCCCGCACTGACACTCGCCTAGGCAAATAAAACCCTTTACAGCACTGGGGTTAGTTAATTGGCAATTGGCTCGTTTGGGAGGATAGAAACCTTGTCCTGTACATGGGCTGGCCTCCGCAAGCCACTTTGTAAGCCACATACGTATTCAAACGCCGCAACGATTTCGAATGGAAGTCGATGCATGGCGTACTCCACGAACGGGCTTGATTAGCGTCAAAAACTCTATTTTCTAACCATTACAGTGAGTACGCGAGTACATCAATGTGAGATGAGTTAGTAGAGGGAAAAAGTGAAATGGGACGTTGGATTCCGACATCGTGGGTGAACCTGGTGCCGATGTACATTTTGACGCCATCATGCATCAATTCACGATTTTCATGAAAGAAACATTAAAATATGAAAGTGCAGTTTTCATGCAAAATTCTGCGGATTCGCCGCGAGAGGAAGGGGAAGAGAGAGAAGAAGAGAAAAGGAAAAAAGGAACGCAATGGAGGTGAATGGTGGACTAAGTGCAGTTGAACTAAACGAATTCACTTGGTGATTGAAGTGTCTGAATAGCGTTAAAGAGGATTTCTCGGAGAGAGGAGAGTTAGTTGGTGTTGAACGGGACGAATGCATGCAGCATGCAGCAGATAGAACATCGTGTCAGAATCGGATTAAAAGTACGTCGTCGCAACTCGTTCAGCCTTTTACGGATATGGTGGGTAAATAGGCCGGAAATACGTGCCCTACGCGAATTTCCCTACTTTTCCCTAATATAAAAGTGTGAAGAGTAGGAGACAAATCAGGAAGAGAGAGAAAAAAATTAAAAACTGTATTTTCTGCAACCAAGCCCTCGAAGAACTATTAGTTGATCTATTACTAGTAATTACTCCAAGTGGTGTAATATGAAGAACAGAAAGACAGAGATTGTCTTGAGCCAGAAAAAGTTCGAAATGACGAGTTGCTGCTCTTCTCGGGAGGAAACCCTTTAAGCTTTTCCGTAGACCAATTATTATTTACTTGTCCCTAACGGGAATACCCTGGAGGCTCTGGAAAGAGGGTAAATAGAAGGCGTGACCATCAATAGCCATTTTTTACTCATTTCGATTAAAATCTCGGTTCTCTTGAGAAATGGAGCAACAAGAGAAGAAAAGAAACTTGGTTAAAAAAAAGAAAAGAGAGAGAGAAAAACAAAAAAAAGAAACAGAAAAGGAGTGCAAGTTTCTCAATAATACGCCTTCCCAGAAACATAGTGAAGATATACAGAAGACATAAATGGAGGTAAAGTAAATAAATAAATAATTAAATAAATAGGGAAATAAAGTGCTGTCACCATCAAAGGGGCTCGAAGCAAAGTGCTGGACCGAAAACTACCCTGGTAGATCCATACCCTACATATACGGTGGAGGCGGGTGGTAGGTACCAGTTTTGGCTACTAGAATGGTGGCAGCCCCCATCCAACTGTCCGGAGCCTCAAAAACTATTGTATAGTCCAATTAAGTAACCAGAACCACTAAGATTCCAGGAACGGCTACAGGAGACCAGCGTTTTACAATTAGATGACAATGATTCAATAGTTGATCGAACAAAAGAAGGTCAGTTCGGCTACTAATAACAGTGCTCTACTTGACCGACGATGAACGGCAGTCAACACAACAGAACGTTTAGGCCTTTTAGGTTTTTCAACCGTTCATAAATGGAATGGGAGGCATACAATTTGGTACTTCTCATTTCCACTACAACTAAATAAAGAGTGAAATAAGCTGGCTATACCTTTTCTAAACGATGTTTTCCTCCACACTGAGTTTTTGAGTAATCTGAAGTCCTATCTAACCTCTCCGGCACCACAACACACCATGCACTGATCAGCTCAAGCGTTTGCCAAAGTTTTTGACCTCGTGGGAATATTTAACGGAAGGATTCTTTTCCGTACCATGAGACCTTCAGCCCTCTAGGGATAAAAAACCCGAAGAATGCATTTATCTCATAAAAACAACGAAAAACTTGAAAAATCGCGTATCTGGGAGCTCCTATGCAGCGATGATTTCTCATTCCCTTCTTTTTTGTAAAACTTTGGCCTGAAAGATTCTGATTTTTCTAGTCTGATTTGTCTGGAGGATTCAAAAGCTCGGAAATGATATGTGACACTTAAGTCGCTCAAGTGAGATCCACGATTTTCGGCCCCGTTCAGTAGGATCTACAGTGAAAAGCAACAGCAAATGTGACACCTGCTCCTCAGAAAAAAAAACCTCGTAAAGCTAAATTTGCAGCCAGAACCGTTACGATGTGATTTATAAAAAGCTGTAGTTAGAGAAAGGACAAGCCGAGCCGAGTAAACGAATGAATCCAATCCGATGTAAATCCAATTGTGAACATTGACGGCAGACGACCGGAAAACGTCTGGACACAAACGGCGGACGGCGGCTTCAGTGAAGATGGTGGCGGTGGGGGGTGGCTGAAGATAAATGGACGGACGAAGCGGCAAACGACCAATTTCTTCGGCTAACAACGAGAGGAAATCAACGCTTAACGAGGTTGACGAAAACTCGTTGATGTGGCAGAAAGCATCCATGGAATACGGAGGAAAAACTGGACTGAAAAAAATAGAGGCAGATACGGTAGATGGAAAAATAGGCCAAATATTTGAACGTTGTCTCGCACACCGACTGCACCATCCCCTATTTTCCTCTAACTCTTCGGCTTTTCTTCTTAAATCCTACGGCTATTCCTTCACTACAGTTATGGTCTATCATGGTCCTCAAAAGAGCGGAGCCTGAACTTCAAAGAGATCTGCTTAAAATATTTCTGCCTTGGAGGAGCCAAGACTGGGCAAGTAGCCACTCGAACATGCACTTGTACTGAGCTACTTTCCAGTTCCCTAGGAAAACCTCAAGAATTCTTGAATTCAATGGGCACTCCAAGTAGGCAGGTTCGTGCTCAATTCTTTAGCCATTTTTGAAGCAGAATGCCAACTCCTCAAAAGAGGACAGCCCTTCTAGAAATCAGGAAAACCCATTTTCACAACAAGCCCTAAAATTCAAAAAAAAGGAAGAAAACTGAGGAGACAGAAGTTATCTGAAGGGGTGACAGTGGCACGATTGCCTGAGGAATTTCGTCCTTGTTTGGTACTGAAAACTTTCACTTTTTGGATCGGTGAGCGGTCGATTAATTTGCTCTAACACGAACAAGTTTGACAGAGAAATATGCCATAATTTCGCATTGCTCAAGATCGACGACATCGGAATGGATGGAACGAACCGATCAGTTCTCGAACGCAGGGTATGTGGTAAAAAGTTAGTTGTCCTGAAAGAACCATGGCATGATCGAGAATAAAATCGATCTGTGCTTTTTTCACAGCTCGTCAGTCATGGCGAGTTCGCAACTTCCAGCTCTCAAGGGCGATGAACTCTGCGATTAAATGGAATTCGAAAGTGCCTTTGAAACTTCGACACCTACGAGGGTGGCCGATTTCGTAAACGGGGGTCCTGTGGGACAGAGCCATTGCATTAGACAATTTCTTCAGTATTCGATTACAGTATTCGAATACTGTAATCTTAGGTCTGACGAGGACAATAGTTGCTGAAAGCCGACCAAAAGAAATAAAACTCAAGGGTTCGAGAAGCTCTTTTAGAAGAGGAAGGAATGAAAGAAACTCATAGACAGCGTGACTTCGAA
Organism: Haemonchus contortus; assembly: GCA_000469685.2. NCBI lineage: Eukaryota > Metazoa > Nematoda > Chromadorea > Rhabditida > Trichostrongylidae > Haemonchus > Haemonchus contortus. The sequence continues at coordinate 10,156,315 of LS997565.1, forward strand.
GTTTTCGATGGTTCAATTCGAAAACCCTCTCGAATTTTTGTCTCCTGAACGGAAGATTAATGACCCCCCGATAACACTACTGAAGAGTTGCTTTTCCGAAAAACGAGAACTGGTCGTGATGTCTGTGATGGACCTTCTACCTCCTCCACTGCCTGTAACTGACAAATGGAATGATAAATGACAGTGTCTTCCATTTTGGTGGCTGCTGGTGCTTGAAAAACAGGTATAGGTAAAATATTGATGATAAGAAGGTTCAGGTAGACAGGTAATTGTGCTACTTTCTAGAAATCGCAAACTGAGACTTCTTTTTTTGGAGAAGATTAAGGGTTACCTCAGAAGTTCCGACTACTTCAGCAGCTCTATCCAACCCTACCGTACTCACTATAGGGCAGTCTCCCCCATATCCCATGTCCCAAGTTTTCTTTGCAGTTCGAGAAAAAAAATGCAAATCACTGGCGATGAAAGGTTCTCATTTTTTAGGAAAATTTTCGGATTTTTTTTTTTGGTTTTTTAACCGATTAGTCACAAAAATGAAGGTCCAATCACTTCTGGTCCACTTTGCAGACCGGAAGCGATAGAAATCTCACTACAACTCCACCAAATCGAATTTTTTTAATAATTGAGCAGCAATATTGATGAAAACACCAACGCCGCGGGCTCTGAAGCTGAGCAAATAGCGTCTGCTGTTTTTGGCTTCCAACTAGGCTTACTCGAATGCCATTTCATCGTGTTCGAGCACCTCAAAAACCACGTCAACTGGATGGTAGCTTTTCTAAAAGTAGTTCTCGCTAGAATGAGTGCACATAGCACTTTTGGTGGAAACAAACTCGTCCAAATGTTGTAATGCTCTTCTGGATCTGACATTAAATGCTAAAAAGCTTAATAGACAATCTGAGCCGTCACGACCACCTGTGTCATACTCAATTCCATTCCAAAAATACCCTAATCGAGTAACTAATCAATAATAATAAATGAATACTCCTGTATTGAACCTCTTACATTAGGTAGTAGGTAAACCACCGGCAGCTGAACTTCCAAGGTAGAGATCACATGTTTGTCGTGCCTTTTCTGATAAGCTTGTTCATTAGTGGGCACTTTATGTGCATATGATGAGGATATCGACTGATTACGGTAAAAAATCAACATAAACTAATATTGTAGAGGAGTTTCAGATTCGATGACCGGTAGGGTAGGTTAAAAAAATGGTGTAAGATTGGGAGGTTCAAAGGATCAGAGAGTGACCAACTCCAAATTCAAATTCGAGAGGAAAGACTCAAAAAAAGCAAAACTGAGTACTGTAGACAGGTACTGTGGACAGTAGGAATTATCCAAAATAAACAGTTGTTTCAAGGTGGGCTTGGAAAAGCAAGAGAGGGTCCAAAATATTGCTCGAGTCGTCATTTGACTACCGGGCATATGGATATGGAAGCGTTTTCTGGCAAAGCGCCCTTAGCCTGACATTGAAATCTCAACGACGTCAATGGAATCTGCTCGATTACCGTAACATTTCTACAGTAAGCGTAAGATTACCGTATGCAATTGAGAGGTGATAAAAAATGGTAATAAAAGATACGAGTCGGAGAGGAAGCTGTTGTTATTCTAGGTGAGAAATCTGGCAAAGCCACCGCGGATTGCGATCAGGGGCCCTGCGTCAACGGGGAGGAGCCAATCCGGCGCTTTTACAATGCCCTCTTGTCCAATCTGACGGCACATCAATTAGCGACTGCTCGAAGCCTAGCAAAAGATCTCGTATGCTCCACGGTGAATGTGTCAACAGTAGTAACGATGTAATAATAGTAATTTAGACATAAATTTACAGTAATTCAATAATTCAAGGCTTACGGGATAGGAACACCATCACTGTCGGGAATTCCCATCATAATCTTCGCTCTCACCCAGGATAAAGGACAGGCACGGCTTCGGAGTGAGCCATGCCCGCGACCTAGGTTCAAAAATGTCGCAACGATTGGATGGTTTGATTGATTTCTTCTGTTGAACATCGACTTCCGGATCCATTCGAAGTCCATGCTTGCAGTCTTATCAGCTCAGATGACGACATACTCGGAGCAGCGTATCGAGGCACTGCCAACGGCTGGCCCTTCTCGTGCAAAACTCCCGATTGAATCAACGAAATACCTTTTTATAAGCTTCTATTTTTCTTTTGTGGGACTTTTTCAAGTTCAGATCGAGTGCTGAGATACCAGGATTATCCTCGAGTCAGTGTAAACCTGATAGTCGTTCACAGCGTCGGGAGTACGTCGAATTCACGGCGTATGCAAAAAGATTGATTAACGTTCATGGCCTCACACTTACGCTAGCATTCTCCTCAGAATTCAGAAACTCTCTGACTAATTTGTACAAATGAAGGAGTTGATCGAGGAAAACAAATTCTCCTGGCAACCGCCACCACTTTGTCCTATAGGACCAAACAAATTTCAGGGTCCTCACGTAAATACTTCAAAGATTCATATCTGTAAGAACCCTTTCAAACCCTACAGGCACTGAAAGGCCACTAGTTTGTAGGACAAGTTCGTAGGGCGTGAAGTGTGGGTACAGGCCGATACGGTCTCGGACATGACTCGAACCTACACCCATACATCACACCCGCAGAGCTTATCCACCTCAGCACCGAAATGACATGCAGGTTCCCTTCGGCTTCTTGATAGCCTACATACATGGTACAGCTAATCAATATTCACCCATAAAAGTTATACTGGGTTGAAAATATTCAAAAGCTTCAAGAAAGGTTTAGTCGTCTAGTCACTCTCTAGGTATGCCAGGTCGTCATGTTTGATTTCCGTAATAATACCAGCTGATAACAGCTACATGGCGCAGCCTACTAGAAGAAGAGCACCCGCAGGTATTCTGTTTCTTATAGGTTGCGCCATGCAGCTGATATCAGGGAGATATTATTGCTGAGATCAACCTTGACGTATTTTAAGTCGCAGCCTATAAAAGGCAGAGATCTCGCAGGTACTCATTTCTTATAGGTTACGCCATGCATTCACAATGACAGCTAAAGTGATATGGTGTTGAAGCAACGTATGAATTGACATCGGCGTTCACCTGTGCAGACTTCTTAACCGAGTGGCCGGCCTACCGATGCAGATCAATTAGGCGGAATTCCGTGGGTTACAGTACATGGTATATATTTAGATCAGCAGAAAATATTTACAGGGGACAAGCAATTAACTGAGGAAAATAACGTGAAAAATAGCACCGGCAAGTCTCAAAGACCGCATTCAGATGGAAATGACAAAGCTGTCAAGTGTCTGAATTGCCCTCATCTTCTTTCACAAAAACGGAACAGCTGATAGTATGTGACAGACTTCAAAGGAATTCTTCGAGCTCCGGAGAGGTGATCATGGTGGCAGATGTGAAAAAAAAAGACGGCCACGAACTTTCTCATGGCACATTCCATGTCTCCATTGCATCGCCGAGGCCCATGACGGAAGAATTCGACGAACAGTCCTCCACGATCACAATGATCCTCCAGTCATATACGGCTCGTTTTGGATATCCAGTATTTTTCACGCCGATTTATTTACCGTATTCTTTACTACTGTATACCTCGAGCTGTGCAGACATTGAGAGGAGACAGGAGTCGATAACTGAAGCTAATAAATGGGAGAATAGAACGAGGAAAAAGGGCCGAAGAAAAAGATGAAGAAGAAGAAGAAGAGGAAAAGAAGTAGAAGAAGAAGAGAACTTGTAGGCACGAAGTGATTGAACGGATTCCTATGCCAAAAAATGGGCTGACTCGGGATTAGGATTCGATAAAGCAGAGCTTCCTATTGGTTCACAACTCTCTTCAGCCTGAGCTGGAACTCTACCATGGAACAATTTTTCGAGGGCATCGTGGTGGACCTCGAATAGCCATTGCTGGTTGGAGATTATTTCAATTTTCCTTAATTTTTTTGATTTTCAAAGCAAGTACGCGATCCAAGAGTAAAATTCGATGGAAAGCAAACGACGGTTTTGTCTGCACCCCACACTTTTTTGCTTGGCAGCGTATTCCCTCGCCGCCAGCTTACGCTCAGCCCCTAAGCCCTAAGTGCTACACAGAAATGAGTCGACGAAAGAAGGTGAAGTCTAAATACTTCAAACTAAAAAAATTCCTGACTGAATAGTTCTACTTAGAAGTCTTTACGATATGGCTTCCAAAAGGAAGCAGAAGGAATGCCACACAAGCATCGCGTTAGTATAAAGATGTGCTCTGACCGTCTGCCTTTAGCGGAACGATCACCAGCTCTGACGTGGTGCTCGTGGGAATTGCACGTTTGAATCCACCACATCAATCATCTCAGCATCGCCTCCGACAACGCCGGAACAATCGACTCTGTATTATTTTTTGCCCCACGAGTCTGGGATATACAATTGATAGGCCTTCGATAGACAAGCTAGGGATAGAACAATAAAAATGAAAGAGCTCCTACAGTAATCTGACCAACAGCCGACCGTATCATCCAATTTCTACCTATTGAAACATTCAACTCGGAACTATCAATGCGTTTATACTTACATATCTGTCGTGAGCCCTGACCAATCGGCCTGATTCACTGAATCGAAGAATACGTGCCGTACGGATTCGCCACATTCCCCTGAAACCGCCTCATTCACCGCCACCCCCATGCCGTCAGCTCGACCTTTTAGCTCCATAGAAGCATTTCGGTGCAAGGACCTTTCTGACTCCTTGTAGACATCAAAATATATTTAGAAATCTTCATGGACTATATACACTCTATCAGACCACATACTAAGCGATTAAATGTCAGTAGGAACACTTATAACAACAATGTTCGTATGAAATCAATAATCGATTAGATTGAAATACAAGAGTCGGACAATGCAAAACAAGGATCAAACACTCGTAAAGACATAAATATATATGTATGTATATAATAAATTCGCTTTGTGTTCAAAACATAACAATCGCAATATATGGCAATCAATTGAACAATGTTAGAGATAAAGACTACGGAAATGTGATGAGAAAAGGATCAATGGCAACACACTTTAGACGCCTGCTTTAATAGGAATCGAAAGTGACGAATCGCTCTACCTTTGCAGCTATAAAACTCTATGGACATTTGTGAAAAGCCCCTACTGACCCACTCATTTTATTAACTATACCCACACTGGTGAACCTACAGGCTGTTATTTTTGGATGGGAAGGGGGATCATGCCAATCAATCGATAGCAATCAGGTCGTCCTTTCCTACTTTTTTTCGAGTAACTCGACAATATATGAGGAAAAAAGTTATATAGGGCCATATCGATTTGCCATCATCGCCGGTAAAAGCAGCTAGCTTCTGCGGCTCGATTCCGCTGCCACACAGCCGATACTTATCGATTGCAGCCGCAGTGTGAGCACGATCGCAGACTAGGCTCCATACTAGCAATGGCAGCAAGGTCCCTGAGTGTAGGAGTGGCCAAAAGTTACGACAGGTTTCGCGCAAAATCAATACCCATTCTTCAACATGCGCGATGTGACAAACAAGGACCACCAAATCAGCTTTAGTAAATAGACTGGCACTCGAAGCTACAGTACAGAAAGAACTTCCAGACACGACCTTCTATACTTACATGGCGAATTGTTAGTATAATTTACTGAGACGACGATTTGAGCGACTTGACCTTAACTCAGAACAATTGCAAAAAACTTGTAATTAGAGCTTCGAATTGTGCGGATCGATTTCAAATTTGATAAAACTTCGATTTGGTTGCATATATCATTTAGGTAGTGGCCAAGTCATAGAAATCTACTCCAATCACAAATTTACAAGCTAATCCTTCTAAGACTTTTCTAGAAAAGTACTAGATACTCTATTTGAAGTGAGGTAATTTGACTAACTTTTGCTACGAAGCATAAATTGTTACCAACAAGTTCCACACAACAAAATAGATGACCCAGCATCACCAGAAATCCATCGAAGGGACAGAAGCAATACATTCGTTCAGCGAGGTTCTCTACCACAACGAAACAGGTATGAAAGCATCTAAGTTATTGAGGAACAAGCTTACTGCTCACCATTTCATCTTCTTCGTAATGCTACAAAAAAATCCACAGAACCCGTTATTTCGTTGCAAAGAATTAGTTTTAAAAAATGTAAAGCGCCATGAAACATGCCTCCAAAATGAGGAAATATGTCGAATCCACGACTACTATCAATTCGAGGTTTCCGGACGAAATGAGGCGCTGCTTTCTGTATGGATGCTAATGCAGCTCGGTGAAGTATAGCAGGTCTTGTGGAATGATGCCAGCATGAGCAATATTGTTCCTTCGGACCACATTTGCTGCCAGACCTTTCAAGGTAATGTATTTTCCTGGAATGCATTCATTGCTAAAAGGCAATAAACTGGGAGAAAAAGCAAACACACAGCATTTCTATACACATAAAAACCTCTAAAGCTAATGCAGCCATTATCAAAGTTGGATTTACGGCATATCCTTCTCAAACATCTCATTGCTAAAAGGCAATAAACTGGGAGGAAAAACAAACACACAGCATCTCTACACACAGAAAAACCTCTAAAGCTAATGCAGCCATTATCAAAGTTGGATTTACTGCATATCCTTCTCAAACATCTCATTGCACACCATCTACTTCAAGAAATCCAATCAAAACATAACCTCAATATTGATCCGTTTACTGCGACTTACAACTAAATCTATGTGTGCATTACAAAACCTCTGGTGTATCGAAGATGTGCCACGAGACTGTTTACATCAGCGACCTACGTTCCTTAAACTAGTGAAGTATTCTCAAGGATTACTGAAACTTCTTTGTCAGAAACAGTAAGAGCTGAATTACTTATCCTTCACTAAGCCTGTAGCGTAGAAGAAACAGGGCCGGAAATGCACTCCTTACCGGCACATTAAGCACAAGAAAAACTGTAATACATGGAGAGATAGCATGGATGGAAAACTCACCAATCCGTAGTGGATGGAAAAATGGTTGCAATGGTTCTGCTCGTTTTGCAATAATATCAATACAAGTATCACCATTAGCGTCACGTGCCAAAGCATATGCACCGTAATCCAGAAGTAATCGAATGATGCTCATCCTGAAACAACGTGACGAAGGCTGACGATCAATTTGATATTTACATGTCTTTCAAAATTTTCAACCTAACCCGATTTCGATGCTACAAGAGAGAAATCAAAAGCATAAAAAATTATGTTTTTATGGTACTGTTCGAGAAACTCCCACACCCATAGTTGGCCTAAAAGCACATGAAAATCCAAGGAGGGAGGGAAGGGCTGACATATAACGAACTTATTCGAGCTCTAAAGTCATAAAGCGATACGAATATGTAAACAGTGTGCTGTGGCCACTTTTTCAATTAAATTTGAAAAATTCTGTCTTTGCTAGCGAATTACACGAATGAACATAAATATTTCGGAAATGCGAGGAATTCTATTCAAAAGTACCTAGTAATAACTGCAATAACCCATTCATATCAAGATCATGAGGTGGACCGAACACGTTGCAAACGAGCAAAGAGCGGGGCACTAGTGGTGAGTTTACTCAGAGCATGTGCCTACAGAAGGATCAAATATGAACAAAAGTGCATCTCTCACCCCACAACATTTTGATCCGTTTTAATCTCATGCGAGAAATTTGTGCTCTTAATGGAGCGTGAGAGCTCACTCCACAACTTAACAAAAAGTGCTTCTGATTTGAAAAAAAAATCTTATCATCTGCAATAGGATAGCAGCAAGAAGAAGCGAACACATATTCAAAGAAAAAGAAGATAAAGAAAAAACATCGACAAACCTGGGATGAATATTTTTCACCACAACATGCAACGCGGTATCGCCATCTGCATCCTTTGAGTTCACGCAAACGCCTGCTCCTAATAAGCGATCGACGACGAAATGTGATGGTAAACTGTAAACATGAAAATCTCCTCCAATTCATAAAGTCATTTGGGTCTCCATAACACACCCTTCGTACTCAGCAAAATCGTTCTCCTTGACAGCGAGATGAAGCAAAGGAATTTTAAGCTCGTGGCATACTTTAACTAACCGTTTTACATCAATCTGTAAAGATCACCTTCAAAATGTAGGAATTAGAGGCAAAATAAATTTATCATTTTACCGATCATTTTATCAAGTTCTGAGTCAATGAGCACTCAATGAAGAACCAACCTTAACATCATCAACAGCTTCACATAGATCTATGATGTAGTGCTCATCGTCATCATTATGCATTGGTAATGATAACCTGTTCATCTGAAAAGTTTCGTATGGTATGGTTTTATCAAGCCAGAACCTTTGGGATACAGAGGATTTCGAAAAATGGTTTGTTACATGCACAACATCTAGGCATACACAAATTCAGTTTTGAGCTAATTGGGGCTCATTTGTCCAGTCAGGGAAAATAGAAGACTGCGCAGGAGAAAATCTTTGGGCATTTCATGAAGGAAAAGGATTAGAAACAGCAATAATTACCTCAGTTGAAAACAGCTTCATTCTGAAGCCGAGGGATGGAATAACTTCAAGATCCTGGATGATGGCATCCACTGAGAGGACAGACCACAGTGAGGAGAGCAATGAATCGAATTAGTTCACTCACCAAAGATAAAAGCTGCAATCCAAGTAGTACAACTCGTTTCTTTTCATCGTCACAGCTATGGATATGATCCTCTCCACAGTTGCATAAATCCGAAAGCGGACGCTCACCCCAATCAGCAAGCTTAAACAAACAAACACGATGCCATCATGCGCACATAAATAAACAATGAATATGGAAAGCAGCTGAAAACAGCTCACCCTCTCCAATTCGTAACAGACGCGATCAAAAACAAAAGCGATGATCTCTTGCTTTGGTGGTGCATTTCGTCGTCCTGCATTGTCCATATGAACTACGCGATCGTTTAGGGTGTGCAAGAAAGTCTCCAGAAAAGCTTGGAACATGGTTTGAGTCGACAGGTGAAGAGGCGTGAGATGTCTACAAAGTGGTTCGATCACCAAAACAAAATCTCCAAAAAGTTTTATAATAACTTCACCATCAACCTCTAACCAGCCATTTCTCGCGCAAAGAGATAAGAATAAATTTAATAGGTTTTTATAAATCGCAGGAAATGCGAATTAGCCGTACGGAAGTTAAGAAGGAAGAAAAAGTATACGGCTAGTACAGAATGAGGTACTGTTGAAGTGATGAGGTACTAGTACTGTTGAAAAAAGTTTCTTGCGAGCAAAGTCATGGCTTCAAATTTCACGAAAAAACCATAACCCAATTAGGAAGCGGTAAGGATACCTCTTGAGAAACACTACAGAACAGTAATATAATCAAGTATTCGAATCCCCGAATCAGCTGTGCTCAGATTATTATAAACGTTTGTTGGCTCAATAAAAGAAAGTGGCTTTCTACACGAATAAGAGGTAAACAACCTACGTTTGCTGCAAGACTAACGCGTGGCTCCACAATTCGTAGCACTTGTCGAAATACCCAAGATCGCTGAAAACGGCACCTCTGAATCGAAGGTAATAGTGAACGTCAGCATGAGCTCCACCAAGGATACGTTCACGGATGAGTAATGCCTAAATAAGAAAAAAATTGGTCGAAAAAAGAGTTCTAGATTAACTGTCGCCTGGAAATCAACATGATATTTCTCTTTTAAAGACCAGTACACAAGAATTTTAAAAGTATTCATTTGAGTTGAAAAGATTAAGTGACGGTCGAGAATAGTGCATCGGTAGCGAAAAAAACGAGAAAATCCGAGGATTTCGCGAAATGGAAGGCCTCTTGAAAGTAGTGAAAGTCGCATATTGTATGGGAATACCATGAAGGAAACGGCATGGAAGGGGTGTTTAAGCGGGTTAGAGGGAACGTCGAGCTGGTTCTCAACCTTCAACAGTCGCAACACGCAACTACTTTTTAGTGAAGATCCCACTCGCCTCCGGTCTAGAATTTCTCTCGAAAATCACTAGAAGGATCTTTCTCACCATCGTCTCTTATTCAATTCTAAGAAGAGCACAACCGAGTGAATGAGGCAGCCAAGCAGAACAAATGACAAGTGATGTTACATGCAAGGAGCGCCGAACTCACGAGCTCCATCAACGACAACACTAAACATTAACATTCTGGTGTACTGACATCGCGTGAGTCACGCCATTTGTGACGAGTTTGTTGCAGGCGACAACTGCAAGCGTGCAATACATTTGTGCGCATTGTTGAGCACAGACAAAGCATGCTAACGATGGTTACGACTACAAGTGGGAAAAAAAAGCATTTCGCATTCAAGCCTCTGCAAGTGGTTACGGGTGACGCTTTGCTCAATTTGATGTCCATCCGACAGCTCTCAGAATCAGCAGGAAGTCGCACTGGAACTTTCAGAACTGAAACTACGTTTCAGACAGAACTTAAAAAAGCCTTCGAAAATCAAGGTCTCAAGTGTATGACTGTATGTTTTCCTGGGCCATTCACAGTTCCACGATTAATGTGCGTCGCTGACCTTTGAACAAATGGAAGTAATGGAGATCGTCTTGGATATTCGCCAATCTCATCTTCCTGACCTTCTTGAATTATTACGCTCAGATACCTCTCGAGCGTTAAGTGTCTCTATTCTCAAGTCGAGGTCGCTCGTCGTCCTTAGAATGAACAAGGGCGGCCACGATCACAACGGCGCCGGCAATTAGGCGCCAATGAGGTGTTTCCGCTCAATTTCGCGCCACTTATTAGGGTGAACTCTTCTTCAGATAGCGGCCGGTTTCTGAGAGAGAAAAAGAACCTTTGGGAGGGGACCTACAACAAGAAATTGACGAAAGAGAAGGTGTCCAGCATGGTTCATTACCTAATAGCTACCCAGTTAAGGATCTAGCACAACGAACCCGCATTTATACTCTCCAAGTAATCGAAGAGAATACTGCCAGATGATAGGGCACCTCACTAAAACAAACCATAAAACAGATGAAAAAATAGACGTTAGAGGAGTGATAATTAGTGTCAAAATTCAATGATTGTAGAACGTTTTGTGAAAAAATCTTTGCTTAAAAAACGCTTAAAAATAATCCATGCCTCATAACCTATTTCATCACACGAAATATTTGTGAAAACAAATACTTCTCACGAAAAAGGAGAACTTCCGAGCAATGGAACCGTTTCGAAAACTGACCTGCATACGAATAGCATCAGGATTGTCTTCGATAGCCTGCACATCTTCTGGTGTTTGAATTTCTTTTAGCCCTTCATAGACGTCGGGAACTACGAAATTGTCAGCCACTTCTTGCACCTGAAATGGGTCAAGCTTCAAGATGCTTGCTTTGACTTTTTCTTTTCCTTTTTCCTAGCGATAATCCCGCGAGCCCCTAGAAAATCGGAGTGAGTATAGTAAACCTCATCCAATGTGGATGTCTTCTAGAGGTTCCTTATATGTAGATCGGATAGCCCTAGAGAAGCTCGTAATAAAAAAGAAAACTGCATAAGAAAACAGTCTTAAAATATGGAATTCCAATAAAACATGCGGGAGGATATCAATTTGTGGTAACTCTGACGTCACAATTCCTACCCGGGTTCAAAAAAGAGCATAAGGGATAGGGTTAATCAAAAACGAGATCACAACTGACGTGTTGTCTCTCCTCATCCGTTAGCGGCACCTTGAGAGCATCATTCCATGCCTCAATCGCTCCTACCATATCCATCTTTTTGTCAACTCTTGTACAACCCAACAGTTTCAGAGCATCACGGCGTTTCTCACTTGATTCGCAGTGCTCTAACAACATCGGTAGAATCTGTAAGACATATCGATCGAAGGATGGCCACGCCGATGTTCGGTAAGCGAAAAGGAACGGAAAATATAGTTATGAAAATCATCACCCACCCAATCTGCACCAATCATGACAGCACACATGAGCGGACATACTCCAAACTCATCTGGTACGAGACGAGCTCCAGCCTCAAGAAGCAAAGCGCATACATCAGCATTCTCACCTTCTACTGCATCGTGCATTGCCGTATTTCCTGAAAGATTTATACTATTCGAACTGAAACGACGCCATACTCAGGTTTTAAGTGACGTAAAATTGTACATCATCAGATGTACGCATAAGCAAGACGGCAACGATGCATCAATGCTACAGTGAAATGCTTGATACTGCCCTCCACCCTTAACCATACCAGAATCCTTACGAGAAATAGACCTAATACCAGTAATTGGATGCCTCAAAAGCAAAAACTGTTGACGTACAAAGAATCAAGCTAACAAGAAGATTTTTAATTAAGTTTTTTCGAACAAAATTTATACTTTTGGCTGCCTTAAATCAAGTATGGAACCCAATACACGTATACAACAAGCCTTTGCGCTGCATAACGATATCATGCCTATCATTTAGACCCAATGAATGTTATGCTTAATTCAACGACAAAAATTCACATAATAAGTGATTCACACTGTTTTGTGTCGAATCACAGCTTTACGTTTCATTTTTTACTTACAGCCTCTGCATTTCGCTGCCTGCGGTATATTACGGATATATGCCACTTTGAAGAATTAATCTAAGCAGGCATAATTGGATTGGATTAAACGCCCACTCGCGCACGGTTTGATAGCGTACATTAGTGTGAACGCCCTATTACTCGAAATCTACTTTAATTGCCAATTCTCTCGTCTGTGAAGAGCAAAAAGAATAATCTTGGATAGGGCATAGCAAGCAGTTAATACCCTACTGCTAAAAAATGTACAAAAGAAAAGAAAGAAAATTTAAGAGGAAGTGCGTCAAAGCTGCCTTTAAGATAACATAACTTGGATCGACAACAAACCTTTTTTACTACTGCGATTGACATCAGCTCCACAACTGATAAGATACCTGACCACTTCGACCTAGAATGCTCAGCGTTGAACTATTCGAAATGATTCGCAAGCTAGAATCTGAGGTCATAATCTCACAAACTCACCTTCTGACGGTATGCAGCAATCATTAAAGAAGTATGACCATGTTGATTGGCCACCTCGATATCAGCTCCGTGTTCAACGAGATATTTCACTGAAGCGAGACATTTAACAAAATCTGGCTCAGATCATAGCGGCATGAAAGGGATAAAAAAACAACGCCAGAATGAAATGTATCATTACATTTAAAAAAAGCTTTCGAATAGCAAGTGATATAGGGCAAATAAGCTAGGAACGCGTGTGCTGTGAACATATTTTCCTTCCATCTCTACCTTTATTAAGTATTCATTAATAATTGATGTGATTTCGAAGTCCAACTTCAAATCTAGTTTCACACTTTCCCACGCTTCGCCTACAGTTTCGAGCAGCCTCTTCAGAAAACTCTATTGCTTTTGCTGCAATCTCGTCAACCGCTCATTTTTCACATACATTCTGTCACACTCCGATAAGATCAAAACAGACCTGTGCGCTTTGTAGACGAACACCAATGCGGGCCGCTATATATTATCACAGCTAGGGCCTGACCGGCTTGAACGCTCGGGAAAATTCAAGTCTGATAGCATGCCCACTATAAAAACCTGTCCTACGCAGGGGCTGAGGGGGATGAAAGTCACTGAGGTCAGAGAACAGGAAGAAGAGCGCGTTGGATTTTTTGTCACAGTCCAACATGGTCTACAAGCCTTTTTGCGCATTTTTTTTTAACTTCTTGAGTTTCATACATGGGAAAAGCTGGAAACAATTGATTGCGGGGATATAATCATGCAGTGTAATAGCGCGTGAGTTAAGCTTTAACCAGCTGTTGTATAATGACATATGCGATGCTTGTTTAGCACCTTGGAACAGAATCATATGCGTTGCGTTATAAAGTCACAATATTCTTATATCCACAAAATATCCCTCTGGTGGGGTAAAAAACCATGAAGAGGTAATTCGCTTGACAGAGACATATCTCCAGTAACGATGAGACGTAAACAACAAACTGTTTGGAAAAGAAACTTCGATTTGTTATTAGACGTTTTATAAGAATATTCTCTTTTCTGAATAATTTCATGAACTTCAATATAAAATTTCGAGTACCTGGGCAAGTTGAAAAGAACGAAAAATCGGACTGTAAAAACTCAAAATTATCGCACACTTTAATCGCTTCTTCGATACGTTAAAACCCTTTTCTCAACATCCGCACTTTTCCCGATAAAGGATACAAAGGCGCAAAATTGATGAGTGGTGAATAATGGGTACGCGCGGCCAGAACAGATTTCGAAATTAACGGTTCGATTCGCGAAAAAAGTTTATTGACAATTCTATTTCCTCTATACTAATTGACCTTGCGCACATAAATGAAGGACTTAGAAAATCCTACCTATCTCCAAGTGTCCGTCATAACAAGCTCCTCGAAGAGGTGTACTACTTGTGTTTGTTGTTTGATTTATATTGGCACCGGCTTCTTCGACCAGAAGACGCACGACCTGACAGAGTTTATAGATCAGATGAAGTCTAATCAAAGCTAGACTCCTTTTAGTGTGAAATTTCTAAGTTGAAAGTCGTCGTATGAGACTGACCTCAAACTTGCCCGCTGCTGAAGCGGCCCATAAAGCTGGAGCGCCATCTGCAAAAAATTACATGGAATCTACTGACAGTCATTCAGCAGGCAAATCTCGAAGATTTTTTTTCGAAAAAACGAAAGAATTTATGTAACTTCACCGAATCAAGATTGGAATTGAGGTTTTTATGGGAAAAACAGAACTCCGTAAAACAATGGATGAAGGATTGAAAAGCTATGCAAAAGTTATATTTGACCGATTTTCAGGATAGAGAAGTGCTGTGATTGCTCAAAACATCAGTGTTTCTTTTCAAAGAGCTCGATTTTCACTACAAGATTAAGGGTACAATAGCAAGGTTGCAATCAATTATATCAGCGTAATTGACTTATACATTTGACAAATAAACTAATCTAAATCTAGCAATAGTAAAGATCTAACTCACATATGGTTTCACCGTCAAACGAGACTGTACCAACAACATTAGGATCAGCACCCTTTGCAAGCTGAAAATGCTTCTGCAGGCGATGATCTGATATTTTAAGAAAGAAAAGCACTCGAAAGTCGGTTTTTAAAAAAAGATGCTGATGTAAGCATTTAGTTCACGGAAGGCACAGTGTCAGCCCAACTTATTATTTATATGAATTTCAAGCTTTTACAAGGATCAACTACCGACTTCCGTTGAAAACAATAAGGCCGTTTTAAAATCGAAATTATCTAACAAAAACAAGTTACGCGCTGCAACAAACGCTGTTTTACAGTTAATTCAAATCTCAGCCAATTGTTTCCATACACTTCTTGCGAGAAATCCTCTCTCGATCGTCGCCTCATTAGTAGGAATAGAACAAATTAAATAAAAAAGAAAATCTTTCTGAACATAGGCCACTAGAAAATGACAAGGAATTCTTAAAAATTGTACAGAATGCTTAAACTAAACTCACAAGATAGCGTACAACATCGACATGACCATTCCTGGAGGCAATTACCAAGGGAATTTTATCGTTTTCTGTACTGTTAAGGCAACTATCCAACCAAGGTTTCGAAGTGCGCCCATCGAGAAAAACCTTGAAATATGTTGCTCATCAAATTGATAAAGGGGTACTCGGCGAAAGTGAATCTTCAAATCAATTTGTCACAGCTGAAGAAAAAAACTGTAATCCTACTTTAAGACGACGAAGGTTTCCCGCGCTGGCGGCATTGAAAACTACCGCGCGGAATTCCATGCCATTCATGCTGAAATACTATCAATCATTGATGTAGGCATAAAACACAATAAGAACGTGGCAGCAAGAAGATCTACAACGTTAAATGATTAAATAAACAAGCATAACTTATAAATTCAACTACCTTTTCGAATACTTGCAAAGCAAACACATACGATGACAGCATTAGTGTTGTCACAAACAATAACCACTATGATTGTGAAAAGAGAAAAGAGATCGATAAAACTGGCACAAACACAACAACAAAAGAGAAAAACAGAAAAGTATATAGCAGGAACAGCAGCCAATCGTTACTACCGCTAGCTCACGGGACGTTTCATATTAGACGAGACGTAATTTTCCTTGTTGTGTATTTGCGAAGTGCTGTATCCTACGACAAAAAAATGACCAGCATGAATAGCAGCTTCTGATTCATACTTGTGTCCTATTCGCTGAATTTTCATGGCGAAGGTGTTTTCTTATCGATACTGCATTTTTAGGTATGTTGATACGAGCACTTCTTCGCCGAATATCCTTATTGTCATCGAGAACCAATTGTTTGCCTAATTTTTACCGGGTTTCGTTCTTTGTGCTGGATGTTCCATTGAGAAGATGCTCATCTCAGACAAAAGATCAAGGAGCCAAATCAGGCCAGGGAAATCAATCAAAATTCAGTGATCCGCAAGACAAAGGTATGGGTTTTGCTGTCGTTTGAAGTCGCTTAAGTAGCTCAAAATCAAGTTTATTTTAAATTTATTACGTATGACAAAAGCACTCGTAAGAACCGAGTAGTGTGAGTTATCAAAATCAATGTGTAAAACATCAAACGGAGGGAAAAGGTCGCTTTAAGTTACTTCAAGTGTAGCTATATGTAATCGCAAGTAACTACGTTCAATAGCTAGTCTCGTAGAGAGATAGGATTCGTCCAAACCCAGGATAAAGGTTGGCCGTCGCGGTGTTTGGATTGGTGCTTGAATTTAGCGAGCGATAGGGTAGCTAGTGTACTCCTACCCACCTCCTAGGAGCAGCTGTCAGGTCTGGAGTAAAAGACCTTTGCATGCAGATTTATTTGGGCATTGCAAGTCTTCATCGACCCTCCTTTCTTAGGATTGACCATTCTAAAGGCATTCGAACAGTCAGACCAAAACTAAGCTATTACCATCTTGTCAATGAAGGAGTGATCGAAATCTTGCATGTGGATCATAGCTAGTTACTCATTACATCTAAGCCTTTCATGTGTACTTTTTGAATCTCTCTTTTCTTCGCTTTTATTGGCGAGCCTTCAGCACATTACCATCCTTCAGACCTTAAGTTTACAATACATAGTTGTAAATAATCGACAATAGTCAATTACTACATAGAGCACGAGGATCTTATGAAACGACCCGAAAAGATTGGCTAAAAGGGGTGTGGACCAAGAAAAACGGTGTAATCAAGTAGTCAGCGTTTCAGTAAAAGTCCGAAAGGCATATATTCTTGGTGGATGTTTGATGTTTATGTGGATATCCTTGCATGGTATACTTCTATATCGACGACGCAATGAACATCGTTCTCTTAATGAAAAACTTCCACCAATTTCATGGGAGGAGTTTGTCAACAAATACCTCTTGTCCAATAAGGTAAGCTTTTCTTTTTTCACTTGTTTCAATTTGTGACGGGCTGTTAAAAAATATAGCTGTATCTAAGACGCCCATAAGAGAGTCGGAATGATGGAATTCATGGATCAGGTTGGATGTGCACAATATGGGCCCTGTAAAGGAGGGAGGGGTTGTGAGGAACAGAAGAGGGGAGGAAGGTTGGAAGAATGCGAATGGTTGAGGCTGAGAGGGTATGCCAACATGATCGTTGCATGGTAAAGCATTTTGCTCACTGAGTTCATTCACATCGCAACTGGCGATTAGAATGATATTCAGGACCGTGAGAAAGAGAAACGGGACCGAAAGAGAAGAAGCGGTCCACAGTAAGAGCTCAGACGCGGCTCGTGGAAAAGAAGAGACGACCGTCATGGTCATGGTTCGAGCTTTAGCAACCGCGGTTCGGGGAGAAAAAAACCGCCCGCTCCCGAAGCAGCTCCAAAAGCAGGCGAAGGCGAGGCTCCGACACGTAAAGCTGCAAGGCATATCCTGGCATAATAAAGCTTTCTACTTATGTTTGTTCACATCGGAACTCTGCCTGGAACGAGACTGGATACGGTCATACGTATTCGGTCATCACAATCTCTTCTCGAATTCCGTTTTGCAATTTCATTTGATAAAAATGATGGTTTTCGTTTTGTGTGCAAGAAAAGGAGACTTTCCAGTATTTTAGAGGATAGTACTGGTATGTTCGAAGATATTTCTGGTAGTTCTACATAACTATAAAAATTACATCTGCAGGTGAAAACTATTGTTTTTCAACCACAATTTGAAGTTGGTAATGTGTACCTTCATTCACCACTAGAAGCATCAATGAAGAAAGCAATGCTGGACCTGGTAAGCTTTTATGAAAAAGAATCCTCGAACTTTCAGTATGTAAGGCAAGAAATAGGAAATAATAAAAGATTCAAGAGTACGCAAGAGCACAATTCGGTCAAAATTACCTCGATCCCAGTGAAGGTCATACACTAGGATTGAATAAACTGAGTTGTGGCTAAACTTAAATTTGCTCTTTGACATTTTCAGGTGAAGAACGTGGGTTTTCTTCGTACTATTAAACCTCATACAGCTATAGCTCGATTATTCAGATCCACATTGCTCCAGATAAGTTTTCCCGACCTCCAGACGTTCGATTTTATTTCGAAGGTGACGGCCCAGATGTTGAAAAGGCAATATTGGAGCTTCAGAAGGCCACACATGGTTCAGCTACCCCTTTGAAAGCAGTTGAGTTTGAGCTGGATCAGTTTCCCAGTTACAGGTATGGTTTGGAACATGTTTTCTGTAGCTTATTTACAACATTAATTGATTTGTTTGTTACTATGCTGCTAGCTATATCCATAACATTCAGGGAACTAGCCTTTATTATAATCAGCACATTATTCACAGTCGTAGCTGTCGCTGTAGTAAAATAGATTGATGAATATCATTTTATGGAAGTGTTGTCTATCTGCTGTTCGAATCACTCCGCGGATCATCCCTGCGAGGTCAGTGATTCATTCTTTTCTGTCTTATAGCCATGAAACAGAAGTGAAGCACAATGAGAACATCTTCGCATCTTCGGTGAAGTGATGAGTCTTTTGTCATATAATATTTTTTAAATAATTTCCTTTTTTTCCCGTCCTTGCATCGTAAGCCACTAGGTGCTTGAGCAGTGTCTCTACGAAGCACCACGCTGGGGATTGAAACCTGGTTGTTGTCAGAATATTTTTTTCGACTTTATCTGATGTTACGTTGTTAGGGGCGGAGGTGGTGTAGTGGCAAGTGACGCACTATCTCACACGTACGGTCAGGGGTTCGAATCCCTGATCTGTACCTGCCTGGGCCAACGAAGCCTTCCATCGCTCCGGCGTCGGTTATTTGGTACCAGACTAGTCTGGGAGGATAAAAGCGCAGACTTGTACATCGGCTGGCCACCGCAAGTCATTGTGTAGGCCACATACGCACTCATTACGCCACTACGATTCTGAATGGAAGTCGAGTGCGGGGGCGTATCCCTCGGGCGGAATTGAATCACATCAAAAACTTTATCCTTTATCCTTTTATCTGATGTTAACAAGCGGCGTACTGTCACACGAACGTTACCCACCCATGCAAACAAAGCCTTCCTTCACTCCGGGTGGCTTAAGTGGTATCGGACTTGTCTGGGAGAGAAGGAGCACTGACTACATCATCGGCTATCCAACGCAGTCATTGTATAGGCCACATGAACTTTAGAAAAGCCTCTACGTTTCTTGGTGGAAGTCAATAGAGGGGCGCTCTCCGATTAACAAAATTGATTAACGCCAAATATTATTCTTCATTCTTTATCCTTATCCGATCATATAATTCAGGTAAAAGGCGTTCCAATCATCTGATATACGTCATTTATCATTCACTACACTCACGCACAATGTGGTGATTGCCATATCTGAATCGTTCTTTGCAACTGTAGATTTTCACAGTCTAAGTTCCTCTTTCCAGCGGATCCTCGATTTTTTCATCTGCTTACTTGTCTGTATTGTACGGGATGTTGCTAATTTTGTAATTTTGAGCTTTATACTAACTGAGACAGTTCTGTAGGTTCCAGATTGTAAATGTAACACATCACAGCTGGAAAATGGTCACAGTGTACTACAATCTGAAAACCATTTAGTTGATAGTTGTGCTTTAGTTGTAGTAGTTTAGCGTAATTTGGGGTCTGATGAGTAGATAGATCTGAAAAGCTCGTCTTCACAGTATGACCTGCCTCCTTTGTGGGGTCTTTACTGTTGACCTAATATGTTGCTATGTTTATGTTATTGTTGAAATTAATAACCTGCCTAAGGCTCAACCACGAAGTTAATTAGGTAGGGTAATTTTTCACACTGTGGTCTTGGTATATATGATTTTGAAGAGTTGTTATGTTGGCAATCGAATGAAGATTTTTATAGGACTAGCTTTGTGGAACTCCTGAATTATAAAAAAAAAGTGGCGATCCCTGTTTTAATTCTGTGACTGGTTTTTTTGGTCACATACCCTTTCAGAATTACCATTTCCCACTGCAGGAACACCAGTACTGCTGAGAATAACTTCAAAAACAGACCTGGTAGGAAATTAGGAAAGGCAATATTTTTGGGAAGTTCTCGAGTACTATTATTGTAATTCAGATGGATCAACCATCTGAAACTTGAGAATAAACTTGACCTAAATCGATACCCAACCAGCTGGCTGGCTCCACTTTTTTTACGATACTTCTTGAAATTATGGCCGGTTAGTGGCCTCAAGTGGTTCCTTCTACAACAGGTGGCCATGCTTCTTTAGTGAAAGCAGCTATGTGGCAAAAATGTAGTTGTTTACAAAATAGGGTGAAAACTATGACGCCATTGATTTCCGGTACCTCCAGAGTAGTCAACTTCTTCATTTGTGATCTCTAAATTCTCAACCTTTGCTGCCTGACGTCGTTCTCATGCATGAACGATCCTTCCGCTTCAGGAACACTGCCATTTCAAGCTTAAACGCAGTGCGTCAAAGTCAATTTGCTAATCGGTCGGATATTAAATGCCCTTTTTCAAAACAATCCCTCCCTAGCTGACATGATCTTCACTCGTATCGATTGTGGTAACCCGATCAGATCTTTACCATGGGTGTCGTTCCCGACACCTGTTCAGCACTCCTTACTTTCTCTACTATTACTTTCAATCACGATTCCATATATTTCATGAAGAATTTCATGTGTCTCTCTTGGACAATTTTTATTGGTTTTTCTTTTGCTGTATTCTGTACCAGTAGCACTTCCCGAATAGGCGAACCGGGCTTTCCGTCTCACAATCAGCATATACTGTAGATACATATGTACACATGTATGTGGTTCGTAGTAGAAGTTTCTGAAAGTATTGTTGCGCTATCCAATTTATCATCAATTAAGTGGACCTCGTAAAACATTCCTAATAGAATGATCAACTTTCCTTTGACGTCAGGATCTTGGTGGCTTTTTGAATACGTATGTGGCCTACACAATGACCAACGGTGGTTAGCTGATAGTGTTTTCCCTGACGAATCTGATACCAATTTTACCGACCTTTAAAGTGGGACTTGGTTGGTCTAGGCAGGTACCGATTAGGGATCTCATCCTCCTTTATATTTTTTACATATTGGAAGGGTGGAGGTGGTGTGAAGGCAAGTGCGTAGATCACCACAG
The DNA here is from genome assembly GCA_000469685.2 of Haemonchus contortus. Classification (NCBI taxonomy): domain Eukaryota; kingdom Metazoa; phylum Nematoda; class Chromadorea; order Rhabditida; family Trichostrongylidae; genus Haemonchus; species Haemonchus contortus. The sequence continues at coordinate 10,177,742 of LS997565.1, forward strand.
CGCCTTTACTCGAGAAGTATAAACCTCGATGTATCGAATAAGATAGTAGTGGTCAGAAGTGGTTTTGGCGAGGCTCAAACGTTTAATTTACTATTGGAAGTGTCCCATTTTGTGATTTTACGTATCTGGCTTCAGCGTCAGTGATCCCAAGGTGATCTCTTGTAATCTGGCGCGATCAATGCTTCACTGCATCTATACCAAATTTCTGACATCCTAAATAATCATATTTATTTCTGTAGTGGTAGCGTTGTGCCACACGTGTGGTCCTTGCTTCATTTCTAGTTAGATGATACTCATCTAAGCCGACTAGGCTTGCCATCCTTCCTTCCAGAGTCGGCTAGGTGGTACCAGATTCGTCTGGGAGGATAGTAGCACTGACTTGTACATCGGCAGGCCACCGCAAGTTGTTGTATAGGCCACATACGCACCCAATACGATTCTGAATGGGAGTCGAATGTGGGGCGTGTCTCTGAAGCGGGACTGTTGAACGCTAGGAAGCTTTTCTATTTACATTACTAAAAGTTACCTTTTGTTCCTTCTATCGTATTTCAACTCTCGTGATTAGCTCAATTTTTTGGTGTTCTGTTCGTCCCAGTGGAGACAGTTTCTGTGCAGGCTATGGGAGGCTGAACAGCTGTGCGGCTATTTCTCTCCACCACTTGGGATTTTACTCTTCGGCTTTGTCACATCGCGCGCTTCTGAATGATTTATTGCCCTACAACGCGAGCACCCCACGGCTAGCCCAGTTTGTCAAGGTCCGAAGGACATCGGGTCTCTGCATAACCGGCCCTATACGCGTACCAATATGATCATATCCTGATTTATTTATGGCCCATGACACTATTCTGCTTGAGATGCGGTCTGCATTCTGCTTAATCACTTCATTGTCTTCTTCAGCTGGCTTCACACTGCTACGGTCGTTAACTATTTGTTTTGAGCTTGAGTGTGTCCGAATAGTTTTTGAAAAATTAAAAATTGCACCGTGGAGCAGATCTATAGCATGTCCACCCTATAGGGCAGAGTACAGGCTTTCGGGATCCCTAACTTCATCGTGGGTCAATCGCTCCACCAATGATGCCAAGCTTCTTTTGCAAAATAACCAGTTTACCATTTTCTGTTGGCGTCAGCTAGTGATCTAAGGTAGGAGGGACTCTATTTAGCTTTTTGTACGGAGTGTCAGTAAATTCCTGACAGAATTAGGACTAAAAAAACCAAATTTCTCGAGCCCACTCTCTTTGTACAGTATTGTTTTGATGATTGTTGTAGGTACTGTAGGAATCTGACCCCTGCTGTGTTACCTAAGATGGGCCAGTAAAGTTCTATGGGCTCCCATCTTCGAGGCGACACCCATGGAACGTGACAACAACAGCTTCTTGAAAATATTTCCCATGAAGAAGCTCATTCAAGAAGGAAAACTTCTCGGATCTTCGGAATCATTGTGATACGTAGATGTAAATTGTGATACATGTGCTTCCTAAGCGATTCTGAAAATTTTTCTTCTTCCCAAAGGATTTATAAAGACTCCATGAAAATTATGTACTACCAACCAATTTATATCGACCACTGTAAAAACTACTCTAAACATAAAAGGGCCAATAGTAATGAACTTGACTACTAGTTTTGGGGCGAGTCACTGAAAACCCCTACCCATTTCCTTGTTCCAGTGGGTATTTCTGTCTTCACACCTTGACTTACCACCTGCCGTCAAGGCGACACTCTGATTCTTCTTCAACTGCTGACTATCAAGTTTCACTTCACAAAATCACTTAGGTTACCGAGGAAAAAGTGATCATTGAGCATTTTCATTTTCCTCCCAACCAATTGTGGTGCAAACCCTCCCATATCTAAGGATCATAAAGAGGCTATACGGTCTCTAGCGCTCAGTAGAGATCTACTGCAGAGTTCGGTGTAAAGGGAATTTCTTTGACTTCTGTGGGCGACAGCAACAATTTGTCTTGAAGTCTGGCATAGCACTTACCAGACAAACGCTTCTTCGGTCCAGCCATCTTCCGGGCATAGAATGTGCCCCACCAAAGGCCTCCAGAGGCAGTCCTCAGCTACTAGCCCTTTGACAATTTCTGGAGCTTCTCTTCAAAGATTTGTCGCTGATTTTACCTCCTAATCTGGTCCTTTCCGAGTTACTCACACTGCTGATGTTACTTTTTAATCCGATCCTTCCCGAGTTACTCCCAATACCGATTTCTCGCCGTTCGTGGTCTTTTTTATTGCGTTCATTAATAAATTGGAGGCACGACTCTCACAGTACAGCCTTGCCGAGAGACGAAAAAAGGAAAAAAAAGAAAGAGGAACTAGAAGAAAGAAAAGAAATGGACTCGATCCTGTGTTCTCCATTTCCCTCACAGCAGTAGTAGCATCGATGTTTTGTCAGCTCTGTTAGCCTGCGTATTAGCACGCGATAGCAGGAAGGCCACAATTGAAGCGAGGGACTTTTGTGAGCATAATAGCCTCATGTACTCATTATAGATGCCCATTGTCCTGATGATGGGCTCATCTCCCCGTGACGGTCAGCTGATTTTGTTGACGATTGTACCGAGTTTTCGAGGTGCATTTCCTCCTTCAAAACTTTTATTTTCTTCATTCACTCGCCAGAACTTTTCCTCATTCCGTTTAGTTTCTGAAATCTCTATTTAACTGTTTAATCCCGATTCTTTTATTTTTTCAAAAATCAGCAAAAACCTGCCCCAAGAAGTGGTCCACTTACTTGGGATTCGTCTATCAATACAAAGTCTTTTTTCTGTGCCCATATAACCCTCCTTTCCTGAGAGTAGGTACAAACTCGTCCAATTAGCTGGCAGAGGATTTGTCGACTTTCTGCGGATCCAAGAGGATTCGCTCAACTTCCTTTGATGAATGGTCACTGCCTTGCTCAGAAGATCTGTACTATGGTAATCTTTGAAAATCAGGATACATTAGCCCTCGTGTAAGTACCGATGTAATTGCATCGATTTGTAAATCAACAATCTCTTAAGTGTTCAGTCGTCGGACGAGTGGGTACAGTAGTCAATCAGCTGACAGCAGAATCACCTATGTAGGTCTTTTGTTGGCCCTGAGTACAATTCCCCTAACAAGCGCTCCGTTCTGTTTGTTAATTCAGGGCCAAAAGGGTGGGAGGCGAGGTTTCAGTCGGCACTAAAGAAGTCCCCACTAGATCCATTGGTCTACCTTTCCTCCCAAGCCATCTTTTGGCCTTTTCTAGCTATATGGAGGCATTTCATAGCAGCTGGAAGTACCCTAGAGTATGTCCCCTTGCATTTTATTACCACAGCCAATTTCTCGTCCTCCAAATCCTTTTTTTCCTGGCTTTCGTCATCAAATTAGGGGGTACAATTCGTACGTGTACTACACAACCGGTTTTGTGGCACATCTGTTGCTGCGTCCTTTACCGAATTGTAAGACCCAACTTTTGCTATCCGAAAAAGATCGGTACGAAGGAAATGAGCGGCTGTGGGCCTGTAGAAAAAATCCAGCCACGCCCATCACGGTAATTTGCCTCTTTTGTTCTGATGTGAGTGCTGGCCATCCCCACCGCCAATCTGTTACGAGCCACCCAGTCTATATCGATTTACTGCATCATTATTTTTAGTTGGACCATCGTAAACCACCTTTATGACCTATGCTGGAGCTCACTTACCTGTTACTGCTCGAAACCAAGATGGGAAGTGTTATCTTCTTGAGACTGCTTCCCTATTTGTGCTCTGAAGCCATTTTTTTGCAAAAAACCACCTATTAGTTTTTTTGGAGCAATATACTCGTTGTAAGTTCGACGTTGAGAATAAAAGAGTAGGTATTGGGTTACCGAAGTGGGAAAAGCGAAAACAAAGTGGGGACCCTTGAAATAGGATTCCGTTGTGTCTTTGACGTGAGCTGTTCTCCGGAACAGCAAAGATATGACCCAAGAGAGACCGCGTTACCGGTGATACCACAAAAATTCAAAGATTCCTCCCATTTCGAACATTTTCTACTATTAGGTCGTTCCCGACGACGTGCTATCTCACGCTGTTCGGAGACCATCACACCTTCAGAAGATTTCCCTGCCAACATAAAGTTACCCATCGCTTTTTCTCCAAAATTTTCGGTGAATTGCTTGCCGAGCTAGCACGAAGCCCTCGGAGCGTCTGAGAGAACGAACGCATTGGCATGAACTCAACCTGGCCAAATATGATCTCGTATAGGTTGAGAGTAGGTTGATTCTCGTTGCAATTGTAAACGAAAGTAGGCATCTATCTGGAGGGTGGTTGCTATTGGCACCCTTATCCCATCCACTACGTGCTATTTAGCTCTATTTGATCAGTTTTCGTGAATATACTACTCATTTGATTCCCCGAAAAAGATTTTACGTTGGTGACGAGATAGTGCCCTTGAAATCCGATTGAAGTGTCGCCAATAGAATCACGTAAGCTTCATGAGACTTAGGAGCTATTCAGAGTACGGCAAGCGGCAATCGTACTGGAAATTTTTTATGGCAAAAAATCAATCAATCCCACTTTTTCTAGGGTTGTCACCACGAGTAAGTTGGCTGTCGATGTCCACTCCTTTCGTTCTCTGAGCTAGCCTGATTTCTCGTTTGGGTACATTCCAAGAGAATTTCAGTAGTGCAACTAATAGGGCTACGGTATCGGAATGCACAAGTTCAAGATCGAAGTCTATAACCGGCTGAACGTTTTGCCCAAACGTCGACACCCTGCGGAACATTTCCGATGAGCTGCGCCCTCCGAACCACCTGCTCTGGAATGTGCCGCTGAAGATTTTTTTCGGAATCGCTCTACAATTATTTCCTTTCTTTACTGCGATTCATTCTGGAGCCAACCTGTTCTTTGTTGCGCCGGAAAGGAGTGTGTCACCCAGGGGCTGAGGGGCACTGACTGGGAATCTGGGAAGATCTCGTTCTTTTGATGAATATCTCATGCATAGGCCCTTTTTGTGCTAAAGGCATTCACTCGGCTTTACGAGAGAGTAGGAAGGACTGATGGAAACCTCTAATGGAATTAATCAAAGAGTTGAAGGAACGTGAAGTTAGCTGTAATTGAGGTGTTGACAACCTTTCAAGTCAGCTCAAGCACCTAGCCAGTCTTTCAGTGGCAACATGGCTTCGAAAAACAAATTGTTTTACCATAGAAAATACTTTTCTGTAATTACAGACAATTGGGAATGTTATTACGTAGTCGTCATAAATTTAGGACGATGTCGATCTATTTAGGCGATTTAATCTCGAGTCTTTAGTGACGACAATCGGCGGGTCGGATGGCCATCGTGGAACGATCGGCATATTTGATCGTCGCCGTAACCGTCAACGGGGCAGCAGTGTCCACCCTACTCTGACAGCCATCCAAGTTGCTATGACACTTTGACTAAAGCCCACCGATTCCTCGTCAATAATGCCGACCGAGTAGTTCTTGCTGTCCGTTACCACCACCACCACGACCACCACAGGCGGCCCCCATCACTCGACCACCACCTGCAAATGCGTTCTAATTCGATTCGGCACTCCACATCGTCACGTCGAGCCTAATGAGCTGTGAAAAAACCTTTCCTACTCGTCCATTCGTCGCAGTAATTCTGATCAGGTTGGCTCTGCTGGTTGGGAACATACTTGGTAGGTACTACTTCTCAGACGTTCCCAAGTTCAACGCCCATCCTGAATTTCAGGTTAGCTTAGGTTGCGTACGGTAACTTACCGTAGCGAACCGGAGCATGTTTGGGTAGGGGAAGAAATAGTGGGTGGTAAAGAAAAATCTGCTTGATCATTGCCCTTGTTGTGTGTTTTCTTTGATGCCTCTTCGTCCGGATCCTCAGGCTTCAATTCCAGCCTCGTAGAATAGCCGGGGATCTCCGGGGTTTAATTGCCTTTGCGTGCCTCGATAGCGTTTCTATTGATGGAGCTGCCATCAAGGCTGTTGCCATTTTTTCGAGCTACATGTTCTCTAAAATATTGCCAAAGACATCGCTATATATCAAAACTTTCAATCATTTTGATTTTTTTCAGTATAAGCCGTGCACTCTACTCAGGTGCGGGATCGCACACGTGAGTATATGCTCGGGAAAATTCACTTTGAATCAGTTTTTCTGAAAAAAGTCGTTTGTTCATTCATCTGACGCATCAACTGTATTTCACGGGCCAGATGTCAATGTTGCCTATCGGATAGGCTTGACTAATTGATGTCGTTAATCGCTGGTTGTCCTGTATAACAATAGGCCTTCCCACTGCACCTGACTAGGCCTTTGACTGAAAATTCCAGGCCTAAGTCCGAGGTATCAATTCTTCAACTCAGTTTATCCAAAAAAGTGATCTGAGCGGTGGAGTTTGGCGGAATCCCCAGCTTAAACGTAGCCTTTGCCCCCATATCGGGTGCGATTACGATTTGTGGCCAGCAATCTCAACCCGACAGACGACACGACTTAGATCGCTCCCTGGGTAATTATATGATTAATTTTCTCGTTCGTACGGGGCATGTTCACCCTCTGTTGCTCCGCGGGAGAGAGGGAGGGAGGAAGAGATGGAAATGGCGCAGCTGGCGGGAGCTGGCCACTCTCGTAGAACGCTAAAAACTCGGCACGATGACAGCACGTCTCATCGTTAGAGCAGCTGCACCGACCTCATCTTGACACTCTCACATACGTAGTACTTTTATGCCAAGTATCGATCTGATTCATTGAGGTCTCACTCATGCATCACACTTGATGGATGGGTAAATTTTCTTGAGCTGCTTGAGGTGGGGTGTTTGATGGGAAGAACACCTCGTCACGCGGTCCGGCTTAATTCGCATGACTGATGTTCCGATCAGGCATTCAGTTTTTCTGGATAGCTCTGTATGAAACATTGGGTTTTTCTATCCTCGCTGGATAACTTACTTACTGGCTAACTATAGACAAACCGATTTAAGTTTGAAAGTTATCGGTCGCGTTCCTTTTTTTATGACCCACTTGCCAAGTTTTTCCTCTCTGAAGTCGGAAATGTTGAGGTTTAGAAAGCTGCCTTCACATAATCTGACTCATAATTACCCCTATTTGGGGTGAGGGGGCGTAGAGAAGTTTTGGGGCTAAATAACTTTGTGGTCCCAAGCGCTCCGGTACAGAAGGATCTTAACATCGAGTGCCAGCACCAGACTAAGCCGACCAAGCCTTCAAGCCCCCTGGAATCAGTAAATTGGTACCATTAGCTTACGGTGAGCTAAACCTCAGTACGTTTTCTCTGAAAGTTCACGATTTAGGGTAAGTGGCTACAGGAATGGCTCCGATAATTGGAATCAGTGGTCTCATGAACTTCGAACTTTTTCAAAATTTTTTTTTGCAATTGTAATAGTTCTGTTCCTTGGGAGGCTTCCAAAGGGGACTCTCATCAACTTCACTAGTCTATCGTTCCAGTGAATCGTTATCTCCAGAGTCCACCGCTGAAGCTGAAAAATTCGCTGTCTTCAAGTTAATGGACAGTCGCCGGTCAGTGCGGTCAATGGGATCTATGGGTGTTCAGTACCACCCAAAAAACCTCCCAAGTCCCCAAACTACTGCTGTCTGGTCTGATTTATGTAGTCTACGAGGTTACAACAGGAGAGTAGATGGGGACTACTCGATGATATGTCACGGGAACCACTCTCTCCTAAGGTACTTCGCATGTGGTGTCCAGTGTTGGAGGACATTAAGGCGAAACTGCTAATTGACCCTTCGCTGAAGCCATTCTCTGAACCGATGCTGCTGCTGGTGGTGGTGGCTATTGATCCGGCATTAATCCAATTTTAAGGAGCCCATGAATAGCTTGCTTGAAGAAGAGCGATTGCAATTGCCGTTCTTCGAAATGTCCTTTCCAAGCTTGAGTTTAATTTCATCTGAACTCGGTCTTCCTTTTCTGATTTTCCTCCGTCATCTATTATTACATACTGACACACCAATTTCAGACACTTCTCTGAACTTATTTGTTTTTTATTTATTTATTTATTTATTTATTTATTTATTCATCTATTCTTCTTCTGTTCGAATTACTTGTTCGCCTTAAATAATGTCATTTGAGCGATCTTCGAGGAAATCCTTTCACGGTTGGTTTGTTATGAGTGTTGGCAGGCAAGGAATATCCAGCGAAATCCTCATTCAATAATGACATTTGTTTACTTTTATTTATTTATTTATTTATTTATTTATTTATTCGTTCATTTCATCACCAGTTGAACGTCGGCCATTAAAAAATTTTTAAAATAAAAATCTATTAATTTCCTAGCTAAAGTTAAAAAATATTAATTTTCAAGTTAAAAAATTATTATTAGTAAAAATTAATATTTCGATAATGAACAATTTTCTATGTTATCATTATTGGTAAGGCCGTCAAAATTCCTGATGTTGGTTCTTCTTTGTTCATGACCAAAGACGAAAAATGGCCTCTCATTCCCAAAGCCTGAATTCATGTTTGTACCCCTTTTTTTCTGGGAATTCTAGAAAATTGGGATGTCCCTAGCAACGGAAAATTGATGGGTAACACATCAAGTTTGATGAATTTCCTCGATCTACCGATTTAAAGATATGGTTCCTTCCTGCTATTTTGTAGAAGCACCCTTCGAATGACTTCCAACAAACCATCCATTTCTAGAAAATCAATATCTGTGATGGCCCATATGACCCATAGTAGATATCGTCGTTTTCTATGAATATTTATAAAGGGAGGGGCCGGAGTGTCACTGAGAGGGCATTAGGGCAACGGAATGAACCTCTGGAACGAATTCGTTTTCTACCTAATCTAGATGGAGATGTATGTGGTTTCTAATAGGACCTTAGTTTTCGATAGCTCATTTCCACTCCTTTTCCATATTTGGTAATTTTGATAATTTTTTCATGATTCTAAGAAATTGTAATTTTTTCCTAGATAAGTTTACGATGAATTGGATCATGGGCAGTGGGGTGCCCAACCAATTTCCAAAAGGGACCTTCTGGAAGTGTGGAAACTCCAAGAAGAACGTCTTCTTCCTGATGGGTTTTCCAGCTGCTGCTTGAAGTTTTCTACCTTCAAATAGAGCTAAGTCTTTTCAAGCTCTAGGTCTTATGCTTTCGATGAATCAGCTTTTCTAGAAGCCGGTCGTTTTCAAAGATCTAATGGGGAATTAGATCGTAAATAAATCATTAAGGGAGTCCCGTTCTCTATTTCTTTGGGCATTATTTTTTATAGATGCTTTATGTACATTCAAATAAGCCCATCGTCCATGACAATTTTTCAGCAGCCATCAGAATCCGTCAAAATCGGTCCATAGTAGGCTGGCAATCTATTTAAAAGAAGGAGTCCGGCTGTTCTGGGCTCGAGGCTTAGTGAAGCATCGTTAGTCAAAACAATCGAAAAGAAGAGGACATTTCCCACGCTGACAGGGTGATTACGATGTTGTGAAAAATTTGAGAAGTTTCCCGTTTCATACCGTACTTTTCTACTATTACGTTCTCCCACTTCAATCAGACCTATCCAGACGATGTTTCTTCGTTTTTGGAAATCTCATATTGCCGTATTGCATGTTATATCATCTGAAAAAAAAACTTTGCTTATGGATGGGGTTTTTAGCGTTCTGAGATGCGTCCCGCATTCGACTTCCATTAAAAAACAGCGGCGTCTTGGTTGCCCATGTGGTTGATACAATGTTTTTGGGTGACCAGCCGATGTACGAGCCGAAATTTCTTTCTTTACACAAAAGTTCAGTGCCAATAAAGCGAACCCTGATAGATGAAAGGCCTGTGTGCCCTAAGCGGGTATCGACCCCCTTGACCACGTGTGTATGGTAGTGAACCGCATGCCACTACACCACCTCAGCCCATTCACACTATTGAGTGGTGAATTCTGTTTCCAGATTAGTTGTGATTCAGGTTGAATCCCAGTCTTAGAATTCGGGAAAGTTCCACTTCGAATAAACTCTCCTTGTGCAAATGTGGGACCATTTTCTGCCCCTCTATGATGGCTTTCTTTACGCGACACCTTAACCTTTGAGACCTTGGCGATCGGTGATGATTAACTGGGGCACAATAATCCCGGGACGGGCAATAAGTCGAGGGATTAGCTACATAATTCTTATCAGCCGTCACTTTCTTTTCCTAAGCAGTATTAGTAGTGACGACAGCCATTTTCTCATTAGTGCCCTGAATGTTCATTTTTCGAAATAGCTCTCAAAATTCCAAATTTATGCTTTGTTCCCATGCCTTCTTGCCTGTAATGCTAGAGGCGCATTACATGGGTAGAAGTGTTTTAAAATTTTTCGGTCATATAGTTGTATAAGTAAACTATTTAAATATTTGCTTGATTATATACTGATAACTGTCTTTGAATTTTGCCTGAATAATGTGCATATCTGCTACAGCTGACGACTTCATTCATGGCAATAAATAAATAAGTAAATAAATAAATAAATAAATAAATAGGTAGATAAATATAAAACCTTCAAAAATCTAACCACTCTCACTTCCTACCCTGAAAGCATAGGAAAAATCGATCAGCAGGAAGCAATTTCGGAACAAAGCTGGCGCAATTCCATAAATAACCCTCAAAATGGTAGATGGCATCACTTTCCTTCTCCTTTTCATCCTTTCGTCCTTTGGAACGCATTCTGATATGTTCCACTAAGAAGGACTTGAACGTTGTCAATCAATTCTTCGCTCAATTCACTTTCACCTTTTTTGTTACTCTGTGAAAAGCAGAATGCACATTTTGAAAAGCCTCAATCAAGTCTTTTGGAACGTCGCTTCACGTAATCGGCTTTCACTCAAAATCGGACGTGGAACCATTCAAATCCTGCAGTTCGTCTTATATGGCGACCTATAGGGACTTGGCAGACTTTCCTGTCAATACTCAATCTTTCCCAAAAATAATCTCAGCAAGGGTCCGATCCTAAAATCCGCCAATTCGTCTGCTGCTTCAAGCCTCTGCGCCATCACCGAGCAAATGATCTGAAATATATTCAGTAGGTCAGAGGACGAATCCCAAGCACCGCCTTCAGCTGTCGTTCTCTTCTCTCTAGGAGCATTTTGCAGCCCTCTATAATTACTTTCCTTCAAAATCGATTTTCCACCAGAATTTTCAGGACGAACCCAGCTCTTCAGTTCTCACTATCTTTGTGGAGTTGAGAACTCCCGTACTTTCGTCCCAAGCTGTACCCTTCCAGAAAACCCACTAAGACTTGCTGGGTCTTCAGAGTGTGGTAGAATTAAAATAGAGGAACCAAAAAGCACCTCGCTTTTTTGTCGAAAATTTTTTGCACTTTTTTCGGTTTTTTTTTAAATTTCCATGTTTGCCTTTGGGTTTTTGCCATTGTATATCGTTCATCGGCGGCGAGTTCACTATGCTATAGAATGGAATGTTTGCACGAGGGTGTTGGGTGCTTTCAACTGGGAAGCATCGCATCAATTCGAGCCTTTGCTCTTCTTGTTCCCACTCTTCCTCGCCCGACCTGTCTCAGGTTTTTTGAAAAGAAGGTTGAGAAGGTGATTTTTTTGCTCCACCCTTTATTTTGGCTCACCCTTGAGTTGTCCATTTCACTGATAACCTTCTACTCGCATTGGTTTTTTCATTATAATTTGGCAATATTGGGAATTGGCCATAGTTTCCCATCACTGAGAGCAATTTTGATCGCGAAAAACTCTCCGACTCTGTCGGACTTCTTCGGTTACCCGTTGTAATACGGGTTGTTGGTGATATGCTTTCTCTTAGACCAGAGATCGGTGATGAGTGCGACGTGCTCCTAGCTATTGAATTGCCCTGCTATAACAGTAGGGGGATCGACTGACTGCAGGCTCAATAGATCTAACCATAAGAGAGCTTGCATCAACAGGGTCATTTTGAGGTTTGAGCTACGGTTTGAGGTACTGTTGTTGACGACATATCCATGAACAGTTGCTAACCCATCGATCACGTACCTCAAAGAGCCGTTTATTGATTAATAATTGTTTATTCAATTGTTTGTGTATTTGTATGTACGCAAAGTGATCCAAAAACCTCACCTCAATGACCATAATTTTACCAGGCTTATACCCTCCTTGTATATTTGCCCTCAAACAAATTCGAGCTCGGATCTGTCCCCTAACATCCATGTAGGAGCCCTTGAAGCCTTGCGCAGCCTTTTAAGAAGTTTAGATCGGTCTGTGTGTTCTGGGCGCTGAGCATAACTCGTGCATTGGAAACCAAGCCGAGCCCGCTCTGGGATGTTACACCCAGCTCGGTGTGACGTTTCATCGTCGTCCTCATTGTCAAGGGACTGGGCGGGATGGTCAAAGGCATCGGACCACAGGCCATCACCCCCTCGTCCTGGCAACAGCACAGCAGCAGTCAGGCTCGCTGTCAGCCAGCCGACTGCTGCTGCTGTGAATCAATGCGACATGACCAGGGACGGACGGACGGGGACGGAGGGACGACGACGGCACGATTTGCCACATATAGCACGCCAAAAACGCTTATTCATCAATCAACAATCGCTCTGATCGCACAGCATCATTCCATGAATTCATTTTTCTGAAAACTCCTTATTTTCCTTTTTTCATTTGGAAAGCTCTCTCCTTCTGAGGTTTTTTTCATCACATCTAAAATTTTCGATTTTAAAGTGATTTTTAAGGAATAAAAGTCTTCTGCAGTTTGCTCACGTCCAACGTTTTTCTTTTTTTAAACTCCTGCAATTTCTGTTCTATCATACTCCGTGAAAGTCATTCCTTTACATTTCCCTACTCAATTTTCCCGTTCCAAAGTTTCTATCTATTTTTCCTGTCTGCTCTCCGTTTTTCTGAGTTTTTAAAATTTATTTACCTCTTCTTTCCGATTATTTTAGTAAATTAGCATAGAAATTACACCACGAGTTGTCTACCGCTCTATTTGGATGTTTTTTTTGAAACTCTCACAAAAATGTTCTTTGCATACGCAAGGATATCAGTTTACAAGTAAACATGTTCGTCATGGCACAGATTCTAGTTCAGTTCCCGTCTGGGCCACGAACTTTTGTGAAGGAAAGTTGGCATATTAAGACAGTAATCATTTAAGAAATACTCATGGATAATAGCAATTTTTAATACAAAACAAATCTGAGGTTATTAAAAATTTCCAAACGGTCCCTATTTTGCGGGTCCTTCGTTTTATAAGGCCATGGACTTTCATACCTAGTCAGTGTTTCACGTTTCCGATCCACCATGTATTTCTTATTTTTTTAAGCACATTGAGGAGTTGTTCTCAATATAATCTACTTTGAACAATTTTCCTATATATCTGAATATTCAGCTGCCATTAATGCGAATTTTTCAAATATGAGCCATTCCACTTTATGCTCATCGAAATCCTTGGAATTTATGACTTTTTCTTACAGAAATAAGCAGTCCTTCATCATTATTCATTCGATTTTCTCGATGTTTATGATTTGATTTGCATTCTTCCTCTGCAGACAATTCCTTGTTTATTCTCTCAAATCTTCAATCTTCCTAACGATTCTCTGCTTCTGCTACCTTTTTGGGATACCGCAAAATTTCCTGTTTCAACGATGGTTCTCAAGTAGCGAATGGTCTCAAGTAGGATTTTGTTGTGCTTCTTTTTTTCGTCGAGCGGACCTTGTAAAGCTTCTGGGAGATGAAGAGGTGTTTTCATTGCCCAAGAACTTCTTAGGTTTTCCTACTAAACACGCACGACAAAAGTTGGGAGTGTCGCTTACTACCAGTCCGATTCGTCTCATCCCGTCTGGAATAAACAGAATGAAGCAAAAGATTGATTGATATAATATTCGATTCATATTTATGAACAGAAAAAAAATTGAGTGAACTAGCTGTTCATCGAAGTTCATTGAAGAGTCGTACAGTATTCAGAAAAATTGAGTATATTATCCGATTTTATTCAATCTCTTTAGAATCTTTGTGAATCTTTAGTTAGTTGGGTAATCCTGTTTACCCTGCCCAGATCAGTCACCCATTCAAATGCCTTGCAATTCAGACTGAAGAGCGAATGTAGTGCGTATCTCGAGAAGATTTGTTACTGCTAGATAAAACTTAATTATTTAGTCATGATCAGTCTCGTTTTGGTACACGCCCTGCCCCGAGATGTCTACTCAAAATGGTAGTAGCGTTTGATTGCGTATGTGTCCTATACAATGACTTGTAATGGTCAGCCGATGAGCAAACCAGTGCTTTTGTCCCCATAAACAAGTTTGGTACCAACTGACCAACCCCGAGTTGTTGAAATGCTTCGTAGCTTTGGGCGAGTATCGATCCAGGATTCGATTCCCAGACCGTGCATGTGTTAGTGTGCGTAGCTCTAAATATTCAACAAGAACTTTGAGGACTTTGAATCCGTCGAAAGCCTTCTGAGAGGTTGAAGCTGTGCAGACCTACTTATTTTGCACTTATACTGGGTATACTCGTACTCTACGAATGTTTTACTTAACTCATCACTTTGGATTCTTTGCTAATGGGTCGGGCTTTGTCAGCCAGCTCATCGCGACCATGTACGCGGTACGTCCTTGACACCCCCCTCGTCCCTTGGCCTCCGCCTTCGCGCATTATATGTCGTTTAGGCGCAGCATTTAACTTACTCTCCTTGCTCTTTGTCGATTTTACCAGTAGTAGCATTGACATCGTCCTCACGTCCTATTGTCTCTCGCCAATGTTTTCCCGATATTTCTCAGGCAAACCAACAAATCATCGCATCTGTTTCTCCTTTTTTTGGTCGCACATGATTTTTCTGCCATCGAATTTTTGTGGGAAACCAGCCGTCGTTCGGACGTGGACGTCTGTTTACAGGCTCGGATCCAATGACAATGGCACTTGTATAGCTGCATTGAGTTTGCGAACATCGGGTTTTCCCTTCGATGCCACGTGTGGTTAGCCCTTCCTACAGGGCCCTCCTAGGAAGATTCGTTGCTCCCGTACTGTCTTTTCCAGCCCTATGGTCTCTATCGACCGTAGGTATGTCCTCAGAAGGGCTGCAACCATTTTGCAATTAAAAATTCCTTTCGTTAATATTGATCAGTCTGGACCAGCACTGCGGCTGTCTGCCCTATTTGGTTGGAGAGGAGGAGGTCTTTCGCTTCCTCTCTCGACAACCGACTGCAGCTGGCTGAACCATTTTTATCGATCGTTTTACCTGAGAGTAAAAGTAATCGATCTTCGTTCCTATATGTAGCTTATGTTTGCCATCGATGGTATCATTACGATCATTTGATACGTATCGCCGGTCATGGACGCCGTTTTATGTTGGCTTTTACTGCTTTTATTGACGTTTTCTCCTCGTTAATCATACCCAATACGGTAATTAGCAATGTCTGATAGGTGGTAACTCACCAGTCCGACAGCAAGGTGTTACCCCTCCTCAACCGGCGTAAGTATATCAGTAACTCGAAGGTAAGCCGAGATTCTGGTATTGATTCAACGCAAGAGATTTTTCTGCCTATCGGGTCTGGATAGGTCCACCGCAGAGAGAAATGGCAATTTCCATAAGTTCAGTAGTGTTGGAAGGGAGGCGTATCTCCTATGATTTGGAATCCTTAGTTATCCCCTGGGTTTCCTCCCCTAAAATCTATCAGTGGGAGTCATACTAGTAAGAAAATGCTAAAGAGTTCAGTGAGCATTGACGGTATTTGTAATTCACCCTAACAAGACAAGCCTTCCAATGGTTCTTCATTTTACAGTAAAAGCCGACTGCGGGACCCACTCCTAAGAAGCCAATCAATAGCGGTATTCAGCTTCTTCTTGCCAAAAATGGGCTGCGAAGAAGAACGACTGCTCTCTGCCGGAGGAGGTCGTTTTCTAGTGAAAAGTGATCTGAAAGTAGGATTTAGCTTGAGGCACCAGCCCTACCCATGAGGTGACAGATTACCACTAGCTTCCACAGTATATACCAGTACCTACTACAGTACGGTCAGTATCTGTAATTGAGTAACTAATTCGAAATTGCTTGGCATTTTTTGAAGTCAGTGATTCAGTCCTACCCCTCCTTATCGGTGATGACAAAATAATCGCCCAGCGTCCAGGCATTCCATTCATCCTCTGAATCTATTCAGTTTGAAATTCTGCGTCCTCGAGAATTTTGTTTGTGTAACCTACCAAATTTTAAGGGTTTTGCGATCGATACGCATCAAATTGAGGTGAAGGCTTCAGTGCTAGAACAATCTTAGCTAATCTGACCAACATAGACCGTATAGGCTTCCTAATTCATGGATAGTAGGCAGCTTCGTGGGGGCGTTTCTATTTACGGCTGCAAGATCAGTGAATTATGGTGATGCATGAAGAGCTGGAGAGAGCTTTAGGAACTCTTCGATTAAAAGCTGCGGCACATTCAATTACCAATCTGGGCGCTAGAAAAACAGGATGAACGCAGACGGGCTGTGGTTATGGAATTTTCGAGTTCTAGTGTGCGAACACCGCAGAGGAATAGGAAGCCGAGCCGAATTTTGCTGAAAGCCCAACAGAAACTGCCTGAGTTTATTTGTCAGTGGGAAGATGCAGAGGATGCTTACCGTGGAAGCTGCTGTTATAAGAAAGAGGGTTTGAATGCACGGCTCATCCTCGGGACGTTTGTGAAACAATGCCCACGTCACTACTTGGAGCCATCATGTCGTGTAATGCTGACGTTATTTCCATAACAAAGTGGGCTGTGAAGATAAGCCACTGATAAGGCTGCATTTCTGGGAGGTCTGGAAGGGGCGTTGAAGAAAGGTAAGGGTTTGGTAAAACAAAATGGAGTCTATGTAGGAAAGCGTTTGGAAAAGAAGATTATCGGTAGGAACGGGGTGCAGTGGCACACTATCCCATTCGCATGGTCACGGGTTCGGATGCCGACTCGATATCCGTCCAGGCAAACCAGGCCTCCCATCACTCAGGGGTCGGCTAATTGGTACCAGACTCGTCTGGGAAGACAAAAGGCACCCACTTGTACATCGGCTGGCCACCGCCTGTCATTGTATAGACCACATGCGCACTCAATACGCCACTACGATTCTGAATGGAAGTCGAATGTGAGGCGTATCCCGCGGGCGGAGCTGATTGACGTCCAAAGAACATACTCTTCGATATCATATGTGCAAGCATACTCCAACATACAATCCGACAACTCTCGTCGATACTTCCTTTCACATTGTAGTAGTGAGATTTTGTATTTTTTCACTCTTTTAATTAATTAGGTTTATTTTTTGCTATTTTATAAAGTTATTTATCAATTATTCCCAATATCCTCTATAGGAAGGGGCAGCAAAAAGTAGTTCACTCTTCCTTTCTTGCAAGCCTCTCCTTACATCTGTTGTATCATTCTGGTTACCCTTGTCTCACTTGCTGATCTAATCTCACCCCCGATGTACTTTTTGCCACCACCTAACAGCAGGGCTGCACCTTAGCCGTGAATTGAACGTATCTTTCATGTTTTATGTTCATCATTATCTTCATAAAGCCAAACTGGATCTTTTCAAATCTTCTCATTGGACTTTTTCCAAGAAAACGTCTATACAAAAGGCTTTGCAGGAGCCTATCCTCTAGGCAGCAATCAATTCTCCAACAGCTCCAACGAAATTCCCCTCTACAGCCTCGTCTCCACACATTCTCATTATGCCTATCGATTCTGTCGGCCATTTAATTGTCCTTCATAGGATTTTTCTTCGTTCTGCAAATGCCAGCCACGCTGCCTGCACAGTCGCCGGTCGTCGACATGATGGATCCGACTCTCGGGAATTTTCCATTGACGTCCATCTGCCAGCTCCAATTGTTGCTACCGTAATTCTGTTGCTGAGAGAGCGTTCCCATCTAGGAATCCGTAACGGGATTTTTCTGCCTTCCGGTCTGCAAAGCAGATAGAGCTAGGGTCAAACGTGCGCTTCTGATCCCGCGAACTACAAGCCTGATTTGATTAGTGTTTACGTTGATGTTTATCACTGTTTACGGCATGTTTGGGGATGTCTATAGGGACTGTTAATGTTATTATCGTTCAAAGAGTGTAGCAGCACCCTACTGAATGATCAAAAAGGTTTGTTGCCGAAAAAGATGTCAGCCTGGAGAGCTCTGTTGGAGAACAGTCAGTTTGCCCGATGCTTCTTGATCGCTAAACCCAAGCCCTGTTTACTAGTTGGTGCCAGGAACACTTGTTGCACTATTACCTAGTCAGTCATTTCACTTTCTTGACGGCTGTCTTTCTGGATTTGAAGGGGGCGAGTGTGACGAGAAAGAGCGGATGCTTGAAAACAGAGAAGGAGACGTAAAAGTTGTGTAATTTTTAGTAATACTTTATGATACTGATGAATTGTGCGATAAAAAACTGATAAGTTGTGGTTCTCCCACAGCGTTCTCTCTGACCGATAGAAATGATAAAAAAGACGGTAAAATTTTAAACCACTCTTCCTTAATTCACTAGTGCTTCATAGTTCCATGAATTTTTCTAATTTTTTTACTGCATAAATACTTTTTGACTTGCTCTTCCTTCATTTTCATTCCCTAATCCTCTCATTAAGATTGATTCCACTACATCATTGGGCACTTTTCATTTTTTTTCAATTTTCACCTCCCGCCTAGCTTTCACTAGTTCGCTTTAATGATCGTACAGTTTGAGGAACTCTGTAGACGGCAGGAAGTCAAGTAAGTAATGGGAGCTACTCTAGGCCATACTAATCAACCTGTTAGGAGTATGATCGTCCTGTCTTTCTTAAATTTCGCTTCAAATTTTTTGATAGGCTCCCCGAAAAAGGATCAGTTGCTTGGTTTGATCTTCATTGCCTCTCTCAGTTCTTCTAGCTCAAGTTTGTCATGACATTTCTGACTCTCCTTTGCTTGACTGTTTTCGAGAAACTCGTCAGAATTACTGGTATCGTAAACAAGTTTCAATTTTGATAAGCAGTCCCTAGTCCTGAGCATATTATGTGGGTAGTGAGCTAGAGCGCGTCTAGCAGTTTGCTAAGGTGTTCCTTTTTACCAGGACAAGATTTCAATTTCCCAGTTTTCCAATTTGTCAAATGCAGCACGAAAATGACGGAATCTCTACGAAAATTGCCAGTCTCCATCTTAGTGGTAACAATTTCGATAACTATAATTGGTATCTGGATCCTCCAGACAAGTTCTTCTTCTTCGAAGGTCTCCTACCAGTTGCGGCTGGGTTTGCCCTCCACCAAAGCTCGAGGCATGTTGTACTCTATCTCCAATTATATGTTCGATCGCAATTTTGCGATATTCACCCAAACTTTATGATATTTACTTGTACCCATTTGCGAATATCAAGATCGGAAGGATTTTGTTCATAATTTATCTCATTCTCAGCTGATCGGACAATCAAACGAATTTTGACCGTTCGCAGTTTTTTCGGCTCCAAAAAGAGCGGTTTTGCGTTATCCGTCAAAGTAGTCATCTTGTCGATCTTGAAGGATCATTCAGGATTACCAAATATCAACTAAGATCATGCTGACATCAATGAAGAATCGGTTGTGGGTCTGGAAGGCACGGTTCATGACAGTTTCGTTCACCTCCATTGGGTTACAAGCAGGAAGTGCTGATGTAGAAAGTTCCATCGGTATCGGCCTCGATAAACTGGAAAAGTTCTGGACTGGAACTGGAAAACTGGAAAGAAAGAAAAGAAATTCTAAAAATAGGGTCTTTTCCAAAACTATCCACTTCTACCTAAGCTTAGACGACACTATAGCGGTGAAGGGAATGTTTGGACGAGATTTCATTCTCTTCGGATGGTTCCAAACGTTGCTGTAATCCCCGTTGACTTCGGTGTTCTGCATTTCATGTTCTGGACTGCTCGAACTGCTTGACCAGTCGAACGATTCCAATGAATTCCCCATTATTGAAGGGGCAGATTAGGTATCAGGCAGAATTCTCATGTTTCTTCTCTCCCTGTGGATTTGCGTCCAGATACAACTAGTTTGCCCAAACTGTAAAAGATTCATCATATGCTTGAGAACCTCCCATTTCCCTTTCCTGTCTCCCTCCCCTCCTTTCCCTCTCCGCCCCTCATCCGGTCCTTCTATTTCTCTCTGAGAAGTGTACATGCCGTAGGGCTAGCATCCCAAACACCTCCAAATTCATTTTTTTTGTTTTCTTTATCCTTTATTTCCCATTATGTTAGGGAAATGACAATTCTGATCAATATTAAGAGAGTTTTACCAAGTTTATTCCAAAAAAGTAAAAATCGAAACTCATTGGGTGGATTCCAGCTTTCCTTCCCTGTTTTTGATTGTTCATATGGTATATGGTAACGTACCACTCGAACAGAGTAATCCTGCAATCTCTTAAGAGTACGAGAGTTCCTCTTGAACGTAGGAAAACGATTACCTCAGCTATTTCTATCCTTCTGAAACTAGTTATGCGCCATTATATTCCTGTTCTGAATTGGAGACTATCAAGTCTTACTTATACCGTAGATGGTAGTCGGGAATTAGAAACCCATTTTACAATTGAGTACAATAGTTTGAGTTTAATCATAAACCACTCCGAGGCTGTCTCTGGGAGCTAATAGTTTGAGGTTGTAGCTCCTCTCTCGGAGGGGCCCACTTTTTCCTAAGGAATTGACTTCTTGTGTAATGTTGAGTTTTCTTTTTTCATCTTTGACCATAGCCTGTGATAGTCGACGGAGCCGTTTTTTGCCGTGGGGATCGCCATCCTCTCATGGGGTTTCTTCCTCCGTGCTTGCACAGGCTCACTCAGGCTTGTACAGTGGGCCAGTTGGCATTTTGGAGATATTCGCAAGCGCCCTAGGCCTAACAGCACGCGGTTTCTTACTTGGCTCTATACTTGCGATTACCAAAAGAGATGAGTGCGGAGGGGGGGGGGGGGGGGGGGGGGAGTCCAAGTGGGGGAGCCGGTAATTAAAAGCGGAAAGTATGCCGGAAACTATGCCTTTTGATGACGTTTCTGATTGAGTTATCGTCTCCTCCCTCTTCCTCCCAACTTCAGTTCCGCCCAGTCTCAAGGTTCGCTTGTACCCACCTGGTTCTGCCTAGGTTCTTTGACGTGACGTCGATTTCCGACAGGTTCTTCTTGATCACTTTCCTCCACCTCTCTTCAGGTACTCCCTTTCAGGTTCCACTAGACTTTGATCCAGTCGTATTCGTACTTACAATTATTTCAGAGATAAAAGCAAACGGTAACGTCTTTTTATGAATGCGCCATGCACTCTGCTTGTGTTGTGGAATTCAATTCAGGGTCGTCTTGAACCTGTTTGAAGGGCTGCGTAAATGTTAGATCCCCAGATTCCGTGCATAAAGAAGACAAAATAGTCAAAATCAGGGCCCCTGGATCATAAGGTGTATTTCTTGAACCGGCTGCTCATTTCCCTTTTTCCCATAACCATCTACTTGACGGGTTACGGTATTAATTTGCCGTGACATTCAAATTTTTGCGTCCTTCACAGTTTTTCCATGGTTTTGTTTAGTCTTTTCGATTAGTACGGGGCCTTCGCTTGGGTTTTCTTCTTATTCGGTGCCGCTACCCGTTATACCCCCTGAAGGTCATCGTTTTCTAGCATGGCACTGGTCTAGGAAAAAGAACAAGTAATTACAATAGGAGGGGCACCGTAGGAATACCGTACCATTCATATGAGAAGTTTAGTGATCCTGGGTTTTCAGGATCTCTTCGGGCCCGATAAGCTTAGACCTCCAGAAACCTAGGTGAGGTCTCTCATCACTGGAATGTAGGGTCATTCCCACCTCAAGACCCAATTATAAAGGTAAGGATTAAGGCGGTTCGTTTTGACCTTCTCAATTGAACAAATAAGTAAAATAAAAGACGATTGCGTAAGTTTCGATCAGATGTCAGAACTCAGCTTCAGACCATTCAGGGCACCAAAAGCTTTAATGGTACAAGGCCCGTTTGAATGGATATAGGCCCATTTGATAGGATAAATATGTACACTGGCTTACGTCACCCAGTTCCAGCAATTCATTGGGTGAAGTACCTGGGCCTTTTCCCGATGTTCCCTACCTGGGAGGGAATCGAATTCGTGGGCGAATCTCATTGCAGCATTGGCCGGAGCCACAAAACCCTTTTATCTCGGCCCTTTTAATTTTCTAGATATTTCAGCCAAACAACTTTTCTTTGTGCGTTCGAGCTGTAGTTTCTCAGCTTTCCGAGAACTTCTTCAATTCCCTAGTTCCTTTTATTAGCAAGTGATTTTTCCATCAAAATGATATTTTAATGTAGCGATTGCATTCAGTAAACTAGAATTCCCTCCGGAAGTCTCGGAATTCGCAATTATCTTATTTGTTCTTAAAAATGATTGTTCTGTTTGCAATAAACTGACAGTAATCTCACAGAAGGCTCCGTACGTCAGCGCTTTGCCGTCGCCATTCCTTTTATTGATGTAAACGTCATAAACATTGGATTTAATACCTGAAAAATACACATTCAATAAATACATTCAAGGATTACGATTTCCAATAATTTTTTGATTCCAAAGAGCACTTCGTCGTTTGTGCCATCCATACAAATGATTTATAAGAAATTTGTATTGTCAGCGTTATCCTTTTTTCCTGCCAGGTTATAAAATTACGAGTTATTTGAATTTTAGATCTTCTTTATGACGAAAAACGGCAATCTTTTCTAACATTCGTTTGCAATTCGTGACGCCATCAATTTTTTTGGCGGAAAAGCAAAAACCTGAAATTCTGCACTAGTTGACCTTCAACGGTGTGACCGCCATACTCGGAGGTAAAGATGATGATCTCACAGCCTTAGGGTCGGTAGCTAATGACAAAGAATTTCGCTCTAAAATAAATGGATGCTACTGAGAGATATACGTTATCATCACGTACTTTTGGAGGCGGAGCCTTTCTTTAGTGACGTTACCATCGTGTCACTGAAACACCCCTTGCAAAGCTCCTCTGATCGCGACGACGCCTTACTTGATCTGCTTTGCCCCATCGTTCTCTTTTTCGCCGTGCATATAAAAATATGTGAATATATATGTATATATATATACTCCCTATTTACTCCAATCAACTACCGTAACTACCGTAACAGCGTTCTTGCAATATCCCACTTTATCCTCATTCTCGGAAGATTTGGCGTTAGGTGTCGAAAAATCGGGCCGTTAAGGCAGATTTGGGTGAACATGAGCTATTCCAAGGGGCTGGTTTTTTTCCGGAAAGACTTTAGCTTGCGCACAGTGATCCCCGAATTTTCTGAACTGTGATTTTCGATTTATCGATTTTTATCGGTCACCAAATTCCAGCATTTCAGACGTCGGACTGTTCCAATTCCAAACAATTAGAAGGACAAAAACTGAAAATGTCACTGCGAATGCTGTGTAAATATTTGTATAGCAATGGATTCAGCTGATTTCTGTGTCTGGGTGAGCCAAGATCCGAAAGACCCATTCTGACGCCTACCCCTATCTCCTCCTTCTAGAAGGCTCTCAATTTTTATCTGGAAGCCTTCTCCAAGTTGTCATGTTCGAGCAATTCATTTAGCGCTCAACTGGAAAGTTTTCATGTCGTTCATGCTAAAGTCTCTCCATCGGTCGCTCCTGTACCTGTCCAGGAGATTAATCAGATTCATCATGAAATGAGAGCTGACGGAAGTACAAGAATACTTCCGTTACACAGCTCTTTTTTTCTGAGGATGTGTCTGCTCCCTCATTACTCATCTTGTTTGGTTCTTTATATAGTCCTCCTTTCTTTCACTCTTGCACTTTTTTTTTCGTCCAGCAAGCTTTTATAATTTACTGCTCCGGTTCTCACGTCATACTCGCTTGTACTGGTACGATTAGCTCATCAAGACAAGCGGGTAGGGTTGCAAGAGCATCGGCAGAATACCCATGTCAAACTCACCCCCAGATCAAGTGGGAAATGTGTCTCTTTCTAGTTGTCGTTCTACCGGTAGTAAGTCGACCAGTTGTTCAACTTATAAGGATGATATGAAAGCTTGATTTCGACCTGATGTGACTAATTGACCGGCTTAACCTCGAAGCCCTCGGTTAGATTATTACGGGCCTACATGGTCAGACATTTCAGGTGGGAGCCAGAAGTATGGCGCACTCTCGGTTGGCTAACATGAACCGGCTGCAGCGTAATGTTCTTATCCCTCACCCTAGCCTGAAGTAGGTAGAATTAGGTATGCCAAGTAGGATAACACGTCCTCTGTGACCATTTCAGGTTCGATCAACAGCCGATTTAACCTTCGAACCTTGTTGTAGTCGTACTTTGTAAGCTTCCGATGGCAAAAAATCGTTTCTCCGCCAAGCCAGGTGTTAGTCACTATCAACCGTGTGTGTTTGTATATGCGTGTGTGTGTGTGTGATAGCCAACGTTTTACGAGCGTTGTAGCGTTCCCCCATTGAGAAGGTCATTCGTGGGACAACGGCCCGCTCAACTGTCACGGGTGTTTTCCAGCGGCAGATGGGTACCCGACCACTTTCTCCGTCATCGCTACTATTGTGCTAACAATTGTTTGTGAACCTAACCGTACTTTTTTTTATTTCTATGTAGATCTTTTTCTATCGATCTATGCTGAGAAAAGGAATTTCAATAGAAGTTTGAAGCCCTCCGTACTAATCAACACCTTGGAATCCGCCATGCATGTGAGCATTGCATTTGAGTTTTCTTCGAAATCGTGATGGCGTCTGTCTATGCAATAGGTTGAAAGGCCGGTCGACCTACAAATCGGTTTTTTGTGCTAACAAATGGAGACGGTAATAAATAATTATATCTGAGAGCGCATCGAGTTCCCTCATCGATCATCTTGGGCCAGATTCCGTCCTCGAACCGTAATGTCGCCTTTCGCCATTGCTCCAACTCCTCCCAAAAGGGATTAGGGAGCGAGGAGAGTGTTCATGAGGTCTCTACTTCTTGAGTGAATCCGTTCTAACTCATCACATTATAAGGGCGAATTCTTGATAGAATTGATCTTTGTGTTGCTCACCTCATCAGTCTTCTGTTGCCATTCTCCTAGAAGCCGTGGTCTCTCTTCGCCAATGGGTTTCTGGTTTTTTCCGATGAAAATCAGCAGTAGGATGTTCCTACGTCAATCTCCCATTACCTTTCTCCCAGATCTGTCGTCGCTCTTTTTCCCGCAGCTGTTTTTCTCTCCCTCGGTCACTTCTTTTACTTTTCGTTTCTTCGATCGGTTTCTTCTTTTTTTCTGTGATCGTATTACAACGACGTCGAGTATTAGCCGAATCTTGCCCAGCTATGATATCTCAATGCATGCCGTACAAAAACGAAAATGGGATTGAGAAAGTCGTTGAAAGGGGGACAGTGTAACGTAATGCGGCGGCCCAGAAACCCCAGAAGTGAAACGCTCGTCAAAGGCGAACAGATATTCTTGTCAATATTGGGATGATGCCTTGAAGATACAGACTTGTTTACTCACTTATGTAGGTAAACAACCTTACAACTGAGCTGTGAGCATATTTAAATACTCTTCTGAAGTTTCCTTCCGTTTGAAAATAGCCAAGATCAACAGCTGTTCGACTTTTCCGATATTTTGACTCTCCCTCATCTGAACCTTACTTTAGTAGGCTGTATCGATGCTTCTTTTCCTCTTTTTTTGCTGTCTCTTCGGAAAAATGTGTTCTTCATGATGCAGTGAAATGAGTAGGTGGGTGTGTAAATAAATAAACAAATTAGTAAACAACCGAACAAAAATCGCTGAGCTCTGAGCTTATATAGTTGACGTGATTCAGTTAGGCGGGTCCAAATGCTGTCCCTGGCAAAACACTAAAATCTAGAAAGCCTAGAAGAGCTAATTGTTTAAGCCTTACTTCACAAGAACTTCCCAAGGACTTGACTAGCTTTTGCCGGTTTTCTCAGTTATTTGCCCTGACTCCTCTGATCTGCTGCTAAGTAATCATGCTTACTTTAAGCTGGATACTGTAGGCACCTGGTCAGTTAAACGGATAAGCCTGTAGGCCGATGGTGACGTAGTGACGGCTGGTTCAATACAAGTCCTGAGCCAGTCTCGTTTAGCTGTTCTGCCGCATTCAAATGACACCGTCACATCGATAAAAACAATAACTACCGATTTTTTTTTCGAAGCGTTCGAAGCTAAAAACCAGCGAAACATATACCATTGGTTCCAGGGTAAAACAAAAAGAATATGGGTTGCTGTGACTGAAAAATTTAGTTGGAAACATCACTTGGAGGTTTCGGAGGGAGTGGAACCTTAAAGGCATTCATTGTGCACGATAATTTCGGGGTATCCAATCCTACAATCAGACGAATATTAGATGTAATTGTAGTGCAAAAGTGGCGAAGGAAACTAAGAAATCGGCACATTTCGGGAAGTATAATGTTCAAAAAGTGTTAAGATTAGGGTTTACAAGGGCATATGGCGACGAAATTTGAATGGAAGGGGTATCTGGACGAGCCTGTCCACTTGGGTGCTCCACTGCGTACGGCTGGCTGCAGTAAGCTGCCTGGTGCAAGGTACGGGTCCCGATGCAAATGGTGGTACCTCTACAGCCTCTACAACGCCGTGAGAACTCGTTCGTAATTGGGAAGATATGTCACTTTTTGCCCTAGGTAGAATCCTTCATTTGAGTCTAATTATTTCTGCTTGGACCGTGGTTTACCGGTAGCCCTCAGCTGATCCTCACCGCTATTTTCAATCTGAGCCTGTACTTTGCTAGTTCTTTACCGTGTGTTCCGTGTAACCCACCGAGAAAAAAAGAACGGTGATGGATGGGAGGGTTGGAACATTTGCTTCTTCTTTTCTACTTAGATACACAAGTGCACCAACGTGCTCTGTTTACCCGACCCCGATTGAATAATCGTTTTATGCTGTCCTCATTCCATTCAATCCCTACGAATAACTATGAGACTAACCTTCATAACCAGTTCGCCAACCAAGAAAAAGTTGACCTTTTGTCTTCTACCCATCATTTGGGCGTTCTAGCCCAAACGGTGGGTAGAAGTCTGGCTCACCATCTTTTTGGACCAACCAAAAGTCATGACAGAGCTTCTCGTCAGCCACAAATCCTGAGAAGCCTGTGCAATTCGTTAAGGCAGTGGTTCGCTTGCTAGGTAGGCGGAACCTGGTGCCTTTCGTCTTTGATTTGTCCCCGTATCTAATAAAAAGGATTATTTTGCTCTGGCTCTATTTTATTTTACTTTTATTTATCTATCGATTTTTTACATGTTCGCAAAGCAGCGAAGCGAGCATTAGTTCACTCCTGTGAATTGTGTCATAAAATGGACTGAAAATGGAGGTAGGGTGCACGGCGCATACTGTGTACTGTGCGAGCCCTGGAGACTTCTTGTTCCCTCCATCACGAGCAAAATTTCGTGCAAAGCTCCGGAACCTTCCCATTTGGTCGAACACGGCAAACGACGACGTTTCGAGCTGCACCGCTTGCACTGATTCTCAAAGGCATCAATTCTTCGATTCTTCGTTTTCATCCCAATCTCCCTCCAAAAAGTACCCTGGACTAAAAAATGAATTTTGGGAGTTATCGACTCGCATTCTGATGTGAGCTCTTCCCAAATAAGGCTCCTTGCCTGAGTGCTCAACATACCAAGTAAAGCCTACTGTTACAACTTGATCCATCCTGGAGAATGAGCATAACTCGAGTCAGCCTGCTACTGTCATGGTTTGGTTACTTGCCTTCAGCTACTGAGCCCACTGACCATAAAGTTCCTACGTCAACGTCCCTGCAGACTGGCAGACCCTCCCTCCCCAACCCTCTTCTATTTCTCGTACCCCATTTTTCCCCCTATTTTTGACGATCAATAAGAACACCTATTTACATAAGTAGGCATTTTTCTGTGTGTGTTCTGTCAACTTGCATATCCATAGCTATTCAACGTCGTTATTGAATATGCGTGGGCCGTTGACGATCGTACAACGTACATATGTATTGTCGTCGTCTCGCTTCGAATTCTATATGTTTAGCCCAGCTCAATAGCTTTATGCACCGGCTATGATGGCCGAATGGGGCGGTGTCCACCAAACGCCTCGAATATACCCGTACATTCTGCTGATATACCTTTTTCCCTTACTTCTCGCTCTCCCATACCAGCAGTAGGGCCATTGAAGGAACCGACTTTCCATTATTCGAAAAGGATTAGCTTTTTCCCCTTTCTATGCTATGTAAGGCAACTCTATAATAAAGTTCTAGGGACATAATTAAGGAAAATCAAACAATACAGTAGGGATCAATAATTGATCGGAGAAGGTAATTGCAACTCCTAAGGGAAAACTAAGAGATTGA
Organism: Haemonchus contortus; assembly: GCA_000469685.2. Classification (NCBI taxonomy): domain Eukaryota; kingdom Metazoa; phylum Nematoda; class Chromadorea; order Rhabditida; family Trichostrongylidae; genus Haemonchus; species Haemonchus contortus. Next base: position 10,205,859 of record LS997565.1, read on the forward strand.
CCTTCTGGAGAACACCGGGATTTCTTCCGTTCAGGCCTACAGGATAAACTGATTCATTAGCCTTCTGGAGAACACAAAAGGTCTGGTACAGGTCATCGACAGGGTACATTAGGTTCGACCCTGCAGAATTGCAAGACGATTTCGACAGGGATCAGATTGTGTCCCGTAGATACCTCAGACATGGCTTACGGTATTTCGGGTGGACGTTGTAGATGCCTCGGACATGGTATACGGTACTTCTTGTGAACACCCCAGTTTTTAACGGTATCATGCCATAAAAAGTTGACAGTTGTACGCGATCTGGCTATGAATTTGGAAAACCCTTTTCGACGAATGATCTCCGTCTTCTTAGGTGCCACCAAACACCCGGCCCCAGTGGCCTATAGCTTTCGGTCGGTATAGGTGTACTCTCATCTCAATAAACGGATTTCTTTAAGACCTCACCTCCAGCCTATACGCTTGTTCGATACCCACGTTATGCTTCTTCTTTACTGAATCTTTATTACTCTTTATTATTACTGACCATTTATACGACTTTAAAGCTGTCCACACGGTTTATGCCCTCATATACGTAGTTCGTCCGTTAACCTCACTATACTATAGTTCTGGTAATCAAAACGTCATAAACTAGCAGCCATTAAAACTAGGAAAAACCTTCACTCCGCTTACTACCATTTCACTATCGCCCAAAGAAAAGTTTTATGATCCTCGTGCTCGTTCGGCTTTCGCCCACTTCTAGCTATTAGTGTTATATCAATGGCTAGGATGTGGATTGCACTTTTCCTAGAAATTACTTCGACAGTTGAACTACAAAGTAGTTACAATTTCATACTTTTTCGGATTTGTTGATTACCCGAGTTTTTTTTTACTCTTTTTAATCACTCAATCTATCGTCTGAATGGGATAGTAGGATATTTCTCACGGTATGAGTCAAAATTCACAGAAACCTTTGGTAAATTCGAGAAGAATCGAACGCAACCCATCTTAAAAGTAAACTACCGACTAGAAAATGAGGGTTTTCAAATTTCTGAGTAATACTAGAATATAACTTGCAGTCTATTCAGTTTCCATGCCAGAAAGGCCATAGCGTTTCCGTTAATCGAGGGCCCGTCATTCAAGTGTGTCACACATTCGTATTGTGCAGGGAAATGCAAGAGGAAATTGGGGTTATTTGAAAAGGGCAAGTCCAGTGCAAACCTGAACGTCGAGCTTGGTAATTCGAGTGGATAAACTGCCATAACATATATTTTCCAGGTTTTGAAATATTAAGATTTTGAAATCATTTTTTTTTTTGCCATTTTCTGATTACTCTTTCCCAAGAATAATAGTCAAAATCCTGAAAAACTAAGTTGTTTTCCTATACTTCTTGAACTCACGTAGCACGATACATCATATTGGTGGTTATCATATGGTTTTAATTTTATTACGAAGTTTTGTCCCCTTATTTTGGTGGTTTTTTATGAACTCTTCTGGGTAATTTTAATTAGGATTCACTTAATACAAGGGAATTTTCTAGAAATATTCAGAATATCTTTTCCCATTCCGTTGTCGTCTCGAAGCATCAGTGAACATTTTGTAATATTCGTTGGCATTATAATCAAAGCTCACGGAATGTTTTCTGTATTAGTCACCAAAGAAATATTTCTTGATAGTTCCCCGAAAATGGACGGCGATATTGGCAATACAGTGAAAACGGTTCTAAACATAAAGAATTTCACACCATTTCTTCGTGATGTGGTCATGCCTTTCATGTTGCCTTGGATTTTCTTTTTTACTTTATTCATCACATAAAATAATAGTCAAGTAATAAATCAAATAAGTACTTTGTATGATAAACAACTAATATTCATTGGGCTACTTTCTCCATTCTGCTTACTCCACAGTTTCGAATCTACATGTCGAATTATGGACTAGCCCGTATTAGTTTGTGAGAGGTCTTGTTGGCACCCTAGAACCCTCGAACCTCCACCATTTCAACTTTGGATTCGATCCTTTCACCTCATGGACCAGAGAATGTACTCCTACGAATGCCACAAACCCGATTCATTTGCATCTCCAACCTTGCTTATCTGTATGGAACCGCTTTTCATCTGCGCGACTACCTAATTGGGTGGAATTACCGTCTTGGGTGATCTCTTGCATACAAGCACTGCCCATCGTATCAGGTAGCAATCCCTAGGCATAGTAGTTAGGTTGAGCACTGTATGGTGTGTGCGCGAAATTTTCGCGCGAACACTGCGGCACTTCCGCGCGGCGAACATCTTGAAGGTTTTACGATGTTGACCGATTTGCGCCTCTAAAAATTTGGAAAATTCATGCTCCGACATTCCAGTCATACCGGTACCTTCCACACCAGCATGTCCTCTTGGGCCAAGGCAGGAAAAGAGACCAGTTCTAAAGACTAGGTGAGCGGAATAAAAGGAACTAGAAAAATTTGATAATTGCACCATAATAGCTTCTGCTGCTGGAAGAGGGTGGTTGGTGGAACGGAGAGGAGTTCTTAATTAGTAGTGGGACGCCCTCATCCTTACCAGTTAGAGCTGGCTGGCCAAGCCCCACAATGAAATCAGGACGCAAATGGGCCAAAGGACTGACGCTGTTCCGATGCCAATTAGGCCACAATCATTTGAAAGCCGTGGATTTCATCATATCCTACAGTCATTCTCTTTAGAAGTTTCTGCTACCCTCGGCAGTTGCCTCATCTTCTTCCCACGCTCTCATTCTGGGTTCTGATGTGGGAGATCTCTGACTTGAAACGAAAATGTAGAACTTTTATTTTGTTTTTTCCTGAGAAGTCGCCTCCATAATCAATTCCCCCTCGCGAACTTGTCTGTCAAGGTTTTTTGTTTTTTGAGTTTCCGAGGCTTATATTAACTGTTTCACTTGCACATAGTTTTCCGATCGACCTCAAACCAGATGATTCCTTTCGCCCAATGAGTTTTAATGAGGCGTTCGATTCATTAAAAAACCGGTACCTTTACAACTATCATTTTTACCTGGTAGCTGACTGGTTTTCTTCCTGGTGAAAGCTGATAGCGAAATGAATCCGGGCCATATGCCTTGGAATTATGTTGACTCCATTAAACGGGAGCAACTTTTATCCTGATCAACTATACTTTTTGGAACAGTATTGCGGTTTGCTTTCCAGCTATTCGGACTTCTTCAGGGAGTGGGGATTCCCCGATAGCAAAAAATGATCCCATTACTTCACTAACGATTGGGTCGAAACTTCTCCAAGCCGACTTTCCACCCTCCTCTTGAATTTCAAACTCCTTAGTTCTGTAGAAGAGGTCTTGAAGATTGGATTCGGGCCTGTGGTACCTTTGGAAAAACGTGTGCTGGAGCGTCTCAACGGTCCGGAATAAGAATCGAATACGTGGCGCATTCCAACATCGCTCCCTCTTACAACCCAAGGAAAGTGAAGCAGAATGGCAGGATGCTCATGATTCTTCAGAATTTTAATAGCATCTGTTCAGATCTCTTTCTTTCCCCCTTTTCGACAATACTTACAATTTTCGGATATTGAAAGTTCAAGGGCAGATGAACCTTCAAGAGCATAATCCTTCGGCTTATCTTACCGATTGTTCACATTGTACGATGTCAATTTAATCCAATATGATCCGATTCCATCTCCATCTTTGGACGACCTTTCTCGACAGAATTTCCTACTTTGCTGATCCAACTGGTTCTTATTTTGAACTTTAAACTCGTTAGCTCGTTCATTCGTTTTTTTATCCCTGTTGTGTCTGTGACGTAGACTGTTCCTATGGGATGTACGTGCATGCCTGTCATCACTCCTTTTAATGATATCTTCGGATTCAGATCTTACCACCATATTAGTTGAAACTCGGGTAGGATCCTCTCAGTTTCATATCACGGAACTAACCTTGGTTAGTTGTCTCGAAGTCGTTAGTTAGTTGTCTCGAGTACGTTTAGCTGCACCCTCTCACGGGAATTTCGTTCACTTGTGTTCGATTGAGACCAGGTAAATCTTGCTTGAGGTAAGTCAGTCGATCAGAAGTTTGAAATTCCTCAAAATTTGAGTCATGGATTGCTAAAGTAGCCTCTCCCGGTACGGCTTAAGATGTTGAATTCTCGTTCATTTTCCATCAGATGAATCCAATAGGCTCGAATTAATAACATGGTAACAAATGGTAATGGTAACAAAAAGTCCACTTATCTTAGCGCTAGTCGCTTGTATACGGTAAACGCTGCCATGACCTTTACAAAAATCTGATTCATTCGGTTGTCTGGCGCGTCTTGAAAGAACTAACTGGCGCCAACTATTATGTCCGTCATCTTTTTACTGGATCAGTGAAATGAAGTCGACAGTTCGCCGACCATGAGAGATGTCGTTATATCACCTATCCATCGACTGGCGAAAAAAAGGGCCTTCGACAAGGATGCGTATATAAGCGTGAAGGACATCTGACTACTCTACCACATTTTAACCTATCCCAATTGCCTGTAAAGGGAGGGGGGAGACCTGAAGTGCTTTCTGGGCCGGCTATTCCATCGACGTTCACTTTCAACGATGGTGGACTAGTGAATCCTTGCTTCCCTTTCCCTTGCTTTTCCTTAACTTATGCTCGGTTCGATTGACCCTATTCAGCGGAGGAGTTAGGGAGGGGAAAGCTGCGGGTAGTCCCGAACTCTCCATTCTGGGATAAAAGGATCAAAGGGTCAAGCTTGGCTCAAAAGTCAGTACCGTTACTGTCCAAAGAAGGAGTACAGGTTGCAGACGTGCCATTCGTTTTTCCCCATTGAATTCCAGGCAATGTAGGGTCCACTACGGCTCCGTGCTAAAAGATCCCAGTGCTATAGGCGAGAATCACTTCTCGTTTACACTATGAAGGCCACTTTGGACAGGTGTTTGATTGATCCGATATGGGATGGGGAAAACGACGACCACCCTACATCGAGATTTTCTTTTCGATCTCACGCTTCGGCTCGACGCTGAATATCTCTATCTTTCATGAACGTTTTTCTTCCCTAGACTTCTTATTGATCCTCTTTCATTCCATTCTTTCTCATTTCTGATTTCCTCCCGGATTCATCCTCTAAATCGTAGGCTTGACTACTGTTACTGAAGATTGCCGCAATAAAGATACTTTTGACCCATCATCTAGCCTGAAACTATCAATTCCGGACCAGTTGATTGTTTCACGCTCATTTCCTGAATGATGGACTCGAAACCCTCTTCGGTGCTTTGGTACTCTACTATAATCATTCCGATTGACTGTGGGCAGTCTTGAAGTCTCTCAATTGGATCCCAAAGGACCAAAGAGCTAAATATTTGATCCGAATAGTACCATTACAATTTTTGAGCAAGTATCCACTAAAAAAATTACTGTGATCGGTCCGCTGTATCCCGAAATATAGGCTTCAAAATCATCATTTTGGAGACAGGCTTATCACCCGAACTTCGTCCTTCTGTACTTCCGTTCATTTTTAAATTGTAGGTTCTCGATGGTTATTCAAGCTATTTCATGATACTTTTTCGGAATTTGTCGGGATAAGACCAAATCTACTTCGGTCTATAAGTGAATACTGGACCTGACTCTAGAGTATTTCATCTTCTCTGCTGCTTTCTCGGTCTTGAATTCATCGCTGACATACTTACCTACTGGTTACCGCAATCACTATCAGTTTTTTTGATCAGTGAAGGAGATGCGAGGGATCCTTGCGGATAAAAAATGGATGGAGTGGAGTTTATCTAAAATCGACCATTTACCCCACCTCTTCTTACAGAATCGTACCTTCTACTACCATTTTGGCTAGCCCCCAACTTGATCAAGTCCGAGCCTCCTTTCCAGCCTCCATTCCGCAAGTCTATCGACTATTTCTCCTTTTTTCTCTTTGACCACTTTCCATTTGTCACATTTCGTGACCTGTCATCCATCTATCCCAGCCGCTTTCCATTTACATAGCATTTCTCTTGGGTGCTCAAATTTTCGACCACTGTTTACATGCTCTTATTGTTTTCTGCATTTCAAACCCACCCATAAAGCCCTTTGCTTTACCGCCACTTCTTTCCTTTGATCCTTTCATTTTAATTGTTATTTTCCCAAATTTTCTCATACCATTAATTTTTTCGGATGAGCCATTTGCGGCCTCGTCCATGTTTCTTTCTGATTCTCGATTCTAGCGAATTAACAAAAATTGACAAAAAGACTTCACTAGGAAATACCTGGAGTCTTTGGGGTTAGGAGAAGAAATCCAATAAAATCGGCTGGCTTGAGGTGGCTGTGGTTTTATCTGACCTGATCGACTTTCAAGCTACGTAAGCGGGCGAAATCATGCTTTGTGCTGAATAGATTCTAGCCACGCCCACAGCCCTAACCTGTTCTATGTGTTTGCAATCGATTGGTCACTTTTTTTTACTGAAATTCGGGTGAACGGCGTATGTGACGCTCCATTGGATCCGAACAGAGCTTAAATTAACGTTTCCGACGTTTTTATTAGGTATGGCGGCAGTTTGCAGGTGCTGGCAGGATGACGTCTGTTCAGGGTGGAATAGTAGCCCACCAGGAGGGGCAACGGCATCTGGTGGAGCTTTGGTGGTCATGCTGCTCCAGTTTTGGGAACCATCCTTTTTTTTTGGTCCAATCAAACTTTTTTCACAGCTCGCCCATATCGTACGCTGTCGGCATATGGGGGTGTCGGAATGGCTTGAGTCAGAGGTCTTCAGTGCCTTAGCTACTGCTGTTGCTTACTGTACAGTACTTCTACTGCTTTTTATTTTGTATTATTTTACGATTTTACCGGACTCTTCTCTAGCTGCCTTGCAAGTCAGTAAGACTAACGAATTCCTCCAGTGAACATGTTCGATCTTTTCTCGAGCGATATCACTCTCATTTTTGTTGAATCGCTTTCATTTCGATCCTTTTTCTCGTCGAGGTTGGCGTGTCTACTACTTCATTTACTGTAAAATTACTGGTCCATACTGCTTTTTTCTTCCAGACGGGTACCGACCATGGCGGCTGTGGCCCAGTCGGGCGCTCGAGAAGCGCTTTCTACATATCCGACGTCGCCGTTGTCATCAAAAGCAGCAAATGGTGGCGACATTGAATCACTTGGTCATGGTGATTCACCATCGATGTCGACCAGAAGTCCACGATGTGAAGCATTTGTGATGACTGGCGATAAAATACTCAATCTCAATCACCATGTGTCGCCCAGCTATGCCAAGGTATGCAAATTCATTTATTTGTATTCATATACTATTGAATTCCTACTTCAACTTCTACTGACATGCATCGACCTCAAAACGCTGCTAATTTCCCATAAAAAATTCAAAGCGCAGGATCTAACGGTAGACGCTGAAGAGATTATTTAAAGTCAGGCAGTAGCCCACGTGCATGTGTATGTCACGGCGATGTGTTTTGGCATTACTGAAGCAATTAAGTCATTCTAAAGCTGTTTAACGTTGAATTTTTCTTGCTTCTTTTGTCTCAGCTATGTGTAAGTCCAATCCAATGCCATTTAAAGTTTTCTTGTGGTGTTTTACTCTTTTTTGCTAGTGAAGGCCGAAGAAAGTTCAACCGACCTCTTTTTGTGTGCATTTCAGGTGACATATCGATTTTGCGCGCGTATGATCAACTTGGTATACAGATTTGTCTAGTAACACTTGTTACTTGTGTGAGGTTTGCATAGCGAATAGTTAGAAAAGCACAATTTGTGCTAAAGGACGAATGGATGGAGTTTTCTGGCGTCAGTCAATCTTGTTTTGGAATGCCCCCCCCCCCCCCCACTCGGCTTTCATTCAAAATCTTAGTGGCGGACTAAGTTCGTATGGGCTATATAATGATTAGGTAGCGAGCCGTTTTTGAGGCAGTGGTTTCATTATCCCGTGCGATTCTGGTATCGAGTAACCTTGGATGGCCTGGGCGGGTATCGATCCGGGAGTTGCTGCCCTGTGTCAGTGTGCGCAGCACCTCCGCTCTGGGAATTATGATGATCAGCCTTTACCAGAACGAAAAAAAAGGTGCATGAGGTTCCGGTGGTCAGCTGCACGGGATTTCATGGTGCTGCAGCATTTTCTGCTGTGCGATACTTTTTTCTTAACTTTTTTTCCCCAGGAATCGTAGTGGTTTTACTGCGTTCGAGGAAAAACTCGACTTTTTCTTCATTTTTATGGATGTTCGGCCCTGCACGCGCCAGAGTTCCCTGGTGGTTGTCTAGGGAAATGAGATCGTTATTCATCAATGTTTATGAATTTTAATGTGTTCCGAGGCCATTTATCTGCAGGGTCTTTAGGGTTTATTTTTATTCCCGAGCAAAGAAAAGCCAAAAAGTTGATTCTATCGAACCTTTTGGAATGGGCCACATACTCGGCACTGTTTATCGTATTAGCGATTTGATGTTCGTCAGGTCAGACTGATACTTACCTGAGCTTGATTCCCCTTCTCCAATCAAAATGTAGTTTAGTAATGCTTTCTTAACTATTGAAACTGAGCCAAATAAAAAGATGTTTTCCAAATGCAGAGGGGGGAATTCCGGACCATCAGAAGCTCTCACAGAATATCATTAGGCTCTGGTAGCGCCTTAGGAAATCCTGTTCCCTGGACAAAAGTAAAATGCATGGACTGGGTAGATGTAAAATGCGTGGCGTCATCTGGAAAAATGATTGAAGTTGACTAGTTCTCACAGTGTTCTCCATAGCTCCTGATTTTTTTTTTCGGCCAAATTCCAAAATCCATGAGAATCTTGCGAGTTCTAGACGAATAATGTAAGTAATAGTTCAGAGTAGCGAAAAAGTAGTCGGCGTATTTGAGGAAATTTAAGGCTTTCGAAAGTAGTAAAAGTAGGGGATAGGTGAAGATGTGACGACAAATTTTGCACGGAAGGGGTATTTGGACGAGTTGTACACTTGTGTGTGCCATTGCGTACGGGTGGCACACACAAGTGGACAACTCGTCCAAATACTCCTTCCAAATTTAGTAAGCTGCCAGTATGGGTGGTGGTGTAAATAGTACAACCTTTACAGATTTTGCAACACTTGACAACTCGTCCACTTTAAGTGGGTTTGGGATCCCTAATGTGCACTGTCTAGGACGTTCTTAACTCGACAGCGACCATTTTGCTATCTTTACGGGCATAAATCATTCTAGGAAGGAAAGCCGTTCAAAAACCCTCTTTATGGTAAAATGCGCCCCTAAAAAGATCATCTGATAGTGTTTTTTTGCCTGTTTTTACTACACGTACCAGTTCAGCTACCTATTTTATTTGATTTTTCGCATGCATCTAGAATGAAGGCATCTGTAAGTCAAACGACGTTTGTCATGTCACATAAGTAAATGACAGGGCCTGAAAAACTTCATTGGCCACATGTATCCGTTTTTTCTTTGCCAGATCCTACTTTTAGGGCTTACTTTTCGAAGTAACCACATTGTATTTCATATTGTATTGTGTTTTACGTACTTTACAATGAATTGGGATGGGATGGCAGACGTCATTGCATGCCTGCATATTACGAATGTTTCTTTCGTTTCCCGTGTAAAAGTATCAGATTTCTCGTCGTAGGAACAAAATGGGGTGTGGGTTGTGTCGGAAGATACGAGAGGGAGAAAAAGAGGGTACTGGAGACCTAAAAGACTGATCAAATGAAATCAAAGGTTCATTCGAAGGAGCTGAGCTATCCTTTCCTGTCGAAGCGTAGGTAGACACGCCCACAAATGTACTAGTTTCCCTCGGAAAATGGGGCTCGAATAGAACATAACGAAAAGGTGTTCAAGCTTACAGCAATATAAATACTTGAAACTACGATAGCACTATAATAATAGTGAATACTTTAGGGAAATAATGTTACCTTTTAGTGAAGGGTTTTCTTTCGTAGTGAATGATTTGAGAATAAATTATAGCGAATAATTAATAACGCATTAATAATTAATGATTATATAATGTAATACCGTGAGAACAAAATGTATAAGAACCTGGGAGCGTATCAGATTTATTATAAACACAGCAATCTAAACATATGTTAAGTCTAAAAAGATAAAGGATGAAGTCCTGAGGCGTCAGTCAAGTCCGTCTGAGGGATGTGCCTGCGCATTCGACTTCCATTCATAATCGTAGTGGCACTTTGGATGCGTTTGTGGCCTATATAATGACTTGCGGTGGCCAGCCGATGTACAAGTCAGTGCTTTTATCCTCCCAGACGAGTCTGGTACCGATTCACCGACCCCGGAGGGATGGAAGGCTTGGTTGGCCTAGGCGGGCATCGATTCGAGATTCGAACCCCTGAACGTGCGTGTGATATAGTGCGCTACTCGCCACTACACCAACTCCACCCAATGTCCTTGAACCTCCTTTGATGTTGCCCTCCTTTATCATTCAGTGTTAACAGTATTGTTAAGAAATACATGTATATGCTATTTCTGGACCTGAATATATGGATTAAACTGGCGAGTAAAATCTTTACAACTACTGGTTCACACTACTGAAGTTTAACAATCCGTGGGCGAACTGGACTGCGTGCATCTGGTAAGACCACCTTTTTCCGCTACAACATGCTCGACGATGCCTGCTCCTCTTTTCTTTGATGTGATTGAGAAGCCACCTGTCAGCTATGATTCCCCATGAGATCCTCTTTCGTTGTAAGCTTTCTCCTTTCGAAAAAGTTTTTTACTGTGTATTTACAGAACCTTTCTGTATAGTGAACAGTGAAAACCTGATTCTTGAGTAAAGATTATGTTCAGTGCGCTGACATAGTTGAAAAATGCCATCGACGCGTCTAGGGTAGCGAGGGGTTTGCGTTATATTAAAGTCTTGCACCGTCTCTGCCTAGACTATAGAAGAATCCAGCCAGAAGTTCTCGGCCAATGTTTGATTGGCTGCTGGGAGTCGACACTGGGAGAGTAGCGGGAGGCACGGGGGGACGGGGGGGGGGGGGGAGGGGGAGGGGGGAGGGGGGGGGGGCGTAGTACTCTTCTGCCGAAATAGTTTCGAAACGAAACGTCAAAAACGATGATCCAGTATTTGTCTACACGAGGGTTGTTTCGAATCCGAAAAAGGCAGGATATGGATTGCGTTCAACAGAAAGAGATGCCTCTAGTAATCTGTCTTGGGACTTGATAGTTGGCTAAGAAGGGCAATCAAATGAGCGAGTGAGTGGAAGTGTCGTGGTCTACACGGAGTATGCCTGTCAGAAGATGAGATGATGGGCATGACACGTCAATGTTGCTGGGCGATGTCTAAGGTCGTCTTATCCGAAGATCATTTGATCGGGCGTAGGGAGATAGAAGCAAATGGTATCGCTATTAGTCTTACCTGAATCGAAAAGAGCTAAGCGGTGAGAGTATATCCATTCAAGAAAAGTAAGCTATCTGCCTAATTACCAACCACATTTATGGAGCGAAGAATCGACACATCTTCTCCTCCTCCCACCTTCTCCACAAGTACATGGGTAGATCCATAGGGGTGAATTGCTTTCTGCCTTTCTGGTATTGATCATCCGGCCGAAGAACGATGTACGTCTTAAGCCTGCGAGATATCCACCACTGAAATCCAATCTTATACGGTGCGAGCATTCTGGGACAAAAGGTACTGCTCGCTTCTGCCTTTACCCCCCTACAAGGAGTGTTCATTGGCTGAGATATTGTCATTTTTCATTATTTCGGCTAGCGAGCGATCGTAACGACTTCCTTGGCTGTATTCCAATTCGATGATGCGATCCTTTTGTCACTGTTATCAAAACAATCTACAATTTTTGCAAGAGGCATCTCGTGAACGGCGTACTCTACCCTACTGCAGCACGTCTTCCTAATTTCTTGTGCGCGTAACATACTTAAGAAGTTGCCCTTTCATTGTTTGGAAGTTGCTTGATAAGAGGGTCATGATTTTTGTGATTAGCTCCGCCCACGTAGTGAATGCCCCGCCCCTTGTGGGTCGTCGCTTTACTATTTTCTCAAAACGGATCGATAATCATCTTCACAGTGTGACTCGCCTGGTGAAGGAGCGGGCGCCTTCTTTTTTGTATTGTTTTTACTTGTTTTTTTTCAAGTGTTTCCTGTTTTTACTTGTTACTTTGAGTATAAAATTGTCACACCCATCTTATTCAGTACAACGCTCCGAGAAAGAGAGGTCGCCTCCCCACTCTGGCTCATTTTCATCCTTCACTTCTCCTTTGACGTCATGGATTTTACCCACACGTTGAACCTGTTCTTCTCCCTTTCTCCTTCCTTTCTCTTCTTTGTAGCTTTTCGATTATTGATTGATCGTCTGCATTTCTAACGAGACACATGAATACAACGGGCTAACAGCCGAATTTACAAATCCCTGTTTAAACTGAACGTCAATCGATTCACTGCAGTACTTCCCCTTACTACTCATCAATATTCCCGTATAGTTTCTCACGTCCCATTATACTCGTGCAATCCCGGACTCCTACTACTTCCCCTACTTTACATTTTATCCGATCATTACTATCTTACTGCCTATTTTTCAGAGTAATTGTCCTGCTTACTTGTCATAGCTCAACGACCTGAGACCTCCCCTTTGTCTCCGGGAACACCTCTGAATCACCCAGTAGTTGCAGCTCCATTTTCTACTGCTTTCCCATGCGGCGAAATTCATATTTTTCGAAATCGAAACCCATTTCCCGAGTGAAATATCGTTGTGTTTGACTAGTATTACTATTTTGTTGACTCACACTTCGAAACCAGTCCCTCTGTTTGAACTGCTAAAAGTACTTTTCGAGTATCTGTGAGGGAAGCCATTGACAACAGGGTTTTTACTTTCCTTCCAAACTACACAAACTACATAAGGCAAATAAGAAATTGCCAGTAGACTTGTCGCCTCTTGTCATGTATACCCGGTATACCCGTATGGTACGTTTTTTTATTATTTGAAGATTTTTTGGCAACTATTCTTCTTGATCATTTGATTTCATCTTTTTTCACGCGGATTATTAAAAAGCTAGATCTTTGTCAAAAGTTTTGACTTAAATTTCTCAATTTCACAATAATTTGAGCAGTTCGGATTGATAGCTCTATTTGATTCCTTTCCTCCACTTTCTTACTTAACCCCCTCCCCCTCTCCTCCTTTTCCACCCATCCCTCCCCCACCTCCACCCCTCCCCCCACACTCAGACTCGATCCATATATCGCAAGATATCGCGCGCGACAACATCGCCGTGACATACACTGCAGGTCCTTGTGTATCGGAACTTTTAGCGCTTTTTCAACCGCTGCAGGTTCTGCTACAAGAGAGGCTCGAGCTTTTTTTTATGAAATTTGCAAAAATACTTTTTCCTTAGAAAAGGTTTTCTTGGGAACCACATAATCTCTTGAAGGGACCCACTTAGGAACAACCATCCTTTGTTTTCGCACCCGGAGAAGGAGGATCACCTTCATCACACGGGGAACAAACCAAGCATCGTTATAGCTGTTAAGGAGAAATGATCGCTTTTCACCCTTTTGGTTGTACCAACTGGTAACTTTCACGGTGTTTCAACATTGCCAGTGCTTTTTCTGTGGATTTGTTTTTCTTTATTTCTCGCAACCGTGCATTGGCATTTAATGGTGTTTTCCACAATCGGGAACTGGTACAGGATGCTGTAAAATTTACGATAATTACCTAGTTATTGATCGAAGTGCCTACAAAAAGCCGAACGAATCGCTGCAAATTGCCAGCCCGACAGTCATTTTCCTTTCCTGTTCAGGGCGAGAATTCCTCGGAAAGCCCTAGTTTTCCCTGTTTCACCTGTTATACTTGAATTTGTCGATAGACGGGCTTGGACGGTTTCGCAGTTTGAGAAGAGAGTAGGAGGAACTGCAAAACTGAGTGCGATAGATTTTTCCAATGATACTTTGTATTAGGGTGAGATAGTTACTGATAGAAAATGATATTTTTAGAAACAGTTCCCACAAGGTGTTTGGCGTCTGAAAGTTGCTTTAGCAATTTTTTTTTTGAAGTTTTATTTGTTCAGTGTAATCTGCGCCGTTCTCTAGTTTTTCATTCTGAATCGCATGAATGATTTTATGGTTACAACTCTACCGGATGAATTGTAAACTAGACACATCTGCTGAAAATCGTTACATGTGGCTGTGAAAACTCGTAAAACATGCGAACTGTTTCAGGAATCTTCTTACTAGTGGTTTGGGAACTCTTCTCCTTTACATCTACTGGAACCCTCTTTCTTTCAAAACAGATTTATTTCCGTCCCTCTTCATTCTTTTCCCATACCCTCTTCCTGGCTGGTAGTGTCTGCCCCCGACTCTGAATAGTCCTGTAATGTAGGTGTTCTTGTTCGAGTGTACCGCCTTCACAGGGCAAACGGTCGGAACATACCAGTAAAGCAAGTGACCATTATCTCAACTCAGGTTTGATTCCTCCAAAGTGATTTCTATTAAAGATGAGGAATCTGCTGGTACAGAGTGTCCTCCACCAGAATACTGATCACGAATAGTTTCTTCCAGCATTAATATCCCCTGATTTCACCTCCCTCTTGTAGTTTTTCAGGTTCTAAAATTCTAAGACACCTTCTAAATACATGGCTCAATCCTCGATTGCGAAAGCCTCGTCTAGCCTCGTACTTTCCAGGGGTTTACGTTGATTTCAAGCCCTTTGAAGTGTTTCTGTAACGACACAGGCTTAGGTAGAACCAATATTCCCCATGAGGCCATTTCCAGGGGGGAGGGGGGGGGGGGGGGGGGAGGTGTCCCCGAATGGTATACCAACCAGGACCACTATTAAATGCAATAGGTGCTGAGGGACGCCGAGGCAACTAGCTATTATAGTAATCCTCGGCGGCTCGGAGCTACCACTACACACCTTTCCTATATGGGTGTGATAACCTCGTTACTTCACTCTTGGTACAATTTCTTACAATTCTGTTCTTTTCGAAGACTTTTTCATAGAAACTGGAGGGTTGCCTAGAATTTGTACTGCAATGAACGCAATTTCTGAAGTCCATGTCGTGTACAACAGTCCTTCGAATGAGTAATCGAATTCTCATTCGGTTATTCATCAGATGGTATACGATCTCGGCTTCAGGGGAATGAAGTAGTCCCTGGCACGGCAACAAAACAGTCGATTGTTAAAAATGTGAGGATGACAAACGTTTTGTACTGTATACAATGCAACTTTGTCGCTATGGAAATGCTCTCTGTTGTTTAGCAAACATCCAAGTAAACATAGTTTTTCCAAAATCAACCTTGATAAGCTGTCAGGTTCCTTACTTTTGCGGAGGAGATACCAATCTCTAGAGACCAAAGAGGTTCTCGCGATAACGGAGTCCCTGAATGCAGCGAAACCTATCCCAGCATTTTTCTCTCTATAAGCTGTCATCGATCTTAGCCACTTCAAGTGTGAAAACCTTTTTCAGTGGAATTTTTGGAATTATATGGCTCACAGATAAATACCTCATAACTACAATAAACATGAAGTTACGCAAACGAAAAAAGATGCACGCATTTAATTTCTTAATATAATTAATTACTTCTGTATTAACTCAACCAAAACAAAGACCTCATCAACCTTCCGGTGAGTCGTAATCATTGGTACCTATTCGTAATATTCCATCAGTTAGAGGAAGTCTTTGATTGAGAAAAAAAAGATTAAAAAACGAAAAATATGGAAGAGTCTAGGTAGCGATTGGTGCGAGTTTCGCAAAGGTCCGTTATGTCACTCTGTTGGTTCACTGCGATAGAGAATACCTGTGTCCTCCCCATGATCACATACGACTACCTACAATTAAGTTGTCCATGAGAAGAAAGATCCAGTTTTATGACTTTTCAGGTAGTTCGCGATCAATTACCGCCATCGACACAGATTCTGGAGCAACCAAAACCTCGACCAACACCGTTGGCCGACTTCCCATCGGTTCGTCGAAGTATGCGAAATAGTCGAATACCAACGTCCCGGAGTCAACCTGAAGCCGTAACGACACGGCAGGTGAGTAAACCCTTTTTTACCTTTTTTTCATTCCTCTCCTCAATTTCTATTGCGAATGATTCATAAGATAGGATTTTTTCAAAGACCAGATGTATATCCAAATTCAATTGGAATTCAACTTTGTAGAGGTTGTTTAGTGGGTGTTCATTACTATTGAAGGTTCGGATTTATCGCCCAATCACGGTACCGCATGTTGATCGAACGATGAATCCGGGCATCCACTAATAGGTGTGGAAGAGTACAAATAATTCAGAAAAACCTTCTTCACCACATTGATTTGTATATCTTGCCGCACAAACCCCGCCCCCTTCATAGGTCACGCCCCGGAAGAGCTAGAATATAGGCGATAAATTGATTTCTGTTTCAAAACTATTCCATTAATCGATTAGCATGTCATCAGTTGGGTTTCATTTTTTATCCAGGTTAGCGGGAAAATGCTCCTTTGATTTCCGAAGTACCCTACAGAAAAAATCCGTAATCTCATCGACCCTAGCACCTCTCACTTGGGAGGAAGCGGCTCGAATCCTCCCCTCTTCGACCCGCTTTTTTTCCTCACCGTTAATGTCGGTGACGACGTCAAATTACGACATACTTACGGTACTGTATACAGCAGAAATATGCCAAAGTTACTGGAGAGTTCCAGACAGGAGAATATTCGGTTTAAAGGGCAATATTTATCTCGAGGAGACCTCTTGAACCGGCTAGAACTTCTAAGTTTTTGCTGCAACTCTTATGTTAAGTGGTGAGGAATCCTCTGAAAAAGTTGTGGATGTAGACGAAACATGCCCATTTGTCTCGTACCCAAATCTGAGCTCCTGAAAACATCTGTAATGTCATCGAGTTATGCTGCTTTCAGCGGTCACTTCACCCCGGCGGTATTTTGCTTCTCTTCTTCCTTGGTGGAGAGAGGAGAAGAAAAGTAGGTAAGTAGTGCAGTTGGAAGGGAAAAGGTTGAGGCGTACCGCGGTATAGATGGCTGAGATGAGTCAGACCACTAGGAGAATCAGGTTTAGTGATTCATGTGTCATATGCCCTGGCGGACACCATGGGTCTTACCTGATAAAATCAGAAAATCACATTACTCAACTCGCCAGAAGTGCAAGTTTGGCTTTTAGTTTGGGCTACATTTTTTCATCTTGTTTTGATTTGAATTTTCCTGGACTTGATTTTCATCCACAAAAATGGATTTTTCATGACGCACCACCCACAACCCAACTTGTATTGAGAATTGCTTTAGAAAACAAGCTTTAGCATTAGGAGGCTTTAAATTACTGAACTCCTGAGCCTGATGCGGAAACCATCAGTCGCTTTTTTCTACTTGCAACTTAAGATTTGGTGCAGCCATATGATTTGGTGCAATGGGACGTGCCTTACTTATGGTGCTCACCAGAAATCGAATCAACTTCTCCCAAAAAAGAGCGACGCGACCGCACGTGCAATTGTCAACATGCACACCGCGTGAGGTACTCTAGCCAAGATTGCGCTATTTTTTGGGAAGCTGGGAAAGCTTGAAGCGTTCAAACCTGCGCGTCTGTCCCGGTATCCGGGACGGAGAAGGTCGTATTTAGGAGGAGGTGTTTCCAATGAGGTAACGTTGATTCTACTAGGAAAATGTTTTTATTAGGCTTTTCTTTTTTTCCATTTTTCTTATTTCATATTCTTTGTTCTCCAACCCGATCTCCCTCGATTTGACGGATTACTTGATTCCGTGTGGGTTTCGAAAAAGGGCAGGGGAAACGGCTTATCTCTGGAAAAGAATTTGGGTGGTCTGTTCTTACGGGGCCATTTTGTTCGATACTGTGTACATTTTATCGCGAGCTATTTGCTACCCGTCATGGGCAGTTGTTCCAATCGGCTTCAGTTTGTGTACATCCCCCATGGATCACGTATCGAGTGCAAACATTTAACTGGTTGGTTACTGTAATTGTGCCCATCGATGATTGATTTCGGATTTTTCGTTACGTTGGCCTAATCATTTTGTTTGTAGTGCCCTACTCGCTAGTTGTTTGCCATCAAAATTGCATTTTTGTTGCCTGGCACCTGCTGAACGTTACACTGCTATCTTCGCTCCCTCCTACACTCCCATCCATTTTTTACTGCCTATATTTTTTTGAACTATTATCTTGGGGAACCCCACTTCAGAAACATTTTCCCACTGAATCTTCCTTTGAATTGATCAGAATAGGGCTACCCGTGTGGCAAAGCGTTCACTCCTTCAACCGTCATCGGACTGGTTAGGTAAGTAGTCTGGTCGTCTGACTGTTTGATCATTTCGGGCAGTATCGGGTGCGTCATAAATATGATCAATCAATAAAAGGCGAATATTTTTGCAATATTGATTAGGAAACAACGGTAGTTTCGAATTGGTTCTACTGAAAATCTGTTCAATCGGGGAAATTGGTTTTTCTCCAGCTTAACCTCCCTGGGCTAGAATAACAGCCTTCAGAGGCTCCAGGTAGGATTTTATGACGGGCCTTAGCTCCAATGCAAGTTTTTCATGTAATATTTTGCTTCTGTCACAATCGAACGGTAACAATGGTTACGATCAGAACATTATTCTTTAAATAGCGTTAGGTGGCTCCTGAGCAACTTCTACTTCTAGCCATGATGATGAACGAAAGGTCTGGGTTTTTTAGTCCAAGATTTTGGTTGCTCGAACAGAAAACTTTCTTAATCTTTTTGGAAAAAAAGGTGGGAAAATTGCCCCAGGCAAACTGCTGGGGCTATTTACATGTAGAATGTGCATTACAATTCATCACATTACATTATGTACATGTATTACTTGAGATGATAAACAAAAATGCTAAAAAGAAGAAAAAATGACTAGCAAGTAGAGATTGTATTAGGTTAATGCATAATTATTGCGGATTTTTTCGCGGCTTCTTTTATGGAATCGAGCTTTTGAATTCGGGTTTTATAGAAATAATCTTCTCGCTTTCCTTGACAGAAATGTCTAGGAAGTCATCTTCATATACGCCACATTATGCTCTATTACTTCGAGAAGTGATGGGAGGCGGCGCGCTCATAACGTGATCTCAACGAACTTCTCGGCGATGGAACGGTCAGCCAAAGCCGAACAAGGAATGGAATCTACTTCTGCGGTCGTCCTATTCACAACAGAAACTCCTATGGATTATCACGTCAATCGCCCGTTGAAAAATTGGTTAGCGACCCGATTTTTCGAGCAGATGGATGGCTTGATTGCCAACGTCAAGGCGCGATCGCCTCGAAGAATCGAAACTTCTTCGCCTGTGGATCCGACCACCTAGCATATGGGAAGCAGTGCTTGACGTAGATGGTGGATATGTTCCAGAGCAATTATTTGAGCATGTCTTTGCTAGATATTTCTATCGTTTCTTCAAGTGAGATTTACTGAAAAAAATCCGCAATAATTATGCATCAACCTAATATTAATGGCGCACCGTGTGTAGTGCAGTACTTTCAACGACATAAAATGAAGTTTATTGGGGGAGATGAGATGGACGGAGCGAAATAACTTCGTTATAATAACTCACGTCAACCTATACTTGTAATTATTTTCGGTGCGATATGAATAAAAATTCTGATTGGCTTCGACAGCTTTTTTCCAACATTCAGGCGACCGATTTTCTCGATATTTTCTACTTTTTGAGCTGTTTTTTTTGGATCCACATATTATAATGAGGAGTAGAGGCAAATGATTCAGTCCCCAAATAGATGGCAATAACAATTACTTAATAGTTCTTCCTGGTTACCAAAAACTGAGTAAATCAATTAGCCGAGAGGGTCGTTTACTTACTTACTATTTTATTTATTTATTTATTTATTTATTCAGTTATTTATTTATTTGTTCCACCTCTAGTAAAAAACAGCTTCCGACAAATGAACAAAGAGCGATTAATAAGTCTAGTCATTGGAATGTACTTATGCAAAACATGGCCATTACCAGTTTTCCTTTTTTACCTATCACCGTCACACTGTGTATTTAACGAGGCGGCATAAATGTGGGACGTTGGACATGAAGAAAATAGGTTACTACCTAATGACCGGTGAAATAGTAGGACAAGTTGGAAAGGCAGAGCCCTATACGCATCGCAGAGTTCTGAGACCTTTTTTACGACCCACCTATCGCCCTCATTTTCACTTTTTATTTCTCATGTCCTCGTTCTCGTTCCGTACCCGGAAGAGGATTTTTCGGTTCAAGTGGTTGTAGGCCGACCTAGAAGCCGCCTATTCCGATGAATACTTCTTTTGTCTAGCTGTATGCTGCTCGATTCTGTATGTTTGTACATTCTTTGACGTTAATCAATCATTTTTGGGATGTGACCCTGCACTCGACTTCCATTCAGAATCTTAGTGGTGGATTGGATGCGTATGTGGTCTACACAATGACTTGCGGTGGCCAACCGATTGACAGAACCTCCCACACGGGTCTGTTATCGAATAATCGACCACTAGGGAGACTTGATTGGCTTGGGCGAGTATCGATTTGGCAGTTCATCCCGTCCATTGCGTTTGCGACAGAGCGATTTTTGCCAATTCACCTCATTACGAGACTTGGACAGGACCCGTTTTTACCTGAGTTCGATTTTGCATTTTTTTAAGGTCAAGCATGAGGCGTCTCATTTTGTTATACTCTTTTAGGATGTCCCATACAAAGGTTAGGTTGCAGGGAGCGAATGAGGAACGGCTGATTCAAATCTTTCCTATCAGTGGGTTTTGGGAGCCAGTGGATATCCTCTTCATTGGGGTCATTCTATTGCACATCGGGCCCTGAGTTCTGAGCGGTGGATCACTTCAAACAAAAGTAGCATTTTGTTTATAATATCGAAAAGTTCGTAATGGCCTTGTATTAGTTCTGAAGTGGCTCATTTAGGAGCAAATTTGACTCGTTGTT
Organism: Haemonchus contortus; assembly: GCA_000469685.2. Classification (NCBI taxonomy): domain Eukaryota; kingdom Metazoa; phylum Nematoda; class Chromadorea; order Rhabditida; family Trichostrongylidae; genus Haemonchus; species Haemonchus contortus. The sequence goes on from LS997565.1 coordinate 10,226,632, forward strand.
ATGGTCTTCGTCCTCAAGAACTGCTCTCTCATTTTTTTTCGTAAAAAAACTGTTTCTAAACCCTTTTTCTGTAAGATTGCGTCTACTCATAGGTGGCTCAGGTAGTAAAAAATGACCCAACAAGTATGTAGAGAGATTCGATCGAAGATGTGTATGGCTTCCATTTTGTTCAAAATAAATGTCAAGTCGTTAGAAAAAGGAATCACCGCTCAAAATAAAATGACCAGTAATTTAACACTAATAAAAAATAAGTATCAGTCCCAAATTGTAAAGAAATCACATTAATTTGTGATGCCCTCACTCAGTCGATCGATATTCACCTTCTGGAGCAACTATCTTTACAGGCTTCATGTCCAGATACGGCAGTGGAACGATGTTCACCAGGGGAAGTATCTAGCGGTTCACCATCGTCTATCGGTTTGCCACCACCGACGATCGACGAATCACCTCCACCTCAGCCGACGACAGCGACGACGATGACAGCCAGATCTCCCAGCAACAAGTCCTCTGTATCAGGGAAAGCCGGTAAGTGTTAAAAATTTGAAAAAATCAGTAATCCTTGTTTCCGAGTCAGAATGTCCAAGCAATCGTTCCTGATGAAAAATCCACGAAAAGGAGCCTGTGTTAGAAACCCCTTTCTGTGCTGTTCTGCCCCATCTGTTTTCGACGTACCGTAAACAAGTGTTGTTTTTTTTTTGCGATGTTTTCCGGCCCACTTTTTATGCCTTGTGTACTGTTTCGGAACCACCATTCGACCCTGTACCTCCTTTTCTTTCGTCTCTCCTCTCTGATTAACTCCTAGAAGTGGGACAATGCGGTGGCTTTCTTCAGTGTCACTGAATATTACTTGGTATCACTTAATTTCACCTGGTATCACTAAATATCACCTGGTATCACTGCACAGCTTTGCTAAGGGTTTCGACATAGATACTCAATACCAAACGGGAATTTGTCAGGATAATACGAGCATCATGATAGGAAACTGGACTTTAAGGGAACCTCGGACTTTTCCAATATCAGCGGGACTACTTTTAAGAAAATTGAGTTAATTTAATATTTTTTGTTTCTACAAAAAGTTTAACAGTCACAATCTTCAGAAATGAGTAGAAGCCACACAAAACACGAAGATTTGGTTACTTTCGGCTCATTTTCTTTAGAAGACAGAGGAAAATTCGAGAAGAACCTATACCTAACCCAACAAATTGAATCTGTAACCCTTGCCAATGTAGGTGCTTCACAGAGGAATCCTTAAGAAAAGATTTTTCTGCTGTTGGGAAGGATTAAAGACATTCTTTCGGGATTTTGCAGGGTATCCATCCTTTCACGTGGGATTTCTGAATATGAGGCCCATCCTAACAGTGTCTCCATTTCTAAACCCCTTAGTTTTAGACTATGCGTAGTGTCCTCACATCCTTAGAGCTCCAACCGGACTTACCGGCATCAATGGCATCGTTAGGAGTGATAATGAGATGTTTGTCGTAATCTTTCGTCATTTCGGGCCGGTTTAGTCCGGAAGTCTGAGGGCCTACATAAGGCCAGGGAAAGTCGGGCTTCCACTTATTAGCTCTCAACTACCCTCCTTCCACTATGAACGACCATAACGAGTTTTTGGAATTATTACGCCTATATGGGGACTTTTACGGTACAGGCTCGATTCTACTCTACTTTTTTTTTTCAAAGTTCTTTTAAAAGGTTGCCATTTAACTTTTATGACTATTTTTTAGAAGTAATTCTCATTATTTCTGGGTGACGTTCAACTTTTATGCGTCTAGCACTTGGGTTACTGTAATTAGTCGTTAGTAAAATATTACTAAAATACTTCTGGTTGGTTAATTCCCAATTATGGACTATGTCCGGAACCTAACCGACCCTAATATTCTTCATTTTCTCAAAACTCCGTCCCATTCTTTCCCTTTCCCGCCCATATGCTCGCAACCCAAGAGGCTAAGGATAGATCCAAAGTGTCATCATCCGCCCAGAAATAGCAAATAAAAAAGTAATAAAAAATAACTATGAAACAAATAAGTAGTATAGAAGGGCAAACACTCCTTTCAGGGCAGCTCAGTAGATTAGACCAGAAAGGTTTCATCTCGTAGGGTCAAGTGAGGACAAAGCGCAGCCGAGTTAATCTGAACAAGTTTCGCTGATGTAGGTTTTAGTCGTGCTGAAGCTTTTCACTCCAGATTCCGTACCAAACGATAGTGGTGGTGAGCCTCCGTCGACACGAATCATGGAATCATCGATGCACTCGTCCTACTACAAATCCGCATTTTCAAATCCACAACTTTCAAAGAAAACTGGTAGCTCAGACACATTTGTCATCGTGAGTCTCGTTTTACACCTTTTTGTTACATTTTGAAATTCTTATCAAATGTTTTATTGAAGCAAAAAAAGCAGTGATGTTGCCTTGCTCACATACAATAGAGGTTTTACAAACAGTAGAATTTGGTACACCTCCATTGAATGTGAAGCAAGGCACCATTACTTTCTCTGATGTAAAAGTGAGGACTCCCTCCCGAATGGCCTGTTGCCCGGCGAGTCAACTAATTGGCTCTTGGCGTCTAGGAATCGCTACACGATTGAGCCGATCAGAGCTCCTATATGCGAACAAACGTTTTCGACTTGCTCCTATTAGGGAGCTATCAAATAGGGTTGTTTCCAGTATGAACTCCGACAGTTAGGCCCAAACGGAAACAGCTGAGGCTGGCAAATGACAATCAAGGGGGAAAGGGCACCAGGTGTATATTTCGGATTAGATTTCCGCTATTCCGATCTGATCGTGACATGAATGCTGAATGAACTCTTTCTCAGCAACTGGTCATCCATCCCTCCATCCTCCCTCGTCCTTCGGGTTCTTAGATTGGAGGTAATGATAAATAAGTGGAAAGGTGGAGAATTCATGTCGGGGGCGATGCAGATAGGAATTTGAAGAGTAACTAGTCATTAAACGAATTCCGGGGTTTTTTTGGCGAGCGCCACTCGAAGAAAGAAACTCAGACAATATATCATACCAGTTCATGCCGCTCCGGTTTTCCATCATTCGCGGGGCCTACTTTTTTCATACATATGGTATGGATTTTCCAGATGTGCCCAGCTAAGAACCTTCCCAATTCATACGCAGGGAGTAGCAGCGGGTATTGAATGGAAGTTACGTACCGTAGCAGGGGGATGGGATCACAATCCCAAACTTTTTTAATATCACGGAACCGATAAGTTGTGGGATTTCCGAAACGATCGGTTTCGAACCCAATTATATAATCATAACTGGTAATACCGACACCTACAGGGACACCAAAATGCTCGATAACAGCTTGGGTAGTAGAAAGGTTAGTAACTGAAGTGGAAGAAAGCTGAAGAACGCTTATGGGACGAGTAGGGTGCCATGACCTCCAAGACAACCCATACTCCGAGAACCAGGTTTTGCCAGTACGGGTAGGACCGGTTCTGCAAAGTTCACTTCCGCAGGACCCAACCCCATACCTTCTTTCCAAAGAAGAAAGCCTCTGGAACTTTTTACTCCCTCTACTTAACTTTTGACTTCCCTTCACTTTTTTCCTGTGTGATTCCTAGGAATTGGTGGGTCACTAAGGATCGCTAGCGACCCTACCTATTCCTCGATAAGACTCCCATTCTTCCTTTTTAAGTGGCTAATAGATACCTGCACGAGAACGAAGGTGCTACGTGCGTTCTGTCAACCTGCCTGGTACTGTACCATTACCTGACCTGATTCCGTAAATTACCTATTGTGGGTGATTGGTTCAACCTTTTCCAGGTTACTAGTACGCAAACGTTGAAGCTGATCCGCCTTGTTTGCTAAGGGTTTTTGATAAACTGATCATGACTTTAGTGAGAGCTTCTCAACTCTACCCTCTGCCTTTGCGGTTGACCACAGTCTCCGGTCTTATCGCGTAGTGGAACTGGTTTTTTGTACTTAGCTCGTATAACTTACTTTCAGTCCACCGCTGACTCACCGACGAAGCATTCGACGGTTACCGTGAACGCCATCAACTGTGCACCATCTGTATCGTCTACGACAAGTCCAACTCATCCACGACTTCATAGCTCTCGACGACAGCACACAGGTCTGTCATTGCTGTCCCGATGGTGGTCATTATATCGGTTTGGTTGCTGCGGATAGGGAGAAATAGCCTTTTTGCCAGTGGTGACCCTGAGAACGGCATTCTCAAGGCTTTGTTCTGGTTGACTCTCCCATAACCTCGGAGCCACTTTTCATGTGGTCTCCAATCTGTTGACTCAACCTCTGCAGCGCAGTTTGTTTTTAGGCTCTTCCCCTCCTCTAAAAAAAGGGTTTGAAAAGGGTTACCCCGTTTTTCAGCGGCTTCTTACTAGTTGCTCCTCTGGTTCGATCTCTCTCTCTCTCTTCTACCCATCTGACATTTGAGAGTTTCAGGTGAAAAGGTGACCAGGTTGAAATGTCCAACCACCGAGTGGTTGAGTGACACCACCTGAGATCCTCTTCGACGAAAAGGGGGAATTAGGGCCTTTCCAACTGCCTATGGGGGTTAGATGGCATTAATGAACTCTCTAGCACACCATACCCTGATTGTGAGCCTTGGTCCCTCAACGATTCGCCAACATCTCGGATAATTAGTTCCATATCGTCTGATAAGAACTGGAAACGGTTTCCGTAGACATTTGGAACTGTAACTTGATGAGTGTGTAATTTCTAGAATTTCTACCTCAACCAATGACATTTTCGTCTTTTTTCCTTTTCATGGCCCCATAAAAATTTACGAGAACGGTATGGGTTTTCATAAATGCCATATTTAAGGTGGCACAGAAGTGTTTGGCTCATTTCGATCCGATGGCACAATGGGTGCCGCCGATTCTCAGTGCCCTATCGAAGAGGAACGTGAAGCGGCTCGTGAAGCTGCTAGACTTTTCCGGCTGGAAGGCTGTACGAAAGCTGATGTTGCGGAACGACTTAACGATAGGTAAGGTCTTGATGTTTTCTCAATCTTTCACAACATTCTCCTCATTTCTGTTCGCGTAACCTGTAGAAAGCGCATTTTACCTGCTGAATTCTCGAGGCTCCAGCTATAACCTGACATCACTTACAACTTTGGCAATTGGAGCTCGGGTTTCAGGTTTTTCGCCACCACATGATTCGATCTTCGAATCCATGAAAGATGAGTTCAGCTCAGCTAGGTTTTCCAACGTTCTCGCTTCCCAGGGGTCCTGAGTGATGCCGGAATCACCTTGGTGGATTAACTGCTGGACTGACTTGCTTGTCGACCGGTCTTGGAAGTCAATGCATAGACTCAATACCATTCATGCGTCAGTAGGGCTCTTAGTGGAAGTCGTATGCATGGCAAACCCCTACAAGGCTCGATTAGTGTTGGGGAGGGACTTTATTCTTCACTTTTATTATGACCGCAAAAGGATGTCGGATAATAAAGTTTTCGAGTCTTTTGAATTGCAAAGAGTACAGCCGAGTGGGGTCAGACTCTCCCGCGTGGCAGATCTTTTGCATCCACTGACTTATGTACCTAAACGGTGCATGAATTTCTCGCAGTAACATGAATATGTAAATCATAATTTTTCGTATTTTTCGTCCCAGCTGCCTAATAATTTCCGAGAACCCCTCGAATCTACTCACTTTGTGCTAACCATCCTGGATGCCGGTGTCAACACAGGATGAGCACGGCCAAAGGCTATTAACCATGTTTCCTATGCTACATTGCAGAGTAGGCAGGTGTTACCCACATCAGAGTGCGCGTCGCTCAATTAACCGATTAGTGGCAGAGTGGGAATTTCGAGGGTAACTTCCCACATGAGAACCTAATCTTTTTACTGCTTATTCTGCTTGGGGCTCAGGTTCATTGAAGTTCACACGTGCATAAATCTACGAGACGCATCAACTCTTCTCACCTGTCTGACCTTTTTAAAAGGGATTGCAACGGGAAATCTCCATATTTTCTATTTTACTGAGTTATCCTGTCTGATACTTATTGATAATGTGATACTTAAGGTCCGAATTCTCGGCTATGGTCACAACAAAATATTTGGAACTTTTTGTCTTCACTAGTCTACGGATAGATGCGGCTCTGAGAGATTTCTTATCAAGGTACGGTTTCTGCTTGGTATTTCCTCGTTTGATTTCTATTCGTTTTCCTCAGTTTGCATTGGAATTTACCTATTATACGTTTGTTACTATTTGCTATTATATGGTTATTTACTCATTTTTTCATTGCTCCATTACGATTTTGTTGAGTGAGAGTTTTGCATCCTAGTAACCTTGTTACCATGGGGACCATTTTCTACGCTGATCTGTGATCCCCAGCTATCATTACCATTTTTATGTTAATCCATTTTTTCTTTCACCTCTTTCAGTGGCTCACATACTGTATTTAATGAAGTAATTATAAATATAGTAATGATCGATAGAAAGGTTTTTTGTGGTCATCAACATGTTCGGAATAAAAATCCTACACACGATTCTTATCAGAAATCCCCCAGTGGCATTTGAATGGTAGTTATAGAATGATGTATGAGCTGCTAACTAACTTTCTCGTCTTCTCAGATAGGTTTCCTTTCAGTCAAGGGATACCGAAGGGTTTGGGCGCATGGTAGGATTAGGTTAATTTCAAAGTAGGGATTAGATCCCTAGACTATAAGTATGGTTCATAGCAGCGATACCTAGAATTACTTCACGTCACCTACGTCGTCTCACAAATCAAGTATTCCCCTATTTCCAGCCTATTTTGTGATATAATTTCGATTTCCGTGATCACTGAAATCCCGTATTCATATTTTGATGGGATATTAATGTTTGTTTATTTGTTTTTTTTACTTTTTTGACTAAATATGGCTAACTAGGCTAAGAGTACTATGCCATCCGAGCAAGCGCTTCTATTGTAGGGATAAAGTTTCGAGTCCAGACTGTTTCGATATTACGGCAGTGTCTTGTTTCAGGGTCGAACTACGCGGTGATTCAGCAGAACGTGAACGTCTCTTGCGTTTCTTCTCGGCCCGATATCATCAGAGCGATCCGAGTCTTTTCAAGAGTGTCGGTAAGTTCCAAACGCTTTTTGAAGATTTTTTTCCATTTTTCAAAGTATGAAAATGGCTATGGATGCGTGGTTCGTGTAGAAATCGAATCTTCTAATCATTGAGGAGTGCACCATGTACTTGTCATTTCCCTCACGACTGTCTAAAGATACTAATGTTTCGGAAACGTAAATTAATCTGGGAGGATCTTTGATTTTCATACTTTTTTATCGTAAACTATTCATTGGCAGAACGATATCGTCTAGGGTTTTTTGGAGCTGTTATGTTGCCCTTGAAGGGTTTTTTGGTGGTTCCTAAAGAATTCTCGGAATAAGCAGTGAAGTCATCTTGTAAGGCAAATTTTCCCCATGCAAACAGGGAAGGCACAGGGCATGCCCTACATGTCTGCCCCGTCTCTAATCCGCCGACTGCTCGTCGAGCGCTGATCCATGGAAGGAATCAAACCCTATGCACCGTCGGTATCTTAGTTGGCCATTCTAAAAAGTTGGAGTAGAAAAGTCGTTCTATCGTCTCTTAGTGGGAGTACAGTGTTTCTTCTGCTTTTTGAGTAATTAGCTTCATGCTCCACTGGCCTGCTGGAAGTAGCGAGACAACTAACTAAGAAAACCATCCAAAATGTGACGACGACGAGTTAACTAACTAAGAGTCGTCGCTGAGCGAATTGAGCATAACGCCGCACATCTTTGTTTTCGCATCTGAATAGTACTCATTTCAGATGAAGTACACACGCTTACTTGTGCTCTGCTTTTGCTGAATTCCGATTTACATGGTGAAAATCTGGGAAAGAAGATGTCGATACGAGATTTCATCAATAACATTGGTCACACAGGTGTACAGTACAAACGTGACTTGCTCAAAGCACTCTACAATAGTATCAAAGAAAAGGAGATTGTTCACGCAAGGTACGTTTCAAGGAACTGGAGAACGGAGCTTTCAAAGTTAATTTAACATCCAATTTTTGCTGCATCGCAGCTACCTGTCCACATGGTAACCCACAAACTTCTCCTGGTGGGAAATTTCGAGCTTACGAGTAGACTTCCATAGTTTCGGCTTAGATCTTCCCTCGGGCTTTCGGGTTGCTTTAGAAGCTGAATACATCGAATGAAACTCCTGCACTTGATTTTCACGCTTTGAGAGCCGATCGTGCATTTGATGAGACCTTGCCTTTACTGAGTGGGTAGTAACTCTGAGTGGGCCTTTGGGACTGTGAGGCCCCCACAGTCCTTTTTTGTTGTCGGCACAGTTTCAAAAGTTATTGGGTCATTCTGAGCATGGTCAGGAAGGGTTAGAACCAGAAGGCTGAAAACAAAAGAATTGAAATACTTGGTTTTTTACAGAATTATTTTTTAGTAAGTTCGAGAAACCAGCGAAAAGAAGCAGTTCAAAACGATCCTGTGTGTCCCGTCAAGTGAGTTCTGCATCAGAGCTATTTTCCAGTAATTCAAATCAATAATCGATTATTCATTTACAGCTACTTCTCGAAGTTGATCCAGAATCACAAGTCGAATATAAATGCGGTTATATTATGCGAAAATGTGTGTATGATGCAGATGGTGCGAAAAGTGAGTTCATTAAAAGTCGGTTCTTGATCTTTCGTATCGATTTTACTGATTATTGATTGATTCCACATTTAGCTCCATTCGGTAGGCGTGGCTGGCGTGAATGGTATGCACGCCTTCGCGGTCTGGCCCTTTACCTTGGTAGAGATGATAGTGATAAAAAACGAAGCAGGTAGTGCGGTTGTCAACGTTTCTCCACGAATATCGATTAGCCACATGTCGATTATCGATTTTTCATTGAAGATATGAGATGTTCAACAATGCGATATTACTTCATCATGCGTTTGCGGAACCAGCTCCAGATTACAAAAAGAAGCAGTACATATTCCGATTGAGAACGGCGGATCTGGGGGAATTCCTATTCCAAACCACGTAAGTCACCAAAATGCCCATGGTTCTGAAGTACCACATGCAGTCCCTATTGCAGTAGCGTTGCTGAAGTCGAAGATTGGGTCAACCAGATCAATTTCGTTTGTGCCCGATTCTCTTCGAGAGCACTGCCGCCTCCAGCTTGTTCAAATGGCACTTTTTCGAGGATCCGTCTACCAAAGCTGCCCAGTTCGGCTCCTCTGGCCCAGCAACTCAAGGTAGCCTCCGCTATTTCGAGAAGAAAGTATAAATGCCTCTGGATAGCATGAATCCATGTTTAGGCACATGAATCGGCTGCGTGTGAACTTCGAGAGCAACTGGCTCGTGTTCGACAGGAAGCACCCCCTTTGAAAGCAAGAGGAAGGCCGGTCGAGGAGTTTTTCTTCAAGGAGCGATATCTTACTCAAGAGGTGCGTAAAATCTATCCAAGGTCCAATTCGTTCACTTTGGTTCCGCAAAGCTCTCTGAGCCTAGCCCACAGCGGAGCAGAGGACAATGGAGTGGTCCCCCCCCCCCCAACTACGTCTCCACCTGTACCACGGTCTCCCACTGATAGCAGAGCAATCATTATGCTTTCAGATACAACGCTACGACACCTACTGTCAACTGCTACGATCCCGACTACCCGGTGGCGGCTGTGAACTGGGCGGTGCTCCATCTGACTCCACTTCCGGCGTTCATTCCAAATCAGACATTGCCGAAGAGCTTGATAAAATGAGCTACCGAGAAGCGATGAATCACTGAAGCTGGGATTCCGACTTTCCTGAGATTTCAATGGGAATTTTGTCGATTAGTTCTCAAAGTTTTCATTAGCTACTGAGAAAACTTGCACCAAAAATCGCGCACGAGTCATTTACACCTTTATGTTGAACATCGCTTTACTTTCGTGACCCAATGCGCTATTCTTCCTCGGTAAGAAGGTTGTACTAATGGCCTTCTAACATTTTGTTTTCTCTTTTAATGCATTCACATATTTTTCAGGCCAGTACATAGTAGGGTTCTATTGCTGTGCTCATCCAGACTAACTAGAAATAGTTGAAATTAACTAAAATAATATAAAACTATAAAGCTAGCTACTCTAAATGGGTTTGTTCCATGGCTATAGAACGTAACGGCTCAGATCAAGCCGTGAATTTAGACCACTTATCGCGTTTGTAGTCAGGGAACATCCCGCTAATAATTCATTGCCTCTGCAAACGGTATTGTGATGCTTACTTATTGTTTCACACTGCCTTATCGATTTTACGCTTACCGGTCAGAAAACAGACATCAAGAGCTCTGCTCTCTCTGCGTCTCTAACCCAGTCGATAAGGTGGTACTGCGTGTGTTTATGTGTGTGTTTTTGGCTATGTGTCAGCAATGCCTAAACGATTCTCTCAAAAGTGGAGAATTGGTGTCGGCACTTTGGCGAGCGAACGGGTTACCGATCGATTTATCGATTATTTGTTCGTTTTTATACTTACTATCGCCTTATCCAGCATTCTTACCATCCCTCATCATTTGAATCGCCTCTTTACGACATAATCATTCGCTATATTATCGTAAATGCAAACATAAAGAAACGCGACATAGTAGCTTACTGTACCGTTAAATGGGTTACTGCTGTTTATTGATCGTTATCGATCGATGCAGTAATCATTTAGTTTCGATTGCTTTTAAATAATTTCCGGGATTTCAATGTGTATTTGTTTTACCTGTCTCTCCTTCTTCTTCATCTTCATTTTTTTGTCTTACTAATTGTACTTGTATACTACCAGGTGTTTTATAATTCCATGTGCACGTGATGTTATGAGAACTGCTAATTTCTTTTATTATGCAGATTATTTCTATTTGGATATGAATGCTCAATTTTCTTGCTTCCATGTCGGTCTTGAGCAGATTTTCTAGAGCGACTCGCGTAAACGGTAATCAAGTACCACCCGAATTGTTCGAAGGAGCTCGAAATGCAAAAGAAGGCCCCATGTCTGAAGAGAGAAATCGACAAAAGCTGTGAAAAGCTAACTTGTTCCCCAAAAAATTGGAAAATGGGAGAAAGACCCGCCTAGAAGAACGAGTCCCGCCTTCACCCCAGGTTTCTTCTACAAATATTATTTCCATGTCTATAAAATCCATCAGAATAAAAAAAACTGAGGGTCCATGACGGCAGCTGGAGGAATGCGTTCGCTCTAATGAACATTTCGATGCAATCGTATACAGTTGACACCATATAAGTTTATTTGTTTATTGTATTGATGTTGTTTGTTTCGAGATCGCTGCTTAAAGAGAGGTTATTGACAAACTTAGCGATTTCGGTTATATTGCCTCTCAACGTGAGCTCTACAACTGCACCAAAGTATGGAGATGCACACGAATGGGATACAGCAATACCGCACAGTCCCTGCCAGCTCTCCTATATAGAAGAGCTGAAACCGGAAATTCCTCAAAAGAATTCTAAACAATTTCCAACAAATAAAGTAAGATGGGGATAATCAAAAGGGACAGAAGGGTCGTGTAAGAGCGATTATAATGATTTAACTTCGTCTGGTGAAATTTTGGAGATACTCGTGCTGGAACGCTAGTATACATGAAGCCTTACGTTATTCATACAGTACAATACCCACCCTAAATGTTCGAAAAAAAACGCAAAAAACGCGTTTTCGCGTTTTTTTTCGTTTTTTCTCTATAACTAGGTTCGTTTGAAGTTTTTCTATATAGTGTGCTATATGATTGAACTCTACTCCTCGAGCTCTATAACATGGTTTATCTAAAATTTTAAAAAGCTTGATTTTGAAGTCCCCCACCCATCAAAGTTCCTGAGGATACGTCATTAGCATCGACGCCTGCTATAATTATATCCAGAAGGCATTCTCTTCTATTGAAAGTAGTCAATGAAACGTGGAGTAGCTAATATTTCCCCACATTCGACGGAAATTAGACCATGGCATTCTTCAGATCATCCTGATCATTTCGATGTCATTTTTCCTCGAAATGGATGAATATGGCTAGGCGCCAAATTCAAACGACAGAGGCTTTTCAAGATGAAGCATACCCAACATCATTTAGTTTCTGTTCTCCGTGAATGGTATGTCTCTTCTCTAGAGAAATTACTTTCCTATAACTTGAAGATTTTTGGTTTGGGCTAAAAAGGAAAGGTTATATAATCGTTTAAAATCTGGTACGCGCCATGTTTTTGCGAAGAGCATACGTTTTCTTGCTTTTTCAGGTAAGATTTCCGATGTTCAGGGAGGAGCTACGCACTGTTTCGGAAGTATCCATGCTGAATTCTTTGTGAACCATCACTGACTGCAAAAAACCGTAGCTTGTCTAGACCCTAAGACTAAATATGGGCCCCCGATTTGGCCCCGAAGCACAGGAGACAAAATCTTGATTTTTGCAATCGAACTAAACATCCGAAAACCTACATAGTTTGAATCCATTTTCAAAAAGCTACTCAGCCATGTGAAAATCGATTTACAAATTTCACTTCGAATTCGCACCTTCAGCACCCGCTTTTCTACATTCCCATTCTCTCGGCCACCAGATTGGCTCTACAGCTCAGCTAGCCAAGACAGGGTATGGTCCCGCGACCTCTGCGGCTCTTGCAGTAATTACCTAGGGAGTTTCTTCGCACCTCGACAGTAGCCTACCTATTAATGGTGCCGCAGTCGTAAACTGTTTTACAATCCACACATTCAAATGTAGCCGCTACCTTAACTTACTGATGAACTTGAAAATAGTGAAAATATTGAAAATTATACAAATTACACGCGAAAAACTTTAAAGCATGACTAATTTCGGTAAAAACGAAACATCTGGGTACTATTTTACTATTACACCCCCAAAAACTCAAAATTTTGATTTTCGATGAAACTTCGCCTATAAGGGAAAAATGAAGGTCATATTCGTTATCAGGGCATCGGATTACCCCTATAGGCGAAGTTTCATCGAAAATCAAAATTTTGAGTTTTTGGGGGTGTAATAGTAAAATAGTACCCAGATGTTTCGTTTTTACCGAAATTAGTCATGCTTTAAAGTTTTTCGCGTGTAATTTGTATAATTTTCAATATTTTCACTATTTTCAAGTTCATCAGTAAGTTAAGGTAGCGGCTACATTTGAATGTGTGGATTGTAAAACAGTTTACGACTGCGGCACCATTAATAGGTAGGCTACTGTCGAGGTGCGAAGAAACTCCCTAGGTAATTACTGCAAGAGCCGCAGAGGTCGCGGGACCATACCCTGTCTTGGCTAGCTGAGCTGTAGAGCCAATCTGGTGGCCGAGAGAATGGGAATGTAGAAAAGCGGGTGCTGAAGGTGCGAATTCGAAGTGAAATTTGTAAATCGATTTTCACATGGCTGAGTAGCTTTTTGAAAATGGATTCAAACTATGTAGGTTTTCGGATGTTTAGTTCGATTGCAAAAATCAAGATGTTGTCTCCTGTGCTTCGGGGCCAAATCGGGGGCCCATATTTAGTCTTCGGGTCTAGACAAGCTACGGTTTTTTGCAGTCAGTGATGGTTCACAAAGAATTCAGCATGGATACTTCCGAAACAGTGCGTAGCTCCTCCCTGAACATCGGAAATCTTACCTGAAAAAGCAAGAAAACGTATGCTCTTCGCAAAAACATGGCGCGTACCAGATTTTAAACGATTATATAACCTTTCCTTTTTAGCCCAAACCAAAAATCTTCAAGTTATAGGAAAGTAATTTCTCTAGAGAAGAGACATACCATTCACTGAGAACAGAAACTAAATGATGTTGGGTATGCTTCATCTTGAAAAGCCTCTGTCGTTTGAATTTGGCGCCTAGCCATATTCATCCATTTCGAGGAAAAATGACATCGAAATGATCAGGATGATCTGAAGAATGCCATGGTCTAATTTCCGTCGAATGTGGGGAAATATTAGCTACTCCACGTTTCATTGACTACTTTCAATAGAAGAGAATGCCTTCTGGATATAATTATAGCAGGCGTCGATGCTAATGACGTATCCTCAGGAACTTTGATGGGTGGGGGACTTCAAAATCAAGCTTTTTAAAATTTTAGATAAACCATGTTATAGAGCTCGAGGAGTAGAGTTCAATCATATAGCACACTATATAGAAAAACTTCAAACGAACCTAGTTATAGAGAAAAAACGAAAAAAAACGCGAAAACGCGTTTTTTGCGTTTTTTTCGAACATTTAGGGTGGGTATTGTAGCGCTCAAAAATCTTCTGTGAAATGCTTTGACGCTTTTTCGTTCATAACTTTTTTCTTAGTAGACCAAACCGCACGAAATTTGGATATGTTTAGCTAGAATATATTTCACCCTACCCAACACTATTTGGTTGCAAAGCTGCAACATCCACAGGTAGAGCAAGGTGTTTGCTGCGGTAGCAGATTTGCCAAAAGTAAAGTTGTTGACGTCTGCACTTGTTCGCACCGTGCGTTGTGCGTTTTTCTCATCTATTGTGTTCGGCATTACCGCTCGTACACTTTAGACATGACAAAAAGGAAAGAGATTCTAGAAGAGCCATCATCTGTATTTTCAGTTGATTTTATGTTTATGCTCTTCGGAATATCTGGAACATAATCAGACCAGGCGGCTACGCACGCTATTGCGTGCGCTGGGGCTCTATCCATAAGGGACGGAGCCACATGAGCTTCTGATTTTCATTATAGACCTTTGTCATATGAGCCTCTTCCCTGGCACTTCTGTAGTGGCCATCATTATTTTTGGGGTGTGAAATGGGGTTGAGTGTGGCCTTGAAAAGTACTCCGATGTATCCAAACTAAATACCTTTGCGGCCCATGTAGTCAAAGAAACTCTGTGTAGTTTGGGCTGTGTGTGGCCATGAACATTAACTTTGGAAGAAAAGCCCCTTCGGGTATTTGTGGGAAATTACACGTTTCTACAGGGTATGCAGCTGTTGGGCGGGCTTAGTGTAGAAATTATTTTATGAGGTCTGAAATTAATGTAGTGCATTTGCTCTTGTGTAGAAGGGACTACTGTGTGTCGAACCATGGATACTGACTTTTAAAAAAATTTTAGCCTAATTTTGGAGAGAGTTTATTGGTATCCCCTAGTTGTAAACCTATGTGGTGAGGGTTAGTGTGAAGGACAGACGTATAAATTTTTGGCTTCAGCCCCGCCCCATCTTTGCAAACCCCACCCACTTCGGACTTCGAACCACATTACTTTTATTATCTCCAGACACCTTTTTCCCGCGTTATAAAACGCATCTGAAGAGACTAAATGATTTTGATGTAATCCCCGCCCACTCCAGTGCCAACTCCTCCCACATCTGGGATTTGACCACATTTGTTCTACTACATCTTACCACTTTTTCCTGCATCCCAGAATGTTTCTAATTTTTGATCTAAGCCCCGCCCACTTGTGGGATTTGACCAAATTTGTTCTTTTACCCCTTAACACCTTTTTGCCGCATCCCAGAACGTTTCTGAATAGAGTTATAATTTTTAGAGCAAAGCCCCGCTTACTTTGGTGCCAACACCGCCCACTTCTGGGATTTGACCACACTTGTTCTTTTACACCTTAATACTTTTTTGCCGCATCCCAGAACGTTTCTTAATAGAGTTATAAATTTTTGATCTGAGCCCCGCCCACTTTAGCGCGAACCCCGCCCACCTCTGGGATTTGACCACATTTGTTCTTTTACACCTTGATTCCTTTTTGCCGCATCCCAGAACGTTTCTGGATAGAGTTATAGTTTTTAGAGCAAAGCCCCGCTCACTTTAGTGCCAACCCCGCCCACTCCTGGGATTTGACCACATTTGTTCTTTTACACCTTAACACTTTTTTGCCGCATCCCAGAACGTTTCTGAATAGAGTTATAATTTTTAGAGCAAAGCCCCGCCCACTTTGGTGCCAACACCGCCCACTTCTGGGATTTGACCACACTTGTTTTTTTACACCTTAATACTTTTTTGCCGCATCCCAGAACGTTTCTGGATAGAGTTATAATTTTTAGAGCAAAGCCCCGCCCACTTTAGTGCCAACCCCGCCCACTCCTGGGATTTGACCACATTTGTTCTTTTACACCTTAATACTTTTTTGCCGCATCCCAGAACGTTTCTGAATTGAGTTATAATTTTTAGAGCAAAGCCCCGCCCACTTTAGTGCCAACCCCGCCCACTCCTGGGATTTGACCACATTTGTTCTTTTACACCTTAATACTTTTTTGCCGCATCCCAGAACATTTCTGAATAGAGTTATAAATTTTTGATCTAAGCCCCGCCCACTTTAGTGTGAACCCCGCCCGCCTCTGGGATTTGACCACATTTGTTCTTTTACACCTTGATTCCTTTTTGCCGCATCCCAGAACGTTTCTGGATAGAGTTATAATTTTTAAAGCAAAGCCCCGCCCACTTTAGTGCCAACCCCGCCCACTTCTGGGATTTGACCACACTTGTTTTTTTACACCTTAATACTTTTTTGCCGCATCCCAGAACGTTTCTGAATAGAGTTATAAATTTTTGATCTGAGCCCCGCCCACTTTAGCGCGAACCCCGCCCGCCTCTGGGATTTGACCACATTTGTTCTTTTACACCTTGATTCCTTTTTGCCGCATCCCAGAACGTTTCTGGATAGAGTTATAATTTTTAAAGCAAAGCCCCGCCCACTTTAGTGCCAACCCCGCCCACTTCTGGGATTTGACCACACTTGTTTTTTTACACCTTAATACTTTTTTG
Organism: Haemonchus contortus; assembly: GCA_000469685.2. Lineage (NCBI taxonomy): Eukaryota > Metazoa > Nematoda > Chromadorea > Rhabditida > Trichostrongylidae > Haemonchus > Haemonchus contortus. The sequence goes on from LS997565.1 coordinate 10,243,264, forward strand.
CCGCATCCCAGAACGTTTCTGAATAGAGTTATAAATTTTTGATCTGAGCCCCGCCCACTTTAGCGCGAACCCCGCCCGCCTCTGGGATTTGACCACATTTGTTCTTTTACACCTTGATTCCTTTTTGCCGCATCCCAGAACGTTTCTGGATAGAGTTATAATTTTTAAAGCAAAGCCCCGCCCACTTTAGTGCCAACCCCGCCCACTTCTGAGATTTGACCACATTTGTTCCATTACCTCTAACCACTTTTTCCCGGCATTCTAGAACATTTCCGAACAAAGTTACACTCATTTTCAAAAAGTAGCTTCCACCATAACGCACGCCCCGCCCATTGTGGGCGGGGCTTCGCTAAGCTTACGCATGCCCAGCACGCATGAGGCCTTGCTCACTCTTTTTATTTTTTCCTGGCCTCGACGCCTTCGTTGAATCGAGTTATGAATCTCTGTGGAAAGTACCGCCCACTGCGAGAACGCTCCGCCCACCGCTGGTAAGTTTCCTCTGTTTAAGTTGTTGACCCATCTCTCACCTTTGCACATTTTTTCCCGGCATCTGGACTGTTATGAGACCGAATGAGAAGAATTAGCCAATGACCCCGCCCAATTCCGGCGCATGCCCCGCCCCTTGGGGGCGGAGCTCCGCTAGGCTCACATGTGCTCTGTTGCACTTACCCTACGCTCAACCCATTCCAAACTTGACCCGACTTCTCCACTTGTTTCTTCAGATGATACTGAAATTTGTGACGACAAACAGACAAACAGACAGACAAACAAACAGACACACCAGGGATGTGGTTTATATATAGTAAGGATTGCAAGTGAATAATGGTAAATATTCACAATACACCCACGCTCTGAATATAGAAATTTCGCACGATTAGATCCAGTAAGAAAGGAGTTATGACTGAAAAGTACGGCTGAAGAACCATTTCACCGAAGACTTTTGAGCGCTACTGTATGTAATTTTACCCCTGAATCCAGTTTTGCCATTGATCGATGACTATTAGTCATCCTCAAAGAGCTTTTAATTTCCCAAAATTACACTTGGTGACCCATATCGTAAGAAGCCTAAAGGATAAGTTTGATGTGAGACGATCCCTTTTGAGCAGGAATCGTTTCAGTTTCGTAGTGGTGTATGAATGCGTATGTGGCCTATACAATGACTTGCGGTGGCGAGTCGATGTAAAAGTCAGTGCTTTTATCCTCCCAGGCGTGTCTGGTACCAATTAACCGACCTCGAGACCTCGGAAGGATGAAAGGCTTGGTTAGCCTTGGCAGATATCGAGCCGGGATTCGAATCCAAGATCTGTGACCATGCGTGTGTGAAATGCGCCGCTTGCCACTACTCCCCTCCGCCCTTTTTGCGTACTATGGAAGAAAAATGGCCTAACTATTGTTAGACTAGTGGGGACTGCGATCTGCTAATTTTCAACTTTCGAAGCCTCAAGGGATCTTTTGACGAACCATACATGGTACAGTTCAAGATTGGAGCGTTATAATTTCGTAGGGAGATCGTAAGTGGGAAGCCCTGGGATGCTCAAGTTGAATGGCTGGTATAAGGAATCCGCCGTGTTCCGGAAACTACACTTTATTCTAAATTTCTTAACATATTTCGCAGGCACGGCCCAGTTTGAATGGGCGCAAGCAAAAAACTTGTGTCCTAACGCCGCGAATCCGAACCCGCCACTTCGCAGGAAGAAGTCCAGATTCTTATCCTCTCCACCGTGACATTGCTTTGGTCATCTTTGGACCGTCAGCTAGTTTCGCCTTCCAATCACTTTGATCGCGGCTGCAGCCCACTTCGGCTAAACCAAAGCTGTCCGATGGGCTGGCCAGCAAGTCGGTTGAGCAGGACCGAGCCCACACCACTCTATGGGATGGAGGGTGGGCTCGGCCCTGCTGACCCGAATTAGCCCACCGGCCCATCGGATCTCCAGCAGCGTATGCCATCCTTGTTGAACTTGTAAAATTCACTAATTCATAGAGAACAGGCAACAGTAAATTGAGAGCGGGAAGATTAAGGAGCAGGTGCTTTTTGGTGCTGATGAGTGAGTAGCAACCACATCGAAGAAAGAAGTGAATCTTAGGCCTGACTGCCTCCCGTTCTTTTTGGAGATTTCCTTTCATTTTGGATCAAACAATGAGCCGCAGAACCAGCTTACAATGAGAAGCTCCCAAGCGACAACACCCCTCATCCCTCACGGAATAGAAGCAAATGCTTTCTGTCTTCTGGTCTTGGAACAGAGCAGGGGGGAAAAAGCCACCCTTCTCTTCAAAACCAAAAAGGTTCAAGCCTCCACTCCATCATGCCGCTTACGGCATTTGACCACCTCAATCCTCCGATGTAATTCTGATCCGACGATCATCCTGCTGCATAAACTTTGCCAATGGTCAACTTTAACCCATTGGCGACCGCGCCTTTCAAGGGTGTCTGGCGTGTGGGACCGAGCGCGATTTTCGCGGGCTGCTGCTGTGGCCCGACGGCGAGCCACGCGGTCCCAGGAGCAATCCGATTTTTTTGCGAGTTGCTCTCCTGAGATAAAGTTCTAAAAATGTCATGGAATTAGTGACAAGTCAACCACAATTTGACATCTACTGTTGTTTTGTTGTATTTTAGGTGGGCATTATTATCAAACCATTTCTGAACCTTCTTAGCATGTGCAATCGAGGTCCCCAGCAGAATACGAAAGCATTCTGTTAAGACACGGATTTTCTGTTAAGACGAAGGATGGATTTTCTCCTCCAACCATTGATGGACTGGTTAGAAGCAGATAGCATTGTCTCAGGATGAGAAAAACATGTAGTCGTTACAATAGGAAGACCGTTTTGGAACATCAATACCTTCCAAAAGATGAAGGAGAGCTCGATTGCCTGCAAAATAGGAGCGGCTTTACATGATCGAGATGGAAGGATAAGAGAGAAATTAGCTTTGCATGGGGGTAAATGAATTATCGAATAATCCCGTAGCCGTTGGAGTACATACAAACACCCAAAAGATTTATTGATCAAAGCGTTTAGATCTAAACTGGATGTCGGCCTATTCTCTAATTGTGCATTGCACCATAGGATGGTATCGAAAGTTTCCCTTCATTTTCAAGCAGAGTGATTGTCGTGATTGCTACAGACTTTTTTGTGACACAAAGGAAGTGTTAACCTAACCAGCATAAGATGAACCTAGAGAATCCTGCTTTCAAGATATTCTCGGCAAGAGTCCCCTCTCAAAAGAACCTACACGTCGGAAAGCGAGCAGTCGGAAAGAGACTGTGGAAGATGCGCTGGCTGCTACAAGGAACATCACAAAGAAAAACATCGTGCTTATGAATCATGCCAAGAAGTACACTTTAGAGCAACAATGCCACGATTACCTTCTTTTTGATTAGTCCGGTTTTTCATAACCGAAATGGAAATTTGAGGAAGGAATCGGATAAGCCTAAATCATCACAGGAAGTATGTGTAGTGAAACAGCTGGTAACGCTTCCTTTTGCAGCTTTTAAAATATTTCTCAAACGAAACTTTGTTTCCTTGCGTTTCTATAGTTGAAAGCAGACAATTTCTAGACCACTGTGCCTCAAGATCCTCTAAAAGGCCATTGACATAGCAGTCACTCGTAAATGGCGAAAAAAAAATTCAAAATTGGCCTAAAACACTAAAAATACTACCGTGGCCCATATACGGGCCACGCGGTCCCAGGAGCACAACATGGTGTGGCCCGCCGGCGGGGCCACGCGGTCGCCAGTGGATTAACTCGTGGGGTGCACTCATTGGTCGTCAATTCTGCTCTGCCTGCATCGTATCTTGCGCAGTGTTCAGTTAATGGCCATCTCTAGATGCGAAAACGCAGAGAAATGCACAGCCGAAGATGGAGACAGTAGAGAGCTACGGCTTACGCATACAAAAAGCACAAGTACGGGCTCAAGTCCCATCTAAAGTTTTGCTCATAACTCTCCGTCCTTGTAAGACTTTCGAATCAACTGCGTAGCACACCAGATAACAAAACATCAAGTCAAAACTGCTCTGAATAGCTTGACAAGCCAATTGATGTATAGCTATGCTAGTGAAAGTTTAAATTCCGAAGCTAGCCTAGTTTCAACCCCTCCAGGGCTCTTTAGGAGGATCAGCATGTGGATGGCGGCCTACCAGAGGCATGAAGACGTGTTATTTCTACCACCCTTCAAACCCGACCAAGGTTCCCAATACTTCAAGGTTGGGCTGACACAAAGGCACGAAGGCATGAGTGTATCAAGACTGTTTCCTGATTAATATGTTTCCCTACGACTGTTCGGTCTGCGCTCCACTCAGAAATGAAATCCCACTCGGAAGATGTGGGGCAACACCTCACACTACAGACTTACTGATAAAGCCTTTCGATGAAAAACAAAACAACAGCGATCAAAACACCTCAAACCCAATGCTTCATTTTGTTCCGTTCCTCCTGTACAACGAGTGATGTGGCAGACGTTCTGAAGAATGTCGGCAGATGAGACTGATGGAGAAGCACCACGTTCAGTGAAATCCACCACTGGTGCGACCAGAACTGGCACTTCAGCAACAACTGGCCGAACCAAAGGAGGTACGACTACAACAGGACTAACTACGCAAGGAGACGAGGGTGAGGAAGGTAAGTCCGCTCGTGCCCTGGCACCACGTCAGAACGGCAAAGCTAAAACTCAAACTCGATTTCAGAGAAGTCTGTGAAAGTACTGGTAGCAAAGATTCGCAATTCTGATGGGTCACTCGAAACAATCAGGCTGTCAAGCAATCTAGCCCACGAGCTGGTTACTGGAAGTAAGTTGCTGAGTCAGTCGCAGGAGAAAAGGCTGGAGCTTCTCTAAAAAGAACGAGGGAACCCATCTCAATGGGGAGTTCTCGAGGCATTTGGTGCCGCCACAAGTACCAGACGTAGAAGGGCTAAAAAAAAGGCACCTGTGAGCCAGAAGCCCATAAGACTGGCTTGTGGCTCGAGGCCAGGACATGAAAGGAGCTTAATGAGTGAACTGCTTCTCATGTGGAGCGAGAACTCCCTTGTCAAAACTGGCCCACCGTAACCCGCACCGTTTGTCGCATCGGAAAAGCACCCTTTCCTACATAGAAGAGCGCGGTGTTACATTACTTCCAGAAAGTGAGCAGTACTGTAATCCCATAAGATCTGCAGATCTTTTCAGTGTGTGCCATGTTCGTGTTCGGCCTATTTTTGATTGTGGCCATTGTCGAGATTGTTGTGGGCTCGCTGAACGTGGAGGACTGCCCAGTGAATAGAATGATACCCATTTGGCTTATCGTCTCTGGTGGAATCAGCTGCTTGCGATACGTTCTCGCCATCGGCCTTGCAATGGTGGTCAGTTATGATTGACCTTGTTTTTTTTCAATCTGATACTGATAAAAGCAATGATTCAGGCGCAAGCGGCCGCATTGCGTTGGATAGATAACTTGGACAATTTCTAGATTTTCAGTGATTTTTTTATGGTGGGTTTCTCGCTCATCCGCAATGCAGCCGCTCGCTTTCTAGTCAATAGGAAAATTATTTCCGCATAGGGGTACCCTCTAGCGGCATACACTGCCTTCAACTGCACCCAGGCCTATTTAGTAGTGACTTATCACGAGTGGGTCCTTATTCCAACACCGAGTACTAATGTGGGTAACAAATTGAACTGCCGTTACAGTAAGATACAGTGAGATGCATTGGGGCACCTATATTAGTAAATGAGTGAAAACGGAGGTGTGTGATGGAGAAAATTTGTATTTACTCCCGTCAGCAATCTCATCAGAGGAGGAATACCAGGAATAGATATCGATTCAAAGCGCTGGAAAAATTGAATCTCGCAAGAGGCCTGGCCTTTCCGATTTTAGGGAAGTTTAAATGTTACAGGTAGAGGGACTATGCAGAGAAATGGTACATACATAGTAAACAACTTTCTGTGGAACGAGGAACGTCTTCCATAAAAGCCAATGTTTTTTTAGTTGGAGAATATGTTCAAAAGATGCCTGTAGATAAGTATAAACGCGGATAAGTAAAGAACTGTGGATAAGTATAAACACCACATTACCACGAGCATCCTTTACATTACCTCCAATTCTAACATCCTATTGCCAGCTCATTACTACTAAGCTTTCAAAAATACCTAGGAATGTCAAATAGTCAGAGAGCGCTAGACTAGGCACTCTTCTACCATACAGACTATCAAAATTTTTGTAAAGATTCAACTAGAAAGTCCAAGTGGAAGGTAAAATTTGGTTGACATAATATAACCATTTACCAGCCAAATTTAGCATAAAAGTGGTGGTTCTGTGGGTTCTCTGCGTGCAATGTTAGAATGTCTTTTTTCGATATTTTGGGTGGTTTGGTGAGTTTCCTCCTGTACTTCAAGCTTTTCTTTATTTTATATCATCGAACGTTTTGTATTTTGCTTCTTGTCTTCTGGAAAGCTCAATCAATTCCCCGAACAGGGCATATAGGGCATATAGGGACACCTCAGGTGACTGTAGTAGGAGAAAAGTTAGAAGTCGAAAAACGGAGCTAGAAGACTTCAAGAAAAATTCAAATTTTCCTTGTTCCAGGCTTATTTTCGGTACGTTCTGGGTATATAGTGTAGCTGGTGTTGTGACATTCGAACAACATGATAGCAATTTGTACTGCAATCATCTCACTTTTGTCCTTGCATTCATCCTTATTACCGTTACCTACGTTATAATATTCACATGGATATGCTGTTGCTGTTGTTTTATTTGCTGTGTGGCTCCATTTATTGCCGCTAACAATATTTCAAGAAGAAGTACTGAAAAAGTAGTAGGGTGAGTCTCTTTCTAATTTTAGTTCCAGATGAATGTAAAACTCTAAAATAGTAGGAGGTAATCTAGTGGTAAGTGGCTCACTATATCACGAACGTGGTCACGAGTTTGAATCCCGGATTGATATCCGCCTAGACCCACCAAGTCTTCCAACCCTCCGGGGTCGATTAATTGATACCAGACTTGCCTGGGAGGATAAAAGCATTGACTTGAGCATCGACTGGTCACAGCAAGTCATTGTATAGGACACATACGCATTCAATACGCCACTGAGATTTTGAATGAAAGTCGAATGGTGGGCGCATTCCTCAGCCGGCTCCACGCTGCTCAAGCCCCGAGACTTTATCCTTTGATGCTCTGGAATAGTACAAAATACTTGTGGTTGTTAAACTCAGTGAACAAGTGGATCGTTTCAGATGAAGCATGGCCTAAAGCTTGGCTCCTAAACACTTTGAAATCAATGGCTGTTTGAAAAATATGATGATATTGTTTTGCTGTGCCTTTTGTAAACATGGTTTCCAGTTCAATAAACAATGTTCAGTTTCGTGCCTGAGGGACCTTTTGTTTTTTTTTTTCACGGTAAATTTAGTTTTTTATTAGGGTGTCCCAAAAGTTTTGAGAAAATTTATTTGGTTTGTTCAACACAAAAATAATACAACAAAAAGGTGAGATCAGTAATCGAGATAGTGGCCCTCTTTAGCCACGACGTCCCTCCATCGACTGGGCAGAGCACTGATGCAATTCATCCAGAAAGAAGAAGGGCATGAAGCGATCCATTCATCCACTGCACGTTTGACCTCCTAACGATTGTTGAATTTTTTCCCTTTCGTGCAGGCCTCCAGGCTTCTGAAAGCATGGTAGTCACAAGGACGAAGATCAGGTGAATATGGGGGGTGGGGCAGCCAGGTAATCCCAAGCCTTTCCAGCTCATCAGCCGTCGCCCTAGCATGATGTGGTCGAGCGTGACTCATCAAAATCAGAAACTTTCCCTGCATTCGGTGTGAAACCGGGGCTCCAGACACCATCTCCCGCAGCTGCTCGCAGAATACCCTTACAGTCACAGCAGTACCCTCAGGTAGGATCTCATGGTAGAAAAAGCCGGCGGAGCATAAGAAGAACGAGATCGTATTCTTTTCGACGTGTTCCCCACGCTTGGCAACGGCTTCTGGCCTTATGACGATTGGTAGCCACTGCAACTTCCTGTATGGATTATCATAAGGAACCCACTTCTCATCCTGAGCGATGATGAAGCTCGTCCAATCCACCGTTCGCTTGCGGTCGAGTAGCTTCCGACACACATCGACCCGCACCTGACGCTCGCTCTCAGTCAAGGTGTGGGGAATAATTGCAAGAATTGCTGCGCGAAAGCGACGTCTGCGTAGGATGTCGTGGGTGGTGGAACGCGGAGCAGAAGTCGTCCTCTCCATTCCTCTCAAGCTTTGAGAAGGATTGCTTTGGACGGAGGCTAAGACAATTTCGGTCTTGGTGGAACGTGGACGTCCGCTCCGTGGCACTTCGTCGAAGTGAAACTCTCTCTAGAGAAGCGGCCGTACCACCTATAGCAGGTGGCGAGGGATGGTGCAGTACTGCCCATCGATGACTGCAATTCATTCCGCTCTCGAGTGGCGGAGTGACCAGATCGGTAGTAATGAAGCAGAAGGCGCCTGTAGTCGTGTCAGTCGAAAATAATTCAAATGTTGATAACTCACTTCCACAGATAAAGTGCAATACTGTTCTCTTGTTATGATGATCTGCTAAGCGTGCTCTGCCTCGGCGCTTTCTTGCGCAGCATGGTTGCGAAATACATGACCAAAATTTTCTCAAAACTTTTGGGACACCCTAATACTAAAAAAATATGGCAAACAGCGGGGAGAAAAACTTCTGAGATTTTGACAACCCCATTTTTTGCGTTGTGAAGGACCCGGTGGATTGGCCTCGAAGTAAGGATAAGTAGTATCTTTGAAGACATTTTCGCTTCTAGTACAGAAACTCTGAAGAATGATCTTGGGTACTTAGCTGAGGCAAACTTGGGGTTCAGGAATGACCTCTCTGACTGGCAAATTCGGTGTCATGCTCTCCCTCCCCTCAGAAACTTCCGCGCTATTGACACAATCGAAGAGTTACCAACTCATACGTTGACTATGATAATTGCACTATCGGACTGATGATTCCTTTTCCCCTTTTGTCTGAAAATGACTAAAAACTTTTAAAAATCTGCAGGACTTCTCCGATTCACTATGTTTTCATGAAGCCATCTAGGACTCGGTGTTGATGAAGCTAGCCTATTCCGGGGAAGTTTATGCATCTTCGTTCATCTTGTCCATCAATTTCATCTAGATAAAACCATAAGTTTTTTGTGAAGTGTCGAGAAGTCCACTGAGACTCTTCACTTTGTGTGGCCTGCAACTTTTTAGTTTTTAGCCATTTCGATTCACTTGGTACAAGATTGGTACGGTCAAATACTTGGTGGGTTGAATTTCTCTTGAGGCTTGAAACACTATCCGATATCATTACAGAAGTAACCGGATGCCATCCTGAACTACTTATGGCATTTTCGGAGCGCATGCCAACAAGGGCTAGTAACAAAATCTAAGAATGCGTCAAGTCGTGGGTTGTTGGGTCAAGACTTTGACATTCGTGCAACTATGACCCGGTAGTCTCTCCCTGAGTATTGTCTTTGGCATTAAACCACATAGTGAGCAGTAGGTAATCATGAAACTCATTTGGTGAAGATAAAACTGTAGGGGCAAAAACACCTTTCCATCGATCGCTGGCAAAGTTCCAACATTGAAGAGATTGTCGTGCCGTGTCTATGAGGGGAGCTAGTTTTGGTAGAGAACGCGGATGGCTCTATAAGTACGTATAATATTTTTTAAGTCGTCAATCCTGCTGTTCGAAGAACTAACTAGGAATCAACCTATGAAGAGCCTAAGCCTCCGATCTACATTACCGTAAGGGTGCAAGGAATTCCGTCCTACTGGCTCTTTCTCTTTTGTAAAGTCTTTTGGCCTGACGAAAACTCAATATTTTCAAATGATCTGGTATAAATTGGCATCAATATGCACTACATCCTTTCTCTACGATCACTTTGCTAATCAGGCTTTCAGGGATGGATAAAATCGGTGACGGATGGCAAGGCCATTCCGAGAATTGTCTTTTTAAACCGGGCACGGTTAAATGACTACGTTGTCTATCAATAAATTTCATAGTAAATTCAAAAATTTGTTTCTTTTTTAAATGAGAATCATTCACGCTTGAAATAGTCGCGATCGTGAATAACGGGCTTGCTATTTCGCACAAAAGATGGAGGAAACTCTTAATACCAACAGAGATTACCCGCTACTTGGTAATAGAGAACCACACATTTCATCATGAATGATTAACTAACCAAACCAAGAAGACTTAAACGAACAGTTCACGATAATTGCGAGGTACCCTTTGAAAGTTGAAAAGCGTAAGTATTGGTTGAGAGTAGTGCATCGGTGGCAGAGAAAGCTCGAAAAGTCGCCGACTTTGTGAGAAAGAAGGCTTTCCAAAAGTCGTGAAAATGGGAGTTGTACGAAATTACCATGATGGAAATGGTATTGAAGGGTATTCGGACGAGATTTCAACTGTTGCAAGTACGCAATTAGTTGACTACATCATGCCAAAACTGACCAAAACTGGCTTCCATTGTCGCAATGGGTCATGCAAGCTGGTTGAACTCCCTGTATGGTTCTCTACTAAACGGCGTTAATCTTAGATACTGTTTTTATCGTGACGTGTGCCTTTAAGTCTTCGGTAATATTATTATCAGAAGGACAAGTGAAAGTTATTCACGGAAAGCCAGCAATCTCGGGATGATTCTGGATGGCCAATTACTGCAAAAAAAAACAGCAGTTGAACTAGATAATCAAGTGTCAGAGGCGTGTGCCCAGGGCTCCTAAATCGTCGATTAAAAGCATCTAGAACGATCCATCGACGGGAATTGTTAACTTATACCTACGTGTGGAGTGGGAACCGGGAACCTTGGAACGGTATCGTCGATGCGTTGAGTTAACCGACCAGTTTCTCCAATCGTGGTGGTTTTCAGTCTCGCTTACATTTTTCTCATTTTACTCTTTTTTTTTTGAAGAGGGAGTAATTCTGATTGTTTTTTTTTTGTGAACTCCTGTCTTCAATATATTGTTGTCATTTATTTTTTTAATTTTTTCATTTTCCAAACAGAGATTTTCTGTTGATCATGCCGTAGATAGCGATACCGTAGATCTTTTGTAATGCCACTACAAGTTCAAAGCAATTTTATTGCAAATGCCAAAACATCTTGCACAAATGACTCCGAGGATTTAATGATCAGAACCATCCACCAGGCTGTGCATAAGGAAATCCTCCATATCCACCATAAGGATATCCTGCAGGTCCTCCAAACGGATACCCTCCTCGTACTCCAGGGAATGGTCCATAAGGTCCTTGGAATGGATACCCTCCTTGTCCTTGGGAGTAAGGGCCCTTCACGTCCTTGGAATGGATATCCTCCTTGTCCACCGGAGTAGGGTCCACCAGGTCCACGGAACGGATACCCTCTTTGGCCGCTAGGGAATGGTCCTCCAGGTCCTTGAAACGGGTTTCCTCCTCGTCTTCCAGGAAAGGGTTCTCCAGCTCCGCCATACGGTGTTCGTCCTGGTCCACCGAACCCTCCGTTAGGAAATCTTCCTTCTCCTCCAGCTCCGCTATACGGATTCGGACCTGGCCAACCGGACCCGCCGTTAGGATAGGATCCTTCTTGCCCTCCCATTCCGCCATACGGATTTTGTCCTAGTCCGCCGGCTCCTTCATTAGGAAATCCTCCTTGTCCTTTGACTCCACCATATGGAGGGATTTGGCCCGGTCCGCCGGGTCCTCGGTTAGGATATCCTTCTTGTCCGCCAGGAGCATTTCCTCCAAATCCAAATGGGTTCCTTTCTTGTCCTCCTGGTAGAGGTCCACCAGGTTGTCCGTTTAGAGGTGCTCCTGGTTGCCCGTTTGAAGGTGCTCCTGGTTGTCCATTTTGAGGTGCTCCTGGTTGTCCATTTGGAGGCGCTCCTGGTTGTCCGTTTGGAGGTGCTCCTGGTTGCCCGCCACCATTCTTAACACCTCCAACGTTGAGTCCACCAGGAAACGGCTGTTTTGTTGTCGGCACCTTAGGTGGTGGTGTTTGTGAAGAGCGTGGTGGAGGAGTCGTTTCACCAGCTTCTGCATCTATCCTCTGTAATAAAAATCATTACCGACAAAATCAATCTATTCATTCTGTATTATTTTCTGTGGATACTGTAACAGGCTTAATTTTTCATCGACAATAATTTTATTAATAATTCTACTTTTTTCTTGTATTTTGCAGCTTTGTCCTAAAAAATCTCACCGGAAGCGTTGCCAGTGACGCGACAACAGTCAAGAAGACGATTAAATTCATCTGAAAAATTCTCAGAATAACATCGAGTTTGTTTGTTTACTGTTTGTCTATTAATTTGGCAATTTCGCAAAGATGCGTTTTTTGAAAAAGCAGCTAGTGGACCAAGAAACTCAATTAAAAGTTTAACTAAGGCTAGAAAACTCGAGAAGATCTGCAGAAGGGAGAGCGATCTGATGGGCTGCTACCAGTGCCACCATTGGGACCTTTTATACTGACTTCCTAAAATCGAACCATGACATCAGTATCGTCTTTTTTTTTTGACAGCATTCAAACAGTCTGCAGCCTCTGGAGCTTTTGGTTTAGTTTTACAATCACCACTATTTGAGCAGCCAGAATCACTTTTGCAATGATATTTTTCCATTTGACAGATCGTCCTTGCATTCATTTTCATAATATTGTCGAAGGAATGTGCATAGATGGACAATGCAACGAGTTTGTCAGCGATGAATATTAGCAAAACTCCTATTACTACGTCTTTTTCTTGAACGAACCAACTCTTTTCCTACATGGCAACAATCAGGAGATCCAAAGTCCGTAAACGGTCGAATCGAGAGCAATTGGACACCCAAGCACGTCTTGGATGCAGTTATGACAGCTGGCCCAGGACAGTTAGTGAATGGATCTCTCAAGACGTGAGGCGAACACCAGGACGGCCTCTAGCGCCATCGTCAAACTTCTTCAAGGAAGCTCTGAACGGAAAAAACTTCTATGCTCCGTGTTTCGAGCGAGGACGATCCCTGAACTGCTTTGGATCCCGATAGGAGCTAATAGGGACGTTTCCTTCGCCCTGTGAATTAGATGATCAACAGGACGACATGTGGTGCAGATGATAGCCCGGTATTCTTCACGGTAGATCCTCTAAGCAAGCTCTTCTAACATTGAAAAAATAAATGTTTGATGAAAAGCTCTTCTACTGTTTCGAAGTTCCGAAGTGATTTTCCGGCAGCGATCTCAATAGACCAGACACAGACAGCGACAAAAGTTTGTTCCTGGATATGAAAAAGTCTGGGCAAATATGTCATCATTCGCTTTCATTTGGGATGCAAAGTTCTGATATTCTTTTGGAAATTGATTTCTTGCTGTTCAAATAGGAGCAAAGTGGATGGAAGGCTGCGTCAGAATAGCTAACTTTGGTGTTGGAGTACGGTCTTTCGAAAAAAGTAATTATCGATTGCCATTTGTATAAATTTCGAATAAAAAACCTAGCGACAGTAGCAGCGACAGCAACAAACCATTGAAGCCATTTCACTCTCTTTCCATTGAAACTCGATAAGCCTTCACTGGTTCTGATCTATATTAGTAGCTCATGGTTCAGTCATTTTGTCTTCCGACTGCTATCCCAGAGCTGCATATCCCAGGGCTGCACACGTTGTTGTCTTCAGTGAGCTACTTTAACCGAAACACTAAACAAAGAAATCGAAACTGCCCTGGAAGATTTTCCGATGGATCTGTTTGTCATCTTGTTTGTTGCTTCACTGGCGATGATTCCGGTGTGTGTGTGTGTTTTTTTGGAAAAAAAAATATTTTGAGGGGAAGGTTTTTTGTAGGAAGAGGGGATCTATCGAAGTTTCTCAAACTTATTAGATTAGATTCAAGAACACTTTGATTTTCTAATTTAGGTAGATGCGGAAACTGGCAAAGCAATTAGCGGACATCCTTCCGATTCCTTACAACAAACAAGCGGATTGCCGCTAACGAACTACCGCCTCCTGGGATGTGACATGATGGCGGAAGGTTTCCCCAGGACAACCAAAATGGAATCCATCCAGAGGACCCAGTGAACCTGATTCAGGAGGGCCAAGAGGCAACCCTTCCGGTGGATTCGGAGGACCTGCGCCTGGAGGACCAGGAGGATTCCCTTTTGGAAGAGCCGGTGGATGAGGTGAAAACCCTCACCGAGAGCCACATCCTGGAACTGAAGGAGGAAGTCCGTTCCAAGGATTTATGTAGAGGACCATTCCCCGGAGAACGAAGAGAACGAAGCTATCCGTCCAGAGGACCTGAACGATCGTTTCCATGAGGACCGGGAGGAACTCTCCCTGGATCAGAAGAAGGTGGTACCATCGGAGGACTTGGAGATTATCCACGTGGCGGATATAGAGGATTTCCTTAGGGAAGATCCGATGGATGGTTTTGAATAGTAGAGCTGTTAAGTACCTTCTTTCTTTGTTCCTGAAAAGTACTTCAAAGCTTAGTGATACGCAAAGTGTAAATTGGTGTAAATTGTATCATTCAGTGCAATAAAGAGGTTCTATATATGCAGAGGCTCAACACGAGAACGTCCAATTTTAGGGTTTTACAAGGTAAAATGCTGATGACGCACCTCATCTTGAATAAGATGAAGTAAGAGGAAGTTTTCTGAATCAGTAAATTCTCTGCTGGAAGGCTCTTCAATCAGAGAGCTACGATTTTCATCTCGTTTAACAATTTACTATTCGAATCACGAAGAATTGAGTCTTCGGGTTAGTCGATTCCGCTTCAGAGATGTGCCACGCATTCCACTTCCACTCAGAATCGTAGTGGCGTTGAAATGCGTATGTAGCCTACACAATGGATTGCGGTGTCTAGCCGGCCTACAAGTTGGCACTTTTATCCCCCGAGATGGATTCGGGACCAATTAATGAATCCTGGAGGAATGGAACGCATGATTTGTCCCCAGGGTGTCAAAATTGGGTGGGCAGGTCCAATTTTGTCCAAGAGCCAGACAGCTTGTGAATATTACTTTCTTCTTATCTGACTCGGATGATGGATGGTTCAGGATGCGCATCTTCATACGTGGGTGAGAACACCTTTTTAACGCTGTTCCTGTTGAGAGATCCGTCTTCGTGACAGCTGAAGATTATCCCAAAGAGAAATGATCTCCCAGGGGACTTGAGACAATAGTAAACAATGTAATGATGTCTTCCCATATACATAGGGGGTGTCCTTGCACAACGATCACTTGTTCACTATGCCAAGTGCTTTTGGGATTCCCATAGACTAGCCTTGTTATATGTTCGAGTGGGTCTAAATTTACCAAACCTGCAAATTTTCCGTTTCCACTGGGGCTCCCGACTCCGCCCCTTTCGATTAGTTGGTCCAACCCTCCGGGGTCGGATAATTGGTACCAGACTTGTCTGGAAGGATAAAAGCACTGACTTGTACATCGGCTGGTCACAGCAATTCACAGTATAGGCCACATACACATTCCATAAGCCACTGCCATTCTGAATGAAAGTCGAATGCTTGGCGGCATCCCTCAGACGGGATTGCTCAACGTCCCAAGACTTTATCCTTTATCCTTTGATACTCTGGAATAGCACAGAACACTTGTGGTTGGTAAACTCAGTAAACAAGTGGATCGTTTCAGATGAAGCATGGCTTAAACCTTGGCTCGTAAACACTTTGAAATCAATGGCTGTTTGAAAGACATGATGATATTGTCTTGTTGTGCCTTTTGTAAACATGGTTTCCAGTTCAATAAACAATGTTCGATTTCGTACCTCGAAGACAACTTTGTTTTTATTCACTATGATGCTTATTTTACACCTTCAGCAATGCGGCAAACATTATGGTGTGGAAGAACTCTTTCGAGATTTCGACAACCACTCCCCCTCTTTTTTTGCGCTGTGAAGGATTAGCTAGACACATTCAGTGAGGATAACTTGTATCTTTGAAGATATTTTTTGGCTTCTGGTCCGAAAACACTGAGGAATTATTTGAGATGCTTAGGACAGACGTGAGTGAGGTTCGGATAAGGGCTCCTCGATTAACAATTCCGGTATTTTGCTCGTCCACCCCCCCCCCCTCAATAACCTCCGAGCTACCAACTTACCAACTCAAAAGTTGATTGCCCTCTCCCCTGCATGGCAACTTAAAAAAAATCGTTAGAAGCTCTTCGATTCACTACGTTTTCATAGAGCTTTCAAGGACCCGGTGTTGATGAAGTCAGGCGAGCCTATTCTGGGAATGCTTATGCATCTCCCTACAGATTGTCCATCAATTTCATCTAGATAAACGAACAGCCATAGTTTTTTTGTGTAGCGTCGTGCAATCGACCCTTTACTTCGTTCAGACAGCAACTTATTAGATTTTAGCCGGTTCACTCCACCCGGTATAAGAAGGAAGCGGTGATGTTATTGGTGAAGTGCATTTCTCTCGAGCTTTCGAACTCCGTCCGACACAGAAGAAATCGGTTGCCTGCTTAAACTATTTGGGACACTGAAGAGACTATACACCATTTCGGGCCAGAAACAAAATCTAAGAATGCGTCAAAATGTGGGCCAGCAAGCGCTGTCGGGGTCGCTGGGTCAGGACCAAACTTCTTGCTTTGCTTCTTCTTTCTATTATGACACAGTATTCTCACTAATCGCTAGCATTCAACCTCATATACAGCAGGAGATAATCCCAAAACAGAGTTAGTAAAAAGGAGGTTAGGAAGCACCATTTCATCGATTGCTGGCATAGTTCCAGCACTTAATAGATTGTCATGCTACGATTATACAAAACCGCAGTGAACTATTGGTGATATGAAAACCCCAACGTCTTCTCTTGAACCTTATTGACCGCAGAGTCACGAGGAGGAACCTTCGGAAGATATGGAGCTGCTCAACTGGTAAACTTACGGGAAGAATTGCCAGGCTCACCGTTTCCTTTGAAATGTATACCATTACATTGATACATAGTTAATGCGGATTTTTTTCAGCAAATTTTACTCAAAGAAACGATAGAAATATTTAGCAAAAACAATTGTTCAAATAATTGCTCCGGAACATATCCACCATCTACGTCAAGCACTGCTTCCCATTTGCTAGGCGGTCGCATTCTACAGGCGAAGAAGATTCGATTCGTGGAGGCGTTCACGCCTTGACGTTGGCCATCAAGCCATCCACTTCGTCTAAAATTCGGGTCATTAACCAATTTTTCAACGGAGGATCGACGTGGTAATCCATAGGAGTTTCTATTGGTAAACAGGGCGATCGTAGAAGCAGATTCCGTTACTTATTCGCCTTCGCTCACTGTTCCATCGCCGAGAAGTGCGACGGATCACTTTAAGACCGTGCCACCTCCCATCCTTTCTCGAAGTATTATAATGGGGCATAATGTGGCGTATATAAAGGTGACTTTTAGACATATTTCTGTTGAGGGAAGCGAGAAGATCATTTTTAACCCATTGACGACCATGCAGTCCA
The DNA here is from genome assembly GCA_000469685.2 of Haemonchus contortus. NCBI lineage: Eukaryota > Metazoa > Nematoda > Chromadorea > Rhabditida > Trichostrongylidae > Haemonchus > Haemonchus contortus. The sequence continues at coordinate 10,260,646 of LS997565.1, forward strand.
CATGTGGACTGCAGTTGTATATTTTATTTATCGCCACTTTTTAACGATCTTTCTTGTCGAAACATAAGATCAGGTCTAAGTTGAACTATATACTGTGTGGTCCCAAAAATCTTCTAATTATGCAATTAATAGATAATAACAATAAGCATAGACATCATACATATTTATATTTTAGCCTTTGGTTTTCAGGGTTTATCTACCTTCCGCACTAATTTAGACGGTTTTACACCACACCTGTGTTTTTTTGAAGAAACATGTGGCCCTTCAATGATTTCTTTTTCTGAAAAGAATTAGTGAATGAGGAACTTCCCCTCATCAGAATCCATCACTAGCTGACTAAAATTGAAGTGCCACCTACCATCATCGTTAGTCATATCCTAAACTTGCGAACTCAGAAAAAATTAAACAACTTCCAGTTCAAAATTAAAGAAATTGGCCGTCCGGGACCATGCAGTCCACATGTGGACTGCAACGATGATCGTCAATGGGTTAAAGAAATCCGAATACAATGTTCGAATGGTATAGAGAGAAAAGAAGCCCCAAAAAAATTCGCAATAATTATGCATCAACCTATTATTTTATAAGCAGTCAATTCATCTGAACAATGGAGTAAATCGAAAACAAGTACCGGAAGATGGCCACAATCAAAGTAAAAATGCCAGAACTTTCGGTCTTTTGTTTTTTTTTTTAATTTTTCAGAATCCTTCTGATGCTACAAAACTTGACTTATTCAAATAATCTGATGCGTTTTGATTATTCTGAGCATTACATCATTCCTCTACAATTACTTGGGGATTCAGGTTTTTTACGGATTAACGAAATTGTTGAGGCATGGTTGAATTACTGCGATGTCTATCAATAAATTTCGTAATAGATTTTTTCAAAAAAATCGATTCTTTTCCAATTGCAAATCATTTATGCTCGAGATGGTCCCGAATGAGAATAGCGGGCTTGCTATTTTGCACAGTAGAAGGAAGTTCTTCTCAATATCGATAGAAACTACTCGCTAACTGGTAATCAGAGAGCTCTGACTCCTATTTTCTTCAAACAAATGACTAGTCGAACCATGAAGAATTGAGTCTCAGGTGTAAGTCAGTCTCGTCTTTGGAATGTGCACCGCATTCTACTTCTACTCAGAATCGCAGTGACGTTGTGGCCCGTACAATGAACTGCCTTGGCCAGCCGTTGCACAAACCGGCGGTTCAACCCACCTAGACCGTCTGGTAACTGACCCAGAACGAAGGAAGACGTGGTTGATCGAAGCAGATTTCAATCCGGGATTTGATCCCAGCAATATGTGTTGTGTTGCCACTACACCACATTCTCCCAAAAGCCTACTCTTGGAAGGACTCCAACTCGTAGCGATTCGACGATGGCACATTTGGAAAGCCAGCAATCTTGGGATGATTGTGGATGGCCAACCACGGCAAAAAGCAGCTGCTGAACCAGATACAACTAGTGTCAGATGCTGGACATATGGATTGGGCGCGTACCCAGGGCTCCGTCGAATAAAAGCATCTGGGACGATCCATCGACGGGGAGAGCCTTGGAACGGTATCGTCGATGCGTTGAGTTGACCGACCAATTCCTCCTATTGTAGTGATTTTCAGTCTCGCTTATACATACTTTTCTCATTTTATTCCATTTTTTTCTAAAGAAGGAGTAATAATTTTTTAGGGATGTTTTTGATATGAACTTTTGTTGTTTTCTATATTCTCATTATATATTCAAATTGAGATTTTCAATTGGTCATCTGTTCAATGATACCGTAGTATTATAATAACACCTTTTGTAACGCCACTTCAAGTTCAATTTTATTGCAAATGCCAAAACATCTTGCACGAGTCACTTCGAGAATTTAATGATCAGTACCATCCACCAGGCTGTGCGTAAGGATATCCTCCATATCCGCCATAAGGATAACCTGCAGGTCCTCCAAACGGATACACTCCTCGTACTCCAGGGAGTGGTCCATAAGGTCCTTGGAATGGATACACTCTTTGTCCTTGGAAGTAAATCCCTCCACGTCCTTGGGATGGATATCCTCCTTGTGTGAATAGGTATCCTCTTCGTCCTCCAGTAAATGGTCCTCTGAATCCATGAGACGGATATCCTCCTTGTCCACCGTAGTAGGGTGCAACAGGTCCACGGAACGGATACCCACTTCGGCCGCTAGGGAATGGTCCTACAGGTCCTTGGAACGGGCCTGGTTGTCCGCTTGGAGGTGCTCCTGGCTGTCCGCCATCATTTTTAACACCTCTAACATCGAGTCCTCCAGGAAACGGCTGTTTTGTTGTCGGCACCTTAGGTGGTGGTGTTTGGGGAGAGCTTGGTGGAGGAGTCGTTTCACCAGCTTCCGCATCTATCCTCTGGAATAAAACTCATTATTCGCAAAACGGATTTATTTATTTTGTAGTATTTCCTAGGAATACTGTAATAGGCTTAATTTTTCATCGACAACATTTTTTATTAATAAATCTACATTTATCTTGTGTAATTTAGTCTGCTTACTGAAAAATCTCACCGGAAGCGTTGCCAGTGACGAGACAACAGTCAAGAAGACGAATAAATCCATCTGAAAAATTTTCAGAATAATATCGAATTTTTGTTTACTGTTTGTCTAATTATTTGTCAACTTCGCAAAGATGCGCTCTTTGAAAAAGCAGCTAGTGGACCAAGAAACTTCATTAAAAGTTTAACTCGGGTTAGAAAACTCGAGAAGATCTGCAGAAGGGAGAGCGATCTGATGAACTGCTACCATTGCCACCATTGGGCCTTTTATACTGGCCTCCTAAGATCTGATATCGACATCAGCATCGTCTTTTTCTGACACTGTTCGAACAGTCTGCAGCCTCTTGAGCTTTTGGTTTATTTTTTCAATCACCACTATTTGAGCAGCCAGAATCACTTTTGAAATAATATTTTTCCATTTGACAGTTCGCGAGCATTGTTCTCCTTGTATTCATTTTCATAATATTATCGAAGGAATTTGCATAGATTTACAATACAAGGAGTTTGCCAGCGATGAACATTGGCAAAACATCCATTACTACGTCAGCTTATTCTTTTTTTATGCGGCCACAACCCGGAGTTCCGAGGTACGGACGAAGATCAGGGATGCCGTTGTCAGAAGTTAGACATCTGGAGAGCCCGACACGTCTTGGATACTGTTACGGCCACCGAGTCAGGCCTTTAAAGGCACTGTTCACGAAAAAATGGTTTCGGAGATTTGCACATGGTTTGAATTCGACGCCCCCTCTGATACAATTCGTGCAGGAATGAGGTCGGAAAACGGCCGGATAGGGCACAATAAGGGGCCGGAGAGTTATCCACGGTCGCCCCCCGCCCTTCGCTAGGCTGACTACGAGTTCAAATTGTCCTTCATCACATTCGCACTGGAGCGAAGTTGGTGAAAAATCGATACGCTGATTGGCAAATTGCCAGGAATGGTCAGCTGGTCGACCGCCTCGTACAGGAGCTAGTATTCAGCTGTTATTTCTATTATTCTACTATAACTTTGCGCTATTCTCTTCTAAGTATTCCCTGCCTGCCGTCGTCGAATGGATGAGGTAAGTATTTCAGGGAGATAATAATAGCAGGGAGAAATCCGATCAACTGTTTGGGTGTGTTGTCTGTACTGCAGACATTGCGACGCCTTCGTGCATTCTCGCCCGATCACTCCCCAACCGCCGTTATTTCAACGTGAGACTAGTCCAACCCCCTTTCCAGCTCTTTTTTTGACCCTTTCTATTTCTTTTTGTTCATCGTTTTTTGCGCCTTTTTCGTTGTTATTGCTTTATTCTAGAGTAGTTCTATCAATTCCCGTCAAAAAAGGGTGCCCTAACTTTTTGTGAACGGTGCCTTTAAGTGGCTGAGTACCCCAGGAAGTCAAACGAGCTCCAGGCTGTCTGCTCGGTGTTCAGACACTTTCTCTAAAGCTCTGAACGAGAAAACTTCTATGCCGCATGTTTCGAGCATGGTTGATTCACTGGGCTGCTCCGGCTCGGACAGGTGCAAAGGAGACTTCACCGACGCTCGCTCGAAGGAGTCGAGGACGATCAGCAGGACGACGGAAGATATAGGTGATAGCGCCACTATATTCCTAGTGTAAACCCTCGAAGCGAAATCTACCGCCACTGAAAAAAACGTTTTATGGAAAGTTCTCCTACTTTCTCAAACTTTCGAAGAGATGCCACCAAAGCCATCTCAACAGGCCAGACACAGACAGCGCCAAAATTCGTTTTCGAATATGAAAAAGTCTGGGCAAATATGTCATCATTGGCTTTCATTTGGGATGCAAAGTTCTGATATTCTTTCGGAAATCGATTTCTTGCTGTTCAAATAGTAGCAAAGTGGCTGAAAGGTTGCGTCAGAATAGCTAACCGTGGTGTTGGAGTACGGTCTTTCGAAAAGAGAAACTATCGATTGCCATTTGTGTGAATTCTGTATAAAAAACCTAGCGACAGTAACAGCGACGGCAACAAACCATTGAAGCCATTTCACTCTCTTTCCATTGAATCTCTATAGACCCTCACTGATTCTGATTTAGTAGCTCACAGTTCAGTCATTTTGTCCTCCGACTGCTACTCCAAGGCTGCACTCATTGTTGTCTTCAGTGAGCTTCTTCAACGAAAACAATAAACGAAGAAATCGAAACAACTCCGAAAGATTTTCAGATGAATCTGTTAGTCATCTTGTCTGTTGTTGCGTCACTAGCAACCATTCCGGTGTGTGTGTTTTTTTGAAAGCTTTTTTTCTGAGGGAAAGGGTTTTTTGTAGGAAGAGAGCAAAGTTGTATCTATGCGAACTACCTCAAACTTACTAGATTAAATTCATGAACATTGTTTTTTCTAGTTCAGGTAGACGCGGGAACTAGTGGAGCAGTTGGCGGACATTCTTCCGATTCGTCACAACAAAAAAGCGGATTGCCTCTAACGAAACAGCCGTTTCCTGAAGGCGCAGCGTTTTCCCAGGACAGCCAAAATGACAACCATTCAGAGGACCCAGTGAACCTGATTCAGGAGAGCCAAGAGGCAACCCTTTCGGTGGATTCGGGGAACCTACGCCTGGACGACGAGAAGGATATCCTTTCAGGGGAGCAGGTGGACCGGGTGGAGACCGTCACTGGGAGTCACATCCTGGAACTGAAGGAGGAACTCCGTCCCAAGGACATAAAGGACCATACCCCTAAGAACGAAAGGGTTATCCGTTCGGAGAATATTAACGACCATTTCCAAAGGGACCGGGAAGATACCCGTTCGGAGGACCTGGAGGTTATCCACGTGGCGGATATCGAGGACTTCCTTCGGGAAGATCCGATGGATGGTTTCGAATGGTAGAGCTGTTGAGTAGTTTCATTTTGTTCCTGAGAAGCTCTTCAGAGCTTAGTGATACGCAAAGTGTAAATATTATAATTCAGTGCAATAAAAAGGTTCTATACATGCAGAGGCTTCACGAGAACGTCCAATTTGATGGTATTACAAAATAAAATGCTGATGACGCACCTCATTTTGAATAAAATAAAGTGAGAGGAAGTCTTCCCTCCCTCCCCTTCATCCCCCCTCCCCCCTCCACATTCGAGTTGCACTCTGAATGACATTTTAGGGCATTGAACTAATCAGAGAACTACGATTTCCATCTTCGTTCAACAGTTTACTATTCGAACCATGAATACTTGAATACCCAAGTCTTCGGGTTAGTCAGTTCCGCTTCAGAGATGAGCCACGCATTCCATTTCCACTCAGAATCGTAGTGGCGTTTGAATACGTATGCAGCCTACACAATGAAATGCGATGGCTAGCCGGCCTACAAGTTGACACTTTTATCCACCCAGATGGATCCTAGAGGATTGGAACGCATGATTTATCTCCCGGGTGTCAAAATCGGAAACGTCCAAAGCAAGCTTGTAAATATTACTTTCTTCTTATCTGACTTGGATGATGGATGGTTCCGGATGCGCATCTCCATGCGTAGGTGAGAACACCTTGATAACGCTGTCCCTGTTGAGAGATCCGTCTTCGTGACAGCTGAAGACTATCCCAAAGAAAAATGATCTCCAAGGGGACTTGAGACAATAGTAAACAATGTAATGATGTCTTCCCATATACATAGGGCCACCATGCCAAGTACTTTTGGGATTCCTATGGACTAGCCTTGCTCTATGTTCGAGTAGGTCTAAATTTACCAAACCTGCAAATTTTCCGTTTCCACTGGGCTCCCGACTCCGCCCATTTCGATTAGTTGGAGCAGTTTGCTGGACTATTGGAGTGATGTAAAAACACAGTCAACATCACTTTGCCGAGTTTTTTTTTCGGATATGTCCTTTTCCATTTTCGTCAACATAATGTTCCGCTTAGTTTTTTCGTGTCTGCAGCAGGATGGTCTATGTGGTCTCCCATGTATTGCACCAGGCTTCTCACTAATCATAACTTTATGAAATTGAATGTATCCAGGCCCTTGGACCCCAGTCAAATCAAAAATCATAGCGGCACCTAAATTTGTGTTTAATCTGCGAAGGGCAGTCATTCTAATCTAGTGAGCCCGGGGAGCTGGTAGAGCTGGTAGCAATTGGCTGTCCCTGAAAAGATCGAAATCCTCGGTTGGTTCAAGAATGGGCCAGCCCAAAATTGGGTCCCGTTTTTCGCGGCTAGCGCTGGCACCAAAATTCTCCACCCTTTCTCTGCCTGAATTGAAAAACAAGTGTAAAGTGCCTCATACAACTCCAGCATCATCAGAGCAAACCGTTGATTACTACATGCAATCTCTGAGTGTACTGTACTGAACCCTCCCTTCACACTTTCTTGTCTTCCTACCAGTTGACGCTCACATACTTACTGCGAATTCTGCGGATTCGAGGATCATAGAAGCAGAATATCTGAAGAAAACTTCTAAAAACTTTGGTGATCGATCAAAATCAGAGAAACTCGGAGTCAAGCAAGAACTACTGATAAATCTTCTTCATTGGTTTTGCCACTCGTTTTCTGATTGCAAAGACATCAGCAAAAGCTGAAGATTCGAATTGCCACTCCTTCCCACTGCTCAAAATGAACTACTACTATATTTCTATACTTGTAACTGCCAAGAAATGGAGTTGAATTATCCCCTAAGAGTCCTCTCAGTCTAGTAGGTTAACTGTAATCTGCATGTCTATCTCAAAAGATTAATGAATCATGGGCCAAGTCATTGAAGAGGATTTATTAGTGATTTTTGTTTAGCTCTGGCTTATTCTGACTTTGACAAGACATCAACCTCTTATAGGAATAAGTACGGTGTTCTGAAGGCTGGAGCACGGGTCAGTCCTGGGAGAGGCCAAAGTATTGCCCCTAGTTCGCCAACTTTGTTAGGCTTTGGCATCCCGTATCGCATTGAATTATCATCAATCAACAAAACATCACGTCAGGACCGCAGTCTGCCTTTGATTTGGTTTTTCCCAGAGTGTAAAAGCAAGAGCACCCCTTTTAGCTGGAAAATTGTCATCTCTTACTGCTACGTCATCGGTACTTTTCGAACGATATTTTACAGTACTATAGAATACTGTTGATTGTAGGCGACAATAAAATTATATGATAACGTACGATATGTGATGAAATGATGGCAACTATATTTGTTTATTCACTTAATACTAAAATGGTGTAATTGAAGCAGTGTAAAATAAATATGATACATCAATAACACACGTCCATAATGTTATTAACAAATGTAATACATGATAGCGAGTGATGAATTGTGATAAAATGATGTACAACTGCAACAGTGGTAGAAGACATAATATGTACTAACATATGGTACATGATAAAATAGAAATAATAAGACACAACTAAAATATAATGCAATAGTGGTGATAACAAAATATTATGTGGTAGCACGTGATGAATGGTAATAGAATGATAGTACCCATAATATGGCCATAATTGATAATTATACCACAACGGATATAATATCCGATACACAACTCTAGTATAACACCATAATAATAACAAAATACTATATGATATCAAGTGATACATGATGATAAAATGTTAGCACCCGTACTATATTGATAATTATACCCCAACAGACATCCCTGTGCAGACCCCCAATTTTAGGCTAAATTACTTGGCGATGGCACATCTTGCAGAAGTAACTTTGATGTTAGTTTTACGCACCTATCTACTTACAATGAGAACCGCTTCGGTTTCAGATGAGCAATTAAAAAACAAATGGTCAGATGGTGATGCTGGCGGTGAAATCCGGTGCTGTCTTCGGTATGACCCTTTTTACCAGTTTACAATGTTCTATCTAGTACTCTCAGACAAAGTGTAACTGGATCGCATAGTGGTTTATGTCTTACGGGTGGTTTTTCCCCACACTGAACAACGGTCATTAATCCCATATGGTGGGCCGACGATGCCATGCCATCTGGGTTATATTGTTGATGTGATACGAAAAAAGGCTGGCTACTCTGTGATTCATTTTTAAAGCATTACTGATATGTCGTCACGTCCTGAATGACCTGTACAGCGCAGTTTATCTTGTTCTCACCCCCTTCCCTCTCACTACTTCGCGAAGTTCTTCCCGGATACGAGGTCACATAGAAAGTTCATTTCTAAATTCCCAGGCTAAGTTAGTGCAAAGGAACTAATGATTTCTGACAGATTCATCAGACTCCCTTCTCAAAACGTCAAAAACCCTTTCTGGAGGTGTAATTTATTGTGATGGGCACTAATGTGACAATTGTTTCAGTTCCTTGAGCCAGATTTCCGATACATCAAAGCATGACAGCTTTTCCGACAAGTACTTTCAAGAAGTAGGCTTTAGAAATTTATTTCTAAAGTTGATTCCTTTATTTCAATAATCTCATCGATCACTCATGTAGATTGTATGTCACTTTGTCACTTTGAAACCGGTGTACCCCTTTACTACCCCCTTCTCTCCTCAAGCAGATTTTCACATCCTTATCATTCGGAATGAACTTTGCTGATTGAGCTGTTAATGTTCCATGTTGCCATTTTACGCAACACAAATTGGAATGGCCATTCCCCCGTTTTCTAATAATCCCAACGTGATGACTCGTCCTTTCAGGGAATATCATTAGGGCGGAGGTGGTGCAGTGGCAAGTGACAGACTTCATGGTCGTGGGTTCGAATCAGCATCGATATCCGCCCAAGCCAACCCAGCTTTTCACCCCTTTGGGATTGGCTGATTGGTGTCAGACTCGCCTGGGAGGAAAAAACCACTGACCTGTACATCGCTTTGCCAACGCAAGTCATTGTATAGGCCACATACGCATTCAATCGCCTCTACGATTCTGAATAGAAGTCGAATGCGGGACGCATCCCTCAGACGAGACTGATTGACACCCTAAGACTTTATTTTTTATACTTCATCTAGTACCAAATTTATTTCCCGAAAACTGACAAATTAGTCCTAACCACAAAAATAACTTTTTCAAAATTTCCGGTTTCAATTTGTCAATTTGTGTATCACCAAGCAAGTGAACGTTGCTATAAGGACTAGCTAAAACTGCCTGATAGGTATGTTGTATGTGAGTAGAATAATGCTTCGGTCGGGAAGTGTCCCTTTTGGGGTTTTATAAGGGCATTGCCCAGATAGAAGCCTGATCCATGCTAGACGAAGTTCGGTGCTCGACCACATTCCATAGCGAGCTCCCTGAAAGTTTTTTATGTCCCTTCGGGCTAGATTCTTAGACCAACGCAAAGCAAACAAAAGCTGGTCGAATGGAGGGCGTCAATCAAGTTGTATCAGGTCGATTACTATTCAATTGGGAAGTTCAGTTAGTATCCGATAGACGATAATGACCCAATCGGGTTGGCGTCGTCCATGGGAGAGAAAAGAAATCGAATTGGTACTTTTCTAGTCGGATGGGCAACAAAACAACGTAGTTATAGCTTTGGCATGCAATCTGAGGTGATTTTTGGTTTCTCATCTTTCGTTTCATTAAAGATCAGGGAAAAGCACGGGATGACAGATGAGATCACGGAGTTGCATAGGATAAAAAGCTGCGGAACAAAAGAACATTCATTTATTCTTATGATTTGGTAGTCAGTCGTACCTCTTCATGCCCTCGTACTACTCAATTAATTTGATTTTCAAAGTTTTTCTTTCTAAAGGTCAGCATTTACTGGCAAAAATTTACTAATGCCTTCCACCCAGACCAGTCTGGTCTCAATTCACCGACCCCGGAAGGATGGAGAGCTTGGTTGGCTTAGGCGGGCATCGATCCGGGACCCCTGACCGTGCGTGTGATATAGGGCGCCACTTGCCACTACACCACCTTCGCTGTCTTACAGTACCTACCCAAAACTACGTGATGCCTCGAATACAGAAAAACGACATCCACTCTTCCCAAGATCGCCTCTCGAAAAATTAGATGCGGTGACCCAGTGGAAACTCCTGGCCCTAACCAACAAAGTTAAGGCAAATAGCCAAGGCTTAAAAGCTGGAATTGATATTGCGCTGATAGTCCCAGTAATATTTTTCCAATGCTCATCCTGGCTTGTTTTTTGCAGCTACTGTAGTTATGAATGGAACCCTCTCACAGTTTTAAACCTACAGTAAGTTAAGATGGATCTCATCGTATCCCCAATGCAGCCTGCCCAGTGGTCTAAATTCTAGGAGGAAATGAGATCAAATCCGTTGTTCAGACGAAGTTTCGTTGGCTGATACCACCTTATGATTCAAATCCCTTTACAATTTTTATTGCCTACCAGATATTTTGTTTATCCAAATCCCATTACAGTTTCTACTGCTTACCAGATAATTTTGTTTATCCCAATCCCCTTACAGTTTCTACTGTTTACCCCACATTTGTTTATTTCTGTTGTTTGTTTGTAATTTTGTTTTTGTGTCTTCTTCATTTCACTATAGTCCTCAATCGCCGGTGAGCAGCTTCACGTGAAGGCGGGGCCAACACAAGAAAGTGGACACCTCCTCCTCCCTCTGCTACATTGCTCTAGCTCACTTTGATTGCTCAAACATCTCTCCAAAGCATATTTCTCCGTTCAAACCCCATCCTATCTCTTTTGCTGGCCTCACTCTTGGGTCGTATGCTCTCTGAAGAAAGTTACTTTAGTCATCACCCTGGCTACTTTGAATGCAGAGCATTTTTTGACCTAAGTGGAGGGAAAATATTTTGCAGCTGAGCAAAAGAAGCACAAATAATTGTAGCAGGCAGTGACTTGAAGAAACAATGGCTTGGGCTGTGCTATTTTCGAAACGTTTCCATTGTTCAAGTGCTACCCAGCATACTGCACACTTCTCGGTAGTCTCTTGCTCTACATATTCTTTTAGTTGTTTCTTTGCATGAAAATATGACTTTGTAAATTATTTTAGGAAATGAATTGTCTTTAAATTGGGCTCATAAAAATCTGAGAAGTTTTGGAATTACACGACTTTTGCTTTTCACTCTGGTTGATTCACTCACGTTAGGTTTGTGGATCATTCACCTCCTAGGTCAATTAGTCAGAGCTTCCAAGATCCTTTGATTAGTAGAGGTAAGACTTTCGAAGGTGAACCACGAAGTCATGCCTGATAAACTGCACAGGAGGAACTTTCCATCCGGGTAGCATCGCAATACTGAGAGGAAGTCGACGGCATGGCGTCTAATGAGAACTTGATCGATCGAAATTTAATACGTCGTACAATCCTCTCTTCTCCTCACACAGCCTAGATACCATGGCCATACCCAATTGGGAAAGGAAAATTTATATCAAAATAACTCCACGCCCCTAGAACATCATGATTTCTGATCGTCTCAGGAAACCAGATATCAGAGACCAATTAGTTGTAGCTCAATTGAAATCGCGTGAGAAATGTCTTCGAACATTGAAAGGGGTTCTTTCATGGGATAGATGACGTAAAGCAGAGATTGAGCGATCTCTCTGATGAATAAAAACTGTTGTCCTTCATTTCCTTTTCCATGGATCGGATTTCTATCCATCATGCTTTCCTAGGATGTAAACAGTAGAACGTATTCAACTGTATGTCCTCCTATTTCGGGGAAAAAAGTGTTTTTTAAGAAGCTCAGGTCCTTTTACATAAAATCAATATCACTATTATCATTATTATTATTATTATCAATAGGTTATACTCTAGGTAACTCATTTTTTGAAATTCTCAAAAAATATGAGTTTCTAAGTAGTTCGCGTTTGAAATCGATTTTATTAATAACTTTGATTCTTGAACCTTTAGAATAGGTCTATTCTGTTGGATTTACCTGATTTCACACTCTTTTTTGAAATTCAATTTTTTCTTGAGGAAAACACAATCAGGCATGGCCTTCGTACTTCTTCTTCAGAACGATTCGCTTTTGTTTGTTCTCTTCCAGACATGGTTTTCCAATCAGGGTGTGTTGACAAGACGTTTTTTAATGAGGTTTTCTCCTCCCATCTCCTATGTTCCTGGGTTCTGATGCGAACTCATAAAACTCCTGATGACTTTCTGAAGTTTTCTTACTTCAGTCATTACTGGTGGTAGCTACCATAGCTGCTTTAAGTGTCAAACTTTGTCCAGCTGCCGAACTTTTGTTGTCAGCTTTTCTATCTCTCTCAGTGAGCTGGAATCACAGGTTGCATGGCTCGTAGTCCCTAAACTCCCAAAAACATCCGGGAATCGAGTCAACGAGAATTCTTAACTGATTTTGAGCTGTTAGGGGTTTACTTCACTGGAGAAGTCGAACCCGTGTGTACTTCCCAAGATGGTGAATCCTTGCTAGGTAAATGTTGATTAGTGCCAAAATAAGTAAAAGGATGAAAACATCGACTTCATTACGGCACAACTTGGCCTAGAACCTCTCACATACGTGAAACAAGGGTTTCCCTCAGTGGGCTCAATCGGGCGTTGCAGTGTTCCATTTCCCTCCCAAACTTCTCAGGAAATCAAGTATCACGTGAAGGTAGAAGAAGAAGTGAGGTACTTTTTTGTACGGTCGCGTATTATTTTATTGAATTCCGATAAATTTTTAAAGTCCTTGATCATGAAAATTCTATGATTAATGGCACCAAGTGCTACCGGTGGAAGCGTGATAGATTGATGTTATCATGATTAATTAATGATTTAATTAATTAATCATCAGGAGATGGATATCGACTGTCTAAGCGTAGGTACCAACAACTGCAGTCATGAGGCTATAACTTGGCTTTCCCACCACATACTACCTGCTGATGGGAGACGGGCAGTAGGAACGGTTTTGTGCAATCGATCCGCCGCACGCGGCTGCCGCGGACTATTTGCCTCGCTATAACAGTCCTAGCGTTCTTCATGCAGCTCAGTCGCTATGAGACTATTACCCATAGCATGATTCTACTGTTATTTACTTTGTTCCTGAATTTCTTACTTGCTACTGCATTCTGCTACATTCCTTCGCGCACGGCGTCTCTCTCGCCGCGACGCGAAAAATTTGTTCCTACTGCACCACACCCCCTGCTTATTAATGACGATGGCCCTTCATTGAAATTACCGTTGAGTAAACTTTGACTGTATTTCATTCACAGTGGTGGATAGGAAGTCATCGATCATCACATTTCTAAGCATCTCAGTGGGCATTTTTCTGTAGCATTTCTCAATTAGTATGCTACACCTCAGGCCTTCATTAGCGTCCATTGAAAAAAGGCAGAACTTGTTTATTCCGATGTTCATTCCGAAAAAAAAACAGCGGAGTTTCACAGTCTTTTAGAGGTGGGGTGAAGGGAGAGGGGGAGGGAGAAGGGGGGGGGGGGGAAAAGGTAAAAAATTTTGCTGCGATTCTGAAATGTTGCCTTGAACAAAGGTGCAGGCAGAACTGAAATGCCGTAGGGATTTTTCTTGCAGAGAATGACGTTTATCTGTTCCTTGTTTTAAGATTAAGAGGTTTTTTACCGAGAAACTTGATAAGTGTGAGAGCAATGTTTGGCAGTAAGTCTACAAAACCTTACTGTCTAATCAAATCAGAGGTGGTCCCTATACAAAAACCAAATGCAAAAGTCTATCTACCACTTGAAGGGTAGTAGACTTTTGCCTTTTGGATTTCGTCTCCCTAGACTCACCTTTATCACCTGTTGTCCCGTTGATCATCGATTTTCTCGCGCAGGTAACGTCTCTATACGTCCCAGTCGCGAATTAGGACAGTAGACCAGTTAGTCACTCACTAGAGGCATACAAGGCATGCACTAATTTCGTTCAGACTTTCATGGAGAAGTCTAACCATCGCACTGGCGATCGTCCTGGTGTTTTTCCGTGTACCAATGTGTAGAGAAAGCTGAAGACGGGCCAGCTGCAAGCAAAATATCACAAATACAGATGAACCTATGGAGTAGATTCCCTAGAAATGGGAACATGAAAATTCTGTGATTTTGTTGGGGGACGTTGATGGTGTTTGTACTCCATAGGAACCAATTTCGTCTATATACATAAAGCGAATAACAAAAGTTTAAATGCAAAACAGGGCCACGTAAACATTTGAAGAGTGGAGCAGTGATCGCCGGCCACCGAAGTAGAGTTTTCCTCAAGTTTCTGAGTTCTGCATGGATGTTCATGTATAAAATGTGCGAATATGCGTTTCTTCATCTATTTAGTCTTTACTTTCTATCAGGGAAACTTGGTTGTTTACAAACAAATATTTTCAATGAATCACCATCCAAGGGGTTGCTCCCTGGAGCACATGATGCCTCCACTCAAACGGTTGCTTCTTAAACCACCTGGTGTTTAGTTGTCTCCAAAGGAGAAGGATGAAAGATGAAGTCTTCTGGCGTTAACTATTTCCGTCTGGGGGGAGGGGAGGGGGGGGGGGTGTGCCCAGCATTCAACTCCCATTCAGAATCTTAGTGGCGTATTGAATGCATATGTGGCCTATACAATGACTTGCGGTGGCCAGCCGGTGTACATGTCAGCGCTCTTTCCATTCCAGAAAAGCCTGGTACCTATCAACCGACCCCAAAGTCATGGAAGTCTTGGTTGGCCTAAGCGGATATCGATCACGGATTTGAACCAATGGCAATGCTGTGAGATAGTGCGCCACTTGCCACTACACCACCTTTGCCGATATAGCAAAAATTCTAAAAGATGAATGCACTGGCTAAAATAAACCTCTTTTGAGGGTCTGAAAGCGAAAGCCTGAGATCGAATCCCAGATTGATGCTCGCCCAGATCATGCAAGTCAGCTTTCCCTCCTGATTCCGCTGACTAGTGTTGCACGCAAACGTACTGCCTCGTTTATCGGCAAGCCGCTCTTCTCTTGAATTCTCATTGGTGATAGTTACAGCTTGCGAAAAACAAACAACAACAAAAACAAATTGTCTTCAGGAAGCATGCCCGTAAAATTTTTGAGGAAAACTCCTTCGATGGCGATTTTCTGCTCATCGGATCAGATTCGGTTAGGTTCCTTCTCCTATGATACGAGAAAAGCCCCCGTTACTTCTACCGGATATAATGACAACCATCATGGGGGAGTATGAAGCTCCATCCACTTTTGTTGTTGAGGCAGTTACGAGATCAAATCTGTGCAGCGTTGTTGAACCACCCCGAGGGTTTCTGCTACTCATCTCATTTTTTGGCTAAAGTCGTGGGCATCGACTGAAGACGTCAAAACGCGAGCCTTTTTCTACGGATTTCAAGGGCTCTTGAATGTTTTTGGTTGCTCACGTATGTACATACGTATGTTCAGCTTTTCGTGGCATCGAAATGAAAACCTTGAGAGGGAATGGCACTTCACGGCACTCGATAAAACTCCGAATCCGAAACATTTCTACGAAGAAATCGGACCTGAAGGGATTGTCATGAGAGTCTGCTGTAAGGACCTATTCTGATGGAAGCGATCTTTCGTCAACTTCGAATCATAGCCTATATACCAGCATCGAAACATGGCTTCGGCTTGCAATTTTAGAAATCGGCTCCATACTTTTCATTCGTTTTTGAAATTGAAGAATGAGGTATAACCCTTCAGCATTGATCAATCCTGTATGCGCCCCGCTTTCAACTTCCCTTCACAATCGTGGAGACTTGGAATACGCATGTGACCTATATGTATTGGGTTGTAACATAAGTTCGTAGAGTTTTTTTCACAAAGATTTATTTTAACAAAAAACAATAATTATAATATTGAATCAATCAATGATGTATCCTCCTATTACTGTTTGCGACCTCTTCCAATCTCTCGACCAACTTGTTGATGCCGTTTCGCCAAAAATCGGCCGGTCTGGTGTCGAAGAAGTTGTTGAGCCAATTTTTAAGGACCTCTTCGCCATCGAAGGTAACACTCCTCATTTGGTTTGACAGAGAGCGGAAAGGTGGTAGTCGGTAGGTGCAAGAACCGGAGAGTACGGTGGATGCAGAGGAACCTCTCATTCAAGCTTTTGGAGTGCTGTTTTGACGACTTGGGCATTATGGGGCCTGGCGTTGTCGTAGAGCAAGATCACCTTGTCTATCGGGTCTTTTCAGCCGAATAGCCACACTAACACGGTTTAGCTGTGCAATGTAGACCTCCTTGTTGACAGTAGCATTTCGTTCGAGCATTTCCCAGTGCACCGTGCCTTTCCAGCCTCACCAAACGCAAATCATGACCTATTTTGAGTGGAGGTCTTGCTTGACTCCCGGCTTCGGTGTTTCTCCTGGGGCCACCCAGAGACACACCTAAGACACCTTCCTCGTACACACTGCATATGTCCCGAGCGGCTTCGTCTGCTTGTTGACCTCGATGAAAAGCAGATGTCGAAAATGCTGATTTTCTCCTCCTGAATAATCCAATTCTGAGCTAGAAAAAAGACGTGCAGCTAGATTATTCAAAAAAACAAATTGAACTGTTTTGTAGAGGAGGAAGAGCTCTTTCGAATGAATATATACACTTCGCCAAAAAACAAAGCGAATCGTTGTAAAATGACCCTAATACAAAACTCTACGAACTTATGTTACAACCCAATACAATAACTTGCGGTGGTCAGCCCATGTACAAGCCAGAGTTTTCTCCTCCTAGACGCCCAGTAGCTTTCCAATCTCTGGGGCAAATAACCAGCCCCAGGGATTGGAAGGCGTGGTTAGCTCAGACAAGTGTTAATCTGAGATTTGATCCGAAGACCGACTGTGTGCTAGAGCGTCTCTTGCCAATACACCAATTGTGCCTTATTCTGTATTTGTTCTGTAATTCTGCATGAACTTCAAAATTATACCTTGAATTACACTCGCTTCAGATTCTCAGAACTTCTTTCCAATTTCTTTCTTCTCAACTACCTGGATCTCAGATAATTCCTCTTATGAGTGGTTCTTCTCGGAATTCGCTTAGAGAACCTTTTGAAACTAATCAAGTATCAAAGTAAGTAATCTGTTACTCATAAATATTATTCGTTATTCGTAACCATCGTGAGAAGTAAGGTATCATTAATTGAGATTTGTTATATTATTCATTATCTCAGATTGAAGGTTCCTCAAGGAATGCTCATAACATAAGCTTGCAGGGGATGACTGCTAAATAGAAGAGTTTACTAGTAGTGTTAATAGGAAAGAGAAAAGTGATAGACCCTTCTCAAAACAGCGTCATTAACGGTCTGTCCACAATCCTGCCGGGGTAGGCCTAGAATACTGGCAATGTGGTGTATGTGACCCGACCGCTTGACTTTTCCTTCGAAATATACCCATGAGGCTCCTTCTCCCCATTCTACTACTTAGGAAATCCTGTTACACATTCGGCAAATGGAATCTGTTGGCTGACGTGAGGAACAGTATCACTCAGGGAGTTCGGTCCATCTGACTTTCATGGGGAAGATTGGGAGTTCCTGGAGTATCTTTAGAAATGATAACGACCGAACAGAGAATGACTTATCGAGATCAAACGAAGCTGTAGGCTGTAGCAAAATAGTGATTTACGTGCTACACGTCTAGAAGAACTTTCTTCTCTGTCATCCTCTCCTACACTTTTTTTGAAATTCTCATTTTCAAAGGCTGCTGAATAGTAACAAGTATAGAGTTACTTTTTCGCATTGTTTTCCTGGAATCTCCACGTCGAATTTTCATGAATGTCACGAACCCAGTGAGATTCAATTATTTCTTCAGAGGCTCTCAAACTTACTCTGTGCAAATAACTAGGCAAACTTGACGGTCCTCTGTGATTACTTTGTGCTCCAGTTTTTGGCCGGCTGTCGCCCCTCCTCCCTTCAACGCTAAATATTAAGCGATTCAGGGAAAAGCGAGAATGCCTTTTCGATTAAATGAGGCCCAGAGCTTGGAGTAATGAATGGAGGGTCTCGGTTTTTGGTTGAAAAGGGAGATTTCCAGAGGTGTAGAAGAATATCTTTGTAAGAAAGTTCACGCTCCTGGAGCTAAATTCCAACCTTATCTGTGACAACACTCTTTAATTCAGAGCTTCCTGGTCACGTTCCTCCCACTGACGAATACGGGTAAACACAGTGTAATGTAAAAACCCGTGAAGCAATCGAGGCCGCGAACAAATCGACGATCTTCTGAGTTCATTTTTCGGTAGAAGGTTTCGTGAAGTCACCTTCGGAAAAACATTTAATACCCAAGAACATTCAGGGAAGGTCAAGGGAATCAACGGAGGGAGAGAGACTTCTACTTACTTACTGTTTAGCTCCATAAGTAGTCTCTTATGCCGTAAATGCCGAACCTACGTCGTACATATCTCAAGTGGCTCTTCTATCCAGGGCATATCATACCTTTTACAGGTTCGTTCTGCAGTAAATTGCAGATTTTTTGCAGATGTCTTTTGCAGTAGGAATAGAACCTATCATGCAAAGGATTCATCCAACGATTTACTGATTGTTAGGAAAACTGAATTGTTTAGCATGTCAATGAAGCGAAATCATCTAGTTAGAAGAAGCTTCAGAAGAAAAGAGTCGACACGATGCTTAGCTATAGCTACGGTAGCTCTTAATTAGCTCATTTATGTCAGGCTTTACCAATTCATAGCAAAACCATCTCACTATGTCTACTTGTTATACATTGCTTATTTGTTTACCCAACATGAGCTTCTAAGTCTTCAGCTTCACTTTGCAGGCTGTAGCATAGGCCTTTGAGAACAAAGATTCTTGAAGGCTCAATGTAGATAGTTTCCTACCGCCTGATACCTTGTGCATCCTAAGAGAAGCGTTCTGATCTCCAGCCCCGATTCATGACATTTAGCTATTCTGATCAATGTAGCATTGAGTAGGATGCGCTGCTATATTCCCAGACAGGTCCTGTCATATAGGTGATACGTCCCTTGGTAGCGCCCAGAGCCTCTATTAGGGACCGCAAACCCTCACAAATTATGGGGCTCTATTGACTTGCACTTATCGTTGAGTTACTTCCGCTTGATGATTGACGCCCATCTTGTCCATAACACTTGCTTTCCCTAATAGCTCGTGATCGTCTTGTGAAAATCGATAGTTAGTGATGATGAATTACCTTCCTGGGAACCTATGGTGTGATGTAGGAGTCGGCTTACTTCTTACCTGAGTAGATGATCATGAGTTGATAGGGTACTACTTCCACGAAGCGTGTCTCAGGAGGGTATACTGTATGGGTCCTAAGTGTTATCGGTCCGGGTCGCATTAGCGAAATCCACCAGTCCAGTGTTGTCAACCGTGGTCAGCAACGCCCCTGGTCGGTCGGTTGTGAAACAATGCACGTCGTTGAACGCTGAATCACTCATTTACGTCTGTATGCCTTCGAAATAATTGGTTGCTACTTTGACCTTCGTTGGATTACAGGAGGGTTTTTCCCTTTCTTGTCACTCCTTTTTGTCGAAATCACGTCCACGGCCTTTGTCCTTTTCATTAGAATCTTATGATATGCTCTTTATAAGGCTTTTACCAAAATATAAGTCTGGAAATGAAAGTGATTCTAACGAAATGTTTGCACAGGCTGATACATATGAAGCACATGCCCCACCTGCATCACCTGTCGCCCTGCTGATCATCGATTTCCTCCAGCTCGTTACGTTTCCCTTTCGTCCTTGTGGCTCGCCATTGTACTCCAATGGACCTCGCCCCTCTAGTTTCACGTTCCAAATCGTTCTTTTCATTTACTCGTTCCTTTCGCGGCTTCTGCCAAGAATTCTGACGATCTTGCTGGTGGCAGCTCTTATGTTTGCATGACGCTAGCTCCGTCTTTAAGACTGACCTGATCTTCGAATCTGGACCATATTTAGTCGTATCTGACTGACTCCTCTTGAATCTGAATCCAAGGTGACGAATACCCATTTAGTTGGTACTTTCGGAAGTTACGAGGATAGGCCACATTGTTCTCATAACTTTACACCGAGCTGCTCGTTATTGTTAGGTAATGGCTCGTAAACTCCTTCAGTTGGTTTGCTGGCTGGTACCACGGTCACCAATCGCTTACTGCTTTGACGCATCCATCCCAAAAGCCGGCAGAGGAGTTGCTCATAACTATGTACCGACGTTGTTTGTTAAATCGTTTATTTGACTAGGAAGCTTTCTGATTAGGATTCTACCAAAACCAGAGCTGTTGACGCTAGCTACTACAGATCCCTTCTGGCTAATTTATTCCGAAAATGTTACGACTCAAAAGGCGATCAACTACTGCCATTTTGCTTTCACACCGCCTCCATCCCTGCCTTTCAGCAGTCTAACAATGTCAATGGGGGGAGAGTTGTAGCTTTGACAACGATCCGGATTTTTTCATCCAATTTTCCACCATTTCTTTTTCTTCTTATCTTTCATCCTACCTTCAGAATATTTTTCGTCTTCTCAACATCCTCTTGGAAGTATAAATGCATCTGACCGTATTTTTCTCGTACGTAACAGTCTCAAAGGCACTCTATCGCCAGTACAGGGACGGAGGTGGTGTAGTGACAAGTGGCGCACTATCGCACAGGCATGTTCGTGGATTTGAGATCAGGATTGATGTTGGAGGCCAATCTAGCCTTCCATCTCCCCGAGGTCGACTAATTGGTACCAGACTTGTCTGGGAAGATGAAAGTCGAGGAGTCCGCTCGAGGGACAGTCACCTGGGAGCGTGCTGCCTTTCGGAGATGAAGCTGAACTTTGAACTGACGTTACGAAAAACGCATCCAATTTCCAAAGGAATCCTGACGAAAGCGGATCTATTTGTTGACCATCTCGAATTCCGCTGTCATCCTCTTTCATTTTTTCCCATTTTTTCCCACCCCGTCCAATTCTTGCATTTGCAAGCCCCCATTGGGACTCTCTCCCGCCTTTGCACCGGAGTCCTCGAAGGTAATGAAGTTTGCTCAGTAATATGACTTACAGAAGGCTCACTGCGTCATCCATTTCATTTCCAGTGTTGCTCCCCCATATGGGTGAGTTCCAATTTTGCATGACATCACGATTTTTTATGTAGTCCGTGTGCTGAGTTATTCAAGGGATTGACGTCATCCTGAAAATGAAATTGAGGGGCCTATGAGCCTTCTGGAATGTGCAACCTGTCGTTGGATAAGGTAGAAGCGAATACCTCCTTCCGGGATCGCCTCTGGGATCCGATCCCGTTCATAATTGCATTTAAATAAGTATCAGGACTGTAAAATGAACTGTGGGGCTGTCACCGGTAAACAAATCGGGGTAATCATCCATATATGTAGTGATCCCAGACACCTGGGAGATAGGAGGTTCCGTTATTTGTGGCCATTTTCTATTTGGGAAATATCAATGACTCCTA
This sequence comes from Haemonchus contortus, assembly GCA_000469685.2. Taxonomy (NCBI): domain Eukaryota; kingdom Metazoa; phylum Nematoda; class Chromadorea; order Rhabditida; family Trichostrongylidae; genus Haemonchus; species Haemonchus contortus. The sequence goes on from LS997565.1 coordinate 10,282,246, forward strand.
GATGGTGGACTGATAATATTTACCTCTGCCCTATTTCTACGTAAAGAGCTCTACCGACGTGGGGAAGGGGCCGTACCGATGGAATTCCGGAGGATAAATTGCCATTTTTCTACCTGTACCCATTGTTGGTTATTTAAATGTGAGAAATGGCCATCCCAAGCTAATGAAGTTAGTTTCGACCCCATGTGAGACAGTAACTTGAGCCTCTTCCGAAGAATTCAGCGTATCACTTCAAACGAGGCCCTTTTACCACAACCCATTTCGTCCGTTGTGAGTGTAGGATAGGGTATGACGGATTGCTTTCAATGTCAAGCTTCAGAAAGGTTCCTATTGTTGTTTATGGGCCTGCTAACCATAGAGTTTCCGGTGCTTTGAGGGGCTAATAGCTCAGGTATGGGTAAATAACTATATTTATGCAATACAGATTCAACAGCTCAGTGAAAATAAGCAATAAAGCAGTTTCAGTCCACACTGGGAGATTTCGCTCCCAAGTATTGTCCTTCATTTTTCGGCGTCATTTGATGAGGGCGCATTTCATAAGGACCCACTTTATGAAGTCCCACCTAATGACTTCCCATTTTATGTTAACCATCTGGATGAAATGTTCCGAATAACTGTTTGACTTTACTACGAAGTCGAATACTGTTTTTGTCAAGGGTTTTCCCCTTAGAAAGTCTCAAAATATTATATTTTTAATAGTACTTTAGAGATCCAAGGTGTGCATTGAATTGAGTCCTTCCTCTTTAAGGGAGGTCGAATTCCGGTAGCAGGGTTCGACCCTGGAAGCAGAGAACTATGTAGAACTCGAAGCAGTCCTTGACTTCTTGCACTTTTTTCAACTAGGCTTAAAGTCCATGAGGAACCAGTAATCGGAAGAAGCGAGTTGGGAACTTTCAGAGGTCAGTAATCTGTCCCATGTGTGAAGAGTCTGAACGAGGAAATTTGGAAGACGGACGAAAAAGTAAGAGTCTGGCTAGATATTGCTTTAAAATGAGCATGCTTGACTTTGTATCTAAGCTCAGCCCATTTCGAAGATGCCAAGGTTTTCGGTTTTCGTTTTTTTTTTTTTCTCGCCATAAGGCGGAATGTTTACTCAAACTCGAGAGAGTAACCAGTTAAGCCCCTTTCCAGTTTCTGACAGTTTTGATAATTTCTATGATGTCGGGGCTATGAGTTTCTGCTTGTTGGACTTGATTTGGAACGCTTCGAGCAGTCTCAGATTGACAACTAGAAACCAACGAGCGAGTTTTTTCTACCTGGAACTGATCATAGGCCAGTGAGGAGATTTGGGAAGCGGTCCTCCCTGATAATTGAAGACTTTGAGGAAACGGTTGCATAGATAAGCTTTGGTTGCTTCAGGCTGAAAACACCAAAGATTCTCAATTTAGTGGACTATTTTGAGCTCATCAGTTTGTTGTTTTTAAGCAATCAATCATCCAAAAACGTGATCGCCTGCTTCACTTCTGGACATGTGCTTGCGTCATATACCGCTGTCAAACCATTGTTAGAGCCCCTTGACAAACGGCTATGGTGGATGGGCTGTTTTTTGCGTTCTCTTGGGGAAACATGGGATGAAAATGGTGGACATTAGGGTGTAACTGCTCAAGCCAGCTCGGGTATAGGAAATGCTCAGCATCTTCGTCCTCAGTGCTCAGCCAGGCTTGCTTATAAAGTAGCCTAAGTTATCGGGAACTCATGCCGGTCCCAGTGTCTTGAATCTGATAATATCGCTTGAAGGTTTTCGTGAAAATGTCGAAATCTCGTCTGAAATCTAACGCATGGACCCATCTCTGAAATGGGATTACCCGGCGCCCTGTTTACAGAACTGAATGCCTGGCAAGTAGGCGTAAGTATGAAATAACCACATAGAATGATCACCATAGTAGAGGAGGACCACACGGTCGATGAATTTGTTGGAAAATGGCGGGTTCAGTTATGAAGACCCACCCTACTTCAGGAAAACCATCGGAGCGCTCTGGACTCTAGTTAGAGATTCTTGTAACAGGGAAGTATTCATCCATGATAAATGATTAGTAGCCATCCTGCCATATCCTACTGCAAGGAACTGGGTAAACACGGAATTTTCCATGAGCTGTTGTAATTACAACAAATACGGACAACATAGCACATCATTTTCCTTCATAACGGAAGCTGATGACGTGAGACTGGGTGTTTCACTTTTGTGATGGTGGGAACTTAGGTTTATTTACCCAATTGGATTTTCTGTAAGAAGATTTTCTCACCATAATGCAGAACGTTAGAGGAATAAGACTGCATCTCTTGGAAACTGCAAAACTTCCAGGTTAAGTTGAAGCTTCTTGTCGGATTGAGTTCTTTTGGGGCTCACAGTGAGGTTTTTCTCCCACGTCCCCACTCTTCCAGTCCTATGCCGCAATTACGAGACCGTTCATTTAATGCCAACACACCATCAGACCTTTGATAGGGATGTCCAAGCTCATCTTGGCTGAAACAACAAGACTATTAAGAGCTCGATGATATTATCGTTAGCGTCCCCTCCGCCTTCATCAAGTGAAGCGCATGCTCAGGGGTTCGAAGCCCAGATCGACACCCGCCTAGGCCAACCAAGCCTTCTATCCCTCCGAAATCGGTTAATCGGTTACAGACTCGTCTGGGAGGATAAAAGCACCGGCTTGTACACCGGCTGGCCACCGCAAGTCATTGTACAGACCACATACGCATTCAATCCGTCAATACGCTTCTGAATGGAATTGAAATGCGGGGCGGGCTGAAATCAAACGAGATTGATTGATGACCAAATACTTTATCCTTTGGACTTTCATCCAATTACAACCATTAGTGAGCAAATAAAGATGGTCAGCAGAGTGTTTTCCACTTTGGGAGCCCAAATGATGTAAAATACGTGGTGTCGAAGAACTTCAAACAAGTTTTTCCTCATGATGTCTTGCCGAGATTTTGCTAGAACTCATTATTCTTATGTTGTGACAACTTTTCAGAAACTTACTTAGTTTTGCAAAGCTTGGTCAAGACTCTACTGGTTTTTGTATGCCCCACGAGTATTCCTACCACAAGCTAAAATTAATTCGAGAAAGCTTCCCAGTTTATGTCGGACCTCCCAGGATGACGAAAGTAGTGAACTAGAGTCCAGAAATTTTTCGCTTCTATTTTGGGCAGACCCTTGGATCATCAATGATGTCACTGAAACAACAATTCCCATAGTGGCCAAGCACCTCCGAGTAGAACACCGGCAAGTAGGACGATCTAACAAAAGTTTTCGCCTATCTATCAAGGCAAGGAATGAAAGGATAAAGAGGAAAATCATCCACCCTGCTTAGTTTTGGTTCTGGGATGTGCCCTGCATGCGACTTATATGCAAAATCGTAGTGGCGATTGGATGAGCATATGGCTTGTACAACAGCTTGCGGTGACCTGTCGATGAACTACACAGTGCTTTTATCCTCACAGACGAGCCCGGTACCAATTAATCGACCCTTGAGGGATGAATTAATGACCTGAGCAAGAACCGCGCGAGATTCGATCTCTGGATCGTGAACACATCACAATGCGCTACTTGGCACTGCTCCGCATCCACCTAAATAAAAATAAAAGTCAGAAAAGAAAGAAAAATTATAAAAAATAGGGAATGATCTGGGTGATTTCTTCGTCGGCTGAGTCAATTGGCTTTTCTACTATCTATAACCTCATCGACATACCCAACAATTGAGTAAAGGACCAGGCAGCTCTCTTTTTTCGGCATGGGCTTTTTCCTATAGCAGTGGGTGATCGTTTAACTGAACAGCGTGGTTTAGGAAAAACTCACACACAAATCTTCATTGGGGACTTTATTACACTCAGGCAAAAGTCTACTTTGTCGTTCCAAAAACACAGAGCTGCTTAATAGCCGAATTGATGACCCTGTTTTTAGCTTTCAGGCCTCAAACTCTTCCCTCAACGACATTAAATCAAATTTAGCTCCTTGTTTGCCGAGCCGATTGTTAGTACGGAAGGTGTTGAGTAAGGCTCCCGGTCTACCCTAATTTAGGTCCATGAACTCATTTCCATTCAGTAAACAGTGATGTTTGAATTGGCAGCTGAAAGGGGACGGTATCGTAATGCTCCCACATACTGTTTTACCGTTGGGTACAGTGAAGCCCCTCTGTACTATCACGCAGAACTAAACCTTCTGTCCTTACGGCGTCTACTCACACGTAGGCGTCAACCCACAAGTCTGTTACCATGACTAGACGACGGAAGGATGAAGGATTTTGTTGACTTTGAAGGTTCTTCTTTGAAAACCAACCCCTCGACCAAGAAGTAGAGCCAGATCCCAGTATTGCTCTACACAAAATCTTGATATATTTATCCAGTCCCCACATCAGGAAGCTGACGTGGGCGGGACCTGAATAAGCATCCGGTAGGCAGGCCTCCGTTCTGACTCTCGAATGTAATAGACCTCAGAGTGACGTTGTTCCTCGCTACCATGTCACTTTTTTTCGAGTTCTATTTCTGGTCAATCATACGCTTCCGGAGCGGCTATCTACTTTCCACTAGATTCCACGGCTGTTGGTGAGAGGCATATTCTCCCGAAGCAAAGAACACCTACTTTTTGCTACTCTAGCGAAGAACTTTTCACCCTTGCGAGGCTGAATTTCAGGAGTTAAGTGTTCTCACTGCTACTATTAATAGCCACTCCTTTTTACAAACCAGCCACATGAGCAGAATACCCACCATAATGCCTTAATTACTACTGAACCGGAAAAAGTGTATTTCGGGGCAAACAAGCTTACCTGCGGAATTAATCTTGTGTGATCCTTGTACTGTCCATAGAATCCTTACGACGATAGCCGATAATGTCCCTGTTTATCGGCTGATAATTACGTCCAAGGGCTTCTACTGATCTGTGAGCGTTCGGAACATCAGGTTTGTTCTCTACGAGCATGTTGATTGAAGCACTTGTTGGAGTTTCATGACACTTCCGCAATCCGTGAACTCATTCTTCTCTGGGAGGATTATTTTACCTAATAGGGCAACATACAGATGTAGATCTCATCTCATTCAAGGTTTTTCCTCAGCACTGGCTGCATGGCGTATCCTAAAAAGACGAGAATATTTTCTTTTTTCTTTCTTTTCCCTTAGAGAAAAATTTATAGAGCATTTTTTCACTCATATGTGAAAACTTCTACTGAAGAATGTTCCCATTGACTCACCGTAACTAATGACTGGGCAACTTTCTTTTGAACCACTGGGAACATAAAGACCAGCAATATATCAAGCCCTAAGCAGCTGTCAGTACAGCTTTATGGCTGAGAAAATTGGTAGCCGGTTTTTATTGGTGGTGTTGATGCCGTCAGAGCGGGAGCGTTGTTCAGCAGCACCGATTTCTATTAGTTTACAACATTTGAATGACTCGGTACATTCATCTATTCGTATAGCTCTTAGGGCTATTTGGCAGAATAAGCACCAGAGTTATAAAGCCTCACCCGAGGGAACTGTGACACTCAGCATTTATATTCAGAGCTCTCAGCTATACCTTGTTTATTGTTTATCCCAGTCTTATCATTTCTTTATTCTATCTGAGAATTTTATGAATAGCATTTAACTCGACATTGAAGCCTTAAGGCCAACTCGGTGCCTTCTGTAGCTTGTGTTTCCTTTCAGTTACTTAACTCTGTTTTGAGCTCTTCAGGCTCGAACTGCTAGCTCAGCCTTGATTTTCTCCGGAGATTTCTCCGATGCCTTTCGGGTCTTCAAAGAGCTGATGCATTAGGCTCCTTTGATACAGCTCCCATTCTATTACTGTTTGCTACTCCATGCATTATAAACACAAACAAACAGAGCTTTCTCTGCATAAGTAGATCTTGTTTTTCTGCACGAAATCAAGGGACGGCCTAATAATCTCCCCAAATTGTTCACTCCCCTTACGCGTACTTTATTACAATAGCCTTTTGGTTTTCGACCAGCAGTTATATATTATTGAGGAAGTTCTGCTGAGAAAAGGAAAAGGCTGTTGACAGCCCACATGTATTTTTTCCTTATTTTGTAACGCTAGTGCAATGCAGGTATTCCTCACGAAATGCTTGCTCAGCAACTCGTCATGAAACTCGTTGTTACTCCTGAGGGCCTCTTTCTATACATCTTTCTTGTCTGCATCCTTAAGAAGGCATCTGGCTCGGACTGCTTGGATTACTGGTAGCTTTCTTGGTCAGGAATCCTTGCGTGAGGGTGAAGTAGCGGGTAGAGAGCTTCAACACTTGTGAAACTTGTGATCGGTTCCAGTCATGACTGATCATTCATGCAGGCAATCAGTATATTTAACCTTCCTTCACAAGTAGAGAATTCTTCACGCTTTCCATTCACTATTTCCCTTCAGGAGTAATATTGGCGTTCAATCACCTTTACAATTCATGGTTGAAGTTCTGTGCATGGCTCATTTCAAGGGAGTAATTGTAAACAACTTTTTGCTCTTTTTTGACTGATACTGGAGTTGTGTGTCGTAAATGAGACATTTTCATGTACAACTTGAAAATTGAACTTCGCTTTCTCCTCAGTAGAGCGCTCTTCTTCATAATCTGATGGTGGTTTCTGTTGAGGCTCCCTGTTACTTTTTGCGTCCTAGCATTTTTTTGAGGCGACAACAGCTTGTAGAAGACTCTCAAGAATTTTTACAAAACAGATAGACAACACAATACATCAGCAGTTGCTATTAGTTGACAAGTGGCTATTCCCTTTTAGTGTTCTCCTATTTCCACCCTCCCACCGTGGTATGGAGTAATATTAGAATAAAAATAGTTTCTGGGCTAAATATTTTTGCTATACAACTCGAAGGGTCAAATATGTCCTGAGGAAAAAAACGTTCAGTTGAGAAATGAGGTTATACGGGCCCACTGGTAGATTGTTTAGCTGAAGCTGTTTGAAAAAGTCGATCAAGGACGTCAGGTTACTTGGTTTATTGTGAAAAAGCAATATTAATGAGAAAATGGCCACAAAAACATACCCATCAGGGACCAAACTGACAAGCCAAGGAAATGCAAAACTTTGATCTCGGGCGGGCTCGAACCGCCGGCCTTCTGTGTGTTAGACAGATGTGATAACCACTACACCACGAGATCGCTGTGCTTCAAATCGTCGGCGCGCTATGTGTGGTCGCCTACTTTGCCAGTTGAAGTGTGATTGTCGCTAGTTCCAGAAAAGCCCCAATATCTCCATTGAATACTGTAAGGAGCTAAATGTGACTGGTCCTAGTGGCACAAGTCATCTAGATAATTGCAAAAATAATCACATATATATGTAGCTCATAATATTCAAGCATCAAAAAGTTCGACTTTGTATAAGTAACGGTCATATTTCACATTGAAGGATAAAAGAACAAAGTCCTTGACGTTAATCAATTACTCTTTTAGTTTGCGCCCCGCATTCGACTTCTATTTAGAATCGTAGTTGGAGTTTGAACGCGTACGTGACCTAGAGAATGACTTGCGGTGGTCAGCCGATGTTCTAAACAAGGCTTTTATCCTGTCAGACGAGTATGATACAAATTAGCCGACCTTGAAGGGTAAAACGCCTGATCTGGGCTAATATCGATCTCGGATTCCATCCCCGGACGATCAGCTTGTGGTAAATCTCCACTTGCCATACACCATATCCACCCATGAACATTGAATACTAGGTCATTTTCTATTTTGTAATCGTGGAGAGTTGAAGGTTGAAGGTTCGAATGAGACCATATATGCTTACTAATCATTCCCTGTAAAAAGTCTGATTGCATTCCCACACTCAAAAAGAGCTATCACACAACTAATAACTATGTAATGTAATTATCCGAAAAACTGAACAAAGTACCACCTAGCATTGCAACTGTAATACACCATCTGTATTACTCTGTGCTAAGAATTCTATTTTCTGAGAATTCGTTTATAGTTACAGTACCACAATTTACTGTATTTTCCCTACATTCTTCAGTACCTCACGCGTCATCGGTCAGAAGCAGTCAGTCTTGGAGAGTCGGGCAGTAGGTTCGGTTTTGTGTAATCGATTCGCCGCACACGGCTGTCGCGGACCATCCGCATCGCCGCCATTACAGCTCTAGCGTCCTTCATACAGCTCAATCGATAGGCGATCACTATTTTTGGCATGATTCTACTATTAGTTCTTTTGTTCCATTATTTCTGCTACCTACTGCTACATTCTATTACATTCCTTCGCGCGCGGCGCCTCTCCCGCGGCGAAGCGGCATTTCAATGCTTTTGCAACACAACCGGCAGTCATGCCGTAATGTTATTAGAAGCTATATACGGTAGACCACTTCTTGGCGGTTTGTTCTTGGTGGTAACGGTACAGTATCCCATTTTCATTACTTCTGAGAATGCATTACCTGATATACTTCCGAGTAATAGCAACAAGCACCCCCATCAGTAACTAAAGTATGTTCAGCGAATAGTTTAAGAATGAAAGAATGTACTATGAACCCAGGTCTCTTCAATTTTCATCGAATATGATGTTTTTATACTGGAAAATCAAAATATTGAACCATCCAGCTCTGAAATTTAAGTGAGCGGAGTTTTTCGCTACCACTCATCTTCTCATCCAAGCCTCCGACACTTTTGCAAATCTCATTTCCATGTCACTTCTGGCCGATTCCTTTATTTGCTACTTCCAGGGCGATTTCCTAGAAGACATTCGTGGAGATTGGCTCAATTACCATTGAATTAGAATGCTTTAAAGGATAGTCGATCAGCTACATATGTACAATATTCGCCTCTTCAATAATTCACTAGATGCACATCTCCAAGTGATGGTCTTCCTGAACCTTCAGAGGGGTGTGGGCGACGAGGATAGGAAGGCTGACAGAGAAGGGCAACGAATTTTGTATGTTTTATTTTGCCCCAGCTTCGTCCTTTATTGGCAAATGGGTTGGTCTAGGCCGGGAATTAGAAGAACCCCTCAAAGTCCCATCACCGTACCACTCCATTACCCTCCAGAAGCCTCTCGAAGACTTTTTTTTTACCATGAATCGTGAATTTGTAACTCATTTTCATGTACTCTACCACACCCTGTTCCCATCTGATTCAACTAACCTTGAAAATGAGGACATTTTCAAAGGACCATTGTCAATATTGAGAATATTGCACAGGATTGAAATCCAACACTTCCATCTCTCCAAATTGAATTCGTTTTAGGCTTTCAGGCCATTTTTTCTCGACAAAATATGAATCCCACGCACCCCTGGATGCTGGGGTTCTTTTCAAGTCCAGGAGGAAGTGAGTAGGGTGGAACAGTCACCTCTTCTCCAAGTGAATCAGTAAGCGAACCAGCAGCCGATTCTCCAGAGTGATTGCCACTAAAGGTCGAAGAGTGAGGGTGAAGGGCAGGTCAGCGTTCGGATTTACTTTCCGGAAAGCGGGTAAACGAATAAACTGGATGATAATCCTGATGTGGAAGGTCAGCAATGTGCCAGGGAAATGCCCATCTCCCGTGATTTTCAAGTTGAAAGCTCCAGAAAAAGGGTATAGCCTAATGTAGTAGGGTACACCTTAATGTAGTAGTCCATATTTACTTTTGGGAAAGCCGATGGAATTCCTGGACCTGCCAATAGGTAATTCCTGCAAGCGGGGATAAGTAACGTGCCAACGAAGCTCTCGAAAAGCGTTCATTACTATCGGTTTTGTCGGTCACTTTAGAAGTGAGTGCATTTGAAAGACGCAGTTGATGCACGTCAATATTGAAAAGGTGAGCGTTCTTCGTGGCTTTCTTTGCGTAAATTAAATTTTGCACAACCATTTTGCCACCGTAATCACCTCTCTTCAAAAACATAAACTTCAATTATTCTGCGGTCATAGTGCATGAGTGTGTCCGACACGTACATGACTTTTTCGTATGAGCTTTCAACATGGAAAAGGCCTCTGAACTATACGTTTCCGCTTTCATTTTCAGGAAATTCACTGAGTGCATTGCCCGTAACTCAATCGGTCCAAAACCTCTTTGCCTTCGCTTTCGCCACATTGACGTTTCATTCGATATTCGGGCCATTCGCACTTCTTTTATGTCCTTTCTACCCTGGTGATGACTTCTTAACTTACAGCCTATAGGTCATGTTGATGTCCACGCCAGGATTTGGTGCTTCGTTATCCGTTCTGGATGAAGTTGGTATAGTGGCATTTGACGTACTATCACACGCAGGGTTCGGGGATCGATTCGATATTTGCCTAGGCCAATCAGGCCATACTGAGTTCATTATTGGTACCAGAATTGGCCAGGAGAAAAAACCACTCATTCGAACATCGGCTGATCACCTCAAGTCTCTGTATAGGCCACATATGCATTCGAAACGCCACTACTTTTCTGTATGAAAGTCGAATGCGGTGCGCATTCCATAAACAGCCTTAAATTACTCAAGGGCTCCTTTTTTATACTAGAGCTCACATTTGAAAGTAACGGGGAAGTCAAGGGGCTTGTCCTCTAAAGAATCTCCCCCTTGATTGGAGGACCAAGATGGAATGAGTTCATAAGATTCGGCTCGTCTCCACTCCATTGATTATTCATGTAGTATCGGCACTACTTGTCACTACATCATTAGTTTTTCTATGGATACTGTAATAAAGATAAACACCATAAATAGATAATGCTAAACACAGAGGGATGCATAGTCTGGGATCTTGGGTAGCTTCTAACTTGAGTTGAAAAGCAAAGAAGGGGCTATGAATAGCACAACAGTAGGCTGCGACACCAGAAACCCATTTTGGAGTTGGTTCGGTTCCCACCGTACCACCTTAGGCTCCTGGAGCTTTCCAATCTCTTCAAGAATTGATCTTTTGAGTCCTTTTGGAGTTACTGTAAAGACTCTTCCGGCAGCTCGATTGCCGATCTGGACATCCATCAATCACCTATGTCTTGTTTTAATGCTGTTCATGCTATCAGAGCTCTGGCTAAATCTACGAAGGCTATTTTAGTTCAAGCTCTGGCAACGAGATCCGCCCTCATTAATGGTCATTATACTTGGGTTAATTGAAAGTTTCCCGGTGATTTCTCATTTTATTAAACTTCTCATTCTGCTTCTGGATGTAGCTTCCGAGAAGAGCTCTATTTCTTTATTTTATGTTAGTACTCTGTGAAACTAAATGCTTTGACATCACTTCTTTCAACAGCAGTTGCACTTATGTCTGGTTAAAGAAGAGTCATAAGAACAAGCATGCGAAATAGCAGCCTACGTGCAATATGTCAGCCTATTGAGCCTATTTTATGGTTGGTTGTAGGTTGTGGAATTGTGAAAAGTGCCACGAAGCTAAGTTCTGGTTTTGCACGTTCTGCAGAAATTAAAGTGGGTCATGAGATATCTACTGAAAGGGCTCTCGTCCTTTTCTGAGCCTCCATAAGTACCAAGGGCTGTGACAGGGTCTAGGAAGGGGTTGACGGCTCTTTTCAGAAATTTATACACCCTCCTATCAAAGGCACAGTTCACGATAAAAATGGTTTCTGAAATTTCTCCATCGGATGAGTTCGGGGCCCTTACTGATAGCATACGTGCCGCTGTCAGGTCGAGAAACGTTCTGGATAGAGCACAAAAAGTGGCCAGCTATCCCAGGGGCCAGCTTTCTTTGAGTGTCACACCCACAGCAGACGAGTTACAACGGCGTCGAGAGGCTGCGCAGACCACAAAGGATCCCATATAGGGAGTTCAAACAATTTCCCATGATCCTCAGCGACAGCAGAAGACAGCTTTGAACAACAATGGCTCGATATAGTCAGTTCTTTGCGTAATCGCAACAGTTGAAACCTTGTCCGAATACCCCCTCCATGACATTTTTTATGGTATCTTGTACAACTTCTATTTTCACTACTTCTAGGGAACCTTCTTTCTCACGGAGTCGGCGGATTTTCTCGCATTCTTTGCCACCGGTGCACTGCTCTCAATCAACACATTCGCTTTTCGACTTAAAAAGGCTACCTCAAAATTATCGTGAACTGTGCCTTTGAGCTTCGGCTGAGAAGGGTGTACTAGTTTAGCAGAGGCGTAACATCAAGTACGAAAAATTCTTCGCAATTCATGAATTATCAGTTAGAATGCAAGACCTGCCTCTTTATTCCCGAACGTGCATGTAAAGCTCACTATGGAAGCGAGGAAAGAAGCCTCAGTACTCCTTGGGTTTTATGTTTTTTCTAATCACGAGATGCAATGAAGAAAGGTGAAACCTATGGAAAACACCATCCATATTGGGGAAGGACGAAAGTTAACACCCTGAAGAGCTCCTCTGAAGCAGCCGTAGTAGAGGGCATGAGTACCCAAAGCGGTCCCCATAAAGCTAGTTTCCTTCACAAGGACAAAGTGGCTACGTCACAATTGCTCCATTACTGTTGTTTACTGCTAACTCAAAGCTACACCAAGCTCTAATACCTTTTTCTTCGAATCACCATTTGAGAAAGTGCTCAAACGGAGTGGGTGTCAGCCTGTGGCATAATTTTGACTCAAAAAACTTCAAAATGACCTAAAGGCTTTGAAAAGCCGGAACTACGCCTTCTGAGGGTATGCCACTCTCGAAGAGTATGCATCAAAAAGTCGAAACAGGCATGATATCAAATGTGATATTGGGCGGTAAACTGTGATAATTAATGATAATTATAGTTGGGCCTCGAGATGCAGCCAATTTATTTGCATTTGTCTAGGCCACATGCCTCGGCAGTAAGGAGGTAGAGCTCATCCTAGGTTCATACCTCATCAATGAGGCAAGAAACACCTAGATTTTCTTTTCCAGATCTATAATAAATTTCCAAGTCTAGCAGGATGCGCCATGACTTTAAAAACGCGAAAAATAGAGCTGTCCCCCATTAACCTCTGGCTAAAAGGTTTTTTAGTATCCTTTTTATAGCTTGTCCTTTAGATTGCCCATTCAATTTTTCACGACTATGAACTGATGAAAACCTTGAATGTCAGAAATGAAAGCATAACTAGTCTGTCACCCTTGTCGACATCCAGTAATTCCAATGAAGCGTTAGTCATTTTCTAGTAGAAGCCCTTTTGCAAAGGGGCTTTTCGCTATCCTTGCTACTACATATGCCTCCAGAAAATAGGAGGATTAGTAATCTTGCACTTTTACCGTTTTTATTTCGTCTTCTTAATAACTTCGAACTTTTGGTGTCTGGCTGGTGTCATTTTTATACTTATTGGTGGTGTGGTGTAAGCAAGGTCGTTCTCTGAGTGGGATGAATTTATTTTTGTCTTTGAGAGAAGAGGACTTTTCCAGTTGTGGACATCTGACAGTTGGGGATCCAATACGTTTGGTGGATTATGTCCAGAACAGAAAGTAATGAGCTGCATAAGGACAGATCGAGTACGCTGTGGGAGCAGGAAAAATGTCATCACCAAGTCCCTCAGCTCGTTTGCCATCTTACACCAATTTGACAATTCCTCGAAGATATAGAACTAGGGTGCAGCCTACATTTGACAAGTTCTTGCAAGGGTGCTGAAGCTGAAGGTGCTGAAGATCAAATGGATCGGGTGTTCTGATTTCCAAGGGACCAGTGGCCTGGGAACATCTACTGCTCTACTTACTGATTCTTTCATTGTTGTTTGTATGAATCTCTTGTTGAAAACCCGATTATTGACGGATCTTCACTTTTCCGTTGAAATTTCTTTGAAGCAGAAAGGAGCCAGTAAACTAGGCTTGCCTACTCTTAGAACGAACTGAGACGACTGTGGAATCCAGTTGTTGGTCAGCAGGTTGCCTGCAAAGCAAGGAGAGAAATATGACCAAAAACGGTAATTCATATGCAAAACGATATTTCATTGATTAAGTAGTACTGTAACAGCAGACAGCATGTTCCCAGATAAGTCCTAATTTCTGCAGAAATCCAATTTTGCCCAATGGCGTAAGTACTTTTTGGTTTGTTAGCTTCACACACAAACCCCTGGATATTACTCTAATAGGCTGGACGCTTTTATCGGTTTATTCAATTTTACCTTTTGTACTATCCTTATTTTAAATATATTTGGTTGCCTTTTTCAAAGTACCGTAATCTGTACGTTATTGGTCTTTGAAGCCTTTCAGGTATTTGGTCATCATCTCCATGTTAGAGGGTACATCCCGATGTGCGACAGGTGTCGCTGACTTCCTCCTATTTTCAGATCTTCTCACTGGATCCCACCCGCGACAAAAATGGTTTCGAAACTCCCCATGGGTAGGATTCTATGCCTCCTAAGAAGGTTCCGTAGGGCGCTGTCGGTCTTGAAAAGAGCTACTCAGAGAGCCCCTGGGCCTGAAAAAAGGGCGAAAAGGGTAACCTCTACTGCAGCTCAAAGTTCCTGAGAAAGGACGAGTTGAGCAACCTGTGTACGGGCTGATGTTATTCGAAATGGAGCACCTTTGCTGTAAATCGATTCACCTGATGTAGGCTTATAGCTAAGAAACGCGGCTCTGCAGCGACGGAAATCTCGTCCAAAGGTGCCTTGGGCTGCCATAACCTTGTCCAATCTTAAGGATGAATTACCCACTTTAGGAGAGGCTTAACATTCTAAAATTCCTTCGAAACTTCTTTTCCTTGACCGATACACCAATCCTCATCATTTTTTTCGCTCTATATCCATTAACGATATAGTAAACTATGTTGTACTGTACTTTTGAATTGTTAATCGTCCTAGTAAAAGGGCTTTGTGGGGTCGCTAATGGGGCTTTGTCAACTGCCACATTGGCAATGTTGGTCTAAACCACTTCGAAAAGCATGCTTGCAGAACTCATCTATTTTGCAATGCCACCAAAATTTATGCTGATGGGTGGTTCTCTTTTAGAAAATTGCAAAATTTTTGTCAATAATCGAGAAGAATTATGAAGTAGGGAGATGAAATTTGACCTGCCCCTCCCAGACTGGCTGACTTCTGAGAAAGTGCTATCGGTTTTGATTTTTCATATTTGATTTCAAGCTTTAATCGTCTCGTGCTAAGGAAGTGCTCGATTTCTGCTTTGCAATTTCTTTTTTACGAACCCTCCGAATTACTTAGGTCTTTATGGCTCTCGGAATGTACTGTCGCATTAAGCCTCATGCTAGTTTAAAACGCCAGGAAATACCTTTTTGATCCTTGTTAGCTGTGAAAACATAACTGACATCAAATGCAAGGATCAGTATCTGGAAGGGAGCACGAAAGGTCGAGTTCCGACCGAGGATAGACCAATCGTCAAAAATTTGAGGGGATATAGTGCTAACAGCTCATCTTATCCTTGCTTTCTACAAAATTATGTGGTTCAGTGGCAAAGACCGGCATAGTCCGGGGATCGAATCCCTGATCGATACTCGCTTGAGCTAACCAGGTTTTCCATCTCTCCGGTATCCATAAATTGGTAACAGGCTCTTCTGGGAGGATTAAGGCATTGATTCGCATAATAGCTGACAATTCCAAGTTATTGTGTAGGCCATATCTACCTTCAAAACAATATTGCGATTTCAAATGGGAGTGGAATATCGGGGAGGGGAGCCATTCTGAAGAGGGAATTGTTCAATGTCAAAGACTTCATCCCTTATCCTCCCCTGTACTTAGTTATTGAACATTGTTTAACTTCTTGTACGCCTTTTTTTTAAAGCTGTACTGAATCAAAATTTTCATTCAGTTCTTCTTCTTCAAATTCTAACTTTCCGGACGTCTGATGGCTCCAGTATTTTACTGCAAATCTAAGGCCATCCGTTGGGAAAAGTCAGAGATCGAAGTTGTTTGTTATGCTTTCAAATCTAATTTGTATCAGAAGTAATTGTACTCACAATTACTACATAGTTGTAGGAATATAAGTGAGTGTCTGGAAAGAAAATGAGATTTATAGGGGGATAGCAACAAACAGCGAATCATTCCTTCCTGCTCATTCTACTCCTTAATATTCCTTGCAACTGAATAGACGCTCAACTCAGAGATTCAGGGCAACAGGAGGCCACTGGAATCCGGACCCTTCATGACCATGGAATCGGAACCCTTCATTTTCGTAAAGAAAGGTCGTTTCCTGATTTCCGAATCGTACTTGATTAAACTTGTTGCAGTAAGTTGCAGTAATCAGGGTTGCACTCATTTTGTTTTCAGAAAAGGCTTATTTCTGCTTGGGTTGTTCCCTCCCTGAACTGGTACTATTATTTCATTGATCTCTCAGTAATCCCTTCTTTGTAGGATCTCTGAACTGGAGGGATTAATTCTGAAGCACCGAGCACTTTCATCGAATGTCGCTTTGACAGGGAAAATGACGTAAGATGGTAAAAGGTCACAGAGAAAATGCAAAATTCTCAATCTAGGTAACTTAACATTAAAACTTGCATTAGTGTGACCTGGTTTTGTAGTTCCCCTTATAAACCTTTGAGTTTTTCCAAGTATTTTTCTATTTCTGAAAGCTCTTGTTCCTAGATCTCCCCGTACCTACATATATAAGTAAGGTTTAGCTTCTCAGGTATCCCCATACTCTTCGAGGAATTCGGCAAAGCTCCTGTCCGCGTATCTAAGCATTCGATGTCGTCGCTTGCTCCCAGTTGTTGTGGGTGAAGTTCATTCTGGATTGCTTCCCATCCGTGGTGACTATGGGATCCGTATTAGGGCCTTTTCGGGTATGCCACAAGACCTCCGTCATTAGGACCCACAGCGTTTTGTTGACCTCGCTCAGCTCGGTGGGCATCTACTACCTGCACCCGGGAACTCATTTCAATTGCGTGAAAGTATAATAGTAAGGGTTTGTCCGTTGGCAGCCCGGATCGGTCTCCCAGTGAGAACAGTAAAGTTTTCTACCTCCCAGAGAACTTCAACTGAGAACCCAGACAATTACATGGGGATATGGAGTGCTGTAATTATAGATACAGCTTTGAAATTGTGAATCTGCAAAATAAGTTCTGCCCTCCCAAATCCCACGGCGCTTACCGCATGGGTTTCATCCCATTGCCACTGGAATGCTTCGTATTGTCCTTCATTTCCAGGAAAAGCTTTTCAGACATCTTTTTATACCTACCCAAACAGTATCCGATTACATCCCCTATTAACGCCTCGCGCTTTGAAAATGGGACAGTTTTGCAGGCAAACCTTTTTAGTCTTGCAAACACTACAATTCTGGTTAATGCTGACCGCCCACTACTTGACTGAGAAATCCGGTGGGAGATTTTGATTCCCACACTTGAACAGCGAGGTCTGTTAAGTAACTCGAGCCTTCGTGACCATCCAACAATCCCCCACCTCTCTGGCTTCTTCTCGAGATGACGATTGATGACGTGATGGCAGGAAACCCGTCACTGAGCTTATCTGAGCTAATACCAGTTTCCAGTTAAGAAGTACGGATGCACTCCTTAAGATAGCTCATGGGAAGAACTTTTGGCCCAGCCCAGTAGCTGACCAAGTGCAACGTCTTATAGTGAAATGTTTTAGGGTCCATTTAAAAAATGAGTATTAAATCTGTTAAATCGTCTGAGTCATCTAGAATAGTCCGGCTCAAAGCCGATTAGTCGCTCCTATCTTCTCGATGGAGAGGGTGAGGGCTTTATTTCATTCTTTTCAGTCATTGCCTATCGGTTTTTGCCTATCATGCTTAGGCAGTAGAAAAAGCTCGTAACCTATCTGTAATGAGCTTTTTTGCAATAACATTATTTCGATTCCTTTTGAAAAAGCCTCGTCCCCTGCCCTTTAGCTTTTCACGGGGCTTCTCCCCCGCACCAGGTTCACACATTTGTCACCAGTTTGTGAACTTAGGTGCATCCATTAAGAATAAATTTGATACTCGGACGTAATGGTACGCACTTATCCATCAAATGTAAGTGCAACATGAAATCCACGGGTGATACTAGCCCAGGCTCACTAAATCGTCCGTCCTATCCAGCTGATTGATTGGTAGCAGACTAGTCTGGAAGGATAGAAGCGTTGACTTGTACATCGGGTTCCCACCAGATCATTGTATATGCATATACGCATTCAATACGCCTCTGCTACTCTGACGGGAGGTCGAATGCGTGGCGCATTTTGAAAACAAAATCTGAACCTTCCTCTTTGACGTCCGAGGAGCAATAGAGCTCAATTTATGAGAGCAGTACAGGAATCTTACCATTAGTGATCTCATGGGATCCACTTATCAAAAATACAAGTCACTGCGAGAATTTGTGAGAGATCTATAGATGCAGGGCGCGTTCTGAGAGAACGACCAACTCGATACGCTTGAAATTTGTTCTCAAGTTGCTCAGTTCAGAAGTAAGCTTGACTTTCTCTATCAGACGTTTCGTCTACATCATAGAAAAGGATAAATATGAAGTTTTTAGAAGTTAATTACCCGTCTGCGGACACGCCCCGCACTCGACTTCCATTCAGAATCGTGTAGCGTATTGAATGCGTATGTGACCTATACAATGACTTGCATTGGCCAGCCGATGTACATCCTCCCACACGAGTCTGGTACCTATCAGCCGACTCCGGAAGGATGGAAGATTTAACTGACCTAGGCGGATCTCGATCCGGGATTCGACCCCCCCCCCCCCCGTGCGTGCGATATAGTGCGCCACTTGCCACTACACCGCATCTTTCCTCTCTACTTCATATTCTTGAAAATCTTTTGACTTCAAAATGATCTTCTAATTTTGAGAGCTCGAGTCTCAGTTACAGATTTATTTATTATATTACCTTTACATGGTCCAATCCTTCGTCTTGATCACGAACCTCTAGTAAAGGACGACCCTTATGGAAAAAAAAGCAAGCCCTGTTTCGACTACTGCGGTCAAATTCTGTTTCTAGATGAGTTTGCACAGTTTCTTTTGGCTTCTTGCCAATCTTCGACCACCGTTTCAGATTCTTTTTCTAATCTTTGACACCTATTTATGAAGGATTGAGCTGACGGCTCAATCTGTAAGAGGCATTGGTGCAAGTACTAATTCAATACATGACGAGTTTGCTATTTCCCTATGACGAACTTGTTTCCATTACGTTCGCGAGAGGCTAAGCTTGACTTTTTCTATCATTTCCGTCATGTTCGGGAGTGACAAGTGCAATTTAATGGCTTTTCGAAGTGAAATTCACTAGTGGTATTGATGTCTCGATAAAATACTCATCGACTAGCTGCACTATCCTCGAAAATGACCACACCAATATGTTTTCTTGGCGTTTTTGGTGATAATTACTTGCTCGTCTTGCCTTTTTGTACCTTCACACTTCCTGGTCCCGTACCACCTGCTGTCTAAGTAACTTAGTACTACCGGTACTACCTATTGTCACGTCGATCATCCATTTCCGCGAGCGGACTCCAATAAGGTCTCCATTCGTACCTGTCTCGACTCAGAGTGGTTCAGTGGATCATACTCACTCGAGGAAACCGGGACATGACATTTCTTTTGTTAGGAGCTTTCGTAAGGGAGTCTGACCATCGCGCAGGCGGCCGTCCCGGTGTTCGTTCGACTCTGTGTCAGCATCCTTTCACGAACCTCCCCAGTCCGACCGCCATCACAGAATTTTCTGATTTCCTGGGCATGGCCTCCTGGGCTCATCTTATCCTTAATATTTTTATTCTTTACTACTTTTTTTATTCTTTCCGAACCTCTAAATCCGCACGTACGCCCTAATTCATGGCTTCCTAGATTTCTAGCAATTATTAATTACTACTCTGCACGCGTCATATCCGTAAGCCATAAGGGCAAGCCACTTTCCTTTTTCCCCATTTCACTGAAATCTCCTGTGAGTCAAGATGAAAGCATATGCTCTCATTAGGGCATATTTATAGAGGTGGTCTGAGTTGGAAAAAGGATTGCGGAGACTTCCCAGTCTGCACGCAAGCATCGCTTGCTCCACCGGCATCTCCAAGAGGTTGTATATCCCTACGACAGATTAGTAAACTGTGAATGTCGGACAATCATCAAAGAAGGTACTTACCCGCCCTATCTATCCGTGGGACCTTTAAACATACTTACCCGCCCTATCTATCCGTGGGACCTTTAAACAGTCTTTCCAATTATGAAGGTGTTTATTGATCGCTTGGAATATTCTTTGGAATCTCACATGTTGAGCACTTTCATTTTGGATCAAAAGCTCGAGAGGGGAATTTCCAAGAGTTTTGTGGATTATTTTCGAACAGGTCTAAGTTCTATTCACTAGTCAATAAGAAAAGCTTCCGCCGGCTGTCATTCACCCATTTAATTTCTTCTATGCTCTGAAAGAAGAAAGAAGTTTTCTAAACGGTTTGGATAGTGGTTTGGATAGCTTGTTACCCCAGCCACCTGGATCTGACGGTAATTGACTACTTCCAGTCCCGAGTTGAATTCTCCTGCTCCAAAAATTTAGCTGAAATGTTTTTCGTACAATGCTGGTTGAGCAGTCACCAACCAACTGGGAGCTTTTGCCGATTCTTAGATTTGAAAAGTATAAAAATGTATAATATTATAAATCCTTCCGTGTGAGAGCTATTATTAAATATTTACCTATTTTAATACTTCCATAATTCCGGTCTTCTTTTAAGAATCTTTATGTCTCGGATAGGGAGAAGGCTGGTATTTGCCTCGTTTCATGATGCGTACTTCCAAGAAAGTTTCCCGAAGAATATGCATAATACACAGCCATCCATTAGTTGTCTTCGTATCAATTATTAATCAATTTTTTCTGAAAATTTTTCTGCTCTTTACATCGACGTCTTCCCGACCATCGTAATTCTCCATGAATTCTTCGATGTGAGAAATTCCAAGATCTTCGGCTCCTTATCTTTCCCGGTACAGATCGTGCCTATGATACCCTCCCCTCCGATTGGACTAGATAGAAGAGATTTCAGAATTTTCCACAATGACGTCAGTAGTTATCAGTAAAGGTTAATCCTCAACTTCTTGTGATCCCTTTTAATTAGCAATTGGAAAATAGGGCTGGGTATGAATAAACAAGCCCTCTTACCCTGTTCCATTACTTCCTATTCAAAATAAGCTTGTACTGCTTTGATATCTAATAAGGATACCCACACGATCTGTTATCACATATCTGAAGTGGGAAACTTTTCAAAATCTCTGTCGTTGTCTCCGATCTCTGAAGGAGTCAGGGCCATAACACTGTGCTCTACGATGCTTATAAGTTGAATCTGAGTGGTTTTGTGAATTCCGGACCACTTTTTCAACGGTGCTTGTTCGCTGGGAGGACTTTCGTCCTTGACCCTTTTCTCCCCTGAACCAATGTCCCATGAACCAACGTCCCATGGTAATGGTTTTCTGACTCGAATATGAATTTTCATCTATTTTTGGATTTGAATTGCATGTCTGGTTGTTGTATATGCATTGTTGTCTAAACCTCGTTTTATAGTCAGACTACTCATTGGTATGCCTCTGCATGGCATCAGAATACTCTTGCTTAAAAGCTGAAAACATTTGCCTGCATGCAATCAAACAGATACTTTTAAAACTCCCACTTCACTAATCCTTTGTCTCGAGTAGTCGATTTGTTTTCACTGGATAAGCCATGCAGGACGATAAGGTTCCCAAACTCGGGCTTTGTTTGGCCACCATGAATTAGTGGGAAGAGGCGATTCTATTGAGAATACGATTCTATGGGCTTAATCTAGCTTTGGACTCATATCCTCCTTCAGCGCTGGCTTATTGAAAAACAAGACTGAGTGAGAGGTAGAAAAAGTTCTCCAACCTTTTTTAGGGATTTTTTCAACTTTAGAACTTATTTATGAATTCGGATCAAATATTTAATTGGCTGCCTGCGAAATTATGAACATGGAAATGAGGGAAAAGCTGAAAAAATAGGAAGCTCATTAAGATAATTCATGATCTAAAAAAATTCAAACCTTCTAAAAACGGCATCAGACATTCTGAGTCGTGATTTATACACGGAACACTACCATCGCTTCAAACCAGTGCTCTCATAATTTTTGCTCATTTTTTTCTAGTAAATATTCCTGTGAATGGGCGGAGGTGGTGTAGTGGCAAGTGGCGCACTGTATCACACGCACGGTCAGGGGTTCGAATCCCGGATCGATGCCCGCCCAGGCCAACCAAGCCTCCATCCCTCCGGGGTCGGTGAATTGGTACCAGACTCGTCTGGGAGGATAGTAGCACTGACATGTACACTGGCTGGTCACCGCAAGTCATTGTATAGGCCACAGACACTACTACGCCACTACGATTCTGAATGGAAGTCGAGTGCGGGGGCGCATCCCTCAGACGGGATTGATTAACGCCAAAAACTTTATCCTTTAACTAAAACTTTAAATATTCCTGTGTATGTAGATTTTTTAAGCAATATTTGTGCGTATGTCTTCATGTCTGAACTGAATGCATGATGCAGATGGGTTTGTAATACGATTTGACGCCAAGTAATACGTGTTAGCATTTTGGACAAATAGAATTACACTCTACGGTTATCCTCAAATACGTTTACCGAATGGTTCTTGCTTCTCCTTTTATTTATGCAATTTTTGTTTGTTTTTTTTTGAAGCCTCGAGCTGGGTTCATACTTTCCAATCTATCAATGCTCACAATCATTTTCTTATTGATCCCTCGGTTATTTTTAATTCCCATTCTTGTCGTTATCTCCATCAGAGGGCAGAATTGCACCGTCGGTCAGTTCCTCATTATCACTCTTTTCGCTCTCATCGTTCTTTCCAGTCGAATTAACTTCGACTAATCATCCTCATTCTTCCCAGACCCTCACTCGACTTGACTTTGTAGTCTGAAAGGTTGCTCTACCGAGTTACCTGTCCGGAGATATGAACAGATTTTCTGTCAGTAGGAAGACGGAATGCTATAGGTTTGAACTTCTCGGGACACCTTTTTCTGCGTAGCAGCATGCCGCTCAGTACATCAACCACCTTGGACAACCAACCAAAACGATGTCTGGCCCTTCATCTGGATCGTGGAGACATGTTCAACTTTTCAACCACAAATGTCACAACAACGAATAACTGTCGATAGTCACAGTCATGAACTCCTCTTACGATGACAACTCCACTTGGTGAGGGCAGGAATCTCATTCAGAAACCATTTTCAGGTCTTTCCATCCTCCCATCAACCCTTCCTATACTTTTTCAACCTCTCCGGTACTTATTGAATGAGTCAGCAAACATCCAAGATTTAGATGATCAGAAATCGCAAATCTCAGCCCTCATTAATGGAATTCACACGTTAGTCACCTTAAGACCATCAAAATCGTACTAGTAATTGTACTAGTTTGAATTTTAATCTCTGGTGAGACTATAGAAATCGGTATAAATACCACATATAAAACATGCAGATCACACTTCTGGATTAACATATCGACCCTACCGATTGGCTCTCCAACAAACCTATAAGTCCTTCGATCTGGTTTCAATATTTGTTTAGGTAAAAGTGTAATGCTGTAATTATCGGGCGTGGACCTTAACAACGTCACTAAGATTTTGATTGGAAGTCGATGGCGTGGGAACATCCCAAAAGTAGGATCGATGAATGTTGAAAGCTTTAACCTTTATCCTTGAGATACATACCTTCCGAAATCCTCCTATACTACTTTTCTGTTGGAAGGCATGTCTCAGGGCTTTCGAACAGCTCACGAACCACCAAGTTGTGTTGATATATAGAAGATTCATTTCACCCAGACAGATTCCCATGTGCCTTCCTAGCAAATATCCCGTCTAGCCACCTCGGTTTTAATAAAATGAGAAGTTGGGGATGAGTGGGAGTGCGGTGCAATCGTATGTAATCGTCTGCTGAGTAAACTTGTTTTTTGCCCTGGGGCGACCAATTTTTCACTGCTCATTGACCAGTTGTAGTTCCTACTATTGGCATGCTATCAACCCGTCCAATTTCCACCCGATAGTTTTTCTTGGAAGAAAAGTTTCAAAGTTCTATTGACCCAAAGGTCAGAAATTATTGGATATGGGAAAGGTCCCCCTCGCAGACCTATTGTCACCCGATTTCAGATTTTCTTATCTAGTTCTGACGTCAGGATCCACCATTTCCCTTGATTGCGCCATGTACTGGACACTTTCATTTCAATTTCAGTGATTTCGGAGCTTCCAGAGGCGCAATCAGAAGCCTATGGGGTTTTTTCTAGGAAAAATATTCCTGCATCAACACCTCCCAGAAGAATGCTTCTATCTAGAGAGAGCAGTGGTAGTCAGAATGTTTTTCACGGGAACTATTGTCAATAATGTATTATTATGGTATTTGTAGCTGTCAAGTGAAGCATGCTTCTCTTTTGCTCGAAACGCCAACTCCAATCCATTATGAAGGTAGTTTTTAGGGTAGACTGAACAAGGAGAAGGAGAGGCATGGTCTTCTCCGACTATAATTAGGAATTCATGGTGAATCCAAGATCGAGGCCATGCTCCTCTGGAAATCGCTAAATACGGGAGGTTGCTTGGTCTGTCTGGGAAGGTTCAATGTCTCAGCCCACCATGTGTCTCCCATCAAAAACTGCTGCTCCCCCGCCTTTCCCACTTCCTGAACAAAAGGAGAGCGGCTCCATCCGTAGCAGTTGATTCCACAGAGTTAGAAATTCTTCATTCCATACAGCCTATACCTCTTTTCATAGACACGATTCTTAATCGCAATTGCCAAAACAGGCCACCTCGTTCGGATTTACAGACAAGATTGATACTGATTTCGGAAAATCTTAAACCTGAGTAGGGTTTGTGCGGATCCAAACCCGGTGCGTCCCTCTCCAAGCTTATCTACCAACTTTTGGGCCCACTCCTCGACTTCCTCGTACTCGACAACAGGACAGGATTGTGCATCCGAGCACCTTTTTATCATCTTATGCCTTACACTACTGAGAACCTAATTGCTGTCGCTTTCTTAATGGCTTTTAGCCATAGCTTAAAAGCTCTTCGAGAAAAGATAAATTGAGCTTACGGTGCAGCAATTGGGGCATAATTGAGTTTCCAGAGGGTTTACTACCAGATCTGTTAAAAAGACATGGTCGATGGTCATCAAGACGAGGAAGAGTCCAGAAATACGCAGCCGTCATGAACGTCTGATGAGTAATTCAATAAGAATTCGTCTTTCAAGCGAAAAAGTGCAATACCCAGTCATAGGACTCGAAGCCTACACAATGTAGTGTATATATTTTCCTTGGTAATCCCAAACCAGTTACCAGTTGAGAGCTGTATGTTAGGGTGATGTCCACGACATGATCTGATCCACCCAAATCGTAAACTTTGTTCCTACTATCTTTTACTACTACTCGAAAATGATGGATCTTACTGCCTACGTTTCTCCCGGGGCGGAGCTTACCCCGTAGTGAAGGCTGAACCAGTTTTCGCTAAAGTTATGGGTAGACAGAGGAATTTCCAAAAGGTTTCAGCCAATCCCATAGCTCCATTGGCTGGCTAAAAATTTATTTTTGGATGAATTTTTTCCTATTCTTAGTAATGTGATGGATTAGAATGCGCCCCAAAAACTCTTCCTTTTTCCTCCTCCCTACTTTTTCTTTTCCTTTTTCACCTTCTCTCTATTTTTGCCGTGCTATAATGACGCAACTTCTGCTTTTTTCGTTTTGTTCGCTTCATCTGTCGTCCTTTCTTTTTTTCTTCCAAAAAACGTCACCCTCTTCTCTTTCATCATGCATTTCATGCCTGAACACCTGCCGTCGCAGTTTTCCCTCTCCTTTTTTTCCTCTTCTCCTTTTCCTCGCTTTTTCCTTCCCTTCGTATAGAGAGGGCTTCAGAATGATCAGCTGAAGTAATTGTGGATTTTCTGACGTCGATAGCTTAAATCGCTTT
Organism: Haemonchus contortus; assembly: GCA_000469685.2. NCBI lineage: Eukaryota > Metazoa > Nematoda > Chromadorea > Rhabditida > Trichostrongylidae > Haemonchus > Haemonchus contortus. The sequence goes on from LS997565.1 coordinate 10,307,877, forward strand.
TCCCCAGTTGTACAATTCAGGTCTCTTGTCACTTTGTTTCTTGGAAAACGTCCCGAGGACGAAGGAAAATGAACTTTTCATAACGAAATAAGTTTTTTCCCTCCAGAACGCTGTCACTTTGTAGCCTCATCACGATGCTTGAATACAAAGTGGGCTGCACAGCGTTCCATGCAAAGACTGAAAAGACTCAAGGGGACTAGAAAAACGTCAAAGCTTTCCAGTGAAAATGCCAACGAACGGTTTTTTTTCTTCCCAGATAGAGTTCTCGTCAAAAATCTGATCCCTCTGGGACATCAAACTTGCCTGATCAATCGAGTAGTGACTATCTGCATCTACAAAGAACGTTCATAGTCAACCGCGCAGAACAGAACCCTGGAAGGGTAAGGAACCCTCTCATAACCGACGCGAGAAGTCGCTTTCAGTTCCAAAACTGGGGAACAGCTCCTTGACAAACGTCGAAGGTCTTTTAATGCTTCGGTCAGACGCATTCAAACTCCTCTATGTTTCCGAAAATGTTCAAATGCATGGCAAATCCCGAAAAAGCTTCAAAAAAACCCCACTTCAGTGTTTTGCTTTATTTATTTGCATCATGCAGTGACGGCTCTTCTGAGGGCGTTTTATTGAAATTCCCCACTTTCTCTCGAAGAGGAAATGAACCAGCTCCCATACAGGAAGTGCTGGGGCAGTCATATGTCTGTCAGGTGATTACCGTATCATTTGATAGGTGATAAAGTCCATTAAATTGATATTAACGCCTATCAAAGTCTTTCCTGCTCTTAAAACTGAGTACCATGGTAAGTAGGGCCTCTGGGAAGCATATGGGCAGGGTTTTGCCTCCGACCAAGCAATTCTGCAGTACTGAAGGCAATATTGAGCATTGTTTTTCCGTGTAGTAGACTTATTAAATTTCCTTAAGGAACTACGTCACTTAATAATCAAATTCCTGTGCAAAAGTGTTGTTGATGTCGATAAGCGTGATTACTTCCCGTTTTCGGACAGAGCATGTTTGGACCACGTGCCATTCAGCTACAAATCGTGTCTGGAGTCTTACGATCTTGTATCTTGTAATTCATTCTCGGAAAACACCTGTGATTCACGATAACACCCACCCCCTTCTCCTTCTTCTCCTTTCTCCCTTACCCTCCGTTTAGAACCTTGTTCAGGAGCCTCTCCTTGAGTAATTTGCTGTTTTTAGCCTCACTTGTGCGACCGAAACCAATTGACCGTGTCGGAAATGAAGGAGGGTCGTTGCCCCACCAGCTGCCTTCAAAAGTACAATACCATAGTTTTGCAAAGTTATAGCCACAGACAACTTATAATTATAATCATAATTGCTTATAATTGTTTTTATAATGTAGAAATAATTACATTCAAAAGCGGAAGTGGTGTAGTGGCAAGTAGCGCACTATCTCACATGCATGGTCACGATTTCTATTCCCGAATCGATATCCGCCTAGGCTAACCAAGCATTTCGTCCCTCCGGGGTCGGTTAATTGATACCACATTCATCTGGGAGGAAACAAGTAAAAGCACTGACGTGTACGTCGGCTGGCCACTGCAAGTTATTGTATGGGCCACATACGCATTCAAACCGCCACTACGATTCTGTATGGAAGTCGAATGCGGGGCGCATCAATCGGATTGACGATTGATTATAGCCCAAAGACTTTATCTTTTTCTACTTCAATAATTTAAGTTGTGCCTACCATTAGTCATATGTAGTTCATATACCCATAGAGGAAACTGCTTAGGACTTCCGTGATAATCCTACCGGTCTTATCTGCCCTCTGTTATACATATGATTAACCGAGTACAGCGGACTTTCGGGACTTCCAAAAATTAATTTCCGGTAATTCTTCTTTGTAAAAGTTCAAACTCCTTCAAACTTCCTAGTCCAAAGCGAACGATGGGGCACGTAATCTACTGTACCTTGAGTAGTTTAAAAGCACTTGTAGAAAAGGGCCGTTTTTCATTGTCTTAATGATGAGTCCACCTCTACCGGAAGGGTGCTTGGTGCAGAATACGGTAAGTCTATAAAGGCTATAGTGGTCAGAAAACGAATTTTTGCTCTGCTCACCTTTTTGTTAGAATTTATTAATTCTGCATTCTACCAAATTATGCGGTTGGAAAGGAAAGAGTAACTGCCTGTACAACAGAGAGATTGTACTGGAAATGTACTTTCTTGAGAGGGCAAATATATTTCGAAGAAAACGATTTTTTTATTACGCAAACGAAAAGCAATTATAAAAATTGTAATCAATTTTTGATTGTAAATTATCTTATAATGTCCATAACTGCAATTCAAAAAGCGTGAGAACGAGTCGTTGGATGAATTGTATGAACTGAGATTTTTATCACAAACCTCTCGTCCAACATTGTGATTGAAGCGTCGGAAAATGGCCAATAGTCTCTTCGATATCGCAGTGTTGAACAATGCCGCCGAGGCTGCCGCAAGCGGCGACCTCAAGGCAACTCCTGACCCACTCCTGTTTTCCCCTAAGTGAGCTTCAAGGGCAATTATGCTATGATCGGAATCCCAATAAATGCCTAGAAGATTTTATTGTTCTAATAGGAATGGGAACTTTCTTGGAAAGTACTTGCGGGGCATGACAAGAAGCTACCGAGAAAATTTGTGAATCGTAGTGGGCGATAATTGAATGAATCGTATATTTGCCCTAGTTGAATGGGTACAATTCTTTTTTCCAGCAGTTTTTTGAATAGTCTGCAGACAAATTGATTGCTGCTGACGGCTCATTTATCCATCCATCCATGGGTGCTGCTTGAATATCTCTATTCAATAAGCCATCTGGGATGATTTCTCTTTGTAATTCCCATAGTAAAGCAATTTAACTGGGCGGAAAAGAATTGATTTGTTCAACGTCATTCAGCCATTAAACTCCCACTTACCCGCCGCTGTTCATTTCGACGGCGACAACTTTCCCAGATCCCACGATCCCTCGATTTCACGTGACCGGAAAAAAACAATTCGAATAAAATAACAAAAGGAAATGATCACAAAAGAAGTGCAGTCAAAGCGCAGCCGCACTGAAAGTACTCGTGCATGTGACGCGAATCTTAACGTTCCAGTTGAACGAATTAATATTAAATAGTTCAATATTCGAAAAAAAACTCCAAAAAATACTCAAGCCTACACCTCTGTGTGAACTTCCCAGATTTTTCTGTTACTTGTCTGAAAAACTTGCTTAAGACTTATTCCGGCGCTTCTTGTCCAGCCTGACCAGCCCTATTAGCTCTTCAGATCGGTTCATCGGTACCAAACTTGTCTGTGAGGGTGAAGACACCTGTTAGAATATCGCCTGGCACCCTCACCTGCACAAGCGGCCATATGCGCCCTTCGAGGAAGACGGGCAGTTGGATCGCTTTTGTGTAATCGATTCGCCGCACGCGGCAGTCGCGGACCAGTTGCCTCATTATTGCAGTTCTAACGTTCTTCACACAGCTCGATCGATACACGATTATTACTTTTGGCATAATTCTGATGTAACCTCTTTTATTCCTGTATTTCTTACCCACAGCGGAGCTTCTGCTCCATTCTGCTATACCCTTTCGAGCACGACGTCGCTCTCGCCGCGAAGCGGCAATCTATTAGGTTGAGTCATAAGTCCTCGGACAAAATGGCAATGATAATATTTATCTTACAATTTTTAAACGACAATGACGAATTATTTGAAATATGCCCCATTGGCATCGATGGTCTTCTGCCAATGCTTGGGCAAATCGTAGATGCCCTTGCTTTAGAACGCTGGGAGCTGGCCCTTGGAGAACTGCACCAGTGCCATTTTGATGTCATCGCATGTTTGAAAGTCCTGACCATCCAGATGACGTTGAAGATGGGGTAAAAGGTGGTAATCCGAGGGATACAAGTCTGAGGAACATGGTTGGTGTGGTAAACTTGTCCTGCCGAAATTCGTCAGTTCAATTTTTGTCGTTCTTGCAATGTGAGGGCGTGCGTTGTCGTGCTGGAAGTGAACTTTGTGCTGCTGTGGACGTGTAGCTTCGGGATTCGCCTTCAAATTCCTCAATTGCGTAATGTAGACGTGTGCAGTCACTGTGCATCCTTCGTCTAGCAGCTCCCATTATTCGACACCGTGAACGCTCCACCAGAATCAGAGCACAACCTCCTTGGCGTGTGCGTTGGGTTTGGGGGAGTCTTCTGCATGCGCACCTTTGTCAATCCATTGAGCACGCCAGTGAACGTTAGAGTAGAGGTTCGACTTCGCACCCCTGGTGACTAGGCACTCGAGCCACGTGTGGTGCCCTTGAGCGTGAGGAGAGAAAAAGCAACGCCGTCGCGGCGGTCTATGTCATACTGCTTCGAAGCATGAGGCACCCATCGGCCGAGCTTTCGCACCTTGCCGATTGACTTCAATCTACGAATAATTGTGGACTGACTCCCCAAAGGTGACTGCCAGTTCACGAGTAGTTTGATGCGGATCGGCTTACACCTGGCTTCGCAGCACGTCCAAATCCAACTCCATTGGGCATCCCGGACGGTCTTCTTCTTCGATGGAATAGTCGCCCGATGCGAACTTCTAATGTGACTTGTAAATTGTACACGTCCTGCTTGTGAACATCCTTCACACCTCTTTCGATTGCCGCGGGTTCATGGCCAGATAAAAAAATAAATATGATGGGGTTGCGGATGTGGAGTTGCGACGGTTTGAAATCATGAGGCATAGTTGCTAGAAAGGAAATAGTTAGGTGCCTTTTTCAGTATGCGTTCAGAAGAGCTTTCTATACTCTATCTAACAATGCCTCGCACGTTCATTTTCGTCACCTCTTTCAAGAGTTATGATCGCTAGAATTCATCACTATCATTTTGTCCGAGGACTTATGACTCAACCTAATAAATCTCACAGCTCCACATCTAAACGATACCATGGCCTTGAAGGCAATTCAGGTGCGTGACGCCCTTCAAAAAGAGACGTAGGAGTGGGGATAATGATTTCGGCAATTCTCGGATAATGTACTCAATCCTGGTCCAGGGATGCGCCCTCGATTCGACTTCCATTTAGAATCGTAATTGCGTTTTTTGAGTACGTGTGTACCCTGTACAATGACTTGCGGTGGCTAGGTTATGTACAAGTCAGTGGTTTATCATCCCAGATGAGTCTGGCACCATCTAGCTGACCCCGAAAAGATGGATCGTCTAGTTGGCCCAAGAGGATATCAATCGGGAGTTCGATTTCTGAACCATACATCGGTTCCCACTGCACCACCTCCGTTTAACCCTGCTCTATCTACAGCTAAAAATCTGTACACTTGAAATTTAAGTACTTCAAGAGCCATACTAAAGTTTTATTTAGCACGTGGCCATTTTGGCTGCAATTTGGATATAGCTGCACATTCGTACTAACTGAAATGGCTATCCACTCATACTTTAGAGACACCAAATGGGCGAATTATCCTTCAGCTTGAAATACGTCATTTTGGCGTCTCACAGCTATGTAAGGAACCATGTACTTTTGACAAATGTAATTTCTTCTCATGGCTTCTTAACATGAAGCAATTTATCTTGTATGAAATGGGTCAGGGGTGGAGCTTCATAGGTGTGTGGGGAGGGCAAAGTGGGGGACTATGCAGCAATCATTTCAAACCCAAATGGTTTGGGTCAAAAAGCAGCAGCTCTAGCCAACCTGATCAATGTTCCAATTACAACAATTGTAATTGTATATTTTTCATGATTTTTTTTTTCATTTCCTAAGCTTACACCCCTTTCATGGCTTAGCGTCCGCAAGCCGGATCCCGGGAAATTCCAAAGAATCTTGGTTACTAGTGAGGAATCTTGTAAGAATTTTCATTGGCTATAGCTTTTGTGTGATTGCGGTTTGTGAGTCCTTCCATCAGAGACAAATTTATGTTAAATTAAAAGTCTAACGTCCCTCCTTCCTGACCTTTTGGCAGGATGGGCACCCTTTTTTTCGGGACGAGCACCAGTAAATTTTTATTACCCCTGAGCAGTATCCCTCGGTGGCCTAGGGCATCTTGTATGAATAATGGCTTGAGAATCGTAGGATTCTGTGAAATCCCGAAGCTCATCTCATGCGACGATTGAAGGCTGATAAGCGTTAATTGAAGTCTATTCCATAGCTATTGGAGAAAGCTCAATTGGTTTTTTTTCAGTGGTTCTATTCAGTATTTTTTTTCCATTTGTGACTGACCATGCTCAAAATCAATTAGAGTGCCAAGAAAGTCTTAGGGGACTCCTTGGGTGTAGGAGGGGTAATTGGGCGCACTAGTAGGAATTCCCCACTTTTAGTCTATTCCGCTACCGTGTAACTTGCATGTGTAGGGTATGATTCGCACTGTGATGTAATAGATGGAAGGTAAACTTTTTGATGCTCATTCTCGTTTCATCGGTGGTCTGCGATACCCGAATCCGTTCTCCTATTCATACAAAGGATTCCGGTAGCGTTTGCTCGGACCAAGGATATGGGCTTCAGTAACCTTTTTAGGTTCCACTCTGAGATGTGGCCGCTAGACCATGGCCGCTGCACTCTGCGCTACCCTACCTCAGTTCCCCATCATAGACCAATTTAAGACCATTCAAGGCTTAAAACGGAACATCGATAAAGGGAGGGGATTCTGAGTCCCGGTTCTGGGGATCTCACTCCAGTTGGAGACGTAGCCGACCATTTATCCCCATCAAGCAGTCCTGGTGTCATTCAAAACCTCCTATCTTTCTGGTGTTTGTTGTAGGCATGGCGCACTCGGACCGGGAAGCATTGCTAACTTGCTTTTTTCAAATCATTCTTTCTGTGAAAAGCTTTTCCAAGGTGACCTTTGCTCTGTTCCGGTCACAGTTGCAAGTTTCGGCTCGACTTCCTTCGCTCTCTCTCGTTCCCACTCATTTGCTCAGGGCGGAGCCTTACAACGACCATTTCACATCGTCGTACGCTTGTTCACTTGATCGATGTCACACCTGTCCATTTGAGAGTATTGATCGTTTTTTGAATGATTTTTAGGCTTTTCCATCGTATTCCTATCAATTTTACCATTGCCATCGTTTTTTCCGCAAATTTCATTATTCAGAACTTGTCGTTCCATAATTCGTTCTGTCTTTTGCACTGATTCAATTTTGCCCTTATGCCGTCAAAGGCAAAGAATTGAATGGCATCATTTTGCCCTTTCAATAAGATTTCCCCCGTTGATAAATCTTGTACTTCAGAAATGCGACCGAATGCCAGCGGTGAGTGGGTGGTGGTCGAGTGTGACTGGTTCGATCAGATCAGAGCCATGCAGGTATGTCAGGTTGAACTGGGAAAATACCACCAGCTTTTCCATCCCCATCAAAAGTTTAGTAAAGGGTCCCTGAAGAGCCTGCTATAAAGCTCCGTCTTCTATACCCATCAGGACTTTTGTAACTCTATTTTGTACTTTTTGTTGGAGTTTTTACACTTCTACAGTCGTCAGTCCTTTCTGGGCGTCAGTATTCCAGAAGCTGGGAGCGTATTCCAATTTCCGGGTCCCCAGGCCAGAGTAATGTGATAGTAAAAAATATAAACTGTTTTTATGGGTACTTACCTAGGTGTGTATCAAAACTGGGCGCCTGTCATCTCAGCATCACACATTTCGACTTATTGTTCTGAGATGTTTTCGAGAAAAGAGATCGGATTACAAATATTGTTATGATGTTTGCCGGGCCAGACTCCTGGCAGCCGATAAGCGGTAGGATTGTTAGAAAATGAGCAATGGGCTTTCGAACAGCCTTCTGGAAGTGTACTGTACATGTATTCTACGCGAGTTCTTAGTCGTATTCTTTTTCCAAACTTTTATCATACTGCAACTTCAAGTACCACCCATATGCCTTCGAATAAGAATGGTTGCAGGAAAGAGGGGTCCTGCTTGCAGTCCAGGCCTCCCTTTGCAAATTATTTATGGAGGGAGGGATTGAAGAAGATGGCCATTGCAGGACCACCAGTAGTGTAACCTATTTTTACAACCCTTCCATTAGAATCGTCCTACTAGATACCCGTAGAGGAAGAAGGGAGGAAAGAGAAAGAAGGAAAGAGGAATTGTCAGCGAAACCTTAGCTTGCTAGTTCACTGTATATGGCAAATATTTCAATAGTAAGGTACATCAAACGACGTTCTCTGGCCATGCATCAAAATAATTCACCTATTAACATCGTTTAGTTGACATCGTGCTTGCTCTTCAGGGCTCCAGCCCGTACATGCCCTAAAAGATAACCCATTTCCTTCGTGCCCGTCCGAAAGTACATTTCATTTCTGCTTTAATGAACCATTGAATCGAGGACTACAACTGCTGACTCCCAATTAGCTTTTCCCATTGTAGGGGCTAGCTCGTGGGGAAAAAACTGGTATTCTCTTTTTGACTATAACACATTCACAGTATTCAAATACTATTCTACGATTCCAAATTGTATGGAGTGAACTCAGAAGGAAGGAGTAGTCTCCTTGAAAAGTTGGTTTGAAAGTTCATTTAAAGGGATTCTATTTGCTCTCCCCCTCAGAATCGTGCATTAAAAGAGCTGTGATTGAAACTTGTGAACATGTCCCATTTCATCATCACCTCCATAGGTTGTCGCTCGAGAAAACAAAGTGCCCGTACGATTTTAGCCTCTATTCAAAAAATAGTATTGAAAAGGGGTCGCCTTAGTAGTTCAGCCAAAAGATTACTACTTAAAGTGCAAAGCCTTCGGTGTGGCCCCTTTCGTGGAATGCACACCACTAGCAAACAGAATGGAAGTCGAACGCACCTACGCATTCGACTTCCATTCTATTCGCTAATGGTGAATGTCGTCTATATATTGACTGTAGTTGTTGTCCACGTTGTGCAAATCATCACTTTTATGGTCCCCACACGAGTTTGGTACTAACTTACCAATCTTAGAGGGATAAAACGCTAAGTTGATCTAAGCTGATGCCGATCCGACTCTCTGGACCATGCGTGTGAATGGTCCGCCTCTTACCACTAGGCTACCTACACCACTTCCGCAGTTAGAAACAGGTACAAAAAGTTCGAAAGAAATAGTGAGCTGAGTTCGTTCCTCAAGCTACTTTATGCAGGACTTCAGTTTTCCTGGTTATCTTCGCTTCTTTTTGAAAGCAAGTATGCTCAAGATTCACTTCCAAAGAGTATGCTACCGTGGCCAGAAGCGTAGCACTCTGTTAGCCAAGTTGTGAGATTCTCCAGCGAAATCAGCTTGTCTCAGTTGAGTGGGTAATGGACTGGAAGCAGGTCTAGTTAGGGGTAAACGGTAAGAAATAAGGGGTAATAAATGAGTGTGGAAATAGAAAAGATATGTAAAGGACCTGTATTGTCTTGCCGAAGTACTCGTCGTGGGAATAGAGTAGCATTCGAACTTCTCTGCAGTACAACGGGGTACACTACATACCTAGAGGTTGGCTGGGGTCCACTACTATGCTATTACTGAGTCATTTATTCCCGCTCAGCCGTTGTTGATATGATTGATCGTAAACGTACATAAATTAATGCTAAATGAGCTGATGCAGCGAGTTTATCACTCTATTCTATCAGTCCGACCTTGAATCGAGACTTGCGGGGCTCGTGAGGGTCACGAACTCGGCGGAAATTCCTCGATGGGCTAGAGAGGAAGGGAATATATAAAAGTATTATGTACTGAACTCGTTAGAGGATTGAGGTGATGAAATTCTGAGAGGATTGAGGTGATGAAATTCTGAAGAAATGGACCAAAAGAATGGGAAGTGAAACTCTCAGGTGCTGGATTGGGTAATGGGAATCTTACCCGTAACCATTCTCCTCAACGCCGTATTTTATTTGTCTTTGCCTGCAGGCCTGTGAAAATTCCTTCGTATAGGAGAACGAAGGTAGCCATGCCATCGGAATCTTTTGTAAGTAGGCCTAACCTGTGAATGAGATGGATTGTTTGAATCCTTTTACCTTCATACGTCGTTCAGGTATTCGAACTTGTGTCACTTGGGGAAACCTAGAACATACCGCACCCATGTGATGGGACGAATTTAATTTCGTTGTTTATCCAAAACTTTGCATAGTAAACATCAGCGAATGTTTATTGCAAAAGCGTGTCCTTTTGGCAGCTGATGTTGATTGCGTCAACGAACTTCCTCGATTTGAACGGCTTCCCGACTTGTCTCATATACGTCTTAAGAGTGTGTGTGTGTATCTATCTGGATGCAAGCGTATGTAGGTCCATGTTGATGTGTGTGTGGGTGTGTGTCAATTGGTCTTACTGGGTTATCGTCGACGATCGAAAGTAATTGGGTCCTTCGAGAGTCCGCCGAGACAAGCTGCATCCGAGTAGTAAATTGTCACCATGACTGAATCCGCTGTTCGTTAGGGACCGCAGCCATTACTAGGTATCCACTTACTTTATTTCTTTGTTAAGGGGTTCGCCTAGTTTAATGGACAAGCACACTACTCGGAAGCGATAGGTCAAAGTTCAAGTCCCGGCGGACACCGAACCTTTTCCTTCAGTGGCTCCGTATCTATGTGATCTCATTAAAAATCCAATTAGGTGAAAGAATGAGCGAATCCTCTTGTTGGAAGGCTTCCTGACCATGTTCGTCGAACGTGACAAGTCCAGAACCTCAAAAAATCCAAAAAAAAACGTCCAGAAGAATGATAGTTCTCTGCTTTCCGAAAACTTTTTGCGAAGAGTATTAGGTAGAAACCTATCACTTTGGAGTGATATAAAAAAAGTATGTGACTTTTTTCCCGTTCGGGTTATGACGTCGCTCTCCAAACTCTTCTTGGGATACTGTAGGAGTTTTTCTCAACTATTCAATTTTCATGCATTAGATGTTTTCAATGATATTTCCAAAGTTCAGTTGGGTTGAGAGACCTTCCTGCCGCCCACCCTCGCCGACCTGAGCATGCAAGTGCTCGTCCGACCCGAAATAAAAGTTGATTACGCGAATGTTATAAGAATGGGATCGGTCAGGGTCCCTTACTTTATGGCTTACCACTTTTAATTGGTTCTCAAGCTCAGGACCTTTAGCACAACAGTACTTCATGGCTCACAGTTTTGCATGAGCCCGAACACCCTGAAGAAAAGTCGACAATCCGATAAGATGCAAGGACTCCGGGTTTCCCTACCCAAACATCCGCCTCCTATCAAAGAAAGAACGCATCCAGAAAGACGTCACCCACGTGTCTCTGAGAGCTACCGTATTTCTCGAGTTCCCACAATCAAGTGCTATTATGAGGTTAATACCTGAGCCGAGAACTCAAAATAAACAAAATAACAAACAAACAAACAAACAAAATAGAAACATGTAGTAGTAGGTAGAGCCCTTAAAAAAATAAACGGTCCTGGGTTCAGATCCCAGTTCGATACGCTCAGGCCAACCAAGCTTTTCGTTCCCAGGGGTCACTTAATTGCTACTAAAATCGTCAGGGAGAATGAAAACAATTTGTTCATCAGTCTGCAACCACAACCAATGTAAAGGCCACATACGCTTTCGGAATGCCACGATCCTGAATGAAAGTTGAACACGGTGACGCATCCCAGCAACGGGGTTGATTAAGCTGAAAAGTTTATCCTTCACTAAGACCCTGAAGACCGATTGGGCCGATTATGCCATCATGTGAGGAAAGAGAAGGACAACCACGAGATTATCCTGGCTCAGGCTTAAAGCTACGAGAGGGTGATTCACCACCGTTTGGCATTTATCGCTGCCTATGTGGGCGCAAAAAATCATTAAGCGCTCGGAAATGAGGTTTAGTCCGTCGCTCGATGACCGAGCCGTATCTCGCGATTAAACATGGGGACTTCGTAGCAAAAAGTTCCAGCACTGGCAAGAAAATTTCATCAATTTCGAGTACAAAAATTAAAGGACACCTTGAAATCCCCACCTCTAACTGTCCCAATGAACCTCTACTGAAGTACAATTGAGACCTCTCCTCGATAGAACTGTCCGGTCTCTTCAACGGCATTTCTTCTGACGTGTCGAAGCCTAACACCAGATCCGAAGAAACATGAGAATTAGTAAAAAAAAAAAACGACAAAGACGTCATATTTACTGAAATTCGGTTCAATTAACACCCTTAAACTTCAACAATAAAGCCGGCACCAGCTTTATCTTAGAAGATGACTTATAAATTAGTAGTATGGGATTCTAAGGGCGGAGGTGGTGTGGTGGCAAGTGGCGCACTATATCACACGCACGGTCAGGGGTTCGAATCCCGGATCGATGCCCGCCTAGGCCAACTAAGCCTTTCATCCCTACGGAGTCGGTGAATTGGTACCAGACTCGTCTGGGAGGATAAAAGCACTGACTTGTACATCAGATGGCCACCGCAAGTCATTGTATAGGCCACATACGCACTCATTACGCCACTACGATTCTGAATGGAAGTCGAGTGTGGGGGCGCATTCCTCAGACGGGATCGGTTAACGCCAAAAACTTCATCCTTTTTATCCTTCGTGGGATTTTCGAATAAGTTCCGAAGACGCAGGTTCAGATACGGGAGCCAGAATTCTAAAATCTATTTTGCATAGAGAAAACGGATGAGGAATGATGTCACTCCACAGGATGAGGTATCTTGTGCCCAGAGATCGCGTCGCGCCCGACGCATCCGTTCCTGCGCTGTCGCGCGCTATGAAGGGAAGGTTTGAATTCTCGGTAGTGGGATGCAATAGCGGCTGCGGAGCTGCTGCAGCTTGCCGTTGGAGTTTGGGAAGAAGTACCGCCATCCCTGTTGGCGTATGCGGTTCGCTGTTGATACTCCTCCTCTGCCTCGGTTTCTTTTCATGCAAGCCGTGAGGGGTGTCCTACCTGTTAAGAAGTACGATCAAAAGCTCAATTGTAGCTTCCGGGTTCTTTGCACTCGCTCACTCAAACCCAATTTTGAATTAATTCAAACTGCACAACTACTTATGCGCAGCGTGGTGGACATCCCAAAAATGTAATTGGTTACTGTCAGCACCTCAATGCATTCATTCTGCCCCATACTTCACCACCGTCAATCTACAAGAATTCTTCAATCTTTTGGAAGTTTTTTTTTCTTGATGGAAACGTCTAGATTATGACTCCTTCAACTGCTGAATGGACCAAAACCTTTGACTAGACATTCTTATAAGGGCTGTGTCCAGTTACGAATCATTTCAGAACAACTACTTCTGGGTATTACATCTGAAAGGATCGTCAATTGTCTTCCTATACGGCATAGTATGCACATTCGGTGCATTGGCAAACCTTATCGTACTCTTCGCTTTCATACGTACATCAAATCTACGGAATCTCAGAAATAGGTACGTTCCGACAAGTACTAATGTACTAGAGCTGGACAGTATTACAATTACTACTGATCCAATTAATTTTTTATAATATCACTTAATTATCCGTTTGACCGATGCTAATACTCCTACCGTAACACTAGTCGTGAAATAATTATTGAATTACTGTTACATCATAGAACGGGGTGTGTTGTCTGTAAGCAATATGCGACTAATGCATGCCATTTCACGACTAATATCAGTATAACGCAACATTCAGCTTACGAATGGGGGTATGGGTACATACGTGCGTCCGAGGATGAGCGCGGCGAAGTGCATGGTGATTCGAACGAGTCTGGTGCCTATCATTGGGGCCCAAATTTGAAGTACAGTAGATTAATAGGGGGTGCTAAGGGTGCTAAGTGGGTTGGGGGGGGGGGGGGACCACGCGGCGCGGCAGGCGGCGCGGCACCCTGCCGAAGCGGTGTTTAGGGACGTTTTATAGTTTTTTATGTTGTAACTGTGCATTTTTCACCTAATTTTAAGAAGGGGGAGGGGGCTCCGGGGTGGGTGAGCCAATTGGACGTCCAACTTTTATCTCATCTCAGCTTTTTACACGAGACAACCACCTCACCCACCCCCGGAGTCCCTCCCCTTATTAAAAAATAGGTTTTATCGGCTCAGAAAAAGTGTATCCATAATATACGAGCATATTGTTTGTTCTGAATCACAAAACACAGCAGCACAACCTTACCATTCCTTCCCGGAGTCAGGCCCATTACTGTCTTGCTGGAGAGCGCAGGAAGCCGCGCCGCAGCCGCGCCGCGTGGTCCCCCCCCCCAACCCACTTAGCACCGGTGCTAAGGGAGTTGGGGGGGGCCACGCAGCGGCGCGGCGCCTTTTCATGTCTGCGTCCTCTGCGGCGAGATAGTGGGCAAGGAAGGGTAGGCGAGCCCGTAATGGTGTTTAGGGACATTCCATAGCTCTTTTATGGTTTGACTGCGTATTTTTCACCTAATTTTAGTAAGGGGAGGGGCTCCGGGGTGGGTGAGCCAATTGGACGTTCAGCTTTTATCTCTTCTCAGCTTTTTGCACGAGATAACCATCTCACCCACCCCGGAGCCGCTCCCCTTCCTAAAAATAGGGTTTTATCGGCTCAGAAGAAGAGTATCCACAATATGCAAGCATATATCATGTGCCAAGATGTAATATGTTTTGAATCACAAGACACTTCAGTACAACTTCACCATCCCTTCCCAGACTCAGCTCCAGTACTGCTATCTCGCTGGAGAGGGCGCAGACATGAAAAGGCGCCGCGCCGCCGCGTGGCCCCTCCCAACTCACTTAGCACCTTAATAGGGTCAGCTGGTACTACTGATCTACTCTACTTCAAAATTTGGGCCCCAATGATAGGCGCCAAAGCCGTTCGAATCATCACGCACTTCGCCGCGCGATTTGCCGCGCCTATCCGGACGCACGTAAGTCCCGTCCCCCTACGAATGGGGAACTTGTTTTCTTTCGTCATTTCCCGCCGGCAATTGCCGCTTTGCGACTGTACGAGCAGGATCATCTGCTAGACACCCTTCGACAGGGGTGGACATCGTCCTGTGGCAACACTGGACGCGTTGCGACGTCTGCTGGCAATGTGCGCGACTGAGTAGTTTTTGGTCGGAAAATAATGTGCTCCAAGGTAAACTTCGTCAGCGTTAGAGCGACCGTCGTCAACCGACGTCCACCTTGCGTCAGCTGACGTCCGTCCTTCTCATCGCACGTCACTGTAGTCTGAAAGCACCAACTCGTGGCTTCTTCTGTGTCACCTAAGGGTGTTTAAAGGCACCGTTCGCGATGATTCAATGGGCGGGTGTGTCGATGACGTGTCCGGCTCTAATTTGATGTAATGTCTGACTGTCTGACGTGACATCGAATGAGAGGCGGACACGTCATCGACACGCCCGCCCATTGAATCATCGCGAACGGTGCCTTTAACTTGTCTCTCTAGACCTTATACGAATTGCTTTTTTCTGAGGGTTTCGAAGAAAATCGAGCACTTCGGTCATAAGGATATTATCTGTACCTGAAAGAACTGGGAAAAAAGCTTTAACTGCGACTCCAATTTTGAAACAATTAACTATTCGAAAGAATCGTTTTTTCCAGTTTTATTGGGTTTTAGTTGAGTTATATTCGTTCAGATGTAAGCGCAGAAAGGATTATTTGGACTCTTTCAGTTTCATCGTTAATTTGGCCTGTTCCGATTTATTGCTATGTGTAGTTACGGCTCCAGTAACGTTATACACGAGTGCAAATGCGTTTTGGCCCTTCGGCGATATCGCTTGCAAAGTGGTAAGTCACTCAGACGACACCAGGACAACTTGTCCATTCGTGGGCGTGATTACCTGACCATTCAAAAAAGTTCCTGTTCTCTATTTCAGTTGGCGTCTGTCCAAGCGGTGAACACTTTTGTGTCATCACTTACACTGGCGTTAATCGCTATGGATCGTGTACTACTTACAAAGTATCCAGTAAAATGGTTAGTTAATATTATTCACAGCTATGACGATTCTGAAGCTAGAAAAACCGATTATCGATCGTTTCCAGGCGATTGGCCGCAACAGCGTCAATCATTTGTTACTGCGTCGTTTGGGTTGTATCGATCGTGATCGCCTTACCGTATTCTCTTACAGTGAAATCCCAGAAATTCGATAAAGTCGAACCGTGGAATGATGTACATACTCCGAAAATGGTAATTTTCTAGTGACTGCTGTACGAATCATCGATCAATCAATCGATTGATAGCCTAGTATTGACTTTTTAGCTCAGTATATGCGGACGATCTTATCCAGAAATCTGCATGGAAATCCAGGATACATGGGAACGTGCCTATATTTCCAAAACCACATTCACAATTACGGTGCTAGCTATTCAGGTAATAATTTTCGATTAATCATTGTTTACAATACTTTCACCACTGATCGTCGTCGTAAAAACGTGTTTTGCCATGAGGGTCAAGAGGCGCCGGTCGTCGCATAGAAATAAGGCCACCGCGGCGGACGCGACGCCAACTCAGAACCAACCTCATTTCGTTCAAACTTTCAGTATCTACTACCACTATTTGCATTGGCTTATGCTTACGTACAAATTGGATCAACAATACGACGTCGATCAAAAGTGAGCCGAACGATTAATCAAGCTCGACGTATGAGCATGCAAAGTAGGAACAGGTTAGTAAAAAGAGTTTATTTGATATTTACACTGGGGAATATTTGATGTCATGTCACTTTGCCTCTACAAATGTGGGAAAAGACTTCCAGCCAGTAGGAGTGACTATTATGGGTGGTTAGCCATAAGGGACGCGCAGGCTGCTTTCATAGTACGCCGGCGTGCCAAGGGGGGAGGGGGGCAGGGGGGGAGGCAGACAGTCGGTCGACGCGGTCTTTCAAGCCCCTTCGAAGGGCTGAAAACAAAGAAGAAAAAAAGAAGAACAAGACCAAAACCATTTGCACAAGCCTATGGTTGTTTGGTTTTTGATCTTGTTCTTCTTTGTTTTCACCCCTTCGAAGGAGCTTGGGCGCGACGCGGCCGCGTTGACTGACTGTCTGCCTCCCTCCTCCCCCCTGGCACTACCTCGGCTGACACGCCGGCGGACTATGAAAGCAGCCACAGATGCTTGCACGACGCTTCTGATTGGTTAACCACCTGGGAAACGTGTAGCGACGTTCCACTCACAACTTGTGAGCATATTGGTAATCCTCATCCGTCTCAAGCATGCAGTGACTTTTAGCTAGTTGTCTCAGTGCTTTTTATGTTGTGGTTGGTTATCTTAGCTAGTTGTCGCGACTGGTATGCGGATTGGGGCAACTAACTAATGATAAGACAACCATCTAGACTGTAACCTGGGCACACATGAAACTGCTTTCACTTGAAATAAGATAGATATCTCAGTCAAATTTCTACGATTCATATAAAACGCTAAATTTTTTCTATCTAGGACTACAATTATTTATTCATTTTATTTAACTGATCAAAACGAGGTAACTTTGTCGATATGTCTTCCGATTTTGGATTCTACGGAAATTGTTGGACAGCTGGGTTCATGCCTCATACACATCTTCGACAGCAACTTTATTCCAAAAATGGTCCGCGTTCGAGCCGGGTGCTGAAAATACAGTAATCTCAAATAGCCTGTATCAAATTTCGGCGTTCAATAAATTCTATAGGGTTTTGGGCTGAGTAAAACTCATAACTAGTTTCAAAAATAACACGGCAATAACACGGCACAAGAGTATTTAAATAATAAACAACTATGCCGAGGTTAAAGCAAGAGAGGAGTTGGAAATTATTTACAACTCTTTTTTATTTTTCCATAGCTATTTCTAATACTAAACAAGACTCTGTCCCTATTTTGCACCCACCAACAGAAGACCTTCGGTTTCAAACCCTCAGAAGCTAACTGAGACCACTTGTGATAATTGTTGTCAAACACTGTCATGTTGACAAGCTTGGTACGCTGCTTGGCACGTTGTCAAGCCCTTGTCACTCAAACATCGACGTGGGCACGGCAATTTCCTCTTACAACTACCACATATAGCTACATCACATCACCAAGACATCATGAATCTTCAAAGTTACGTGCCGATCGCATGAGGGCCACCAGAATTCAAGCGAGTATCTACAGCAGGGTTTTATCGAATTTCTTACTGTCTAATATGTAACCTCATGAAGCAGTTTCTTGTTCGGTAGCAGTCCGAACCGCAAAATAACAGTAATGAAGTCAAACTTACCGGCAAGGCTACCATTACGTTACACATCTTTCCTGTAATGAAGGATGCCCATGGACCCACGGATACCTATGGTTAGGTATTGCGAAGTAGGATCCCAAGTACAACCATATGGTCAAGAACCGGGACACTGCACAGTATGCTCACAAATTGAAGGTCAGGGGTTCCCGCAAAGGTCACACACCGCTCAAGCGGAGTATGTACGGCAGTGCGCGCCATCCCCAATGACTAGTTTTTTCATTAACAAGATCCGTGAGAGGGTTGCAGAGGTTCAACTAACTCAACTTGCAAGTATAGCACTTCCCTATGCCTATCATCCCGCATTCCTAACTTTATTGCTGATAACGTAGTGGGTTACCAAGTGTCGCGTTAAGTCGCCTCTCGACGCGGGCGAAAAAGTCGCAAGTTTGGCATTCCGAATCCGATTTGTCTCACAGACGAATCCCAAGCATCTATATCCAGGTAGTATTCGATTTCTTGAGTACGGTAATAGAATTTAAGATGGCAGGTGTCTATTTCTTTCCAGATATCATCAACTGGAGCCGTGGGCCATAGCTGCTCAGCTGTTTACAGAAGACAAAACGCTTGTCTTTTAAAACTCACACGGGAACGATGCTTAGACTGGCATGAAACCAAACACAGTATTTGCCGTCTTAGATCATCATTCAAAATCAGAATCATCCAGGCATTCACATAGGAGAAGAAGCAGCTGATCATTGGGAATAGTCTTCTCATGGAGTATATTGGGCCATCCTGAAAGCATCTCTCTCAAATTCTGGAAAAACGTTCATACCATCTTTCTCCCCCAGGGCGACTTGGCAGGAGTACAAATAACTTTCTGGAATCCCTTCACATTTTGAACTGGGACCAGTGAGCAATTCGTGTAGAGTGAAATGCTGCTCAAGATTTTTTATTTATTTTATTTTTATTGATATTTTTTATGTGAAACTCGAAGATGTATATCGTTCCCCTTCCGGTCTAGGATTGGATGGATCCCTGGGGGATGTGAGGGGGCGGTCTCAGCCCGGACAAATCCTGACCTCTCAGTCAATATGGTGCGAAGAAAAAAGTCACTTGCCTGGTAATGTAGTGCGAATACAAATTGCACTATATTAAAAATAAGAAAAAGTATGAAGCCAACGAACAATCCAAGCATTTGGATGTAAAGACGACGTTCTTTTTGCATTGCCCTGAATAAATGCAGTTTCTATGGTAAGATGTGTAATGAACATGGAACTGCGACGTTAGTTCCGCGGATTCTACGCACGCGACGTGAGGCACAGTTGCGCGCCGCAATGGCCAGCCTGTGCTCACTGCGAGCTGTGAGCTCTGCGCTTCGCCGCATCCCGACCTAACGACCCACTTCCATAGCCAGTTCTGGAAATAAAATGGACTTACGCGCTACTGCAGCTTCGGTTTTTTATCAAAAACTTCAGTACGGCTCCGTAACACATGCTGGTGAGAATGAATGTGATCGTTACGAAAATGGCGCTCAACGAAGCTGCGTTCTGAAAATCAGAGCTAATGTAGAGGAAGACACTGATAAGCAATAACTACTTGAGTTTATACTATGTATTCCAAGCTCCAGTGGCCACTCACTTTGATTTCTCCTGGAGAAGCTACAACTTCAAGATGGCCTGGGCCTTCGAACGAAGCATGACTGAATAGCAGTATCGGAATTGAATAGACTGCTGGTATAGCCCACTGTAGAATTGGTAGAATCCATCGATGGGATGTGTTGATGACCTGAAAAAGGGTGGAAGTGGGAGTTCAATGGTGGAGGTTAACTTAGAAGGTTGTTACCTGCTCAATAGTATGTCCACTTCTGCAAAGGGAAATATATCTTTGAAATGAAATCAGGAGTACGCCAAAAACTCGCATACACATGGATATGTATGTGTGATTGAAACACCAAGTAGCAAAGTAGTATTGTTCATGGTTTTTCCAATAGAATTCATTCAAGAGATCCGAGAAACGTAATATTGCAAAGAAAAATTCATCCACCATGACCATAATATCCATTACACCCTATAAGAAGTTGGATTCAGGACGTCTGGCTGGGCGAGGAAGGTGCAGTGGCAAAGGGAACACTATCACGCACACCTGGTCATAGGTTCGAATCCGTGGTCCGCCTAGACTAACCAAGCTCTCCATCCCTAACGGGTGGTACCAGACTCGTCTAGGAGGATAAAACAACTGACTTGCCCATCGGCTGGCCCTCGCAAGTCATTGTATAGGCCACATGCGCATTCAATGCGCCACTACGATTCTGAATGGAAGTCGGGTTCAGGGGCGCATCCCCAGGCGGAATCGATCAACCCGTTAGGGCTATCCTTTATCTTTTCAATCTCGAATGAAGATGTTTCACCTCCATCTATTACATATTTTAAGGGAGGCCAAGCAGCCTTCCCTGCGAAACGGTCTCTCCAGTGAATCCATCCGGGAATTCGAAAATTAGCAAAATAAGGTTACCTGGCTGCTTACCTGAGAAATAGATATGATATAGAAAGTGCTTTGCGGAGATTTGTGTTGGACCTCTTTGATACAGATAATGATGAGTAGTAGGTAGAGGGGAAGTGAAACAATGTTGACAACGATAAAGATCCATTGCGGTGCCCCGAGCACCATCCTTTTTTACATTGAGCCCAATCGCTTTCTTTGTACGGCTTTCCTGAAATGAACTAGGGGAAAAACCAGTTGTGGTTCATGAGAAACTGGGTGAAAAAAAGAGTTGGAGAGGTTTTTGTTTTCTTAGAATTGCTGTCTTATCTTACAGCAGAAGGAAATCTTAATCATGGGAGGCAGGAAGCGGGTGGCGATATTTGGGAGAGTGCATCTGGAAACATCCGATCCTTGTCTGTCACTGAATATCGAACTCTACGACTCGAAACCCTTTTTTGTGGATCTAGACAGCTACAGATAGGGAGAGAAATCAAAGGACTAAAGCGAACGAATGGCTTTGTTCGCCTCATCGACGTTGGCTACAAAAGTTCGACGTTTGATTTTCTGTATTGTTTTTTTCACATGTAATAATTGGAACTGGATTATATTCTCAGGAATCGCCTACAGGGTTACTACAATCGCTTCGAAGTGGGTAAACAAAGTTTCAGACGTGCGAATATTCTCGAAACAAGTTTCTAACATTTCTAGGATGGGAAAGTGAGAATGAAGGTACAAGGGGTGTGAAGCTGATAGAGAAAATGTTCAAAGAGACCGTGGTTACTTCCCGATGATTTGAATTAGTTCAGGGGAACGGCAATCTCCGAATACTCCAGCAGTATTAATCTTTTCAATATTCTGTCCACAAATAAGAATACCGGACTCCAATGTCAATTTTGGAACCTTTTTTTTTTGGCGAAAATAATTTTTTTGAATTAGTTTTTTGTGGTGATCGAGTATGTCGTGTCAACAGTCGAAGTTGACCGAGGAACGCTATACTCGCTTAATTGGACAGCTGTCACTCACCACCTTGGCAGACATTCACTCCAACTCGGACAAGAAAATGTTTTTTTTTTCGGGAGGGAAAGATTGTTGCAAATGCCGACTTCATTAAAATTTGAATCAGGGGAGGTCACTTCTTATACCAAACCACAGCTCTTCTCACTGCCAATCACTTCAGAATGCGCCACGTATGTGGCATTAGTTTGAAATCGATTGATTTCAAGGTTCAGTCTGAGTCATCCGTTGAGGGCTCAGTCACTTCTGAGAATATTGGGAGCATATGGGGATAGTAGTGTTAGTGATTGACCAAAACACCGTGGAAGGCCTTTCTCGTCTGGGTGGAATCCGGACGAACACGAACATAATTGAACAAAAAGAAAAAATTGAAACTCTGAAGTGGAGTTTTTTTCTACAGTAAGTAAGCGTAATGTAATTATGATTTCATATGATGATGATTCTCTTCACAAAGTTAATGTGTCATAGAAACAATAGCAGACTATATATCAGTCAGAAGGCCCTTTTATCAGTCAGAAGCCGCCTAAACCTGAGTTAAGACTCCGTTTTACTGCTACGGGTCCGTTAATATCTCATACACTTGTCCTTGGTATGATCTTCACTGTGAGAATACCATTGGCTTTCCTAGCGGGGACCTAATGATTGCTCGTGAGACTTGAGAACCACTGTACTGTAAGGACTAATATAATTATTTAGAATAACTGAAGTACAGTGAGTTTCGTTCGTTTCGTGAGAGTTTTTCGTTAAAAGAGAGCTCTGACTTATTCGCCATCCATCTAATATGATTTTCAGACGTGCTCTACTACTTCTGATGATACTCGTATTAACGTATGCTATATGTTGGGCTCCGATGAATATCCACAATGTGCTCAGCGGTTTTGAAGTGATATCCTATTCACAGTACAGGTGAGAACCTAAAATTCAAAAAATAATATCTTTGACATTTGTTTAACATCAAAGTTGCCTGTTTGGGTGACTATGTATGAGCTTTCATCCTATTATTCGAGGATGATGTCGTGATATTGCGGTGGTACTAGTACTTGTTAGTACTACTTGTTCTCGAATTCCCACTTCAAGCGGCAATGTTTTGGTGGTGGTTATTGTATCCTTCTCTCGAACATTCAAACTTTCCCTTTCATGACGCGAGATCAGGTGCGACAAGCGCAACGCGAATTCCGGGGAGAGTTTACTACAGCCGGCTGATTGGTTTTAACAGTCAAAAGTCTTCAGCGGCTACGGTGCCTCAGGCTCACCAAGTGTAGAGCGCTCCAGGTACTGCGCTAACCCTGAGTCGCTCCTCAGTGAAGCCAACGAAATCGCAGTGGCTCCCAAAAAGCCTTGATTAGTTTTTGAATCATGTATGGTCCTCTATTTGGCAAACCTGTGAGCTCTGTTCCGACTCCTGAACGTCGTTTCCCAAAAGTATCGCTATAGTTAATGTAAAGCGATAGTGAACGAGAGGTGAACACTAAGCGACTTTCCATTACAGGTATCTCTTCTGCCATCTGGTAGGCATATCGTCAGCGTGTGTGAATCCGATAACGTATGCGTTGGTGAATGAATCGTTCCGTAATGCTCTACATCACATGTTCCTGTCCTTCCGACCGTGCTACGTGACTTCTGGTGATTCAGCCAGTTCCTACATCACGGGTAGCAAAGCAGCTAAAGTCGCCGTGAGTTTGTTACATTTTGAAAATTCAAAAGGCTCCTAATACAATTTGTTTCTCACTGGCACATCTGAAGGCGAACCTTCGGAGGATGAGGGACGGGAAAAAGGGAGCTATGGAAAGATCCGTTCCCGTCAATGAGTAAGAGCAGCCACAACTTGACAAATAAGCCGATCGTGGAGTTCTACTCAACGGCGTGGAACCACTGATTATTTAACGTCGTGCGATTGAAGGAATTCAGCATTCTGACTCACAGAAATCCAAAAGATGTTTCTTTGTGAGCTCCTGCGAGTGTAATATATTAAATAAAGATGTAGTCAGACAGAAATAATCTGACTTCTGTAGTGCGCAACTGATACACAGTGATAGCTTCGGTCCGCTGGAAACGCGCGGCGATTCCTGGCTTGTTGTCTCGCCGTGCAGCACGCCGTTCGGAACTAATGCATCTCATTTCACATAAAGCTTATGGTGTGTAAAGGGATAGAATGCACGGTTTATCACCATCGGAGGGTTAAATCAAAGTCTAACTACTTTCCGATTCGTACTGAACCGATTCCTCCAAATACTGCAGCTGACCACTTTGTATAACCTGGGCAAAATTTTAAATTTTTGTATTTTACAGATCCGAGATGCGTGCTCGACTCGATTCGAATCCCAGGCAAAAAATGGCGATGAACTTGAACGATTGGATGGTTCAGCTCTCTAAACTTTTCACCGTCAATGGGACGAGTTATGTCTTTGTGTCATAGCGCATACGACCCTTACGAACTGGTTTGGGGCATGTGACTTTGGACGAATTCGCTCATGTTTTGTGCTTTTCATTCTTCCTATCCGAAAGGATGTCAATTACAAACGGGATTTTTTTTATTATTTTTTTTTCTCGTACGAGTTATTACACAATAATGGAAGTTCTGAGCGATATGGACGAGTTGTTCACTGCAGATGTTGATGACATATTGACTGCCTCCAGACTGCATTGGACCCTTAGCTTGTGGTTAATGTAATTTGATATTTTAGAATTTTTGAGCATGAGTAATACCTATCAGTTTATACCTTCCATTGTGCCCATAATAAACTTGGAGAGGTCCTGTTCTGTAGGACTGTACCTGTGAGAATGTATGTAAGAACCACTGTGAACTCGTTCGTTTATTGTTTTCATATTGATTTATATCGGTTTCTTTTTTTAAATATAATTCATGTATGTTTCTCTTCTAATGACATTAACTCATTACCGGTACTTTGTTGTTTTACATACGTCTTGTATGTTGTTTGTCTAGATAAAATATTGTTTTTGATTCCAATTATAGACAATCAACAGTGAAGATTAGAAGAAACCACGTAGCTTATCAATCTGCCTACCTTGTTCCATGTGACTGCACCGCAGCTATCATAATAGCCGCGACTATTGATCAATGTGGGCGGAGCGCTCGCTGCATTCGGGTCAACTAGTCAGTTTCGCAAAAAAGAAAGCTGTTAATTTTGTGCAAACATCAGGTGGTTAGATTCAAAGTCAACCAGCGAACATCGATGCAATCTGGAACTTTCGTTAACTCTTTGCAAATATGGACCCCGGGAAGTTCTTTCATTTCTAACCACTTACCGGAATTCGGGCCTAAAAAACTCCTCACATTCTGTATCACTGCCTTTTCTTCCACAAACCAGTGGTAATGAACCTAGGTTGAGCTGAGGGAGAACTCATATGGAAAATAAGCTCGTAGAATTTAGCGGAACCGCCAACTCATGCTTAGGAAGGAATACAGGTAATTGGAACAAAGCCTGACCTAAGCTACTCCAAGCAGCCGAAGCGAGATTGAGCATCAAGCGCTGCAAACGAGATCTCAACGATCAGAAAGCTGTGATGTCGGCTCTCTTGGACAAAGATGGAAGCGTAAAAACGTCTAGAAGTTCTATGGAGAACATCGTTCAAGATTTCTACCCAGAACTCTTTCGTTCCTCCACCTTTGTATCTAAATGCTCGATGCCGCCTTCTGAAGAGCCTCCCGCTATCTTAAAATCGGAAGTGGCAAACGCGATAAAAAGCATGAAGAAAGGAACAGCTCCAGGTTTGGGCAATGTCCCTGCGGACTTGCTCCGTTCTGGAAGTACCGCTCTTCACACCCTTCTTGCAGAACACTTTAACCACTACCTCAAACTGAAAAGGATTCTGGAGCAGTGGAAAGAAACGAAGACCATTCCTCTTTTCAAGAAAGGTCAGCGGGAGGACATTTCCAACTACCGTCCCACCAGCCTATTTTTGGTGGTACACAAATCGTTCACGAAAATTCTGCTCAGTCGCATGGAACGCATCTTGGACGAATACCAGCCAATAGAGCAGACCGGATTTGGGAAAAACTCCTCACGCATGGACAACATCCAAGCAGTCACTCAGCTTGTTGAAAGAAGCCGAGAGTATCGCCTTCCACTGGCTCTTCTTTTCGTGGATTACAGAAAAGCATTCGACTCTGTGGAGATCAACGCCGTTTTGAACGCTCTTGCGCAAGCTGGAGTTGATCCCGCCTACGTCCATCTGCTCGAACAGTGCCTTTCGAACACATAAACATCCATCCAGCTGTTTGAGCGAAAGCTGAGATTCCAGTTGGAAAGGGAGTGCGACAAAGAGATACGATATCTCCAAAGCTTTTCACGGCTGCGTTACAGTATGCGATGTTGAACCTCGACTGGGAAGAAAGGGGATATTCCGTCAATGGCAAAAATGTCAATAACCTCCGCTTCGCCGATGATATCATTTTGATATCTAGCAGTACTGCTGAGATGGAAAAGATGGTCAACGAACTCAATGCGGTAAGCCGGCGGATAGGCTTAGAGATGAATATGTCCACGACGCAGTTAATGGTCAACCAGTGGTGCGATACGGGAACAGTAAGATTAGAGGGAAAAGCCCTGCAAAGGGTCGAATCCTACGTGTATCTGGAAAGAAAGGTGAACATGATGAACAATATCACTACGGAACTAAACCGGTGAAGACGGGCTGCATGGGCAGCTTTTGGTTCAATCCGTGAAGTGACAGACCAGGTCAGCGATCCTGACCTCAAGGCATCGATATTCCACGCCTCAGTACTGCCAGCGATGTGTTATGCGACTGAAACATGGTCTGACAACAAAACAATCGCGAAAGCCATAAGAACTTCTCATCACGCGTTGGAAACAAGTTTTCTGAAAATCACTCGACGTCAAAAGTGGCAGCAAGGCTTGCGAAGTTCAGACCTAAAGGAGAGATAGCGTTTGAAAGATCCGCTTCAATACACGGCACATTCGAAGCACCGCTGGGCCGGTCATCTACTTCGTCGAACAGATGACAGATGGAGTCTCCGAGTCACGGAGTGAAGTCCGAGAAATAAAACAAAACCATCAGGACGTCCGCCGACTCGGTGGTCCGATTCGCTTACCAAAAATTCCAGAAAAACCGCCCACATTGGATGCAAGTCGCTAAAGATCGGGCGGTATGGAGGAGCTATGGTACCCGCTGACAAGAGCCTCTTGCCGAAGGACCATCAAAGTATCAAGTAAGTAAAGTATCTTGCGCCGTTAGCTCGTAATGTCGCGCCTTCAAGATGCCAGGAACCAGTTCCAATAGACAGCGTTAATGCAAAAATAAAACTCTGAAACGATAGAACTTTTATCATCAGAAATCCGGTGAAAGCGACAAAAAATCTCCCGCTTACAATCAATCAATAAGTCAATTAAATCTGTAACAATCTTATAACATCGTGAACTTATGATAAACGGATGTCTCACAAAATGGGAAATTGGGAAAAAATGTGTAAAATCGACATATGGCAGTATTTCATTGAATATTCACGTCACCACTATTCCAAGAACCAGTAATAACAACAACAGTACGGAAGAACACGGAGAAAGGAAAGAAACCAACAACATTAGTAATCGATAACCGTTATGCAACCGCGAGAAACCCCTCCCACCAAGCGACCCTTCCCTCCCCTACAGTACCGTCACAACGTGGACGAGTTGCCACAGTGGTTATCGATCGAGTGAAATCTAACACAAAACATGAAAGAACAAAATCAACAACCTCGCTTCGTTAGGCGACTGAATTGAATCGAAGGACAGCAGACGGCCGTCTAGTAGAGGCGCTTCTCAAACCTGAAAATCTCTCAATCAGACATCATGGAGGGCAGAAGTCTACCCACCAAAATGTTACAGTAACCCCACGATATGTGTGCTAAGAAACAATCACATTCACGTACTCTTGCACACAATCTGAGAGCAGAAACATGCAACGAAAGCTTCAGTATTATTTAGTGAGTTAAATAGATAGATGAGGAACGTGCCAGTTCTTTTCGTGGTAGGACCTTCTTATAAACCTGGATACCCATGGAGTGGACAGAGACGCAGAGTAAAGGGAATAGAAGGTGAGAGAGAGAGAAGTGATCAGTCAGAAAAAAGTGATGGGTGCGAAAATCGATCATCTAACGACGAATACCCTACCCATTGAAGGGACCGATGACGGATGACGACCGCTGGACCAGCTGGCTAGGCTGTACTGGTCTACGGGGTCAATGCTGTAACGTCAAGGATAAGTTATCTAGTCAGGGACGCAGAGGATTAGTATCTAATTGTCCATGCAGGTTTCTAGTCGCCCAAACTCTGCCTCGGAATGAGGCGCGCTCCCTTCCGCCCATGGAAACTGGGTCACGCCGCAGCCGTCGCACGCGGCGCGTCAGCCCGCGATTTTTGACGGACGTCGCAATTTTTAGTGAAGCATACGGTTTGCGCCTGGTCCACAGCAGTCAGCCTAAAGAGAAGATTACAAGGACCGGAGCAAATCATTCGCTCCGCTGCTGACACTTAGTGGTACTATCATGTCATCTTGAAATCGCAGTGGGTTGCGCCGCGCGCGAATGGGCGGGGTGACCTACATTCGATGGGCGCGCGGATCGGACGTTCCCCCTGGGAATGATCTTCTCGAATAAACCCCTGCTCAGTCATAGTAACTCCATAGTTACTCATGTTTACTGCGTAGTAAGAACTTCTAACTCATAACGAATATACCAAAAACCCAAAATCAGCTTCAAATTATACCTGATATGAACATTCTGGACCTCTGGGTTGAACATCACGGCTACAAATGGAAGGACATATACATAGGATCAATTTAAAGCCAAAATCAAATTGAGCAGAAAAATCGATAACAATCGATATCGAGAAAGCGGCATCGCATTTTACAGCTCAGATTCTTAACCAAGTATTAAAAAATGAGGGAAACGTACGAGTGAAGCGAATGCACACCGCCTTCCAGTTGGGCGTTTGGAGAGCGTTTCTCAAATCGTATTATACCCGCATTGACTTTTTCACTGAAATGACGTGGTTTAATTCAATAAGAACCAAAATCATACCGTAATCACGTCATATTTTGCAACCAACAATTGTACGAAATGATTACGGTAAGAATGTGGATCCGTATTGAAAGGTCCTTCTGATACTTCAGTGACCAATCGAGTGGGTAGGCAAACACTCGGCACAAGCGATCACTAATCGCGAGCAAGTTCTTGGACTACTGCATCAAGACTTACTGTAATTCTTCCAATGATCGTACTCCAATATCTTGGAATCCATGTTGAACTCCACGTACAAGATATGGTAGGAACTTGTGACATGAACCACGATCCTTCATCGTTGCCGAAACTCCTTGTGCTACTTTGATCTGATCCGAATCCCTGAATCAGGCATCAATCAATAGGGTGTAGGAAGATACATGGTATCATTAGAACTAGCTCTTACGAAGTGAAATAGCGATCTTGGCTGGAGGCATGCGCTTCCATTGCATCCAATGAGCCCATTCCACGGTATTTCTTCACACGAACACCGCCTGGACCCCAGAAGTACTCACCAGGAGCCTGGAATATTATCCTTTCACGGAATTACAACTTTGGGTAACAGATACCCTCCATCTCATGCATATCCATAGTGCAGAGGGGCTACACTGATTGCAGGCTTCCAAGAACTCACTTCAGTAGTGGCGGCCAACAAACCACCCATCATCACCGCACTAGCGCCAAGTGCTACGGCCTTTGTGATATAGCCGACGTCACGAATTCCACCGTCTGCCAGTACCGGAATACCACGAGTTCTTGCATACGACGAAACAGCATACACAGCAGATCCCTGGGCTCTTCCTACTGCCATAACTGGAATAAGCTGGTTCAGGATGAGCAAAAATAATAAAATGCTCCACATAAGGAGTTAAGCAGGCTGCTCCTCAGAGGATACTCCTAGCTGAGCTTGAGGGCAAAAACTGGACTTTATGGACCATCAAAATTAAAGTCGAGCTCGAACTAACAACCACGATCAACAAGTTTTCTACAAGTACGGGACTGCGCTGTTCCTATGTGGCTGTTATTCAGTCCATCCTCCAACGGTACGAATTTCTCATGTCCTCTACGGAACTCCTAGGCATTATCAATGAACTTACTGTCTTGAGTGATACAAATGGATCCGCTACCCATGCCGACCCGTAAAGCATCAGCTCCAGCATCGATGAGCAATTTGGCCTGAGCACGAGTGACCACTGAAATGAAAAGTGAAAAATTTTAAAAATAAGACTGAGGAAAAGGCTGGGAAAGTTATTTCAAAAAATCGCTGATTGTTCCCTTCTGATAACAAAATTATTCGAGAGCATTCCAGAAAAATCGGAAAATTTCGGTATCGCCTCCCAGCAAACTGATAGGGATACATAAATACAACCGAGAAAGCATAAAAATAATTTCGCGATGAAGAGGTGAAAATAATGGAAAAAATATGAAAATTGTGATTTTTCTATCAATCCATAACCACTTTGATATCCTACCGTTTCCTGCTACTACTTCAATTGAAGGGTATGTCGCTTTGATGTACTTGAGCATTTCAATTTGATACGTCGATGAACCGTTGGATGAATCCTGAAGTTACAACGAACTAATCGATATTAATCGATAGATTGGAACACCATAGATGGAACATTAAAGCTGGAAATGTATGAGAAGAAAGCAAGGTATGACTTGCTGAGACTTGAACTTGAGAAGCTTCTTTTCTGGGATCGATTCAAGCAAGAGTTCGATCCATGAACCAGAGTACATATTGGATCATCAACACCTTCTGCTAATAAGCTGATCCTAATTGGATAAATTCAACCCTTAGAGGCTGTTTTCGACTGCGGGTAACATTACCACAAAGCACTAAGTGCTCCACTGTCTGGTATTTTCTTTTACAGTACCTAGAGCCACAGAGCAATGTCACGAGGCGCCTCCAGTACGTGCTGCTAATACGTTTACGGTTCAGAGATCAGAACTTGGATCGAATTCCGCCTCAATCGAGCACCCTCGATTCCTTTGGAGCTCAACGAAGGGCAGACTGCAGGGGAGGCTGATGACCAAATAATTTGGTCATGGGCTTCCATGGCTCCTTGCATAGATCGTATTCCCTTTTGGGAATCCATGGTTATGCCTGTCGGAAAACAAATGCGCGGCTGCATTTTAAAACGTACCAACAACGGAAAATGTCATTGACTTACTTAATTATTTTAAACTAGACAACTTCCCGCTATTTCTCCTCTCCTTATTGTTGAGAAAAATAAATAATTTTGTACTTCGAAATGTGTTCAAAGATTGACACCAGTATTTTGCAGCATTAGAGCTAGACGTAAACTCCTGCATGCAACAAATGCCATGAAAGACGGAATTAATTTTATTCAGGAATCTCGTGCATGTGTGATACAGCGATCCTCAATCCCCCCCCCCTTCCCCCCTAGTTCGAAAGTGCTCGAGTGTGCCTTTCTTACTGTATGGCACTCTCAAGGGGCTTCAGAATCTGTCTTGTAGACTCCCATAGGCTGTACCCGGGTTTTGCAAGTCCAACAGCCATGCTCTGCATTTGGTAACCAGACCTATCACCGCCACTGATAAATAGCGCCATTGATCCGTACAGGAGGAGTGGCGAACGGACGCCGCACGTCGGCAGTGAGCCAGCACGGAGTCTGAACGCAACGATTGATTCGCGTAAGGAGACAGTAGTAACATGGAAGGTCTTTCGGCCTAACAATAAGCGGAATCGATCTAAGATTCGATATCGAGACTACACCAGTAGGAGTAGCCCCCACCTCTGAAGACATTTAGTTGAAGCGGGATCATATTCTCAAGAAGTTTCATTTCATTTCATAGCTGGACTGCAAAACTGGAAATTTGGTTAAGGAGCAGAGAAAAATATGGAGCACACTCGGAAAAGTTGCACTCCAGATCTGACTTCGTGCAAAAAATGCGCTGATTTAAGCCAATCTAAATTGTAAAAAAAGAAATACTTCAACATTATGTCTAGAGGTGAACTTACAATCACTATAACGTCTGCTCCGGCATCAACAAGTAAATCCAAAGTTTGTTTAGATGTTTCGCGAGTATTCACAGCTGCTCCACAAAGTAATTGACCTTTTGAGTCATATGACGCCATCGGATAGTCCCTAGCCTGAAAAAAATTCATCATTTTAATTATTTCATCCGATTTTGTTTTGCTCTTTCGAAGCTGCTCAAACTGTGAAACGTTTCGCAAACACCTCGCGAGAAAAGATGTTTGCTCTGAATGAAAAACCTTACAGTATCCAGAGTGGAGGAGCCAAGAAGATTATCAACAAACTGTTTACTTTCTCAAATGATTTAAATGACGTCAGGTCCAGATAATCACCCGATTTGCAACTCGATTTGCAAAGAACTTCACCTATCCACTTTAAGTTTGAGTACTTTCTGCTAAGTATTTTCAAAATTTTACACATCCGAAGAAGTTTCTAGAAAGCCGCTCCCATCGGAAAACCTATGCTAATCAGATAGGATGAATCTGAAATTTCTTGAAGAGCAGCTATTCCTGACCCAAAGATCGGCTCACTGGGAAAACTGCTTAGAGCCAAATTCAGTGTAGTTTTTCTGCACATTTAAGTGTAAACTTACAGTATACGATACTGTAACCTATATTTCCTTCAAAGGAGTAATTAAATGCATAAACTCACTTTCAAAAGATCAGATCGACACAGTAAAGCAATCAGTTCGCCTTTTTTGTTGACAATCGGGAGCTTACCTGGAAGACGAGATCAGATCAGATCCCTCCATCAAGAATAAAAGTCAAGGAAATAACAAAATAATGAAATAAAAATTATCAACAAGTCAATGTAGAAAACATATTCGTCGAATAAACACCTCAATGGTTCTATGGATTTCTTCTCGCATTTACTCAACATACCTAGCCTATGATCCTTGAGCATTTTCTGAGCTTTGTCCATTGTCAACGACTCATCCCCTAGTACAAGTTTACTAACGTCTACCATGATCTAAATCACCATTCATTCTCAAAATCAATAAAGTGTCGACAATCCACTTATAGCTCTACGCACATCAGTGATTGGTGTCCGTTTTTGAACTTCAACATCTACATCGATGAAATCAAAGTCGCGTGAAGTGATCATTCCTGAAAAGGAATAAATTGAGGTTCGAGCTAATCAGTAGATGATCTACTTTTGTTTGCCGCGCATTTGGTTCCCACTGGGTGATGAAACCAAGTTTCTGAACATTTTTATCAGAGGACGTCTCATCATAACGTGAGTACATATCATCCTGAAAGACCCCAGGCGAAGACAAAAGATGCCGCCTAAGAGAGGTTTTGATCTTTTGTCCCGATTCAGGTACTGGGCGTCATTGAGTCACTCAGCGTTGTTCGGGAGCCATTTTGTTCTTTACGACGGTATTCCTACTCTTTTAGTCCTATTCTATTATTATTCTGTCAGGCCAATTTTTAAAAAGTGGCTGAGTACAGATTGGTGGCAGCGTCGCACC
The DNA here is from genome assembly GCA_000469685.2 of Haemonchus contortus. NCBI lineage: Eukaryota > Metazoa > Nematoda > Chromadorea > Rhabditida > Trichostrongylidae > Haemonchus > Haemonchus contortus. Next base: position 10,340,806 of record LS997565.1, read on the forward strand.
AGCCGGCTTCGGACGCCACCTTTAATCACGCCCTGTCTTTGAGAAAATTTTCAGACAGACGGGTACTCCTCGCCTAATCTAAGCCACCCATTAAGTGGTTTGATCCGAGAATAGACTGGAAACGGTTCCTATCGACAGAGCCGCTACGACTTACCTATCAGTCTCGATCCGACTTTGCCTGTTTCAGTAACTGGAGCACCCGTATACCCATAGTGCTTTTTGATTTGTAACATATCCCAGAGACTTGCATCCGGTTTCAGGCAATGTGGTTGCATCACAAACCCTTGTTTGAAACGCTGAAAATGCCATCTCAAGCAAATTGGCTTCACGGGAGCATGCATGATGGATGATCAATCAATTTATCGATTACCTTTACTTTTAGAACTTCGGCGGCTTGATCTTCTGGTTTTGGGAAATTCCCATGGATGATACCCATACCTCCATAGAGCTGGAACAGCAAAATCATCCAGATGGCAGGGAAGGATAGTTTCTTTTCCAATTACTCCCTTCAATTCTGATGATTCATAGGCAAAAATCAGTTACGCGTTATTTATGCTTACACTCTGCTAATAGATAAGATAAACTGGTAAATCCAGTTATCACATAGGAAGCAGGGGAGTATGGTTTTTTTCTCTAATTATTCCATTCAGTTCTGATGGTTGATTAGCGGAAATCAATCACACGTTATCTTTGTTTACATTCAGCTAGTAAAAGCGATAACTTCGAAGGAAATCCGTTTACACTCACGGCCATGACGATTGCCATTCCACTCTCCGTTACTGTATCCATAGGAGAGGACACCAGAGGAGCTTTAATTCGTATATTCCGTGTAATTCGTGTATCCAACTTCACATCATGAACGGAAAAGTCGATCATACCCGGCAGAATGTTGAAGTCGCTAAAAATCGGCCTTTTAGAATATTAACCGTTGCAGTAAACACAAAACACACAAATATATAAGCAAGCAGATACTATTTTGGATCATTGTTACATTCTTCAGCAGTAACGCTCAGCCTGAGAGTGTCATCCTAATAGAGGGTATATGCAGAAGTCATTGTGGCGGCTTAATCTCAAAGAATAACTTCAACAAGACTTCCGAACAAAAAGATAGACCCTCGCAGGGAGCGAGCATAGTCCACTGAGCTTTTCGAACAGATAAACAGAACGATTAAAAAGTGTCACTGATTTCAGCGCTTGTCATAGACAACTAGCACATGGCTAACAGCTGATACACGTTGTTGTTCTTACAGGCTGAAAATCGCAGCAATGCAACTGAACTCTGCTTCCCTTGTGACCCTAGCTGTGCCCTCATTTTGGCCAAATTCGTTATACAACTGCTTTGATCTGTTTACCTTTCGATTTGATCAATTTGTACAATAACAAAAAATGACTATGTAAAGTGACTTCAGGTCTGAAAATGGATTGTGACCGTTACACCCACTGATACCTTGCCTATTTTGAAAGTCACTTGCTTTCCATTCTTTTCTCAACTAGTCCATTTTTTGGATGAGTTTTCTCAAATCCACTCTCGTCTGCATACGACTGTAGAAACGCAGTACTGACAGCGTTATAGGGCAGTAGCAGGCCCAAAATAGCTAGAACTTCACTCTTGTCACATCGAACCTATGGACTGAGCACTCCTCCTAGCCGAATGCTAAAAAAAACATAAAAATCAAATCAAAAGTTTTTTAGATATCTACTAGTGGATAACCTCATTACCGAGTTCTTCACTGTTCCGACCTTATTCCCTATTACCTACATCTAACACCAGCGCATTTACTCTGAATTGACTCGGTACACGCATAAATCATAAGAACCTCATAAGGAAATCAAGTAAAGTTGGTTATGCACGCAAACCGGTGGCATGGCAACGATATCGAGAATTTTGTGGCTTTCTTCAGGTAATAAAAAAGATAATACGGTAAATAGGTGATAAAATGAAGATGACACGAGGCACCAAAGGATATTGGTCGGAATGCTCCCGCACTCGACTTCCATTCAGAATCGTAATGGCTCTTTGACTCAATGACTTGCAGTGGCCTGCCGATTACAAGTCGAGTCCTTAAACCAACTAACTAAGCCTTCAGTATCTAGTAGGTCGGTCAGCTGAAGCCCGACCAAGGAGATATGAAAGGCTGGTAGATATCATGAGAGCATTGAGTACGACCTTATGGCTATAAAGGGGCCTAGTAATTCAAGGGTCGTGTACCATAGACTCGATCGCGACAGGGCAATCAAGGTAAACATCTCAACCTCATCGCTATTATCAGAAATTCTATTTTCGTAGCTCTGAATAAGTTCCGCTTTCCATCTATCTTCACCTTCATATCATTGTAAATAATGGAAAGTAAGATCTAAAAGTAGACATGATCGTACTTCTCTGCAGTAGGGCATCTCTCTCCTACTTTTTGCACAACCATCAAAGTAAACTGTTGTTTTTGAGCTCCTCCAAACACACATTTCAAAAGGCTTTACTGTCCTTCTCTTCGAGCCCCCACTAAATCATCAGCAGGGAATGTCATGAAGATCATCCATCAAAACTATGTCACTTTAAGGACAGTTGAGGGCCACGATCCTGAGGTAGCGAGAAGGGAAAGAAAGACGGGAAGACAAAGACAGACAAAGCGGGACGAACAAGCTAATGGCCCTTTTTTCTAGCGGCAGAAGCAATTCAGGGCTTAATCTACCACCGAAAGCTCTCACACCACATTATGTAGAGCCAGATTGGTGGCACGGTCTACAAACTTAATCGAATGCCTCTACATTTTTAAAATGAAGGGGAATCCACGGCGCGTTAAAACAGACTGTTGTAGATGTTGATGTAATGGTTGCTCATTCCCTCTGTATTGTTTATATCATCGGCGCTTGCCATACCCTTTCCTCCTCAGGTCAAGATGTACTCAAAGAGAAGCTCCACTGGTGGCAGATAGATGGTTTACAACTCCCACTTCCTTTTAGACCCATAAGTTCATGCGCATGAATTACTCTCGAAATGAATAACTCGGAGAGTTGCTCTACCACTTCCGTCACAAGTGGAATTCCACCAAAACATCCCGTTAATGGGAAGGTGCATTAGCAAACAGAAAACAGCGAGGGGTGTGGACGTTGCCTTCCAACTTTACATCTATTCATTAAAACGATCACACAAAAGTCTACCGTAGTTCGGAATACCAGTAAAATTTCAAACGAAGAAAGCTTTTACGGGCGAAACAGCCTCATGGGTAGGATGAACTCGTATTTTATGGAAAGTCAAAGAGGAAGATTAGTCTTTCTCAGTCAGTCATCATTTAGGACGATTTCGTTTCCTAGGATGGTTAGTATAGTTAAAAGGAGTAATTCCCGTTTTTTTTTTTCGAGAAAAGATGTCCCTCAATCCCAAAAACAAACGGTTTCTTTTAATCTTGAACAACACCGGAAGGTAGGGAAGAAGTCCAGTCCAGGGAGGGGAGGAAACTCGTACGACGGACCAATTCCCCATCAAAACTATGCTAACTCATTCCTTTTCTCTTCTGCAATGTTGGAAGTTTAGTCAACCTCTAGTTGAAAGTCCAAACCACGTGCAGCCTTATGAGAACCGATTGAATGGAGAATTGTGATTGACCCAGTTGGCTAGGGTAGTGGCAGCTTTAGTACTGGAGATCAGAATCGAATTTCAGCTGTACCGTAAGCCTCAGAGCGGTTAAGAGCGACTTATGGAATTGAAATGAGTTCGCGGTCCCATCAGGTTGCGGTTAGGGTGCCCCAGTAAGCAAAACCTTAGTCATATGACAGCTTTTTTACCCATTTGTAAAGAACATTCATGTGACCACATAGTTTGCACTTGCTATTGCTGCAGTAAGGGGCAAATAGGTTGCTGTTTGAAGCAGTATGAACTCAGTTATGTTTTCTAAGCATTACTAAGGATGAACAAGTCCCTGGACAAAAGAGGGGTTGAGAATTAAAAAACCAATGAAGCTTTGATCGTCAGCAGCAAAAGGCTAGAAAATCGGAAATATTTAGTAGAAGGAGCCGGTGCTTCAATAGGCAAACCTAGTTTGCCCAATAGTGATTATGAAAAATCTGCTCGCCTCATAAAAAGTTAGTTTTTCCATCTAATAAACTAAAAACAAAACCACTGCAGAAATGCTTGTCAGTCATCCGAGAGTCGGAATCGGAAATCGTAAGGCAAATGACAAGAGACTTCAACAGAAGGAAACATAAGAAGGAACGAATGAACGACAAAGCGGAGTAGATAATCGAAACGTGCGGCCGGCTTCAAATTGAAATCCAAATTTTGCTAGATAAAATATATCTTGAAGTGAAAAAAATCGAATTTTGGTCGGTCCAAAAAAGTCCTAAAAAGTAAGTGATGGCTGGGGTCCACCGGTTACCCGAATAGGAAAAAAGGTATGTTAACGTATGACAAAATAAGGCCCTCAAACTGAGTACCTTGGAGGGTGTAGGAGAAGATCAAGAAGTTCTCGATCCCACATCAGGGGTTAGGTGACTTTTTGGTTAAATCATAATAGCTCAGCACCTGACTACTCCCGTTGTCGGGCAGTTTTCGCCCCAGCTACGCCAAGCGACGTTTCCCATGCCAGATGGGCAAATTTCATATTTTACCCTTTAGATAAATATTAAATACAGACGGTGAAAAGTTGAAAATCGTTAAAAAAAACTCAGAAATCCACTCACTTGTAAGTGAGTCCCTGATTATGGGACATAAGCTCATGCACGGATTCGCCATCGACCAGTTCTGCATCATCCATGATGAGTTTTTAGACCCAAAAACAAATAAATAAATAGGAATTTCAAACAAAAATGACGTCAACACAACGGAGAACAAGCTATTTGCAGGGACATACAAATGGGCTATTTATAACGACGAAGGGAGCAATCAATAGAAGCCACGGCCCAAAGAGTGCACATGTATGTATGCCAGTGGAATTGATTTAGCAAAACCAAAGTTCAAGAAGGTTGCAGTAGAGGAAAAAGGAAATGGGACGAATTCTGAGAGTCGGAGCATTCCTATAGCATTAAATAAGACAAAGAGGCCTTATAGGAAGCCCCTTAGGGCGAAAAAGGGCTTCCAGGATGCTGATGATTAATGGGGAAAAGACTGAGGAATAAGAAGCAGCTGGCAGTTACAATCTCTAAAATGAAAATTTTCGGAGAACGCCTAATTCGAAAACGCTGGCCTAGGTAAACAAAAAACACAAAAAAACAACGATTTTCAGTGGGAAAACTGAAATTTCATCATGACGTCAACGGAAAAACTGAGATCATTGGATCGGAATCCAAAGGGTCATTGATAAGGGAGAATCGATATCAGTAGCGCTCTGAGAACGGTGTCAGTGGTATGTGGTGGTGGTCAGTCAACAGTGTCAACAACATCGGGTTGACGAGTTGCTGTTGTCGTTGCGTAGAAGCCAACGACGAAGTAGACGGACGGACGAGTGTGACGGGGCGGGGCGAGCACGAGCTGCTGCAATCGAATGACTCCTACATCGGTGCGTCGTACTTTGAATATGATGACTCGACTGAGGGGGAATCACATTCGCCACATCGCCGTCCGTTGGACGACTGCTGGTCGACAAGTTTTTGCCATCAATCGGGTGCCTACGACGCCCCCAACTCTGTGCACGAAAAGATCGAAAGGCGTGTAGACGTTTGCAAGAAAGTACAGAGAACGAGCAACGCCGTCTTCACATAACTATCGAATTACTATGCAGTACCCAGTAGATAGAAGTTAAAGTTACTGCCGTATAGGATAGAAGAGGCTCCAGACAGCTTAACAGCCTTCTCCCTGCCACTGCTTATTTTGTTCGACCCAAGAAAACAAAGCAATAAATCCACAATGGACAGTTATAGGCAATCGATTGTGAGCGCACGAGCTACCAGGGAAAAGTAGAACAAGCGCGAAAGCTGATTATCAGAATTCCCATTAGCGAAATGCATATAATCATCTTAATAAGATGGATTTAGCCTGGAGCATGGCTTATCCTGTCTTCGATACCATATTAAGCAGGAGACCTGAATGATCCAAGGCAGACGCATCTAACCAATTAATTTATCTTTACGAGGCAACTCCAGTCCCACTCATGTAGAGTAAGAGAAGAATTACAATTTTTTTTGAAGTATTTCGTCAAAATATTTTTAAAAATGGGTAGTAGACTTGGGCCTTCTCAATGCTGTCCAAAAAGTGGCTATTCGATTTTTCAGCAGATTTCCCGGATTATCACTCCCTTTGTTTCCGTAGAAATCCATAAATAATAGGGTTTTGATTAAAAAATAAAAATCAATAATAATAAGGACAAATCAGTTCCGGAGAGGGGAGGAATTCTAGGGATAGCATGGTTACCCACATAGGTTACTTGATGGTACTGCTAGAGACATTTCAGGAATATTCCATGTTCCCAATTGAGTGACACAAAGGAAGAAGGACTTGAAGTGTCATCCCAAGGGCGTGTAGTCAAGAATGATCATGCCTAGTGTGGAACAGATCCGCACCCGCAATGCCCTGTCGACACCATGCTTATCCACTGCGCTATTGCAATTCCAAGCCTGCCTAGTTGTCGTTGCTATGTTTATGCTATGTTTACTATAGAATCAATCAAACCAGTTGGCACAATGTTTCTTGAATGGGAGAATCGAAGAGCCCTTGATCGAGAGGTTCTTCGGCAAACCAGAACAAAGAGAAACGAAAGTGGAACGGCAGAAGAAAAACAAAGCGTCTAGGACTGTCTGTTGTTTTGTGGGTATGTTTGTTGGCTCCAAAATGTCTGGGTAGAAGTGGGTAATGGGGAAATGATAAAATCTTCAGAGCGGCGACAAGCAAAGAAGCATAGCAACGATGAAAGGGCAGCGCAATGCAGGTGTGTGAGAACATGGCATATGAGAGAAAGCCGCCATCGTCGCCGCCGCCGTCGTCATCTGATGTGGTTGCTGTGGGAGCGCATACCATCGGGGAAGGAGATAAGCGATTATCTTGAATAATTTACACGAAAGCCGATGTTATATGTGACTGCGTGCTATGAGAAAGGAACGCCCCTGATTTTATCAGCTTCCCCACAGGAAAGTTCATTCTTAATCATCTTGCACTATAGAGTATACGGTAGCAATTTCAATGCCATTCTTTCAAAACAGATGAAACGAAAAGGACAAAACGTTCTGTGCTGATCAATGCCATTGAAATGAGCCATGCCTATGACCTTTTGTAAGATTCCTGAGACGCTTGAATGGATTCTGTTCACCCTTCCCATATTATCTGGAAGGGAGTCTCTGCCCAACTGGATACGACTTCTTTGAAAACGTCCTAATCCGAAGAGTTCCCGAACGAGGTGTGAGTTCAATGGGCGTTTCCAGAATGAGTTCCCACTTCAACAAAGAAATTTACGATTAGGACGGGGTGCTGCAAGCCCTCCTTAGAGACATGTTTGCTAATGAAGGGTTCCTGTTGACAAACATTTCGTTGTTTATTTTAGGAATGGAGTTGATAACCCCTACCCCGGTTCATCACGTTAGAAATTTCTTGTTTTTCTCGTCATTACAGTAATCTGAAGGTACTAAAAGTAACGAGTATTGTATCAAACAGCTTGGAATGCGAACGCAGGTTGGAAAAAAAATTAATTTTCTGAAAACAAGCAGTCCAACGCCTTCACAATGGCTTTACTTCCCTGGCCACCTTATTGCACTTTGCCCTCAATTGTAAGAACGAGAATCTTGGATCTGTAAAATGGACTGTCATTACCAGAGGTTTAGGGGTGTGCAGGCATATAAATTTGATGGTCCCTATTTAAACCTATGAATACTCCGAATCATATCTTCCTTCGGAGAGTAGCACTGGGCCAGTGAGACAGCGAAGATCAGGCTCGTAGCCCTGCAGCGCGCGATAAGGGTGGAACTTGGCAGGCATGTCTCCAACGTCATCGGTGGGCAAAGTACAGCCCAACGTCGAAGAGGAAGAAGAGTAAAAGTAACTACTATTTGTGGATGTACGGCATACGTACGTACATATGGTCAGATGTACGAAACCGGTAGAGGCAAACTAAGCATTCCATTCCTAGGTGGCTGCTTGATTGATATTATACTAGCCCGGAAAGAAGAGACACCGAGTTACACAATGGCTGGCTACTAATATTGTTGTACAGGAAGAAGTACGCATTCAAACGCTGATAATATTTCGAATGGAAGTAAATGCGTGGCGTATCCCGCTCAAAAACAACCAACTACTGACCAGCCATAACTGCCTAAGCGTCGTTTTCATCTCTGAACGACTACTTTTTTGAGCTTCGTCAGAAAATGCTTTGTCCCTGACTTTCTGCCGAGCCCTGATGCTGATACTGGCACTGAACAGGTAGCCAAGCTGGATCCATACTTGAGAACAATTGAAGAAAGCTGTAGAGAAGTTGTTTTGACTTGATGTTGGGTTAACTGCTGTTAAATGGCCACAGTACGCGTTCCGAAAGTCTCATGCGGTTAGCGATTTATGGACAAAACTTCAGTCTTGGACGGGACTCGAACCTGTACTTGTGCTTTTCCGGCACCGTGCTGTAGAGAAGGTTCAACCTCACAAAAACGTTCTACCCTTGCCATTACTGTCTACAGAGTTGAAAGGAGAAGAAGTTCAACCAGCGGTCGTTCTCCTCCAACCAGCTAGCGATAGATAAACACTTGAGGAAGGAAGTAAAGGGGTATCGGCACGCGTTAATCACGAGGACCCCAATACTGCCGCTCCCGCATCTCAGATCCGTAAACATGCTGCTAACAACAATGGTTGTCTTCCTCGTAAACATAAAAAGACGTTTCCAAACGTCGGTCAGTGTTCCTCCTCGCAAACAACGCACAGAGAAAAAGGAGACGAGCCGGCTTGTGCTCGTTCCCTAACGATATTAAAGGCAGTCCCCGGGCAGACACGAGTCTTACATGCAAAGAGGAAAGTTATGGGTGAATCCGATCGTCAGTGCTCATCAATAACGGCCGTGAGATACGCCACACATTTGACTTCCATTCGAAATCTTATCAGCGTTTGGATGCGTATTTCTTTCTGCACAACAATATTAGTATCCAGCCATTGTGTAAATCGGTGTCTTTTCTTTCCGGGCTAGTATAATATAAACAAGCAGCCACCTAGGAATGGAATGCTTAGCTGTTCTGTACCGGTTTCGCACATCTGACCATATGTACGTGCGTATGGCACTAAGCCCATGAGCTTACTCTTCTCGGCCCATGTATTTCTAAGAATAGCAGAGACTTGATTGCGTTTTGAAAAAAAAAACCGTAATAACTCACGCGCCCACTACAAACCAACCAGTCTCCAGGAACAATTTTTTCATATTGATTTAATAGTGATCACTTTACAATGGAAAATCGCCTACTCAGCCGTTCCCGACAAACCGCCCAAACTCATTTGTAGGCGTTCTGGGAAGGCCCTCTAACTGACAGTGAGGTAACCTCATCTAATTAGTGTACCTGACAGTGAAGTAACCCTCATATAATGAGCGTATTTTCATTTACCCTAAGGTAAAGCGCTTAAACTTGTCTGGAGAACCTCCCACACCCTTTCACGTGATGATCAAATGAAAGTGCGCACGCATATCCGGTACTTTAAGTAATGACGCCTGATTCGCAATCATCAAAAGTTGAGGTTACTTGAGAGGATAGGAACTGTGGTTTGGAAAATATTTGGTAGTAGCAAACCATTACATATGCTAAGTACGCTGCCTCAACCAGTTAATAATATGTGAAGTGCATGGCGCATACTGACAGGAGCAAAGCACTTTGTCGCTGATGTCCACTGATCTGAAAAAGCTCGTGGATGAGAGTGTTTACACTTAAGCGTACAAGTTCTCACGCCGCAGGTAAGCGACAGACTGAGGAATGCATGCGTGTACACAGAAAATCATTCCCCATCTGACGACAACATACCATCCTACGACCTCAACCCTTTACCAGAATTATTGTAACTGGCCCACTCTGTGCTAGGGACTGTCATACCTCCCTCACAATCCCAAAACTACCCGGGATTCCAGAACAGCAAGCTCACTCGTTCATTTTGGTCTGGACACTATATGATAGGATCCAATTGAATCAAGCTTTTGTCAATACTCTTAGTCACAACGGACTAATTTTTTCGCGACAATGATCCAAACTAGAATAACATTTATTTCCACTTAACACAAAAAAAGACTGGAAACATAAATCATAACAAGACGCATTACCCATAAAGAAATAAATATCTTAAAACAATATTCCAGCGACTTAGAAAGCAGGCGAGAAGACATAACAACACCCAACAAACGTGGAATGGGTAGTGCACAGAACTTCAGAAGATCTACTGTCGTGATCGTCAGTAGCTTATTTCCGAAGGCAACAGTAAAACTATTTTAACGAGAATCGAGCCAATGATCATGTGCCCACTGATGGCAGTCTAGATGCCGCCATCGGACACATGACCACTGACGGCTTCATGAAAGGGGAAGCACATACGACACATGCCTGATTCACGACTTCAAAGAGAGGCGAGGATAGATTCCGATCGAGTACGCGCATCCGTCACTTTTTGCGTGAACTGCGTATCCTCAGGGCTAGCCGACTTTTGCTGGCTTTTCTGTACACTGGTGATATACCCGTCCAGTGAGTCCATGATTGTCTTCTCATATCGAAGCAAATCTTGAGCCTAAAATTCCTCCTAATTCAAATTCTACCAAATTCTTTTTTGCAGGGACTTTATACTATAAATAGGACAGAAGTGGAAACTTCCGAAGCTTAAATTGACAATCATAATTAACAAATATTCATCAAATATACGTCAAGATCGTAATTATTAAGAGGTACCTTTCGTGATGCACCTTCATGACCTCAAAATTCTATTTAGAATCAATGTGAGTTTCCCCTGCTTCAACCTCATAGAAACTATCACGGAACGCCAAAAAATTCGAAATGTGCAACTTTTTCTGGGGTGACGTTTCACAAAAGAAATGAGCAGTCTACTGCAGAATAGAAGATCTCTGATAAAAGCATAAGTATGATCATAAAACTGGGCAAAAGTTCCATGAATGGAACCTGGAAACAGGATAACTCACCTTATCGTACACGTTTTGCCCTTCCTCTTTGAATACTGCTATAGCATTCGTCAGTTTAGTGTTAATGTCAGCGCGATCCGTCTCCAGTCGCTTCTTTCCATCCTGAAGTTTCCACTCAGTTCACCACGAAGGACTGAAAATGGGACCCAGAAACCATACCTGAAGAGCAGAAACATCGCGTGATGTCTTGTACTGGTTGACCGCAGTGAGGAATTGCGAAAATATGCGATTTTTCTTATCGACGAGTTGAGATAGCGATGTTACTTTTCCCTGTATACGTTCACGAGCCTCACGAACAGGATCCTTAATCAGCAAACGTTTAAAAATTACTCGCAATTAACAAATATTAGAGCTCCAAAAAAAAATTACTCTGCTTCAGAAATATTGCAAAAAAGGAAACTTGTCAAAAAGTACCTAAATCAGGCTGAAAACATAGTTCAGGCCGAGACCCCAACCTAGATTACATGCCTTCAAACTCTAGGGCAAAAGAAAACAATAAAATTCATCGATTAACCCTAAACTATTTGCAATCAAGCTCATCACCTTACCCACAAATAAGCCCGAGGCTTACGCGCTAAGGGTCTCATCTGTGTGCCAAGTATATGTAAACATGAACTCCGACAAAAGGTACACTCACTGCTACAATGGTGAAATCGAATCGCATGTAAATTATCACAGCTGTGAACAATGCCAGGAAGAATGCACTGGCAAGCAGTGGCTCTCTAATCATTTGCGTATAGTCGAACTCGTAGAAAAGCTGAAAGCGATGCTTTCATATAATTCTTCAGAATTCAATCCAAGGAAAAAGAACAAAGCAGATCAACAACAACCCCAATAAGGAAAGAAAAATACCGTGAATGACTGAATGTGCTCCGGCACGAGGTTTTCTTTCTGCAGTACGACCACAATCCGACCAGTAGTATCAAGATAGGTCGCGCGAGTTTCATCCGGACGGCGATCCATCGTGTACGGAGTTGTAAGCTTTATCTTTCTAAACACTGAGGAGCTTAACTCCGCCGACTGATTTAGAATACGAAAGATTGGATTAGAAGTGATCACATTCAAACACAAAAGGAAAACTCAGAGTATACCTGACTAGCTCTGGAAGAATAACTTTCGTCGTGAGCTTTTCAACAACGACATTATCGAACACGTGGTCAAGAACACGCATCTTCAGCGCATAGTCATTCCCTTTGTTGTAGAGATATTCAAAGGATGGAACGTTATAACCAATAACATACGAAGTCCGCCATCCTCCATATAATGGGAACCTTTAACGACGCATTGTCTAGGAAACGGTGCACTAAAGATTGTTCACCTTCACGTACCTGGGCTTTATTTCAACTTCTACGGAATCTGCGCGAAGTCGTACTGAAGACGTTGAAATATTGCCAATTTCATCACGGTAGTATATGTCTTTAGCAGACGCTGGCAGCACCGTCTAAAGTGACCGCAATAACTTGCGAATACCTTTATGAATAATCCTGTTATCACGAACCGTGAAATGCAGAAGAGCAGGCTGACGACGTCCACGTCGATCCATCTGATGATCAAGTCGTGAAAATGGACCCTAAAATCACAACCACAATGAATCGACTACATATGCCTGAGTATGGGGTACGCATGGGTGGACCCATTGAGCCCAAAATTCATCCCGCCTCTCCTCAAACGGAGGGTGCCCCAACTCCTGAGGATCAAAAGTAATGTGGTTAGAGCTTTGACGTACTAATGACGATCGAAAGAGATGTAGTTGGAAACCATTGAAATTGGATACTTTACGAAGGGGTTGAATCGTCAAAACAGTTTATGCAGAACAACTTGCGTACCTTCAATTCAGCTCCTTTATGCACCAACTCAATGTATTCCTCTACAGCTATGTTCCCCCAATGCGATACTTCAATTGAACGTTCGACAACTGTAGCCACCACGAAAGGAGAATTGTTTTCATAGTGTATTTTTATCGGCTTCTGAAATTGTTCAAAACCACGTTAGTTGTCCAAAATAGTGTGTTCTCACCGGGGTTTTAGTTGTAGAAAAACTGACACTGTTGAACGCTGGCTGGTTCTTGTACGGCCCATAGATGACTCGCTCGTTTTCCTGACTAGTAGGTGCCACTTGGGTGACCGATAGGGTCTTTCCGTTGCCTATTTTAATTGTTGTTTTCTCTTGTGCAACGGGATATGCGGCAGCATAGTAAGCATTGCCGTTGTACACCACAAACCTGAATGAGACATTCGAATGTGCTGGATTTTTCCGAAAAGAGCTCACTTAAAGCAATAAACTATGAAGTATGGCTTAGATAATAGAACGTCACACATCTTACAACTAATTGATTTATCCGCATCAAAAGCTTAAATGCTTTCATCGTTGCTCCAAATCATACACAAATAATGAAATCAGGAAAGTTAGCCGTGCCATTTTAGGCAATCATAAATCTTGGAGGAATTCGGAATGATAAACATACTATTTGCAAATTTACGACTTTGTGTGCGGAAAGATGCTTTTCCCCAAAAGTTCCTAGAAATTCCATCGTTTCTCCAATTCATAAAAGGCTGCATTCTGTTTAGTAATATGGAAAGGATTTCGTCAAAAATCGGTGAAACCAATAAAGGCAAGCCAGCCATTTGATGAACAGGTCAAAACCTTCTCCTAGGTAACAGCCAAAATTATTTTTTTATAGCAAAAAATATTGCAAGCAAGCTCGTAGACGTCACGCTTCATTTCTTCACCGCTGAGGAGCCTTTGTCGTGAAAACCAATTCACCATTACATAGCACATTCGCTTGTGTAAAAATAGTAACCGAATAAAACGAAAAGGAGCACCAAAGGCAATAAAATCACTCACTGATTCTCTTTTTGGGTGATTTTCTCTGGGAGAGGGGAGAGAAGCCCAGTGAACCTTTGTTCAACCTTCAGCTTTACTTCACCACCTTTGGCAACACGATTCAAAAGTTCGACTTTGTAGATCTGAAAATCGTGTAGTCTAACTGAAGTTCGAAAACATCACGACCAGATAGAAATGTGACGAGGCGCTGACCTTGTATCCTTGCTTGTCTCCAGGCTGCTTTGCGATTTTCAACTTCCCCTTATTACTTCCTTCTTGAGCCGCAATGTAAGCCAGATGTTCACTTTCTTCGGAAGGGACCAGTATGTCAACAGAATTGGCTTCTGCTGAACCATCGTTCGAAAGCGTTAGTTGTGATGACACTTTGACAATCTAAAACATAAACATGGTCAAGAATCTCAATTCAAGCTATCGATGAGAAAAAATTGGTGCAAATAGGTTCGAAATTAGCTCATGATGTTAGCCATATAAAGAAATATACCATGTCGTCGCTGATTCTACTCTAAAAACATCAGAGCTCATGTCAATGAAACGAATGCATAACTCAAAATTCCTCACTAAAAAGGAGCTCATGAAAAATCAGCCTCACTCTTACCAAAAAAAGCAAATAAATGCTTTGAAACAAGATGCACGCATCGTATCCGGCCTATACTTCACACAGCGAAATTGTTTAGAAAAATGGCTCACTAGCCCACTAAAATTTACCCGATTCGGTGCAAAACTAAGACCGTTATAGTGACCTTACTGATAATAAAACGGAAACTGACCTGGGACGAGATGTCAATAGTTCTATCGACGTTGACTACCTTCCAATCAGCAGCAACTGCCAAACTCACGACAAGGAATAAAAGGAGTACCCGCATCTACAAATGAATGTGTGAAAGAACAAATGATTTAAGAAGTTCAGAAACCTTCCCTAAAACGATCAAATCTAAAGTTCTAAGGCATGGCGTTGAAACGAAGAGCAGTCGCTCATTAAAAAGATAGAAGGAATGTCAAAGCAAAGAACAATTCGATCAAAGTAACTCAGATTTAACATGAGAAGAGAAAGAACGAATTTAACTTTCTTTACAAATCGGCGTTATCGGTAAAAAACAGTATCGAAATACTCACATCAATACTTGCGAATCTAGGTACGACCTGTTGAGTTTCTCAGAGTCTAAGAATAATTCTGATGTATCTTCTTGAGTTAGAACTATGTTCAGAAAAATGTAAACTTAGCCTCAAGGATCGTCAAAACTCCCATCAATCACATTCACCATAAGCCCTACTTTTAGGATGGTCGAACCAAACATATGCGGATCAGCTCGTGTTATATTTAATTTTAAAGGGTTTCCAGTTCAAAAGGCTGCTTTACAAGTGAAAAGTAGTATTCCAGTCCTCACAACTACTCTCAGACGTTTGTCCAACATATATGGTGTTGGAATATAAACAAAAACAAGTGCGGGACGATGCAATCAGGCCATAACATTACGTGACTTCATCATTCAATAATTAATCATATCATAAGAAAAAGTCAAAAACAAGCCTCGAAACTCTGAAAACCATACCTCACAAACACAGCTGTCTCGTTTTTGTTAAAAGCATGGTTAATATATTAGCAGTTATCCATGATCATAGAGATATTAGTTCCAAATCGCAACTTTTCGGTATCCGGGTCGATTGTTCTTTTCGAATAGACTTTTACTCGAAGATTCAAACTGATTGAATGCAGAGTTAAGGTATCACTGATACAACATAAAAACACTTAGAGTCTGGGCAACCAGCATCCCTGGATTGCTTGGCAAGCCTTCCCCAAATTCCAACAAAATCCAAAATTCCAAATACCGAAACATGCAACCACCAACATATTGAAAGTTCCCATGCAAATCTGGTTGAATACTGTCAAATCTCATGCCCATCCCCAGAAACTTGCTGCTAAGCCATCTTCAATGGGCTTGCTTCACAAGAAAAACTCGTAGAATCTGCGTGGACAAAAAGGAGCAGCAAGTAGGCATACAACGAATTAGCGAAAAGTCAAACCAAAAAACTGTAGCTTTGTAGAAAGTCTGTCTATAATAAATTCAAAAGGAAAATGATAACACAAAGACACAAGACGGATTATATCGTCCGTGAATGTGTGACACAGTAACCCGAGTTCTCACTAGGGCGCGCCGTTTGCATTGGAGCGCGGGCGGTTAATCCCTTCAAGCTTACTCTTTCGAGTACTTTCCACGCTGGTAGAAAGAAGGCAGATTTCGTTTGTTCGTTCTTTTGGTTCGTTTCGTCGTGATCGTTCATGTGATTCTTTTTGAGATTCTGTGATTCTTCTTGTGTTGATTTCTTTCTGATTATTTTGTGATTCTTGTGTAGTCAAGGAGATTATACAAAGATAGCATGAAACCTAATGCCGTAACAAAACGAAATGAAGTTGAAGCACATACTAGGAACACCGATACCGAACTGTTTGCTAAATCTCAATCGAATTTAAGAGACTATCCCACGTTCTATTCAATCACATCGTAAAAAATCATTAAGTAGAGACGATTCTAACCATCAAACGGGTTACAATAAGAAATACACATAAACTTAACGTACACAGTACATAAGCATAGAAGAATCTTATCACAAACACAGCTGAGAGTGAATCTCTGCACAATAATGGGTTGCTTTCGTAAGCAGAGAGGATAACCATGAAGAAATAATGATGCAACTCAGTGAAAATTCCCTCACAACTACTTCTCCCAAACGATTTCCATACAAATTCCATCAGTTTTTCCATCGAATGGTACTTATGGTAGTATCTAAGTCGGCTTCTTTTACGTGAAGATCTGTAAATGCATGTGGCTGTTTTGGGGTGTAGTTTTTTCGCAGCTTTCTTCTGTAGTACTTTTACTTTTACCTTTGTATAATCTCCTTTCTTGACTACACAAGAATCACAAAATAATCAGAAAGAAATCAACACAAGAAGAATCACAGAATCTCAAAAAGAATCACATGAACGAACACGACGAAACGAACAAAAGAACGAACAAACGAAATCTGCCTTCTTTCTCCTAGAGTGGAAAGTACCCGAAAGGGTAAGCTTGAGAGATTAACCGCCCGCGCTCCAATGCAAACAGCGCGCCCCAGTGAGAACTCGGGTTACTGTGTCACACATTCACGGGACGATATAATCCGTCTTGTCACAAAGACCATGGCAACGTATGGGACGGCGATAACTCGTCCACCAAGGCCACGTCACGCTTGAAACGAGGACGGCTTAACGGCATGATAAAAACACGATATTAATACTGGTCGATGAACTTCCTTATGAATCAGACCAAATCAAAGCTACTCATAGTGGGAAATCTGGACTTCTATTCAAACAAGAATCGTAGAAATAGAAAAAACAAGCATCATTTGTAAACAACAACAGGATTTCGCCAGAACCCCACTATTGAGAAGATTTATGGTTCAACCCTCATACAGTCTTACTCTCTTACATGTATATCCCTGGAGCGAAACCGTCGACTCTTCCCAAAGTAGAGTGATTTCCACGTAAAAGATGGCTACATAGAAAGGACGATATCTATTCATCAACTGATAGGTGGGAAGAAAGGCAGGAAGAATAACTTGCTCGAAGATGAAGGAGTAAAGGTAGAACGTTGGGATTCCTAGTGGGGAAAGTACTGCTGAAGGCTTCTAGCAAAAAAGGTGGTTTAACGGACGAGATCCAACGCGCTCTAATACACGTTGTTACAGTACCCTGGCCTAGATCTGTGCGGGACTACTTTTGAAATGAGGATGTGATGATTTTTGCTGAAGCTTCGAGTTTTAAACGTAATTCCTCCTTTTTATGCATCTAAAACCACTTGGAACGGCCTTTGTTCACTGTATCTTATAAATTTGTTTATTTGTATGCATATTTTGTAACCAAGGGCGTTTCCAGGGGTGTTTGGAGGGGGCTCTGTCACCACCAATGCCTAGAGATTTCGATTTCGTGTTTTTTGTGGTTTCGCTGCACGTATTATTTGTCTTTCCTTGAGTCATTTCATTCTTACTGAAATCATTATCCTCTCAGGTTCTACCAATATGGGCAAACAGCGTAAAGGAGGTCTTCCATATCTGAAATCATCGCTCAAAATCAACTGGAATTCAGGTCAAGGTTTACCAGTGGATGAGCAGAAGTCATTGATATCGGATGTTTTGAGCTATTTGGAAGAAAAAGGAGACCGAGACGAGCAAACTGAACTGCCAGATCGAAGCGTTCTGAATGTTGTCACAACAAATGCTGGTTATGGTCTCCAAGCCTGCATAGACCTTTCCAAGACCGAGAAGTCTCCGATCGTTTTTCTCGATTCTATCTGCCCTCGTCCAAGTGCTGTCTCGAATGCACTTGGTCTCTACTTCAGTAATTATGCTGGCAGTGTGAAAGTGTATTGCCTTCAAGGAATTGAGGAACTTCTATGGGATAAGCTCAATCGAAAAACAAATGCTTTTGTGGTCAAGGATTGTCCACAGAAGCTCAGAGAGCGATTAGAAGCTGTGCTCACTCCAATGCATCTTCAAACAGGACGGCAGGGTTCTTCTCTAACTCCTATTTCCCTGGTGAAGTCAATGGGAAAGCCAGAAAAGGTGAAGAAGAAGAAGTGATTTCCATTGCTCTGACGTTTCAAAGAACCTTTTGTTGTCTTTTGCCCAAAGACTCTTGACTTTGGGAGGTATCGGACTGTTATGTCAATGTTCTGATACCTTCGTAGCATCTCCTCTTTTGAGATGTTGTAAACCTTTTCATGGAGTTTTTACGGTCCTTTCTCACCAAAGTCATACGTTACATCGTAAGCGTACACAGTTGTGATCTTTCCTACCATTCGGGCTAAAGCTCGGCTCCGTAGTTCAAGGGTTTTCATCAGTGACCTTTTGTCAGAGTGGGAGCCAAGATCCATCTAGTAGATGCGAGCTAATAGGGGAGCCGTAGCATCAGTTGATAAACGGGGAACTTAGGCTCTAAAAGGTTCTCATCGAATGTTTTTGAAACGGATAAGCTATCATTGGTTGTAGATGAGCTTGATCTGTTGCACGTAGATCAAAGTTTTTAGTTGGATCCTGTTCCCATTCTGATGGACCATATTCCATCAAAGTCAGTTATCGTTGTGTATATAAGTTTTGTTGAAATTTTTTTGTGGAATCGCTGTAGGGTTGTTGTTGTATGTAGGATCTGCTGTTGACCAACTTTACATGCCTTCAAATTTGTTGTCGTCTGCATCTCATTCTTAACCTATTAGAGTGCTGTTGAGGCTGTGGAAGACTTGGAACGGAAAGCTGTACCTGATAGACATGCAAGGGTGGGCTATCTTCAGAAGCTCAGCCTGAATCGATCTCAACACTAAATTTTTGAACCGATGGAAGGGGTATTCTTTTTGTGAACATCGTGAAAGGGAAAAGGTGCTTAATGAGTCACTATCACGATTACCTCATCGTAGGGTCTCGCCCACCGCTCTGGCATACCCAACCTTCACACCGCTTCTCTCTGTTTGGATGTCTGATCTTGTTTTCTGTTATCGTTATCGTTGTTTCCTTGGTTGTGGTTAGAATAAAGTTATTCACTAATGTTCCAGTGACGGGAATGGTTGCTACAACACAAGAGAAGGAGAAGACGAAGGAAGAGAAGACGGCGAAGGACAAGGATGACAAGAAGAAGACTGGCAAAGATGATAAGAAAGATGAGATGGTAGTAATCGCAGATACCTTCATACATTATTTGGCTCTTTTGTTGAGTTTATGCATTTCAGAGTGAGGAAGATAAGAAATTGGAAGAAGATCTCAACATGTTGGTCCAACGTTTAAGTGTGGGTCTTCGTAGATATTTCTTTCCTTTCCTCTTCTGTTTGAGAAATTTTAATGGAATTCATTCTTTGTTCCCGACTTTTTTGGCGTCATTCGCCCAAATCGGTGCGTGTCCGCTGTTTATCGAGCCCACCGGTTCTGACTAACCTAGTTTGTTGAAAGTAGCATGCTTTATCCTTTCTTTAACATCTTGATGAAAGGTGCAAAGACTATTGTCGTAGTAAAGGTGGACAATGTAGAATCACATCGTTTTGTTGGGGGAACCTCTCATACCTGTATAGAGCGCCTGCTGCTCCTTGGCCTGCATTTCAATGTAAATGCATTCTGAATGAGTCTTACACTGTTGTATCGTTATCGTTATCGCTTCTCATTGATTTTTGAGCCAGATCGTGATCTGAAGTACTGAAGAGCACCGGTAATTGCGAATCCTTTTAGGAAAATGATGCCAGTTTGTATCAACCGTCTTTGGAAACGATGCGGACTCTTATTCGAGCATCCACCACCTCAATGACTTCTGTACCAAAACCTCTCAAATTCATGCGACCTCACTATGCTAAAATGAAGCAGATATTCGAGAAAATGCAACCTGGAGAGACCAAAGTGAGTTACTCTGTGAAGCTCATTTCTTTGCTTTTAGTTTCGTTTCTTGTTTTCAGAAACTGTGTGCTGACATTATATCTGTACTAGCAATGTGTTCAGACGAGAAGAGTGATTGCATCAACTTCCGTATGAAGGTAATGGCTTGCTTCTTTTTCCGACAACTTTTCGTTCCCCTTAATGCCTATTTATTCAACTACCTTCAGGGTATGCATGAGCCAATTGGTGATTGGGGGCATGAGTACGTTCGTCACCTTGCCATGGAAATGTCAGAAGAGTGGAAACAGGCATCCGATGGTTCTGAAAAGAGTAAAGCCAGGTGTGAAGATGTAAATTTCGCTCAGGGCTAAATATTTGTTTGATGTTGTTTCTTGATTTTAGGCGTAATGAACTTCTTGTGTTAGCGCGAGACATTGTTATGCATAATATGAAGCATAATGCGGAGGTCGGCCTTTTAGTGATCCTTTTGTTCACGATTAAGAAGGTTAACCGCTGTTTTTTCAGGTAGAAGCATGCGATTTACTGATTGAAATTGAGCGGCTAGATCTCCTTATGGAATACGTGGTAGATGTAGACCATCAAAGGGTCTGTCTTTACTTGCTCAGGTATTGCCTTTCTCCTTGTTAGTGTAGTCATTGCAAGTGTGTTACCAGTATTTCCTGTTTTGTTTTGAAAGGTGATCCAGTTGATTCTGTTTAGTTGCGCTCCGTTGACGCCCGATCCGGACAATATTAACCTTATTAAAACGGCAAAGGATATTTACTTGAAATATAATCGCTACCTCGAAGCTGTACGATGTGCCATCATGTTGAATGATCCCGTTGAGATCAAGAACATCTTCACAAAGACCGATGATCTGTGAGTGGTTGTTCCCATCTGTCACTATGGCTTCATGGCATGTTCCCAACACAAAATCGCCTTTCTTTGACTATCAGCACCTCTTCTTTTGTTTATTCTTTATTTCTTGTTTTTTTTTGATCATGCTGTCCATGACTGTTTAGGTTGTTACAAAAGCAAATGGCAATCCTACTTGGTCGTCATCAGATCTTCCTCGATTTTGAGAACATAGCTAATGGTGAACAACTTGGCGAATTGAATTCAAACGCCCACCTATACGAGTACTTCCATTCGCTTGCACGGGAACTGGATATCATGGAGCCTAAGACGCCCGAGGGCATCTACAAGAGCCATTTAGAACATAGCAGTGAGTCTTGACATTTCTTTTTTTACAGTTATGCTCGTAGAATCGTTTAGTTGGGCAAGAGGTTTTCGGGTAAAGTGCTCATATACGATTTAAGGACCGTTTGGAAATACCGCTGCACCTGACTCAGCTCGAATGAATCTAGCTGCAGCGTTCGTCAACGGCTTTGTTAATTGTGGATTTGGCGTTGATAAAATGATGGCTGAAAGTGAGGATGCTAGCAAGTGGTTCTACAAAAATAAGGAATATGGTGAGCAAAATCTACTTTACATTTTCGGTTCCTGTGTCTTAATCACGAATATTTACAGGTATGTTGTCTGCGGCCGCTTCTCAGGGTCTTGTTTGGCGCTGGGATATTGATTCTGGACTTGGCCAGTGTGACAAATTCTTGTATGTGAACGACGACTTTATCAAAGTAAGTGGATCAGACTTGAAGGGTTCTTGTTTGATTGTTGATTGTTAAATTCAGGCCGGTACTTTGCTTGCGATAGGAATTATCTCATCTGGTATCCAAGACGCATGTGATCCTGCCTCTGCCCTTTTGATTGACCACATTCATTCCGAGAGGTGACTATTGCTTACCAATATTTCTGCGATTCTCGGTATGTTTTTCTTTGCTTTCCTCCACAATCGTCCGCTTTCCAGAGCGGTCATCCGTGTCGGATCCGTGCTAGGATTAGGATTAGCTTATGCCAACTCGAAGCGTGAAACTGTGATCAAAAACGAAGAAGGCGGTGTAATATTCGAACTCAAGAAGGTGAATAGATCTTTTTGTCGTTTGATTTCTGACGATGAATACCGTTTTTCAAGGTACTCACGGATACTAAGCCATCAGCCACCAGTGAGGTGAAAGGCTTGACTGGTTTGGCTCTGGGATTGATCATGGTTGGGACAGCAGATCATACCGTGGCCATGGAAATGCTTCAAACCTTAATGGAGCGAAATGAAACAGAACTCAGCGATCCCAACATGCGTTTCTTGGCTCTTGGAATTGCTTTAATATTCCTAGGTGAGTCCATGGCGTATTCTAGTTTTGATGTTGTGGAGCTTTTATGGAATCCGTTCACTATTCTTTGCAGAGCTATTCAGGCTTAAATCATGTCAATTTCTTTAATTTGGTTGTCAAATATGTGCTTTTGAATATTTAAGCCAAACAAGCCTATTTTCAGGTACTCAGGAGAAGAGTGAGGTGTTTGTGGAGTCGTTGAGGTCGTTACCAGAACCATTTGGACCTATGGTATGTTTTCACCGCCTGTCAATTGTTATAAAATTGAACATTGATTTTTCAATTGTTCAAGGTCTCCACTCTGGTTGATGTATGCGCTTATGCTGGGACTGGTAATGTACTGAAAATACAGAAACTGTTACACATGTGCTCAGAACATTACGAAACAGAAGACAAGAAGAAAAAGGTAAGCCTTAAGGCTCGAAACGACTTCTACCGACACACTTGTTTACGTTTTACCACGGTTCTGGTCTTGAGATGTAAAACTCCATCCCCATATTTACATTCGACAATGTCAGAAAGATGATAAGTCCAAGAAGGATGCGAAACCAGAGAAGGACAAAGATGCAAAGCCAGATTTGTCATCTCAACAAGCCGTCGCTGTTATCGGTATCGGTCTTATTGCAATGGGTGAAGATGTTGGATCTCAGGTTGGTGAAATGTCTGATTCCCATGACCATGGATGAGAGGGATTTTGTTATTCCTTACAGATGGCATTGAGAATGTTCGGGCATCTCATTCGATACGGTGAGCCGGTCATTCGGCGGGCGGTCCCGTTGGCGCTAGCATTGATCTCAGTCTCAAATCCACAACTAAATATACTGGAGACTTTAAGCAAGTTCTCGCACGATGCTGATTCCGATACGGCCCATAATGCCATCTTCGCAATGGGACTGGTAAGAGTATTTCTTAGCTGATTGTTATGTGTTTCTAATTTTTGATGTTGCGAATTGTTTTCAACGAGATCAGTACTTGGAATTCTTTTGAAAATTTTCAAGAGCAACACTCACATTGCACAGTTATCGTTGTTTGTTGATTTGTTTTTGCGATCCAAGCGTTTGGGCGAAAAAGTAATTGCCTGTCATTTGAGGTGGGCGCTGGTACGAACAATGCTCGCCTGGTTGCCATGCTACGGTCATTGGCTAGTTATCATCACAAAGATCAAGTGAGCTAAGTTAGCTACGCTTTTATTCCGATATGTTTGTGTAAAAAAAATCGATTTCAGATTTCATTGATGTTAGTGCGTCTTTCGCAAGGCTTGACCCACTTGGGTAAAGGTACGATGACATTAAATCCATGGCACTCTGATCGGCAACTGCTGTGTCCAAGTGCAATCGCGGCCCTTCTGACAATTTGTTTCGCTTTTCTCGATGCCAACAACTCGGTTAGTTCACTTCATATCCATAATTTGCTCAGAATTTTCCATCTATCGGAAATATTATGTCTTGCCATCCAGTAATGTTATCTGATTAATGTAGGTGTTGAATAATCGACAACATTATCTGCTCTACACTCTGGTGCTTGCTATGCAACCTCGAATGCTGGTCACGTTATGTGAAGACGATAAGAAGCCGGGACAGCTTAAGCAGGTAAGTGTTCCCTCTTACAAGGAAGGGCGAAACGGCGATTTCTGACAAAATCGTTTTCAGTCGTTTTTTGGCATTCAGAAGGCCATTTAGCGGAAATGAACCATAGTTTTATACTCAGTGCTCATTCCCCTATACCATGCAAAAAACCATTTTCAAAAAACGTCCCACGCCCTGAAAGACCTTCCTTGTTAGATTATGACATTTGAAGGAAGTATGAAAGAAACAATTAATCCACAACTTGTCCTTGTTTTGCGTCTACCGATGGGACTGCCTATTTCTAGTAGAAGTCTAGAGACTATGAGAATGTCTTTGAAGATGGCTTATTTAGTGTGAAGATGAACAACACGAGTAAATCACGCACCTAAACTTTGGACAAGTGTTTTATCAGAACCAGCTATTGTTGCAGGTCGGAGTCACAGTACGAGTGGGTCAAGCTGTCGATGTAGTAGCACAAGCGGGTAAACCAAAGACGATCACTGGCTTCCAAACTCATACGACGCCGGTTCTTCTGGCCTATGGCGAACGTGCTGAATTAGCCAATGAAGAGTGTAAGTTTCGATATGCGCAGTATTCCGAACTCCTCATTACGGATTTCGGAAAAATTTTCCAAATTCTACTTTTCAGACATAGCAATGACGCCATACTTGGAAGGTTTGGTGATATTAAAGAAGAATCCTGACTATGACATGCCAGTAGCTGTAAAGAAATAGGCACTTTATAGAGAATGATTTGTCATTTTGTTTGACTCTGTGCATATAATCATGGAATTGTGATGTACTATTATCACGAACATTAATTCCTTCTTCATATTACGGTAGTGCTGTATGCGGTTTATGTTCACCGAAAGCAGCAGTGATCAGCTCTTTAATAATTTATATTTATTGATCCCAATATCTTGTGACTAACTGTGTACTGCTCTCCCTTTTGCTGAAATCTCCTCGACGGTGTTACAGTAGCGCACTGCGCTCCCCTGCTGATTCTCGATGTTTGCTGAGGTTTGATAAAACATTTTAAATAATATGGATGATGTGATTAATGGAATTACATATATTCCCAGTAGCGCGCCTGAAGAACAGGTGCAGCCCAATTTTGTCTACAATTTGTGGGTGTCGGACGTATATAAGTCGGGGGTTGGTTCGGCTTTATCCAAGTGATTGAGTGTGGGGAACAGCGTGAAGGGTGCTTAGCAAAAAAAGGAAAGGATTTATAACCTTGACTTGCCTTCTGGCATGTTGACTGCTATAAGTAGTGCAGATGACCGTCAAATTCTGTCCTCGTACCGTGCTAGGGTCAACTATTTGCCCTGGTTTCCACTCGATATTGTGCCAAGCGTCTGTCACAATGGACTTGTTTTCGATCACGAATGGGTTATAGGGAGGGAGCGAAAGGTGGGGAACGATCAAAATAAATACGAGGCGCAAAGCGGTACCATAAAATTACCATAAAATACCATAAATTTCAATTCGGATCCATAGATAGACATATGGAACAGCTTATTGTACCATGAATGATCAGATGGTATCGACTGTCCTAGCCCAGATCGAGGGAAGCGATCTTTCCCAATTAGAGGACATCAGATGGAAAGAAAGGTGGAATGTTGGGAGCCGGTCGGTTGGCGCGATGGGCGGGGTCGCCCCGCCCATTTGAGGCGGAGCGACTCCGCCCATCGCGCTGTTCAACTCGTTCAGATCGCGTAATCTTCTGCTCTCCTCTCCTGTATAGATGATAGAAGCCAATTCGATCATCTATAGAGGAGAGGAGAGCAGAAGATTACGCGATCTGAGATGTGCGCGCTCCTTCTGAGGCCCATTTGAGGCGGCGCGACTCCGCCCATCGCGCCAACCGACATGCACCCTGGAATGTTGTTGACACTGGCGGGTCCTGGTAAGTGTGGCATATGGGAGTTATATCAACAAGTTGCGGTAGTTATAGAAAGAAACAGTCCAAAGGGGCCTACGGATATCGTCAAATCACCACTGCATAAATTATATCTCTTCAGTAATAAAAATTTATTGAAAGACTTTGGAATTAATCTTACATGTAAAATTACCGTATAGTGCAACCTCATATAGGAAACCTCAAAGGCAAATCGAATAAAGTGAATGAAAGAAACGACTGACTGGAAGGAAAAGCGATGAGGCAACGATAAACGAGGATACGATCGGAGAAAGATTCATAAAAGAAGAAAGGCACTCAGAGAATTTGAGCATCAATGGAATGTAGCGATCAATGAACGTGAGGGATCGAAATCGATCAATAGCAAATTATCAACATATTGCACATCTAAGTGAATCAGTGAAGAAAGTGGGCGAAAAAGAATTACTGGACACGTCTGGATGATAAAGAAATGGTGTCCTTAACAAACACTACGTCACTGAACAAATACATAATTTAATATACATCTGTATATCTCACACTAAATTGAATATTAAAACTCGAAGATCAATATGTTTATTACTCTGTTTGTCCTGGACGATACATATGTTGCTGTGCGATCCGACGGCGTTGTTCTATCTCTTTTGCTTCGTCGTCTCGAGTGACATACATCGTCTTCGTGTCATACTCATCGTCATCCTCGTAGTAGTACCCGATCGGACGAGGTGGCTCTGGAATATGAGAAATTGGGCACTTTCAACTAGAATAATCATTGCGATCCCAGTACGACTTTAACCCTGAGAATTCTGTCTTTGTCGTCACTGATAATAGTATTGTTACCAGTAAAATTCTAACTTCCTGCATGATGGACAACTAAGCGCTAACCGGTCACATGTCTTTCACAATTAAGACTTCTCTCGTTCAACAAAGTGGCTGTACGAGACATGGCCTAAAGTTTGAGTGATGGTCGGAGGTGAACCCGTTTAGGGGACCGACCGAACGTCCCGTGTATTTCGACTACCGCTACTCCTCAAATTAACAAAAAAATCACCTATAGGAGGCCTTCCATAAAGGAAATTAGACTGTTGCAGATCGTCGATTTGAACCTTTTCAGCAAGATCGACTTCGGAACGATTGAATCGGAACGAGATCATAAATATGACGATAACGATAACAACGAGAATTGCGACAATGCCTCCTGAAATCAATTTAATATCAAACGATTTCAAAAACGAAAAAAAGATTAATGACAGTCAATGATTCTAATTCTACCACAGGCACGAGCCAAAAAAACGTAATTTTCAGAAAATGCTTGAAAAAAATAGTTGATCGTAACAAGAGCGTACCTATACCAGCGGTTATCATTGCTACCCGTTGCGATTTCGGTTGAAAACGAACTTCACACCTGAAGAGAGATAATTTGAATCCAAGAAGGGACAATGGTTGCGACATGAAATAGATGAGGGACAGCGACGCCGAAACTACGGGTAACTTAAACCATGAGAGAAAAATGGGGGAAGACGAGGGGCATGAAAATAATCAATCGGAAGGATTTCAATATCTTACCGTTCACCACTGAAGTTCTCCTTACATGCACATTCCACATAGCCAACCGGATTTTTCTTACAAACACCGTCATTGAGGCAGTAATTCGTGCACGCATCTAAATAGAGGTTCGAATTCTCGACTCAGAAAAGAAAATAAGGGAGAAAAGAATAAAATGCAAATACAAAAACATATTGAACATTTTGAAAATAATAGTTAACCACTCAAGTCTGAAGGCGCATGATAAAAGATAAAAGGATATGATGACCCATAAGAGCAAGAGTAATTGTCAACATTCAAATTTACTTTACCTCTAACAGGGGGACAGGGTGAGGGGGAAGGGATGGGATCCGAACGTGCAGAACAGGTTCGTCGACATTGTACGTTTTACTAATATAGCGCACAATTCCGAAGCTAGGAGATTGAAATTTGTATAAGCTTCTTTCGATGAAGTGTTTTATCGTCACGTTGTAGTGACGACAATAAGTGTCTCCTTTGCCAATATTTCGAGCAACCCAGTAGACCTACATTAACCGGAGGCCTGATCCCAATTCATAAAACCCTTTACTGCAAATCTTCACCATTAGTCGACCATAGCTCAGTAGACAATCATGAAGAGAATTCAAGTTTCTCACCTTGACAGTAGGTACCATTACCACGATATCCTGGCTTGCATTTACATTGGAAGGACGGCACATCGTTGTCGTCTGGGAGATCTATACAGTGAGCATGCCATGAGCAGTTATCCTCACCGGTAGCGCATTGGTTCGTTGAGTAACACTGCGACTCCGCTGTTGCACCTGAATTCACGCGTGAATATACTTGCTTTTTTACAATTCCAAACAAATACAAAGTAAAATACTTTGAACAAATAAAAAAGCGCCCATTGAGTACGCCAAGCTACATGTAATAACAATCTAACGCTATCAAACCACCCAGGACTAAAAAACAACAAGGAATATGAAAAATAAGTTGAACTAAATGAGTGGTAGTGGTCCGCGACATAAACTCGGTTCTAGCTAAAAAATCTCGAAGCATACTAATCCGTATAGAAAACTCATAGCATCCAATTGGACTTAAGAAAATTTTTAGTGAACATTCTCCCTTACGACCTCCTCAAATGCAAAATCCCTGAGAATGAAAAGAGGGGAGCCTCTATAGCACTGCAATGTTACCTTGAGCCGCTGTGGTGTGATCAGTTGGGCACATTTTGCAAGTGGTATGTTGCTCTTCGTCCTGGAATGTGCCTCGTGGACAGTATTGGCAGTGCTTTCTAAAAAATTGAAATTATTTAGAAACACGGAACAAATTATATCCACCGAAAATCTGCTCCTCTCACTCACGTTTCTTTCACCAAAAACTGTCCAGCTTTACATAACGGCGTATTGCATTGTTCACGTCGAGTTGCCCCAACAGATTCAGTGGTAGTACCTGATAGATAACAGCAGTAAGACATAATTCGCCGTGACTGTACGATGACCTTTAGAATCCACCAAATAGAGCAAAACACTTGTAACATACCAGTGGGGCACAGCACACACTGTTTGTGTTCACCCCGAGTACGGTACGAGCCGGATGGACACGACTGGCAGGAACCCGATGACGATAATTGTTCTCCATCTAAACATTTTCTGCTTGAAGTCATTGTTATACCTTCAGCTGGATATTTATGGAAAGCTTTTGCGGATCTTCACTGAAGTTATTTTCGGTTTGTTTCTAGGTGATTTCATAGCTGCTAAAATCTCATGGTGCTACATTTCAAGTGCTAAATTCACCTGGACACTCATCCCTGCACTCCTCGTCGCTGGTTGCAGTTTCGGTCATCGTCGTCTTGCCGACACCACAGGCGGTGCACTCAAAAGACCCTCCTTGCGGCTGGAAGAAACCGAACCCACACGGTTCGCATTTCGAAGATGACATGTCGAAGAAGTGGCCCGGTTCGCAATCCGCTGAAAAAAGAATGCTAATTGACTTTCAGATCCTCAAGTTTTTTTGAGAGAGATGAAAGTGAGAATCAAATCAATTCTTTGTCATAACCCCCTAGTGCTTTGTCACCCTAGACTGTCACCAGACCCAGACAGACTTATACTTTCATAGACACAGAAATATTCAACTTCTCAACGACAAGCATAAACAGACAGAGACACACATGCCGCCGTATTTGGAAATGTTAGTCGTAAGGGTTTTTCGACGATCCGAGCTTACCTTTACACTCATTCTCAGCGATGGCTCCTGGACCAGCTGTCACGTGACCAGGTGGACATTTGAAGCAATCAGTTCGACCAGAAAGAGGCTGATATTCTCCTTCCGGACACAATTCACACTGAGATGACAGTACGGAATGGAACGAACCCGGAGCACATGGAACTAAAAAAACCGAACAGTTTAATCAGTACGAAGAGGACTTACAAGACATAATCAAAGTTACTCTATGGCTAGAACTGTTTTGAGGTAATTTAATACAACAACAAAAAACGTGCGGTTTTCAAATCTCCCTTAGGATGCGAATA
This sequence comes from Haemonchus contortus, assembly GCA_000469685.2. Lineage (NCBI taxonomy): Eukaryota > Metazoa > Nematoda > Chromadorea > Rhabditida > Trichostrongylidae > Haemonchus > Haemonchus contortus. Next base: position 10,370,844 of record LS997565.1, read on the forward strand.
TATAGGTTCAATAAATATAAACTGGGCTTACCAGTCAGAAAAAAAGAGTATTGAAGAGGGATACTCGCTCAAACGGTTTTCGCAGAGTCAATATTTACGAAAACTATTTTACTCCGATTGAGCGACCTCATTCTTCGATACTTATGACCCCATTTTTCAAACATTAGTTATTCAACGTATAAGCATTTCGCCCTTCTCCCCTTGCTCATCTCTCTCCGAATTCAATGTGGAGAATTAACCTTCATTTTTACCAAAAACTAATGATTTAATACTATTTATTATTGCAACCCTAAATCCACCAAAAGCTAGAATTTCATTTGCCGTAAATTTCTTTCGTATTTCCTCCCTGAATTTCCTTTCCCGAACTCTATGAGGTACTGTAATAGTGCTCAAAGGAGAAACTCACCACAAACATCATCAACGGTGACTTGTCCGGACTGGCAATGGAATTCATCCAGTAGTTGGAATGATGTCAGATCGGGGCGACCGTTTGGAAGTACCTCAAAACTTTCAATGAGTATGCTGAAGAAGTCTCGGCATAACGGGGAACTCAGTATTCCTTCAGATCAAAAGTAGAGATTCGAAGTGGGATGAAAAGTAAATTACTTCAACACAAAAAGGAATGAAACATAAAATAACAAAACAGCCCCAACGATGCTCTTAGTTACCTTTTCAAGATTGAATGCTCCTTGGTTGATAATTTCATTCTGCAGTACATCCACCACCTTCGACTTCTGCCCACTCACTGAGTTTAGCACAGGGTCCCTGTAACATATAGATTCGCAAATTCGTTTAGATCTCCCTCCAGTTAAACAAGATCCCCCTCCAGTTCACAACTAAACCGACTTGACGAATTAATAAAAATGAAAGATTCACCTTTTCACGGGCAGTTCAACCCGCACTTTGAAAGATGGCGATTCTCTCCTTGATCGAGCAAAATCATCCGAACAACCCACATCCACACGAGCACCAACGCAACCATTGATATCACTAAATGTATAAGAAATGAAGAAGTACTAGGCCTGAAAAAATATCAAGAATGGGGATAATTCAAAAAATTAAATACATTGTAAAGTTAGTTCGAAAAGTCTCGACCACGCTCCTTATACGTACAGGGAACTGCACCTGCACCTACACCCAACATCAAAAAAAATTCGTGGGCATACACTGACTGATTTTTTGAGCATTCTCGGAGTTTTCTCTTCGAAAAGGTAAAAATTGTACCCAATTACTCTTTCTTTTCACAAAACGTTTCTCTATTGAAAACCTTCTCGATGGGGTTTGTAGGCACCTCGTGAGTTACTGAATTTACTCACGTTAAGGAACAGATGTCCCATTTCTGGTTTATGGAATGGACACTGGCTAACAGACGCATGCGCAATGCATCACGGCTGGCTTCTGAGCATGGTGACGATCCCGGATAAGATACTCGCATCAGCATCACACGTGTAGCCGGTACTGACCTGAAATCAAAAGGAAGCGGTTGTTTCCTTACGAATTTGTGTCCAAGGAGAGGCTTTGCTTCAAAACGCAATGACAATTCACCCACTTGGTGCACTGCGGATAGCGGAATATCAGCTGATTTCGAAGGCGTGGTCTCCACATTCCATCTGCAGCACAGGTGTAGAAGATCGCGGGTGGTCGCGAAAACTCATAACCATCGCGGCACTCGATTGAACAAGCCTAAATTTTAGTTTAGAGCAGCATAAAAACCTAGAAACGATTACAGGAAGGGAGTCATGGAGAAGGTATTTCAAAATTCGAAGGGGTTCTCGAAAAATAGAAAAAAAGAGAAAATGTAAAGTTAGAAGTCCATTCTGTGAAGGGATCATCAAAGTGATCGAATTCTACAATGAAATAATTACCTTATATCGCAGCTGTGGTCCCCACGATTCACATGCCTGCACGCCATTGACAGGTTCCTCCAACTGCGGACAGTGTTCTCGTGATACATGGACCTCAAAAGAAATCAATGAATAAACAATTCTAGAACATTGCAGGAGAAATGAACGACAATTAAGAAATGCGAAAGAGCTCCGGAGGAAACGGAAAGTCCCACGTGCACATCGACACAGCATTACACAAAGTCTACTAGGCTATTAAAGTTGACGGTCAAACGGCTTTCACGCAGGAGCCAGAAATTCAGCAAACATTTTCAAAGTTCAAATTTGAACTCACCTTGAAACTACAGTCAGCCGTATTCGAAGCATTGTCCTGGGCAACGTAGAGAACATCATACTCACCCCATGTGAACACCTGAACATTATTCCGTATGCATGAGTGTTCTTACTTCGAGGCTATTGCTGTGAAAATGGGGTGTCACTGTAGCTATGTATGGCGACAGGCCCGTGGTGATCGGAAAATATCGGAGACCGTGAAAAGATTCGGCAAAATCATAAAATATCGGGTTAATTTACCTGTCCTTGTTTAAAGTTCATCTGAATCTTCTTTAGCATGTTGTCGGATTGGAATTCGGGTTCCGGCCATGTAATGTTTACTTCTCGTTGTGAAGATAGCACAAATTGATCAGCGGGGCATTTCTAAAAATGGAATTAAGTACATTCTTGTATCGAGGCAGCTTTCTCAAAAAATAGTTGTGTAGTTGATCGACAATAACTTCAGAAGGAGAAAGCATACGCAATTGAAAAACAAGCCCAAGTAGCTAAGGTTCCTATCAATCACAACCATTCTCTATACGCATCCTCGCTCCATTTCACCTAATCCCCTCTATGAACAGCCACAAGCCTACCTCGACTTTAACAGCGGCTTCTTCTCGCCTCTTTCGTTTTTCACGTCCACAAGTGCTTCGTGGTATCCTCTCCACTTTTCCATTCATTTCTGTGTACCCGCTAAATCGTAACAACAAACCGTCATATGCAACCTGAAAAACCGACAAATATTCAGATCATAGAACATTTTCATACAGTTCACAATTCCTGACACTTACTTCTGTACCGTGGCAGCTAACCACCATCATGGGTATCTCACTATCAAAGTCTAACACGCGATTCCATACATAAACACGGGTCACTGAACCGGCGAATGAACTCTCACTAGGGTGAGTGCTGCCCAAGGTGATTAATGCGCTGAATAGTCACGATCATGATTTCTGAATATTCCTTCGATATCCGAAATGAGAAAACCCAAAACAATAAAATAAAAAAGTGGACCACTTCTAATTCCCAACTCACTTCAAATCCACTTCCTGTCCAGTACCATAACCTGAGCCAGCAAAAATTCGTACAGAATTCCAAATCAGTGAATAAACGCCACGCTCTGAAGACCATGTGAGAGCCTGAAATGATACTTTGAGCGAATTCCGCGTTCATTCTCAGATAGTTCTTCGCAATCGAACATATGAAAAAGCCCCTGGGGCACTTGCTGACCGTCAGCTGAAAGGGGAAGTTTCGATGTTAGGGAAGGTTGACGCTCTCCAACTAGGAGCAGCCGAGAAATAAGGTAGTGCGCACTTATTCACACGCACGGTCATGGGTTCGAAATCCGGATCGAATGCCGGCCTTAGACCACGCAAGCCTTCCATCCCTCCGGGGCCGGTGAATTGGTAGCGGACTCGGTCTGGGAGGATAAAAGCACTGACTTTGTACATCGCTGGCCACCGCAAGTCACTGAATAGGCCACATACGCACTCATTTACGCCACTACGAATTCTGAATGAAGTCGAGTGCGGAGACGCATCCCTCAGACGGGATTTGAAAACGCCCAAAAAATTTTATCCTTTATCCTTTCATAAAGCAAAGTATTACCAGATGATTCCATGGAACCACCATTGATTCCTTGATTTGCAGGGAAATGAAGCCGGAGGGCTGTTTCCTTTGGGAACAAATCGATATTAATGCCCTCTGAATCCAAGCGTAATACTTCTGCTAGATCGGCACTGTAGTTGGCTTGGCTGAAAAAGGAGAAATAAATTATCGTGAGAACTCAAAAATTATAAAAGCTATAATCACAAACTACAGTGAAGAAACTGATTAGAGAAGCTTGGAGAATCTCAAAAAAGTGAAGAGACCTTGACCAACCTGCTACTAATATATGGTCAACACTGTTCCTTTGGTTTGGGCTTGTTCGAACTTCACCCATAGAGATAAGGTAAGAGCCTTTGCCACGATTTGGAACGGTAGTGCCAACGATGCACTTGCAGGTCGTAGCGAATCGAAGAAATGCAAATCATAGTCTTCATCAATCATCTGAAGAGATCTTTCAATCCTCAAAACTGGAGAGACGGCTGTCTACTCACCTTATCACAGTTGGTTCCAGTCAGATTGAACGGACACCTACAGTATGCCGAAATAATCTGATCGATGCATGTGGCACCAAGAGGGCATGGCGAGCGAGCGCAATCGTCTATATTCGTTTCACAGTGCACACCGGTGAAGCCTAGAAAACTGAGGAACTCGGTAAAGGTCCGAAAAAGCTCATACCCAACTTAAGTCAGTGAGGTGATGATGAAAATGAAGAAAGCAGATCCTCAAGAGTCAACTCAGGGTACGGTAACATAGCAGATTTGGTAGTCAGTTCTAATCCCCCAATGTGTTTAGCGGCCATAACGGAAGAAGCATCCTAACTGGCGAGGTTATAAAATCGGAATTAGACCTCACCGGGTTCACAACTACACTTGAATCCGCCATCAGATGTCCGGTTGCAACGACCACCATTCAAGCAGACAGATTCCGCACAAGCATCTTGTAAGTACTGGCAACCTGAAGATAATTTCTTAAATGTTTTCAGTGCGCTCAGACTATACGGTTTCTGACAAAGTGCTTCCTTACCGGCTCCTGTAAACTTCTTCGGACAGCTGCACTCTTGGCGGGATCCAAAGTCTCCACAAACTCCGCCATTCAGACAAGGTTCACCAAGACACCGATTCGGCGCGATTTCGCAGTTCTTCCCACTAACACCTGTGTAGAAGAAGTACGTAACGATGTCATCCATATAAAAACTTAGTAAGCTAATGCTGATATGCGAAGGTTTGCGTATGGCATTATAGAAGTCTAAATGGAAAATACGGTAGTAATGATCATACGACATACACATACGTTAAATTTGATTTGCCGTTCCTACTGCGGCACCTTCCATTTACAGCTTTCTCTTATTTCCTCCTCCCACTAATCTCCCTAACCAAATCCCCCTGCCCACTACCTGCCTTTCTTGTATTGTATAGCTACATCCTGTGTTGCTTTCCTCCTTACCTACTTCTCTTTTGCCCCTTTCCTTTGTGCCAATTCAGGGAATAACCTGGATGACTAACTTAAGTGAATAAATTAACTCTTTCGTTTTGAACCTTTCTAGACCCTTACACCAACCTAAGGTTTGTTCCTGCTATTTTACCGTCTTATTTGTCAACAAAAATCTCATTGAGAAGAAGACGCGAATTAAAGAGACCAACCTTCCGGGCATACACAGAAGTAGTCAGCAACCAAATTCACACAACGACCATCATTGCGACAAGGTTTTGCATCACAGCTGCCAGTCTCTTGTTCACAGCTAAATCAGTCGCTATACCTACGGACTGGGAAACTATTCAAAGAAAACACTCAAGAGTATAACTCGAAAAAGAATTACTGCGAAATAAATGTTGAAAACTGCTCCCAACATAAAAATGACAATCAATCAAAAATCTCACGTTTCTCCTGTCCATCCGTTCGCACATTCACATCTATACGAACCGCCTTCATCATAACATGTTCCATTATTCATACATGGAGACGACGCGCACTAAATTACGTTTTAATGTGGGACAACTACAACTGGCAAATCAGCAGATGTCATTTACGGTTTATTAACCTGATCAATTCGCATTTCACAGAATTCGCCACTATAACCTGGCTTGCATACGCAGGTGAACGAATTGATGCCATCCTCGCACGACTGAAAAACACACCATGAATCTTGAGGGCAACAAAATTCTTAAAAACCCGATACCCTCGAATTTCATCTCGCTCAACTCGATAGGTAGTGATTAGAGTGAGAAGAGCTTTTTTTTAGAATCAACCTCACCTCAGTTCCATTGCTATCACAACGCCCTTGAACGCATTCGTCTTTATTGTGTTCACAATGGGTTCCATCAAAGCCTAACGGGCAAGCGCAATGATATGAAGGGCCGAGATTTGTGCAGGTAGCTAAAACCCTCTAATTCGACTGGAGAATAAAATTTATAAGTCATACATCGATACTAATAGAATATACTAACCATTGTTCCTGCACGGAGATGTGGCACAATGTTCAACAACGTGTTGACAGTGCACGCCTCGGTAGCCGGCTGGACATGAACAGGAGAACCCAGCAACCTAAAATGTAAACCAATAAATGCAGTGATATTTTTCTAGTAGGATTAACGGTTTAGGAGGAGGCTTGATGGCCGCTAATGAAGCTGTAGGGCATAGGCATACCGCTGGCACCCTGGGAAAATGGAGTCAAATTGGCATGTGAGCATTTTACACTACACGGACGAATCTATGTATCACTTTGTGCGACCCTGTGGGCTAACCATATGAAGGGTCTTCTAATCGGAACGAAAAACCCTAATATTTAGAGGAAATATCATTATTTAAGGTGAAGAAGTAAGCTCTACGGAAATCTCAAAGAAGGACCTCATCTGTACATGTTCCACCATTCTGGCATGGTTGTGGAGCGCAGTCATCGATATTTTCATCGCAGTTCTCTCCAGTCCATCCTTCATCACAAATACAACTGCGAGCAAACAGAGTATCCACACATAATCCATGTACACAAGGTGCCGATGCGCACAAATCTTCTGAAAAGTAAGATTTATAGTGATCCTAATTTATTGTCACACAGCCAAAAAGTTCATCATTTCATCTGAGCACCTGAAAATATCAAAAATCTTGATCATTCGTCGAGCTGGACAAGGTGCAGTTTCTGAAGGATTACCTCGGGAAGTCGAACGTACGCCAGTACGGTTGCCAGCGCGATGATGAGAATTCTCCACGAATGCCCCGAACGAAAGGAATGCAATGCCTAGTATCCCTGGGCAAGGATGATCTATTGAACTATGTATTCTGGCTTACGACATAGACGATTGAAGACGTTAGTGCCCGAGGAAGTGGACGATCAACCGGACAACAGGCACTAAAGGTGATCAGCGGTCAGATTAAAAAGTTATAAGTAGCACCAAGAACTCAAGAGAACCATATAAAGTCTCACTAGAGCTGGTGAATAAGCATGATGCAGAAAAGCAAAAGTGCAGGATTACTTCTGGCCAAAGACCTTTTTTTCTCAAGATACAGCCCCGCTGTGATGAGTACCGCATATCATAAGCATGCCTCATCTGAATGAAAGGCATCATACTATGCACAATATCCCAATTAAATCTTCTTTGTCAACGAAATCCGAGAAACCGGAAATTAGAACGAGCGTAAATCTCAGTCCTCCAATGAATAATGAGAGCCCCTTCACTGCAGTCGTTCCCTCCATAGGCTACCAACAAGTGCCGCTGCATAAATGGCAATCCAATGGCGCAATTCCCCGCACTTCCACGGTTTTGCAAGAGCGCGACCGGTCCCGCCCAATCAGCTGTTTTTCCACTGCAAAAGCTATAAAGGAGCCATGAAACTCGGCAACTAAAGCAACTTGATAGCAACTGACCAAAAAACCGGAACCGTAAAGTTTTCTGTCAACTACCGAAATTCAAGAATGGGATGTGATGTCACAGCTATGAGTGAAGATTTCGAGGATTTCAAGTAAGTTATCAATCGTCGCTGAAGCTGTTGACTCTCGAAGAAGTAACCAATGGATGAGCCGCTTATAGGATTTTTTCGTACACATGTGACCGTTGACAATGGATGTGAGAGGATCGGATGACCCGTACGGAGTTGGAATCATTGAAAATAGTAAGGCGGTGAATGTGTCATTTCATGCCATTACATCGTTTCTGGAGCATGAACAATAGGAAACGAACTTGATGGAGCCAAGTAAGGAACAGCAGTCCTCGCCGTTCATCATATGGGCCAATAAATTTTGAAACGCAGTGGCCCCTTCGGTGAGCACGGAAGCGATGTTACATTAGAGTCAGCGTTTTTTTTCCATTTCTTGAACAAACATCGTCAATCAAACAGGTTCGATCAGGATGGAAACTGATTCAAATTAATCCTACAAACAATGTAGACGTCTAGTGATAGCTTCTTAATCTTTTTACCTTAGAAAGATAAAAAAAGATACGATACCCCAGTTTTACTCGGTTTCCTACCCATCAAATGACGCAACAGCATTTCCCTCTCCAGACTTCTTGACTAATGCTGCTATCTGCCAAGACAGCCGCTTTTTTTTCGCATACAAAAACGCCGCTGCAGAATGATTTCGGCCGATAAACGACATCCAGAAAAACAGAAGCGGTAGAAGTGACACCTCCACAAACAGACCAGAGACCAGCTTTTTCATTTTCAGCCTTAACATTTACTCGCGAATCTCCCATTTTGAGCAACTCTATTTATTCATTTCTCCAAGTGAAAGAAGGGGAAAGCAACATCTTACCCCGTCACCAGTGCTGCGCCTATGCATTTACTTTCACATTCAAAAGCCCACAGCACACTCCAGGAAAGAAGGAAGGGTCATCCTATTCAACTGAAACACTTCCTAAATAATGTAAATAGCTTTTTGCGACCTTAAAACCCCACCCATACAGAAACGCTAACCCTATGAGTGGCAAACTCGACGATCGAACGGTCGCGGCAAATGAAGGGAGCACAAATGTTTCTATTCCAACCCAGAACTAATCGGCCCTTTCTACATGTCTGGATATTCAATTTGTGAATATATGAGTCAAGAATCGGTCCATATTTACATCAACAGCAAGCACGGATTACGCAAGATACTCAGTCTCCTTACCAATTTTGTTCGACAGGATAATTTATCGTGCAATAATCTTTTGCTGCGTGAAATTTTAAAATTCCTTTTACATTCCTTTTCCTAATATTTGAATGTTCTTTGGGCTGGACTCCCTACGTATTTCTAAAAACCAGAGAGAAGTCTAGTGAACGACCTCAACTGCGAGAGACCAGTTTTGACGGGCCTTGAGAGGACCTAACTGCGAGGAGCCCAGTGAGTGGAAACAATTGCGAATAAGGCTCGAGCTTCAAAATCCATTCAGCATAGCAGTCAATTTCCCTCATTCATTAGGATTCGGAAATATGGCAAATGGAGGGTTCGGAGACGAGCATGAGAAAATTACACATACATCAAATGACGTCAATCCCTTCCGCCCATTCTTCACGAACTGCTCCCGCTTGACCTAACCGATTTGTTACCGAAGGCCAGCGATCTACGTCTCTTCATAGAAAGTAAGACTATATTGAGAGAGCTCAAGCCTGCATCGATGTGAGGATCAGTCGAATAGATCTGACACCGGAGGCTTACAAACCGAAACGTCACTTTAATTTACAGAAATGTTGAAGCAGAAGGGTTTGCAAAGGAATTTTTTTCGTTCCCATCCTCGAACGCTAATGCAATTGCCCACGCTCTAATTCTGCTACTTGAGTTTTTCTCGATTCCGGAGAAACTCAATTCAATGCTTCGAGTGCTTCGAATTCTGCTCCTTCCAGACAGTGAAGGACTAGTCATCCACAGGCATCACGACTCGTTCTACAGTAGTTATAAGCAAATGCTTGTCAAACCTAAATTCAAACGGAATACCAACATAAAATCGCCATTACAAAATAAAAAAGAAAGAACAATAAAGAACAATAAAAAATACCACGATGTTCAACAAAACTTCGAGATAGGAACGATTAGACCTCTGAAAGGAGGACGCAATGCCATCCGAACACTACAGTCAATCAAGGAGTGACGAGAGCGAACTCGCACCATTCGCTCCCATGGTACTACACCCATTCGGGCGCAATCAAAGTAGCACAAAGAACTCTTCATCATTAAATGACACGAATTCTTCAATGCTAATGGACATGTACAATGTAAAAACGAGACTAGTGGCTTTCTTCAACGTTAACAGCGCAATACCTCGTTTCGAGAATAACTCGCAAACATCAGGGAGTCAGTAAAAAAACCAACAAACCTTTGACATTACAACGCTTTCCTTTGAATCCTTTGGGGCATTTACATTCATAATCGTTTACCAGATCGACACACGTCGCATTCAGTGCACAAGGTGAATCAGCACAATCATCTGAAAAGTTGGAATTAATTTTAAGATGACATAAAAAAAACAGAGCTCCATTCATTATATAGTTCCTTATGTAGACAAAAAAAATTTAAATTAATGACTCAAAATAATAATTATTCGAAAAAGGTGAGGGACCTCCGAGGTTGCTCACAAATTCCACTGAGAAACATTTCTGTGACCCTTCCATGGTCATTTTTCTATAGAAAAGGTCTTTCCAGTGGAGCATTACCAATCTGGGGTCCTTCATATCTCAGATGCATGAAAATGACTAGAACCTTTGAAATTATTCTTGCTTCATCACATGTCGCATAGCCTTCGAAAATTTCCGTCAAAAATAGCTCCCAGACAACAGAAAACGGATTATTCGGACTATTCACATCTTTCCTGAGTTTGCCATCCACCAAATATGTCCACCAAGCATATTTTTTGTAATCCAACCACGAAAATGATGCTGACACGCTTAGCGAAATAGGAAAGGAATTACAATTTCAGATTATGAGGCACAGAAGGATATTGATCATATGAGCATGGAGGCTTTCCCAGCCCTTTTGCAGCACCATCTCGCTGAAATCAAGTAGATTCCCCATTTTCAAACATCGACCCTGGACCTCGTTCAACGTTCGCATATCACATTTTTCAAGCATTTGCTCCAAGTGGAGCTCTTTTCCAGCCATCTGGCTTCTGTCAACATGCACGACCGCTACACAAAAAGTGTCATGGATAGGCGCAACGTAATAGTTCACAGCAGACGTCTGCAGTGAATAAACGAAACTCTTTTTCTGAAAGACTCCACTCCGTAGTAAACACGTCGACGAGACACAGAATCCGTCATAGGTACTGAAAAAGAGCAACAGCTGAACTTTACAGCTTTCACTACTGCAATATCGATAAAGGAAAGTGGCGGGTCAGAATCTATGCCGAGGTAAAGCTTAGTGATTCATCCCTACTATCGTTGAATACCCCTCCATAAGGAAACCATTCATATGGGCGATCCATATTTCACGGAAAATGACTTATGGATTCCTGAACTGACAAATTTCTCCAGTGAATGGCAATTCTTTATGGTTCAAAACCGGTGTACTGGAAAGACGATGACAAGAGTCACCACAGCAAAACCTGAAATCACGACGGACGACAATGCACCCAAAAGTGCAGTGCACTGCCAATTGCAGTCGTGATTGCACTTGGTTATGTTCGCATTTCTCATTGTTCCACTCCTTTCTTGAGTGATCGTACTCAGTCTTGGCGGCGAACAGGATGCCTCAGACAAGGAACTTGCTCCTTGAGCGCTCGTTTGGTAAACTCAACTTGTACTTTTTGTTGTGCCGTAGAAAACGGCGCGACGTTGGTCACAAATAGTAACGGCCTTCCTCGACTCACCCCTCGCGCAATTCCTGTTGCTTTCATTGAACTGCTATCACGAGATTTATGACTGACATCTTCGTACGATGGTGAGCATACATTAACTATCAATTTCGCTCCTCAAACGATTCCGATCCAGTAGAAACGAGTCGATACGAAATCGTAAGCTTCATCAAAAACTCAGCTGGCAGCTACCATGAGCACCAGAGAGTAATTCGTATCTCTTTGATGGGCTCCTCAGCAATACACCGCACAATTCTCTTATCCCTTCTTCTGAACTTTGTCTCGCACATTACATCCAAAAGTACGATTCGTGTATGGAAACTGGTTGAAAATTTTTCGTGGGCAATCACAAAATTAGAAGAGTTTGGAGGGCCCACTTGAATCATGTATAACTTTCCAGTGGAAAATCCTTGAGATAGGACTCCTCACTCACCCAGACATACATAGCACCTGTCGTCATGAGTTTTACTACACTGCACTCTTCACCGCGGCTTTTTTCAGGGTCAGACTGATGACTCACAGAGAGTTTCGATTGGGGCGCTGCTAACGCGCCCAGAGCAGCGTCGCAGCTGTTCTTGTGGCCAGCCGACCATCTTTCAACCGCTCATTCTGTCATATCTATTGCTGACGTCATTCCTTCTGAGTTTTTCATTCCTTTCTACGCATCTGGGAAACAAATCCAGGATGGGGGTTCCGATGCAGGAGTGGGTAATGATCGGTGCTGATAAAATCTCCGTGATCAGCTGAACTCCATGCAATGATCGAGTTTCTTTCTCCTTTCTAGTCATGCGACTTGTTTGTTTTCCCAGTAGGAGTTCCGGGGATCATACTTGCTCTGTTCGTGACAGCCTTCAAAATGTTTTCTGCATTTTTTTACAAAAAATGCACTCGCACGCGTACTTCTTTCATTCGAAGCTTCATGATTTATCGTTAGACTCTGAATATTTGAGGAATCCTGAGAAAGATCGCACTTGCTCGAATTCCTCAATTTCATTCCGCAAATTTTCTCTTAAAACTGGCAGAAATCATGAGAAAACTATTTTTCTTGTTTTTTTTTCGGCAAAAAATGAAAACATTCTCTTTCCGATAGTCGATGATCCCCAAAACAAGAAGTCAACTCGGAAAACCGATAAACAAACGAAGCTTCTGTCGGCTAGCATTGCTCTATACCAACTTACGATTGCTGTTATCTCATTGTTCTTGTTATTTTCACACCTTGACTGGTTTATTTGCCATTCCCTCGTGTTAGTCTTGTTCCCACTAGACTTGTTTATGAGTTAGAAGTAGGCTGTCTTATAGTATATTTAACGCATGCCTGTGTCCACAAATGGAAACGATCAGAATTTGAGCAAACTTCTTTTGAGCTTATAAACAACCATTGCCTTAAGTCAACAAATAGAATATAGTTCTTTTTATTCCCGTGCAGTTTATTGATTCTTTTGAGTACAGTCATCTACAGTACACTACAGTTCAGAGGCACGAGGGGTTTTGGTCCTGTAGCACAATGCAGGTGCAACATTAGTTAGGGTCGTTTGATTTGCCCATAACTCACCAACCTTAGGATTATCCTCAACCCCATTCCATTTCAATTTACATACAAATGGTGCATGATGGCTAGAAATAAACATGAAAGTATTTCATGAATATTAAGTAAAACCCACAATAATCATTATGGAATCGTTTGGATTTCTAATCAGATGAAGGTGATCATTAGGCAGAGGGGAACTTTTATTGTCACCGATGAATCGGATGAAGAATTTTTTTTGTAATCAAGCCCAAGAATCGCAAACTTGACCATGGGAAACATTTTAAAAAAACCTAGGGAAAATTAAATGTTTTTGGGTAGATATAACTGTTTCTACTTCAAGTCCAATTACAAATGAATTGCCATCAGATGTCGAAAGTCTAATTAGAGACAGACAGCGAAATGGTTTTTGTCTCCTTAGCCAAACTCAATTCGAACCGAAGGCAGGAATTCGTTCAATCGTTTCGACAACAAGTTTAGCAATCAATTTCACTTCTCGAATGTTCACTACTTCATATTTGTTCTTAAATTCGCCAGTCCCCTCCACACAAATCGCCTTCTCTCATGCCCACTCCAATCACATCTTACCTCTGTATGAATAAAAAAGCATGACCAACGTCAGACATAATTTATTCATTTTCTCACACCATGCACGCAACAACTCTGCTTGGCTAAGGTTGTCTTCGTCAAGAGTTCAAAGTTAAGTTGACAGTTGGTAACTACGATTGTAGTTCCAGTTGTCAACTTTAATATTGAAGTCCCTAGAGCGCTTTGAGGAGCAGTTTGCGTGCTCGTAAGACTCATATCGAATTACCCCATGTATTTGACCAGTAAATCATGAAGAAATTTAGCTGCAAGCGACCAATAAGCCTATACATGCATGCACTTTCAAACCCCTTGCCAATGCTATCTCACTAGCAGCATTTCTGCAGGATGAATGAAGAAGTTCTAAGTCAATCATTCTTTCACCTCGAGGACAGAAATGAGCTTGTGATGATTGACTAGGTGCTTCTTGATAGCGTTCGTCTGTGGTGTGACACCTCAGGGGTGTGGTGCGTTAGGAACGAAATGGTCGCGTCGCGGCGAGAGTGGCGTCGCGCGCGAAAGAATGTAGCTGGATGCAGCAGTAGGTAAGAAATACAAGAACAGAAGAACTAATAGTAGAATTATGCATAAAATAATGATCGCATATCGATTGAGCTGTAATAACGGCGAATGAGTGGTCCGCGACAGCCGCGTGCGGCAAATCGATTACCCAAAACCGTTCCTAACGCCCGTCTCCCATACCTCAGATATCCAATCCACTGAGCGACTCATTCTTAGAGAAAGTAACTGGTATCAACTTCGGGCCGAAAACTTTGAATACAGGTTCTGAAGGCTAGTGGACCCACTTCTAGACTTGGATAGGCTAGCCCAATAGACAGACATGCATTCATTATCATTTACTACTCAATGGGAGTGATATTTTTAGATACTACCATATTAACCAAGCTTCTTCTACTCATTCACATTTTTTTTGTGATGACTCGCTCTTGTTGCTCAAAGAAGATGCTGAGGTGAGGCGCTCAGGCCCCTTTTATGTCATATTTGGAAAGGCGTGTCCACCACGATACGGTAGTTGCTACAATCGGAAGCCTTTTCTCACTGATGCTCACGGAATCTTTGGTCATAAAAGTTATTACAATCAGCTATTACAATGGTCGTTATTCAATATTCATGGATAATACGGCTCTGCACGCTCATTCTTTTAGGAGCTACACAGTCATTCTCAGCTTCGGTGCCGAAATTCTTTAAACAATCAAGTGAAAAGTTCATTCCTTTTTTGAAGTGAGCTGAGAAGAAAAATAAAACTTCAAAGGGTCAGGAACGGGGAAGCGTTTTTCTCAGTATCCAGTTACCGATAACACAAAAAAGGGTGCAAAAAATGTTCCGACGTGGGAAATCATCTGGGCAGTTGGGAACTGAAGTCAATCATTTACGAGTCAGGTCAGTCACTCTTAATGCTTTGAACAAGGGAAGGTCAGTATTGGTTCTCTAATTGTTCGTACCGCAATATCAAAGGCATCAAACGTCGGTTCAGTCCGAATCTACGCGAACTCCTGAAGGACTCTCTAAAGCACTTTCTAGCGTATTTCATCGAGAAAAAACATCGTTGTAGTTCCCAACGCTTAAGTCATTGCATTTTACCACGCCAATGTACTTTTTACAAGCGGGTTCGTGAGAAACTGTAAGGCATCGTCTTGAATAATGTAACAACCCGGGCAATATTTCTTCCCATTCACAACCCTATCAAGCAGTAGCCTACTTCATGTCGAAAGCTCCGGAAATTCCCTTTTGTCGGCAGCGAAAACCTCGTCAACAACGAACACAGATGGCATGCGCTAAATGAGGATCGCACAAGGGAGCGGTGCAGACCAAACACCATAGCAACTCGTAAGCAGGCACCAAATGAGGACTGAACAAACGATGATGCCTGGATGCCTCGAATTCACAGCTCTGTGGTCAGTGAATTAATGAACCCTGAATGTGGAAAACCACAGCTGTTCTACCTTGATTATTAGACCGATAGAAATTCTTCCTCATAGTTCTGAATCTGATTCTGATTCCGTCGCGACAGCCCTGTCAGCAAACTACGGCTCTGGGAATCAATACCCTTTTCACGGAATAATTTATCACGCTCTATAAACCTGAATACTAATCAAATCATTCGCATGATGGAGCTCGTAATTTTCTGAGCTCATAAATGAGTTTCGCCTAGACTTTTGAGGCCAACCTTGAGATATCGTGAGAGTAGATGATCTTCTAGAAGTATTTCAACTCTCTAACAAGTAGGCAAAAGTAATGTCGCTCACGATGACATCTGAGAAAAAGAAAGCTGATCACATAGAAGCTGCATGAAAAAGAGAGAAGGAACAGTATACATTATCAGAACAAGAAATTAATGAAAGTCCAAAAACAAAACGAAGATAGATTTCGTTTTGTTCCGAAGAGAATTCTGATTTAACGTGTTTTTGGATTCTGCTTTGAGTTTTGCACAAACCAAAGCAGTTTTCAAAAACGGGAACTTCATATTCATTAGCTTCATTCTATCGATTTCAGCAGTTGGTACGAAACTACTGGATCTCATCATTTACTTATTGGTAATGCACAAATTGATAATCGTATGGGGAATTGAAATGCCCATGGCTACGTCCTACAAGGAAACAGTGACAATCCTGCTTCCTAAATTAAAGTCCCACTTCTTAGAGGAAGAAACCTTGAATCTAAATCCGATTGAGAGCTCCGCAAAGGTGGCATCGAGCTCAGCTTATGACTCTTAGATTTCCAACGCTAAGATTGAGGTACGATGGATAATCACGGATTAGTCCACAGTTGTAATGCTCAAGCTGTTCCAACATTTTCAAATCTTCCATAACAATTATATTACTTTGAACTCAAGTCGCGGCTGGCCGTGTATTTATAAAAAGATTCCATCAATACGCATCTATGTTTGGTTACGCAAAAACTGTATGATTTTATGAAGACTTTTTGCCGTTGACTCCTGCTGAAATCGGCCATTTCAAGGGAATTAATGGTTCTTAAAACGTATGTATTGATAATCAGTGCACTTAAACACTGCAGTGCAGCTTCTTCTTTGGTATCCGTACCATTATTCATCGTCTCTTGAGAGACAATCGGTCTCATTCATTTGCATTTTCAATCGAAATTCTTTCCTATTCCTTTGATGGACTATAAGATGTGCGCGCAAAGGCAGTAAATCCTTCACTGTCAATCCGATTCTCTTCAAAGACTTTTTATCGATTTTTCCGGAAATATTTACACTATTTGGAATCTGTTGTTCACTGTTATTCAATATCCCAAAGAACTTCTTCAAAAATAGCTCTTTTTTCAAGAACTTTGAGACCAAAACAATCGCCACTATGGGGGCGGAGCCTATGAGCAGAGAGCAGGCAATATCGATCTCACTACGCACTCTGCACAGCATGTTGCTGTGTTGCTGTTGGCCAGTACATAAATGCGTTACGGTAAGGCTCTTATCAATCCTTATCAATCAATACTCATAAAAACTACGTATAAATTGTCCATTCTTTATTTAGGTGCTCTCATGCTTCGATACACTTATTGTTGCGATTCTCACCTACAAATCTTTAAACCTTCTTGCAAATACTATCTATGAACCGTAAGTTCTAACCCATAATTTTGTTAAAATTTTTTATAAATCAAGTAAATAACATTTCGAGTACGTTTACTGTACGCAAAATTGTATAAGCCAGTCTAAGCTAGTAAATCCAATTTTCTCGTGCCTCATTTACACAAAGACCACTCTGTGTGTATGTGGATAGCTCCGTACGAAAAGCCTTCGGCAGAATGAAAAAACGACAGATAGGGTAACATGATGAATGTTGCCCAGAAATTTGTCTTTCCCTCTAAAACCGAAGTGATATATGATCCTATCAAGAAACCTCGAACATTACTGGTTTCAGCCATACTTTTCCTCAAAGTGTATGAACGATCAACTGGATTTCGATGGATGGCCAACTAAATCATTGTCTCCAAAACTCTTTTGTTCTTGAGAGCAATGCGAAAAAGTATTCTTCTAGTACCCCAGCAGTCTCGAATACTGAATAAATAGGGTAATATGGCTCGTAGTACTATGTTAAAACAGTAAATATATAAATAGATAAATAAGTTGTTGGCGGAAATCGGAGGCACGTGAAATTAGTGATTCAAGGCCTTGTTTGAGGCCTAGAAAAGCCCTAGAAACGTTTGCAGAAAAAGTGGCCTTCAGAATTAATTGCGCGCAGCGATACCCGCTATGTCATATCGACTTAATTTTGGCAATTTTGTGCCAGTGTTTCTTTCAATGTCTTGTAATTCTAGTAACAATTATTGGGATCCGATATTCGGGCGATTCAGCCCATTTTCAGAAACTGGACTGGGACTTTTAGGAATAAAACTCATCAAAAAGCTATTAATATCACTGTTAAGTCACTATTACTGGCCTTTAAGTAAAAACCTTTACCTTTTATAATGACTGAATTTAAAGTATCATTGACGCGATAATGACGTATACTAATAATTGTTACTAGAATTACAAGACATTGAAAGAAACACTGGCACAAAAACGCCAAAATTAAGTCGATATGACATAGCGGGTATCGCTGCACGCAATTAATTCTGAAGGCCACTTTTTCTGCAAACGTTTCTAGGACTTCTCTGGGCCTTGAACAAGGCAACACCTCAAATGACTAATTTTGCCATTTTTACGTGCTACGGATTCCCTTCAACAATTTATTTATTTATTTATTGTTTTCCGCATACTACTGCAACAGATGTTGCCCTATTTATTCAAAAACTGCTAGGGTGCTAGGAGAACATCTCTTTCGCATTACTCTCAAGAACAAAAGAATATACGGTGTAAAGCTGTCTAGTGACTAACCGTTGTTTACGGCCCTATTCAACAACAAATAAAGAGGTTACTGGCTTCTATTTATAACTAGACTTATGCAAATTGGCTTCCATTTGAGCTGTGATTGACGCGATAATGGACTTCCCACAATGCATACAATTTACTGCCTGCACCTTTCTTATTATATTTCAAGACTATTTTCTTTATTCGACCTACCATATTTTTCGAGAACTTTCAAAAATTCGTTTCTAAACAATAAAATCGAATACGAATCACTTGTCGCCAATTGATACATAAATAGCACCAGCGTTGATCAGAATCCTCATATGGAGCGCATTGCTCCATCTAATGAGTTTACTGATGATGCTTAGATAGAATACTTCTTTGCGGCAGCTTTGCCCCCGGAAAGTGCCACTTTTTACCACATTTTACCTAAAAATCCCCCTTGTTCTCTATCCATGTCGGCTGCTGGCAAACTTTTCGTTTTGTCCATACCTTTTCGCTCCTCTAACTCACGCAAGACCTCATCTCCTATTTCAAAGCCAAATTTATGTTCTCCATATCTTTTATCCAATCATTCCCTTTTTTGTTTTTGTCTTCCTCTTCTTTCTTAGTCAACTAAAATAAACCTGGCTAATAAAAGATAATAACGGTTTAAAGTGATCTCTTGCCTATCATCCGGAATCTATTGACTATCGAGCCCCGAATCCTCTGAGAGCATGGGAAGCTCTTCACAAAAAGGTATATTTCGGCACAGATAGCCTCATAAACTTTGAAAATGTTTACTGCCTCTGTCGACCTTGCCTTTCTGTTCTTCTTCAAGCACCATGTTTTCGCCCCCTTCCAATAAATCGTAAAGTTTTTCTCAAAGAACAACAAATACACTTGTTTCCCTCTCATTCTCATCTTCTGCTCTCTCATATGTATGGCTCCCACTGTCAAACTTCGATGGCTCTTTTTCAGATTAGGACATACTAGAATGCTGGCAGTAATACCGGCATTATAGCGGAAGAAGACCTCTTTGCGGAAACCTCCCCTAACGTGTAATGATTCGCTGCATGATATTTCCTGGAAAGGGTCGTCGCTGTGCATAACAACTCCCCACGGGATCTTCCCTCTTCACCCAAGGACGTCTCTAGGGAACACTTCTTGAATGTCATACGAGCGTGCAACATTATATTTGAGCCAATTGACCTCGTATGCACGCCCTAGAGACAGCCTCTATTCCTGATTGAACAGAAAAAGGAAAACTGCGAAGTAGAGGAGTCTACTAAAGGTGACTGAATGAATTCCAATAGGATCTGTGGAATCTAGCGGAATCGTAAAATCGACACTCCATTTGAGAGTTCCTTTTCGTAAAAAGAGTTTTAGTACGGCAAACTGACGGCAAACTTCCTCAGCTATCGCACGCGACAATATTCCCCTGATATGCTCACGTAGTTCTCTGAAAGTTGTCAAAAAATCGTATTACACCCAACCATCCATTAAATATTTCCTTCCTGCCTTCCTAATCGATTTCAACCGCTACATGATGTAGCGGTTCAAGACTAAATAGGATTAGCTCGGAAACTCAGTCAGAAGTAATGGGAAGACAAATTATTATTGATTCCTGGGAAACCAGTCGAGCTGGGTTCTAAATGTGTGAAAATCGTTGAACTGGAAATTTCTCCCATAAAGGGGCAATAACTTAAAGGATCAAGTAAAATCAAGACTGCTCCATGATGGTAGCTTTTTCAGCGAGCACGTCCTAGATAAATACCGTCCCAGATAGATATCTGAAGAAAAGAGAGTAAAAAAATCATGAACGTGAAAGTTGTGAAGGCCTACAGTGGTAGTGCACGGCCTGGAACGGGGACTAAAAAGAAAAAAAAATCTTTTTTCCCAAGCACGTATCATCGAAAGCTGAAGGATATGAAGTTCCTACTTTTGTAATGGTAGATAATTCTTGATTTTTGTTCATCATGAAAACTTATTTGGAAGTTTCGAGATGTAACAAAGAAAAAAATACATATATAAAACAACCTAACAAAGGCTCCATTCTTAGGTATCGCCATCTCTGTTACTAAGTACTGCAATCAAAATTAATTTCAAGAAAAAGAGGTCTAGTTTGTGCATATGCGCTGCAATAGAAAAGGATAAGGGACCTCTTTAACCCGAACCCTAATCGCATGAGGTTGAGAATTGAAGAGGATATCTGATCTTTAAACCATGGGAAATATTTTCGCTTGATTGGTAAACATCTTCCTTGCTTTCCTGGGGAATACTAAGCAATTTTGCACGAGTAGGGAAATTACGCACAAAACTCAAAGGCAAACTAACAAAAGCAAGAATCATTAGTTCCGTTATCATGTTTAATTTCAGGCACTGGACCACAATTTTCTCGTTTTTCTTCTTTCTCTGTTTCTTCATCTGTCAACTTATCGCTACAACTTTCATTATTCTCGCTCACAAGAGGAGTATAGCACGCTATTGCTATCCACGGTTAGTAAAAACTTCAGCTTAGGTTTCAGTCAAATTCTGCAGAAACGAGCTAATCATCACATGAATGCTTGTTGCAAAGTGTGTTTACATTTGGTCTGTGGTTCGGCGATCAAAAACCAATGTAGCAAACAACGATAGCAACAACAAATCAACCGGAGGGCGGCTTTCGACTCTCCTCGCTCTCGACACCTATTAAATATGAGGCAATATGAGGGCTATTATCAACACACAGAATCAATCTGAAAACCCTTGGCGACAAAGGAAAAAAACTTTTTCCTCTATTCCAATCTCTATAAATAGTCAGGGCATCTGGTGCTAATTTCGATAACTAAAGACAACTTTACCTCTCCATAAGCATTTCGGCATTTGAACAGAAAAAAACAGCTGCCAAAAGGGTAAATGAAACCGCAAAAATGCAACAGAGCAATTCTCCTCACTTTCATTTGGAAAAGAGAGTAGAAACCTTCCTCATTTGGATTCGAATTCGAATGAAGTCCTTTCAGGTTAGCTCTCATTCTTGGACTCATTGTTTGCTCCGGTTTGGCATGTGTCATAATCCTAATTTACTTTGGTGGGGCACAAACCTCTATGACAGCATTCTTCTTTAGGATATACGAGGTAAGTATCAATCTTCAGTTGAAAATCACCTTCTTTTCAAATCTGGTTATCGGATTAGTGGCATGCTTTTACAACCCAGGTTACGCCGCAGTGATAGGTAAAAAGTCCCAGACTTCGAAAGTAAACGAGGTCAATTGTAATAGTGAGAAAATAGTTCTGCAAGTACGATCAAGGATGATTTCGATCGTTACACGATATCCCCTTCGCCTCTGCTGCGAAAAATTCTTCGCTTTTTCTCACAGGACTCCATTACCATTAGGATCCCCGCACCACACGCTAACTGTAGCAACAGCGGTTCCGCTATTACGTTAACGAGGTAGAGGGGAAGGGCAAAATTTCAAATTAAATCCCTAGAGTAGCTATCCCCCTGAACACGAGCTCATTTATTTATTTTCAGTATTTCTTCGGTCAATTAGACGATCAGGAAAGAACAGAGCTGAAATCTGAGCTCAAACTTTATGCGGGCGCTTTTTTCGCCCTAGCGCTGACATTCTGTGTGTACAGGTATCGTTTTCGATATTCCTCTGGTAATATGAGCTCTATACGGATTTTGCTAGATCTAAAATCTGACCTCATGAAGAAATTTTCGTTTCTAAAACCTCGATATTCAGCGCATTCGAGTTCTTTCTTACGCGGAAGTTCTACCAGACGCTGCTAGGATTCGCCCCGATTCCTCAGCATGATCCCACGGCTCCAATGCAACCGGCATACAATCCTGAATTTGCCCAAACTCCAGGCAAAATTTATCCTAATTTGTGAATGTTCTTCACAAAAATTAGTTCTATACGACTCGAGCAATGGTGACTGAATGATCTCATTTAATTTTACACCGAACGGCAATTGTTGACTAGATAGGCTCTCACAAATTCATTTCGAATCCTAATTGGTTCTTCTTTCCCTCACTCTTCTACTTGACTTTATCACAGTCAAGAAGCTGCTCTGGCCATTCCGATTTTTCAATGTTTTCGAGATGAATTTGCTGATTCATTGCGATAGGGGCTTAATTTGAGAATCCGTTGACTGGTCATAATAAATTATCTACACTTGTAAAAAACCCATCAAGTGATAGTTGATTGTTCTCCAAGTACGAGAAAACTCGGAACTAAGGAGTAGAGGCAAACGTAATAGCATTTCTTTCGATTACTTACGAAGGTGTATCTTCCCTGATCCAAATAACTTTACTCTTAGCTCCTAGACCATTCCATTATACCAACTGATGAGTGCTGCAATCAGCAGCTTCGAATAACGAATGAATAGGCAATTTCTCAAAACTTCCTCTCATAGCATAGCTTTGGTCTCATTCTGTTGAATGTTCCCTTCTTTATTTCACACTACAACAGTCGCCTATGATTATTGCCGGTTCTATCCGAAGATCTCATGTCCATTTTTGTTTTGTTTGATTGAATGGGCACCTATATAAAGTCTTCTCTAATCCACTGTTGCTCAAAACATTATTTGAAGCCTTTCAAAAGTTGAGCAAAACGGGACACAAACAACTTCATCTGACACTCGGTATTAACCCGCAGCCTGATATACGGTAATAAACTATTTCTCAAGATGGCATCATGCGCTAGACGGGACGGTACAGCAATCTACAGCCAATTATTATAATTGACTGGTAAAGACTGTACCAAGGTGTTTGTCGTTATAACTCACATTTTGCAGCTAACCAATAACTTCATTTTGCACATTTGACTTGGATAATTCAGAGTTGACTGTTCAACGGCCTATCCCTAATATATTGTAAAACTATCACAGAAAAGGAAAGTGAAAGACAAAAGAACAAGAGGGCAAAACTATTAGAAAAATTTACTTTGAAAATGAAAGGTATGGCTTGGAATAGATGAAGAAACTGACCGATATTGATTTCACATGTAGGACCTTCCCATCCTGGTAGACATTTACATTTGAATCTGCCAAGTTGAGATGGAATGCAATCAGCACCATTGCGGCATGGGTTAGCTGATGAACAAATATCCTCAATTTCTTTACAGTCCGGCCCAGAAAACCCGGTTCTAAAATGACAAATTCTACTGTTGCTTTCAACTGCTGGGTTTTTTAGCCAAATTACTGGTCACCTGCATAAACACTTTGTAGTTCCAAGTCCCGGTAAGTCATGGCAAACGCCGCCATTAGGGCACGACACACCAATACACTCATCCATTCCAAACTGGCATCGGGAACCAGTGAAATCTTAAACATTTCTCATGAGCATAACCAACAAAAAAAAACAGTTTCTGAAGGAGAGCCCCCTTTAAACTGGAAACAGCTCCTATGAGCTGCTGATTCCTAGAAATGAACGCTATCCTAACGTTGAACTAGATCATTCCTGCGTCGTAAGTGGAAAAAAGGAGTTGTGAGCCACTATAGAAGCATGAAAGATCGTCAGGTTGCGAAGATGGTCGGTCTCGTACAAATATGCCGCTGTAACCCGACCATTGTTGAACATCAGCAACGACCTATCCTTCAATGAGCACCTGCCTCGCTGCTAGGGCTAGACCAACTGTTTAATCGCGCATAATAATTGCTGCCCTCCCAAGTGCTACCTTTCTAAGCATAAGGTTGGTCACTGTTTCGTGAAAAAGGATAGTTAGTATTTCTTACTTTGCGGGCAAATGCATCTGAACGTGCCGGCGATCGCCTCACATTTTCCACCATTGAAACAAGGAGATGAGTCACACACTGGCTCGATTGACTCGCACCGTTCACCAACGAATCCAGGACGGCATTCACATACTGCGCGATGATCGCGTACAACGCATTCGGCCTGAAAATGAGCAATTAGTATGAAGTTCTAGTATAAGTACTGAGAAAAGAGCTAAAATACATGGCAGCGTTGTTGATGATGCGATAGAACCCTGAGTAAAAGTAAACCCACAAATATAAGCTATCATTTCTGTTTCCTATATTGTGGGAGGCCATGATAAGGATCAATTTCGCGGTAAATAAATCTTATTCCCATTTCCGATAGGCTTTTACAACAAAAAGGAGAAGATGCATGTGTGTAAGTAAAAGTACTGCAGCACTAGAGGCCCCACAAGGCATTTTCCTGAATCGAACCCAATAGGCAACCTGAATCTAGCGGGCCGCATGGGTGGTCCCGCTGCCATCTGAAAAAAAATAGAAACTTCAAATCAAGTGCCGATGCGTGTCTATAGTCAGTGCACATGCACACATCCCTTCAAAAGATGGATATGTATTACGAAGTCAATCGATCTGGAAACCGCTGCTTCACCCTCTATCCCCTACCTAATAGGCTTCTGACTATGTAATGAATGTTTCACCAAAATCAAGGGAATACGACCCAGATAAAATTATAATGCACAAAACCCACTTTGTTCTCGCATTGTTTCGCCGCACAGTCAACCGCTTCACAGGCTGATTCAGCACTTTGGCCTTCGCTTGATGTGGCAGTGTGATTTGAGCACTGGATACATCTAAATATGAGCAATTAACAGTTATCATTACATAATTTACAAGAAGGCCTACTGCGCAAAAACCCATCGTTAGAGAGAAAATTCGAATAAATGTCACGGTATAGAATCATTCGAGATAACCAAAAGGCAAAAAATTGCTCCCCAAATAATATTTAAATAATGGAAATTGATCGCTCCAAACACACCCCTAAACGATCCCAAAAAAAACTAGAATACTACTCACCGCTGTTGTCCAAGAGCTGGCTGGTAGTGATGCAAAGGACACGGAGAGCACGGTTCTAGCCCTGATAGGCTGAAGGTGCCTGGCTGACAAGGCTGCTTGCAATGAGATGGGCCACTGGAACCAAGTCGAGCAGTGTAAGTGCCACTCGGGCATGCTGTGCACTTCTTGAAACCTCCTGAAAACCGCCTTATTTGCATGGCACCCGTTAAGGAAATTTCGGTTATAAAGAAAGTTAAGGTTGCAAAATTTACCAGCCACAGGCGGCCCAGAGAAGGAGTGACGCGGGCACAGTTGGCAAGGAACCAATCCGGTTTGACTGTACATACCATTGCCGCAGATAGCTGTAATATATAGTTGTTAAAAAATTCTACTCAAACAGAATAGATCTTTCAAAATGAACAACGAGAAGTGAGCACGCACCTAGACAACTCCTTTGAGAGTGCGCACCCTGGTACTGAGTGAATGTCCCATCCGGACAGGCCTTGCAAGCCAGTTGCCCGGCTTCATCTTGATACGAACCCAGTGGACATCGAACGCATGTGTTGTTCACATTGACCGAGCCGACGGGACAAGGCACTAAAGAAGGGATATCTCAGTCAAGGAAATGCTCTCTGTGCAAGATGACATATCTGATGGTCTAAGTTGAAGTACTTAAGAAAATTTACTTTCTAAATGTACTTCCCCCTTTTCACGCCCTGCGCGCTTCTGCAGATTAGTTATCATTGGATCCTATTCGAAGTTCCATGTCTCTCAATGACTATTCATTTTTCAAAAGTATTCATGAGAGGAAACTCACAGCATTCAGGAAGTTGGTCATCTCCTTGACGCAGCACTTCACCATCGACACAACCGAATCCTTGACTTATAGATGACCTGAAATCATATTGATTCACCACGAAAACGTAATAGCATGGAGCAGTGGCCATAACCACTTCGTAGTATACGAACTGATTCAACAGAAAGAAATCAGCTTGCATAGCTTACTTAGAGGCAGTCAGCTGAGGACAACCGAGGCCTTGGGATGGGATCGACTCTCCGTTTAGTAACAGAAGGTTGCGTATTGGGGTTGTGGCACCTAAAATCGATTGAGCAGGCCGTAACAATCAAGAGTTTTGAATGAATTCCATTATACAATAAAGTCTGTACTCACCAGGTATGCGCAGATCGAATATTGTTCTGAGCGTGAGACCACAAAGATCGTAGAAAACACCTTGCAGTACTGTCGGTAAAATTTGGATGGTATAGTTGCCATTAACCTTAACTCCGCACGATCCAATCATCAAATAAGGGAACCGGCACAGGAATGAAATCAAGGCAACTCACCATGCCCTTCTGATTCACAAATTCCGCGTCAAGGAATCTTACAAAGACCTGTACTGAGCTGGAGCACCTTTGACTAAGCACCTCGTCCAGTGGATCAAAGGATGCGGCTGCTAGGGAAGCATAACCCTAAAACTGAGTGTTGATCGTGACAGCCACTCTCTCTTGCGAACTAAAAAACACTCTCTTATTGTTAGAATGAATTACACGAGACGATGAAAAAAAATCCACGTCAACAACATTCGCAATTATACCCTCTAAGAGCCCTAACTAATAAAAAGCTGACTCGAAAGTAACCCCCCCCCCCCTCCCCGCTAAATTCGGCCCATCCTTTGGAGTCAGGATTTTCGAATGGCAAATGATAGAATACAGTTAAGGAATGAAATAAATCAAATATGCTACCTTAAGGCAATGTTCTGGGACTGGTGACGTGCTCGGATAACTGATATCAACATTCAATTCGTAACGAGCTGGTTCGCGAGCTGAAGAGAATCGCATTATCATCAAACAACATCACAGCGGATTTTAGCAAGGAACAATGAGGAAAACGCTATCTGTATAGTAGAACTGACAGATTGGTACACATGCTTGAGCGATGCCAGAAGGAGACCAACGGCCTGATTCGCATGTGAACTCTTTCACTACCTGAAACAGTAGTGTAGTTCAGAACGTGATCATTATATGACCAATCCCAGCGAGTTTAATATAGGTTGAGTAAAAAGTTTTGATCGGTTTTTCATTTTCACATCAAAAAGCGACTGCGATTCGGAAAAGCTAGAAATCTCAATTTTGAGTGCCGAGCAATCATCAAAATTTCTATCACGAAGGTGACGTTCCGGAGCAAGAAATAAATGGTAATCAGACGAGGTGAGACCTGGCGAATAAGGAGAATGGGGCAGTACTTTCTATTCAAGTTCAGCAGTTTTCTGACAAAACAATTTTGCAACATGCGGTTGAGCTCTGTCGTGAAAAAGACAAACATTTCTTCGCTGTGGACGCTTCCTTCAAACAACCTCGGCCAAACTCTGAAGCTGAGAATTGTAAATCTTGAAGCCATATTTGCGAAGCACTTACAGGAGATGCTTTTGCATAATCCTAAAATTATAGGTTAGGGATCGATCTACCATAACCCATTACAGAGCCCTTCCGTGCGGTCCTACGAAGGAATCTAGAAAGGGGTGAAGAGTCGATCAAAACTTTTTTCTCAATAAGGAACGCTGGCTCCATCAACGTTTTTCTCGAAAACAGTAATTACCTTCTCCTCGTCCACAAATCTGTACCCTTTTTCACAAGAAATAACGCAGGTCATCACATCTTCCTTTTTCGAGCATGTTTTTACAACGTGCTGGGCAGATGACAACGACTCCGGTGAACATGGCTGGGCTAAATTCAACACATTACAATTTTCGAAATACTTTATAGAATAATTAGTGGTAACTAATGACAAACGCCGAAGCCTTTTTGCGCTGAGCAACTGATACCGAGGCGCCTTAACACATTCTTGGAGATAGTAGAGTTTCAATGATTTTCTTTGAGTGAGGAATAGGATCTAGTGAGCTTCCTTTTACAGGTAACGCATTTCCTTCCTACAGGAGCTAGTATAAACTGTGGTAGAGTAGAGGGCAGATGGATATGATGTATGTATGACCATGTGTGAACACACTGGTGGTAGCAGCACTACCTGCATTACCTTGCTAATCAAAATCAACTTTATATACATATACAGATAGAGATCTAAAATTGCAGTAAATAAGTCCAATCAATAACTCACGCATGTAAGCGACCTGGAACTTGCACTGATTTCGATTTGCCAGCGCATCAGTCGCTGTCACTTCAACTTCAACGAAGTCACCAGGCTCGAGAACCGCTTCGGCAGGATTGAATACCACCTGTAAACCCATGTAGCTCAAGAAGAAAGCATTGTTTTCAAGAGATAAATTTACTCATTTAGGAAAGGCCATCAATACCTCAGTGATGTTCGAGATATCCTGAATGACCATCGGTACGGTGGTAATATTGAAAACAGCCCGCATTTTCGGTTCAAAGGCAGCCAAAGAATAGGAGTCTGGACATTTCATCACAGGTGGTATGGTATCTAAAGCAAAAAAATGTTAGAAGTCTGAAAGATTAATAATACACTAGCATAAGAATGCTCAGTGTCAATCTACGTTCTGCCCCACGTACTCCACCCTGACCTAGAACCGCAAATGCTTCCAATGGATATCAGGTTTCCGAGAATACTTGTGAAGTCATTTAGACAGAAGCTTTAATATCCAGTGCGTAAGCTCTATTTCCACTCGAAAACTCGAAATCACGTTGAAGTTACTACTCATGATATCAGCAGGTAGAAAAACGATACTCATACACGGTTGATTGCGTACACATTCTAAGGAGATGACCATCACAATTCACCCCATTCCAGTAAAATGAGAAAATTATCGCTGACCAGGTATTCGAAGCTTCACCACACATTCCGCGGAGTTTCCAGCATCGTCAAATGCCGTATAGACAACGTCAATATCGGAGGTAATCAGACGTCCTGATGTGAAACCAGTGGGTTCTACTCGCGTGTAAGCTATCTGAAACTACACAAGCTTATAGCAGTTTAAATTGAAACTATACAGAAAACATGTTGATTCCCTTTAGGACATGCTGCCGACAAATCATTTATTTACCGAACATATTTTTAATTGCCATTTACCCTTCCACTGTTGTCCTCAGCCTTCGGTTCCTCATAACGCACTGGTTTAATTTGCCCGTTTTCGTCTGTTTCCGCAAATATCGGGTTCAAAGGACAATTCCGGAACGATGGAGGTTCAGCATCCATACACTGTGGT
This sequence comes from Haemonchus contortus, assembly GCA_000469685.2. Taxonomy (NCBI): domain Eukaryota; kingdom Metazoa; phylum Nematoda; class Chromadorea; order Rhabditida; family Trichostrongylidae; genus Haemonchus; species Haemonchus contortus. Next base: position 10,400,213 of record LS997565.1, read on the forward strand.
ACAGATCCATTCCATCCGACCTGAGAATTGCGGATATACGGTCAAATATAAATAAATAATAAACTAATCAGATTTCAATAAAGACTCATAATCGCACAATGCTACATCTGATCAATTACTTTCTCGAGTTTTAGGAAATGGTACACCTTTACCGATCGAAAGAAACCTAGTAAAAACATAGATCGAAACACCTAACTGGATTTTCTTGAGTTGCAAAATTTTCCAAAACGTACTTGTAGATGTGGCGGGATCTCATGCGAAAGAGTCATCGGAGCCAAACATCCCAACAGATCAAAACGAATGCATGGGCTTCCTTCATATTCCGCTACGCCAAGCAGTATGTACCGAGCACGTAGAGGTGGCGTTAACTCGAATTGATGCATCGCATTATGATTACCGGACGGTGTTTCGAATTCCTGCAATACATCTCCATGCAGATGAGGACGAATAAACAAAAAGCCATTTATACAGTATTATCTACACGATGATTTACATTTAACTGAACAAAAACTGATTTGGAGGCATAAAGGGTACGTTAACTCACAACTGGGTAAGTATCATAGTTCTGGCTGAACTGCGTTTTGTAGAACAGCTGCATTTTCGTCACATGTCCTCTTAGATAGCCACTACCGGCTACACCAGCCATACGTAGCGTCGTCAAAGGTATAGATTCTGAACAAATGATGTTACTTGCTCCTCAAGCTGTAAAGGAAGAAACAGAAATGAATAACATGAACGTAGAGTTGGTCGAGCAGAGAAAATAACGAGTGTGAGACAAAATATGCTGGCATTCATAAAATCAGGAGCACAGATTCATCTTGAGGAGCAATTCAAACAATACGATTTTACCCACCTTTGCAAATCCACACTCAAGAAGATGAATGCATCTTTGGAACCGCACCATCCAGTTGATGAGAGTCGTGCCTAAAAGTATGCAACTATATCTTATGCACAACAAGTCCTACAACAAAGTTGAGCAGGCAACTTCAGCCTTTGCCATAACAAACATTCATCAGTACCGAAACTCAGATCAGCTGGCTTCAGATTTCTAACAATGAGACACCTTCTCCTACGCTTATTATTTACACAGCTTTTCATATTAATTTCAAGTAGTTTCTCATTCAAACTTGGTCCAGGAAGTGAACTCCCCTATTTGCCAAATGTACAGAAAGTCTCATTGAAATGCACTGCGTTAGGAGCAAGAATGACATTACTCTGCATTCATTTAAGGGTAACATCTCTAACCCGCTCACGCTCATGATAAGCGCACATGGAGAACTAAATCTTGCAAACTTCCGTTTACCTTATGAGGTTCATAACCCCAATTGGTGTTATCAGAATTGTCGGAAAATGCTCCATCTGGAATGAATCCTGACGAAATTCCAACATCTTCGCTGAGAACACAAGCGGCACCAAGTGCACATTGTATCGACGCCGATGGGAATGGACGATAACCTGTAAGAACTACTATGACTTATCATCACACACAATGCCAAATAGCTCATAAAATTTTCGGATAACTCGCCTTTTCTATTGCACGAGTACTTGGCTATCGCTCCTTCTTCTACACTCTCTAGTTCAATGGAACCGTCATCGGGGAAGCCTGGATCTACGCAGACTGGTCCTGAAAATTTTATCAACTCAAAGAAATCAGCAAGCTGTGGACACTGTTTAGAATTGATCAGACGGGAAAATATCTGAATTGAATGTACAAAAGTTACCCAACAGAACGAACCTTCACAACGTAAATCTCCAAGATCCCATGATGCGTCAACACCACAACGGACACTCTTGTCGCCAGCTGACGATTTACCAACCAGTGAGTAAGGCGGGCGGCAGGTGAATGTAAGCGTAGATCCGACCTTTAAAAGAATGGGCACATTTGACTTGATGTTTTCCGGAAAGGACAAGTACGGGTTCAAGTCCCGTCCGAGGCTGAAGTTTTGTCCACAAATCGCCAACCTTGTGGGACTTTCGGATCGCGTACTGCGGCGAAATAACAGCAGTTAACAAAACATCAAGTCAAAACAAGTACTAACATGTAAAGCTTACAGCTTAACGGTTCTGTGCTGATATTGGCCGACCGGCTCAACACGTTGTACGTGTGAGTGCTGATAAGCTATGGCATATAAGCCATTAAGAAGGCGAGGGCAAGCGGGGCCTCGTTAGTGTAAGGGACAAGAGCACGGTCCCCGGAAAGGACAAGTACGGGTTCAAGTCCCGTCCGAGGCTGAAGTTTTGTCCACAAATCGCCAACCTTGTGAGAATGGGCACAGTTAAATTTTCACGTCAACCAAGTTTAAGACTTCTTGCGAAGAGTACTACATAGATTTCAACGTATTAAGGTTGAAACATCCTCTTCATTTAAATCTCACCTTGTAGCTCTTATGATCGCCTTCATAAATTGCACCAGCAAGAGCAGGAGGAGGTCCACAGTCTACAAATGGACATTCGGCCGCAGGGCCTGAGAGCCAGTACTCCCTGCCGTCAGGTTGGGGATCGAAAATACATTCTCGAAATGATGCCAGTGGTGAAGTTCGCGCTGAAGTAGCTTTTGACTTGGAAGTGACTTGAAAGCTCTTGACATACACTGATTTCCAAGATATCTATGGAGGTCATTGAGTAAACTGAAACCAACCAGGTCTATTCTGTTGTGTGCATACTATAGAAACATTTTGACCATAGGCAATGGTGCTATTTTCCGGTGATACAAACAAACCAACAGCAGAGTTATTCTTCAATCCTTGACATGTGGCAGCTGAAATCGATATTTTCATGATTTTTACACTACAACAGAACGAAACGATTCAGGGAACAGAAATCAAGCGATACTCGAAAGTCACCACGAAGACTCTTACGAATCATTTCAACCCGTCAAGAGAGAACGACTTTTAGATTCGAAATCCAAAAAAGTTGACTTTTGCTCATTATTTAGCTCGACCATGAATGTCCATAAACTAATTACACGAGTTCAGTGAAGTGAAAATTCACGCAATTTTTTGATACTTCACTATTGCAGAAAGGTCCCGATCAATCGAACCTCGACAGAAATGGAGGCTTGGTTCTGAACACTTTTGACAATGCACTTAAGTGGGGTATTCAAATATCTCCGAAATTACGTATTTAAAATCACATATTGGGTAAAAACAAAACTAACGGAGACAGAACGGTGTTGTTCCGTTCCAGGAACCGTCCGCAAGGCACTGTAGGAAGTTAGGTCCCATCATCTAAATACAGTAAAGGAACACCATCTAAACTGAAGATTGAGGAAAAGGAGAAAAATCTATGGTAATAAGATGAGCATATACAGCACCTGATAGCCAAAGTCGCACTGGAACTGAACTGACATGGGATAGCTGAACTTCTTCAATGTGCTCAATAGCTTTCCATTTTCTGGTGAATGAATTTCTGGACATGAACGTGGAATACAGGTCTTGTTGAACCTGCAGAAAAAAGCTCTTATTAATGGATTCTTAGCAACAGCTTCGCATGCCAATGTTAGATTACTGTTTCTCGCCTGAACCTTAGTAACAGCTTGGGAAGTTAAACTTGCTCTCATTGTTGAACTTCTTGTTAAACTTCTTTATACAGCATTTTTTTACAATCATCCAGTGAAATCAAGTGAGTTTGAAGAGGCTCTTCGGCCGAAAAACTCGCTATATGACAGATGGGACCAGATGAAATCCCATTTGCACAAGATGACTCACTTGATCACGTCCAGTGGGTGCTCACCCGTCTCCCCTTCTTTCAACTCAACTCCACCTTGTCCATTTACAGTGAACAAATCGTAGCCTTCACGACAGGCACACTGAAAAAAAATTATTGGGTTGTCTTAACAACAATAAAAAAATTACTGAAAAAAAAACAAAAGAATATGAAACCAAATGTCCCTATCGTGAAGGCAAGAATCCAAATGCTCCAGTGATCGGAACATAGCCCCCAAATAAAAACAGCTTTTCGAGATGACAAAAAATTACACGATTTTATGAGAAGCATACCTTGTATGAACCCTGCTTATTGACACAGATTTGGTCGCAATGACCATTATCCTTCATACACTCGTTAATGTCAACACAGGATGATTTCTGGCAGCCGAGGAGTTCAATCTGAATGGTTGTGGGGATTGATTTAAATAACATCCTATCATCTTCATCCATTTGAAAAGTTATGTTTTTTAAAGCCAAGTTCTTCCCTGTTGCTCCAAAGTATACTAACACATTGGACAATTTAAATAAGCGGAAACATTCCCTTCCAAAGCCCAGATGAGCCTTAGGGAAACTAAACGAGATATTTGCTTTCATTATAAAATCGATGTTCCAGTGGCTAGTTTTTGTAATGCGCACACTTAGCAGATAATATTGTGAGAAGTTGAAAACGGGATCAAGCTTACCTTCATACATGCTCCAGCCTTGAACGAAGCTATGGAGATTTGTAATATGCGGGACTCGATCGTGTATGGGAGTTCGAAAACGTCGCCGGAGGCCGAAGGGCTAACAGCAAATTCCTGAAGAACGCAGTACTAAGGTCTTGATGATTTGTGCTATTAAAAATTGTCTTAATAAGAATTTAAGAAAAATTCACATCTTTTCCATCAACAGATAGTTCTCGAAGAGGAAGCCCTTCCTCGTCGCTGTAGCGGATTCGGATTGAAGTGACTTCTCCCTCAACCATCTTATGGAACCTGTAATGTTAAAGATTAAGGAGCATGGAGTTGCAGAAGAGCGTTGAAAAGTGCGTACCTTATTTTCTCAATAACTTTTGGAACGGTGAAGTGTAAGGTCATAGATTTCTGGATATCAGAGTTCGAGGCGCACCAACCAACCGTGGACAGCACAGGAGGAAGCACAAATTCGGACGATGCGATCAATGATGAAACCGTCAAGACCGAAGGGGATGGGCAAACTTAATATATTTAGAATAAAGAGCAAACAAAGAATGAGGGTGAACAAACGGAATGTGTGCAGGGATCGGACAAAAATAATACACTGGAAAGATGGCTTATATACCTAACTGTGGTTGGAAACCACTCAAGCACTGGCATGTGTATCCCCCGGGAAGGTTCATGCATTTTGTTGAAGCTTCTTGACACTGCGCCAAGCCTTCAGCGCATTCGTCTATATCTCGACATGACGGAACGGTGGATAGGGACTGATTGGCTAGGCATTTCACCTAAATTACAGATGACAACCCAGATTCCAGAACGAGACGCAGTGAAGAACAGCCTACTTCTTCCGGTCCATCAGCTCGGAATCCGGCATCACAATGAACACGTGCAGCATCACCGAATTTGAAAGGTTGCGGAAGACTCAAGCGTCCGTTAATAATCTTTGGCGAGGACGAACACGTCAGCTCTGTAAGTTACATCGAGTTGTTGAAGTTCAAGACCATTAAAAATGATTGGTCTGGGCTGATTATATGATTATACCATCTCAGATTTTACAGAATTCAAAAATTGCCGCGCTTTAGTACTATTTCTTTTTCAAATTAAGGGACAACGCGACACGTCAATCGGTCTCTCTTCTATTATACATATAATCACTAAAAGCAATCCAACTAAAACTCACTAATGCATTTCGGCTGCTCGAACGACCATTGCCCATCAGTTTTACATAACAGTGTGGCTGCACCTTCTCGTCGGTATCCTGGGTGGCATTCAAAACGAAACACGGTCCCGTAACCCGTTCCGTCACCGAATTCAAGCCGACGGTCTCCATTGGCGAACGGCAAGAGAGCAGGGCACATCGCAGCTAAATTCGAATCTTTCTCTGTCAACATCCCGTTTTTCAGCGACTCGTCAAAAAGTTCTCAAGGACATCATACTCTTCTAAATTTCGACGAACTCAAAAAAGAAGTACGTATAAAAACGAGGAACTATTTCACCTAACAATTTAAGGCACACATTCGATTTTGCAAAACACTTTCCGATGCCGGGAATCGAACCCGGGCCTTGCGGGTGAGAGCCGCAAATCCTAACCACTAGACCACATCGGATGCATGACGTGATGCCGCCAACCTTTCCTTAACCACGCCCATCGTTGCCAGAAAATGCTCAGGAAAAGCACATGTTGCTGTTCGATAACGCTGTTCTCCAGTGATGGCAAATTTCATAAACAAATGCAGAGTTCTTGTTTAGCTCAATACTTCAGTCTCCTCAGTGATCTTCTGATCAACTGCTACGATCACTACTAATAATCCTAGCTTGATACTTCAGTGAATACTATTGGGACTTTCTATAGCTTTTAGCGTTCTGCTATCACATGTAGTGCTGAGAAAAGGAATAAACAAAATATCTTCTGAACTGCAACCTACTACTTTAATTCTTAAGTAAAGCTTGGCTATAGACCGAGCTGGCGACAAAAAATTGCAGCTCATAGGCGCCAAACCCCATTGGATCAATCATTTTCGTTTTTCTTCTACCAGGCGGCTACGCACACAATTGCGCGCTGGGGGCTCTAGCCATAAAGGACGGAGCCACATAAGCTCCTGATTTTCATTATAAACCTTTGCCATTTGAGCCTCTTCCCTAACAATTCTGTAGCGGCCATCATACTTTATGGGGTTGGGTGTGGCCATGAAGAGTACTCCGATGTATCCAAATCAAACACCTCTGCAGTCCATGTAGTCGAAGAAACTGTGTACTTTGGGCTGTGTGTGGCCATGAAGAACTACTTTGAAACGTGCCGACTTCCCCACTCCTGGGATTTGACCACATTTGGTGCCCACCCCGCTCACCTATGGGATTTGACCACATTTGTTCTTTTACACCTTAACACTTTTTGCCGCATCCCAGAACGTTTCTGGGCAGAGTCATAAATTTTTGATCTAAGCCCCGCTCTCTTTAGTGCCAACCCCGCCCAATTTGGTGCCCACACCGCCCAACCATAGGATTTGACCACATTTATTCTTTTACACCTTAACACCTTTTTGCCGCATCCCAGAACGCCTCTGAGCAAAGTTATAAATTTTTGATCTAAGCCCCGCCCACTTCAGTGCCAACCCCGCCCACCTCGGCGATTTGACCACATTTGTTCTTTTACACCTTAACACCATTTTGCCGCATCCCAGAACGTTTCCAAGCAAAGTTTCGTTCATTTTTGAAAAGTATCTTTCGTCTCAACGCACGCCCCGCCCACCGTGGGCGGGGCTTCGCTAAGCTTATGCACGCCCAGCACGCATAAGGTCCTGCCAACTCCTTTTACTTTTTTCCTGGCCTCCGCGCCTCAATTGAATCGAGTTATGAATACATATGAAAAGTACCGCCCATTTAAGGGCAGCTCCGCCCAACAGCACGTGGGTCTCCCCCGTCGAGTTTGTTGACCCAATCCTCACCTCTGAACATTTTTTTCCGGGCGTCTGGACCTTTTTCGAAGCCAAAATAAGGCGTTTGGCTATTCGCACCGCCCACTCCGGCACTTGTCCCGCCTCCTGTGGGCGGAGCTCCGCAGAGCTTAATATGTGCTCCGTTGATCTTATCTTAGGCTCCACCCATCTCTAACTTGCCCCGACCTCTAAAGTTGTTTTTCAAGTGATACTGAATTTCACGTTGAACATACAGACAAACAAACATACATACAACATACATACAACATACATACATACATACATACATACATACATACATACATACATACATACATACATACATACATACATACATACATACATACATACATACATACATACCATTACATACATACATACATACATACATACATAACATTACATACATACATACATACATACATACATACATACATACATACATACATACATACATACATACATACATACATACATACAATACATACATACATACATACATACATACATACATACATACATACATACATACATACATACATACATACATACATACAACATACATACATACATACATACATACATACATTACATACATACATACATACATACATACATAACATACATACATACATACATACATACTACATTCATACATAACATACATACATACATACATAACAACATACATTACATCACATACATACATACATACATACATACATACATACATACATACCATACATACTACATACATAACATACAATACATACATACATACATACATATACATACATACATACATACATACATACATACATCAACATACATTACATACAGTACATACAACATACATACATACATACATACATACATACATACATAACATACATACATACATACAACATACATACATACATACATACATACATACATACATACTACATACATACATACATACATACATACATACATACATACATACATACATCATACTACATACATACATACATACATACATACATACATACATACATACATACATACATACATACATACATACATACATACATACATACATACATACATACATACATACATACATACATACATACATACATACATACATACATACATACATACATACATACATACATACATACATACATACATACATACATACATACATACATACATACATACATACATACATACATACATACATACATACATACATACATACATACATACATACATACATACATACATACATACATACATACATACATACATACATACATACATACATACATACATACATACATACATACATACATACATACATACATACATACATACATACATACATACATACATACATACATACATACATACATACATACATACATACATACATACATACATACATACATACATACATACATACATACATACATACATACATACATACATACATACATACATACATACATACATACATACATACATACATACATACATACATACATACATACATACATACATACATACATACATACATACATACATACATACATACATACATACCATACATACATACATACATACATACATACATACATACATACATACATACATACATACATACATACATACCATACATACATACATACATACATACATACATACATACATACATACATACATACATACATACATACATACATACATACATACATACATACATACATACATACATACATACATACATACATACATACATACATACATCATACATACATACATTCATACATACATACATACATACATACATACATACATACATACATACATACATACATACATACATACATACATACATACATACATACATACATACATACATACATACATACATACATACAAACAGACACACCAAACTTTGTGGATTATATATAGAGAGATTCCAGGACGTTGCTGAAGTGAGATATAAATTTTTTATCTAAGCCCCGTCCACTTTAGTGCCAACCCCGCCCACTTCAGGGATTCGGCCACATTTGTTCTTTTACACCTTCATACCTTTTTGCCGCATCCCAGAACGTTTCTGAATAGAGTTATACATTTTTGATCAAAGCTCCGCCCACTTTGGTGCCAGCCCCGCCCACTTCTGGGACATGACCACATTTGTTCTTATGCACCTTAATACCTTTTTGCCGCATCCCAGAACGTTTCTGAATAGAGTTATACATTTTTGATCTGAGCTCCGCCCACTTTGGTGCCAACCCCGCCCACTTCGAGGGTTTGGCCACATTTGTTCCATGACCACCAACCACTTTTTTCCCGCATTCTAGAACGTTTCCGAACAAAGTTACACTCATTTTTGAAAAGTTGCTTTCACCTTAACGCACGCCCCGCCCACCGTGGGCGGAGCTTCGCTAAACTTACCCGTGCCCAGCACGCATGAGTCCCCGCTCACTCTTTTTATTTTTTTTGCTGGCCTCTGCGCCTCAATTGAACCGAGTTTTGAATACATCTGAAAAGTACCGCCCATTTTGAGAAAGCTCCGCCCACAGCACGTGGATCTCCTCCATCTGGTTTTTTGACCCGATCCTAAACTTTGAACACTTTTTCCCGGTGTCTGGAGTTTTTCGAAGCTAAAATAAGATGTTTCTTTCAAGGCACCGCCCATTCCGGCGCTTGCCCCGCCCCCCGTGGGCGTGGCTCCGCAGAGCTCATATGTGCTCTGTTAATCTTGTCTCAGGCTCCACCTATCTCGAACTTGTCCCGATCTCTCCACGCGCTTCTTAAGATGATACCGAATTTCGTGACGGACAAACAAACAAACAGACAAACAGACACACCAAGGATGTGGTTTATATATAGTAAGGATCCCATTCCATACTTTGGAGCAAAGTGCAACATACATATACCCAGTATTACGTGGTAATTGATAATACTCTTGCACATGTTGAATTGCAGCAAGGATAGTAAGAACAGATACTTTTCAAAGCAACCAACCCCTGCAGCTTGGCGACGGCGTCCAGTTACCATCAATTCCACAGTGAATTTCTTCTATGGAGCTGCCAGATGAAAACGAGAAGCCTTTGTAGCATGAGTACTTGGCGACACCACCATAGGAAACATTTGTTGCCGACTCAGCGTAACCGTTTGCAATCTGCGGCACTGCCGAACAATAAACAGCTGAAATATTCCCTCACCCACAACCATTTTGTCAGCACCGTTTTATTCTAAATACATTGAAGCGACCAAAACCGTGCTTACGTTGACAGTTGGGGAGACTGTTTTCTGTCCATTTGCCTCCTAATTGACAATGCACATCGAACGCTCGTCCTCGACCAGACGTAAACTCAAAACCAGGAGGACATGAAACAACGACCTGAAAAATTTTGGGATTTTCAAGAAAAAGTCGAGTTTTTAATCTTGAAGTTTCGTGATTCGATGAGAAATATGTATAACAAAATCTACTCGAGCATGAGAAGCGTGAAAAAAAGAAAAAAGAAAAGATGAAGAAGAAAAAGAAACTGGAGTTTCCGAAGTTCCCCAGTCAAAGTGAATTGATTGAAGAGTACCGAAGGAGAAAGTTTTCTTCGAAGCAGAGCTCAAGTCCCTCCAGTTCGCTGGGAAACAAATCAAGCTCTACAGGGGATGCACTCACCAAGAGGTACACTGAACGATCACTTTGAAACGAAATAGTAATATCAACTCACTTTGGTTCCATAAGTGGCGACCTTCGTTGACAACGATACCAAAGGAGGAGTTTTCAATGCAGGACAATCTGAAATAAACAATTACAGAAAAAAAGAACAAATAGCCTCGGTGCGAGCGCCGAAAATATATCTTCAAAGGTAACGAAAGCCGGAACAGTGTAGAAAATGAACACATACTGAGCGAGTAAGTCACATTGAAACCCATCGCTTGTCTGACGGCGTTGCTCATCATGACGATTTGAGCCTTACTTAATCTCGAAACCAGCTGTGCTGGTGGGCGCTGATCATTATTGAAACCAGCGCCTTCATGCAGCGCCCTACCTTTGGTGGAGCCTTCGTAAACCTGAACAGTTTCCGTGAATGGGAACGAACATAGAGTAGCCAAAGTAGAGAAGGCTCGACCACTTCTTTGTAGCAAGTTATTTTCTTTAGAAAAACCTTTTCTTTTAAGTTATTTTCATCATGCAATCCATACAAATATCGCACACCTTGACATAGTCATCTCCAGCAATGTCGAATCGGTTGAAATGAATACTGAGCGCCTGGTCTAAATATGCCTCGGGAAGCTCCATGGTATAGGTGCACAGAACGCCAGGAGGATAAGGAACTTTTGTACTTCCAGGTGACAGCAGTGTTCCCCATGGTTGTCGCAAAGTGACGTCGCAACCTATGAAAACGAGTAATGGTCGTACAGCAAAACATAGTTAACATCCAACACCTCTCTTCCTGTGCCATTCTGATTTCACTTAAAAAATGAAATGCAAATTACAAAAGCTAATAACAAGGGACAAGTATACCTGGGAACAAAACAATTCTTTGCATCCAACATCGAGGAAAAGAAGGGAATCAGAACTATGCACGTTTAGAAGTATTTAGAGAAACGTACCACGCTTATAACCGATCGAAAATCCTCGCCCATTTCCTGTGGAGCTTGACAGGAAGTAGACGTATACATTGCTTTGTGTCGTCACCAAGTATTCAGTTATGTTAGTGTTACCCGATAGCCTAAAATTGCATATTTCACTATGTAAAGTTGCAGACATGAAGCTATAAGACAGTATGCAGTTACTTTCTTCATAGGTACACCTAATCAAAATTTTATCTCACGATGAGTTCAAAAGAAGTCGAAGAGCAAGTCAGTCATACTGCCGTACGTTACTGGAACAACCGAATCGTGCAACCATGTGCAATAATGCTAGGCGAGTTAAACGGATTGCACCTCTCTCAACCGCAAAAATTATGGGGTTATTTCCGCCGAATTGATTTTCGATTCAACGATTATGTCCGTGCACTTGTGAAAGGCACTTGTGAAAGGAATGAAATAAAGATAAACAGTGAGCCAGGTACAAAAAGAAATAAATTAGAAAAAATATGAATATGGGAAATTATCAGCGAACCTGGCAAGAACGGGTGAAGAGGGTGATGAGCCGTCATAAATCAACAGGGCGTCTTCCGAAGACAATGAGACATCCTCAATCTAAAAACGGATACAACTGCTTTGATTACTGTAACAAAATAATGCGGGAGACAGTTTATCTTCAATTTCCATCCATGAACACAGAACCTGTGAACCCTCGTTATGTACGTTACCGAACATGGCTCAACATTGATCAAGAAGCTACCATCAAAAATTTTATTTATAATTGACGATCAAACTCCTTATCATGTAGAGACAAAGACAAAGACTTACACTCAAAGTAATTAACTGCGACTTTGGAGCTTGAATTGACCAAACACATTCGGCACCGAGTGGGTATTTAGTTGGGTAATGTGGTGACGAGAACGTTTGACCAAAAGCTTGTGCCGTCAGCACACCACCGCATGAGAAAGGTACTGAAATCATCGTACAAACACAGGTGCCAATAAATATAAACCAGAGCCATCATCACGCATATGTTGCAAGTCCTTATCTAGGGTTAAGTTTTATGAAAGGATAAAAAACAAAAGAAATTTGAATAGAGTAATAATAGTGTGAGATGGAAGGTCATTCATTCCAGGTAAGATCATGGATCATGCCCCACAACAGTCTATGGGCAGCAGCCTGACCTTAAGCCATCTACTACCTCTATTTTTTCAAGTCTTATCAGAATTGGTATTCTTCCTGGTAATGTTTTTGACCAAAAAGAGCGTTAGAGGAGAAAAAGCTATCTGGGAAAACGGGTAGGTCAAACAAGCCAATCCAGGCGAGGCATGATGGCAACATGGCAAAGCCTGCAAATGTCTGAGCAAGGGAAGGGACCCTCGAAATTGAATTGGTAATTAGCCTCGGAAATAATAACCATCCACACCCTTACCGCGTTTCACTAGCGGCTTTCTGTTAGAACTGTTATTCACTACGGAGAAGGTATTTACCAAACGAGAGCGATTTGTCGCCTTATGCAAACTTCCATCTGTCACTTATATGTGTTGTTGCATCCGGTTCGGTAGTGACCAGCAAATAAGATGTCGTAACTTCAAATAGTTTAGCGCTAATCTATTGGCCCTAATTTGCATGTGTTAGAAATCACACTGAACTTTCCAATGGGTAAAGGGCAAGGATATTCGGCAAACGCTGCAACGATTTGGCGCAAGTCGGTAGTAGCACCAAGAGTTCTTTGGGTTGTAAAAGCCGAATTGTCAAAGAGGGAAACACAACAAAAAAAATCTACTGAAACCAGCATTGTCTCAAATTTTGAAGTATGATAGGGCGAATGGTTGATGTCCATGTTTGAAATCCCTCCCTTATCCGACTACTCAGGTATTTAGGGAAAGAAAGAAACTCACTGGCTCTCCATTGTGCCTGAAAACCTCGTGCTTGAACTGCGGCATCACTTCTGAAGCGAACGATAATCATGTTTGTCGACGAGGTGACGACGAACTTATCACTCCTCGTTCCCGAAAGTGTTGCCAACACTGGAAAATTTAAAATCTTCACAAAACCTGAGAAACTCTCATTCTAACAAATTTCAATCAATCAGGACTTTTACCAAAGCGTTTTATTACGGTCTAATAAAAAGAAAAGGAAGAGATAAGTTGCCGATCAAATGGAATAATTGTTACCAGTAGTGCTGTTTTCGGCAGGTCCGCCATCAAGCACCGTTACGATGTCCACAAACTCTTCAGTCTCGAACACGTCAAAAGTTAGCTGGAATTTTTTGGTTAGCTGTATTCTATTCCCATGAAGATCTAGAAAATCTTCGCAAGAAATTTAGAGCTTTCAAAGTAAAAAAACCTGGATTCGACTATTTATCGGTGCTTCTATCACCCATCGACAGTTGGCGTTCCCTTTGTATGATGACGGATAATTTGGTGTCGAAAATTTTCCGGATTCACCCTTCTCATACTGTAAGCAGGCCAAATCGGAGTGCGATGCTAAATGAATTCGATATTTTCGCTGATTCTTATACATGTGATTACTGCAACTTTAGTGGCTCAGACTTTCGTAAGATAACGATTTCTCATTAATGGTTTCTCCCCAAACAGTCAACCTCGGCTTCAGAAAAGAAAAGACTGCAATTTGGGCGTAATCAATTATCGATTGGCCAACCTGGACAGTTCAGCTCATCACTGAGATCACCACAATCGTCAACACCGTTACAACGCCGTGACTCTGGTACACATCCGCCAATTGCACAGAAAAATGAGCCTTAATAAAAGAACTTTTCGTTGTGCCCGATATAAAATATTGCTCTTTTTATCCCGGCAAATACTGTTTAATGAGTAGACCTCAAAGAAGAACTAATTGGTCTAAAAGAAATCCGCATATATCTTTTCTCGGGACTGCCATCGTAGGGTTTCCCTCTAAGGCCTTACTTGCACCCATCTGATAGTCATCAAACAGAACAGCTACTTTGCTAGTCACAGAATCGAAATTTGTAAAATTTTGATTGTGATGGTCGATTTTGAAATTGAATCTCTAATCTAACCCTCTTCTGGACGGTTTCCACTCACCTCGTACACAGGCTGGCAATTCGCAAACAAACGGTCGCAAAATGTTGCATCGCTCCAGACTCCATTCCAGATCCGATTTTGACAGTGTTCCCTGAAATAAACTTTGTTTCATTTTCACTACCTCTACCATGGCCCGTTCTGAGGTCTTAGGCAGCAGTTCAACTAAGCCAGTGCCTTCAAATAGCCTAGCTGGGCCACAGGAGTAGTTTCACAAACCATGGCGCAGCTCCCAGCTTTATGGTTCGGTTGCGATTCTTTCCAGAATCCTACGTATCTACTTGCTGGTACACCGTCGCTCCATATGAACGCGACGTCATCTGATTGTTGTTGTGAGGCAAGGCCTGAAATTAGAACAATAAAAGAAATAATCAAACCCATGGACGCGCACCATCATGAAGGAAGGCGATCAAAACCAACAAGTACCCCTTTTCAGATTAGGGACAGAAATCCTCTCCATGGCTGCAGCTTTCCTTGGTAAAGTTTCAAATCCTTCGAAGTTTTTTTGGAAACAAATGTTCAATAAAAAAAAAGAAAAAGACTTTGCTCGGAAAGTGTCCCTCGGTAGTATCATGAATGAAGAACAAATTGAGAATACCGACCTATCCAAGCCTCATGTTGTGTGCTCCTTCCAGGACGTGACAACATTGAAGCGATGAACTTATTCTCACGTGGTGTCTCAATTCGTGCCAAATGAGCACCATACCTGAATTGAAGAAATTACGGACTTGTCAACTGCTTACCGAAATCATTAGGTAGTAGGTTGGCCTATTTCTTTCAGTAAAAAAAAAATTATGAAAGGAAGTTGTGAGTTTTTTCAGCCCGGCGTCGAGCGTTCTTGACGCCCCACCCAGCGTCAAGCGTTCTTGACGCACGACCCTCGCTTGCGTCAGTGACGCTGGACGACGAACTTTGAATGACTTCATTGCACACCCCGCGCACTAAATGAGGAATCGCGATCGGTCTGTTAAGTGTTTCCTCAATTGCTAAATTGTAACATCATTTCTACCATTCACTGACGCTGTTTTTACTTCCCAAACAAATCTAAACACATTCCCGAGCTTATTTCTCAATCATATGTGCAAAAAGAAAAAAATATGAAAAAACATCACAATACGAGAAAAGAATACAAGGAAGGAACGTCCATGCTGTCAAAGAGAAATAGCTCTACCGACGGATGGATAAAGAAGCATTCACTAGAGAGGGAACATTATTCGTCAACGGTTGCCGGAGCCAAAAACCTTGAAGCGGTTCCGTGTCATACGTGCACGGGACCTAACCCAGTGGGTGACGCTTACTGACCCTTGGGTTAATTCTGTGAAGCCGGGTGGTTACTGCGGTCCTCTTGCGACGAACGGCACAGTCGCGCGGGCGCGGCTGCAAGAATGCCCGCACACAAATGGCCGCTTTCAGACTTCGACGACCGCCCGTCCGTCCGCCCGTTCGACCGTGCGTGCTGCGACGGCGATCGCTAGAGTAGTGTAGACAGCGCTGGCACGTGATCTAGTGATGTC
Organism: Haemonchus contortus; assembly: GCA_000469685.2. Classification (NCBI taxonomy): domain Eukaryota; kingdom Metazoa; phylum Nematoda; class Chromadorea; order Rhabditida; family Trichostrongylidae; genus Haemonchus; species Haemonchus contortus. Next base: position 10,416,702 of record LS997565.1, read on the forward strand.
AACAACGGTCAGGCGCCGCCGTCGCAGCACGCACGCGTCGGACGGAAGACGGACGGTCGGATGAATCGTTGAGGCCTGAAAGCGGCCAATGAGCTTTCGCGGGCTTTTCGAATTTGAGTGATGCCGCGCCCTGTTTCACCTCGATCAATAGTGATCGATCTATCGATTGGCCGAGACCACCAGGAGGATGGCAATACAAAATAAATATTATTGCCTTACAAAATGAGAGATGCCTAAATGAAAAACCTCACAAATAAGGCAGAATTTGTTAGGCCAGGTAATTCAGGTACGAAGAACAGAGTATGGGACAGTGACACACAAAGAAAACCCAGTTGGATCTTGAATGGAGTCAAATAGACTGTAAAATGAAGATCTTCAAGAATAAAAAAACTCTGTGCACTGTAAATTACTGAATATAAACTGCAAAACGTTTTTTTTTTGCTTTTCGATTCTTGTTCTTGTTGTCGATTACTGTAACTATACCTGGAGCACATTAATAGTGCCTGTGACCAGCTTTTCTCCGTATTATAAGCTTTGAAGCATTTTTGTCCAAGTCGGCTCCATCCTTCAGGACAGCTCGGCTCGATGTCGGACAATGTCGATGACGGAGGCTGGTTCGTCGTTGAACATAATGATGGCTGAAACATTTGGATGTCATAGCTGCCAATCTAGGCTTTCCTAAGAAATCTCAAGGGATAATATCGTTTTCGAAGCTTTTCGATAGCTGGCCCCCAATGAGTAAAATAGACCTCGACGACCGTCAGGGTTAATTTTTCGGACTCTCAACGCTATTGTTTTAGTTAGTGAGCGCGAGATATACAGAGGTGATGTAGTGGCAAGTGGTGCCCTACATCACACGCACGGTCAAGGGTTCAAATCCTGGATCGATGCCCGCCTAGGTCAACCAAGCCTTCCATCCCTTCGGGGTCGATGAATTGGTAACAGACTCGTCTGGGAGGATAAAAGCACTGAATTGTACATTGGCTGGGCACCGCAAGTCATTGCATAGGCCACATACGCACCCACCGGAAAGCAGAAAATCGTGATAATGGATGAATGAGATTTTTTAAAGAAAATCGTCAGTTGAGACTACTCGAACATGTTAGTTAGCTCGAGATCTCCAGTGGTGCCCTTGTAGGTCCAACTTCAGGCGCGAGGCACGAATTGATATCGATTTTGTGCTCGCAAAATCAATACTTATACAGCATATGATAGTTCTTTATCATTGAAGGGAATTACTTTGCTATTGACAAACCAAAACACTAACAATCATAGTAATAGCAATTTTAATAGGTAATTAAATCAATAGTAAAAATGTGTCAATGAATCTGACTGATGAACCTACCACTATAAGCGACAGGACGACGATTAACGTCTCTCGTCTTAGTAACATCGTGTTGGGTCTATTGACCCTGGGTAGCTCTAGGCCTAAACAAACAAACTCAAAATAAAATAAAATCGAGCAAGGCGATAGGCGAATCGGTAAATATGTATGAAGAATCAGATTCTCGAAGGCAACTGCTCATTAGATATAAAAAAAGCGAAACTGTCGACGGCGGAGAGAACTTGGACCATAAGAAGTTGAATATATGAAATTGGGCACCACCATCAATGCCTACACGGCTCGATGCCCTTCGGTGGCTGAAGATGAGGGGCAGTACGTGCGATGGTATGGCCACGAAATCATTTGGAAGGAGGAGGCTATGGAATTCAGGACTCAAGGGTACCACCACGAGGAGCCCTAAGGAAGAGGTGGCTGGACTCGATCAAGAAGTATCTGGTCGAAACCGAAGTTAGAAGATTCCGTCGACAGAAGGAAGTGGAGGCTAGTCGGCTACGTCGCGGAATTGACGCCTGGGAGAATAAAAAGTCTAAGAGACTCGATATGGCAAATCTCTCCTTAAGTTTATGAAGTAGTCCAAAGCACACCACCGACGTTTACGTAGCTCTGGTTTCCTGCTTAACTCCCACTTCCACTTCCCCTTCTTCGCCCTTCCCCTTCTTTTCACTTCTTTCGCCTTATAATAAGGTTCAACATCAAATGGTTCCGGGAATACGGGGGAACAGGGGGAAGTGGGAATAACAGATAAAAAAATCTATGAAGTCATTCTATTGTGAATTGATAACAAAATCACAAAAGAAAGGAGAATGAAAAAGAGAAATGGAAGTAGTTAGCTCGAAGATGCTTAGATCGTATTGAGGATAAACTTTAGGTTCATTCATACATTCTAACTAGTAATGCTACAGTCTATCCCTACAGTGTCACCGGCACTGCCCTAGTTAGGGAAAATAGACAACGCTAGGCAAGTTACATGCGGAGCAGGAATTACAAACAGATAAAGAACTCCGATGACATTGAAAAAGACTACGTTCTTTTACTTCGATGAGTAAGTGAACTGGTCCGGTTCTGCAATGCCACGGGGGGAACATCAAAAATGTAGAGAGCCCATGACAAAAGGGAGCGGTTTAGCCAGTGGGAGTAGTTTGGACTACACAAAAAGGTCCGAATAGGAATGGATGAAACGCCCAATCTAGACATTGAGATTGGACAAGAACAGGCATGATTGTTGCGGAGGGAGTTCTCTGGAACGCTAGTGGATTAAGGTTGCTTTAGAACTTTAAGGGGAAAAAAGTTTTGAGAACCACTGATGCCTTCGCCTTTGAATGGCAGCAGGCAAAACTTTGATGACAGAAGAAATCAGGAGAATCAATGATGCATATCTGTGGCAGAGGGATACGAGTAATATGTAGAAGATCTTCTCGGGATATTGAAGGGATCGTGCAGTGTGAAAAGCATGAGACGTGAGCATCAACTCCACGGACTCACTACAGGGGAAGAGGGGGGGGGGGGGAGGGGAGAGGCTGGAGGGGCTACCGAAAGACTCCAACTCCAAAGCACACGAATTGCACGAATTGATGTCGAGTTCGAAAAAGTCCTATCAAAGAATGCTGTTCATTTCTTTCGAATAATTAACTAGTATTTTTCAAAATTTTAGAACCGTCTAAATCGCCTTTTCTGATTTCCCAATATAATTTTTTGCTTACTATTTGGGTTTTTGTTCATTTTTTAGGCCTTACTAATACTGTTGAATTTAAAAAATCGAAATTTTGGGTGGTAATTAATCTCATCAAAAGTTACAGTAGCGTCTGAATGTGTATTTAGCCTATACAGTACCTTGTCGGGGTGCATTTAAAAATTTCCACCCCTCTAAATGCGTCTGGTATCTACTAAGCGATCTCGAAAACTCGAAAGGCTTGTGAACTTGGGCAGGTTTCAACCGGGATTTGTTCCCTGGGTCCATACCATAGCGTGAGCGAGTAAGAAGCGCTTAGCCAGGTGTCCTTAATTTTTCCTTCAATTCAGTTTTTGATTTGAATCAGTGGAGCGAATAGGAAGAAAGAAAATCAGTTCTGTTCTCATTTCAGATGGCTCGTGGCGGGATCAGTTTGGATTTGATACCTGCTGTTGCAAAAGCTTGTAGGAGGTCCCACTTCAAAGACTTGATGCAACCTCAATAGGACGGAGCTGACACACAGATATTGTTCCTCAGTTGAAATAGGTTTTTACCCTTCTAGAAGTGGCTACTGTATATAACGCAATTCTTTTATATCGAAAATAGCAAAAGGTGGTTTGAAAAAAAATGTAGGCATCAATTTTGACGGTGGAAAGTGGGTACCGTATTAGTTAGCGGTTATACATGAATACCAGTATAAGGAGGTATCAGATGAAGTCGACAAGCTGGGAATTGGTGGCGTTCCAGAGCGAAATGTGTTATCTAAGCGGAAATCGACGCATAATGATCCGCTATTTGGGACAAGTCGTATTCTCCCAATGTTCATCTGGTATAGTAATCTGATCTGCTGTCTATGCGGTGTTCTTACGAAACGGAGGAGCTTATGAAAAAACGAGAGATTCCACAGATCGAACAGCTTTTTATGACTTCTGACATCCTTTTTGAGAAATTGTATCGAGCCCATGGTACTGTATCAGAACTATGCGTGCCGGATAGCACACCATCAATGAAGCAACATTGGGGAATGATAAAATAGGTGGAAAACTAGTTTCTCCATCGGGTTAGTGAAGCTGAGAGGTGAACCGCCCCATCCCGATGATTTGAGGCAACCTTAGAGGTGTACACCCACGCAAAATCGGTCAGTTATACGGCAACCTAACATCCTCTTACAAAAAACTTCTATGATTCTGGAAGCTGAAGAGTCTTTCTTAATATCCAAGCGAGGTTGAACTAGAGAAAGGTGAAATTGTGGCGATGATAGTTCCACATAGAACGGAGTCCACCTGCTGGATCGATCCCTGCCCATGTCGACGAGGTCTTTCTCCGCAATTCAAAATACGATAGAACTAGATACGACCGAACAGATAAAACATTGATTTGAACATGGCTCCGTAAGTTACTAATTAGTAAAATTAAGGATATCTCCTTGTTTCAAATACTTCCACAATTAAGGAGAATTCAAGTGCGCGGCATATCCCGAAATAATCAGCATTGATTGCTTGCATCCAGCTTTTATGCTTCGAGGATTTGCACAAGCAAAAGAGAGAAAAGAGAGAAGCAAGCATCAATCAGCTACTTCCTAGTATCCCTACGTATTTCCAGATTTTGGTGACAGAAAATGGCACCGAACACAAAGGCAGTGTGAACATACAAACAAATATGAACATACGTAAACAAATCAGCTCCGAAATAATACCGGCCGTCAATACCGCCATGCAAAGTGTTGCTGTAAGAAAATGCACAGATGATGGAGCCTGTTTGATCAAGGGTAAGATAAAAGCATTGTACATCGGCTGGCTACAGCAAGTCATTGTAAGGGCCAAATATAAATTCAAAGTACTACTATGCACGATCCTGAATGGATGCGGGGCGCATCCCAGAAGTGGATTGTTCAACACTGAAGTTTCGACTTTCATTTCGAACAGAGGAACGGATTCCTTTTCCCACACACGTAATGGTCAACTCGAGAGAAAAGTTCGAAGATTTCACTACAGTGAGCTCTACGACTGATATTTGTAGTTTTGAAGTGAACTTTGCAGTAGCACTATGATGTTTTTAGTGAAAAAGAAAAGTAGGGCAAAAATGCGTTCACAAACTGGGTCTTTCACTTCCTGAAGTTGATGGGTGTCGCATTGTGGGAAGAATGACCCATACCGGATTTATTAATGGAGGAAGCTTTGAAACGCTGTGGTTCCTTCGGCTGTTCAGTCACTGTTCGAGCCATATCACTGCTGTTTTCGAAGCAGAAAAGATAGGTTCGTGCGCTCGTTGAAAATCACTGCTGTTGACCGGCGACCTCTATGTTTGCTTGCCCTTGGAAGCCAATCGAAATGAAAACACAACAGTGGACAATTCACTTTTGTTGGATTAACAGCAAATATGTAAAGAAAAATTGCAAAAATTCTAATTGAGCTGCTTGCTTGCACAGGATAGAGCACATGCCAGGAAAAAATGTCTCAACACAATGAGTGCGATCCTGACGCCAATTGACAAACAGGAAAATGAAATGACAAAGAAGAATCAAGATATGATTGAAACGAATCGATTCCAGCTTCGTCTGAGAGGTGAAACTCTTTCAGGACGATTGAAACTAACTATTAATGAAATTGACCGATACTTCAGAATTATGGGCGGAGCTTCCCAACAAAGTGGTTGGCCATTGTCGCCAAAGAAGAATCCTTTGAGTTCTTCTGTCAACTAGGAAAGGATGGGTGTGATGCGTTAAAGAACGAAATGGTCGCGTCGCGGTGAGAGGAGCGTCGCGCGCCGAAGGAATGTAGCAGGGTGCAGCAGTAGGTAAGAAATACAAGAACAAAAGTACTAATAGTAGAATTATGCATAAAATGATGATCGCATATCGACTGAGCTGCATGAAGAACGTTTAGAGCTGTAATAACGGCGAATGAGTGGTCCGCGACAGCCGCATGCGGCGAATCTAATAACCAAAATCGTTCCTAATGCTCGGTCTTGGAAAGGGTGCTTCACCATCAGAAGAAAAACAATGCTCTGAATGTTTCCGTTCGAGAGGACCTCTATGAAAGCCTCGCTAAGTTCCATAACATTCAATAAACAGTGTCATCAAGCCTCTTCATACTGAAAAAATATACGCCATAAAGATCAGCTGTACTACTGAGTGGAAATGAAAAGACATGACCTCAGCATAATGGAGAAAAAATGGAAAAAATGGATGGATTGAACGGCGCTTGAAGTAATATGGATGACAGTGAGTCTTGAAGTGGCAGGTCTCACAATAAGATTGTCTAATGTTAGGAAAGGAGAGTTGTAATCTAGAAAAGTTTTCAACCTACTCAAGGGCCAGAATTGAAAAAAAGCTAGGCACTATGTACCTGAGATTTCGAAGCCTACTCCGTTTGCTTACTCGGGCGACTTGCAGTAAAGTTTTTGGTCAGTACATGAAAAATAATAACGGAATAATGGGCTGAAAAGTGGTTTGAGAACAACCTATTTTCCGAGGCCTTTTTGAAAGGTCCATTTTCTGAAACATGGCCTTCCTTCTGCTGTTTTTTCGAATAAACAACTTCTTCTTTGCCCCAACATTTCTGAACCTCTCGAGGGCGAATGTTAGCTCGAATTCTACGTAGAATGGCCCTCAAGTTAATGAATTATTCAAGAACTCCACCACTCATCTAACTTTCCGGAACCAATTTTTTGGCGCCTTTTCGAACGGTTCATTTTCTAGAAGTCAGGGTCGTCACGAACGGAAATGATGGCCGAAAATTGCTGCTTTACGAGTCTGAATTGGGTCATGCTTCGCAAGTGAGTTTCGGCAATTTGAAACCATTTAAAGGTCTTAATATGCTCTGTGAGGTCGAGACTACTACCTGTTAATATTACGGTACAATGAAGCGCTACGATACATGATATACTGAAGCTGGTACAGACGGTTCAATGGCGAGGAAATGAGCCTATAGTGGCCAGAGGAGGACGAGATTTGGACCGAGATTGGCAATAGACATTTTTCCACCTTTACAAACAGTTCCATCAGCTAGCGAAGCTGAAATTCCCGATTCTGATGGGAGATCTTCCTGTTAGGTCCTTCAAATGAAACAGAGCCCACTTTGGAACCTAGATCTAGTCCATCCATCTACTATTACAGATATCGATCGATTTTCAACAAAGGACCCAAAGGGGCCAAATAAATGTAAGGGCTACTAAGGGCAATATAAGTGACCAATGGAGTGACCAAACAATGGGTAAAAGTGAAGTTGACTGATAGGAGGTCATCGTTGACGGAAATAAAGCGAGACCGATCGCGGTCTCGACCACCGCCCGCGTGTACGCGCAAACAGAACGTCTCCGCCGTCCCCACGTCGTCTCGCTGTGGTCAACTCGAGAACGGATTACCGTACGATTTGAGTTGATTTACACACCTCATTATACTGTTATGACGTCATTACAGTATTCAGGGAACTTTCAAGAAAGGATTCCAAGCAAGTGAAGATAGAGAGAAGTAGTCCAGGCTTGAGACTGTGTTTTTTTTTGATGACCCTGTCTCTTTAAATGTCCTAGAGGCTACAGTTCAACAGAAATCCGACGATTCCAACAGGGAAATGAAAGTGCCGAGGTTGAGAAAGAGATGGAGCAGTACCCTAAGTTCTACAGTAACTTTTACTCTTCTATGGCATTCATATTTGTTACAATACGAGTGCTTCATTTGGCCAACAGAGGAAACGCGAAGGAAAAGTCGTTTTGAAAGACCGGAGAGTGGTTTGGAGCTCCTAATTTCAAATTCACCCGAGCACTCCACTGCACTGAGCTAGCGCAACAAAACATTCCAAGAATCCCAAACATAGAAAACTTCCCGGAAAGGACACTCACCTCCTGCTGTTCCACAGGGATAGGTTCCCATGCAACACAACAAACAACAAGAAAGACTGGAAACAATTCGCTTCTAAGTCCCAATGTGAGGAATTACATATGGTTTCACGGTCCCCATAGAGAAGGATGACCATTTCCTGGGTACGGTTGTAGGAGATTCAGCCTTGAGATCGCTTCTAGAGCCTCTCTAACAGCAATGCTTCCCTCGGAGCTTAGCCTTTTGCACTTACCTTCGAACGCCTCTCTTGACCATTACTTTTTCGACGACAAATCTGGTTTCTACTGCTTTTTTCGTTCGGTGTCTTACTGAAAGATTGTTCAAAATCGAAGCAAAACAAATTAGGGCATGGTATTCCCATATAATTTCTTGCCTTCATGAGACATCACTGAAAACTGAACACGCTACCTTCCAAAAGCGACCGGTGTCCCGTTTTCGCTCATCGCTCGTTACCCAAATAATTTCTGAACCGCGTGGGAATTTGCTGCCTGTGAAATCTTCAGGGGAAAGGTTTCCGTTTATGGATCTGTCTTGTCCTCACTGTTCTAGAGCATAGGACGTGGGTTTAAGAAAGCAGAAAGAAAGTAAGTAAATGTGAAGCCTCGAGACAGTAGTGTAATAGATCATTCCTTAAGTTTCAGCCATGGAAAGGATAGCAATAGACAACAAAATAAGGGAAGGCTCTGGAACACTGCTTTTTTCAATTTTCAGAGCACTTAGATACTTCGGCCCTCCAAAAATAGCAACTCCATGTGCCCAATAAACACATCTTGCGATTCACTTTAGTGAAGCGAGCATGAAATCCTCTACAGAAAGATTTAAAAAGCTTCAATCAGAAAACCAAAGAGTCCCAGTAGTGAAAGTTCAGTATTGACAACTTAGGAACAGTTGAAATCCCATTGGATCGTGAGTAAACAAGGGAACCGGACTGCGAACTAACTCATGGGAAAATCATTGTGACACATTGGCGCCCATTTGGGCGACTCTCTCATTTCTACAAGGAATACGTAACACCAAAATAGAAAACATTTTTAAAAAAATTAGTCCGATCTTGAGATACTGTAAAAAAGACAAGACCCAAACTTTCTCTTTGGGAGCTCAAACAACTGGGCTGGCTGGTAAACGTCTGGATCGTATAGGGAAACTGTGCAGAAATACTCTGGGGTTGTATGTGGAATTACTTTTACTTACTACCACTACTACTTTTTCACTATTTTCTAGATAATGGAATTGTTTAACGATTCAATAAGCCGGTTGCTTTCAGAGAATAGCCAAGTTCATGGCTCGACCAATGAAAAACGTCAAAATCAAAGTTGACACAGTCAGAAAGGTGCTGGAATTCGAAGGAAATAGTTACAATGGACCAAACTTTGCTGCTATTAGGGACTTGTGAGAGATACTCATAAAGAGGGGAAGACATGGCCCATTCATCTCTTCACTCGATCGAGAAGAACCAAGAATGATATAAAGAAAACTGGAGTATTTTCCGGAAGAGCTGTTTTTCTGACAACAGGGAGCTGCAGTTCTTGTCTCTGATCATGCACACGTACAGAAAATCGAAAAACGATGATACTCATGACGATTGCAATGTGACTGGCCCTCATGGTTTGAGCTTCCCAAAAACCGCAAATGGCAATCTTATTCATGGCTTAAACCAAAGCAATTCCAACATGTTGCTAAACTTTTTTTTTCATCTCATTCATCGCATTCCTATGCATGGTATCGTAAATACATTCCTCGCAGATGGATCCCATCGGAGCGGCATCGTTGACGGATGGACGAGCTGGTCGGCGGCATTCCCGCCGCTGACCGCACCTTTATAGATGTTATCGACTGTCCCTAATGTCCTTCATGTGTAGACGAATTAATTCGGATTTTACGACATCATCAAGGCGATCCGATCAAAATGGGTAAGTAGCATTCGGTAACATTTAGTGCCTCCAGAAATGGTCCATGAGTGTTTTACGCAGATCAGAATGGCCAGGTGAGCCATCTTCAAGCTCTACAAACCACAGTGAATCGATTTCAAAAGAATAATGAATATATAAAAAATTCGAATAGTCAACATAGCTTAGGTCGACCAAAACCAAGAGGTGGTGCCGTCATTCGATCCTCCCAAAGAAGCTAATCATTCACGATCTGGAATCTGTGGAAATGATATCGCATTTTCCCCTATCTTCTTCCAATTCTAAAAAATGGTTCTCAAAAAAGGCTCGAAACTTCCTCAAGACAAAGATTCAGGGGCAAATAGAAACAAGATTTCGTTTGAGGGCAGCTAAAGAGGAACGAAGAGATGTCAAGCACTTTGATTTCACATTCCTTCTATATTCGAGGAGAAATCTCATGAAGAGGGTTGATGGGACAACTTTTTCAGCTCATCAACTTTGAACACTTCATAATCCTTAGAACATTCCTTCTTCCCATTAGATATGAAGAATAAAAGACAAGGGCTAAGTCATTTGATGGAGATCGGCATCATTCTGGAATACGCCCTGCATCTGACTTCCAATAAAAATCGTACAATCCAGAAACGTTCTTTCGATTATCTTCTTTATACTTCTTGACAATCCCACAGCAGCACTCATCCTATACCAATATTCTAGGCATACGGTAGGTACTTCTGCATGAGCAGCTGGACTAGCACTGTCGATGGATGCGCCGCCACGTACAAGTGAGGTATTACATTCAATTTCTAAGGGGCACTCCTTTGAGTGAAACATCTCCGATTTACTCGTATTATGGCAAACTGTTCAAGAAATAAATGGAGAACCACAAAGAATCGGCAGAGAATGTAAAGTTGGCCGACAAGTAAGGAGAAATGGTAAGTTTAATAAGTGAAGGAGGCTCTGGAAGTTTGCAGATGAGCCACGCCAAGAGGCCAGTAAATGTAGCGGGCCGCTTGAGAAGCAACATCAAGAAGAAGGAAATAAGAGAGCAGACAGAAGTAAGTTTTCCAGTTTGGCACGGATTCATGCGGGAAAAGCAGACTTAATGACCGCCCCTGGATTGCTTATATGGAGCCACGCTACCCTCTCATGAAAACATGAGCACATAACAGTCAGAATTCGTCAAAAAAGCACACAGCTTACAGGACAGTAAACTGTTGGACAGTACGAATTCACAGTAGGCTCACTTCAGGGGAGAAGAAGTTGGTTCTGAAGGGCCTCTGTTGAAAGTAAGAGTGAGTAACAATCTGAAGATCGCTGACCCACCACCTCGATCAGTTGCTGCTCCCACTACCGTTTTCTTCGGTCTTCTAAATTTGGTAGCCTCTTGGACTGACTAAGCCTTTCATATTAATGAGCCAATATAGGAGGGACCCCCTTGGAAGTGTCCCAAGATTGTAGGATGATGTGGTGCTCCAAAGTGGTCTGGGCGCGCATTCCACGAGGAACAGAACGATCGCATTAGCCAGCTGCGGATCAGGCTGTACAGAGAACGGATCAAATACTGGTATAGACGTTTGATAGCAATCAATTTATGCCGCTACGACATCCTCTGACAGCTTGTCTCTCTTCAACACCTCCACCCAACTTGATCGATTCAATCTTCCCACTTTTTCCATGATAACAAGATGGGCTAATCAAGAACGAAACTGGAACTGGAACGTGCCACATCGACTACTTACAAGCCTATATCACAGAGAAGGATTGTAGCCTCTTATCTGTTCCACCATATGTCTCGGAAGAACAGGTTTTTCAAGATGTGTTCCCTGAAGGGGTGGTGTGAGAATGAAAAAAACATTGCTGCCCAAGATCCTTTACAACTGTAGGAATCGCACTCGAGTAGAAAGGAGGTACTAATTTGGATTTGGATAGCAACACATCCATGCAAATTTTCATAGCATAGCCACAGAACGAAAGAAAAAATGAAAAATTAAAGCTGGTATGCTGGTATGCCATGGGAACTCTCATCACCTTTCCCCTCTCCTCCACCCTCCACCCATCCCCCACCTCGACCTCAAGCCTCCTTTGGGCTGGCAAAATTTGGAAAATGCAAAAATCCTTACTCGACAGAAAATCAGTGAAAAATGAAGTGTCTTGGCATTGCTCCGATGACCATGAGTGTTCCATTACCTACACAGAGCTGTATGGGTCCCCAGGGAATCTTACCGCTCTATTGTCAAGATAATGAAAGTGGAATGTCGTTCGTATCGGAAATCCTGCAATCGCTATCCAAACACGAGAAGGCTAATGCAAAAGTGCATTCTTTCATTTGAAATGATTCATTGACCGATTCGGCTTATGGGGGAAATCGTAAAGAATCTGTCCCATTGCTTTGCTTCCCAATCTTTCCAGATATCATCTGGACCTCCTCCGTCCTTTACACAAAAGAAGAGGCATTCTGCCTGGCGTTGCCCTCTGTGAAGATCAGAAATCAGTGGCCAATTAGTGTATTCTGGATTTGCAAGTAATAGAGTTGAACTATCAGAATGAGATTTCCGGTTCTACCAAGCCCTGGCATTCTCATAAACCCGACTGGAGACTGTTCTAGGAAGATTCATCGAATGCGACGAGACCATTAGCGTCTAGACCATCAAGATCTCCAACTCCCTGGGACTTCTACTCTCAAAAAATGAATCCGCTGCCTGCCTGAATCACCGGCTAATTCAACGATTCAGCTTTGAGGTGCATACCCTTTCAAATGAACTCAAGACTCCCGATAAGTGCTGGATACACCGCTTCCTCCGGATGCCTCTACTCCCTCACGCTTCCTCTCCCTAATACTCACACCAACCATTAAACAGGTTGTTGGATCTCTCTTTGACTACCTTGGGAAAGAAAACTTTCAGGATGAATACAGCAAGTCAGCGCCAATTGCAGGGATGGGAGTGGTTTAGCGAGCCTGTCGGTCATCTCGACTGGTTTGTCATTGCTGAATAAATAGAGAAAAAAACGTCGAAACATTAAGTTGAAAACTGCTTCCGAAAAATTTCAGTCCTTGTTTTACGGCCAGTTTGTACCTTATTACGTTTATCCATGAATTTTTTGAAACCCATTTACCGAACATTTTTCCCGACCAATCCCACTCGTGAGTGAAATCTCCGAGATCTCGAGGATCTCTGAAAACAGCCGTTCCGGTCGACGGCGACTCATGTTTGTTCTTGTAGGAGGATCCCTACATAAGAGGTCAGAGAAGTGAATCGTGGCTTGTCCACTGTCGAATGACGAAACCCAGCCATCTTTTCCACCTCAAAATGAGACCCCATTTTTCAGGTCTTCCAAGGAATACCGGCATTGTTGGTAAATATTAATAACTGAATAGCTCCAAATGGGCTGCTGAAGGTTGATTGGAGGAGATGCTGAAGAGAGAGGAAGAAGAATGTTCACCATGAGACGAAAAAAGCAATTAGCCTTGTAAATCAAGTTGTAGCCCTTTTCACTAGAATGGTCCTGAATCGAAGTCGACAGGCTTAAGGAGAAAGTTACTTGCACATTCATCCCTGTTGACCAGACAGAAAAGAATTCGTTCGCAATGTCCTCAGGTTATTCCCTCCTGCTTGGATGGGGCAATTTTCATATCTTCCACTAATAGACAAGGTAAAAAAACTTTTTGTTAGCTGATAATCACTGACAGATAAGTGCTATTCTTCAGCTGGACGGCTGGGAGGTTCCTGAAGAAATGGGAGGGACCTAGAGCTAAGAATAGCAGGAGAATGAGCTGTTTATTTTTCCTCTTACAGGTAGTAGCCGCTGAGCCATGGCAGTGATGCCAGTCCAGGTCCTTCGGGAGCGTTAACCAGTTGGAGCGGTTTTTTGAATTTTATTTATTGCTTCAAACTGGATTCCGTTCTGAGGAAACCACTGAGGTAACCACAGTTGACAGTTGGTTGTCTTCCCATTGAGCAAATCGGAAGGGAAATAAAGGTGACCGGAAAACCGTCTCGTATGTGGGGGTAATTGCACCGTCAGTGTACCGTGACAGTCTTTGTCAAAAATTGGATTCGACGATAAAAAGCAAATAAAACTGTAAACAAAATAGAACGTATTAAACTGTACTACTATACAAAAGCATGAAACTATACAAATGAGACTTACACATGAAAAACGTAAACAAACAACAAATAGAATTGGGCTCTATTGTTTGAAGTAAGGCCACTAGCAGCTCGTTGGATAAACATACTGGCCAACAGCCGGCTTCAATGAAATGCTGACCTCGGCACATACTCAACGATAAATCGTAGAGAATCACCCATGGAACTGGTCAAATAAGGTTCTATACAGTGTAAGAGACCCAAAATTTCTCTTGAGGTAGCTGAGTTGTTTGGCATGCTGCCAGCGATCGATGAGCTTTAGAAAATCCGGAAAAAGAGTCTATTTTGGACCATATATCCAGCGTCCAGCTGAGAATTAGTTTAAAGTTCAAAAAACGTGGAAGGCATGGGGTGGGTACCTAATTACCAGCTATTCCACAGTCCTCCCGTCCTGTTACACCAACAAGTAACTACCGGATCTGGCTAGCATCTTGCAAAGCGACAAATCGCTGATGGAATATTGATTCAGCAAATTCGTCCGATTAATCGATTCAATCGATCGATTTTACCTTTTCCATCAAATGGCTGGGACACTAGACATTTAGAGATTGAAATGTGAGAGGTTCTTCAGCGTTCAATGGAACCCCGTTTGCAAGAGCCAGATCATCCGGTTCGCGAAAATTGTATATAATTTTGTTCTTTTTTTTGTTTCGTAGCTTTTTTACCCGTCATACAATTCTGAACGCTATTCAGAGAAATCCCAGCATCGACCAAATACATGAGCCAACTTAATCGCATTACTCAAACTTTAAGAAAAAAGTGCTGTTGTCCTTTCCAGAAAGAATGAGAAGTTGACCCCTGTTCAAGGACTTCTTTCAGGTTCATTTGAACCGTAAAATTAGCCTGATTCAATCGAATTTTGAAAGATAAATCAGAAGAATCACCTGTGATACGATAAAGTTCATTGAGCAATTGGGGGTCTTATGAGTCATAGAATGAAATGAATTTTCAGGAGCTCAAGCGAAGTAAGTCTGAGTAAAGGTAAGTCGAGGTAAAGGTTAATGGAATGGGTAAACAGCATGATCATTTGAGAAAAAGCAATTGAAGAAGAAATAATCATCCAAAACAATAACCAAACCCCTTGGTTGATAAGTAAAGGATGGCAAAAACGAGGGTTCAAGTTTTCTGAAGGAGAAGGGACCAATCTGGTGACTCCAGAACAGCTTCATTGCAATTTTTTTGAAAAAAATCTTCCCAAAAGGGGATTAATCCTGTTCTATGACTCAAGTGGACAAGGATGGGATAAAGGTTAGCGCAAGTGGGCTACGTGAAGCATCCGTGGAGGGGGGCTAGGAGGCGGTACCGACGACGACGACGTCCTTATGTTGGCGTGCTGGCTTTGCGAGGGTGAGGGCAAATAATCATTCCGGGACAAAGATGCAGCCAAAGGGAATCAACCGCGACTTCAACGGAGGATAATGGGGACCTTAGCACAGGATTTCTCAACCATTACCCGGATTAGCAGTTGACGGAAAAAAGCGAGCGCATCAAGAACCATCTTCAGGAACCTGTTGATACCACGGGTGGGTCAGTTCCTACGCAGTTCTTCTTCAGTAGAGGAGTATCAGGGCGACAAAGCAGGGGAATGGGCTCCCAGAGATTCAGACACTACTACTGACTGTGGGGACCACCTGAATAGCACTTGATTCTAATATTGGACCCATACAGAAAGTAAAGATTTTTGTGATGTTGTGAAAAAAGCAACAACGATGAGAGGGAAGATCTCCAACGATCCTAGAATATCTAATCAGAGATAGATTGACTAGGGTAACAACTATACAACTTCTATTGCGGTCAGATCGGGTCAGATAAGTGATTCGGGAGGATGAGGTAAGAGAGAGATCGTGCGCGAGCGAGATCTGACGGAACGGGGTAGGGTACGCATTCGTCAGATATCAGTCGGCTGATAAACGAGGAGAGAAACAGCTGCGGGCGTCGACCACCACCCCGAATCGGGTCAAGACCACCACATGGAACGCATGAGGGTGATAATGGAGTATTACGAACTGGTGGCCCGCAATCCCAATTAGAGATAGAGTATCATATAAACAGAATCATACTGAACGTCTCAAAAATAGAATCTCATTCCTTCTACATTTTAACAAGGACGTTAGTCTCTAATTGCTCCCATTTTCGGGATGCGTCCTGATTGGACTTCCATTCGGGATCACAGTGGCGATTCGAATAATTATGGGGCTTATACGATGACTCGAATAGGCCAGCCTATGTGCAAGTCAGTGCTTTTGTTCTCTTGGACGAGTATATTACCAATAGCTGATCCCGGAAGGATGTAAGGCTTGGTTGGCTTAGGTGAATATCGATCCGGGATTCGAACCCAGGACCATGAACGTGAGATGGTGCGCCACTCGTTATACACCACCTCTTCCACGATACGAAAATCAGCCTCCATTATTATTAACACATTGACGACCATGCAGTCCACATGTGGACTGCAGTTGTATTTTTTGTTTTATTCATCTAAATTTCCACTTTCTTTCAATTCTTCTTCTCAAAACATTACATCACGCCTAAATGAAACTACATACAGCGTAGTCCTAGAAAATCTTCTAATTTTGCAATTGTAAAGGTGTTTTTTCTAAGGAGTACATTATCATTACATTGGTGAATTTTTCGTTCGTTGAACAACTTCAAAAAATTAGATATTTTGAAAACACGGTCGTCATTAGCATGACCAAATGCAAAGCTCGTAAAAAATTTTCGGAACGATTTCTAGTAAAGATTAACCCATTGGCGACCGCTCCTTTTACATTGTCCTCAAATTAACTTTTAATTTCTCTTATAACTGTAGTTGGAGGTGAATGATTCTTGACCACAATGCCTCAAGATTCTCTGGAAGGTTGTGAGCTCAGCTGATACTTGAAAGCATGAAAAAATTATAAGAACACTTGATAAATAATATAAATACTACAGGAGCACGATATGGTGTGGCCCGCAGGCGGTCCACGTGGTCGTCAATGGGTTAATATCAAGTGTCCTCGGATTGGAAAGTAGGAACGGAGACGGCATTTATCACGGTATACCTGTGCTCTCACTCTATCTTATTGTTTTTTATCTTATTTATTCTAGATTTCTATGACAGAAAGAGTCGGTTTTAAGGGGAGGGTATCCAAAATCAAAGCTAGCACTTCATTCTTGATGGTTGGGCAACAAGATAGACCGCTGGATTCGATCTACGTAGTGTAGTTGAAGCTATAGAAAATCTAGCTATCTAACCATCTAGTTTTGATCTGAACAGTTTTGAAAAAGTAAAAAAGTGGTAAGTGTTGCATTCGTGATTTGTACTGCTTTGCTAAGGGAGCTGAAGGGTAGTCGAACATTTTTCGACAAACTCTGCCTGAAAAAGGTGAAGATGGTGGGGAAAAATGTATCAGTGGGTCCTACCAGTCCTTTTCTGAAAACCCATCATCAGGAAAAGATCCTGATCTTTTCAAACCAACGTTTTCTTCTAAACAACTGTTTTTATAATAACTCTTTCAAACTGAAATATTCATCCCCTCAGTAATGCATGGGCTTGATGGTGATTTGGGAATGATTCTATGACCCTATCGGTAGTAACTTTTTCTTATCAAACCCAGTACCCCCCCCCCCCCCCCCCTAACAATGACTGATGAGCTTACCCATTCGGTATGTTCACTCGTTTGTTAAATAATTTTCAAAAATGAACCAATTCACTGCTATGGAGAGCTATGAGCTGCAACAATCTGAACTCGTTACCAAGGCCACATGTTCCTTCTCTACTGTGATCTTGTTGACATCTTCTACCCTGTTATTGGAAGACACTGTTATGTATTCCGGGTCTTCTAAAATCAGCACAACGACGCTGTTTCTCTCCATCTTCGGCTTGCATACCTACTACGCATTTGATCGGCGAATTTTCATTTCCATGTTGAATAGGATTCCGTTTTTCACTAGAGCTACAAGTCGAAAGTGATTACGTAGAGGCTTCTGAAAGCTGCGATCTACATAAATCCGCTTGAAACCTGAAACCATCTTGCTTGAGCTGTGTAAGTTTTTCAACGGTGAAAATATACATATCGACCAGAGAGAAGTAAGGGGAGAGATGGAGAGGGATAGGTGTGGCAGAGGAAAAAGAAGGAGAGAGGGAGAGAGGGGGAAAGAGAAAGAGGGAGAGAGAGGGAGATGGAGTGGGAGGAGAGTGAAAGAGAAGAGAAACAGAAAGAGAGGGAGAGAGAAAGAAAAGAAGAGAAAGAGAAATCTACAGACACGTTTGCAAAGACACATCCTCGTTACTAAACCATAGTACTTAACGAGAATTGAATAAAAATTTGTTTTTGCGAAACCTCTCACAGAGAAAAAGAAAAGAAAAACCGGAGTTTGAACGGACAATGCTACGCTCGTGCGACATAAAAAAGCGTCTGATCAGCTATGTCCCGTTCAATCGGAATCACCCTTGCGAATTCCCATTCAGAAGTAGCCTTAGAAAAGGATCTTTTTTGAAACCTGATCGAGATAGCCTCCATCGAAGAGAGAATATGAAAGGCCAATGGCTGCTGGTTGTTAAATCAAAAATTGTGTCACTTCAATATATCGGCATCTTTACCGACTTATAGATGAGATGATGAACTGAACTTGAATAGAAAAACATTTCGCCCACACCTTTTTGAGAGATCGTTTTTCAGGATCCGTTGGAAGGACATGAAGGGAAACACCGCAGAAGCTTGGTGTGTTCAGTGTTTCGGGCATATTTCACTAATTGAAAGCTCTACTATAGGGAATCATCAAAAATGAGCATGATGGTATTTTAGTTGTGCACTTTCGTTGTGATTTCAACTTGTCATATCTCTTGTGCAACATGACGATGCATAAAAAAACAAACAAAAATATTGTTCGGTATTTTGGAGGTGGAATATAAAATGCATTAATGTTCAGTCGACAGGATTTCTCTATGGAGCTTGCGCTCAATATCCTAATGCTTCCTTCGAATACGAGTAAGTTACACTCGAGTTTTCAACTTTGAGGGCAACTTGAGTTAGAAGTTAAAGGTGACCTCAGTTCCTTAAGACTTTCTTTCCAAGACTTCTGATTATTTTTGAGCTGCTCCCCGTATTCGAGTTACATTCAGAATCGCAGTGACGTTTGAAGGTGTTTACCCTATATAATGATTTATGGTATCCAGTAAATGAACATTTCAGTTTTGCATCCTCACAGACGAGTTTAATTCCAGACGATCGTGGGTTACCATGTGGTATCGTGTGGTCGGACATCGTGGTAATGAGCCACTGGGCACTGCATCACGAAGGCAACTCAAATATCTCGGTTTGGTCTTAGTCATATCGAGTTAGTAGAGAAGAGCTCGAAGTGACAGTCACAAAGGTGAATAGTCGAAGAAGTTTGAAGCAAGACTTTGCGACCGTTTAGTCTGGATCGTGCCGTTCGCCACAGAATGTACTCCTAGGTGAACCACCTACCTGACACACCCCGGCTACTTCTGTAGGGAAAATCAAGAGCGCTGGTGTGTTTTCTATTGTTTGCGCTCGCAACACCACGAAATCAGGTCGTAGTTTTATCACCGCTAATGGGCGAAAACGTAGCGGTCTGACCGACGAGAATTCCTTGGGAACGAGAACGATGTCAAGAGAAAGTCGAACATAGGCGCCGTGTTGAGCTGTTCATAGCATTGGCTTGGTAGTTGAAAACTGAGAAGTAGTTCGACTGGCAAATCCCCGAATAGTTGCTCTATCCGACATTTCAGAAAGGGGTAGGTGGGAGAAAGGGAACTGATGTAAGGGGTAGAGAGAGCTTGTCCAAAGGGTTGAATCGCATGAAGGTCCTAATGATTCTTTGATCAGCCTTTCATTATTTTATATGGACTACTGCTTTGCATATCCTACTCAACTCTTCCTCCCTGATGAGAAGGCAGACTCTCGGTTCCTGTGCTGGTTTTGTAAGGTTTGGCCACGCGGGACTTGAATGTGGCGATCCACAAGTCGGGCACGAAACGAACGCTAGCTACGGGTTGTCCTCAGCACGGAAGAGACCAAAAACTTGGGTAATTAAACTTTGTCAAGTTGTTCGAAACAACGTGAATACATAACACGAAGCGAAAATGAGAATATCGTCAGTGGAAAGGGCGTCAGAAGGAGAATCTTTATTCTCGAATAGTTCTCCTCAAATAGGTATGAAAGGTCTGACATTACAATATACCTGATATAGAACAACATGAGCAAAATGAAAATGAATCTGGTGATATGAAATCTGCTAAAGCTCATTCGGGGAAATGTGGACGAACGCAAATTGTTCTCTTCGTTTACTCGGATGCGCGGCAAGGTGCAGGGACGAGTGAAGGTCATTGTTTAAGTGAATTACGGAAGGATGAGTTAAACGAGGAGGCTTCTACCAACAGGCAGCAATATGACGTCAAAACGATGAGCATAAGATCTTATGCATGGCAAGTGGCAATATATGACATGACCGAAATCGAAGACGTGGGCGCGACGAGAGGAGCACTGCCAGATGTGTGGTCCGGCGCGTCGAGAAGAGCATAGCTTTTGAGCCGTTTTTGGGCCTTGGTGCGCGTCGACTGTAGATCGTAGATCAAAAGGTGTTCGATTCTGAGCACGGCTTCTGCGCTTCGTCATTAGCCAGTAAAGAAGGCTCGAGCATCAAAACCCCTCTGTCGTCTTTGACCCAAAATGTACAAGTATATTGTGCATCAACTCTGGTCGAATCATGATCCAAATTGTAAATGTGTAAATGTAATAGAAAATACCGTAGGAATGAGCCATGGACTGATAGGAAAAGGGCTGAACGGAAAGGGAATAGAAGTTATTCTCCAAAAGCAGCATTAGACATTGGCTCCACGGCAAACTTTCAAAAGGGTATTAGGACAGTGCCTATATGTGGCCAATGCCCTAATAAGTTTCAGAAAATCCCGCCCTTGCAGGAACGACCTCCCTCAGATCGTTAGATATCCAAAGTTGGCTCATCGCAAGGAAGCATAATGGAACTAAAGGCACACCAGGGACAACGAATCTGACGTGGAAAAACTAGAAAGGGCGTTGTTTGGTGTGAAACTAACGCGTAAAAACATGTCCGGGCATCCAGTTCTTGTCATTCTTGTACATTCCCAGGTAGCAATTGCAAAGAGTGACAGTTCCTGTATGGGAAGTTCGTTGATTCCTATTGGCTCTTTTCCGATGATAATCTTGGACTACCTACTTTTTGAACTTTGGTACAAAAGCTCTATCTTTCTTGTATTCCACATTAGGTCATTCGCTTGGATTTTCAGTATCCTTGACAATTGCAAATGGACCTTAGATCATACCTTCTTCTTTGTATATGCCCATCGTCCTCTAGGGCGATCTATACTTCAACACTTCCACTAGAAGAAGGACAATGCATGCCGTACTTAGAATTGCAGATCAAATAAACAATTTGTTTATCTTGAGAACTTTAAACTTTGATTTTTTTTCTTGTAATGTCGTTGTTGCGCCTCAAAGCTGAACATCATGCACTCAATCCGAATACCGAATAATTCTGCTCAGATAGACAGCTAATGAACGTTTGCAATACAGGAAAGCTGCAAATAGGCACATTATCATGATTCCTGGTTTTTCGGAATTGATGTAGCACATATGTGTAGGCATACTTAACCATGTTCTCCTTCCTCCGCCACGAACCCCCCATTAAAAGTCCAGGGATTTCTCCGACCGCACAAAAAGGGGAATAACCATGCCTCTAGCAACACTTTTCGTACTCCAGGGCGAATTGTGCGCCCCATCGTCAGTTATGGAGTGCGTCCTTTAAAAATGTGCTGTGCGCACTGTGCATTCGTGGTCATTTCGCTTTATTACCTCACAGCACAGCACCAGGCTTAAAGGTACCTGATTCTCACAAAGGCTGATCAAGAAAAGATAAATCTGTCAAATGGCAGCCAATCATGCCCATATTCATCCGCCGCCGCCACAGCAAAATGAAGGATACGTTAAAATCGCCTCGTTAGTGCCACAAATGAATTCTATCAACACGTTTGGAATTGTTTTGGAAAATCGTGAGTTACATTTGTATTAGTTGCTCTTAGGGAAATAAGGTTGGTCCACTTCATTGTTACCTTCCTTACCCTCAATCGTACGAGACGCGTAATATGTTGAAGTGGTAGAGGTGGGTCGTGTAGATGTTTTGAGGTCTATTGATAGTATTGGATCGATAACGACTAGTTCTTACTTACTAAACTTTGTGGTTCGAATTGCACGGTTCGTTTAGTGCATGCCTTAATACTTGCTGACGTTTTTCAGATCCTGCCCGTCGATTAGCCAACGGTAATTTGGTGTTGAGCATGCGAATCGCCGATCCATCAGGATCTATAATCTTCACCATAATGAACGCTGAAGCTCAAGACTTGTTCGAGCCAGGCGACATACTCAAAATCAAAAATGGCTTCACAAACGTGCATCGGGTGAGCCCTTTTTCTTCTGTGCATCTCTCCATTACATATCCCACCTAGTTTTTATCTGAGTCGGACTAATTTCGTGTTTTTTTCTCAGGGGATGTTGAATTTATCATGCGGCCGTCAAGGAGAGTTCATGAAATCAGGTGACTTCATGATGGCATATTCTGAGCTACCGAACATGAGCGAGTTCAACAGCGAGTATGCAGCTATGGAGAGAGCAAGAAAACCATCGCCACCACCTGAAGGAGAGGTGAGTAAGACTTTCCTTCATTGCCGGCTATATTAAGGTTGAAATAAGAAGTGAAATTCCACTGTAAAGCAGCATGCAGTCGTCTGTTTGCCTCAGAACTGACTGTGTGGGGTTTCAAAGAAGGGGCTTTATGACCTTGTCCAACGATAGGCTTTCCGAGAATTGCGGGTATATCATGCTGATAAGCCACTACAGTCCCAGTTTGCATGCAAAAAGAATACGAAATACTCATTTACCCAATAAAACGAACTCACAGTCCTTATCGGGCGCAGTTCGTACACATCGCATCACTAAGATGCCGTTTGCTTCTCTTGTAAGGTGCTTATCTAACTTCGCCTGACGCATAACACAGTGCTCGTTACCGAGAGTCTAGGCTAGAAACCCAGCAGGTACTGCCTGTTTCGTCATGCCTTTGTGTACAAACAACAGTTCTTCACTATTGGTACAAAAGTGCTATGCACAAGACTAGTCTTGAGATCTTTTAAGATGCCATATGAATTATGACGAATTCATTTTCGATCCGTTTCCCATACACAACGTGGCCTGGAAATACAGGTGATCCAACCTTATAAAATGTTGGAAACGAGCTGTGGGATACAGTTGGCACAAGCATTGGTTCCTCGCTCAGCATGTTTGAACTAAGAAGTTAATTACTTACCTGATGTCTCTGGCAGGACCTCCAAAAATAAAACTTTGTCCATCATGCAGAAATGAAATGTTTTACAATAGTTAAACTCGTCGGATTCGTTATGCAAACTGCCAGTCATTTGCTGAGGATTTGCCCCGTCGTTCCAAGACTTGTATTCGGCTAGCTTGAGATACCCGAACGGGCCGCATCAATTTTTCTTGTATTTGAATCAACATTCCCAAAGTGGTTCTGGGACTGTTGCATGAACGCTTGGTTCGCAACATAATCAGCTTGTCTCGATATGTTTCATTTGCAAGTGGTATGCGCTGCTCATACCGTTCGATTGTTCGATTTATGAGAGCGACTGCATAGTCGATCAATGCTCACATACGTTATTTCAAGATAAAATTAACGTTGAGTCATCGAAAATTTTCTCCACCTTGTAATAATCGAGATGTGCTGTGCTTGTGCTTCTATTGCGCGAGCTTGCATCCAATCTTTATTTACTTTCTCTATAACATCCTCTTCCGACCTCAAAGATTTTTTTTACTATTTTCAAACGGAGAGCGATGTGTTTGTTTCGAGTTGCTGGAAATTTTCCTTTTTTTAAAGTTTATTCTAGACACAACCACCATCAAACAATGGACCTGGTGATCAGCGACGTCCTCAAGGTGCTAGGCCTGGTGTGCCTTCCCATAAAAGGCCAGTACCTTCTCATCCTGGACTTGGTCCTCCCGCAAAACGGCTAGAACAAAGTGGTCCGGGTCATTTTAGAGGGAGACCATAGTTTAGAATCGGTATCAGGTCAGTTATTCGACCTCATCATTCTTTCCCGTCGGAACCTTGTATTGTGATGCTGGTCATTAAGGAACCGTTTTCGATATGAATTCCAAATTTTCTATTCCTACTCCTATGCTATTTTTTAGGTGAATCAATGTGGATGAATTTGTTTAACAGTTCGGACTTTGGTGAAGATAGTGAAAAACTGGGTGAATGAGGATTTCTTCAGGGTTTCTCTTTACCAGCTCCGAATGCCGTTAGTCCCCTTGTTCGATTCATAATCGTTGTTATATATTGTACATTCTCACAGAGTTTTAACCACTTTTCCTCATTGCGGGTTTGAGTTACTGTGTCGCATTGAAATAGTCCATTGAGATCATAGCTAACCGCAGGCCTCGATGAGTTTATTTTGTGTTGAGGATAATGACCAGTCGGAGATCGACATAGGTAGGTATACATGTGTGCTTCATGTGAAGTTTCATGCGGGAACTTTTATTTACTACGCTACGATTTTTGTGAAGATTAATTGCTTAACTTTCTCCTTACGGCAGTATCAGCAAATTCTCAGTCACAGTGTTTCTTTCCGTTTTTGACTCGTTATATGTTTGCTTTTCTTCCAGGTTTTATTATTGGTGATGTTAGTACATGCTTACTGAAGAGAGTGTCTTTTAAATTGTTTATAATCGGATAAACCATTCGATTGAGGTGTCCGGTTTTAGTGGGTATGTTATGATATGTGGTTTACGTTCCACATAATTTTATGTTCTGATTGTTATTCTTTTACCCTGGGGAAGTTTTCCTTTCTTGTTCAGTTTTGTGAAGTTCCTGCGGATTTCGTAAAGTGAGGCCACATATTTCTCTTTCTTTATTCGCTACTGTTTGCCTTAATTGCTCTCTTTACGGAAGTTCCCAGCATTTTTGTAAGCATGCCCCCTTTATACCAAGTAGTAGTGATCATTCCCATTTGGAGCTCATCTACTAGATCAATGCCTTATTTTGCAGACCATTGATAACAATTCAATTTATCATTACTTTACCTTTCTAACCAACCAATTTTACTTCTTGAATGATGAATTGGTTGCACGTCATCTGTTGGGTTTCTTCACAAGTTTCTTGGTTCATTCTGGTTGAGCCTTTACATTCAGTTTTGATTTTGATTTCACATTGTGTTCTTAACAGGATCATTAAAGAATCAAGCCCATTTATCGAGTGGTATCAAATTCTACAGTTCCTTCTCTCAGGAGTTGGGAATTATGAACATCGACCTCTTTTCAAATAACTTTGCACCGTTGATTACATTCCTATGCAAGAAGTCGAGGGAGCCTAAGTAAGTGGACTTTCCCGTTCAATCAATGTGCAACCGTATAAAGCAAAAGAGTTATGTTTTCACTTCCCCTCCGCTCCCATCGAAGCGTACTTTGGGCTCTGGATGCTCCCTTAATGACCTGCGGTGGTCATTTGTATCAGGCCTCAAAGAAGCATCTTCTTTCCCTTGATGGATGCATGAGGAATAAGTTGTACTAGGCGAGAGCGGCGGCGGCGGCGGCGGTGAACGACCATGACTAAATAACTGCTGTGTATCTGTACCTATTCGTAATCCAAATAGGTTTTATTGATGAAGGAATTCTACGCATGATCCTCCCCCAATAATGGCCTGCGTACTGCTGATTGTGTTTTTCTGGAATAAGTCACTTCAAACGGTAAAAGGGCCATATTTGTTGTGGATACTCTGATCCTGAACTTATTGTTAGTGGATGGTATGCCTATAAATCCTTGAACGTAAGCAGCGTAGTAGAGGGTAAATCCAAAAGGGGAAGAGTTTGAACTATTTTCTTGAAATTGGGAATCCCAACTCATTAAATACTGCTTATAGAAAAGAAAGAATAGACTGCTTTGATGCATTTTGCAGCAAAATTGACTCAATGCACTTTTCTCCTAACGTATTGGAAATTAAATTACTTCTTGTAATTACTGATTACTCATTCTGATTGTTTCATTCGACTAGTTTTTCAATTTAATAATTGCAAAGCAAATGCCACATGAAGGACAGGTAAAGTAGCCGATAAACTTAGCGCCGTTGATGGGTCCGTGAACTTTAAGGACAAATGTAACACGAAAAGGAACTTTCCTACTTGAATTATGAGGTTCCCTTGTTTAAAAAAGTTGTACTAGTTCTAATGGAGAAATTTAACTAATTATCTTATGTGCGCACGATTGTGACTTGAGTAAGCATTGGTGTATTTTGTGATTCCTTCAACATAGAATCAGAGTCTGTGGGCATTGTTTCTATCTACTGGCTCTAATCGAGGTCCCATTATACTCCTCCTTCTTTATTTCCCTTCTAAGTGAAAAAGTAGATGCTATTTCGTCGTCATGGCGCGCCCTTAACCTGCAATTGTTATGCTGGCATTGAGTCGAAACCATTGAGAATGGTACCGAAAAAGAAGAAAACCCAGCTGTCAATCACGACATATACGACTATTGATCCTACAGCCAATTGAACCTTGTCCCTTTGATTATACAGTTGTCCTTTGATTTTCTTTTCTTACGCGCAGGTTTTACTTACTACATATCGAAATTCCAATCTCATTTTTTGATTAAAAAAAGGTGTAATATCAAGGCAGAAGACGTTTCGGCTGTACGATAAGAAGTCGTAAAATAGGAGTAGCGTCGAGCAAGCTGTCCTTCGGCGAAGATTAGACCCTCTCAAGCTCCCGAAAATGACAAATTTTAGAACGTCGGAAATGTGGTCATAAAAAAGACAATAACGGAAGGGCGAACATAGCCAAACAATGGGGTAAAAACTGAACGATGGTTATAGCCATGGTGATCGCGTTTTCTTGTAATCTGCAAGGATATTACCAAACATCTTCCACCCAATTTCATCTTTGTACAAACTTGTACTGAGTGTTGAAGCTAAGCTGTTCTAAGAAAGTGGCATTGGCTTTGGTGATGTGCCGTTAGATGAGAAAACGAATTGGTAAATTCAATACTTGGGCTACTTAAGTGATCTCCGGTAGTTATTGGACTTACGAGCGCAAAGATGACCACCTGTAAGTCGTGAAAGACGCCGCGAAGCCCATTCCGACGGAGGGCGGTCCCCCGGTCCGCCCCCCGCAGTCCCAACCCGCACCCCATGACGCAGTGCGATCGATGTGTATGTTCCATTCTTTCTTCGCTATACGCCTTGAAAGGATCCCGAACTCTTGCAACCTGCTAAAGGGCGCAACTGGATATATCGCACTTCTTTTATTGTTCTATTCTATCTTCCTTATTTTACTATTCAAATTTCGTCCCATTTTCCATTTAATCCTTTTTTCTTGGCTCAAATCTAATTATGTGGACGCTTTTTCCGGTCTATTATGATAGTAAGGCTCTTATTTTCTACAGAGTATCTTGTTTTCTATTCACATCAAAGTCATTGGGCCGAATATCTTACGATACTCGCAAAGAGAGCTGTTTTATTGACTGAAATCATCGCTTCGAAGGTCATGGGCCTTTTAGAAGTTTCCCAGTTTGCTCTAGCCTTTCATTTACAGTGTAAACTAGATTTTTGGCGATTGTTTTCAATTTCTTCTTTAACAAAAAGTAAAGTTGCTTTTATACACAAACTTCTGCAGAATCTCGTCGATTCTATTCATAATGCATTCAATTTTTTTTCCAGTCATCTTTAGTTCTAATTCCCTGGAAAACTGCAAGATGACATTCTATCATCGTTCTATCATTCTATCATTGCATCGTTCTATTTTAAATATGAATTTCTTCACCATTTTCAAATATTCATAAGTTTTTGGTTGTTTGCTGCTGTTTCTAAACTTAATTCAATATAATGTTGGAATGTTTTAAATGCTATTTAATGTCCATGCAGCAGTCAGCTGTCGGAATTCATTCGTTTTTCAGAGTAGACAGTAAATTGCATTACGTGTCATATGTAGTTTTATAACGACACATTTTATTGAATTCTACTAGAAATAAGGGAGAATGGGCTTGTTAGTGGTGATTTGAACGAGAATTGCGACGCCAGTCAGGCCTTGAATCTGTGAAACCTCTGTTGCAATTAGCTTTTTACTCAGGTGTTTGATACAGCTGTTAAGCAAAAAGTTTCCGGATCCGCATAGAGAATCTCACCCATTTAATCTTAAACGCATAAATATTGCAATTCATGATTTTCTGTAGCTCACTGTGCAGGCTTGGTCACCGACGTTTCTTCTAGAACCAACTTGTAATTTAGCTGTTATGATAACCATTCTGAAGGGGAACTTTCCCATTCCTTCTAGATATCAACAGAAAGTGCTAATTACGTAGTAGTTGCATAAAGGCTGACTTTGTAATCTGAGGCATGAATAACGCTTTAGTACCGAAGCCCTATTCTTTCATCGATATATTATATTATACTATAATGTGCTGACTTACAGTAGCGCTCAAAAGTATTCGGCCAACTTTAACTTGCCGTAACTTTTCTTCCAGTGGAGCAAATCACATGAAATTTTGATATGTTTAGCTAATGAATATTCTACACTGTCCAACACTACTTGACTGCAAAACAGCCATATCCACATACTAATGGGGAGGGATTTGTAGACTATGCTAGAAGCAAGTTTGTGACGTCTGCAGTTATTCGGACCTTATGTACGTTTTTCTTCTCTTCTGGGTTCGACATTAGTGCTCGTACACCTAAGACATGGCAAAAAGGAAAGGACTTTTAGAAGGACCACCATTCGTAACTCCAGTTGATTTTTTGTTCAAGCCCTTTTGGATATCTGGAACATCTTCAAAATGCAGGTTAATAGTGGTAAATATTCACACTACACCAATGCTACACATACTGAAATTTCGCTTGATTAGATCCAGTAGGAAAGAAGTTACGACTGAAAATTATAACTGAAGAAGCATTTCGCCGAATACTTTTGAGCGCTACTGTATATGTATCCGTGGTTATAAGCATTCCGGTGTGTTAACCGTTAACGAGCTGGATGCTGGTTTTTGCTGATCTTTTAAGACGAAGTTCCCATGCCCCTCACAACCTTTACCGTTAATGCGTTTCGTGCGCAGTATTGTTGAAGTTTGAACTGGCTCTCACTAACGGAGGAGGACAGGAAGACAGGCAGTTTTTTGGTGGGCAGCGCTTGAAACAATGTGCTCTAATGAAGTGGAGGCTAGGTCGATTCGATTACCGGGGGATGGGTACTATAGCACCCGCGTGCATTCCTCTTTTCCAAAACTGGTACACTACTCGACCATATTTGATCGAAAGTACGGGAGTTTGGGAGATGCGTTCAGTGAACCGTAGATACTCTCTGTAGACAAACATCAACATTGGCTTTTGTTTTTTCATCGGCAAACAAGAAGAGTTTGTCTACCATATACCCCAGTTAAACCGTATGGCAAAAGAAAATTTTTGCTTGCGAGAAATGGTCGTCGGTACTGGTGAGTTCCATGGTAAAAAGTTTCATTATCTCTCTGAATCCAAGTATTTTCTGTAATTGTTATACGTTTGCAGCTAAGTGCATCTGTCTCATCTCAATTTCTGTGCTTTTGTAAGTCTTTCTTTTCTTTCGCTGTAATTGCTTCCCTGTAGGAATTACTGCTCATTCACAGTACTCTTACTAGTTTCTGTAATCTTTTACCCATCGGAATTTCGAGCGCCAACTTGCAGTGTGTCCTTTTGCACGTTCTCTACATGTGCAAGAGGAAATTGCAAAGGAAATCATTGTGACTAGAGTTCTCTTTCATTTCTACCAAAAGATGGGTGCACATAGTTTCATTGCTGCCAATCGTCATCGTCACTCACAAAAGGTTCGAAACGTTGGAAGTAATGAATTGCAATAAGCGCACGTTGTCAGAGTCTCCGCAGAAACCTAAGTTTTTCCTTCTTCATTCCTATACCAGTATTTGAATTGCGGCCCGTTCGTTGTTTGAGAAGACCATTGTAACTGAAAATAAAATGACCCTCCTCTCTGTATTCCTTTTTGAAGATTTAGAGTGTGTCTACGCTGTTTTCCTTCGAAGTTTTGCCTCTATGAAGACCCCACCGATTCAAAAAGCTCCGAAATGTTCAAATATACTTTGTTTTTATTAGAATTTACCGGAACTGGGCAGCACAATTTCAAACTAACACTTGCAACATCGAGTTTTTGATGTGGTGGTTGATTTCGTATTCTTGAATAACTATTGTATTTTTGATTGCTATCGTACTCTATGGTTCTTGACGAGTAAAAGGTCTGCCACAGAAAGCTTTTACGACGTCGAGCCATCGATCAAAGGTTTTCTCGACGTTCTCGCAACATGCATCCTTAGCACATAACGATTCGCGGACTCCAGACATCTTTAGAGAAATGGAGATAACTATCTTGAAATCTTGCATCAGGGTAAGAAACCGTGACACCTAAAACCCATCCATTGATGTTGTCGGTAACTTCGTGACTCACGTTTCTGGTTTTCATCGCGGCCTTTCCTAATGACTCACTTCTTTCGAAGGCATCCATTGTTATCGGTTTTTCGATGTTTTTTTCA
This sequence comes from Haemonchus contortus, assembly GCA_000469685.2. Classification (NCBI taxonomy): domain Eukaryota; kingdom Metazoa; phylum Nematoda; class Chromadorea; order Rhabditida; family Trichostrongylidae; genus Haemonchus; species Haemonchus contortus. The sequence goes on from LS997565.1 coordinate 10,447,189, forward strand.
GAGATTTGTTCTCTAGTATTGCATCACTACGTCAAAATTTTGCTCCAACGAACTACCCTCGTGTTTTTTCGTTTGAAGAAGATCTTCCCTTAAATGTTGTCTATTTTCAGAGGATGGTTTAGTTTCCTACACTATGACGTACATACGCTTTGAGCGTGGAATTGTGGAAAAGCGAACCACGCTATGAGAGGGCACCTTTTGGGTTGGGAGGGGGAGGAGCTGCAACACAGGACATCCCTGAACTGTTGTCAGTGACTGAACTTAATAGGAGAACAGCGTATTTGCCGTATTGTCTGCGCCATGTAATTTGGTTTTTCGCATGGGGAGACCTAACGTCTGGATCCCCAATATAATGCTGTCTGTAGGTATGTCGTGTTTTCACCATTTTCTTTTCCAGAACTTCAGCTTCGCAGGTTGGTCTTAAAAACACCAGGATGAAATTGAGTCCCTCCTCTTGAAGTCATCGTCAGCTCCCTTTCGTACTTAAGCACTCTTCAGTGCACTTCTTTACGTGGGCAGTGAATTGAATAAGGAGCGCGTCAGTGCTTAGTTGGACCTGCGTCACCCAGGCTTCTAATACGAGCTGGCATCGATCGAAGGTACTGATTATAGCTGCATCCTCACCACCTACCACGTGTCCACGTTTCTTCTTCTTAATACTTCTGAAAAACTCTGAGACCTGAGACTTGTTATTTGGCCATTTTTTCGGACTTCTGAGGCATAGTTATGTGCATGCTATCCCGATGGCCTTTGGCATACAAAACATCACTCTCTCATCTAGTTTTGAGTATTTCGATCATTTTGGGGACCATAATTTGCTTAATAAGAACCAAACTTGAATTGAAGCTCGGCTGTCTCTCTACCACATCTTCGAGGTGTTTTTTTCTCCCAAGTCTAATCTCTTTTTTGAGTGCATTTTATTGAATTGGAGTTTTTGTAGCTCACGATTTCAACTTACCTTCTAAGGCTTAGTTCCTCCCCGCTGGGCATATCGGACGATGAAGTCTTTCTACTGTTTTCCTGATTTCAACTAGTTGAAGCAAATTTCAATCTAACAAAATATTGTATTGAGGCAGATTTGCCTGGCATCGCCGCTCAGGTGCGGTCCTACCGGCCATCGAACATTTTGACACGGCTTTTAGCAGCAGCAGCGGGGCCTCGATATCGCCGTCCAAATGCCCGTGTTCTCCATTTACACCCTTTGCAGGCGAGATAGCCAGCTTGCAGAAGTCTTGCACGTTGTCTTAAAGTCGTTTCGAATCATGCATCGGATCTAATTCACCATGATACTGTGGTAGTTTCCCTCATACGTTTCTTACACCGTTTGATAGTGATTTCTAAAAGTTTTGGAATGTTTTTGCTGTCAGTTGCGAGTGGATTTTCTCGTCTGTTAGCCACAAAATATGTTTGAGTGTAGAGTTACAGGTTTTGGTTTACTATCTTTTTCTGGAGTGGACTTTTGGGCATGTTCGACGCCGGGTTGTTAGGAGTAGATTCGAAATTCCATCGTTTTGTGACCTGCAAGTTTCCCTAAATTTAGTACCGGATGTTTCTCTCTAGCCAAATTATTTAGTTTCAAAGAATGAGAAGGGCTCAATGGCATGCTTATAATGCAATGAATGAATTGCTTGTCATGGCTCTGCCTTTGCAAAGCTGAGTTGAATTAGTTGAGTATTGTGTTCTGTTCATGAACGCCTTAAGCGTAAATGAATCTGTTCAAAATCATTCATATTTTGCTTCTAATTGGACTACATAGGGTTTACGCATCACCAACATAGGCTCCTCTGAATATCATTTGATTTTCGCGTTTGTCTAATCTTCGATGGATCACGATATTCTTCACCAAAGCATTCATCATGAGCTTCGCCGTTTTTTCTGAATACCAACGATTCCAGGATGAATGCCGCCAATCCATGGGAAGTGTCGGTGGCAGAGCATCAAGCAAACAGCGTTCAGTTTGCTGCATTATACCCTCAAAATGGCCGTATTGACGGGAACACAGCACGAAATGTTCTGATGAAAAGCAATTTACCACCGCAGATATTAGCACAGGTAATAAGGCTCGATAACTCATTACATTTTATGGAATTTATGATCAATTTTCCTACTTTGCACGGTTATTTGTTACCTTGATTAAATGCAAAGATTTTCAACAATTCTTATTCGGTATTCGCAGCATGTCCGAGTGTGACTCTTGGAAAAGGGCGTAGCGAAGAGGGCTAATGTATTATTCGCAACTGTAATTAGCGCGTGCAAAGCCAGTGCGCTTAGAGGATGTGGTGGGAAAGAGCCTTTGGTTGCGTTGATTTGGTTCTGTTTGGAAATGCCGTAAATTGACCATGAATGGCAGAACATCAACAATTTTCCTCTGTGGTCATTCTATCGATCGCTACTAAATGAGTTAGATCTCGTTACATAGCGCTCGTTGGCCAAATAAGACAATCAACGTCTTGGGCTTACGCCTCAGAACTTGTTGTGCGGTAGTAGGGATGGGATTGTCCAAATCGCGTCAGATAGGATCTAATTCGTGAATTATTTGAAAGCCAAAAGTCATTAAGGGTTCCCCTTACTATTGGAAAAATTAGTTTCGTAGTCTCAAATCTTTTTTTTTCGTGTTCTCATGTCTTTTTTTTTGCAATTTGATTGTTGATTACGTTTTTACCCATTACAACTCTGCTTCCTACGCGAAATTAGTCCAGAAAGGAATTAAAGGAATATCCTCCATAGAAATTGATCTGGCGACTATCGAATAGGCCCTTGTCTACGAATTATAACAGTTCCTGATTTTTTTTCGAGCATCCCAATTTTGGCAGTTGTCCGATTTTTTCCAACATTGGTGGTGCTGTTCGGGGAAGCTGAAGTGTTGAGGGAGCGAAGGCAGGTGATTGTCGTGTAAGAAAATATTAGGGGCTATGCCTCGTGACTCCCTGAAAAACATGCGGGCGGAAATCAGAGGCTGCCAGATAGGCGGGACAGTCAACTCGAGGACCGGCTGTGGTATGTTTACTGTAACTGTGCGTGCCCTAGCAATTGTTTCGTGACTTAAACGAGTAGTCAGCGATCCTCTTAAGAATATGGCAGAATCGTATGGCTTCATTCTATTCTGGATTCAGCACGCAATGACTTTTCGTGGAGAATGTAGCGGTTACAAGAACGAGCTTAATCTGCTGATACCGTCTCCTCTTCATAATACAACTGAGGAACAAGGTTTATTGCACGGTATTATTCGCTCGGAATTTTGTGTATTTGCAGAGGCTGGAACTGGCAACGAAAGGCAAGCTCATATTTCACGAGTATGCCCTTTCAAGTAGTGTCTTTTTGCAAGCGATCAGGGCGGGCGAGAAGCTGCAAAAATGCGTTCGCATGTGAAAATCGTTGATGGGATTTCTCCCGATATTTGGGAATGGGTTCAAGGGATTTGAGGCTATCCATGTCTAATTTCAAGCCTCGAGTAAAGTAGAAGATGTAATTAAAGTCTATATAGGTTCTAGGTAATAGGTGGTACATAATTTTCTTGGCTGTTAAGTGGAACAGCTCTTCGAGAAGAAAAGTGCGGACTCCTTGTTGTCTTTGTGGAAAAACCTCAAAGATTCATGAAAGTTGTCCGATTCTCTGATTGTGCTATGATATGATGGGAGTCCGAGAGAACCTCTTAATGAACTTTCTTGCGAAAAAGTTAATGAGCACTGTATGGTAATGAACTGCTCTGGATGCCTCGATGCATGGATGCAATTGTTGTTGCCGTTTTTATTGGGAAGATGAGATCGTTAGATAGCCGTTTTACTGCTTTCAAGACGAGCTTGCGGTACAAGAAACTTCGCTTAATTGAATTGCCTTCACTTTCATTTTGGTAGAACCGACTGGATTAAGTAGCTTTTTGTAGCGTGCCCTCTCAGCATTGCACCAAGTGCAGTGAATGGGAAACGTCAGAGCTTATGAAAATTTAATGACGCAATGTGCTTTTTAATTCTGTGAAGTTATAAACTTTTTTGAATGGCATATCTTATTAATGACTTTTGCCTCAGTTGCCTAGATGATTAAATTTACATCGGCACTGCTACCCGCAAAACAGGTATTTTTCAGATATGGGCATTAGCGGACACGAATCGGGATGGTATGCTTGACATTCGAGAATTCTCTATAGCTATGCGATTGACACGAAATTGCCTCGCCGGTCTTCCATTACCTCCCACTCTACCTCCATCATTGATGCAAGTGCCAGCCGGAAGTGGTCCACCACAAGTGCAACCGCATATGAATGCGATGCCACATCCGAATGCTGTATACACACCAGGTTAGACATCTTGTCAACTGGTTTCTATCGAGTTTACGTTGGAAGTATAACATTACTAGGCTCTCGGTTGACTATGAGTATTGATAAGGTGTATAGGTCTTGGGAGAGTAATGGAATAAGGGGAAAGGCTGACGATTTGCTTTAGAAAATTCGAAGTAGTAAGGATTAGTTTTGAATGAGTTCTTTGCAAAACGTGGAGCCGGTCTACTGAGACGAACTTGATAGAGAAAAATTAAAGTAATGAAATCTGGATAAATGGAATTTCAAGGATTTGTTTTCCAAATATGGGAAGAACCTCTACACACTGTTCTCCATGACAAATAATTATTTTGAATTTGGCTTGGATTGGAACAAGTGAGGCATACTCTTTTCTCTGGGCGCTAATGACGTGGTCTACGAGCTTATGTGTTGAGTACGTTAGATGTGCTTTGCAAGGTAGCTGAGAAGCGGGACGACTTCGATCGGGCAGGCAGTGGAGAGGGAAGAACGTGGAAGAAGTTCTAGGGTGGTGGTGCGCACAGAGCAGAGGGAAAGCAGAGCTGCAATGATGCAAGTATGATATATCGCCTGGTAACTCAGGCGCTATTAACGAATCGTGAATGATCGATGACAGGGGAGCTGGTGTTGTGGTAACACCGAAATTTTACTAAAAGCGTTCGGAGATTGATTAGCATGAGAATTTTTGGGTTGTTATCAATCAAACGGTAGCAGAAGTTAAGAGCACTAGTTGGGTACCCAGGAATCCGGAGAGTTTGCAGGTTTTGGGATCCCATTTGTTGTTTTTCTATTTCCCATGGGCGTTAAGGTCTACGAAACTCGGTAACGTCATCGTTCTGTTTTATTCATGAGGCAAAGTAACTTTTCCAAGACTTTATTTCCGGCAGAAAGACGAACGCTCTGCAAAGGGCCCTCTCCAGACCTTGAAAACCTTTCTCAAGGTTACACCTGAATGATCATAAAATGTACATTTATTGAATTAAGTTACTCAAAAATAAAGAATTCGATAACTTCTTCAAAGTTATTAAAGGGGATAGGTTGAGTTAGTTCGGGATAGCGCTATTCTTGGTTCCAATCCGCAGTCCGCTGCAACTTCATGAGCCATTCATAATCCTCTGCTTCTGCGCTCTAATAACTCCGACATCTCTAAGTGGGACAAACGCCATGCCGCGTTCTCTTTGTTGCCCTTTAAAGGTATTTAAGAGACGACCTCCCGATTGCCTGAAATGAAAAAATAAGGTTCTCTATAACAGGTTCTCGTGTTATGAGATGCAAACTTTGTTTTTAAACAGTCTCTCCATTACGTACCAGAAGCACCTAGGCAAACGCAAAGCATGGAAGCATTAAACAGAACGTTTACTGAATAGTTGTCATTCAGAGGCCCCGAAAATCCCTTATGGTATGTCACCGGTGCAACCTACGCCGCCAATGTTCCCTGTATATCAAACAGCTCCACCGGGAATGATGGCCCGACGACCATCGCAGCCGTTGAACGGTGGAAGTGTACCAAATCTGACACAAGGAAAACAGTGTGGCAATTGGACTATTCCTCATCAAGCCAAGCTTCGATATAGTCAACAATTCAATCAACAGGACAAGGTGAGCCTTCGATGAACACTTATTTCAGGAGTAGCTAAGTAAAGTATTTACTATCGAAATCCCTAAAGATCATTGGATATACTTTTGTTTGAAACCAAAGTGAGTGGTAGAAAGTCTTTTCGAGAATAATTCGAGCGAAAGTGGGTTGAACAAAAGTTTCTATCACCCTGAAGAATAGCACTAAAATCGGTCATCGCTCAGTAACTCTCAAGTGCATCCCTTCACTGCTAAGCTAGATGCCCTTTGGGGATGAATGCGTCTGTATCAGGTTACACTGATGGCGGGAATGGACTGAATTCCTTATTCTATGACGTGTTAGGGGAGGGAAGCGGCGATATTTGAAACTTGAGCCGATAGAAACTATTGATTCCACTGCACTTTGGTCGCTCCCAATAACCTCAAATAAACAAACAGAGGAATAATTGATCGGTGCTGCAAAATTTCTTACTGCTGCTCTTTCCATGGGTTAAATAGGGTTTAATCTTTTCCGAATAGTCACTTGGGTATACACCAGTAAGGGATCATCTTGGAAAACAATTGCAGGTGTGATGGTAGCACATTGTAAACTTTAGTATGCTCTGAATATCGGAGACCCCAGGCAGAGCAGGGCTGGAGAGGTCAGGTTGCGGTAGTGTTGGGTGACTGCTAAATGGCTTATGTGCAACAATCCAAATCCAACATGGATTTTTTTCCGGGAAATGGGTGTTATCAGGAAGTTCCCAATTATGGTTCTCGATGTGAAAGCTGGGTGGCATCACATAGTGTATATGAATGCTTGTAATGGATGACAGAAATATTAGATATTTCTAGTAGCCCGCACCATGGGAAGGTTTGGCTGAGAATAATGACCAAATCGATATCCTGATTGTATTTCAGGAAATTGTTGGGCAGCTGTTGTTAGCTATTCAGTGATGTCATGCCGAGAGATTGAATAACATAAAAACTGTTGCGTGACTATTAAGTTTGCTGATTAACCCTCAGACTTAAAAGCTCGTTCCTTTCGAACTCATTTTACGACCATCATTAATTTCCGGCTGCAAGCTGACATGGTGGGCAGCTTTTAAAGATGCTCGTGGTGTGTCCCCAAGTCTGTGTTCGAGTATTTTCCATGCTAACTTCAAAATAACGCCTAGGTTCACACGTAACCTAAAAATGCACCTATGAACAGACGCGTTGAAACCTTATGCCAGAAAGGCCAGGCAAAGATTTTACCCCGCTCGTGGTGAGGAGTTTTGCTCACATCTAGTAGATCTAGCGTTATGAGGAAACAAATCGAAACGTGCATGCAGGTGATTTATTGAATTTGCCCACAACCATGCACAAAAACGAGCGCTTAACGAAAACAAGCGAGGCTCGGGGTGACAACTGTTCCGTTATTTATTGGATGAAGCTTGATTATGTGTTGATTATTGGAGTCATATTTCAGCAACGTGTTGGGTTTCTCACGGGTCAAGCAGGTCGTAGTGCTCTTGGCATGAGTGGATTGCCAACAACTGCACTTGCTCATATATGGATGTTGTCGGATGTTAATAAAGACGGCAAACTCACCGTCGATGAATATTGTATTGCTATGCACCTGATAGACATGGTTAAAGTAAGCTTTTATCGATATCACTCCATTTTCCTCCTAACTAAGTTTCCATCGACGGAATTATACCAAAAAAAGTTCATCTCTTCAGGCTGGTTACGCACTTCCCGATCAAACCCCTCCAGAATTAGTGCAGATGTGTGGTCTGTCCCGTTCAGCAAATAACAGTCCCCAATTAGAGCCAGGCGCACCACCAGCACAGAAAAGCCCGGCTCCAAAAACTTTTGAAGACAAGCGAATGGACAACTTTGCCCGTGGACAGGCAGAGTTGGAACGAAGACGGCAGTTGCTAATGGAGGAAGTTAGTTTAACTCGATTTTAGTCAGCTGGGGAGGGTAACATAAAAATTAAGTCATGAGGGGAGAATATGGAGAGTTTAATTTTGCTCATGGGCTCGTTTTCTAGGAAAATCGACGACGAGCTGAAGTGGAAAAAAGAGAACGGGAAGAAGCTGAAAGGAAGGAAAGAGAAAGGTTGGAAAAAGAAAGGCAACGTGAGCTTGAGCGACAAGCGGAATTAGGTACAAAAATTTTTTTCATCTTGCCGCAATACTTTTTTATCTGTTTGAAAACAGCTTTGAAATGTCCATCATCGCTTTCATGACGATCGTTCTCTTCAATGATTTATTGCTCTTAGTTCTCACATCATCATGCTTTTCAAACGAACCTCATAGGAATGATAAATAGGCTAGCAATTCTGCCTTCACTTTAATAAACAGACTCATGCGTGGATAATCTTACAGCTAAGGGAAATGCCATACATGGATTTGCGAAGTTTTTATTGGTCGTTTCAAAGGGCGAACTCTTTACTAATTACATTTACTTCGTAGAAAGTACTGCTTAGTTCACGTCATATCCTCTTGATATCTAACTCGATACCTTGAAGAGCGTATGCGACAACTAGAAGAAGCTCGATTAGAACAAGAGATGAAGCGTCAAGCTGAGCGTGAAGCGGCTCGCAAAGAAGCTGAGCGCCAAAGGCAGATTGAGGCTGAGAAAATGCGTTTGAAGGAGATGCAGGTGAGTAGAAACTGCCTTGAACTTTTCTTTATATTACTTTGGTGAGATTCAGTTGTTGTGCATTCCAACCTGAATTTTGGCTGAAGTCGATATTGATTTCGGTTCAGTAATGACCTCTCTTTCTGCTCATTTTCATTTTTTCGTTATTATTTTATTTTGTATTTAATTTATTTATTTTATACTTTTATTGTTATTCCAATCTTCTGAAAAATTTCCACTTCAGACCCAGAAACAGCGTGAAGCAGAGTTGACAGCGCAGCGTCAGCAACGCCAGAAAACGTTGACGTTCCAACTCCAGGCGCTCAGTGAGAAGGCCGTGGATACAGAAGCGAATGTAACAAAGGTACGTTTTAATTGAATACCTGATCATCCGGTGCGCACAGCCTGACGAACTCATCAAAGTGGTTTGGGTTGAGTGTAATAGGTGTTTTAAATTCTGAATAGTTTATGAGTAGAAGTCATCTCAACCGATTATCCCAGTACTTTTAGTGACCGGTACTCTTTTTTTATTGATTTTTTCTACGAAGCATAACACCACCATTATACGGCCTCGTCGCACCAGCGGGATCCTCTAGATTCGACAAGTTAACTTGGAACTTTGGTGATCCAAGCACCTTTCTTAGCTGGTTTACTTCAGCGCAAAGCTAAAACCGCGCCCTAAGTCCTAGGAGCGGCAAATTTAGCCAGCTTTGTTTTGATCGTTTCCATGCGAGCCTCAAAAAACGTGGTTAGTTCAATCCAGTTTTGCACGTGATTGGGATCATGGCATCAAGTCGAGGCCGTGTTTGCCGCATGAATAGTTTAACGGGCTCATCCCCGCACAATCCAATCAAGCCTCATTCATTTGGGACAGTTTGGCCTATGTGTTTTTGCGATGTCAATAGCGCCCACATAATTGCGGAGTGGTCCTTTTAATCTAATTATCCGGACGACTATCTATCTAACAAAATTCCACTTAATTTTCAAACTAATAAACAAAAGAAACAAAACGCAGAGGCACATAGAAAAAAACGAACTTATGTGAGCGAAAGCACTTCCTTTCGCTTCTTCATCCTGCCTAGTACTGTCTTCTGTTTTCAATAATAATTCGAGGATGATGAAAAGGCTTCGTAAGGGCGAGGGAAATTCAAGCGAATAGCGGGAAAATGAAAAAGGAGTCAATAAGGGGTGGTAAATCTGGGACGAAAGTATGTGAAAGTTGAAGTAGTAGTAGGGAAATGGGGAGAGAGGAGACGATGGAATCTGTAAGTGTCATGACTGGTGTGTTATTTTGGAGCTGAGAAACAAAATCTGAAATGTGGCACAGTTTTGAGAGGCTAGCTTCCATGTTTTTCGCATTTTTCACCTGTGATTATAGATTCATGTGGTGTGAGGCAATAAATTTAATATTCAGGCTCGAGAACGCATTGCTGAGATTACCCACGAAATCGAAGGTATGAGAGATCAACGTGACGAGAAAATGCGTCGCATCGCAGAATTGCAAGCAAACAATCAGCAGGTAATATTTCCGTGGCAACTAATGTTCAATTTATACTTCTTGATCAAACACTTGTTTTCTGCGTTTGAGCAAGATCGGATTCATTCACTTTTGAGCCGAAGCATATCCAATGTAGTCCTTCTCCGGGTCTGCTTCCCTTCTGCGGAGTAGGAGTATTTTTTTGGTTTCGTGTTCTTCAGATACTGTCTTAATTGGGTCATCGCTACAGAAAGGCAGCAGTCAGTCAAACATTTATACTCCATTTTTTAGCTGAGTGTTCAAGCGCAAGAGTTGGCACATCAACTCCTGCAACTGCAAAGCGCAAACAAGGAAACGGTGGCAAGGAAAACCGAGTTGGAAGAGCTCAGGAAACGGAGAGATGCTGCCAAGGTTATAGTTGCGGACACTGCTGCCCAACTGGAGACGACACGATCAAGGACGGCGACGCAAACGGCTGAGGCTGATAAGGTGGAGGTTTTGACCTTTCTTCAGTTCTCTGTTTTTTTTTCGAAGTAGCTCCTTTTGAACGCTACTTTTTTATTTCTTTTTGCTATTATTCATTTCCAACCAAGTATGATATAACAGTTCCTCATGTGAGGAGGTAGCAGTAGGCGTTGTGGCCATTTGGAGGGAATCACATCAAATGTGATTAATAAAATGATTTGATCACTGCACATTGAGGATCCTTCAGGGTTAAAGTCAATGTGAATTTCTAAATGAATTGGAGAACAAAACCATTCTAGTAAAGGGGTAGTGGAATAAAATAGAGCATTCTGGTTCCTTGAATCTTTGGTAGATCTCAAGATGCTGGTTTATTTCGGTATTTCCTACGTGCTACTTGCTAAGTGACATAAACAGCTTAATTGTCAGTTGAACAAAAAACAAAAAAAGTAAAGAGTAGCGCTGCAGCTTTGATACTTAATGAATGGTGCACGACAACAAGATTCGCTGAGGCTTTACCCGTTTTTTTAATCCTAATTTTTGAACTTTTTTACAATTTTCCTCTATCTATGTTGATGCATAAAACCAAACTGTTCAGAAAACCGAAGACTACGAAACGGCACGAGCGGAGTTGGTCAAGGCTCGCGATGACTATCGAAGAGTATTGCATACACTTGCGGATTTGCAAACTCAGGTACTGGAAAACCCTTATTTCGAGTGTCAGGCGAACTATGGAGGCCTTCTGCTTTATAACTTAGTTTTCCACAATAAAAACAGTTATTCAGGCCCGCACGAAGTTATCCGAACGTGACGCGGAGAATGCAAGGCTTGCCGCCGAAGCGAGGGCGAGGGAGGAAGCCGAACGGGAACAAGAGTGTAGACGTCGTGCAGCTGAAGAAGCCGCGAATACTGTTCAAGCGTTGGCATTTGGGGAGGTATTTCCAGGTCAGGCTATTAATACAACAGCGGCTACGACGAATGGTTCTGTAGTTAATAAAGATGCAGCACCGGTTGTGAAACAAGGTGAGTATACTCTCAAGGTTTTATGTTCCAGAGATTTTTTGTTAGAGCGCATCTGTTTGGTGCTATTTTGGCTTTCAGATAGCGTTTCATCTACTGGGCAACTCATTACCACTAGCTAGCGCCGGAGGCACAACGAAGTATCGAGCCTTTGTTCGAATTCAATGCCAGGAGTGAGGATGAGCTAAGCTTCCAGCCGGGTGACGTTATTCTGGGTTTTTGAAGTCACACGCGGCCGAACCAGGCTGGAAGGCTGGACAGATCCGGAGAGAAGGTGAGAGGGGATATGACTTATCTTCACTTAATTTGATGCAGATTGTTTATACAATCACTGAGTGGCCATACCTCGAGTAGCGCTCTCTCAGGGAGCTGCTGCCCTTTTTTGAGTCGTTCTAGCACTGACTCTCATTAATGTGGTGCTACTGTCTCCTACCATTCTGTATAATTTTGAGCAAATCTTGCCTCATCTTTAGCTGAATGTTCTCGCTCGAGCTTTTAGTCGCCACACATTGAATCGGCTTAAAGCTTTTGAGGCTATTACGCTGTAAGTGGAGCGGGATTGAAAAGCGGGTCTTCTGCGCCAAAGCTAGCTGAGGGAATATAGAGGGAATCAGTCGTTTAGAATAGTCTGGGGAGCTCCTAGGGAGCTATGTAACTTCAAGATGTCTAGTGGATAGTTTCGTTTTTAATCGAGCCCGATTAAAACTTATTAGTTGCGTAATATGATGTCTGATATAACGAAATCGAATACGATATATTTATCAAACAAAACGAAACGATGAGAGAATTACAAAAAAACAAAGAGTAAAGGGCAATAGCAAACAGTGTAGTAAGAACGAATCTTAACTTGAGTGAGATGGCACCTAGGTGAGAGCCAGCTATATATACTAGGAGGTCGGGTCAGATGCAATGGTCCGCAGGCCACTGCACCTCGGGATACCACGTATCCCCCGGTACTCGATGCGCCGACCTCGAGGCCGAGATCGGGATCGAGCACCGGTGTGGCACATATATCACATGGGGGGCCTCAAAAATTATGGCGATTCCACTACGCCAAAACTATTTAAAACCGGCGATGAGGATTTGAGCCTCTCCCCCCTCGACCTCTGGGTCCTGAGTGTCCTGCATATCGATGCTCTCTCTGAACGGGAACTAATTTGAACATTTTATTTCCAATGCGTTGAAGTGGCATAATCTCTTGAGGAGTCCGTCCTCCTGTTTTGGGATGATGGCCACCCCTTCGCTGCTGTCCTTTCCAAGGTGCAACTTTCTGCTGATACCCCTGAGTATTTGGGACACCGCCCGTGCGACGTTCGTCCATTCTTTTGAACGGTGTAAACTTCAACAAGCTCGCATATTGTGCCATTGTGGTCATCCAAAAACGTTTGGCTGCACTTTGAGTGAATATTTTCCCATTTTCGTACGTGACCGTCGAAAATCCTGCTCCCACGGTTTCCTGCTGGGACCGTAGAGGCAGTAGACAGCGAAGACGATTTTTCAAGGAAGGCCGCTGATACAGGGTCTCCTCGAATAAGTCCCGTAACATATCTACAGACTTTTTCCACTGACTATCATTCTGCGGTCCAGCGAGTGCGATCACTTCAGTGCCTTTGGCGACAAGTTGCATCAATAGAGTCCACGCTCCACGCCATCTTGATGTTCCAGCGAATTCCGCAGGGCTGAATAGCAGGACAGATGAATAGTCATCGGTGAACCAATCTGGCTCCATGTCCTCGGGCTTCTTCATGATGACCGCCCTTTGGAGCTCTGACTTGAAGCAATCTAATACATTTTCGAAGCCAGCTGGTAAAATAATGAGGTTTTTTCTCAACTTCAGATTTTTCCAAGACGAGTCCGTCCAAGGATAACTTGAAGCATAACTTCTTGCCATATCCGTTACGACCGCCATGTTCGTTGGATCCCATCGGCTTCGTGGTGGGTGTGCAAGGGCGACGTTTCCAGCCTCGGCAACCGAACTTAGTGTTGCATGAATACAGTGCTGCTGGTAGAACGATAAGGCCATACCTAATCCGGATGGAGCTATGAGATCGTATGACCGATCGAGAAGTCCCCCATGTAACTTCAAGATGTCTAGTGGATAGTTTCGTTTTTAATCGAGCCCGATTAAAACTTATTAGTTGCGTAATATGATGTCTGATATAACGAAATCGAATACGATATATTTATCAAACAAAAACGAAACGATGAGAGAATTACAAAAAAACAAAGAGTAAAGGGCAATAGCAAACAGTGTAGTAAGAACGAATCTTAACTTGAGTGAGATGGCACCTAGGTGAGAGCCAGCTATATATACTAGGAGGTCGGGTCAGATGCAATGGTCCGCAGGCCACTGCACCTCGGGATACCACGTATCCCCCGGTACTCGATGCGCCGACCTCGAGGCCGAGATCGGGATCGAGCACCGGTGTGGCACATATATCACAGCTATTCTTTACCTCGGTTTGGCTCTACGGCAGAGGACTTATTTCAGCTGTAACTTTAACTGTGTTAAAACTTTTACTGTTCAGGTCGGATGGTTCCCTGAAGCGTTTGCTGAACCTATTGCTCACGTCTCGTCTGCAGTAGGGCAGGTAATCGTTTGGAGACGTCGTATGAATTTTCAGCTTCTTTTCTACTGTTTTATAAATGGAGTTTGTTCTTTTCAGCCTATTCAGAATATGCCACCAAACGTTACTCCGTCTCCGTCATTAGACCGAATTCCAGAAGAGTCGGTGGTCAAGTCGGTTATGGCACTAGCAGGTTAGTTCTAAAGGCATGGCGGGAAATGATGTCTCTGTAGTTTGTCTACTAAATTACATCATTATTGTTCCTAATTAAATTACAATTTGTGTCACTAGTCTGCTCTTTTATGATTTCTTTTCCTCACTGCTATTCTTTCATTTTTACCGATTCTATACCTACTTTTGTACTTTAAAATACTGCTATCTCTGAGCTTCATTCAGACTTCTTGTCGTTTTTGTGTACTTTTCGAAGCTCTTTGCTCTTCACTTTTATTGGTGAGCTTTCGGCATATAATACCTTCGTCAGACCTTAATTACTTACAATATATTGCTGCATACAATCAGTTACTATCAGATACAATACAAACACATCGAATCATACCAAGTCAACCGGAAATATTGGGGGAAAAAGGGGAATGGACTGTTCACTGAGTACAGAAGTAGATATAGACTTATTGTTAGTAAAATATATCAAAACTATGTTATCTAACCCTAACTCAAAATGAGCGTTTCAGAAGCGAAGCCAGTAGAGGCAGTCCTGTCACGGTTATATGCTCTTGTGTAGCGCGCAATTTCCATGGAAAGCACGCAACGAAGGGGATCTGTCCTTTGCGAAAAGGCGATCAAATTGAGGTAACATGGAGTTTATTAGCAATCTAATGAGCTTTTCATTTATGTGAAAAGGTTTTTCATGAATATATAATTCCATTAGGGTATACGTGTTCCCTTTTCGGGGTAGAGAGAAGGCACGCTCATTTTAATGGTTCGAAAATGCATTTTTGATGTGGGACCTGTGTTTGGGTCAACAAAATCCTCGTTTGAAAAATCTGTATTTTTTGCATTCTGTCACAAAAACTTGTGGGGACCATTGGCGTTGAATTTTATATCTTTATAAAAATATTCAGTGAACATATGGTTTCATTCGAGCTTTTCATTCGATTTCTTTTTTGGAATTGAAAGTCTTAGGGCAGAGCATGTTGCGGTTCTACAGCACAGAGTTGAAGATCAGATTCAGGATAGGGTTCGGAGCAAACAAAACTCCGATTTAAAAATTCAGCATTTCGCATTTTTTCTCGCAAAAAATTCAGTAGATTCGAAGCGTAAGAAGTAATTATAGATCATCGAGCAGCAGGAAATGAAATGGCGAGGTCGTAAAGCTGACGGGTCTGTGGGTTGGTTCCCGAAGAGTTATGTGAAAGTAGTTAGTCAGGTGAGTTGATTCGGACAAATATTTGTGTTCTTCTTTTGCCAACTACCGTTTTGAAAGCTATGAATTCTGCCTAAGGGAGCTGCAAACTCGCAACCATCATCCGCTACGCAGTCGGTCGATAAGTCAACACCGGTTGCCAGCTCACCAACGACTGGCCCTGTGACACCAACTGGAAAGACCACAAGCGGTGGCAGTGGAAACGCATCTAGACAGGTTCATTTTGCTTGGATTTTACCCAGCTTGATGTTTTGATAGTTAAAGGGTGACCATGGAAATTCTTTGAAGTAGTTATCTTCTTTATATTGTGGTTTACTTTAGATGTCTTTGTCTGGCTCATCTCAACAGGTCAATATCCCACAGTCACAGTCAAAACATTCATTGAACTCGCAAGGTTCCAAAGGTGAGACTTAATTTCTACAAGAGCTTCTAAGACGGAGAATGCATGTTCGATAGCAGAAGGAGAAATGTTGATTATGGACTGTTTTCTTTGTGGATTTTGGATGTGCAAGCTTTAGACTAACATTGAGACTACTCTATAACTATGAAGTATAACCACCGGATTGAGAACTCGTTTCACTGAACTTCTTAAGGAACACCGACCGAATCACCTGCAACAGCACCTACTTGGTATGTGGCCATGTTCGATTTCGATGCAGTCGAAACCAACCGATTTGTCGCTAAAAGTCGGGGATCGAATTATGGTTCTTGAACGGTACGTTGTCCTCTGTGATCATTTCTGCATTTTTCTTCAAATAAAACTATTAGTTAGGACAGTAATCCATATATTCCTTTTGATCCTGTACGGGTATGGGATTCAACTTGGCATCATTGGATCAAAACGTGGAGGAGAAGTCATTATTTCAACTTCTGGTGGTGTGATTTAGTTGCATGTGTCTCCTCTTTTCCTAGATTAGGCTCAGTACCTAGAGAGATATGGAGAGGGGTAAAGTAGGAGGCGTTTAAGCATATCTTTGGGCGACCCAACACACATCAATGTCATGTAATTCCGTTTGGAAGTTAAATTAGCTTGTATAAGAGCAGAAGTTTCTAATTTTGTGTATTGTGCGTTTGAGATCATTTCTTGTGATTCTTTTCTCATCCAAATGTTTTACAGAAACGACGATTGGTGGAAAGGGCGATGTAATGGCCGTGAAGGAATCTTTCCTGCCAACTATGTGCAAAAATGTGAAAGTAGTTTTTTCTTGTATTCCAACTCTCATCTTTTGTACCGTTTTCATGTCTTTTTGAGATTGTCTCCAAGGCTTGACGGGTCATTTTACCCAGCGAAAGGTGTGGTCTTGAGAGTCCGCATCTAAGCTCTGGAATATCCATCGTTTTTAGCACCGGTAGGAGCCTCGATACCAATACTGTGTCGAGCTCGAGCGGTCGCCGATTTTGAAGCAACGGCAGCAAATCAGTTGAGCCTACGAATTGGTGACATTGTTTCTGTCCGTGAAAAGAGCAACACTGGTTGGTGGGAAGGTGAATTGCAACGTGACGGTCGAGCCAGTGCTGGATGGTTTCCTGGTGATTATGTCGCTCCTATTGTGGTAAGTGACTTCTCGAATGTAGCCACCAAGCAAACTTTAGGTTTCCTTTATTGAATTGCCGCAGTATTACAGTATATAGTTGGGCGTATTTTTGCGAACTTCTGGCCAATTCGCGGAAAAGTTGACCACCTTGTAGCCGGAGGCCAGATTGTCACATATCGCGATACATCGTGCCCGGAACCAATGTCAATTATCCTTGGCCGAGCTTCTCGTTTCGTTAAAATTTATTGGACGAAGTCTTTTTTGTGTGGAGAAGCAATGCACAGACTTATGCTTACCCCCTGAATTCGTGCCTACTGCTACACCTTCTTTCCTAGAGTTTTCGCTATGAAAGTTGCTTTTCAGAGTTCGAAAATTTCCGATGCAGGCAATCAGAACACAGCCACCGCGCTATTCGACTACGTGGCTGGTCAATCGGACGAGTTGTCGTTTCGTGCTGGTGATGTGATTGTGGTGAGTCCTTCTGCTGACGATAAGCAAGCGTCATCTATAAGTGGACGCTAGCCATCCGATGCTAGAAGTACTATTGTTTTGCAGATTGTGGAAAAGAAAGACGCTGATTGGTGGGCGGGGCATAAAATTGACACGCCAAACGTTCGTGGCCTCTTCCCAGCAAATTATGTGCAATTGAGGTAGATTATGCAAATCACCGTTTATACTCAATTCCGATTTTTCTATTTGAATTTCTCTTCGGATTTTTAAACACACATAGTTGGTTTCACCAAATACGGCCCGGTTTACAGCGCATAGATGTCATCAACTGGTGGCCATTACATTCTGACTTGCTGGTGCAATTGGGTGAAGTTGGCTGTAGAAATCTGAGTATTCGTATCAATATTATCACATCACTTATTCGCGTTTACCCGTACATTGCCGTCATACGTGGGTTCGTCCGGTAGCGTTCCAATGCAATAACCATGTGTTTTTCTTGCTTTCCGGTACTCTATACTTTATAAGGTGCCATACGCTGTACGTGGCGAATTGGCACTTAGCCAATTTGCAGTTCTCTGCTGCATTGCTATTAGTAGCCCTCTGTGCCATCTATACTTCAATTTTCTCCTGGCTAAGTTTTTCTCTTGTGATGTGCTGAGGATGATAGTCCGAGTTAGCCTACAAAGCCTATCTTCCGTACGCCAAGTAGTAGCAAGCATTGCTTGTAGGAAAGGTGAGTGATGCACTCGCCTGCTTTTTGTTGCCCTTCACAAACTACCGCTCCTTTTCACCCTTCTGTTTCACCCATTGTTTATTTATTGCCATTGCTGCCATAAAGTGCTCGGATTTGAAGCCAATCATTCGCACTGGACGTGACACTTCAGATTTTTTTTTTTGATCTCAATCCTTCTTTACTGGAGTTCGAGTAATTGGCTTCAGATCTGGGCAGCTCAGGTCGTATACTTTACTCTTCGGCAAAGGATAGAGCTGGATGTAGGTGCCTGAGCACGAAAAGTCTCTTATCAGTAGAGTTGATAAGTCAGTAGACTTTCTAACAACACGAATTTCCGGTCCGTAAATGCACAAATTGCCATAACTGATTTGCCTGTTTGTTCCAACTTACCCTATTTTGCTCTACATTTTTAACTGTGTGGTACCCAGTTTAGCCAATACTTTCAAGCGGCTCGTATATCGAGTATGGTTGCTAGTGCATTTGCTAATCGCCTAGATAGCGTTTATAGTCTGCGAATGTCTGATGGCTGCTTCTCCTCAATTATTCGGTGTAACCTTAATATCCAATTCCGACTAGACTACTGTAATTGACCCTTCAGACATCTATAATCTGCCGTCCTCAATTTGCTGACTGGTTATTCAAACATACGGTAACTTTTGCTGCTCATTAGAACTCTTGCCAGCGGTCAGCCATCAGCCCTCCGCTGACTATAAACGCAGCCTAGGCGCTTAAACCCATCAGCCGTTCGGATTATGCAGCTCATCTCAGCAACGATCCTCCTGCCGAATAGTCCTGTATACGACCCCTGTACGTACACCACACACACTTTTGTCGATTACCGATTGTAGATACGATGTGTAACAGCTTGTTTTGTTCTTTTACTGAGAAAGCCATGTGACTTGAACTGTGTTATAATGCCGATGTTACTTACGTATTACTAGTCATAGAATAGTGGTAGCGTTGTGCTAATATCGATCAGTACCCGCGTATATAGTAATGGCATAATTAGTTAGGTGCATAATTGTTGAGTTTAAGAGAATAATAATTTATTCACGCCAAATAATTTATATAATTACACGTCCTCATGTCACTTTGCATAGGTTTCAAGTATAATATATAGTTTACTAGTTTGTTTTTGTGTTTGAGCCAGTTTTAGATGAGTTTTGAATAAAGGTCTTCGATATTGACTTTTTTTCTGGAAAATCCGTCGATTGTATTAATTTAGTAGACAGTGTGTTGTGGTGTGATTCGCTTGGTCCAATGGTGTTGGTGTTACTGCATGTTTCCCTTTTAACCGTATCCCTGAGTCCTGTAACGAAAATACCGTGAATGTCGTGGATCTGATGGGAATTTAGAGCATTGCTTGATATTTTGCATGCAATACACAGAAGGGTATCTTTCTTTTTTCCTCTGAAACTTTGCTTTCTTACTGTGCTAATCATAGCTTTTAGCTATATCTCCCAGAAGAGAGCTGGAAATTTTGTGGAGTGGGAGTTATGAAGGGCCTTAAAGCATCGCTATTATTAATTGTTGGCCTTCATGGTTCCAGATGCTTTGATACAGTTTCGGTTTGCTTTCAGTTGGCTGTTTGGCTTAGGCAATAGTGGCAATGGTAAAACCATAGGAACAGAGGCATGCTTCCCTTACCAGGCTAAGGATGACAGCTTAATGGGGCAGAAACGTCCTTCACCTAATGAGGTCTCTGTCAAGACACTTTTCCGATCAGGGAAGCAGAGCGTCAGATATGCAATGAGTTGTGTTTAGACGTTGGCTGCCAGCTCGGACTTAATGGTGCACACCTACGGCCTGACCCCTCTTTATATTGCAAAATCGTGCTCGTGTTTGTTTAGCTTGTCCCTAGGCTGCTCGCTACACCTTGCACCTTAGCATGTCGCTTCGAACATCCCAGTGTTTTAGTTATGGGCACTAATCGTTAAGTTTAAGTGAGTAATCATGGCTAACCATATACTGACTGAACTATTGGAAGCAATCTAAAGAAATATCTTTGAAGGTACACCCCACGATAGTTCTGATTTACTGACCTAAGTAAACAGTGGAAGTTACGGTGCGGAAATGTGAAAATGGCAAAGAAAGCTCGGAAAATGGTGTATTTTGAAAAATGTAAAGCGTGGAAAAGGAAGTAAGAAAAGGGACTGTACTATTATGTGCCTACAACAGTCTGGGTGTCTCCCACATAAACGTATATTCGACGGGGCCCAAACTTCTTTGTGAATGGTGCAGTTTTAACATGGCCGTCATAACACGGGCACTTTAGGGTGTGTACTCGGCCAAGCCAATTTCGTAGTCCTTATAGAGCCCTGTCGAGGTTGTTTTTCGATCCGAAAATGCCCCACATGCTATCTTTGGGGCCACAGGTTATCCTAGGGCTGAATCTTGGAAATCGTTTCTATCGCGAACTGTGTCTTCAAAGGGGAATGGACAGAGCATACAACAAGACCGAAAGAGGTAGTGGGTGCTTAAAACATCCTCTTGTTGTGGATTACGTGATTCCTTCTTCGAAAAGCCCTTTTATCTCGTCATTTTTATGCAGTTTCAAAGAAGGTCTGACATGTAGGTATTACATCGGCTCTCCTCCACAAGTCATTATACAGTTCCGCCCTCGCTTGAGTTGTGGGGCATATTCAGAATTCAAGGATAGACTACTTGTTCTCAAACGAACATTTTTTAACGCGAGAGTGATAGATTGCTCTAAAA
Organism: Haemonchus contortus; assembly: GCA_000469685.2. Lineage (NCBI taxonomy): Eukaryota > Metazoa > Nematoda > Chromadorea > Rhabditida > Trichostrongylidae > Haemonchus > Haemonchus contortus. The sequence continues at coordinate 10,468,005 of LS997565.1, forward strand.
ATATGGTTCCCAAATATGGTTCGGGCTCCGTGAAGACGGCTCTCTAGGAGCGATCATTTTCAAACCAGAATCTGGGGTACTTTTGAAATTTGAGATGTAAGAATCGTAACCGCTCACCCGCAGTAAACCCGTTTCTTGCAGCCAAATTTTGTTCATCAATCGTTCATTACTTCGTTCAAAAATCAGAGTTTATGGCGATCCGAGAGCCCTGATAAGAGGAGGAAACTCTAGGCAAATATTTTTCATTTTGAATAGGGAAGTCAAATCTAGTCATCGCAGGCATATTGGAGTATGTGGAATGAACCAGGTACAGAAATGGGCAGCACCCTTTCCTTGAAATGTTTCACATAACTCATTAAGTAAATAAGTAAACAATATTCGGTACCAAGTAAGTGTGAAGCAGTTTCACCAGCAAATTGAGAAAAAAACCGCTGAGTAGGGGAAATTTCTGCTTTGTCACCCAGTGAATCGCATGTCGCCTCGACAAAATCTCCTCTGCTCTGGGGGAGCTGCTCAAATCTGAAAAGCGGCTCAGCTGCCCGTGAAAAAGCCCTAGCAACAGTGAATTAAATTGATTATTTTTTAGCAAAGCTCATATTTATCTCCACGACAGCTCGTTGTACTATCCCACTAATCTTTCTCAACTCATTGACAGGAACAATCTTGGGAACGGCACTCTCAGGTCTCCCATGCCATCGACTGCAACTACATCTCAGTCGCTTTATGAGGTCCCACCTGGTGCGGGTCAGTCTGCTGCGTATCCTCGCCCAGATATACAATCCGGATGGTCAGAGGACGAATCCTGCTATGACATGCCTCCAGGACCATCGAATAGTCATCTGTATGATGTACCGCCTGAGTTGGAGGAAAACACTGCCCACTTCGATAAACTTGCCGAGGTTACTATTTTACATTGCTATACAGTCCAGCAGAAGTTATAAGCTGAAGGTTCAAAGTTTTAAGCTTTTTGGAGCCGTCTCGCTCAGTAAAAAGAGATTCCAAGTAAAGAATTCGATTTTTAGGAACTCCTATCGACTGAGGAGCGATATCTTGGTGATTTATTATTAGCCAAAAAACTCTTCTATGACACGCTTATTACTTTGCCCTATCGACATGAAGTGGACACTATATTCCTGCATTGGGATCAGCTGATCGAAGTTTCCCGTAGAATCTACCTGGGACTGAAAAATCGCACTTCTCCTGGTAAGTCAATTAGGTATCTTTCCAACTGTGACAGCTGCTGGTATATCAAAAGAAAAGCTTTGAAAATTTTTTGGCAGTGGAATCGAGCACCGTTTTCAGGATCGATGAGTAAAAGGTAAATTACCCATTTTTTATTGCTTATTTGAAGTGAATGGGATTACTGTAGGGTTTTTTAAAGCTGCTCTTTCTTCTTTTCGAGGCTTTACTTTTTCTCCCCATTCCCATCTATAGCCATCTACTGTCGACATTTTCTGATGTATTTTGTTTCCGTTCTGAGTCCTAGTGCGTTTGGATGCTTGTTTGGCCTATGCATTTGTTCTCAAGAATGAGGTAGCTTAAAAAATTTGGTTACTCTGAGCACATCTTCCTGCGCGTTTCGATCCCTGATCTGTGTAGTGGTAGCGGCGCCGCTTGCCACCTGACCGTAGTCGTTTGGATCACTGTCTAACAGCAAGCCACGAAAAAGTGGGTATCTTACCAATGGCATATGGGGTTGTGCTTGGAAGGATTTACGTCGCGACCATCAGCCCTTCCAATCTTTTCTCTCTGAGGGGCAGTTCAAAACAGGCGATCGGTATGAGACGCGTCTGAAGAAATCCGAACCATCCGAAGTTAATGAACTGGTCAAATACGCATTCAAACACCCGGGAGACTTTCCTGAATAAATTTCTGGAACAAGGTTCTTCAACACCGAGCTTCTCACCATTCCTTATTCTCTATCATCGATTTTCAATCTCCTTCTCCCTTTTCCAGAATTTTGTTTGCTGTTCCTGATCTTCCCACGAAATTCTCCTGAATTATCTATTTCAGGTCACGTATTTATTTCGGAAATCGATTCATTATCTGTGTTCGTGGCATTCTGTAGTCATCAGCAAGTAGCACTGGATGCATTGAATCAGTTACTTACTCATCCAGACGCCAAGAAACTCTACGCCAAATGTACGGCGAGCATTGCCGCTCGGGGCATGAGTCTGACCACGTTTCTTCTGATGCCACTTGGTCGTATCACAAGGTTTGCTTCTGTGCTCTGTAAAAATGAATGTCAAAAGGTCAGAAACAGTCGCGGTCAACTCGCCCTAAGTCTGCGAAACCGTTTGAATTGGGCGAAGGGGAAGAGTCCGGGAACGGTCTCTTTGGCCTACCTGGTGACTCTTGAGACTCGTTGGAAGGAGCAGAAAATTTTCTACAGCTCAACCGCGTGAGAGTAAATCATAGCCCGGCCAAAAATATGATACCGACGCCTAGTTCAACTTCCAGATTTTCATTTTTTTTGATTAGTTATTTTTTAGGTATCCACTGCTTATCGAGAAAATCCTCAAGGAAAGCGATCCTCGGGGTGATTCGTATCAGGTTCGGAATTCTTATATGAAGGGCATCAGTGCTCATAAAGATGTCTCAAAATCTCGCAGGACTTGGACACCGCTCTTCAACTTCTTCGTGCATGTGTCTCTGAAGTGAATCATGCTGTGACCGAAGAAGAGAATGTATTCCTTCTACGTTGGGCACAATCCCATGTGAAATGTCCTCCATCATTGGGACTCGACTTCACCTCTGATACACGCCTTTTGGTACGATTTCTCAGGGAGTTCTTGTAATATAATCCTACGAAGACCGTACGATTGTGATAGATAGAAGATAAAACCCTCATTAATTCAGTTAATCAGAGAAAATGACCTCGAATTTTTGTTTTTTCTGCAGCTCGCCCCTTTCTAGGGTCCACGTTCATTTCTTCACTCTGGTGTGCTATACAAACAACGTAGTGGACGTCTTCTAGTAGCGATTCTATTCAACGATTTCCTTCTGTTGACTACATCGGACGATCACATATCGCAGGTAATTTGGACTGTTGCCTATATAAATTGCCCAAATAATGGAGAGCTGCACTCCGATGTACGGAAGGGCTACATCGGGAAACTCTGTCCCACTTTAATCGATTCCACACTAGTGTACCGAAGGGAAGCCTGGGATATCTGAAAAGTGAAAGCCGCTTTTCACCAAATGAGTATAAAGCCTTGATAATCGTTAGCAAACCTATAAATAAAGATCTCCTATCCTCCCATACGAATCTGGTACCACCTACCCGACCCAAAGGGGTGAAAAGCTTGATTAGCCAAGGCGGATATCGGATTCGAACCCGTGACCATACGTGTGTGAAGTGCGCCACTTGCGACTATACCACTTCAGCCCAAAATTATAATGAAGCATAAAAATACCTGATACATGCCTACCATTTCCTTACTTGCTCACTCTATGTTGCTGAGTGGCGGCTTTCTGAAATATTCCATGGAATTAGATTTCAGTTTGAGTCTAAGTCTGTCTTGGTTTGTAGAATCACCCTTGGAAAATCCCGCCCACTAGATAAATCCCTCCTCTTGCGGAAACGGGAAAGTACTTCAATAGTTGGCCCAAATAATTATTACTCATGCATCAATATTCCAGCAATTCACGCTTTTTTTGCAGCCGATCTCGTTCAAGATCTCTAAAACAACAGAAATTCGTTTATCACTCTACAAACAACCGATGCCCCTGGCAAATCTCAAAGTGCTACCTTCCAATGATGACATTTCGTTGAACGTCAAGCAAGGTCTGTTAGCTTTCCTATTGATCGGCAGCCTTCGCATTGAATTTGGAATTTTGGCTCAAGCCTACGGGGTAGCCAGACTCAACAAACTGAGTTCGCTTGCAGGTATGTAGGCAAATGACATGGTCACTTTGGAATACTACCACTTTCAGGCATGGATACGGTATCCTTCAGGTGTGTGAGTAGTAATGCACGTCGTTTGTGGACGAGTCAATTGGAGCAGGCAATTGATTTGTACGCCATTACAGCATCCGAGCAAGAGCAAGCTAGAGTGAGCTAAGCGGTCTCAAAATTTTCTCGAATTCAGAATTTCTGTCAAAAGTGCCCTGATTCATGAGGAATTGTTTAGAAACCATCCATACAAAACATAATAACTGGCCGACTGTTGGTAGAAGTGCTCAACACGCAAAACATCCCGTCAAGGAAGTTCGAGTCCCCTCCGGTGAGCTGTACTCCTTCCCAATTTCATTACGGTTCTGTCCCTCGTTCAATTTCTACCTCCTCCCTCTTGAACCGTGAAGCTGCTATAGGCTAATGGCCTGCAGGCAGCGAACTCCCCCATCTCCTTTGTCCTTATTTCTTATGAGCCGAGATCCAGTTTCAACACTTACACTCCCAGCTAATAGTTAAGCTATTGCTGATGAAAATCGATAATTTTGTTCAATAATGAGTAGCTTTATGAAGTTGCGGATTGATGACCGAAAGTTTCCCACAGTCAGTGTTTTCTATTTTGGCTTTGTCTCTTTGTCTACGCGCGTCCTTCGAAAGTAGGTCACTCCGCCCACTCCGCGCACAGAGCGACATCCGTCAAATATCGCGGGATGACCCGCCGCATGCGACAGCTGCGACGTGACCTAGTTTCGACGAGACAACGAAGCGCACCCATTTGTCTCCAGAGAAGCCTTTCAGTTCGCGTTCCTTTGCCAGGAAGATTTTTACTATTGTAATGAACAATTTCAGCAAATTCTACGGCTATCGCTCGGCAGAGTTAGTGAGACATTCGAAGTGGATTTGTCAAAAACAACGGATCTCAATTTAACTACGCAATTTCCGTTTGAGACCACCTCGGAAGTGTTCACTTTGGCAATATATCAGAAGAATCTCTATAGGCCCGATACATTGCTATTTGGTAAGTCTCCACTCACCTTATCAGGTTTTAAGGGAATCGGACGATATACTACGTTCATCGGTACTGATAGGATGATTTGATAATTGCAGTTGGTAAAAAAACGGCTTGTAGCTTTCCCTTTTTTATCGAATACCGCCCCTTCCCAATGATTTTTGATTCTTGGAAAATGATTAGACAGATAATCATGATAAAAATGGTTCCTCAGTCGAGAAACGGCCAGAGTAGAGCATAATAAGGGCCCCAGAATAGGCTTAGCCAACAGACACACCCAAGATGGACGAGTTCTGAAGCGTTGTAAGAGCTGAAGAGGTTGCACCATTCGCACCGGGACCCACACCTTGCACGCAAGCAGTGCATTGCAGTCAGCCGCCTGCAATGGCGCGCTCCTTCGAACAGCTCGTCCAAATGCCCATTCCATGCAACTCGTCCAGTTTTATTATTTTGAGCCTCACATTTCTTTAAATACGCCGATTTTTGCACTTTCTTCACCTATTTTGCACTATCCTGGACTATCACTCCCATTATTCGTTCAAAACTAAATACTCCCAAATTTATTTTGAACTGTACCTTCAAGCAACTGGCCATTCTGAATATTACTACTTTTAGGAGTGATCTTAGTTTTTTTTTCAGATGAAACCACCTTATCGCTCGATGAATTACTCAGGGAATCAGCAGTGCATCGTGGGCCAGTAATCAAAGCAATGCACTTGAGGAAAAGTGAGTTTTTTTGAAGGTGACCTTTCATTCGGCAACTAAATTCCCTTTATCAGAGTTGAACTGATTCTCTGTAACTCTCTGGATTTCAGGAATCAGGGACAAAACGAAACCGGTCGAAACTATAGCTGTGAAGTTTACCCTTAACTTCTTCGATGCAAATATGTAATAGATTATGGTAGATAAAGCTATATTATGTCTAATTCTTGAACAACTTGATACTTTGGAAAATTTTCGATGTGATATTTTAACCAGCAATTACAAAAATACATTTGAGAGCATGACTGTGGCTGCCATTTCGCTCAGAGGATGGCCTCTGACAGCACCTTTCGGTCAGTTGCCAGGCGTTCACCATGTGCAAATGTACGAATGTCTTCTGCCTCCCTTGACTTCGTCCATCACATTTATAACAGTATCACTTGTGCCATCCTTCGTCCCGTTGATTATCGATTTCCTCAAGTGATCGAGGGACACGAGGCATGGTATTCTTTTCGTTCAGAGCGCTTGCAAAGACATCTGACCATGACCACTAATGGTCGTCCTGGTATTCGCCCACTCGAAAAAGGCGCTTTGTGGGCGGAGCAGACGTCGCACTGGGCGGGAACTTCGACAATGTCCGCCGTTTATTTTAAAAACATCCGAAATAATCTAAGGCGACATCGTGCAGGCGTTTCCAGGAACGGCAGATGCTCTGCTTTCTTTTGATCGAGCACCTTGAAAATACCCCTGGAGTTTCTAAAACAATCTCAAGGAAAATTGAGAAAATAAAGGCAGAAAACAGAAAAAAGGAGAAAGAAGGACAAGAAAATCTTTTGTTTTCACTTATCCCAACGCAAAACGGATAGAACCATCTTTATTGCCAGCAGGGTTGTTGGGGTGAAAATTTAATACCTATGTATGAGTTTACGGTGATGATGAGCCAAAAAAACAAGTACTCTTCACTCCAGAGTTTATGAACCGTAGATTTCGCCTCGATAGTTCCCGGCAGGGATGTCACTGGTGTCAATCTAAAATGAACTTTTACGGACACTGCCAAGAATGGAGGCTCTTTGGCTCGTTTCTCTTCAAGCCTACATATGTCCAACTTACATCGTTGAAATACGAATGATTTAGGGCTCCTTTCATAGAGATCCGTAGTGCTGGGTCATACTTTAACATTGCCTGAATTGAAAAATGGTTTAATGTAGAAGAGAAGAAGATGAGATCCCGCATAGTAACGTTCGGATTGCGTCACGTGTTCTATGTATTTTCATTCAGAATCTGTTTATCCTTGGAGTGTTCCTACGAATCATACGATGTACAATTCATGAAACGGATCCTTACATCGTATGGACCAGCATTTCCAAACTCATCATACTTGTCTGATACCAATTATGGTGCCCCGGAAGAAACGAGAACAGGCTTGTCCGGGAAGACTTGGGTGGTGTGGGGTATTATGGTCTGTGTCTTGATTGTGGACCATTCCCATGTGACACTGTTTTTGCAGGCCCAAAAAATCGTCCCGTTTCCCAGTATAGATTAATCCCCCGTCGTCCCGTTGATTTCCTCGAGTGGGCGTCGGTAACGCCTCCACTCGTCTCCGTCTCGAGCCAGAGCAGTGGATGGTCGCCTGAGAGACACGAGGCATAGCATCTCTTCCGTTCAAAGTTTTTGTGGAGGGTCTGGCTCCCACTCTGACCGCTTTCCGGGTGTTCCTTTGATGCCCCGTGGAATCCAAACGCAGTTAGTAATAGCACTTGCTAGGAAACGGTTCATCCACCTCTAGTCTCCGAAGGCCTGCCACACAACCCTTATGTAGGCTAACAAAGGTTCCATCATCCTTCCATGTATAACCAAATGGTTAAAAGGTCATCTGAAGATATGGAGTGCCTCCTAGGAGCTTACTAGCTTTCTGTATAGGTAGGGAAGAAAGACGGAGGTGGAGTAAAGCCAAGTTGCGCCGCTACCATTCGGAGGTGGAGCTTTCTTCGTTTTCCTTGTGAGTCCCATCACCAAGGATTATGTCGATCTTCTGAATAGTACTGGACTGGATCCCCAGACTGCGCAAGACAGGGTGAGCGAAGCAACAACAACATTGTTTTCCAATTCAAAATATCTGAAAAAGCACCTGAATCAAGTGAATCAAGTTAGCATCGCAATACGGTTTCAATTTTTCCTCCAACTGATTCTTGGTCCACTTAGGGAATCGGGTTTTGAATTCAGGCATTTTCATCACACCATGCCACTGTTTCTCGGTCGGGGTGCCAAGCAACCTGGAAAATGGCTTTTTCGCAGAAATTCGGTTGAATCTTGGTTCAAAAGATTTCATCTCTTACCGGAATATTTGAAAAAGCTGATCAATCTCTGAATCGCTTTTAAATAGCGATGTTTTGAGCACAATCTCCGCTAGAATACAACCGATTGCCCAGACGTCGACGGCTGCAGCATAGCGTTGAGCTCCGAGAAGGATTTCCGGAGAGCGGTACCATAGGGTTACAATCTGAATGTTAGGCGATTACTAACTTTTGGGACCCTGTTAGGAGCCCAATATAGACTCAATGATGAGCATTAATGGAAGAAATAGAAAAAAAAACCGGTAGGGATCCATTCTGCCTCACGTTTCTTTGTTTTTTATAAATTATAAAGTGAAAATTAACCAAATGGTGCTCATGACCCACTGCTGCCTGCAGCATTGTATTAGGTTGGTGCAAAAGGAATGCAGGTGTTTTGTTTTACTAGTTTCAACACTATTTTTTTTTAGAGAAAACTAAGCCTTTTTCATGGGGTATTATACATTGTTGGAAAGCTTATTCCTTGCGCTTTTTAAATATGTATGTGAAATTTCATTCAAATCGCTTAATTTTAGAAAAATGTGGTTTTAATTTTCAGATGTCTAATCGCAATTTTCGTCAATTTTACTTCTATGAGTTCAAACTGGGTCGGACTGCCGCTCAAACCGCTCGAAATATCATCGAAGTATGGGGCCAGGGAAGTGTCAACGAATGCACAGTACAACGTTGGTTCCAAAAGTTCCGTGCCGGCAACACCAGCCTCAAAGACGAACCACATGGCAGCCGTCTACCAACACTTGATATCGATCAATTGAAGGCGTCCGTCGAAGCTGATCCGCACAAAACGACACGAGACATTGCGAAGGAACTCAATGTCATCACACTACAATTGTTCGCCATTTGAAGCAAAATGGGAAGACTAAGAAGTACGCGACAGTTTCGTTCCTACTGCATCTCACCCACAATCAGGTACTTGTTATGGTCAAGCCGAATATACTTGAAGACTAAGACGTTGAACTACGAAACTTTGGATCATCCACCACACTCGCCAGACCTTTCACCTACTGACTTTCACCTTTTCAAGCACCTCGACAACTTCTTGCGGGAAAAACGCTTCAGAAACCAAGATGATGCAGAAACTGCCTTCAATGAGTTCATTGCTTCCAGAAACCCAGACTTCTATGATATTGGTATTAAGAAGCTCGTTTCTCGTTGGCAGAAGTGTGTTGATTGTAATGGTGATTACTTTGATTGAATAAATGTTGTTGGAGCTAAGTTGTAGTTAATTTAGAGTTAAGGTAGGAAAACCTGCATTCCTTTTGCACCAACCTAATACCTGCATAGCGTGTGGATTACACAAGGGAGGATACCTCCTGGTAGGTATAAGCCAAGACAATACCTATTAGGAGTGATACCCTAAGCACAAGCCAGGAAGACTCTTTTTCACGAGTCTTAACGAAATTGGCTGCAGTCTAGAATGTGGAAAAATTAGGCCTCCTTCCTCCATCTCCTTGGGTAACCTTAGGTTTGGTCTCTCACCCAAGTCGAGCGTGCTGAACAGGCCGTGGGTTCTTCAACTCGTGAAGTTGCTGTACTTACCTCATGTGTATAAATCCGTACTGGAATGTTTATGGAACGTGAGAGGCCAAAATCAGCCACTTTGATGACACCCTTCTCGTCAACGAGCAGATTCTGTGGCTTCATGTCGCGATGAAGCACTCGACGTTGGTGCATGAAGCACATCGCCTGGCAAATCTGAAGTTTAGCCTTCAGGGAAGATTTAGGGGTGACGGTCAAGGGGCCCAGTCGTGATGAGCAGTCGCCACATCTTTACTGAGGGTCACGGATTACCTGGAAAGCAAAACGTTGCACAGTCTTCTTCGGAAGATATTCTTCTGATGGTATTTGATCGAGATATTTCTTCAAATCCATCATGATGAATTCAAAGAAAAGATAAAGTCGGCTCTCCTGCAATGGACCGTTAATCATGGTTCAATCCACGTCTTTGACAAGGAGTGATGGGCGATAGTCCCGTAGGGACTGTCGCACGACGAGACGCCTGACTAGGAGCCGCCGTGCACTGTGAGTTGATCAAGGCTACTTGGAGTTGAGGGACACATTACCTGAAGTGAAATCCCTATGAACTCGACAATATTTGGATTGGCCAGCTCTTGTAGCATTGAAATTTCACGTATTGCTGTTGCAGGGATGCCCTAAACAACTGGGTGAGGACTTTTGCACCCATGTCAAAGCAACTGAACGACATATAAAATAATGAAACTAAAATTCCAAAAGATCCAGAAATAGGGGACGACAATAACTGCAGATCAAGCATTGGTTATGACCAGAAAGGTTTGGTCGTCTGACGAATTCCCGTGAAACCATCGTAGGACCACACTATGAACACACCGTCTCTTGTGATGCACTCTTTCAGTTGTGGAAAACCTAACCTCCAGGTCAACCATTTTGATCGCACTCGTTCCTAGAGAAAAGTTGGTATAATAATTGGTATATAATGGTACGGGAAGTGTTCGAACTAATCAGAATGATATTCATCGTTTTATGCAGCCTACGTCATTGTACGGGAGCGGCCTAAATAGCACCTCCTGAACCACCGCGTTTCGTTTTCGCAACGAGTCTTTCCACTTAAATGTGTGCGTTTATGGAGAAGGTTCTTTACTAGAATCGTTTATTGTAAGTTTCGCCCGTAACCTATGGGTGAACTTACTTCGTCTTCAAATTCGAGTCGTATTTTCTTGATCGCTACCAATTGATTCGTTTCTTTGTGTTGAGCTTTGTACACGACGCCATACGTTCCTGGAAATCAGCCATATGGGGGTTTTATCACATTTACCATTCATGGACTCGGACCAACCTTCACCGATCTTGTCCAATTTTGTGTAGTCTTCCAAATTGACGTTTATATTGATCTTTTTGGCCATTACTGGAAACACTTCAGATTTGTAATCGAAGAGTCAATGTGCCAAATGCGAGTTTATACTACGGACACCTCATTAGCATCTACACAGTGGAATGCGTATTGATTCCACGAGCGCATAATCAATACTCATTTTGGCGGACAAACGCAGTAGGAGCAGTCTAACGTAAGAGAGAGTTAGTGTTATTAGTGATTTCACCAGCAAATGGGTGAAATATTGAAGGGTCTACAATGATGACCAATTGGTACTCATAAACCTTAGAAGCTCAAATCAAGTTTATGAATTCATATTATAACTAGGGTAAGAGGTAATCTAAGAGGGGGAGGGGGGGATACCCCACGTATTCTACGCGTTCTCGTATCCGTCGCCAGAAAACCCCATCTATTGGGAAACGAATGCGTAAGTAAGCACAGAAATGAAGATGTTGTTGTGTCTGTAGCGATTGTCTGAGCCATGCGAAGTGCGGTCGAGCTCCGTTGTTGGAGTTCCACTTCTCATAGGAAACAGTAACCTCTTTTTAGGCGAATAATTCCGAATGGCGATTCTACGGACTTCCAAAACACATCCAATTAGACACTTCGACAGGAGATACCCTACTAGCCAAGCCTCAGGCAGAAGAAAGCTGTATCTGATAAGCATTAGTAGCGTAGCTGACCTCCTACCACCTCGATGAATTGAAGAATACAGATGATGACTTGTCGAATTACTCACTTGATTACTGTACCAATTGAGCTATTCAGGATTTCTTTAAATAATGACCACGTTCTGCAGAGAAAGGTTCGTTGCCGGTTACGGCCGTCGGTGATGCAAAATAAATCATACTTGTGCAACTCAACTAGACTGGCCATATCTCTTCGTTATCAGCTTGATTTTCAGTCACTCAATTAGCGACCGAATTACATAGGCTCTTACGACCAATGACAGCAATGTTCTCATTCGTGTACATAAGACTTACATACGATCTGTGGTTGAGAGCGGAACCGTTTAGTTTTATCCTCATAAGAAAAAGGATTTGGCTCTCATCAAAAAAGTCCAGAACAACTTTACAGAAAAGTCCTCGTACGTCGCGGTGGCTTCCTATATTCCAGAATCCCTAACGCATCCATAAGGAACAAATATTTCCAGATTCCTTCCTTGCATTGCAGACGAGACCTTTTTGATTTGTGTATGTTGCATAGGGTTCTTACTTCTAAAGCTGTAATTGATTTTCCACGATTCTATGATCTCATCCCATCCAAAACCAGGGGTGGAGAACTCAAATTATCTTTTCATAGGCCGAAAACTACAATTAGACGGAATTTTTTTTTACTATTAGGGCTGGACTATCTTTTTTGCGTATCAACAAATCTATATCCATCCGAGGCTCAAGTGCTTCTTTCAAACGGTCCGCAGAAAACCTTATACTACAAGTATAGGTGTCGAGTTTATTGGGTTTGTTAGGAATTGTTGCCGATTTTCATTTGTGGTTGTTTCGCATTCTATTTTTCTCACGCTGTATCATACAGCGTATGAGATAAATATATAAATAAATAGAAACAAAATAACAACTTATTACGTATGGTGTGTGGTAGAAAGACAATGTTTAACATTATATTTTGGAAATTGTTAGTGAATGGCATATACACATGTACTTCGACCTCACATAAGCTAGCAATAACTATGTACGTGGGTGAGCTTCAGCACGTAGGTGCTCGATGGTGAATAAATAGGATCGTAAATAAGTCGAAAGTCTGTGGAAGGCCCCTAGCGACTTGAATTGTACAGCACCACTCTTCTGCGTTATTCCGATGTCAGGCTATGTGGCAAGTGAACCATCCTGAATTCGGATCTACAGAAATACCTAGAGATTGCATGAAGATTATACATATAATTAGCTTTTTCGAAAATCTCCTCATTTGTTAGCTTGGAGTCCTCATTGGTAAGTTAGCCATGCTATAAGATGGCATGCTGTTTATTTCGGAAAGCATCCTTTATGAATGTAATGTCTTTTGAGAATTACTTATTTCTACTACAAGGGGAGTCGACTATCATGCTTGGCTGCTGGTAAAGATGGGAGTTTACCTCGGCAGGCGACTTTTAATGATGGAAATCCTTTTACCTTCAATTTTAATTTCAAATAGACAATTCTTTACGTATATATGACATAATTACTGTTTTCCTGTCGATTTCATTTTTGTGATGGAGACCCCTGCCCTCTAAATTAGGCAAGCTTTCGAGTGTATGAAATAAATAAATAAATAAGCTAAATGTATACCTGGTCGTATGAACCTTTTCTTTTCTTCTACTTTTGAACATTTTCAGCCGACGAAACCCATGAAACCTCCCCTTTTTGCGAAAAAATTGTTACTCGGTGCCTCAAAGGAAGTATATAGCATTGTTCATCGGTTGATGTGGTTATTCGAATAAAAACGCTGATTATAGGGGATCTGTTGAATAATCGTTCCCTGTAAAGGTAGTGGCTGTATAGTTTTGCATAATTTTCATCAGCTACATTTTTGCATCAAGGTTTTCGTCGTCGAAGTTCGCTACGGACTCCTTCGCTGACATGCGCTGATCACGTAATCAGTGTGAGAATTGAGCAGATGCGCAGCGATAGGAGTTATCAATGCAGGATGACTTCAGAGCACCTGGTTATTTCTCAGAGAGCTGATCGCAAAACTCGTCGACAGAATCTTTTTCTTTGTTGCTCCGCTATTGCTGGAGTTTTATTCTGGATAGTTATTGCCAACATGGGAAGTTCCAGCACTTTCAAACTCATTCTTACGATTGAACTTCTGATATCCTTCGGGCCTTCAATGAAGAGCTTGGGACTGAGACGCTGTTTGCTTTGCTCCTAAAATTGTCTTTCTGCTGAATTGTCGCTCCTTGAGGTTTTTTTTTTCTGACGGTCTGACTCCTTGACCGAATCCTGGTTCTCCTGAACAAAGTCTCTGTACTCGAGTTCCTTCCGCTTTTTAAGAAAAAGCCACCTTTACTGTTTCCTCAGAAACACTCTCTAAACTCTAAATCTTGAAAACATGCGCTAACTCATACATTTGTTGCCTTGCATCTAATTATATCTACAATGGCGCATTCAAACACTACCACAATCACTGGTAAAGACAGAACGCATGGCGCACCTCAAAAGTCACCTGATCAACTCTGAGCGATGCATACAATATTCTATCTCCTTACCGGGTATTTTCAATTGGAAGAAACAGTTTCTGAGGTTTCAGGATGTTTATAGGAAAGGCCTCCTTCATAAGGACCTCAAACAGAAACCGCTGTTTTGCAGACTGCCATATGTGTCCACTATGATGACTAGTATTCTACAAGTACCAAGTGGCGATGGCGACCCCGTTTTTTGTTGCCCCTTTCCAATCTCGCCCTGTTACACCATCGTCGGCGCCGTCCCATGGTCATTCGACCGTCGATATCCTCTTCTCTACATTATTGTTTCTTCCCGATGCCTTCGATTTAACAGCTGCTGTTTTCATTACCGGTCAGATGGCATCGTTTAAACGCCCTTTCATTTGTTTAACTACTCTACTGCCCTCTCGAACTTCTCATTTCATTTTTATTCCTTCTTCCATTGATCAGTACTACTCTTTATGCTCTTTTTAGGTGCGTATTCATAGGTGAGCGTATCAAATGAGGATTTTGTAAATTTCATTCTTTTCTGATAAAAGCCTCCCACTAAGGTGAAATTTATGTTCACATTAGCGCAGTGGCTTGGGTGTTTGCGTTTTTTGCTTTTCACGAAACGGCAAACGTCTACAAACTGGTACATATCTCGCACCCTATCTCTATCTCCTGCTTGACGTGGATGGCGTGGTGAATGGGAGCTTCGCTCACCAAATCACTCATCATTTCCTTCGAATCCTCAGCATCTCATCATCGTGTTTTCTACGAGTTCGAGCGGCTTTTTAATTCATGAGACCAATTACATACTAATTTGGGTGTCGCAGGTGTCGCTGGGCCCGTTACTCAGAAAAAGACCAAAGTGGAAAACGCATGTGATTCGGGTATGACTCTTATGGCTCCGCGACCAAATCCTGAACAGAATCCTACCTAGGCTCCTAAAGTTCCGTGTCTCTAATGTCGCCCAATGGGCACCAGACTACGGGAAAAAGGAAGTGGGGGAGGGGGAAAGAAAGAAGGGAAAGCTGGAACATGTAGAGCTACATGAGCAACCCTCCCTTCACCAGGCTCAAGATTTATCTCCTATCGATTCGCTCATGACTGCAGCACGAGACTCCATGAGTCCATGAAAGCTTTCATAATGAATAGCTTTCAGTTGTTTCAAGAAAATCGAGAGAAGGTTTAATTAACCGGAATAATTGAATCCTTGATGTGAATTCAAACTGAAGGGCGTGCTACTAAGGACTCGCGCCATTGATCATGTGAAATACGAGGTAAAGTGCATTTACGCCACTGCCTTTCAGTTTGCCTTTGTGAACTTTCTTCGACGAACATGAGTCAAATGGAGGCTGTCAAATGGAGTGCCCACAATGACCTTTTCATAACATTTTTCAGTGAACAAAGGAAAGTAGATTTTGAAGTCGATATGAAGTTCAGGCTGTGATGAGGAGCTCACTGCGAGTTATCATCTCGATCACATGATGTTCCCAAAAGGTATTGAGCCGTCCTACTTAGCATCTCAAGGGCTGATTCTTTGGAATTTGCAAAACATGCTAGTCTCGGTACGACTTTTAGATATTTCTTGTGTACTTCTCCTACTAACTGCTGAGTTAATCTTCTGGAGACTGAGCCTTCCAAGAACCATTCCTATGAAAGATAGTGAAAAGTTTTTCAGCAAGTAAACTGGGATGGGGTATCAAAGACCTTTGCCTTTTACATTCATACCAATACGTTGTTACCAACAGTTGTATTCAACTAGATATCTCAGCCGTTTTAAGCAACCTCAGCAAGGATGGGACTTAACACTCAAACTGCTACCTGCTCAAGCTCACATACTTTTTAGTTCACCGTGCAATGGCGGGTATTCGAAGAGCATATTTCCAGGGGCTCACTTTGTCAAACCGACCGTTTCGCTAGGAACTGCTCAGTAATCCCCTAAACAGTTCACCATTGCTTTCTGACTTTCGCTTTACTCTGAAAGATAGTAGTGATTAGGGTATAGTGGAACGGACTTCAGCCTTCCTATGCAAAAACCTGCGAAACGGGTCTTCCAGCTCCCGGAAAACTTATCTCAGAACTTTAATATGTGAAGAAATATATAGAGCTACTGCGTTTAATTGTTTCTGAGAAGTCGATTGGGCTGTGTGGTATTCATGCTCCCACAAGAAGACAATTGCAAATTCTGGCTGATCATATCCTAAATTAGGCTGGGTACTTATCA
Organism: Haemonchus contortus; assembly: GCA_000469685.2. NCBI lineage: Eukaryota > Metazoa > Nematoda > Chromadorea > Rhabditida > Trichostrongylidae > Haemonchus > Haemonchus contortus. Next base: position 10,484,182 of record LS997565.1, read on the forward strand.
CACAGCCTCCTGTCAAACCACATCGGTTGTGTCAATCGTGACAAACATCTTTACAACAAGGACACAAGGATGACAAACTGAATTCCATCTATCATGAGTCAGCCAGTGAAACGCAGATATCATTCGATATGAGTCACCACCAGATAAACATAAATGCGTGATTCCGAGTGGGAACGATGTCTGGGAGAGATAACCTTTTCTCTCTATAATCCCATCATATTGCAATCGCTAAAACTAGCTATCATAAACGGCTCAGATTTTATTGAAACTGAATTAATCGCTTATACTATAACGCCCACTCATTGCTGTCGAGGACACATCTGTCGGTACATTGGTCAATCGTTATAAAGAACTGAGCCAACTGTTTCTCGTTCTGCCTTTGCCGGCTACCAGTTTTGCAAAATATCTGTCGAATTTTCTAGTGAATGGTTGGTTTCTGCTTTTTACTAGGTTCTCTACTGGTTATGTATGAAATGACTGGTATTTTGGCTTCGACCAATCCCGTGTTGGTTTGCGCCCTGCATTCCCCACCCATTCAGAATCGTTGTGGCGTTTTGATGAGCCCATGGCATATGACCTATTCAATGGCTTGCGGATGAACTAGTCAAATCTTTCACCATCTCAAACGAATCTCATACCAACAACCGATATTGAATGGGTGGGAAGTTTGGGCATTTCTAGGCTCTACATGTGATGCCGGGTCACTTGACATTACACTACCGATGCCAATATGTACTGATTTAGCTCAACAAACTGGACGGTTCATTCTGGAATCCTACCAGTTTTGATTCTAAAATTTTTAGATTAGGCTATAGAACTTCAGAAATGAGGATTTTGTCATATTATTCTCACACGATTACATAACAAGCAGTTGTTATTCTCGATTTTCTCCTATGTCAAAGAAGTCAGAGCGAGCATCTGTTACTGCTCAGACGAGTTTTTGTAGCCTTCATAGACATCTGTTGGCGGAGTCTTGGCAGTATTCTCGTTCTCATGCTCGCAACAGCAACCGAGCTTCCTAAAGTATAGTTTCAGATTGTTTAGGCGATCTCATTACGTGCAACTCCAATTTTCTTTGTTCAAGTTCTTTATTGATGATATTAAAAACTGAGAAGTTTTTTCCATTTCTAGCCTCTGCAATTCCTTCAGCGTCGCAATTCCTCTTAGGGCACTCAAGCTCATATGTCTCAGTGTTAAAAAAGTTCCATGCAGGCAGCCCCTATAGAGGAGAATCGATGTGACAAAGCTTTCGATTTGATTACCGCGAATGAAGGCAGCAGTTCTTAGTAATTCACACTGTAGAAGGAATTAAAACGTTAAAATAGTTGTGGAATTTTGCCACGAAGCTTAGATACTCCTACTCTATTCTACCTGGGCCAATCTGGTGTAGTGGCAAGTACCGCGCCATCACACGCGCATGATCCGAGTTTCAAATCCCGGGTCGATATCCGCTCAGGCCAATCGAGCCTTCCATCCTTCCGGGGTCGGCTACTTGGTACCAATCTAGTCTAGGAGGACAGAAACACTGACTTCTACATCGGTTTTGAAAATAATTTCGAATGTTTGTACCTCAGCTCTTTGACCAAGCCATTCAGTCGAGTAGATAGCGCCAATGAGACCGTTGAGCCCTTTCAGTTGGTGTTTTTGCTGTAAAAGACAGGAAACACCATTGATTTTCAAGCATTTGCCCACGCGCTAATGCTGCCCAATATTTCCAAGGACACCTTTTCCTTTCTCTTCGCAAATCTTTTCCTAAACCTCTTCTAATTCTTCGAAATTAAAGGGAAATTTAAGATGAATCATATCAGCTGGACTACAAATCATTCACGTCCTCGAATTCCTCTCGAATTCCATAGAAAGTCTAAATTTAGACGCTTTACCCAAATATGAGACAAATTTTTGTTAGGCCATGTCAAATGGAAGATTCACAAAGAAATGTTCCCTTTACGTCAAGCATAATTGATGTTTGCCCCGTATATACATAAGCTCTACTGGGGTATAGGTGGAGTAGTGGCAGGTGGCGCTCTATCTCACCCGCACCGTCCGGGTTCGATTCCCGGATCGCTATCCGCCTAGGCCAGTTAAACGTTCCCTCCCTCTGGAGTTGGTCAATTGGTCCCCGCGATACATCTGGAAGATGAAAACACTGACTCGTTGATCGGCTGGACACCGCATGTCACTGTATAAGTCACATACCATTCTTCACGCTACACCGATTCTGAATGGAAGTCGAATGCGGGGCGCATTCCTAAGACGGGATTGCTTAACGCCAAAAGACTATTTTTTATCCTTTATAAGCTCTAGTGATTACTTATTACCGGGAGTTACTTTCACATGCCACACATGCCATCCTGGCCTCATACTCTCTAATCGCTTTGGTGGAATGGCCGTATACCTTCCATGCAGTCTGGGAATTTTTTAGAAAAAGTGATTCAAAATCTAAAAGCTCTGAAGGTCATCACAACCAAGGTGTGGGATAGGTATGTCGATGAATCACTTTCGCCTTTGTCCCTTGCTATGGCTGTTTGTAAATAACGAACAAACACTGTTTGGATTGCAATCTTATCAAGCACAACCATACTAGCAGTTCCAGTCTTTGGGTCCACCTACGGTTCATGGGTACATTTTGTCGAGCTCGTGCAGAGGTCGATCTCTGACTTCCACAGCCTTCGAGCTTCCCATTTTGAAATCGGAGCACTAGCATATGTCTGCTCCCGGCCAGATGTTTATTTCACTGGACGGAACAAACCCCTTGGTTGAAGAGGCCAGAGGCCGATGGGTTGAGGCGAAACGACAGCTGTGTCGGTCACACCACACCGTTCGTTCGTTTGCCGACATTAGCCATTGATCGTTCATCTTTTTTCTAACTATCTTGGAACTTCCCGTAGGAACCACTGGCTTCATTCCGAGTTTCGGTTTCTCCTTGCCAGCTCTAGACATGCTCCATTTCCTCTGGCTCCAACTGTCAATATCGTACTCTGATGCTTGTAACCTCAGCGAACTGTTCGATGAGTAGTTTACAGTGGGCATCGATTTAGATGCCAGTTTTCAAGCTTTCCAATACTCCATGTTCACTTCGTTAGGAATGAGGTCTCTTACCCTTACCTATTCATCACAGCTGCGACAACCTCGGTCCAGATACTGATCTCTGCAGTTTCTTTCACCACCACTGACAATCGATGTTAAAACGGGCATCAAACTCTTCCTACCACCTTCACTCCATCAGGAATGTTCCAACATGTCTCAGATGCTAGGGCAAGAAGCTGACTGCTTCGGAACCGCCCGAATGAGGATAACACCTGTTTCTTGAAATTCTAAGGTGAAATTCTTCCTCTGGCAGGTTTATGGGCGCTGTGTCTTTTCTGTGTGGTTCATTCCTTTTTTACTGTAACCCATCATTCATGCAACAAACTGGTAAGAGCAAGTTCCATCTTGGCCCTGTTTCAATAACCCGAGCCTGAGACGCAATCTTATCAATCTTCCCTTGATAGTTAGGATTATCGCTCCTAGTTATACCACTTCGCGAGGGATAGTGTGGCTAGAGGGTACGAATAACAGGTAAAATAGCTACCGGTGACTACTCCGTCTAGGACTGATTCCGAATAGATACGGCTACCTTCTTGTGCAGTGCCGGCCTTCTTGGTCATTGTCCTCATGTCTCCCACTTGCTAGGACCCTCTCTGCTGTAGGAAGCTCCTAAAGTATCTCATCTTACTGATCTTACTACCTCCAGACATCATAGTAAGAGGGTTAGAGTATCTCAGTGAAAACCGGATTCCTGCTAGACCCATTACAATGACGGCCTCCATCTTTCACCTTTTTCTCTCGCATTTTAGCGACTTTTTATTTTTAATGAAACAGTAATGCTACCATAGCCTCCAAAAATATGTGGGCGTCCATTTAATAGGTCATTTGCTTTTTAACTCAACTCTGGGAATCCTAGAAACAAATGAATCGCTCAAAAGAAATACCAAATCATTGCGAGGGTATCAAAGTGGGTTGAAATGTTTTCATCTTCTACAAGCAGAGGAACATTTTTATTCCCCATTTAAAAAGCCTGAACAGCTGACACATTTGCTTCAGTCAGCTGATTTCTGGAGAAGTGTTCATGAATGATATCTGGCTAAGCTACTAGAGATGTTGCAACACAAGCAGTAATTAATGGTGGGTACTTCACAATGAACGGGCCATTTAAAAGTGGATGATCTAAAGCCTTGCCTTCGCTCCCCCTAGAATCACAGCTCCAAGGCTCAGCCGGTCATGATGGATGGCCTAGTGGCCTTCTGTTCTGATGATGGGATTCAGTCACAGACTTGTCCAGTGAGCAATTCACCCACTTGATCGTTACTCGCCCGGTTGAACTGGCTGAAAGAGCTTGGCACTCCAACTTCCTTAGTATGGCTGTGGAATAGCTGTGGCTCTTCATTCATCGAATAACAAAAGAAAAAAATCAAGTAAAATATTAAAAAGTAATAAATCGAAAAATAAAGTTATTAATCAGATAGCTCAAAAAGCAATATAATTATTGAAAAATTATTAGTTCAGTAATCATGGAAATTTTTTCAAAAAACCGATTAAAATGAGAGCTTCGGGAAATGTCTTTACTTTGTTTCTATTCTTGGCTCCATAGAAAATCGAAGACTGAAAAAATTGAAAGTGAAATAATTGATTTCAAATTAAAAGTTGAAATTTTTAGTTAAGCACTTATGAAAACTTTTGAAATTTTTCTCTTCAAAAATAGTAGCACGTCATCAGAGGAACGCGTAAAAGCAAGAGGAAACTCGTCTATAAAAGAAGTACCCCCAAGTAGTATAAAAGGCAGTCTTCTCCGCCTCATCTTCAGACCGACCGTTTCCACAGCTTCCCGGTGTCCTAGTAGAAAGTCAACCCATACTTTTCTTCTCAGTCCATAGTTTCCTTCACTTTCTCTTATAATGAGATCGCTGACGTCTTGTTTGACATATAATTAGGAACATTTTTATTTCAAGTACCAGTTTTTGATATAGATCGCTTCATTAAGCTTGTTCTTCGGAATACTTTAGGAAGTCAAGCTCTTATTAGGTCTGTGAATTCACAGCTGCATTCTTGCTCTTTGTGAGACCAGTTCCGACACAGTCGATATTTGTTTTTTTAGGAATTATAGGCATCATTCTAAAGCCTAGCTCAATGTGTTCTACTGGCTGCCCACTCTATTTTGATCTGCAACTTCTATACCCTTCAGAGCTGGCCACCATGCTATTGATTGCATTCCCCACCTTCCTTGCATTCCTCTTGACTTTCCGTCCATTTTTTCGGATTTCAAGCCGTTTTCGAGTTTCTTTTTGCAATATCTACTTGAAATTTTATTCGGTTCCTTGATTCCAGGATGAAGTTCATCGTCCTTCTAGCAGTCGTCGCTGCATGTTTCGCATTCGACAAGGAGTCAATGCTGAAACACAACAAGATCAGCAAGGAACCTGTCGGTAGCGTTGAGATCCCATCAACATGTGATGAATGCCAATCGGTTTGTTTTCTTATTTTCATTTCTCATGCTTACAAATGGAGAAGTTGCCAGGTTTTCAAGAAAGTGTTTGAAGGAAGGTGGTAGAGGACGTAACTACCGCAGGGATGTGTCCCATAGAGTTAAGCCTTAAGTTCTTGAGACACACCTTGAGTTTTTGCTCTCGTGGGTGTCTTTGCCGCAGGTTCCATCGTGATTTCATGTAGTATCTAGTTCAGAATCTTAAATTTATGGAATAGTTTGAACCTTGAATGGCTATTGTAGTGAGGCATGGTTGAACATTATGAGCGCTGATGGGAATGGGGCGAGGCAAGACAACTAACTAAGACATGGCGCGCAGAGGGGCAACTAGCTAAGAATCCCCTTGTGTGATTTTGTTCATACCTTTTCCCTGAAGCGTCAGGATGGCTTCATTTCGAGCATATTTCATCAGGTTTTATCGCAAACGTCAATTTGGCGATCTAGACTACTGAAATGCAGCTCATGGATGAGTCACATTTGGTGGAGTAGTAGGGAGAATAAATTCCACCGAACTCTGGCAGTGGAAGATTGACTCAATCGTTCGACTCTCTCATTTGGTTTTATTTTCAGTTGGTACACCGATTCTCCGATGCAGCCAGGGACCCACAGAAGTTGGCTGAACTGAAAATGTTGTTGAATGTGCTCTGCCACGAGACTTCCTATGTTGACGAGTGCCGCCTCTTTGTTGCCAAGCTTGACGTCATCGTCAAGAAACTCGAACCCTACCTGGTAAGTTGAGTTGCCGGAAAATGTTGATCATTTCATCGATTCGATCTTTGTTCAAGTGCAAAGCCATGCCCGGTAAGCACTAAGTTTGTGTAAAACACAAAGCGTTTCATAAAAAAGTGCTTATAATACGTTCATGGGACCTTCTTGGTTCAAGCTAAAGTGGTAAATGTATGAAATGGTGAGTTTTGTGTAAAGTATGAAGAACTCATAAAAGCCTAGCGTCTTCAATGAAACTACAAAAAGTCGCAATTACAATTCTCTTCTGAGAGACCTTGTCAGGGTTGTTGGGCAGAGTTGTATGTCGTAGCCTGAGTCACAAACTTCGTTACGTAGTCACAACCTTTCTTCGGAACCTTCTGTGCCATGAAAACCGGAATCCGCTGAACTGAATTACTTCGTCCCTCGAATCCTAGGGTAGCTTTCTGGCGCAAAAATTCTTTACTAGTCACGGGTATATGCTCGAAGAAGCTAGGGGCAACCTGACATGAAGCCTCAGACCTCTCAATAGCTGAACTTGCCTTTTGTTAGCAGCATTGGTAATATTAGAGCCATTCCTTTTAATTCCCTTCTCTGACAAGGATTGAGGTTTCAAATTTCTATTGCGTTACTATTTTTGACATAAATTTTCATCAGGGCCACTCAAATTCCCGTGAGATCGTGGCTAAAGTCGAATATTCCCATCCAGAAGAACTATTTATCAATTAACTAAGTCTTACCTGTTACTTAGGAATGTGCCGATTTCAGAAAGATGCTCATGCTGTCTGCAAGTCATTCCACATGTGCTCCAACTCACGCCTCGAAGCATTCCACAGAATCGGATTGCTTTATGCTAAGAGACAAATGAGCAAAGTCGATGGAATGGTAGGTTATTTATGGTTTTAGAAAGGTGCCGATCCATTACTTCCACATGTGCAACTCGTTAGTGAAGTCATGCACCCATCCGTTACCCCATTTGCAAGCCCAAAAATCAGACTCAGTGCCATTTTTTTGTGAAGGATAAGAATAGGAAGGATATCCCATGAAATTGACGACTTAATGCTTCGGCGATCTCTTTTTTCTGAGGAAAATATGGCTCGGTAAGGGGTTAGGACTGATACCCCTTAGAGATCGAGAAGCCGGAGTACAACCTTCTAGCGCCACTTTGAGTTATTTGACTGCAATGTGCTGACTTTCATCTGATCGTCTCCGGTTCCAGAAGGATCTGGTTTGCGACGAATGCCAGTTTGCTGCTCGTGAACTGAAGACGATAGTCGAGGATAAGGAAAAGCAAAAGGAAATCCGCGATTTCCTCTCAGAGAATGTCTGCAAGCACATTCCTCGCTACCAAGGAATGGTGGGTCTAGAAAAATTTGGATTACCCATTGGTCGACTCGAAAAACAAAGTTTTCAGTGCGACATGCTCGTTGAACAGTTCCTTCCTGAGATGTTCCAGGAGCTCGACCAGATGTTGAAGGATCCCAAGACGGTGAGCCTAAGCAAGGTTCGTTTGGGAGTCCAAATTAATGGGATGTGATTTCAGGCATGTGCTGATGTTGGTTTCTGCCCACGTACCGGTCCACCACGCAAGCTGGTAGGATTCGTCGGTTTCCTGTCACGTCTTTAAACGTCCGATCCTCCTCATGTTCAGTTATTATCCTTTTGTTCCATGTCCTCATAATGCCTAATGTTGCTATTTGGTGCTATTACTACACTTTGCTTCGTAAACGGTTAATAAATAAAGTTATTTTTTAAAAAAATCGCTTCCTTATCCGTCTGGTTCCTCTGTCTGTCGAGAGTCCGTCACTCCGTGAAGTTATGTAAATGATGTCATCTATCAGCCGCGAATAAACTCGTCCAACTTTGTAGTAGGACTACTTAGCCCTTACTATCGAAAGAAATAAAGACGCATCTTCAAGCAACTCCTTTCAGATCACTTCTACTGATTTAAAAATATTATTTGCTTCTTTTATTAGTCAAAGTCAATTTTTTTGTAAAACAATAATGTAAAGTGAAATATGTGGTAAATGATAATATTGGTGAGTGAACAGTGTAAAATAAGGCAATTTTCTGGTAGGACTGGAAGTCATTCATTCGAGCAGAAGCGTTATCACCATTTTTACGTTATCAGAACTCCATGCCCTCCTCCACGGGATGTGGGCGGTCTTATATGGGAGGGGTATGGCTGGTGAACGATCAGATGACTTGACATCCAAGATGCGCATTAGAAGTATGTAATTACTGATTTTCACATCACTTATTAGTGAATGAAAGGCCATCTGGGCTTTGAAATACTGATTCAGCAGGTAATTTACAAACGCTTCACCCAATTGGGTGGTCTCAAATAAATGCGTAATGGGAATGCCTGTTCTAAATAATTTCGTTCCCATTGGAATCCTCCAAGCAGGAATTTGAATTTGATGACATTTGGAGCGCAAAGATGACAGAACTCGCCCACATGTCAGGATATAAATCCTTCAGAATTTTTGGAATCTAGACTTTAGTGTTTCAGTATGGTGGACAGCTGAATTCCATGTTCCATTCAAGTATTTGCTAGTTATGCCCCATAAGAACTCAAGTCAAATGAGGGAAGTCCAGTTTTGTTCTATCGTGTACATCGCCCTAGTGTTCCTCTGTGCTCAGATTGAAGTCCTTCAACCCTTAGTAAGGAAAGTCTTTTTTCTGAATTCAGACTGCTGCTCATGTGGAAACTCCGATTCATCCGATGTATGCCTTCTTCCAAGCTGCAAAGACGATCGAAACACCGACTGGAAGCGTTCTGATGAGTTGCCTAGAGTGCAAGATTGCTGCTGAGGAGGCGATCACTTCACTCATCGATGACAGGGTCAGTAAGAAGTTCATTGCGTGAACCAAGGTATCGTGTTCGATTTCTAGAGGTTGAGCTTTCATGGTCACTTTAAGGGAGGGAAGGGAGAGGTGTCGCTTTGAGGGAAGAGGTTGTGGAATAAAAAACGCTGAGGATCACTCCGGTAAAGCTAGTTTTTGAAGCTCATATTCTGCCATGTTTGGAACCTCGGAGCCTCTTCTGAGCTGATCATTGGGGAGCTAGCATTGACTGCTCTCCTAGTAATCTTTCACCTTTCAGTCAAATGCCAGAAGTTGCATCCCAATACCTCTGGCCATACTTCTTTCGGGTGCAATATATAGCAATTATGACTGAATCGAGAAATTTTTAAGCTCATCTACCATAACCCAGTTTTTCTAGAACGCCCAAGCCGCTGCCGTCCAGAAGTTTGCCTGCCACGAGCTGTTACCATCAAATTTCACTGCCAGCTGCGACGATTTCCTCAGCCTCTACCTACCTACGGTACTGTACATGACTTGGGAACAGTACACACCGGAAGGCGTCTGCAAGAACAAGATCAAAGCTTGTGATTCCGTATCGAGTGAGTGTCAAACACATTGGTCATGAGATTCGGTACTCCGACGGAAGAGCTGTTCGGTATTGTGCGTTTTGTCTGGCTGCGAATTTTTCGCGAAGGACATATTTGCGCCACGAATTTCGCGCGCGGTTTATTTTGTCGCGCAAATGTGTCACGCGCTGAAAATTCGCGAAAGCACCCCTCAGGCTGATTAGCGTTCTACTGCCTCTCGAACTTTCAGTGTCCCGAATGGCTTTGATGTCAAAATCGGACATTAAAGGCCTCAGCTGCCAATCATGCAGTGGTATGCAGAACTATTTCAAGGTTCGTTCTTGCAATAACATCTTCGAATTGCATTGGGATACCTGCGGATATATCAACTCGTCCATATTAGAGTGTCATGGGCAGCATCCGAAGTAACTAATGGGCTAAAAACAATCCCAAAATTGTTCCAGGGTTCCTCCTGCACTTAGCGGTATCCGTTCAGGAAAATTTGTAGATTCTATGAGCTAGATTTGATGCAATTGACAACTTATGATGATTCAAAGTACAGACTGGTAGACGGAGGAGATACTGTAGAAATTGGCAATGAGTAACATTATAGCTAGTGGGAGATGGCTGCACCATGAACCTCAGCTGGCCACTACTACTTACAAAAGCTGTGAATTAGCTAAAAACACTATATCTGTAAAAAGCTGACAGTATAAATTTACCCTTTGATAGAACTGCCTGAACTGTCTGTTTGTGGGCTATAGAACTCCCTGACTGCTCTGCGACCGCACGCGCTAGAAATCAATACATATGGCTTGTGTGCAATATCCAGTTACTACCGTTACGTCTAGTTCTTACCCTTAACGTGAATAATTGAACAAGAATAATATTACTGGATTGAAAGCCTAGTCAAAACTCAAAAGCTGATAGATTATTGGTCAACCGGTAGCGAAAGTATAAATGCAACTTAATGTGAACTGTTGATCATAATTTCAGACAATGATGAATCGTCGAGAAAGCATCGATTTCCAACAATTCGCTATCGATGAACTGAAGCGATCCGTATGCGACCACGCCTCAATCCTGGCTACAACTGTAAGTTCCTTCACGAGATGGCAATTTTTCGGGCAATTTTTTTAAACAAAGGCACTTTCAAGAAAAAAGGCTTCAAAATCTTATGGAGGGGTGAACCAAGTTTTTTTTTGGAGATGAGCACAATTTCCAGAGAATCAATCATTTTACGTTATTTTCTTTTTGCCCACATTTATTATTCAGTGTGATCGCTTCGTGACTGGTGTGGTTCCACGACTTTTCAACAAATTTGCTGATATTAACAAATCAGAGAAGCTTTGTTCAATGGTACGTCTTAGACAAATTGCAATATCTATTGGAAATCTCTCCCCCGATGCCGACCGTGCTAATTAGAAGCTCATTCTTTTTTCCCCTCAAAATTTCCACCTACACTTTGAAAAACTATTCACTTCATGATTGACACCATCGACTAGCCATGATCCAACCCTGACCGCTACGCGACCGCACGCTGCTGTTCCGGGTTCTGCGCTTCGATAACTCGCCTGGCATTGACATGAACTTATCCAAATCAGGAGAGTAGATTTTTATTATTATATATTCACATATTTGCTTTCAGATTCATCCGTCATGCTAGAAAAGAACGTTGACCGTCAGTCGAGGGGAGCAATAAATAATTTTCTATTCTTGCCTGTTCCGTACACGGAAAAGAAAAACGACATTTTGAATTTTCAAGGAACAGTTGTCAGGCATAATCGGGCAATTGTTCCTCAAACACTCGGAAGTAGAAGGTAACCACTGATCCACTGATTAATTTCTACATTCATCGCCTGTTAAGCGGCTCAAAAATTCAAATTAATCTAGAAGATCGATATATATGCCAGTTGTGGCAAGGTGGTAACCGATACAATCCATAGTGTCGGATCGTTTATTCGAGAACAACATTCACAACAAAAAGATATGGTACTGCAAGGATAATGGCCATAAACTACCCAGTGCTGGACATTATTGAATAAATTAATATTATTCTAGCATAATCCTAAGGAATCGGTACACGTAATGCTCGAGTCTACTATGGCGAAATCTGAGTTGGACGGTCTTCTACGCGAGCGGTTGCGGCGCGGTGCGGCTTTAGAGCCGACACTTGGCAGTTCCCGAAAACCCGTATCACGAAGCCAGCGGTTCACTAATAACTCCATCTGCGACGGATGGATCAAACTTAAAGACCGCTGGCTAAAGTCATCGATAAAGTTAGGCGATGGCTTCTACCCTTTTTTCTTCGACTTCATCCTTTAGAGGGTAGCGTTTCTCTAGAGGAACGAGCCGTTTCAAAAACACAAGCCAAAGAGAAAGGGTGAAGAGTAGTTGCCCGATTTCCACAAGCCATACACCTCGAGGTCCGAATTGGGCGTAGACTACACTGAAATTTAGAGGAAGGCATTCAGATTAGTACCAAAAGAGTAGATTCAGGGCCATAACAAATAACTCACTTGAGCAAAATTGGTTCAGTCATTCTGGCGATCGATCCAGACATTTGGAATACTCCTTGCATTGTACCCTGTAATCGCTCCCATTTAGGAGCAAGGATTCCCGAAGATAAGGGTGAATTCATTGAAATGTGAAATAAGTGTGAATGCAGTTTGGATCCCATTTAACTTCTGTAGACCCATTTCGGATATCACCGATTGTTAGGGCTTGATCAAAGAGTTACGTCAGGCGGTGAAACACCGAGGGAATAGGTTGGGATTTTTTGGTTCAATTCCGCTCTCTTACAGATTGGTTTCAGCCAGTGGTCATATTTTTGTTGCTCCCTTTGAATAAGCCATGACCCAATAATTGTTATTATCGTTGGTACTTTGATAAACTATGCCTATCTGGTGAACTGCCTTGTATGAAGTTGTGTTACACTGTCTACTGTTATGATAGGGTCGCCCGTTGACAGGTCCACTTTCACCTTCCTCCACTTTCAACAACTGTCTAAACGGGATCGGATCAGCAGCTCCTGGACGGGTTGTTATTATGATTGGTGGGCGTTCAGCGATTCTGTCGACTTACAACTTTGGTCAAGTAAAGTAAAAATTTGAGGCAAGAGATATATAAAAACGGACATTTGTGACTACGGTCAACCTTATCTGCCCAAACAGTTCAACCTTCACCCAGGAACATAACGCTCGCTGTTCGTTTGCCCACTTGCTCCTTACAATGATTTTCTTCTTCACAAGACTCGAATAAACACTTGAGGCTGCGGATAAAATACCTTCTTACCTGACGTCTGGGACCGATGATTTTTGAGAATACCGTCGATAGCACGACATTACTGAACGCATATGTGACTTCGAACACACTGCACAACGAGACGTAGTACACCCAAAAATTCACTCGAGGTGTGGACGTACACCAACTGAAGCGTCCGACATCACAGCCGCCGAGTTCGGACTCTGAAATGCCCCAAACGATTGAAGAAATGGGGAAAATTTGAGAAAAAAACAACGACCAGCGCCCATAATAAATTGGATCCAAACATTTGCCTACCGAAACACAAGTGCCACGAGGCTAGTCACCAAAAACTTCTCCTTAGCTCAAAAATTAGGGTGCTCACTTCAATCCCTATTGTTTTCCTTAAAGTACAAAAAACAAAACTGCCTGCCAACACCCTGCGACACGAAACCCCGCCTTTTAGTAGATAATTTCGGAGGATTAACGAGTTGGAAAGTGGGAGTGGGAAGCATATATACTTATCTAGCACTTCGAGACAGCGACTTTGCCCCTTTCTGTATTTTCCGCTTACAACAGCACCATGGTGTGTGAATCGCGATTTCTCTCCTATTTTCATTAGTTACTATCTATTTAAAACCGCTTTTCAAATTTCAAAAATTCACCTTGCGGATGTACAGTGACATGGCCGACATTTCCAAATCCCCATGGATATGTGATAAGATGGAAAGCAATAAAGCCCAATACACAGGCGATGTTTACTGTGCGTTGTCTCAATCTGAAAGCATCAATAAGTACCTGGACAGCGGTTGTCGTTTTGATTATACAGCTTTAAGTAGATACAGCTGTAGTTAGTAGCGTTTATAGCTAGCGTTACTTTATGCTACTACTATTTTATGTAGTTTATTCGCATTTGCACCTAATTTACCTCTTTCCGATGTTCAAGAAAAGAAATGGGAGGAGTATGACGGCTGCGGCAACTCCCTGAACAGCTTGGGAGGTAGCATTTACCCGAACGGCATCCGGTGCCGACAGGTCGAACATCATCATCGAGTAAGCGGATCCAAGCCTTGAACAACAATAGTCAGTGAGCTGTTTTTGGTTCAAACAATGTTGGACCCCTTTTTCTAATCCACCGCGAAACGTCAGGGGGAATGTCGGCTATTTTTCATAAGATGCCATCATAAAGGAGATGGACAGAAAAGATTCATAGAAAGGCTCCAAATCAGTAAAGGGACAAAGTAGTGACGAGGTGTGCGCGAGATACGTATAGCCCAGTTTTCAATTTCTAATCTGGCTTACACGCTTCCCATGCGGGAGTGAAACAGCCAGAGTTACTCACGTTTCGATATTCGTTGATACGGAAAGCTGCGTGAACCTTGTCACGATACAGACAGCCACAGCTATCAAATCGGCCGGTGGTAATTCCTTAGCCTGAACAGGCCAATGTTTACATTAAATTCCACTACTGAGAGCGCTGTGGGCGAGCAATCAGCAAATTACCTCCTTGTCATCCTTAAGTCCTGCATAGGTCTCGTCAAATACAAAATACATCAGTGCAATGCCACAGATGTTCACGATAGCGGCTAGAAGTGCTGGTGCTTTGTACATGTCAAGGGACCAGCCCGGTAGCAGGTGGAGTCCATCTTCACCCAGAGGAGTGAAAAGTGCTTGGAGTCCTGAAATAGCAAATTATTGTGATTTGAATCTTTATTTCAGGAGATTTCAATTTTGGAGGGACCCATCCAGTAAAGTTACTGGTAAGCGTACACCATAGACCTGACTCAGCGTCTTTTTCTGTATTCCTTCATGGTAAAGGAAATCGCTATCGAAATCGCTTAACTAGCCGTGCATCAAGTCTCAAGGTCCTGTTGATGGTAATAAAATTGTCAACTTTACAACAGGTTCTGTTACTTGCATTCCATACATATCGATCTTTCTGATCGAGAAATTAGAAGTGAACTATGTACGATGAATGGGACCTATTGTCAGGTGCGGCTTTATAGCAGCATATCTCAATGACCACAAACCCTGTAATCTCGCTTAGGGACGGAAGGGGGGGGGGGGGCGACTACTAGTCCATATTTGCAGAATTAGTAAAATTCTGTCTCACCAGGTCCGATGACGAGCCCAGCAGCGATTCCGGCAGCGACACATCCGATTGATCTCGTTCGATCTGCTGATACCGATGCTGTGGAAGCATACGTTCGTAGCAGTACTGCGTTACCTTCAAGTAATGAATTATAGGTACAGTAGGAGCCCCAGACGATCTCGCTGCAATCATGCGATGACAGCATCTGCTACTTGGGAAGCACAGTGATAGTCACAATGCCCATGACGATTCCTAACTAGTTGACTCCCCACGGGCATGCCATTCGGGTTTACTGCCGTCACCCATATGCCCTGTCACACTGAACGTACTTGATCCAATTCCAATCATCACTCGAGACACAGCCATAGCGTATCGTTGGCCTGTCGGAAGGGTGTCAAGCATGAGATATATGAGGTTCCCAAGTAACATCATATTGAAGCCGAAAATCGTCGGTATTCTTACCTGAACCGTTTATAGTTAGAGACAGAGTAAGGTTCTTATCCGGAATGCTCCCAAAGATGGGAGTCGATTTACCTGTTTGATACGGTTGCTCCAATAACCGAATGCCGGTGATGCAATGCATGAACCGAGACTGTATATAGCAACCACGTAGCCGAAAAATGATTCGTTCACAGTTGGATCAAGCTGGAAAATCTCTTGGTGTTATCGTTTCAAATGGTTCAAACACCTACCAACTTTAGGAAGTAGCTGGGAAACTAGCGAGCCCTCCCTCGCCCCAAAAGCTGGATCTTGATGCCCCTCTTCATCCACCTCCCTTCCCTACTCTTTGGCTTATTCGAACCCCAACCGGAGCTACTACTTCAGGCGATTCATGGAGAAAGTAACTGGTTTCCCGTTAGCGGTTGAAGACGATAGTATTGCGTCCGCAGTGCTGAATACCGAGTCCTATCGAAGACCCGTCCCTTCAGCAAAACAAGACAAATACCCTCCCTTCCCCTTTCCCACTTGCTCCCCATTTCACCGAAAACTCATCGATTTACTCTTGCCAGGGGCGTAGAGCCAGCACAAAGTGGTGGACCTACATGATGGTTGGACCAGACGACCGGATAGTAACGCATGCGCGTATCCATGAGGTGGTGAGAACTACGCACTTGCAGCCAGTTGGACTAGATTCTTTTTCTTTTCATTGTATTTATGGCAATATGAAAAATAAAACTAACACGTTTCAAATACGGCCACAACGAGGAGAAGAACAGCCCGAATTGTAGGGCTTGTACAAAAGAACAGAGCGCTGCCACGTAGACGGATAGCCATGGAGTACTGAAAACAGCAATAGGGTAATACGTACTTTCGAAAGTGACGGATGAACTCAATTGTTCAAAAATATACTTCTAACAGTTGCTTTGATCTCTTCTATGAACTTTCGTTTTCAAAGCTTTTACCTTCACTCACATTCTTTCTTCATTCTTTCATTTCTCTCTTTCGTTGAAAATTTTGCCTTTCAAGTTTTAAGAGTGTAACGCTGTGTTGAATCTGGCTATATTTTGTTACGCCCCTTAGCTAGTTGTCTCGCCGCGCGCGCGTCGCATCCGCTCGTCTTGGCTGTTTGCCCCTTTGCGCTTTTCTGGCATAATGCTTTTGATCCTCATTTCTAGTGAGCTCTAAATCATAAGACCGTGTAGCTCCAGTCTCGACTACGCAACCAAATGCATCGCCATGACATACATAAATAGTTGTTGAAGCAAATTAGCACATCAGTCAATCATTCTCATTACTTTCTGTGGCCCTCAAAAACGACACCGCTTTCAAGGACGACACTGTTCACTATGATCCTTTTAATAGAAGCTTTTATATCTTTCAACTTGCATAGGTGAAGTACAGCTCTCACGTTTTTTCGATTTTATCCAGTCGCTCCTCGCCGTCTGGTGAAGAAGGGCATTTGTCAATGTCAGCCACTCGATCGGTATAATCGAGTCGTGGCGTCATTGTACTCACTTCTTCTGAAAACTTTCATTTATTTAGAACGTATCAGATTGAAAATATTTCCAATCCGAGATGGAAGTGAACGTGTAACAGGCATCCATTTTCGGTTGTCAGAAAGGAGTACTGGATGGTCATTAGAAAGAAATTTGCTCAAATGAAGGGCTATGAGCTTACAAATAAGAAGATTGCAGTGGAAAAAGACTTGGAAAGACAGAGAATTATCGAGCAACCTGCAGAAATCACTGAACACAAAGAAGTAAACACTACTGAGACAATTTAGGGAAAAATCAGTCCTAATGAAAACAAAAATTGGTCAGGAAAGTCGAGAGTCGTGGCATGAGTTTATGTGATTACCACTTGTTTATAGTGCAATGGAAAAAAAAACTCAGCTGCATTTAAACAAAATTCAATGGGAACAAAAATCGATGCAAAATGACATGAGGTATCTCTATTATAGAGTCTAAAATTTTTTAAAATTCTCAGAGAGATTCTTATCACTGTCGATCAGGTCTTGTCGATGAAGGGTATTTTAGAGGCTCCTGTGTACTCAGAAATTCTAATATAGAAAAAAAAACTATGCGACTTCTACTTTGTATCAGTTGGTCTGATTGTAAAGGTATAGTGGGGGTTCATTTAGACTGGACAGGTTCCAATCCAAGATCTGATCCTCGGGCAAGACGTGTATAAGTGCCGCATTTTGTCCCTGCGTCACATCTATTGAATAAGTATGAATTGTGAAAGAAAAGGGTCCTATTGAATTAATTCAAGTGAGAGGTCAAAGAAGCAAGGTGGCACCAGCGACTAATGGCCTGAGCAAAAACACCAGAAAAAATACCATTTTTTTTTTGAGCAAAGGTTTTTCCATAGGTGACATAAGTTCCCACAGCCACGCCCTGCCTACTGTTTTCATAAGATGATGATGTGCTGAGGTATTTGGAGTGAATTTTGACATTACCAGTTTTTTTATTTTGTCGATGACAGTCATATGCAACAGGGGAGAAAACAAAAGGCTTAAACAAATTCAACGGAGACTGTAAACATTGTAATCAGCAGGGTAAAAGGTATCCCAATGATCACGCAGTGTCGAATTGTTTCTTGCTGGTGTCATAAAAACCTGTCTTTCAACACCTTCAGCACTATCAAACTCGTCAGAAACGACGGTGGACGACATCAGGGCGATCTTTGACTGCAGAAACTGCAAAACCCCCTTTTTACCCAGGTGGTGGTCAATTGCTGGATTCCTGATAGGGAATGAACAGCGTAAGCCATGAAATGGTGGAATGGAATGACGAAACTTTTGTTTTTATGCTTCTGTCCCTTTTGGGCGCATTCCAAAACATTATTAATCAACGGCGAAAACTTCAAACTTTAAACTTTATTCCTTTTGATTGTGTAAAGTCATAATGACAACAAGTTTAAAAAATTTGTTCATCTCAAAAAATAGTGGTAAATATTGTGAGTGGTAATACGAACGAAAAAAAACTCAAAAACAAATCGTTCTAAATCATGCTAGTTTTATCCTTTTCTAGTGGTTTTCAGTAAAGAAGCAATCAGGTCAGATGTGGGTCATGAGGTGCCACCGCATTTGTCGTTTCAACACGAGGTCATAATGTTTGACGATTCCTATTATTTGTGCTCTCTCAATGAGATACTTGAATTATGAGAGAGAGAAAACCTATGTAAGACATTATGTGGAAGAACTCGAGAAAGAGAAGCAGAGTGCCAATACAACAAGCCATCGACTGTGGGCAAAGTGCCAGTTGGCACGAGGGTCCCACCACGAGGGTGCGGTGCTTTCTGAACTTCTATGAAGGTAAACGAGCTCAAGGCGAAAACGAAGGTGCCGGGACCAAATAGGTAAGAATCATTCATGAACAAATGAAAGAAGGCCAGGGGTTTCATCGATATATTTATTTATATGTCGAGTGTTGGAAAAACAAAAACTCTGAAGATTATGTAAAACTCATGCAAGTAATCCTTCACCGGTAGTGGAATCAAAACTCGAAAAAATGGAAATTAAAGTCGTTGTTGATCTCAGTTTTTTGTTGCCAAAACGAATTCCAACATAGACTTGCCTAGGCTAGCTCCCAACCAAAGTTTGTTGTGGAGGGCGCAAACCCAACATTGCACAGGTAGGAGCAACCCTGCTTCCATTTCCACCCCATAGGAATGGAAACGAATGGGTAGAATGGGCACTCGATTGCTACCACGGTACATTCCTAAAGGGTCAATTGTAATGGTTGCTCAGTTATGCTCAAGAAGAGCGACAATTCTACGCTAGTTTTTCGGAGTAGGCATAGTGCGCAGTGGCGCATTATCATACCCGTATGTTCGAGGGTTCAAGTTCCGGAGAGGGCTAACCAAGTCTTGCCTAACCACGGGGCGGTCACTTGGTACCAGACTTGTCTGGGAGGGTAAATACACTACCTTGTAAATCGGCTGGAAACCGCAAATCATTGTGTAGGTATCACACGAGTCGAATGCGAGGCGCATTCTAAAACGGGATTGATCAGCGCTGAAGAATCCTTGTACTCTTACATTCCCTTACATTTCCTCTGACGTCGCCTCTTTTGTAGAAAGCATAATATGGGAGGAATCAAGAGAAACCCTCGAGCTCTCAAGACAGCTTTGGAATTCAGCCGTAGTCCTGGCACAAATCTGATTTGAAGGGATTTTGTAAAGCTGATAAATCCAGAACCTTGTTGAAAATTAGGTTCACCTTGATTAAAAAGCCTATGAAAACTCCTGAATTGCTTTGAGTGTCTAATGTTTTCGAAAATGTGAGGTTTTTTCTTTCATCCGACTAATTTTGGTATTCAATCATGTGGGTAGTAGAGCCGGTTTTGTGACTTCTCCCCTCTGTTTATTCATTGGCAACACCTACATGTGATATTTTTGAGCTCTCGGTCAAACTTCCTGCACATAAATTATGTACCGTACCCCACTGAAAACTTTAGCAATAGCAATTCAAAAAAAAAAAAGAAAATGCGAATGAAATACTCTCGACCCTCTCAACGAATAGCACGTCCTCAATTTTTGTGGGAGGCTGATCCAAAGGCCCCATTGAGGCTGGTATCCATGAACCGAAGTCGTAAATTTTACGATATTCAGGAGTCCAGACCTCCCCTCCCCCTCCTCCCGGATTTTTAAGTTAAGAGACAATGAAGGTAAGGGAACATGTTTGACACAGAGGGAGGATTTGCCTAAAAATTAATGAAGACATGAGGGACTATACTTATATGGGCAAGGAGGAGAGTAACCTCGACTGAGGCCAGTTTGGTTTACAGGGAACCGGTCTCTCTGAGGCTTCATAGGTAGTTTCATAGGTACGCAGCCTTTTTTCACATTATTCGGTAAAGTGAACTAGCGAAAGCGACTCGTTGGAAAGGCAAGTTCGTATTAGCATTCCGCTGAATACTTTTGGGCACTACTGTAAGCTTTGCGTTCAAAAGTATTCAGCGAAATGCTTCTTCAGTTGTACTTTTCAGTCGTAATCTCTTTCCTACTGGATCTAGTCATGCGAAATTTCAATATGTACAGCATGAGTGTATTGTGAATATTCACCACTATTAACCTGCAATCTGATCGTGTTCCAGATACCCCAAAGAGCTTGAACTCAAAATCAAATGGAAATACGAATGGTGGTCCTTCTAGGAGTCCTTTCCTTTTTGCCATGTCTTGAGTGTACGAGCACTAATGTCAAACCCAAGAGAGAAGAAAAACGTACATAAGGTGCGAATAACTGTAGTAATCACAAACTTTGCTTCAGCGAAGTCTTTTATCGCAACAAACATCTTGCTCTTAGTTATGCGGATATTGATGCATCGCAGTCAAGCAGTGTTGGATAATGTGAAATTTTGCTCCACTAAGAGAAAAGTTATGAACGAAAAAGCGTAAAAGAGTCTGGTCGAATACTTTTGAGCGCTACTGTATGTATTCCCCAGTTCTCTGCCCCGTTCAGTTACCCTTTTGTTTCACTCACTTTCCCTCCTAGAAGCCAGACGGAGGCTCGCGTCTTCGAGATGGAGAAAGCAAAACAGAGCAAAGAGTGAGTAGAACAGGAGATTGTTTCACTCATTTCTTGTGGACAATCTTTGATTAGGTTTTTGGAAGCCAGGATGAGTCAAAATGAATAGGCTTGGCCAGCTCAAGCTAACACCCTACACCTTTGTAAGCCCAACTTTGTGATAGTGCTCAGAGCCGTGCTCTGCTCCAGCTGTTTGACAGCTTCAAAAGAGCTACTGCGTGGATACGCCTACAACAGAATGGTATGATGTTTGAGCTTCCCAGACGGGCGTGTTTTTCGACAAATACCCAAGCTACACGATATAATAAAATAATAGGAATAAGTGACAATAGTCAGGACTCGTTGGGGAAGGACACACTGATCATTAAGGATTACTTTTTAGGGCGAATGTTTTGTACAATGTTATGCTGTTTATACTTTATGGCAACAAATTCCATAGAACGAGACCAAAAAAGGGCTAAACAACGGGGGTAATCTTGTTTATTATTCCATAACAGGAGGAATTACAGAGCGGGATAGAACCAGATAAATACACAAGAGCAATGGAATAGGTTCCGGTTGTTAATGACTGGCGATACTAAATGGTTCAGATAGCAATGGAATAATAACTACATAATATGAAAACAATGCGCCCCGTGCAGTGAATGTTTTGTTTATTTTATTGTATTTGGATGATGTCATAAACAGAATGCGATTTGATTCCAAACTGTTCTGAGTACTTTTCAGTTACCCTATCTGGTAGACAATCCTACGCAACAATACAGCTGAAGATACAGTACCAACATCAATGACGCTTGCCTTACAGGAGAAATTGAAACCGGAATTTTTTCATAAATTTTTTGACATCTTAATTATCACCTCTGTAGAGCAAAAGGAAGCAAATCAAAAAATCCAAAAAAAGTTTACGAAAATTGCCAATTAAGGAAGAATGACATAGACCTTGATGGGATAGAGATTGAAAATATGGATTCCTGAAGCATTTTCGTAGTAATGAAACAGCATTTAGTACCTCTTGAAGTATTTTCGAGCCCTCTCAAAACGCTGACTCTTTTTTTCAGTTTCACGAAGAGGACTGAGAAGTGAACATGTCCCTCTTCTTTTTGTCCTACTGAAGAAGTCGAAAGAAAAACTCTCCGGCGGCCCATCTATCCTGTCTGGAACCACTGAAAATGCCCTTTTCATAAAAATCCTCCAGTGTTCCGTGGTTCTTTGTTGTGTACAGAAACTGTTAGTTTCAAAGAGTTTGGAGTCAATTCAATCTCCGAATGAGTGGGAAGATCGAATGGGCAGAATGAGGAATCGGATCCGAAGCTATGTACTTGTGACAGGTGCCTGTACGCAAGCTATTGGAAAGAGTTTTTATTAAGAACATTTGAAATCAGAGGCACAGTTTACGATGGAAATCGTTTTTGACATTAGCGATTAGAATGGACCTGTGGTCCCCCAACAATAGCACATGGGCCGTTGTCGGGCCGAAAAACGGACTAGACAGGATGCAGTAGGAGCTCCAAAATCGGATTTTCCGACGCAGACTCTCAAAGTGGTCGTGTAGTGGTGACCTTGTTACTACTGTACTATTCACAGGACGAGACGAGTAGTACGCTCGACTGAGAGACACCCAGATGGTCATCTCGTACAGCCCCTTTTCTTGCTACTGCTTCAGATCTTATATTTTTTTAGGAACCAACAAATATTCTGCACCGTAGCTTCCGTTATTTTACTTAAAATAGAGAGTTTGTGAAAAATAGAAAATCATAAAATTTTTAAGAACTGTGCTTCTAAAATGGTCAGGAATACTTCTGTCTAGCTACGAATTTAGCTGGTTCTCAAGAAACTCGGACTTTACTATTCTAAGGCAAATATTTTCATACCAGTACAGCCTTCTCATAAAACATGGGAATGCGTGATGCATTGCTGGCAAGTTTTCGCCTATACATGAGCGAATGATATCATTCTTCACATAGCCGCACCAACAAACCACGTTTTGTTTACGCTGTAAATACTTCAAAAATCTGTTTGTCAAGGTGATATGTTGCTGATACGATTATTTTATGAATTTCAATTATTTATTATGTTCAATGCTTTATTAAATGTCGTATGTGACAGAATACCTTCTTTTCAAAGTCACAAACAAGGGTCCTGTGCTTGAAGTTATTGTAACTGATCTTTATGAGCAAACAAAATTATTAGCAAATTTCGAATTTCAGAAGATTTTCACGAGGAAAATTCCGTTCATAACCTTTCCCAATTATTACATACTTTCGTGTCCAATGAATAGAAAAGTCTTGAAAACCATCCCCTTTACTGGAACAATAACCCGTTCATGAACTGCTATGGTTTGATGGCTTTCGTTGGCAATTTATGATGCAGTACACAAAGTGAAGTGCTTTTAGGAAAGTTTGGTGTTGGAGGTGGTGTACTAGGAAGTGGTGCACTTCACACACGCATGGTCTGAGGTTCGAACCTTAGATCGATATCCGTCTAGGCTAACCAGGCATTCCTTAACTTCGGTGTGGGTCAATTGGTACCATACTACTGAAGCCAGTTCCATAACAAATGCATTTCACTTTCTTATTTTGCCCAAAATACTGGAAAAGAAGTATCAGTGACTTTTTCTCGCCCCTGGAACATTGAACAGCTCAAAACGGGAAAATCCACTCCAATCCATATCCGAGCCCTTCATTAGACTGCTGCAGGGTGTGGTCATCCACAAATAAGAAACTGCTTGAATAGTCAAAGTCTTTGATATATAAATTCTCAGAATTAGCAACATGTTTTAATTATGTTGCCAATAGTAATAAAGATCAAAATGCAGCACAACAACATCACTGGAGCTCGGCAGGCACTACTACTACTCAAATTCCACAAGTGCAAGCTGAAATTAGCATCAGCTGCTTCTTGAATAACTATTTTTCTGCTAAACCTCAGTAAATTATATATTCAAAGAGTTGAAAAAATAGAAGAATGGGACTACCCTCTCGATAGACAATGATTCTCATCGAATGACCTAACCCAAAAAGGAGGACCAACAAAAATTCGACTCAGAGCGGGAATTTGTCAATGGACCATGACTGATTCAGCTGAGCATCTCGAAGTTGGTTGAAAAAAATTTTAATTCATGCTAATTATGTTCTGAATCGTGCAACATCCCTTCACCCACCTTTCTTGTTTGCTTCTGTATTTTCTTAACTTAGCTTGAAAGTGTCCCATGAAAAATTTTAAGTCTGTGAAATCAATTCAAAACGAATTCACCCCGAGAGCAATCAGTAGGCTTCTGATTCACAATCGCAACTGATACGGTTTTTTGGTGCACCTTATCCCCTCGCGCTGGTAGGTCGCATTTTGCGATTTTCGTAATATTAACAAAAAACAGGAGTCACATGTTGCCACTAGAAGGTAACATTAGGCTCAATGGTCCTCGTAAGACCATCAATTTCCCAAGAGCTTTCCTTTCTCGGAGAACTTCTAGCATCCTGCTGGTCAACACACCAACTATCCCATTATTTTCGCCTGGCAGTGGTTCTGTTTTGGCCACGGAACTCTTTCCTCTGATCCCCACTCTTGAGAATCTTAACGTTTCAAAGTTGTTTTCCCGTCAGGAGAAGACGAGAAGAACATGGCGCACTCGAAGAAAGATTAGCCATAGTTCAAGTATTTATTGAGCTGGTGACCTCGTAAGGAATGACCATGTCATTATCAAAATTTCGGGAAGCTAAAGCTCGAAGTTATGGCTAGAACTATAGTTACAACTTGTTATATGGTACAGTTAATAATATAGACTACTGGGCGGGCTGCATCTATCATTTTCTCATAGTATAATTTATCTAACCGGTACCAAAAGTAGAGAAAAATTCGAGAAAATGAAAACACGTAGGGTCTCTTCACATTGTAATAATTACATAAATATTTAGTTTAATCAGAATGTGATGGATTGACGAAGAAATAGATAAAAACGCAGGTAAAATGAAAGTAATTGAAATGTCGACGGAGAGTTTCAACTTATTAGGGAAGTAAAAGTAAATAAAAAGAGCTTATGAAAGGCTTGGCAGGATGGGGACGAAACGAACAGCTGCGTGTGTGGCATCGTCGCCGTAGCCGTCGTCGTCGTCGTCGTAGGGGCGGTGTTGTGGTTACTGAAGATTGAGAGAGATCGATGAATACGCCACTATGTACGACTATTAGCCCCGACCACCGTCCGTGTCCACAACTGCTTATCATATGATCGCTCGATTTTCTCAGCTGAGAAAAAAGTCTGATTCTTTCTTTCCTGTTCCCTTCGATACAACCTATTTGTTCAATGGGACGAGTTGGGAAGACCTCAAAACTCGTCCAAAACATAATCAATTTGTAAATTGCTAATGTTGTTGTTGTTGCCGTTGTCGAATGCCTTTTTGCAGCTTTCCATTTCGGTTTTCCTGACTTTCATGTGGCCGTGTGTCCCTTTCTGCATTGTTCCTTCCTCCCTATTTTCCCCTCATTCGTCAAAATCTTCGACTACATTATTCTTTACTCATTACGGACTTTGTGCAGATCGCATTACTCTTAGATCTAACTAGTTTTTCTGTCTATGGGTGTATTGGAGCGCCAAGTAGTATATTCAAATAGACTTTTGTCGCCTCCTACTTCCAGAAGAAAATGACTGAGCTTGTGTTGTGGAAATGCTCGGATGACAGCAGGGAGCTGTAGTCATATAAGCCTTTTTCGGTACATCATGAACCCCATGTAAGGTGAGCTCTCCTTGCTCTCCCTACCAGTAAGTTCATCGCAACAACCAGTGGAATGGTGCAATCAGTGGGCGGATAGACAAACTGTGGGTTCTGGGATACCCTCTAGCCATTCAATTTCGTTTGAACGTATTTTGTACATGTGAAAAAATGAATCGGCCCTATATGCGGTTTCCCCCAGTAGCCCCATTCCTCCCTTCCCCTACCGATCGCAGTGTTGATGTCTTGTCACCAAAAATCGCTTGGTGCCATACTCAGTCTAAAAAAAGCTGTGAGATACGATAAACATAAAGTTTGCATAGACTGGCAAAAGCAGTAAACATGTGTAAGGCTTTTGAGCGCAGAATGGCAGCATCAATAAGGCACCTCAGGCGTTCACTGTCACATCCGTTTAGGTTCTACAAAGTTCTGAGTCGAGGTCCAAACAAGTCGTTGCTCCAAGAACGGAAAGAGGTATTTCAAGAGGCCTGATTCTTGTCATGGGACGAAGACCAATCAATTTCGCTTCAAATAGACTATTTTTTGTTCGCACCATTTTTGTGAGCGCTTTTCAGTCGAATGACCGAAAATTTTCAAATCTGGCTGTTTTTATCCCAGAGATTAGGGAAAGGATGGCTCCTTGAAAAAATCATCGAATCGTTCTGCCTTCTTTTTTTTGCTGAAGTTGCTGGCTTGATTTCGAGGTCCATTTGGTCCTGTCACTTACTCAAAAAGTAACTGGGTTTTTATCTTCATGTTAGGCTACGCCATGAATTCAACTTCTCCTTCTATTCTCAAGTGATACAATTATTTGTTGTTAGCAAGCTCTTCTTCAAAAAATAAAACTCAGGGAGATAAATTCAGCCGAGGGGTAGGGTCAAAGACAAAAGCTACGAGCATTTATGAACACAGCTTTCAGCCATTACTGGACTCAAACTCACGTCTGGTGACTGGGTTTTCCAAGAGAATCTGCAAATAAGATTCTCTGACTTTCAATCGTGAGCATCAAAACATTTCGCATCTCCTCCCTGGAAAGCACATAATTGAAGAACAGCGTCTGTAGACATGGATTTGGGCTCGGATCTCTTCCAAGGGTAGTTTTCACTGTCGAGCTTTCGCTTTCACTTTCATTTTCGCTGTCAAATGATTGAGCTGGAACCTGAAATCTTTTCTGACCAGAAAATCAAAAAGAGCAGGGCAGAGTGAATGTTGGGAAGTTTCAGGGGGTAGAATTTGCTTTCTCATATGGTTGGAGCGGAAATGACTATGCAGGACCATGACAATTTGCACAACATTCTGATCTGCCTGTAGTCGGACTCCAATAGCTCGAACAAAACAAGTGCCTATAGATTAAGCATGCTGTTATGGGCGAGTACCTTAGTAACTTCTCAAAGACATGTTATCAAATTGTTGAAGACCTTTTCCTGTTCAGTTTCCTTTGAATTTCCTTTCAACTTTCGCTCGCTCACTTAAGGAGCTGGTTAAGTAATCTGACCAGTAGGCGCAAATGACTATGTTCAACATTGTTCTGCTTGGAGGTTTTCCAACCTGGAAATATTTGGGCAGCATCGTAGTATGTCACCGAGGCGACACCTTGGCGGAGCCTCTTACCGTCAACCCTTCTCATTGTTAGTGAGATCAGCTGAAGACGTGAGGCTGAAACTTTACTGAATCTATACTCCCCAAGCCCCTCTTTCTGCTGTCATCACGTACGTGGTGGCATCGGCGACACAACGAAAACATCTCTGAGCACTTCAGTGATGTGAGGGAAATCCAAGGGCTGTAGCTCAGAAATCTTCCTCCATCTCATAACAGAGGTCTGACACCCATTTGAGCAGTAGAAAGCGGAAAGATGACAATATTTTATTGTTAAAAAAGTGGTCTGTACCCTGTAGTGAGAAGAATTTCTACATCTTTCCCCGTTTGACGAATCGAGTGCTCATAGTTGTTTTTAGTTAAAAGACGCAGTACGCAGGCGTAATACCCAGTCAACGTCCATTCCTTCACTCAGCTCGTAAACATCATCACGCGCCCAACGGAAGGAAACCAGTGGCTATTTGTTGTTACCCGTTGCTCTACCCGTCAGCACGTTCTTCATACGCCATGATTTCATGCACTTTCTGAAATTCTAGGTTTGTAGCTCTGAAATTTCCCGCAGTAGCCTCGTTAGAGCATATCGCCACCTCGCCCCAGGGTTCGTGAACAGCTGTGGGTAATCAGCCCTCGAATGTATTTGTGGTTACCGTACTCGTTTGAACGCCTTGTCCGGGTACAAAAACCTGGTTAGAAGGTGAAATTTGTTAATTATTATATCTCTGGGATTACTGTATGACTGCAAAGCCTGTTGCGTCCGTGATTTTGCGTTATCTTTTCTGTCACATACCTATACAGTATGACAGACTCCTCTACCTTCAAAAGCTCATCTCAGTTCCTTAGATAAAACATATGAAACCGGAATGTTTTGAAAAAATTGGTCTGAGGATCAAAGGATCCTGCTCCTTCGGAGACCTTCAGAATTGTCATCACCCTATCAATTCTTCCCAATCGCTTGAAGTTTTTGCATTTCTTGGTCCATGCCCTACAGTTTCGTGTTTCTCGTTGAATACCAATTCAATATAGAGGATTTTTGCAACTGCCCACTTCATTCTTTAGGTTCCTTTATTACTCCTCTGATCATTAGCGTTTAGTCATTGTCAGTATTGGATCAGTTTTTCTTCCATTTCTGTCAAGGATTTGTCACTTTCGACCAAAGACCACAGACGTGCCAATATGAGTGATTATGTAGGCAGTCTGTAATTTTCACAAGAAAAAAGTAAACTTTCGAACGGCTCAGGTCGATCGAATGCCGCTGAGCCTAAAAAATTGGAACACCCCCGAAATTTTGGAAAACCTGCTTTCTCCTTCTGTATTTGTCGAACTTCATGACATCCTCATCCCCATTCTATTTCTCAACAGTCCTACGACATGCCCTGGGAACCGTTGCTTGTGCCATTTTCTTTCTAACTGAGCCATCAATTCCCACTTGTTATCTACTTCGAGTTTATGATAATGAATGGCAAGTGCACGGCGCGCCCTAAGTCGTGGTTGGAGGTTCGGCAACGAAAACCATAAGCCGCTCATTGTGAACCACCATAAGGAAATTCCACGATTAGTCAAGGCTATTCACTGAGGATGAAGTGCGTGTTCATCAGGCCAAATGACCACCTCAAATTTATCAAATTCACCAATTACTCAAAACTTGCAATCACGTATCAGTACAGTTTTATGGTGGAGATAGAATGCACTAGGGCGACTAAAGGAAATAGGTTTACGTTGATATCTTCATCATATTCTCATCCTAGATTCTTATACCTCCCCGCTATTTTATCGAAAGAACGTCTATTTTATCGAAAGAACGTTAGTTTTTTTTACAGGCCGATGAAATTTCGGCCATATCCCCGTTGTTTTATTACTTGTTTCCTTTTTTGCCCGCGTTTTTGCATTTGGTGCACAAGCGGAGGTCTAGTTCCCTTATTTGAGTGATGAAGGACAGGAAGTTTTGGTTTTCCCGAAAACCCCCATGCATGATGGAAAGTGTTGCCAGCGAAGATTGAGTGTTCGAGCATGGGCCACCCCCAAGTGCTCAGGTATTCAGGGGATCCTGCAGATGCTGATGGTAACCAAATCAAAGCGTTTAGGGGGTTCTGGAGGTGAAATTCATGTTTTGGAATCCGTAGCATGAAAATTATCATCAAGCTTTTAATGAATAATCTAGCTAGAATTACTTATTACTTAGACCAGGTACCTATAACTTAATAGTAGCGCAATACGTAGTCTTTCTATGAGTAGGGTGAGCCAATCTTTAATAGGGTATGTATTCCGATGTTCTATCTTGTCTAGGAGACCTAACTTAACCAGGTTCAGCCCATGACAAATCGCTGTTATGGCAAATTCGATGCCAGTAGTCCGTGCGCTGCCTACATAAGACTGACCAGTGAGAACTGACTGTGTGAGAAGTTACTCTTGCTGATGATGAGCTCAAGCTACGACTAGAAAAACAAAGGGGAAAGTTCAGGAGCGGTTAAAACCCCATCTCTTTATTGCTCAAAAGAAAGCAAGTCCAGTAACCCAGGAATATATACAATCTACGGCCGGGTTACTCAGTATCATTCCAATGTCTCGCTCCTGCTATATATGTTTGTATGTGTGGGCACCAAGTCCTCTTGTTTTTCAAAGTTTTTTACGTTGTTGACAAGGTTTTTCTGCCGTAATAATGCCTATTGTCCTGGCTCCTGATTACCCACCAGGCCGTCTGCAGAGCATGATCCTAGTACGAAATGAACCTTCAATGTACATAGGTGGAAAAGCAGGTGGCGGGGTTGCAGGAAGTCGATCCAAGAAGAAACCAAAAAAACAGTCGAAAGTTTCGAATCCCTGCAGCTGATTTCACATAAGATGTGGATCGAGGGACGCAGGTGCTTGGGAACGGCGTGAACCGGTAGGGAACCTTCAAATCGCCTAATCTACCGTCTATTTGAGCACGTTTCATCTGTGGCAAGCAACTGATTGGTGGGAACCCCTTACTGTGCATTCATTTAATTTATTTGTTTACATTTTCCAACGTCAATACAGCCTTTAATTTTCAGCCTCCAGTAATTCCATATAAAGATGTTCATTTAACAATATGACAATTTTATATTGGATTAGGCCATCCTTGTCTTCCAAACCGGCCCACTTTCGCTATTCGGCTTAAAGTGACTAGGTTGGGCTGAATTTTGTCCCTCTTAGTCAATTATGGGGAACTTCGTCAAAACAATTTGTGTCTTCGGCCTGTCACATGTATCAAATTAAGAGCTAATGTCTGTGGACAGCCTATAAACAATCTTATGGTAAAAACAGTCAGCCATCAGAGTAACTACTAATGATTGCCATAAAAACAAGTTGTTACTACTATACGAATAAGTTCTTCCTTATATAAAACAAGTTACTGTCAACATTGTCCGCGTTTCCTGGTCTTACGGTCACAACTAACTTTTCTTCCTTCACTTCTACTGCTTCGAGTAACTCTTTGGTTTCACTCCAGCATCTGAAGGATGCATTCCATCGAAATCCCTTAGAATCCGAACTCATCGAGGGAACTTCCTCGATTTCGCTTGTCCGTAACAATCCATCGCTTTTTCTCTAAAGTCAGAAGGGCATCAATTGATCCCGTTCCTGGGATGCGCCCTGCATCCGACTTCCGTTTAAAGTCGTAGTGGGGCTCGTTAAATGCGTATGTAACCTATAGAATGACTTGCAGTGACAAGCCGATGTACAAATGAGTGCTTTTGTCCTCCCAGACCCGTCTGGTATCAGTTAAACGACCTGAGGGGTAGGAAGACTTGGCTGGTCTCGGCGAAGACTGGGATTTGGACCATGCCTGGGTGAGGGTGCGCCACTTGCCTGCATCATCTCCGCTCCATTCTGACTAGTAATTAAATATTGCCGGGGTCAGTGAGCAAGTTCGAAGTCCCTCGATGTCAACTGTAGCAGTCCTGATTCAGCCTCCACATTGTCTATCAGCTGTGACAGTCTCGAGCTGATTCATCCCCCACCTATTGGCCCGGGAATCCAGTCAGTCGACACAGTGTATTATTATAATGTGTATTATTACTGCAGTACTGTCCATGTCGTTAATCATCTACTATGTTGACGGCAGTGCCGAAGAGTTGGGGAGTCTACCTTTGGACTCACTGTACGCTTCAGCTAATACTTTGTTCCTATCTAGTAGTTATGTAGTACTTTTGTTCATAGAATCGGGTACGGAGTATAAGCCGTGCCTCGGTATCTTGTCGGCATTAACTCAAGAATGTGAATGTATCGGTATTAATCGAGTTCCGACTCCTAACGTTCGGTATTCGGTTCCTCTTGATTTAGTCGGATCAAAGTCGAAGCTCTGAGGCATTTCCTTCCCAGAAGACGCCTTGTAATTGAGTTCTCTTCAGATTTGGGAAGGTCCTACAATAGCCAGCCCGTAGCGGGTACCTTATTCGAGACAAAAGTGCACACTTCTCCGAAATCAAACGATTTTACGAAACCTAAGGTTTGGGAGTTGAGAGGTCATCTCGATAGAAAGCGGCTACCAACTTATCACTTGGCTAGTTCGAGCTCTCGTGTTAACTACCGAAGACTTGCTGACTTACTACTCGTTCCCAGGAGCGCAGGAGAATTTTTTGGTTTTCTTCTCGTTAACCCTTTAGAACAGACCTAAAAAAGTCCTCGGAAGTGTTCCGTAACGTGGAAAACGTGCCTTTTGAGCGTGTAGCGCATTTTTCGGGAGGTTTTTCATACAGGTGTCCTTGACAACTAATTAAAAATCAAAAAGGAAAAACTGATCCGAAATAGTTTTTGACCGTAGATTCACATTGTCGAAAAAGAAAGCCTACTGATTAGCTCTCCGTCAAGTTTTTCTAAATTGTCCGTAGAGTTTTCCTTGGCGAAATGGA